>OX422224.1:223841079-225316079 GCA_949130495.1 Sambucus nigra
GATGGCAACTACCCTCGCCAAAGCTAAGATTGGTCTCAGGTTCAAAACACGGGATCAACCTCTTCATAAATGGGGGTAAGGAATCCGACATCCGCATATTCAAGATCCTGTAGTTAAGTGTATTGCCCTTTGACTGAGTGCACGCAGAAATTTTTTCAAAATATCTAGTCATGTATAATTTAAGTATGATGTTTTTATATAAAATAAACAACCATAAACAATTTAAAATTTTGGGACAGAGTTTCCTTTGTTTATAAAATTATCCGCCCTGTATAAGAAATAAAAAATTACGCCAACAACAAAACTAATAGGAGCATTTTTTGTTTGACGTCATATTCATAACTAATATTGTCATGTATTATCGTTTTAGTCGTATTTTTACTCGTGTTTTCATGTATCATCTTTTTAAATTAGGGGTCAGTTGTTAAACGCGTTAGGCGTGTAATTTCACATTATAAATGGGTCGTGTTTGTGTGAAATAAAAAAAATAACACAAAAAACTATAAAAAGTTCTAAAGTAGATCCATACAAAATTAGGATGTTTTTTATACTACCGTGTAAGCATTTTAGATATTTTGGACAAAATATCCTCTGTTCATAGGACTACGCCCTTATTTAAAAAATAAACATTACTCCCAACAATAGTGGTAATTCATCTTGGACCTCGTATAAACATTGATGATGCTAAGATTTAGCACCACCGGATAAGTGATAGTGAGCTCAAACAGTAGCAGCCATGGCAGCCATAGAGTTGGGTAAGTGTATAAGTATGTAGAAGGGGATGAGTATAAGAGGAGATAAGACAATGATGTATAGTGGTTCAGCCAATTTGGCCTACATCCACTGTGAGTGTGTGATCTACTAAGTATGGGCACTAATGGCCTTGGATACAATGCACATAACCCTCTCTCTCTCTCTCTACTGTGTGTACAAGAAGAGTTTTGGCTAGGGCTACAGTTAATGGCTCGATCCCCTGCAGGGTTGTAGGTGACAAGTATATATAGGTCTTGGGGGTGTAGTGTACCCCCCCAAGTATGCATGGTGCATGTGAATGATGATCTAGCCAATCCCCTATTGACACCTGTAGATGCCAAATGATGACATAATATTCCCTCACGTGAGGGTGTGATTTGGTTATAACGGTCTTCCACGTGCCATGTGAGCCTCACGCGCACTGTTCCACGCGTCTCCTAAACCACGCGCTGTCATGATGTCACCCTCGGCCTATGAGCCGAGGCCGAGGGCAAAGTTTCTTCCAGTAGTGAGCCTGGCCCAATTCTTGCCTCATACTGTCGTACCCTCGTAGGGTCGTCTGGAGCCTGATGAAGGGTCGGCCCCTCATAGGGTCGTCCGGAGCCTGATGAAGGGTTGGCCCTTCGTAGGGTCGTCTGGAACCTGGAGAAGGGTCGGCCCATCGTAGGGTCGTCTGGAACCTGGTGAAGGGTCAGCCCCTCCGAGAGGTCGTATGGAGCCTAGTGGAGGGTCGGCCCCTCGTAGGGTCGTCCGTTTGGAGGTTATCGTCAACTAGGCCGAGGATATAAACGGGTATATCAATCACCCCCCAGCCCTTAGCCAAAGGTGCTGTTGAGATGGCTGAGGGATAGTGTTTTAAATGAGATGCATGCACGATTAGTTAGGTGAGTGACTCCTGGGCAGATACTCATTGCTATTTCAGTTTCCAAGGCATGGCGACTGCGCAGTGAACTTGGGGCCTTGTGCCCTAATTATACCTTTCTTGGTAAATGGGTCCACTTATTACCAAAGTATTTAAGAGATTTTCAAACTCTCTCTCTTCCTTCTTCTTCTTCTTCTTCGCGCCTAAGCATTCTCTCTCTCTATAATTTTATCAGCCTTCATCGCCATTTTTTGCGGCCTTCGAGCTTAGCGACCTGGGCAGTTCTTGCTCTCTTCATGAGGTAATCCTTTCTCCCCAACGTTCTCTTTTTCCTTCATTTTTGTGTTTTTTAGGCTCGTAGGCAGCCATTTTCTTTAAGTTGTCCCATAACCTTTTCCGGCGTCTTCTCCGGCAACTAGTTCTTGGGTGTTCTTGACAGAAACCATTGAGTTCCTTTGTTTGATCCAAAAGTCCAACCTGGTCAATTTCCCACTTATTTGTAAATAAGTTAGCTAAGTTTAGTGTAATTTCTCCAAGTGTAGAGTCTTCCCTTTAATGCTTAGGAGGCTTTATAGCTTAATATCTGAGTTCCCATCCTTGAGAGAGAAGCTCTTCGCCGAGATCAGACGAATAGAGGAAGAGGAAGAGAGGAGACGAGGGGCCGACCCTAATTGGGTACGACCCATCTTTCCCGTTCCTCTTGCCATCATAAAACCATTTGAACCGTCTGAGTCTTGTGGGTCGTCCGCTCGTCCAGCCGAGACTACCAAACCAAGTGAGATGGACGAGAGAGCATCCTCGCCAACTGGTGCTGAAACTTCTGGTAGGAGGGAGGTGTCTGACCTAAGCCCAGGCCGAGAGGCTGAGGGTACGGTCCCCTCTGAGGCTATCCCCGTGTCAACCCTATCTCCCCATGCCTTCCAAGTGGCTTTTCCACAGGGCCCTCCGGACGAGGGGGAAGGGAATGAGGACGAGGACGATGACACAGATGATGAAGTTGATACCTCCCATGCCTCGTCCTTTATCTCCTCTGTTAGGTATCGCGACCTCCTAATATGGAGGCATGCCTATGGAGTGCCTCTCAGCATAACCATGAGGGTTCCCTCTGAGTCTAAGAGGGTTTTTGGTTGTGGAGAGGGAGAGGTTGCAGTTTACGAACAAATGCTCAAGGTCGGAGTCAGATTCCCTCTGCATACTGCCATTGTAGACATCCTTTCTACCCTTGGTGTTTCTCCCTCTCAACTTCCCCCCAACTCCTGGAGGACGATCCTGGGCTATATTTCCTTGTGGAAGAATGCCTTCACCGACGAGCCCTCAGCTGACCTATTTTTGGGTTGTTACAACATTACCTCTTCGTCCAAACAGCCTGGATATTATCATCTGGGGGCAAGGAGGTCTGAGAAGAAACTCCTCCATGTGGCGCAAACTTCCAACCATGATTGGAAAAAAGGTTTTTCTTCATCTCCGGGGGGTGGGATCCCATTGCCGATAGTCCGAGGGTCCCCAGGAAGTGGTCTAATCCCTCCATGAAGGCCAGATCAGACCCTGAACTTAGCCTGAAGGAGAAGGACATTGTTGATTACCTGAGAGGATGAGGGAGAGAGGGTGAACTTCCCAAATTTGAAGACTTGATGACCTCTCGGTTCCTCAAAGAAGCTGGTCTGAGGGTAGGCCCTCTGACAGAACTATGTGAGTTATACTGCACATTTTCCATTCTTTAAAGTGTTTCCTCTTTATCTCTGCATTTTTCTGACGTGTTTCCTCTTATCAGGTCGTCTTGCAGGTATAACAGACTACCTTTGGGAAATGACTGCTCCCAGCTTATTGTCAGGATTGGCAAAGAAGAAAGGAAAGGAGCCTCAGCAGGCTCCGAAGAAGACGAGGGCCGCTGGGCCGACGGTGGTGGAGCCGATCGCCGATAGTAATAAAAGGAAGGAGGCTGAGGCCCCTGTTGACCCTCGGCCTGATTCTCGGACGAGGGCCAGGGTCCGAGCCTCTGAGGGGACGACCTCTTCGTCCAGTATGGGGGACTTCTGGTCACAAAACCTGGCGGATCTGAGGGCCGAGCCCTCGTCACTCATTGCAAATCGGAGGGAAGCCAAGGTCTCAATGTTCTCTGCACCCTCGGCTGCTGACTACGACTTCTTGTCAAAGATGCCTCCAGCCAAAGTGTACGACTATGGTCTGCACTCCCTTGCACAGGTATTGGTTATGACCCACATCAATTTTCATTCTTTCACCAATTGTTTCTTCGGCCCCTCTTGACATCTGTTTATTTTTTGCGCAGTCTGTTTGTGCCTTCACCTCAGCAACCAAGTGGATGGCCGAGAATCAGGTGAAGTTCCATGAGGCCGAAAGGGCTATTCAACATGAGGCTGATCTTCAGTCTGAGCTTGACACTGCAAAGGCCGAGCTGGAAAGTTCCAGGACTGAGCATGCAAGGATCCTGGACGAGCTGACAAGGCAGTACGATGAGGACATTAAGGCCAGGGACGAGGACATTAAGGCGAGGGACTTGCTTCTCAAGGAAAAGGACGAGGCCTTGACCAACATGGAGGCCAAGTATAAAGCTGACCTTGAAGCAACCATTATGAAAGCCGAGGCCGATGCTGTTGAGGCTTACAAAGTTTCTGACGAGTTTCAGGGCTTCGGCCTTGAATATTTAGAAAGAGGAATCAGGACTGCCTACCGATGGGTCGTCCTCAGGTTTGGAGACGTCGTGTCCTCGGTTCATCCTTCACTGGAGGGTGTTCAACTGGACGATCCCCTAATTGCCGAGGCTCTCAACCAAGTGGAATCCCAAGTTCAAGTCGAGGGGGTCGGCACTTCTGAAGATCATCCAGTTCTGGTTATTGAGGAGACCACTCCTGTAGATGTTGAGGCTCTGCCCTCTGACATCGTCCCTTAGGGTGACTGTCTGTAGCCCATACCCTCATAGTGTACCTATTATTTTTGTGCTCTGTTTTGTAAAACACTTGGATATTTTGTGTAACACTTTTAATCAATATCATCGTCTTCTTCTACTGTCTTCAATATTTACTGTCTTCCATATTTACTGCTTTTATGGTTTGCTCTTTGTTGGTTTGCTGTCTTTGTTAATGCCACTAACCTTTCCCTCGTCTTTCTTGAGGACAGTGGTGGGGTCGTCCCCTCCACTGGCCCTCTTTATAGCCGAGGGTCCAACTTATCAAATTAATGGTGTTTAACAAAGTCTACCCTCGTCTTTCTTGAGGACAGTGGTGGGGTCATCCCCTCCACTGTCCCTCATTATAGCCGAGGGATTAACTTACCAGATTAACGGTTTTTACAAAGTCTACCCTCGTCTTTCTAGAGGACAGTGGTGGGGTTGTCCCCTCCACTGGCCCTCATTATAGCCGAGGGTTCAACTTACCAAATTAATGGTTTTTAACAATGTCTACCCTCGTCTTTCTTGAGGACAGTGGTGGGATCGTCCCCTCCACTGGCCCTCATTATAGCCGAGGGGTCAACTTACCAAATTAATGGTTTTTACAAAGTCTACCCTCGTCTTTCTAGAGGACAGTGGTGGGGTTGTCCCCTCCACTGGCCCTCATTATAGCCGAGGGTTCAACTTACCAAATTAATGGTTTTTAGCAATGTCTACCCTCGTCTTTCTTGAGGACAGTGGTGGGGTCGTCCCCTCCACTGGCCCTCATTATAGCCGAGGGTTCAACTTACCAAATTAATGGTTTTTAGCAATGTCTACCCTCGTCTTTCTTGAGGACAGTGGTGGGGTCGTCTCCTCCACTGGCCCTCATTATAGACGAGGGTTCAACTTACCAAATTAATGGTTTTTAGCAATATCTACCCTCGTCTTTCTTGAGAACAGTGGTGGGGTCGTCCCCTCCACTGGCCCTCATTATAGCCGAGGGTGGTTCTCTGTAGATGTTTCCTTGCGTGCTAGAACTGACAACCACAGGATGAGGGAAACACTGATATTTCTCATTAATTTCCCAAAGTGTTCTGTTGAATCAACTCTCATTACAATTATGGCCTTTCAAGACATTACAACACTACTGATAGTATTTCTTCAAATGGTTTGCATTCCAGGGATTGGAAAAAGGTTCCCCTTCTAGGTTTTCTAGTCTATAGGTCCCAGGGACAACTTCATCGATGACCCTATATGGACCATGCCAATTAGGATGGAGCTTGTTGGGCTTTTGCCAAGTCTTCTTGAGGACCAAGTCCCCCACTGCAATAGGTCTCTGTTTCACCCTCTGATTGTAAAACCTTGCGGTCCTCTGCTGGTAGGAAGCCTGCCTTATATCAGCGTCCTCCCTCCTTTCCTCAATCAGGTCCAAGTCGAGTCTCCTCTCTTCCGCATTTCCCTGGGGGTCGTACATTTGGACCCTATGAGTAGGAAACTCGACTTCGGTGGGGATGACGGCTTCTGATCCACAAGCTAGCATGAATGGGGTCTCCCCGGTAGAGGTCCTTACTGTCGTTCTGTTTGCCCACAACACTACATACAACTCTTTGACCCATCTTCCTTTTGCCTCCTCAAGCCTCTTCCTAATTCCATATAGGATTGTCCTGTTCGTAACTTCGGTTTGACCATTGGCCTGAGGTCGGCCTGGGGTGGAGATTTTTTTTTTGATCTTTACCCTCTCACAGTACTTCTGTAGAGAGGCATTCTTGAACTGCGTCCCGTTATCTGAAATGAGGGTGTTGGGCAGACCATATATGCATATCACATTTTTCCAGATGAACTGGAAGGTCTTCTGCTCTGTGATTGTGACCATCGGTTCGGCCTCTACCCACTTGGAGAAGTAGTCAATCGTTACAATGAGGAACCGATAGTTATTGACTGCTCTTGGTAAGGGCCCTACCAGGTCAATCCCCTACACTGCGAACGGCCACGGAGATGTAATGGAGGTAAGAGGCTAATGGGGTTGATGAGGGATGGTAGAAAATCTTTGGCATTTATCACACTTTTTTACATATGCTGCGGCGTCTTTCCCCAAGGTCGGCCACCAGTAGCCTTGGGTGATCCCCCTCTTCGCTAAGGATCTTCCCCCGATGTGGCTTGAGCACGATCCTTCGTGCACATCTTGCAAAATGGAAGGGACTTCTGAGGGATGCACACACCTAAGTAAGGGGAGCAAAACCCCCTTTTTGTATAAGGTGTCTCCGATGACAGTGAATTTTGCAGCCCTGTACCTCAGCTTCTTCCTTTCCTGCCTTGCTTCTGGCATCTCACCCTCTTCAATGTATCTGATCAGGGGGTCCATCCACGAAGCTTCTTGAGAGACATTTAGGCAATTACTGAGTGTTCCCTCAGCGCCCTCAATAGTTGGCTGAAGCAAAATTTCCACTGGGACCGTCCTCCTGATGTCTGTCCTAGTTGCCGAGGCCAATCTCGCAAGGGCATCAGCACGTCCGTTGTCGAGCCTAGGTATCCTCTTTAATTTTACTTCTCTGAAGCCTTTCAGTAGTGACCTCACCTTCTCGAGGTATCTAGCCATCCTCTCTTCCTTAGCCTCGTAGGCCCCTAGTATCTAATTCACCACTAGTCTTGAATCACTATGGACCAGAATTTGGCCGACACTAAGAGACTTGGCCAAGGAGAGGCCTGCTACTAAGGCCTCATATTCAGCCTCATTGTTGGAGGCTTTGAAGTTGAACCTCAGGGCGTATTCAACGTCTGTGCCATCGGGTGCTGATAGTATCAGTCCAGCCCCACTTCCACTGTCACAGGAGGACCCGTCAACGAAGAGGCTCCACAGAGTCTTTCCCTCTGAAAAATTTCCCTCAGAGAGGGACCCCTGTCTAAAGATGTATTTTCCCTCTTCGTTTTCAGTCTCTTTCTTTCTAGCAGTGCTTGTCTCGGCCCTATCTGCGGGTGTGTCGGTGGGTCTATCTTCTGTATCCGTCTTCCAGAGGGTTTCACCTTCGACCTCATCATCTTCCTAAGTGAACTTAGCCACGAAGTATGCCAATGCCTGCCCCTTAATGGCAGTCCTAGGTTGATACACAATGTCAAACTCCCCCAGTTCTATAGCCCAGGCCATCAGCCTACCTTATTTTTCTGGCTTGTGTAGGACCTGCCTAAGAGGAGAGTCGGTGAGGATGACCATTGTATGGGACTGGAAGTACGGTTTCATCTTCCTCGAGGCATGGATCAAGGCGTAGGCCAACTTCTCCATCCTCGGGTATCTTTGCTCTGCCCCCTGGAGTGCCTTGCTGTTAAAATACACAGGCTTCTGTATTCCGTCTTCGTCTCTCACAATGGTTGCGCTGATGGCCGACTCTGAGACGACGACGAGGTACACGTAAAGTCGTTCACCTTGCATGGGTCGTGACAGCAGCAAGGGAGACCCTAAGTTTGATTTTAGCTCCTTGAAAGCCTCATCACACTCTTCACTCCATTCAAAGGCCTTCTTGAGGATCTTGAAGAATGGTAAACACCTGTCTGTGGCCCTTGACACAAATCTGTTCAGGGCAGCCACTCTCCCTGTGAGCCTCTGAACGTCTTTAATGGATTTGGGGGTCTTCATCTCAATAAGGGCCTTTATATTTTCAGGATTGGCATCGATGCCTCTTTGGTTGACAATGAACACCAAGAACTTCCCCGCTCCGACCCCGAAGACACACTTGGCCGGATTAAGCTTCATCTGGTACTTGTCCATCGTATTAAAGGTCCTTTCCAGGTCTGCCACATGATCCTCTGCCTTCAAACTCTTGGTCAGCATGTCATCCACGTAGACCTCCATAGACTTCCCAATTTTTGTCTTCTAACATTTTGTTTACGAGGCGCTGGTACGTTGCCCCTGCATTTTTTAGACCAAAGGGCATGAACCTATAGCAGTATGTCCCCTTGTCAGTGATGAAGGCAGTCCTCTCCGAGTCTTCAGGGTTCCTGAAGATCTGGTTGTACCCTGAGTCGGCATCCATAAAACTCATGAGCTCATGGCTTGCAGTAGCGTCTACCATCTGGTCAATGCGGGGGAGAGGGAAGCTGTCTTTGGGGCAGTGCTTGTTAAGATCTGTGAAGTCCACACACATTCGCCACTTCCCGTTGGCCTTTGGGACAATGACTGCATTGGACAACCATTCAGGGTAGATGACCTCTCTGATAAATCCAGTGTCTTCTAATTTTTTGACCTCATCCTTGATGACCTTGTACTTCTCTCTAGAGTAAATCCTCCTCTTCTGCTTTACCGGCTTCACTCCCTCTACCACATTGAGCTTGTGACACATGATTTCAGGGTCGATCCCCGGCATATCTACATGACTCCACACGAAGGCGCTTCGTCTTCTCCTCAGTAGTTTGATGAGGTCTTCCTTGATATTGGGCTTCAGAGACTTGCCAACTTGGACGGTTTTTCCCGGGTCATCCTCAACGAGGATGATGGGTTCTACCTCCTCGGCGGCCTCTCCTTTTTTGAGCTTCGTCTCGTCCCTGGGGTCTTGGGTATCAATGTTGTAAGTGGTTGTAGCCCTCTTGTGTGCCTCCCTTTCTTCAGCGGAGTTGTAGTAACATTCTCTCACTGCCGTCTGGTCTCCCAGAACTTCCCCCACCCCGTAAGGGGTTGGAAATTTGATCATCTGATGGACCATAGACGGCACGGCTTCAAACCCCTTGAGGGCCACACACCCCAGTATGATGTTGTAGGCCGAAAACACCTGCTCATCCATCACAAAGAAACTGACCTTCTTGGTGAGCCATCTCGGCCACTCGTCCCCCATCCTCACATCGGCCTCATATACCCTAAGGGGGTGAACCTTTTCCCCACTGAACCCAATCAATGGATGATGGTAGGGGACGAGTCTAGCAGGGCTGAGACCCAGGGCTTTGAAGCATGGACAAAACATCACATCTGTAGAACTACCCCCATCTACCAAGATCCTCGGCACCTCGCATCCGTGCACCCTGGTAGTGATGACGAGAGGGTCATCGTGTGGGGCCAAGAGGTCTTTGAAGTCCATTCTTGAAAATCCCACTATCAGTGTGTCCATATCAACCTTCTTCCTTTTTTCTGACTTGACCTCCAGGGAGGTCGCGTGTACCATCTTCGTCATTGCCTTGGCCTCAGCCACATGGGCCTTCCTGTCGGCGACCTCAGACCCTCCTCCTGCAAGACCCCCGGAGATCATTCCCACTCCGAGCGAGATCATATTAATCCTCTTGACAGGGCCATGGTCGTCTCTCGGCGGGAGGTCAGGGTCGTCCTCATCATCAGAAGGGTCGTCCCCTCATTTTTTAGGACCTTCTCTGCATGCATCGCCTCGCTTCTTTCTGGGGTCGTCCCCTCGGCCCCTCTTGAAGGCACCTTTGTCGACGTACTTTCTGAGCTTCCCTTCCTTCAGCATCTTCTCAATCTCATCTTTCAGAGCAAAGCATTTGTCCGTTACGTGGCCGTGGTCTTGGTGAAATTCACACCACAGGTTCTTATTCCTCTTTTTAGGGACTGCCCTCAGCTTCTCAGGCCACTTCAGGGACCGGTCACTCTTTATCTCATTGAGAATCTGTTCACAGCTGACCGTCAGAGGGGTGTACCCAGCGAACTTGTCATCCGTGGACCTCTTCTTTCCCTCTTTGTTCTTCTTAGGGTATTTTCTACCACTAGCACCTCCTCTTTCATCTTCATATTTTGTAGCCATCGCCTCTTCGGCGTTCATCACCTTTCTTGCTGTCGACAGCAGTTCAACCATCGTCCTCGGAGGGTCTTCAGCAAGCTTCCATAACAGCTTCCCCTTTTGGAGCCCTCCAATCAGGGCTGTCATAGCTATGCTCTCCTCATAGTCTTCCGCCTCCAGCTTCTCCTTATTGAATCTGGCTATGTAGTCCCTCAGACTCTCACTCTTCCCCTGCTTTAGATAGAGCAGGTGGGTGGTCTTGTTCTGTGGCCTCACCCCAAAACAGAAGTTATGGATGAACAGGACTGCCAACTGCTTGAAGTTTTCAATGGATTTTTTTGGAAGAGACGTGTACCAGACATGCGCAGTCAAGGTACCAGAGAAGGCACGACACCTCATCTCATCTGAGATAGAGTATATGTCTGCTGCTGACTGATACATCTCCACGTGGTGGACGGGGTTGGTGCTCCCGTCATACCATGGCATCCATGGCAGCCATAGAGTTGGGTACGTGTATAGGTATGTAGAAGGGGATGAGTATAAGAGGAGATAAGACAATGATGTATAATGGTTCAACCAATTTGGCCTACATCCACTGTGAGTGTGTGATACACTAAGTATGGGTACTAATGGCCTTGGATACAATGCACATAAGCCTCTCTCTCTCTCTCTCTCTACTGTGTGTACAAGAAGAGTTTTGGCTAGGGCTACAGTTAATGGCTCGATCCCCTGTAGGGTTGTAGGTGACAAGTATATATAGGTCTTGGGGGGTGTAGTGTACCCCCCCAAGTATGCATGGTGCATGTGAATGATGATCTAGCCAATCCCCTGTTGACACCTGTAGATGCCAAATGATGACATAATATTCCCTCACGTGAGGGTGTGATTTGGTTATAACGGTCTTCCACGTGCCATGTGAGCCTCACGCGCACTGTTCCACGCGTCTCCCAAACCACGCGCTGTCATGATGTCACCCTCGGCCTATGAGCCGAGGCCGAGGGCAAAGTTTCTTCCAGTAGTGAGCCTGGCCCAATTCTTTCCTCGTACTGTCGTACCCTCGTAGGTTCGTCTGGAGCCTGATGAAGGGTCGGCCCCTTATAGGGTCGTCCGGAGCCTGATGAAGGGTCGGCCCCTCGTAGGGTCGTCTGGAACCTGGCGAAGGGTCGGCCCATCGTAGGGTCGTCTGGAACCTGGTGAAGGGTCGACCCCTCGGAGAGGTCGTATGGAGCCTGGTGGAGGGTCGACCCCTCGTAGGGTCGTCCGTTTGGAAGTTATCGTCAGCCAGGCCGAGGATATAAACGGGTATATCAAACATCATAATTTAAGTAAAAAAAATTCCAACACAACAATGTGTAAACAATAGAATCAAACCAACCACTTTTTTTTTTTTTATAGATAATAATCACTGGAAATTAGTAAGAGGTGATCATGGGAAGATCAATCCTAGATCCATATATCAGTAATATTATTTATAATTTTGCTAGCTATCTCAGTAACCTCCATTAACACTCTCTACTGTTCCACATAACAATGTTTCATTTCTGGTCTCCTGAGCTTCTTTTTCCTGGTACTCTTATTTGCTGCCTCGTTAATCTTTTCAATGTACCCTTCAATGGGTGGCAAGCCATGAATTGATTTGCTGGGAATGGGGATATCTAACATTAAATCAACATATGAGAAACTGCAAACATTAAACATTAAATCATCATATGAAAAACCGCAGACATTAAATATTAATCAACATATGAAAATGATATCACCCCTATATAATATTGATAATATCAATTAGATCTTCGTGGAATTTGAATTTGAATTTGAATTTGACTTAACTGAAATGGAATTCGAATTTAAATTTGAATTTGGTCCAGTAACATTACTATACAAACAATAACTAAAGAGCAAAGGTTGGTGGCATAACCTAAGTTTTAGAAACTTTGATCAAACTGAATTTAACATTAAATGTCCTACTTGCAAACATGCTAGGAAAAAAAATATAGAGAGAGTATGAGTTCCATCAAAGACAAAAATCTGAAGTTGAATCATAAGACCATACAAATCTGGAGAAGGTCTCATACATTGAAACCAAAGGAAAAAACATGTAAGAGAATACCTTCGAAACATCTCAAAATATCTCACTCTTGTATGTCTTGAAAAAAATAGAGCACCTATCAAACCAATAAGAATACCTCAGATATCTTATAGATAAGCAGACCTTTTGAGTCGAATGATACTTATGCAACCATGTTGGTACTTATGTAACCTTGTTGAAAGGTCGTAATGCATGTTATGGTCAAATGATAGACAATTGAAAGCGATCTCGTGCTAAGGCTATAATTTTCATGTAGATCAGGTATTTCATCCTTGTAGGGCACCACAAAATCCTCTACAAACTTTTAATCTGTATAACATACAACTGAATAAAGAGTGAGGTTAGTCTTGAACAAATTTTTCTCTTTGAAAATTTTCAAAACATTGTACTGAGGCACCACCCTCTTCCCCAAGCTATACGCTAAAAATATGGGGTGAGAGACCAGGTATTAGGTCTCATACCCGAATTCCGTTACGAAAAAACTCAACCCCTCATGAATTTTAGCTTCTGATAGACGCGAAAAAAATATAATAAGAAAAAATAATAGAGCCGAATAGAACAACTAACGTGTGAACTTCACTTGAATATCTTATTATCTAACAATGTATGTACCAAAACATTAGTGTGAGAATAGAATATTACCAATTGAATCTCCACTGCATTTATAATCATATACAGAAGATAAACGTTGAATAAATGATGCATTTTTATTATCCGAGTAGAAATTGTAATCAGATGATAAAAGCACCAGATTATACTCCCATTATAAATCAAACGATGACAAAGAGATACACTCCTTAATTTTATACAGGAGCTAAATTTTCGTCAACTTAGCACATGTACCAATGTATTCATTTATTCGACACATCCATACAACTCATATCAATAATTGATAACATGATTAAATAGTTTTATAAGTAACTAATGAAGTTGAATCAGACATACCTCTTCCATTATAAAAATGGTTCACCAGAAATGTTGAGATTCACTGCTCAAGAAGTTAGCAATCGAAATGAAATGAAATGTTTAGATTGAACTTCAAATCATATATCCATGGTGTTAATCTGTCATATAAATCAAAGCCTTAAATATGAATATAACTTAAATAGTAAAAATTGTATTATGTTTTTTAGCAGATGAAATAGGAGTGAATGAAGTAATAACTGCTTTTAGCAGACGAGATAGACATTTAAATTTTCCTCTAGCATCCTGAGAAATAGAATAATTAAGAGGAGTAAAAACGAACTTTGGAATCATATTTCTTCAATGTGGAATTGGAGTTTTATCAGCTGAAGCCAAAGTTTCCACTACAAACAAGGAATTCATACGAAATATAAAGATTTTTATGGGGTGATGGATGGAGTTGCAAATAATGAAGTAGAAGAGAAAGATCTTAACTTGTCATATGTTTCACTTAAAAGAATTGCAAAAAAACAAGTGACAAAGATGGGGAAGATATTAGGTTTAAGCTGTGAAATAGAAGGGAATTAGCCTCTATATATTCACCAAATAGCTCCAAGGAGGCGTTGCACATGGGAATGGGAATTGGCATCTATGCTTAGACATAATAAGACCTATGCAGCAAATACCAAAAAAATTCCTATTTGCTGCCAATTAGGACCTCCAACCTTTTGTGTTTCCCATATCTCTTCTCACATAGATTGATAGAGTAACCCCATGTATCCCCTTTGGGGCGTGAACTCTTTAAAACCTGCAGAAAAATGCCCCTAAGATCAACATATGCTAATAAATAAAAATTTAAGCATTAAAGATGAAATAAACTTATTTAGAACCCAAATGAAAATCATCAATGAAATAGGCTTATTTTTTAAAAAGATAGTAATAAAATAATCGTGCCCACACGCCCACATATACTTTTTTTTCAACGTTTTTAATATAATGTAAACCAATTTCATTCTACTTAACCTGTTTTAGAATTCAACCAAGTCACGATGAATAAAGGAAAAAAATGAACGGGGTGAGATTTAATAATGGATAGAGATGGTAATATGAAGAATATTCTTAGAAGTAATAAAGAGACGTATAAAGCCACAACACCAACAGTGTACCTACTACAAAAGTCCCAGTGAACAGTCCTGTCGAAAAAGTAGAAATGAACGCACGTAATGTTAGAGAAATTATAAATCAAGAAATATATACAACAAATAATATAAAACTCCATCAATTAAATCCCACAAAGCAAAAGAAAGAAAACACAATCTGTATTTATCACCATCTAATGAAAATGTAGATAATGAATATCCAAAGATAACAAATTTTGAATATCAAATCCTATTTATACTTGGTGTAACACTTATGAAACCGAAGCCCACCAGCACCTCTATATAACTTTCTCGTAGAACTGTTATTCCCTGCCAACAACTCTTAAACCCAATCTGGGATGGCTGCTTCACTTTTTATGCACATATTTTAATATATTGTCTTGTCTTAAAAGGAATAGAGACGTGATCAATTCAATTTTTGTGTAAAGCACCTGCATAAATGCAAGAACCAAAATTTAGAATACGTCTTCTCTTGAATGGCCTATGAGTCTTGAAGAATTATAGGTTCCTTGGAATCATTAAAACAACAAAACTAATTATGTTAAATATATATAATCAATTGAAATTTAACTGAATAATGTAATGAAATTTTTTGTGAATTCTTGACCTAAAAGATAATTTTGAGGTCTCAACAATAATTTCCAATGTACACATACTGAATTAAACAAAATACAAAAGAACCACCTAAAAAGATAACAAAAAATAAAATTCAACAAAAAGGGAAAGAATTGTTGTATAAGAATGAACCTTTACTAGCCTTCACTGTTGGAGCATTAACTGATAATTATTAATATCTTTATCCAGGCATCCAATTCGAAAAATTTGCCAAACAAAGAATCAACTGAAAGTCGCTTGCATGTTGCACTTTGCCAAATAAATAAATTAAGCAAACCGAGTCGGACCCTAAATTTATATTATACACACACACTAAAGCTCATGGAAGTTACACAAACCTTATCTTACACTGGTCTCGAAATAACTCCATTCATAGACGAAATTACAATCCCAAGTGCAACATGTAATTTCATAAAAATAAAAGTAAGCAAATAGTATTCCTACCGAATCTTCACTTGTCACATGAAAGTGCTGCCAAAATTACTTGAACAAAGAAATAGGAATGTTATTTTTAGCTATAACAGACACATGACATTTATTAAATCTAGAAACCACAACTCGTAATCCGTAAAAATTGAAACCTATATATCTGAAATCTAAAAATATAACTCATAACACCCAAAAATTGAAATCCAAAACTATATAAAAAGATAGACACAACACCTTGAAGAATAGGAATAATAGTATGAAAAAATATATACAACAAGTAAAAGTTATATATTTCAATCAACCCAATGAAACTACTATGAAAAAATAAACAGTCCTACAAAGATAACATATTATGACCCCATACCTTTTTAGGGTTTCCTGTTTTGATGAAATTGGGTTTTCAAAATCTGCAAAACATAAGAAAAATATTGGATCTCTAGGAAAAACATTAGATCTGCAACTGAATAGCTGAATAAGTGCAAAGCGTGGAAGCAACCTTGTGTGTGTGTGTGTGTGATATATATATATATATATATATATATATATATATATATATATATATATATTACCCATAAATGCCCAGTGCCGGAGGATTTGTATTATTGCAGCATTGAAGCTCGACGTGGGAAGGATGAGGACATGGGAAGGTGGATGTGTTGAAGTTGAAGAGAGATGAGAGAATGTCGGTGGGGGGGGGGGGGTATAGTGAGAGGAGGGAGTGAGAGTAGATATCGAGAGTAAGAAAATGGGATAAAAATGTTATAATACTATTGTACCTTTGTTTTTGAATTTGAAAGAAAAGGGGGAAACAAATTAGATTGTGTCAAAAGGGGGGGGGGATCTAAGATTTTCAAGGGCAATATAGATATTGCAGGAAATAATTCATCTCATGACATTATAGTTATATCTTATCACATAGATAAGTTTTACTCCTCATTATATAGATATATAGGGAGAGGTTCAGAAGCGAACATAAAAGATGAATATTTTAATGAACCTTAACAAAAAAGGCCTAACACTCAATCAATTTTAATCCTTATGTTGTAATTGGTCCGCGCCAGCGGCAACGAACATGAGCGTTTTTTAATACCCCCGTGTGACACCCGTGTCCGTTGCCACTAGATCATGTTACACGCGTGTCCATTGTCGTTGGCATGGACTAATTACAACATAGGAATTAAAATTAATTGGGTGTTAGGTTTCTTTGTTAAGGTTTATTAAAATGTTCATCTTTTATCCTCTCCCCATATATATATATATATATATATATATATATATATATATATATATATATATATATATATATCCATGCGACCGTTGTTAGTTAGATGGTCCTATTCCTTTTTACAAAATAAACTTTGAGTCTAGTCCAAGGGGTTTCCATTAACCATCATCAAATCCAAATTGGATCATTCCTTCCATTGCCAAGAGGAGTTAAACTCACCCCTTTGGTTAAATTTTTTCTTGAATATAAAAATTCTTAAATGTAAGTTTTTTTTAGATTTGCTAGATACATGATGACATATTATTTGTATATAAAAAATATGTTTAAAAGGCGTCATTTGTACTTTGAATTTACCCGTTCATGGGTTGGACAAAAAAATCCCAAGTTTTATGATATTGTGCAAAGCTAGAAAAATATGGATCTATCTGCGATCTAGGTTTCTAACTATTTGCCTTAGCAAAGAATGACTTCACTTTCGGGAAACATCTCTTTCACAAGTTGTAATATTTTGGAAGAAACCGAAAAAATTCTCTGTCATATTGCACGACCATATGTCACCGATCCTTCATATTAGCAGAGACCTTTTTAGCGATCGCAAACCATCCACTAGCCAGTAGGATTTTTTGCTTTTCAAAATATCTTTCCAAAAAAATTATTTGGTATCTTGTCAAGACAAAATTGTGTTTGGTCATCCACACTAATGTTGTTTTAACTTATAAATTTATGAACACTTGAGTCTATCCCACTTGTCTTTATACATAGTGGGTGTTGAAATTGTTTGAGACTTTAGACCCTATAGATTCCCTCACAGGATCTCAGACATGGTAGTGGGGAAAAGTGTCGAGACAAAGAAATAAAGTGGTTTTGACCTCAAATATAGGTTCTACATCCATTGTGAAAGGTGTTTCTCAGTATATTGGATTATAAATGAGAGTTTTACAATCTAGAGTCCTCTTGGGATTTGGCCAAGAGAATATATGGTGTACGAGGGGAGTACTCTTGGGGTTGTGATGTTACAACATAAGCGGAGATGTGAACCCTATTGTTATGGCCATAAAACATTAAACAAGGTGTTATCAACAATGATAAGATGAAAACAACGTATATGGAATCAATCACTTGGGATTAAACTTACAAAATTACTCGTGTATAACTCTAAACAAACAATAAATTAATCTTTGAGATAGCTCAGTTAGAGGGAGAGAAAAGCTATCACCTTAGATACACCTCTGGTAGGCACTTCAAACACCAGAGTCCCATAAACATGGATTACAATAATAAATGTTTGGTTCTTGGTAGTAAAATCTTAGTAATAACTTCAATGGTGGGTGATAAAGTGCATGTGTTTGCAATAACTGTGGCCTCCAGAAGATATCTTTCTCCCATCTAAAAAAGAATTCTCTCTCTCTCTCTACAATAGCTAGGCCCTCTAAATAGCCACCAATCTCTCCCGAGATGCCTCTGTCTCAATAAATGTGAAAGCTATTCCCCTCTTACTTTATGTCACTATTATCAAATGCACTGAACTGTCAACATGGTCTACGTCGTAGGCATTACATTCTAACAGACACCTTTTGGCTACCAACTGTGTTAAGCGGCTTTTATGTCAGCAATCATCCGGCAAACCATCTGATAGACCCTCAAATCACCAAACTTTACTCAAGTTTGGATTGGATAGCAGGTAGGTGGCATGTGACATCACTCAAAGAAGATGTGACATATGGTAAAAGATTGTTTGGCATAAGGCTCAATACGAGATGGAACTCAAGGTTGCTATGGGTAAGCTATTTGGGTTGTGGTATCTTAGTGTTTTACCAAGTGCATATAAAATGGTTAAGTCAAGTTCTAAAGGTGCCTTGATTCTCAATCCTCGAAACCAGTTCACTTTGAGGTTCCTTTGGTGATGACATCCGATAGAGCATGAAAGCTCTCCTAAGCCCTGCCATAATTGGTCCCTCCTAGATACCGTTTTACCTCACTCTCATATTACAATCATTACAGCTTACACGTTACAACATATGTCTACACATATAAAAATTGAGCAAGTACAATAAAAGAAGAAATAACTGAGTCCTCTCAAAGAGATTCCTCGAAAAGCTTTCTCTCTGCCTTCTTGCATCCTCTTCCTGGCTAACTCTTGAGCTTCCTCCCTTATTTATCAACCTTCCTCTACTAGAGGTGGGATTATCTCTAATTATAGGATTACTTTTGTACCCCTCTATTAAAAATAATCTTATGATTATATATAATTGCCCCTTTTAATGAGCCAGGACCAAAGATTCGAGTGAATCCCAAATATTGCTAAGTGTATTGGCATATATGTCATCCAATAACAACTTGCTTAATCTTGAGGAGGATTATCAACAAACACATATAGGTTAGGACACTACAAATCCTATAAGGAGAAGTCAACATTAACCCACTACCATCCTAAGGAGCAAACCTTATAATGGATTTTAATGAGGAAGTCGAGGGAGAAGCGAGGGAGCTAAGACTAGAAAGAGAAGAGTTAGAGGAAGCTCGAGAAAATTGTACTGGAGGGATGGAAAATCTGGTAATTGCTTACGATGAGGTAAGTTCCAGGGACATGAAACAAATTTATAATGTGTAGGGTCATGTGGTGGTATCCAGTTTAGAATATCAAGCCGTGGCGCAATCTCCCAAGTTTATTTCGTTCTTCAACTAAGTGGGGATGCCTCGAGAGAGTAGGATTGAGATCACTTAATCGATATTAGACATCGCCAAGAAAAATGTAGTTCCCTCATTTAGGTGGAGGAGGCCCATGGATAGGTTAATGAGGATGTTTATGTCTGAGATAACTTTCTCAGATGCCGATAGGGCAGTGCGGTTCCCTCATAATAGGCCATTATATATTACAACAAGTGTGAATGGGGTTGCTTTGTAATTGATTTAATGGATGGAGGTGCCTCTAAAAATACCACGCCCATCAGTTCTTTCTATGCTTACAATATTTCTAAGGCAAGGTTGATACCAATGCCTTTAGTAATCTCTGGGTATGATAACCAATATTAAAAGTCAATTAGTTACATGAATGAGGGATTATGATGGAAAATATTACATTACACAGCAAGTTCGATACCATTGAAAGTGATACTTCCTACAACTTATTGATAGGAAGGGTGTGGATGCACAATCATGGCTTGGTTCCCTCAACATACCACTAATGTGCCAAGGAAAATATCAAGGGGACTAAGATAGTCATTAGAGCAACGAAGAAGTTATTTGCTCAAGAAGAGGCCCATTTAGTGGATGTCTCATTCTATACAAAGTTGGTTGAGGAGGAACGAGTCTTAATGCGACACATGGAAGGAGCCAGAGTCCCCTCGATCAATGAAAGGTTGGGTACCATTAATAATCATGAAGAGTAAAGAGAAGGTATAATTCAGAGAGGTGAAGAGGTGAAAATTTCTAGTACCAATACATAAGCTATCTCTAAGCAACTGAAAGATAAGATAAGGCCTAGGATTGCCCAATGAACTATGATATTAAACGATAGAGTGTGCTGAGTCAGTTTTAGAGGATTTAGCTAGAGATATGGACAAAAGAGGAAAAGGAAGGTAGTTGCATCACCCAATTGCTAATGCAAAAAGGTTCAGTTAGAGGATAAAAAAGTGGTTTACCGCCTTTGAAGGTGTGAAAGGGTATCCAAGAAAACTAATGAGGAGGATAACCCAGAATATGAATATTTCTTGTTGTATAATAAAGGAAAATATCTTGTTAGTGATAACTCCAATATTCATGAGTTTGTGGAAGAGGTGGAAGATAAGCTAGAATATATGACTGATCGCCCAAAGACCATAGGTGCAAGAGTTAAAACATATTGACTTGGATGAATAAGAAGGAGATCCAAGTCCCATTTTCATTTCGAAGGACCTAGATGCATGAAATAAGAGAGAGTTGGTTGAGCTCATTTGGCAATACAAAGACATATTCACATAAAAGTATACCAAAATGGATGGGCTAGATTAAGAAGTGAGTTTCCATAGGTTGAATATCATACTAGTAAAATAGGCAACCAAGACTTACAAACTAGAGTTATACCTGAAGAGTTAGGAGAAGATGTAATGGTTGCCAATGAAGGGGTTCATTAAGCTAATCCAACATCCTATTTATCTTTCCAGCATTATTCCAGGAGGAAATAAGGATAAAAATCAAATACGAATCTATATAGACTTCATAGATCTCAATAGATGTTTCCCAAAAGATGAGTTTCCTCTTCCGTCCATTGACATTTTGATAGATGAAATAGTTGGGCATGAGATGTACCACTTTATGGATGGATGTGTGAGTTATAATCAAATAAATATGGATCTAATTGATGCAGAGAAGACAACATTTAGAACTCCATTGGGCAACTTTATGTACAATGGAATGCCCTTTAAATTGAAGAATGATTCGGAAACATATCAAAGAATAATGATGTATATTTTTTAAGATTTCTTTCACAATATCTTTGAATTCTATATGAATGATTTGGTCATCAAATCGAAGAAGGAGGAGTTTCATCTGCTGTTTAGCTGGTGAAGGAAATACAAGCTGAGGATGAACCTACTGAAATGCACTTTTGGTATGACGAGTAGGAAGCTTTGGGGATTTGTGGTGGATTTCTAAGGAGTGGAAATGGAGCAGGAAAAATAGAAGGCCATTTTGGAGATGTCTTGTGCAAATAATGTGAAAGAGCTTAAGAGTTTTCTCAAGAAAGTTTCCTATATTAGAAGATTTGTACTCAAGTTGGCCGGGATGACTCAGCCTTTGATGGACCTGATGCGCAAGAATATGAAGTTTAAGTGGGAAGAACCTCATTAAGAAGCTTTTAACGTCCTTAAGAAGTTGCTCACTTTTCCATAAACCGTGATTCCTCCGAGAGTTGGAGTACCGTGGATGCTCTATCTCACTTAAACAAAGAGGTCAATCGATGCCCTTTTAGCATAGGAGATTGATGGGCAAGAAAGACCTATATACTATCTGAGTATGATCATCCATGGGATAGAAATGAGATACACTATCATTAAGAGTCATTATTTGGCTTTAATGTTTGTTTCCTCAAAATTTAGACATTATATGCTATCTTTCACTATTCACATTGTGACAAATGTGACCCCATTAAGTTTTTATTAGCACGAACAATTTTGATTGGGAGGGGAGTAAGGTGGTTTATCATCCTCTCAGAGTACGATTTAAAGTGTGTGGTTACTCGGGCGATCAACAACCAAGCATTTGCAGACCTGTTGACAATTTTTCGATTTGAGGGTATTTGATTCACTATAAGAAAGCATTACAGGATATGACTTGTAGGCCAACTTCTTGAATGCCAACCTTAAAGAGTGGGTAATGGAGTTCGATGGTTCATTATCATAAGGGGGGGGGGGGGGGTCTGGAGTCATGCTTTTAAGAGGAAAAGAGGAGATTTGCCTATATTTCAAGTTGGATTTCTCTTGCTATAATAATGAGACATAATACGACACATTGGTGATGGGGCTACTGGAGGGCCTTTGAAGGAGATTTAATTCCCTTTGCATCAAGGTATATTTAAACTTGGTGGTTAATCAGGTGAATGGGGAATATGCTTTGAAGAACCTCAGTTTGGCACCCTACAAAATAATTATCTAGAGGTTAATCTCTTAGTTCCATCAAGTCAAGGTGAAGAGGCACCCTAGAACGATGAACATGCACGTTGATGCTTATGCCACCATTGCACAAAATGTGTTCATAAACATCAAAACAACAACCATGGTGATACAATGAAGGATTTCTCCCTCGGTGGTGCAGACGATCTTACCGATGGAGGATGATAAAGATTTAAGGGGCGATATTAGGACGCAACTTAAGTTTGGGGAAAGAAAGATGGAATTGAGAGAGCTAATGCAGTATTTTGCAATTCAAGGGAGTTTGTACTTCAGAAATATAGGGGGATGGTTGTCAATGTGTGTGGGGTCGGAGGAAGCAAAACAAAAGTTAAAGAGGATACTTGTAGAGCACTACAAAATAATTGAGATCCCTCTATATAAAATGATCCAAAGATAAGGGTACTATTGGTCAATGACGAGTTAAGATGCAGCAAAAATGCAAAGGGAATGCACCAAGTGTCATCTCTTTTTCTAGGAAGTTGAGTGAAACTTCATGAAATCTCAAGCAGATTGGAGGCAGCCTTACATTGACGTCATTTGAGATGGAGTTTTTCTTTTAGAAAAGATCCATGCTATGGGTATTCGAAGGAGGGCCCAATGGTTCCATGTTCAAGATGAGCAACTTTATCATATAGGATAATTTAATAGGCCTTTGAGATGCATCAAAATAAAAGAACCAACAAAAGTCTTAAAGAAGTCCCATGAGCCAGCTCATATTAAGGGATCCAAGATATATGACCAACTCATGACTTTGGGCTATTATTGGCAAACTATGGAGAAATATTCTTCTAAGTTTGTTAAAAAATGCAAGGCGTGTCAATTGTATGAAAATTTGATCCATGCCCCTTTGACGAACCTTTAATCGTTGGCTGCTCGTTATCTATTCCACACTTGGGTGTTTGACCTGATAGGGTCAATCCACCCATCTTCTAGGGGAAATATATGGATACTTATAGCAGCATAGTGTTTCACTGAGTGGGCAGATACAATATCATTGAATAGAGAAATAGTGGGGGTGGTGGCACAATTTATTAGATAGTATATAATCTGTCATTTTGGGATCCCCAAGGTTATTTTATCTGATAATGGAACCGAATTTGTCATCAAAGAGGTAACTCTAATATATCATACACCATACCTCAATGGTAGCTTAACCAAATTCAATCGTCAAGTAGAAGCAACCAATAAGACATTGGTTAATATTTTGGCCAAGACGATGAAAGACTTACCAGGACCATAGGATGATAAGATTCCAGTAGTGTTGTGCCAATATCGAATGACCAAGAGGAAACCAACATGATATACACCTTTCTCTCTTGTCTATGGAGCTAAGGTCATATTATAGATAGAACTAGAAGTCCCCACTACTAGATATGTTGTACGGAGCAGCATGCTTCCCCAGAGCAGACATGTTTAATTGGAAACATTGGATGAATATATAGACAATGCAATGCAGTACTTTTAAATTTACCCGAAGAAACTCTCCAGGGCTTATAACAACTTGTTGAGACCAAGGAAGTTTATGGAAGAAGACATGGTATTAAAGGCAACTATAAATCATATAAGAGGACTTCTATTGCCCAAGTTTGCTGCCAACTGTGAGGGGCCATTCATAGTGAAGGAGGCATAAGACTCAGGCTTTTACTCAATCTCACTGATAAGATAAGATAGACCTTTAAAAATCAATAAGAAATGGTTGAAGGTTTATCATGTTTGAAGATTTACTAGCTCAAACTGAGTCCTATCTTGGTGTTATTCAATGTTTTGCGTTATTTTTTATTTCTTTTTTTTTGTTCCTTTGATATAATGGTAACGGAAAAGTTAGAAAGAGATGTTGTAAATTGTAAGTAAAGTGTAATGATATGAAACATGGCACAGTCACATTAACAATATAAATTTAAGAAGTAGAACGAATTATGCATATACGTGTTGGCGCGATAAAAATGTTGTTTTTTTCATATATTTGCTTTGTAAAAAATTATAAGTAATTTGGAACTACTGCTTCGAAATATATGAGGAAAGAAAAAAAGAAAAATACAAAAGGCCTTATCCAAGGAGAAACCATAGATTTGGGGAAGAGAACAAGTCCCCAGATAAGGGAGAGGATGTTTTAAGACAAGATTATTGGTCTGCTAAAGATGATTGAAGCCTTATTTGTACTTGAGTGTGTTACATGATAAGTGCCTCACGTTCACCCAAAGCTTTGGCCAAAGCTTCCTCAACAACCTTGACCTTTCGATTCAGTTCCTTAACCAAGGGTCAAGCTCCCTCAGCTTAGGCTCCTCAACACATTGAGTCTCCATGTGCTTCTTGTAACTCTCCCTCTAATTATCCAAGTGAGCATTCTTTAAGAGCTTCAGAAAGTTGATCAACCATCTGAAATGAAATTCATGCTCGTCCATCTCTCTTAAATGGCCCAAGTGCTGATTGCTTATGCCCCTTATTAGATTAGCAGTCAGAGTGTATCAAATTTTGTTATGATACTTGCCATCCCTTGAAGCCTATAGCTCATCATAACACGATTGGACTTGAGGCACTCAACAGTAAAAGTATATGGGTTTTAAGAGGCTGGCTTCTCTATCACTGTTCAGTGGAAACCTTGAATAAAGGGAGATTGTTGGAGAACTTGAAGCAAAAACTTGTGAAGAGGTAAGACATCCAACCTGATTCACGGCCTGATGGAGCATTTATCATGGAACCACGATCATTATCACTTAAATCCTCAGGTGGGACAAGATCTTGGGGAAGTGGGAGGGTAAAGGGTGAGGGGGCACGCTGAGTTTGCTCTTGAACTAGGGTGATCTCCCTCGAAGCATGTAAATAATGAAATAGCGAGTTAAAAATATTCATAAGTGTTTTCTTGCTAAGTCACCAAGAAAGTATTAGATTTTAAGTTAAAAATCTTACCAAATGTTTTCGTTGCTAATTCACCAATAAAGTGTGAGTTTTTGAGTTATAAAAAAACCTTAGCAATTGTTTATGTTGCTAGGTCACCAAGCAGGTGTGAGTTGTGTTCTTTAGTTTTGAGTGTGGGCATATTTTTTGCAATAAATAAGAAAGAATTAAAATAGGATAGAGCATATCTCAGGAGCTGGAACTTTTTTTTGAAAGTGATGGGGGAATGCTACCATCTCAATTATCCCTAAAAAGTCTAGAGAGGACTGTCTCCAAGGGGGTTGCCTCTGGGGGAGTGTCCTCACATGACTGCGAGGAAGGTCCACCACCCACTGGCACAAGTGCCAAACCAAGAGAAGGATCTTCAAAAGCATCATGTGTCTTAACATGGATAGTTTTAAGATAGGCATAAGGTACTACAAGATGGGTGGGGAAGAAGGACCAGCAACCATTGGGGGTGGAGGAGCCTCAAGGTGGACAGCCAAAGGGACACCTTAGGAAAGCTGCCCCAAAGAAGAAAAAAGTCTATGTGTTAACAACTAGGGGCTACCAATGGATGTGACAAATGAAAATCAATGGAACCATAATTACCTCATCAATAGATGAACCCAATCCATAATAGGGCTCACCAGATGGAGTGGAGGCAAAGACTCATTAATATCCCCGAATAGAGATGAAACAATCACCTAGATAAGTAAACCAACATAATACTTATTTTTGCCTACATAAATCACACTTGAAGAAATCTAAAGAGATAAATAGTTACCTATGGAGGGCTTGAAGAAGGAGGAAGAATGGACAGAGGAAGCTCAGTTAGAGGTGGAGACTGTGGAGCATTCAAAGGAGTTTCCTCTAGTGGAGTGTCTTAATAAGTGCTTACTATGGAAGCAACAACACCTTCCCCCAATACAAGTCTGCGAGCAGCCTCCTATGCATGACAAGAGGGAGGATGCCTGGAATATATAAGTCCAATCATGGAGGAATGAGGAGTTTGAGATATTTCGCTAATAGGTTCCTAAACGATTGGACTTAAGAGAGGAGAATAACCCCTTGACTGACGTTCTTACAAAAGGAAAAAAGAAAATATGACTAAGTGTCAATAAAAAACTTTTATAACTTAAACTTGAAGAATTAAGGGAATGCTACATTGATAAAAGCGGTCACCTCTTCAGAAGGAGAATCATAAGGCTTTGGAACCGATGAACCTGCCTCAATTATTGCTTGATCCTCCACGGGGATATCATCCAAAATAATTGGCTCAAAGGAGCCAGGTGGAAGAGATAAACTGGGGGTAGATGGAAGTGTGGGAAGATGCATTGTATAAGAACATATTTTCAAAAGCTTGGTGCCTAAATGGTTTTTCCTCTATAAAAGGGCTCCACCAGTAGAAGATTATTTTGAACTCCCCACTTGGAAACTATCTCCCTTAGGAAATGAAGATGAATAAATGGGTGTAATGGAGTCTGTTGGGGGTACTGTAAGGATAGCTTGTTGAGATTATCTGAACAAACAAAAAACACGAGTGGCCTCAAGGCGACATTTTTTAGTGAGGTCCTCATGAATGGAAGCAACTATTTTGGGGGGAATACCAGTTAGAATAAGGGAAACTGGGGTTTATTTGGACTTAGAGGATTTGTCACTTTTACTTACCTTGGAGTTTTGAGGAGATGGTTGAGAAGTTACCTCACTAGTTGGTTCTTCAATGGGAGGGGTAGCGACAGGTCTCTTTGAGGAAATAATTTCTTCCCCTTTTATGGAACATCACTTATGGGGGCGTGGGGAGGCAACTCAGTGAGGGGTTCCTTTGGTGTGGTGCTTAGAGGGAACTCAACCCCTAACACATAATTGTTTTTTAGTCCAAGTTCAAATGACAAAAACTTTTGGACTGTTAGATAAAAGGGACGACTCTGGATGAACTTCTTAATCCGTGAGAGTTGCGTCAACCAAAACTTCATCGTGAAGTTGGTGGTGACATCGCCTTTTTTCGAAGGTCGATAATAGTTAGCTTACCATTAAGTTCATCCCATAATACTGAGACAACTGCCACTCTGTACTCCGAACAATCTTAAAAAACAGTCTCCTTCTCATGAGCATTTTTGAAAATAGGTCAAGGGGCACCTTGATTAAACCCAAATTAGCTAAAACACCTATTTTGGGTTATGGTGTTCAGAAGTTGCGCCCCACTCTATGAAAGATGGAAAGAAGCTAAGAGTGAGAAGAAGCACAATAACAGGCGAAGTATATCCAGAAATCAAGTTAACCATTGCATCTTCAATCTTACGAGAATTTTTGGGGAAGAAAGACTAAGTGTGTGGAAAAGAATCCTTGCTATGGGGCCTGAAGATAAAAAAGGAATATCAGTTAATCACAGGGAATATTTCCTTGCAACTTTGTTTCTTGTTCCAACAGAGAAGGATATGGGGCTTGAATGGGTAAGAGCATTGATGAAATTTTCAATGTTTTACCTACCCAAGGACCATTCCATATCCAAATGTGTCCAATCAAGCCAAGTGTAGAGGGAGCCCAATGTTAGAGCAACCAGAGGAAGCTTCACCCTCTCGCTAACCTCATTGAGATATTAATCCTTTCCCTCCTTGGTTGATTGTTCGATTTTCCAGACAGAAGAAAACATGAGAGAACACATAGGATATATGTAGGTAACTCTAAGGGGGAGTCCTTACCCTTTCCATAAGTTACCTTAGTCGAGAAGCCTTCTTTCAAAGGAAGTGTGTGGAAGAAAAAATTATCAGAGGAGTGAAGGTGTATTTGTTCGAACCACCAATGCAACAAAAAAATAGTAGATCTAACTCGGAACGAGGATAAAAGTCCTCGTTGTCCAAAGCTTCATCAGAGTAAGATGAAGTACTTGTGGGCTCCAGCCCCATCAACTCACAAACAACCTCAAGGGTGATAATGAACTCACCCCACGTAGCGATATATGTTTAGGAAGTAATGTTCCATCTAGAAACCAACACTTATAGAGTAGCATTATTTTTGTAAATGGTGAATTTCCCAAACCAAAAATAACTGTAGCTGTATCGGGTAAAAAAGTAGTTCAAGCAACCTCCTAGCCCCTCGAAATCAATTTGGGAATATGGGAAGTCTCCATGATCTAGACGAAAGTGAAGAATCCCTTCTTGGGTAAGAAAACCCCAAGATGTGTTAACATTATCTTCGTAACCAAGAGTTCTGGGGTCCTACTTGGCAGTTGTAGAATAATCTTTACATTTAGTGGGAAAATTATCACCCTTACTAAAAATGGGTGATCGACAGCAAAAACGCATTTGCTCGTGATGCGACACCATCACAATGGCGACATCTTGGCCAGAGGGATGGACAAAAACATCAATAAAGGATCTAGTGGAAGCCATAAAAGAGTTTGAAGAAGAAAAAAGATGTTTGGGAGTGCAACAAAGGAAGAGAGAAGGCTGAAAGTGGTGGAAAATAAGGAAAATGGAACCTTATGGAGACTGGATCTTTGAGGAGGACGGTAATGGCAAAAAAGTATCACTTTCTCTCTCTAGAAAACCTTAATCTCTGATAATAATGGAAAAAGAAAAGGAGAAGTGTGAAGAAAAATGCTTAAGTGTTGGGGCAATAACCGCTTGAAAATTAAAAAGGGAGTTTTGGATTTCCCACGCGTGGGAAGATTCATAGTCTTGATGATGTTCGAGTTCCTATGCTATAAGAAATAATTTCAAGTTGACAAATGGCGCTTCAGGACAAGTTGAGCGGTTAATGGGACATCGCCATGTCATTTATAAAACCACGTGCAAAGGAGAAAGGAAGAGACTTTTAGACGATGCAAAATTTTGGCACCTTTTTAAGAGGATTGTTCAATGAATCATATTTTCAATTCAAAAATTTAAGTCAATGAGGTTCCCTCGCCACAATCCTTCTTGGTGTTCGATTGGACTTAGAAACAATAAAAGATTTTAAAGAAGGAAGGTTTATCAGATTGAGAAGTTTTGTATAGGTATATCTTAGCTTCACAATAAATATCCACACAAAGGGGTAAATGTATATGAGGATTAAGAGTAATATTATGATTAGAGATTGGAAAGTTGAGAAATAAATGAGGAAACTTAAGAGTTAGCTAGGAAGAGGATGGAAGAAGGCAACGGGGAATCTTTTTGAGGAGTCTCTTTGAGAAAGCTCAATTATTTCTTATTCTATTGTACTTATTCAATTTGTATATTTATATAAATATATTGTAACTTGTAAGATGTAAGTATGAGAGTGATGCCAAATAGTATCCACATGGGACTAAGTCTGGCATGGATTGGGAGAGCTTTCATTCTCTATCAGATGACCTCACCATTGGGACCTCAGAGAATAGTAGTTTGGAGGATTGAGAAGCAAGGCACCATTAAGACTTGACTTAAAAATTTTAGATACACCTGATAAAACATTGAGAGACCACAACTTGAGAGAGATTATCTAGAGAAACCTTGAGTTCTATCTCACATTGAGCCTTGTGACAAATAGTCCTTTACCATATGTCAAATCTGCTTTGGAAATAGTCCTTTACCATATGTCAAACCTTGTGGGTCGAGTCTCGGGGTTTAATCCGAAACGCCTACGTAGACTATAAAGGCATCAAATTCCGCGTTGTTGGCATGCGACATAAGGGTAGATTTTATTCCCTAGATTCGAACGGGATTTTATTATATGTGTGTGTGTAGAAAATGCATTTTAGTTTAGAAAAAGTGTGATGGATAATGCCGTTGGATTGTATAAGTGTAATCCTTTTTTTTATAGAAAATAAAGTATGTTCAATATAACAAATAAAAATATGAGATGCTAACATGTATCAACAAAAGTAAAAACTAGATTACGAATCTAATGTAATTAATGCGTAAACCAGAAATTTAAAGAGAGGTAAAAGGATTTTGGACCTTTTTTGAAGAATAGAAGCTTAATCATGGTCTTAGATGAACTCCCTTGAGTGTTGAGATGAATGTTGAATGAGATAGAATGATATTTTTCCAAATTGGGTATGAAAAGGATGGGAATGTAAGATGGAAAGGAATTTCACATTGTAGGAGGGGCTTAATGATAAGCCTCTCATTAAATTATTAAATGAGATTAGAGATGATTAATATTGACAAAAGTCCATGTGTTTTTGCGACTGAGGTATTATTATGCGCGTTGGACATGTCACACATATTTGTGTATTATTTACATATTAACTAGAAAATATTCTAGTATTGGGAGTTTTGACATATGTTATGGGACACATGCCACTTAAAATAGGACATGTGTCACCACGAGTTAATTGATATGTGGCGACCCACTTGGGTTGGTTTTGCTATAAATAGTCCTTTACCATATGTCAAACCTTGTGGCTATAGTAGCATCGTGGAACGTGCGATAAAGGCTTACATGTGGTGTAAGGTAGTTGATAGGAGAATTTAATGTGGATGGGAGTCAATTTAGTGGGATTGAGTAGTGGTGGTAGGTAGGATAATGACTATACGTCTTACCTCGTCGGCAAAAAAGCTGCAGAAGCTAAATAAGATGTCTAAGGAGTCTGGGACTGGTAAAGGTTCCTTTAAGGATGGCCCTATGATACATCATGATGATATTTCTAAGGAAGATGGATCATTATACCTCTCGAGGTCAATTATCGTCATGACAAGGTCTGTTGGGTAGGTATGAGGTTTGGAATCATTGATTTTAAGGTCTTCGAGTTGGGTACTTGAGATATAGCGGAACGACTAATCACCTTATGATTAGAAGGCAGTTTCACAACCTTTGATTCAGTTTTGAGCCCTTCAACAAGGTAGTTAGTGGCTTATGGGGTCACTGTTGGTCTGGTAGAGGTTTTTACTAGACCTTGGACCTCTTCCCATATAAAAGTAAAGGAGAAGGAGTTGTGAACCTTTAAAAATATAGAAAACATTAATGTGGCATCATCAGTAGCTTCTTGTTTTTTTTGTAATAATTAGAAAGTGTAACACTTAGTCATTAAGTTTCTCGAACCATATATATCTAAGTGATTCTAGGTTTCTTAGGGTTTCATGAAGGCCATGAATGCTCAACCACACAATAACACCTCTCTCACTTTGAATCCTTAAGCCTCCTGACCCTATTCCCACTTCTAATCCTAGGACCAAATCGTTTGCAAGTTTGGTTTCCTCAAACTCTTCAAAATAACTCACGTTGAAACCTCCTCAGTCATTAAAAGGTTAATTAACCGTCTTTTTTCTCAAGAATACATATAACACCTTGTTGTACCATTCAATTATGCAATCATTGAAAGTTTTCACATGGGAGACTTTCGATGGAGTTCATAAGTAAAACCTTTCAAAACTTCTCTCTTAAGGCATCATAGACATTTGGTTTATTGGATAACAAGCTTGTATTGATTCGTCTAAACTATGAGAAAGATGGGTCCTAATATTTCCACCAAAAATATTTATACAAAACACCACATAAAAAATAAATACACACTTTACCAATAACACCCATAAGTTTTATACTTTTTTAATTTTAAAATGTCTAATATACCCCAAACTAAATTAAATATTACGCATAAACTAACACCACAAACTCCAAAACACTAAATAAACAAAAAAAATCAAAACTCTTCAATTCCCACTTAAACACACATACCTATGGTTAACCTAGTTGAAACCATCTTGTTCATTTGTCCCCAAAGCTCCATTTTCGTGGGTTTATTGTGTTTTTTCTATACAGAAACTACAGTTTAAGGGGTTACATTGCAATGGTTGAGGAAAAGAAAGATGGTATTGAAGCTTCCCAAACTCTGAACATCCATGTGACACCCCGCCTAATTAAATACTGGGTGATCAGTTATTTTTTAAATTAAATCAAAAAGTCCGGTTTGTTCATTCTTAGCATCACTGTTGAAAAACCATTTTCATTATTAATCACCTAATAAATAATTAAGCTAAGTGTCAAAATATTTTCCTTATTAATTATACCCAATTTAAACCATAATAAATTCCATGCTTTAAGATATAAGCCATTCCCGTTCAACAAGAATAAGTACTGAACATGAACTAAATACTGAAATAAATGAGACTGGATAAAACATTCCAGTTCAAAGTATAAAACAAACAGAATCATAATACTCAATCCAACAGGAAAAGAAAAACTAATAAGAAAATATAATCTCTGAAATAACTAAGCTGGAAATGGGCGACACATACCATAACTGGAATGTCTGAACTAAGAACTGAATGAAAAGATAGAAGCGTCTAATATCAGTAAGCTACAGTTTCCACAACAGCTGCAGCTCGTCCAATGATCCACGCATCTAAGTCTAGTGGTGACCATGTGGCTGGATACCTGGTATAATATATATATATATATATATATATATATATATATATATATATATATATATATATATATAGCAAAAAAGAAGATAAATAGCAAGAAACGGGTCAGAGCCCAATTTTTAAAAATATTTGTTTTAGCAAGTATTTAAAACTGCAATGATGCAATTATTAAGTGCATGTTAGTTTCGAACTCTCACTTGAGATTCTCACCCACCACTAATGTGCACACCTAGCATACATACAACCTGACCTAGCCATCTACAAATTTTAACCCGTAGGAGAAGACCGATATCGTCTATACAATACGTTATTAAATAACTTACTCCAATTAACTATATTTTATATTCCTTGTTTTGGTAGTAAATCATTTAGCCCCTTAAGTTATGTTGTTTACCAATATTTACATATTTACTGATTTCACACAATAGAATCATTCATTAACATATGTATACATACAGTCACATCATCTCTATACATATATATACACACACACACACACACACTAATCCTGCGCCCCTTGGTTAGGACCACTTGGCACAACTGCATACTCTGCTATTATGTCCCGATGCATCGCTCACACCGTAAGGGAACAGTTGGTTCGACGTATCTCACGAACCATAAATCTCATAAGACAAATATTGGAGGCGAGCATACCTACCATCCAAATGGGTCACACACATACCTACGCTCCCATTCAACCGTCGAAACTATCCTATATAATAGATAACACGTATCCAAGTTCATATACTTTGGGTACCAATCAAATATCTCCCCAATAGATCACACAGTATAAGACTATCCAGTACGCGAAAACCTCCTCTTGATAGCAAACATCATATGTGTGCTATACACATAATAAATCAATATATAGGTCTACACAAAACCTATTATAATCTCTAGGTATTCACACAACTAAGTATCTTGTCCTATTCGCAGTATTACTTTCACTTAATACCCTCGATGTGTTAATAATTATGATTATGATCCCTCTCATAATTTTCTAAGGGCCATTCATACCATGTATGCCCAAGTCTTAAATCGTACTTGCCTTACTATATCATCACTTAAAATCTCTGTTTACTTCATTAAAGTTCTTGCATTTCAAGTGCCAAAGGATGTCCTAGAGGTCCACAATTCAATTCTGGAAAATATAACAAACCGATCTGGACCTATTAAATAAAACGATCTTGACCTATTAACAAAAAAATGGTCCAGACGTATTAATGAAAAACGGTCCAGACCTATTAAAGAAAAAACGATCCAGACCTATTAAAAAGCTGTCCGGACCTATACCTGTAAAAAGACAGCTCTACCCAGATACGTTCTCTTCACCATTTCATCCCTTACAACCACTACGGATCATTCCCACCAATCAACCATTATAAATCAACTTCCTAACATGTACGTATGATGTTCACTTATATAACATCAGTAAATCATCACCCATCATCAATATAATTCAAAATCGCCAAATTTAGATTATAAGAACCCTACTTTCCCAATTTTCAATTAAAGAACCTAACCAACCCAAATTTGTTCATCAATATAATTTTCCAATTTCATGATTAATCCTCTACATACAATAAGGAATTATACTACTAATCAAATCAGTCCATAATCATAAATTAAACCTTCAATTTTCACACAATTTCATATGTAATTCATGATCAAATTCACCTACACTAATAATAGTGCATCCATATTTTATTTGGGGATTTTGAACTAACAACTCTTATCTAACCTTAGTGCATCCATATTTTATTTCCCAATTTTTGTCCGTATACTTACCTAAAATTCTAAAGGACAAAAATACCCCAACGGGGTGCCGATTAGGCCTAAAACTACCCCGATGTCCAAATAAAATACCCGAGTAGAGTTTTTTGACTATCTCGACCCTTACGGACTCAATGGTGCACTTAAAATTACCATATGAGTTACTTAAAAATAATTTATCTTTTCACTCTATACAATTAGTCCCAACACGATTCACACGTGCGTCCTGACTTAAAATACCAAACTGTCGTATTTCGCACTCCGACAATTTATAAAAATTATATAATTCCATATTACATTTACCCACAGTAATAATCAATACCCACAGTAATAATCAATGATTTCCATCAATCAGTATTAGCCCCTTGGCACACTAGTTAATAATTATTTTAACTTCAGATTAATTAATAATTAAATTTCCCAACCTTTTTAATTTAATTAATCGAACAATAATAACTAATCCCATAATTATTTAATATTATAAAAATGCGGGGTATTACATACTTCCCCCCTAATAAAGGAATTTCTCCCCGAAATTTGAAAATTAATCCATACCTGGTAGGAATAAGTCTGGATATTTCTCACGCATATCCTCCTCTCGCTCCCTTGTAGACTTCTCTACATTATGATGATCCCACTGAACCCTCACAAGTGGAACTACCTTTGACGTCAATTTTCTCTCACTACGGTCTAGGATAGCAACAAGCCGCTCCTTATATGAACCGTCGGGCAGTAAATCAATCTCCTCAATCGCAATATGGGTGTGGGCCAACTCATCCTTAAGAAATCGCCTTAATGATGAGATGTGGAACACATCGTGAATACAGTGCAAGTACTCCGGCAACCCAAGTCTGTATGCTACCAGTCCGATCCTCTCTATAATGGGAAATGGTCCTACATATCTTGGAGCCAATTTCCCCTTCTTTTTGAATCTCATCACCCCTTTTAGGAGGCACTCGCAGCAATACCTGATCCCCCACGTTGAACTCTGTGAAGAACCTCTTTGCATCGGTGTAGCTTTTCTGCCTATCCTGGGCTACCTGAATACGATTATTGATCATCTCAACCCTGGCTGATGTTTCCTGAATTACCTCTAGGCCGAGTAACTTATTGTCCCCCACCTATAGCCAATAAGTAGGAGAACGATAAGGCTTTCCGTACAACGCCTTGAATGGGGCCATGCCAATCGTAAACACCAGTGGAAGATACGGCTCCCAACCCCCTCCAAAGTCAAGGACACACATGCGCAACATGTCCTCCAGCATCTGATTAGTTCGCTCAGTCTTTCCATCTGTCTATGGATGATAAGACGTACTCAACCGCAGTTTAGTACCCATAGCCTCCTGAATGCTCTTCCAGAAGTGTGATACAAAATTCTTGTCTCTGACAGACACAATGTTCAAGGTCATCCCATGAAATCTCACTATCTCAGCAATAAATATCCAGGCATACATTCTCGTAGTGTAATCCATCCATACCGGCAGAAAATGAGCTACCATGGTTAACCGATCCGCCACCACCCATATAGAATCATGTCCCCGCTATGAAGTAGGGACCCTAGTGATGAAATTAATGGAAATGCTCACCCATTTCCACGTAGGTATCTCCAGCGGCTGAAGTAACCCTGGAAATATCTGGTGGTCCACCTTTACTAGATGATAGGTGGTACACTTGGACACGAGCTCCGCAATGTGCTTCTTCATCCCACTTCACCAGTACTGCCATCTCATATCCTTGTACATTTTATCCCCACCGGGATGTACTGTAATATGGATCCATGAGACTGTTTCATCATTGCATGACGAAAATAACCCTCCTTTCGGGACCACTAATCTTATATTAAACCGCAATCCCCCATTTGAGCTCACTGAGTAAGACTCTCCACCCTCTGCTAGGAGCCGTACAATCTGTTACTAACAGAATGAATCTGTATCCTGGGCCTGAATCACTTTTGTAACAATATCTGGAGTGACTGTCATAACAGACATAAAGGATCGGGCCATTGCCTCCAGATGTCCCAAATCTTTCCACTTCACATTCCACACATCCTCCACCTCACCTACTATCCTATAACTCAACACACCAGCAATTACGTTGCCCTTTCCTGGGTGGTACTGTATCTCGAATTGGTAATCTTTCACAAACTCCAGCCACCTATGTTGATGCATGTTTAACTCCCGCTGAGTGAACAAGTATTGCAGTGACTTGTGGTCTATGAACAGGTGAAATTCCTCCACAAGCAAGTAGTGTCTCCAGATCCGCAGGGCAAACACGACTGCTTCTAGCTCCAAGTCGTGGGTGGGGTAATTCTTTCCGTGAGGCTTAAGCTTGAGGGAGGCATAAGCTATAGCCTACTCCTCCTGTTGAAGTACTCCACTAAGTCCCTGTAGATAAGCGTCGGTGTATACCAGGTACTCTACTCCTGGTCTGGGTAAGGTAAGAACTGACGTCGAAGTCAACTTATCCTTTAGCTCATTGAAATCTAACTGACAAGCATCATCCCAAATGAACTTAACCCCTTTGAGAGTCAAATTTGTCAATGTCCCACAATCTTCGAGAACCCTCTAATGAACCTCCTGTAATACTCAGCTAACCTCAAGAAGCTACGCACCTCTGTCGATGTCGTGGGCTCTCCCCACTCCCTCACCGTTGACATTTTGCTTGGGTCCACTAGTATCCCCAATTCTGACACAACGTGCCCTAAAAACTGTAACTCCCATAACCAGAATCCACACTTTTCATACTTGGCATGTAGCTACTACTCTCGTAGAGTTTGAAGAATCGATCTTAAGTTCTTGGCATGCTCCTCCTCAGTCTGTGAGTAAATTAATATTTCCTCTATGAAGACGATGTTAAACTTATCTAAGAACTCTATGAACACCCTGTTCATTAAGTCCACGAATAATACTGGAGCATTTGTTAACCCAAACAGCATGACTCTGAACTCATAGGAACCATATATCATCAAGACAATAGTCTTCGACACATCCTTCTCCCTAATCCATAGCTTATGGTATGCCGACCTCAAATCTATCTTTGAGAAGAAATCAGCTCCTCTCAACTGGTCGAACAAATCATCGATTCGGGGAAACAGATACTTATTCCGTATCGTGACTTTTTTCAACTCTTGGTATTCCACACACAACCTTAACGAACCATCCCTCTTCTTCACAAACAGAACGGGGGCACCCCAAGGTGAGTTACTCCTACAGATAAAGCTTTATCCCAACAGCTGCCCAATCTGATCCTATAACTCCCTCATCTCCATTGGAGCCATACGGTATGGTATGCGGGCTATCGACCGAGTTCTCGGCATTAAATCTATCACGAACTCTATCTCTCGCCTAGGCAGTAGTCCCAGTATATCCGGGAACACATCAGAAAACTCTCTAACAATAGGAATCGAGTTAAGATGAATCACTACCTCGTTTGAGGTCTCCTCCTCGATGTAATATAGATGGGTGGACGATCCTTCCTCAGGGGAGGCATCGCCACCAGAAACATCTCCTGACCCGGTATCGCAAAGATAATAGTCCTACTATAACAGTCTATCATGGCCCTATAAGAAAAAAGCCAATCCATTCCAATAATGGCATTTTGATCGTGCATATATAGGACTAACATATCCGCAGGCATAATCAAACTCCAAATCTTTATACCTACCCCCCGACATATAAAGAAAATCAAAGACCTATTTCCCAGTGGTGAGTTTACACATGTCACTGTACTCTCTGTCATGTCTAATAACCCCCTGGCTCGTGCAAAGCTAGTGGCTATGAAACAGTGTGATGCCCCAATATCAATTAAAACATGCCCCATAGTGCCATGGATAGGTAACATACCCTTAATCATGGGTGGTTCCTACTCTGGTGATTCATGGTGGACATTATAAACACGTCTATACTGTAACTATCCCTGTTGAATCGAGGGTGCTGGCAAAGTGGGGATCGACGCTGCTTCTGGTCAGGAAGTGGGAAAGATGGGTCTCTGGGGCTCCTGCTGGGATCCTTGCTATTAGGGAAACCTGCCCTTGTCGGGGCAATGCTACTTCCTACACCTTCCACTGAAGTTACTTCCCCTCTGCCACTGTTGGCCTTGGCCCTGCTGGCCATTGCCAACCCTCCATTGGCCCTGGTGGCCCTGCTGATGCCGTTGTTGGCCGTGATGGCCCTACGAATAACGATGTTGGCCCTACTGGCCATGATGACTAGATTGGCCTTGTTTATAACCCCTATATTCCTGCCTAGAATTACCATATATAAATCATTTAGCAGGGTCCCCCTCGTGGGAACTCTGCTCAACCTGACGGGTCTGCCCTTAAGCTAAAGGTGACCCACCGACACTACTACCTTCGGTTCGGCCCTGCAGGATGGACTCCCTGGCTTGCTTGCTCCCCTGCTGATGGAAGCGGTGGTCTTGGCAATGCAATAGAGCGACGTTGAGTACATCAGTGAAAGTAACCAACGATAGATTACCTATGAGGTGCTGACGAATCCTCTAGGTCAATCCCTCCATGAACATCAGAATTTTCTTCTCTTTAGTAGGTGCCTCATCTGGAACCATTGTAAGCAGCCTCGTGAATTACTCCTCATATTCTTCCACTGTCATACCCTCGTGCTTCAGATTCAATAGTCTTCGACTCATCTCTGTCTGCATGGAGGAGGGAAAGTATTTACGGTCAAACCACACCCAAAAGCTTTGGATCGACATGATGTCCCTCTCCTCCAAGGTAGTAGTGGAATCCCACCACCGCAAAGCAGCCCCCACTAGCTTGTAGGAAGTCAGCAACTGCCTCTGAATTTCGATATAATCGTACATGCGAAGATGCCTCTGGATATCTTTCTTTCATTGGCTCACTATGATGATGTCAGAATCGCCCGAGAACTCTGGGGCATGTGCCCACTGGATAGCATCCCTATCCATCTCCCATGTAGTAGGAAACTGAACTGGAACTGGCACCATAACTTGTACCTAGGGTGGGGGCTGCTGCACCACCACTAAAGCTGCATTTATCCCCTGAGCAACAATGGAAGAAACATCAGCTGTGTTAATCATTCCTTGAGCCTGTGCTGCTGGCTGGGCATTTTTGTTTCTCGGGACTCATCTCGGAGGATCTGAAATGAGAAGGGATTCTAATTAGTCCACAATTGTTATTAAATCTCAAATAGCTGAAGGTGTAACAACATAAATAAGAGTACAACAGTACTAAAGATAGGGCTTTACATCAAAGAACGCTAAGAGAAAATCATGTTAAGCCATACAGATCCTAAAGGACACTAAAACCTGATGCTCTCATACCACCCATGACACCCCACCGATTTAAATACCGGGTGATCAGTCATTTATTAAATTAAATCACAGTGTCCGGTTTGTTCATTCTTAACATCACTGTCGAAAAACCATTTTCATTATAAATCACCTAATAAATAATTAAGCTACATGTCAAAATATTTTACATTTAATTATACCCAATTAAACCATTAATAAATTCCATAATTTAAGATATAATCCATTCCCGTTCCATAAGAATAAGTACTGAACATGAACTAAATACTGAAATAAATGAGACTGGATAAAACATTCCAGTTCAAAGTAAAAAACTAATAGAATCATAATACTCAATCCAACATGAAAATAAAAGCTAATTAGAAAATACAATCTCTGAAATAACTAAGCTGGAAATGGGCGACACATGCCCTAACTGAAATGTCTGAACTAAGATCTGAATGAAAAGATAGAAGCGCTCATCGAATGATCCACGCGTCTAAGTCTGGTGGTGACCCTGTGGCTGGACACCTGGTATATATATATATATATATAGCAAAAGAGAAGAGAACTAGCAAGAAATGGGTCAGAGCCCGATTTGTAAAAATATTTGTTTTAGCAAGTATTTAAAACTGCAATGATGCAATTATTAAGTGCATGTTAGTTCTTAACTCTTACTTGAGATTCTCACCCCTACACTAATGTGGACACTTAGTGTACATCCAACCTAACCTAGCCATCTATAATATTTCCAACTAGGTCATAGACATATACGATAAATTTTAACCCGCTGGAGAAGACCCGTATCATCCATACAATACGTTATTAAATAACATACTCCAATTAACTGTATTTTATATGCACTATTTTGGTAGTAAATCCTTTACCCCCCTTAAGTTATTTTGTTTACCAATATTTACATATTTGCTGATTTCACGCATTAGAATCATTCATTAACATATATATACATACAGTCGCATCATCTCTATACATATATATATATATATATATATATATATACTAATCCTGCACCCCTTGGTTAGGACCACTTGGCGCAACTGCATACTCTGCTATCATGTCCCAATGCATCGCTCACTGCGTAAAGTAAAAATTGGTCCGACGTCGCTCACGAACCATAAATCTCATAACACAAATATTGGAGGCGAGCATAATCACCAACCAAATGGGTCACGCACATACCTACGCTCGTATTCAACCGTCGAACCTATCCAACATAACAGATAGCACGTATCCGAGTTCATATGCTCTAGGTACAAATAAAATACCCCCTAATGGGTCACACATGATAAGATTGTTTACTACGTGAAAATCTCCTCTTGATAGCAAGCAGCGTAGGTATGCAATACACATAATAAATCAATACACAGGTATACACACAACCTATTATAATCTCTAGGTATTCACATAACTATGTATCATATCCTATTCACTGTATTACTTTCACTAAATACTCTCGACGTGTTAATAATTATGATTATGATCCCTCTCATAATTTTCTAAGGGTCATTCATCCCACATATGCTCAAGTCTTAAATGACAATTGCCTTAATATATCATCACTTCAAATCTTAGTGTACTTCATTAAAGTTCTTGCATTTCAAGTACCAAAGGATGTTCAAGAGGTCCACAATTCAATTCTGTAAAATACAGCAGACCGATCAGGACCTATTAAATAAAACGAACCGGACCTATTAACGAAAAAACGGCCAGGACCTATTAATGAAAAACGGTCCAAACCTATTAAAGAAAAAACGATCCGCACCATTTCGACACCTACAACCTCTATGGATCATTCCTAATCACCAATCAACCATTCTAAATCAACTTCCTAACCTTTATATATGATTTACACTAATATAACATCAGTAAATCATCACCATCATCAATATAATTCAAAATCCCCAAATTTAGATCATAGGAACCCTACTTTCCCAATTTTCAATTAAAGAACCTAACCAATCCCAATTTGTTCATCAATATAATTATCCAATTTCATGAATAATCCTCTACATACATGAATGAATTATACTACTATTCAAATCATTCCATAGTCATAAATTAAACCTCTAATTTTCACCCAATTTTATATGTAATTCATGATCAAATTCACCTACAATAACATGAGCATGATTATTGCTAAAGGAAAACAAGTAATAAACAATTACCTTAAATTCAAAGTTCTGATCCGCTTGTGATGTTGGTATAGATGCGTTCCTCGCTTTTCAAACTATACGATGGTATAGTTTTTAGTATGTGTTCTTGAGTAAGGCACCAAGAACACCAATAGCCTCCTCTACCTTCCTCTGTGTCTCTCTCTTTTCTCTCTCGTAGGTTTAGAACTTATAAGTCTTATCTAACCTTAGTGAATCCATATTTTATTTCCCAATTTTCGTCCGTATAACTACCCCAAAATTCCAAAGGACAAAAATACTCCTACGGGGTGCCGGCCAGGCATAAAACTACCCCAGTGTCCAAATAAAATACCCGGGTAGAGTTTTTTAACTATCTCGACCCTTCCAAACTCAACGAAGTACTCGAAATTATCATACGAGTTACTTAAAAATAATTTATCTTTTTACTCTATATAATTAGTCACGACATGACTCACATGCACGTCCTAACTTATAATACCAAACTGTCGTATTTCGCACTTCGACAATTTATAAGAATTATATAATTCCATATTACATTCACCAACAGTAATAATCAATACCCACAGTAATAATCAAAGATTTCTATCAATAAGTAATAACCCTTGGCATGCTAGTTAGTAATTATTTTAACTTCGGATTAATTAATAATTAAATTTCCCGACCTTTTTAAATTAATTAATCCAATAATAATAATTAATCCTATAATTATTTAATATCATGAAAATGTGGGTTATTATAATACATTGCTCTTTAAATGAGTTTGAGGTATTAAAACACCTCTACATAGTACATAACGTGTAAAATTATTTTTAAAATGAAGAAAAGAGTGAAAAAACCCAGGTTGACTGCACGTACAGCCACCCGTCGTCGCAAGTGATGGCTACTTTTGGTTAACTATAACCGTAGAGGATTTGCAAAGGTTTACCTTGACCATGTGTCATTGGTTGTCAATAATTAAATCACGACCAAATATGACCGTCAAACCATACTCTACGGTGACTTATAACGATGGTAAGGCTTCAAAGGTTTGAAGAAGCCTTGACTTACCTATTCATGATCACTTGAGACCGTGTGTATCCTTCTAGCGGTCACATTTTGCTATGGGTTCCGTTTTGAAATTAATTATTTGAGGTCGAATTAGGTAGAGGGTTTAAAATGAAAATTAATTCAATTTAAAGTTTAACTATATTAAGGGGTGATATTAAATGATAATTGGGTGATAATTGGAAATGGTTAAATAAATCAAATTATGAGTAATGGTGTATGTGTTTTTATTTATTTTTGTCATAATATTCTCAATTCTTATTGTACAGATTATTGTACTAGCATTTCAGTCAGATGACTCGGTACTTGATGATAAATTTTGTCAAGATATAGACAATGTTTTTGTACCAAGTTTATCTTCTTCGTGTGCTTCCCTTGAGGAGATGAATATGCGTGAATAATGCACGGTTGAGGAAGCAACGACATCAAAATTGGGCAAATATTTGCACGATTTGTTTCTAAATTTCACCTTGTCTACAGTTAAAAAACATATCACGTAGTTTAATTTCAACAATTTGATATTTTTAATGTATGATATAATTGGATGACATTACATTTGATTGTATACATTAGTAGGATGAAATTACTCAAAACCATACAGTTGAATTCACCATTGAGGAGGCATGTTTAGTTTATTATATTGTACTCAACATGATTTTTTATTTATGGTTGAAACTTCCATATAAACAATCCTTTCAATTAATAATGTTCATCTTGTACAAATTTTGGATGAACGTGACAAGATGATTAATTTGTATCAACAAGTTGGTCACAAGATTCATGTAGTCGTGATCATTTTGAAATCCAACAAGGCCAGTTTGGTCAGAAAGGGAAGGATTGTACTTGCTTGTGATCAAACAGAGCTTCATAGAAATAAAAAAGACGAGGGGATGGACAAGAAAAGGAAGCAATGTTCTGGAACGCGAAAGTGTGATTGTCCCTTTCGATTGAAAGTCCTTCCGCACGATGGTGGCCGTTGGGGTCTGGATGTTGTTTGTGGGATACATAATCACTAGGTGTCTAAAACACTTGTTGGACACCTTTATGCTGCTCAACTTTCACAAGAAGCGTGGAACATTTCTAGTGAGATGATCAACAATGGGGTTGACCCATAGTTAGGGCTCCACACATTGAAAAAGATATATTAATGCAATTAATCATCCATTAGAACAATTTATAACGCTAAAATAAAAAAAAAAGATTGAGATACAAGGGCGCACCGCTATGCAACAGTTGATGCATTTCTAATGGAGAAGAGTTATGTTCACTGGCATAGAATGAATGAGCAAACTAATATGGTGGAGGATTTATTTTTTGCACATCCTACCTCTTGTTTGTTGGTGAAATGCTTCCCAAACGCACTAGTGACCGATTGAACCTACAAGACTAATCGGTATAATATTCCATTATTTGAGATATTTGGAGTCATGTCAACTATGCATTAGTTTTTCATTGCAATTGTTTTTCTGAAGAATGAGAAATACGAGAATTTATTTGGGCATTGCAACATTTGTGGTCACTATACAAGCTAGAAGCTTTACTGTGAGTTGTTATCTTGGACAAACAACAATCTTGTCTAAACGCGACACTAAAGATGTTTCCACTTGACACCCTTATATTATGTTTATTCCATGTTCAAAAAAACATAGAAGGTGCATGTTTGAAACATAACATCATAGAACAAGATAAGAAGCTATTTAACTAGTGTTGGATTGAGATTGCTGAGTCCGAGAATCCGATCGAAGTTGAGAATGCATGGGTGGATAAACTAGCAAATATACCCCAACATGATTGCATACATATAGAAGAACTGGAGGACTCTATGTTTTTAGTTCGCACATGCGTGGAATAATTGGGCACCCACCGTGGCATTGACACAACTAACAAAGTGGAGAGTGCCCATGGCCAACTGAAAAACACTTAACAAATAACACCGTTTCGACTGCAATAGTCTGGAAGGGTATGGATGCATTGCTTGGCCACCAAGTCAGCCAAATACAAATGGAGTTTTTAAAATCACTTCAACCAACCAAGCATGATCACAATGACGTGTTGTTGTGTGAGATCCTTGGTAAGGCATCACACTATGCCTTGGACCTAATTATTATGGAGATCAATCGTATGAGATCGATGTTGAGAGAATCCCCCATTAACACCCAATATATAGACATATTATGATCACATGTAATTAATACCATCTACAAATTTCCATGTTTCCATGAGTTGGCCCAATTGGAGAAGCTAGGCCAAGAAATTCCGCAATGGGTACTAGACGATCATTGGAAGAAATTTGCCATTGTCCCGAACATCCTTCGGTATCGTGATATTGAATATACTCCCGAGATGATATTGTTAAAGAAATGGTGTACTAAGGCAAGTGAAGCCATTAGAAAGATGATGTTAATCGAGTTATTGGAAATTGGTCAACCCTGTTACATGCCCTTGATCGAGCCCATAGAAATTCATCAAAAGGGTAGGCCACCTAAGGGGAAGAAGTCTTCTCATATATCTACTGAAAGAACCCCTTATTCTTAGGAAAAGGGTGTACCATCCACAACTGAGCTTAAAAAACTCTTTATAAACAAGACCCCATTGACAGGTGTGAAATCAAAGACATAATCTAAGAAGAAGAAGATGTATATCAAGCACATTCCCGGGTTCTTCCAATCGTTTTTGGAAGATATATATAATGTCAAATCAAATGTGTAGTGTGGATGTACAACCATTTCCAAAGGATATGGTGTTGGGTATGGACTAGAACATTCTCATGCTATTTGTAGTGAACTATTATCTCATACTACTAATTGCCTCGTACTGGAGACCGAGGGCCCGTCAAGATTCTATAGAGTAGACTATTATGTTCAAGTGTCTCAGAATATATATATCCCATAGACATTAAGACAAAAGATTAACCATGCTTGATATCGTCAAACAAAGATGAGGACCTGATGGTGGTTTAAATTTAACTTATTTGTAATATTTTTTATAGCATTGATTGGTGAAAGTCTTACAGATGATTGTAACTTTTTAAAACTTTTTGTGCAAATACTGGTTATATGCAATTATTGGTTATCGCATTTATTGGTTTCCAATTTGGCTATAGTAAATTGTTTATAGCAATTATTGGTTACATGTAGATTGATTGAAATTGGTTGTATGTAAATTGAGCACACCAAATTGGTTATCACTTAATAAAGAAATTATTTCATTTAAATTGGATAAAGTAGGATTACATATCTTTAAATCACATATAAATTAAATTAAAATGGACAATATAACAAACTAACATACGGTCTCTTCAAACCATAGAGTAAGAACATACGATTACTTGAGATCGTATATTATAACTTGGTGGTTGCTCCTATCTGTATGTAACCCAACCACGGTTGGATCCCACCATGCCTTTTATACAGAAAGTTGAATGATTTTTTAACCCAAATACCACGGTCACTTGAGACTGTATATTATAACTAGGCTGTTGCGTCTACCTATATGTGACGTGTTGTATGTAAAAATTACTCTCCCATGTGTACCAATAAATAATAGACACATGTTCTCCTACGTGGACATTCATCTATCGTGACTGGCATCAGAGGTACCTAGTCGGCTGGCATGCTGACCAATACCCAAAATGTGAACCATTAGGAATATCAAAGGTTACTCGGATGGAATGCCGACCAAAGGTGAATATCAATATCCTAACTTATTGTATATAGATGTAAATTCCTATAGATATAAAGACATTCTGTCTCTAGGGTCCTGGATCACTATAAATATATAATCTCCTTTAGCTCAAGGGGATGACTCAATCATTTAAAAGCATACCCAACTGAGCTATTGTAATAACCAAAAATAATACCAATAGTGGACACAGGATTTTTATAGCTGAACCACTTTAAAAAACTTTATCTCTTATGTATTTCTTTAAATTGCTATTGTTATTTTATCTGTGATTATGAAATTGGGCCCACTCCATTTTTAGACATCAACAGATTGATGTCTTCTGTCAAAATGAATGCTTGTCATCGTACTCTACCTCTTGTATTTATTTATTCATTCTCTTTTTTGAAGAATGACCAAAGTCCCAGAAAGCAGTCTTAAAGTTATAGGAAATAATTCAGATCCCTCTGCTTCCCCTATTGTGGCAAATCTCTAGCGATTTTTTCTTAACTTGGCTAAAGGCTAAAAAGCCAAGCGAGAGTCAGTTATATAATTGGCTCATACGATGCAAGACAAATCCTAAAATTCTAGGAAAGATATACCACCTCTGCCAACCAGGAATAAAAGGAGCTATCATTCCAGGTCTTTTCATGATAAGTCATACCATCCTAGATAAACATCGTCATTCCGATCAATGGATTGGTATGATTGTTGATCTTTTTCTAACAAAAGTCCAAACATATTGGAGAGGCTAAGTAGGGAATCTGCATTTAACCATTTGGATCCCCAAGTAACCAGAGGTCATCGCAGGGAGCAGGAATGACAAAGCATCCGTAGAGATGGATCCATAAGATCCAGGGCTAGCATGAGTGGCTCTGTGCTTACCGAGTAGACTTCTCAGAAAGAGAGGTTTATCCCATAGATTCAAATGGGATTTTATTATCTCTGTGTGTGTAGAAAATGTATTCAAAGAGAGGTTTAATTTCATAAATGATAGGCATGGTCCCAACCCTTACAATCGGCACTCAACCCTTGGCACACTACCGATAGGCAGGGAAATGGACTTGCCAATTGACACTCTCGTGTAATTTTTTTTTGAAAAATGATCATAGAATGTATTATGTTGATCCAAATATGCACGGGTCATACCATTAGAAAGGTAATTTAGAGACCTTTAAGAGTCCTTTGGGCCGCTCCCGCATCCGGGAGTTGACTTTGGGTCAAATGTTGCTTGGAAGAGCTCGTGGATCCTTTGGACGGAAGATCGCCGAACATAAATGAATCATTTGTCCAAACGGTAAGTCAGAATCTCGCATGCGGTGGACCGTTGGAAAGGCTATGCAAGGTAATTTGACATTATAAAGAGGTTCGCTCGGATCGAAAAGTTGGCTTTGGTAAGCTGGGGCCCAGAAGCACCCGGTGACCTTTCAGACTTAAACAAATCGTTCGTTCGTACTGTAAGAATGGTTTGCACATGGGGTGACCATTGTAAAGTGTATTCAATGCCCTTCAGAGATTCATTCAGTCTCGTTCAAGCTGAAGAGTTAAGCTTGGTCAAACAGAGTCCGAGAGCGCCCAATGGCCTCCGGATTAGTTTTTAGGGGAAAATGGATCATTTATCTGAATGGTTATGTCATTTCACGTATGAGGTGAAAAGTTGGAAAGGGGTTTCAGTGACATTCAGACATTCAAAGAGATTTATCTCTGATGATGAAGATGACTGGGTCAAATCGGGGCCCAGAAGCGCCTCGTGGCCTCTAGATAGATTTTCAATAGTAAAATGTTCTGTTCGTCTAAATCGTTATGCTGATTCATGCATGGGGTAGATCATTGGAAAGGGTATTAAGATCCCTTAGAAGATTCATTGATATTTCCCTATGACGATAGAGTTGATCGGAGTTAAATTGGGCCCGAAAGTGCCTGATGGCCTCTTGATTAGTACTCAAATTATGACCTAGGGTCTGTAGTGAAATGGTGAAGAGGCAAGGACCTAAGGAGAGACTTAGAGGGTCCTATAATGTGGTGTCTATAGATATCCTTGAGGGTGAGCTTGGAATGAGTGAAACCCGTTGAATAGACACGATATGATGTTTAAAAAAAAGTCAATTTTACGAACGTAAGGGATAAGGATGACCGTTTTAGAGGGTTGAGGTGGATTCTGAGGACCTAAGGAAATACTGGGGATGGACGATTTTGTGAGCCTAAGTCAATTTTGAGGACCTAGGGTAAGGAGCCACCAATTCTATGGGCCGAGCTAAATTCTGAGGGCTTAACTAGAGGTGACCAATTCTGCGAGTCGAAGCTAATTATGAGGGCTTAAGTGAGGTGACAAATTCTACGGGTCGAAGCCAATTCTGAGGGTTTAAATAGGGATGAAAAATTATGCAGGTTGAAGTCAATTCATAGGGCTTAAAATGAGGTGACCAATTCTGAGTGTCGAACCTAATTCAGAGGGCTTAAGTAGAGGTGACCAATTCTGCAGGTCGAAGACAATTATGAGGGCTTAAGTAGAAGAGTCCAATTCTGCTGGTCAAATACAATTATGAGGGCTTAAGTAGAAGTGACCAAATCTGTGGGTCGAAGCAAAGTGTGAGGCTTTAAGTACAAGTGACCAATTCAGCGGGTCGAGGTCAATTTTGAGGACCTTAAGTTGTTGTTTTCTTGAGAAAATTTGCGGACTCCACTGGGGAAATTATCTTATGATTCCTCTAGGGATTTTAGGGAAGTGTTTGATTTTGAGTTTTAGGTTTCGACGGGGAAGAGGAGTGAATCCGAGGATTGGATGTTTTCCTTGTTGGGGAAGTTTTTGATTTATGCGGTATCCTTTGGAGACATTGCTGGGGAGATATCCAATTGATTTGAGAATTCCGTTGGGGAAGCAAGTGTTTCACTCGGGAAGTAAATGTTTTTCTGGGGATTTTTTGGTGACCTTCTATCCCTACGGGATGACCATCCATCACATGAGGGTGATCGGGGGGAAACCCACAGTTGAGATGGTTGATGGCGCGCGAGTTTGGGTACGTTTGATGAGGTGACATCCAATTCTGGTTCTCTCCCCTCGGGATTCCTTGCAGATTCATTATTGAATGTTGGATCTTAGTGTTTTCATGCTTGATGTAGCGGCATTGCACTTGAAAAGGTACTCAAAAATGCAAAGAGATATGAATATTTCATTTGATTATCTTGATTTAGTGGCTTACTCTACATGCTCTTTGATTTGCTGTTGAGTTTTTATTTTGAGAAATAATAAAAAGAGCGTGTTTTTAGAATTTTTTTGAATATGCTTGAGTAGAAGATGACCTCGATGGCTTGGTTGAAAAATAACTTCCCTTTCAAAAGGATTTGTTTTGAGCAAAAGTAGGAAAAATGAGTTTTTTTGGAATTTTTGAGTGAAGGGAGGTCTTGGACGCTTGGTTTGTATATGGAAGAGGAGACAAAAAGCTTAGCTATAAAGTGGAGCTTATTGCCTTCATTAGAAGATGCCGAGTATGATGTGTTGAAGATACTATAATGATGTTGGAGTCTTCGCCCTTGGATTAACTTCGAAATTATTGCTAGTAATTGGGGATTTACTGGTGGACCCACAACTCGCAACCATTACTTCATGGATGTCATCTCATTGTAATCCGGTGGCAATGATACTGGTGGAGATTTTTAACGGTTTGGGTGCCTGACGGGAAGGTCATTTTGACTTCTTAAGGGGTTTACCCGTTATGATATTTATGTGGTTATTAGAGAGATTCTATATGGCGGTCCCTCCTGAATATCCCTATCAGCTATGCCAAACTTCTTTTCTTACTACTTCATCAATGTGGGCTTGGACATTAAGAGCTGGGAGAACTGGATTGTGGATCATGGGGCTTGAGGTTTGCATTGGTCATTGCCTTGTTGGGGGTAATTGTTGCCCATTATAGAACTAGGGGAATACCAGTATGTTCGATTGGTTGGTCTCAGACAGACTTCTTTTTACTTTCCCTTGTGGCTCTTGCATCAATTTGGCTGGAGCTGATTGTGCCACCTCAGACAATAGACTTTTTTCATGTGGAGGATTTGACAGAGCGTCTGCATATGCGGCTGGGATCTCTGTGGGAGAATCGTCGATCGTGGACCTGTCATTCCTAGTATGTTGGTATAGTCTGACATATTTCTAGGGATTACATGAAGTGGATGTGGATGAGGGTAGTGGCTAAAATGCTGGCCGAAGAGACTTGACAAGGATGTCTCGCCTTGTTTGACACCATGGAGGGAGGTGTTGTGGTTTTCCCTAGGGTGGTCTGAAGTTACCGTTCCATGGAGCGCCTACGACATTCTATTTAGGCAAGGGAGGTTTGGGGACCCTAGGATGTGGCTGATGATGAGGCCAGTTCCTTTAATATCTGTGGGTAGGATCCCGGGGGGAATTTATTTGTGAAGCTTTTGTGATGTATTTGGTTATTTTCTGGTTGTGTGGGAATAATTTGGGAAGGTTGTTTTAGTAGTAGTTTGGCTTGTTTTTAGGAAAATCAGGTTAGGTTGGGAAGGGAAGTTGTTTGACTCCTATGCCAAAGTAATTGTAATGGAATTTTTTGTCAATGAAATAAATAAAATTTTAATTATATTATTGTGCCTCTTGATGAGTTTTTGCATTTGAATTATCTATACCATTTGCTAAGGCATACATAATCTTTTTGTTCAAATAAAAATAAACCGTCGTTCTCGAGGATAAGAAAAGAATAGAATTTGTTAAAAAGAAGGGGGCCGTGCCCATGTGAAGGGCATTAGCTGCCTACGTACCTCTGGGGGTTTTGAATATTTTATGAGTTCCATTTTTTAAAGAAAAATGATTTTTAGAGGATCAAACCCCACGTAGATCTGAGTAGATGGAAATGAAGATTTTTTTAAAATACAAGAGAGATGAGAAGAGTCATAGTGCGCTGAGATTTCGAACTAGAGGTAGAATTTCTTTAGATGATCCTGGTTGACTGGATGAGCCATCTCTTCCCCATCGCGGTCGACGAGCATTGTCTCGCCGCCGGACAGGATCTTGTTTACTATGTAAGGGTCACTCCAGTTGGGCTTTAATTTCCCTCTAGGATCCCAGATGGGTTCTATAATTTCTTTAAGGGACAAATCCCCTTCTTGGACACCATGGCCCTTGATTCTCTTATTGAATGAATGTGCTATTAAGCGATGGTATCCTTGTATGTGATATAGATACTTCAGTATCCTTTTGTCCAAGAGTGACAACTCGTCAATATGGCTTTGATAACAGTCTTCCTCATTGATTTTTCTTTCAATCATGACGTGTAATGAAAGTATTTCAAGCTCCATGAGTAGGACTGCTTCCATTCTATATACCAGAGAGTAAGGGATAGCCCTAGTAGATGTTCGAATTGGAGTGAGGTATCTCCAGAGGGCGTAAGGAATCCGATCGACCCAATCTCGATAACTCTCGGTCATCTTACTGATGATATCTTTGAGGTTTTTCTTAACGGCTTTAACTACTCCATTGGTTTGAGGTCGGTAGGGAGAGGATTTGTTTCTTTGAATCCCATACTTGTCGACCACTTTTGTGACTTCTGGTTCGAAATACAGACCGTTATCTGACACTAGCTCATGTGGGAACCCATATGGACAAATGATATTTTTCGGATGAATTTGTCCACCTTTTTGTCATTCATTACTGCATATGACTCAACTTCAACCCATTTGGTGAAGTAATTAATGACAACTAAGATGAATTCCTGTCCGTTGAAGGCTTTGGGTGTAATTTTCCATATGATGTCGATGCCCTATGTGGAGAACAGATAGGGAGAAGTCGTGTTGTATAATTCTCATGCATACAAGTGTTGGCGGTTGGAAAACTGTTGGCATTTAAAACATCTTCGAACATAGGCAGTGCAATCCTGAATCGTGGTAGTCTAGTAGTAACCCTGTCGGATGATCTTCTTGGCGAGTATATGGCCATTCCTGTGGGGTCCGCCCTCCCCGCTGTAGATTTTCTACATCATCTCTTCAATGTCTTCCCCTGCCATGCAGTGTAAATGTGTTCCATCGAAGTTTCTCTCGAACAATGCTTTATCACAGACAATGTATTGGGCAACCAACTCGATCTTTCTTATCAAAAATTTTGGGATACCTACCATGCTTGAGGACACGCCAAATATCATAGTACCAACTAGCACTGTGTTTCGGCCAGATCGGATTTGAAATGACCCTTTCAAAAAAGTTCCAAAACATTTGACAAAAAAAATTCTATTTTCGAAGCCAATTCCGTTTTTTTCAGAATAATTTTTTTCCTATTTTTGAAAAAATCGGCAAAATCGAAAAAAATCGGAATTTCGAAAAAATTAAAAAATTCAATTTTTTTTAATTTTTAAAATTAATTTATATATATAAATTTATAATTTTTTTTAAATTTAGAAACTGTTATATTTATTGACTCTAATTGTGTCCCAAATAACCGTTACTATAATTATATGGAGGTTTTGACTCCAATTGACTCTAACTATAACTGTTATTATAAATAAAATTTAGAATCTATTTTTTAGACTCCAAATGTCATTCAAACATTTCCACAACAACATAGTTCAAAATGTCCAACAATTAAACATGACCATCCACAAAGCATATTTCAAAATGTATTCCATTTCCACATCAGCATATTTTCAAAATTGTTCAAAATTGTTCAAAATTAATTCAAAATGACCATCCATGCAGATTTCAAAATGTCAAATTGTCCAATAACATAATTCAAAATGTCCAACAACACCCAAATATAATCTAACAAAATTGTTCAAAATTTCTATTAATTGATCATCCAAGCTGCTTAGACCAAGCATGGCCACCCACAAAGTATTGAAATTTCAATTAATTCATCCCAATGACAATGCTTCCTTATCCTCGCTCACAACTACAATCAAAATAATAGAAATTAGTGAGAATGAATACATAATAAGAAATTGAAAAAAATTGAATCTAAATAAACTAATATTTTAATACATAATTGCAATAAAATATACCTTCTTCAATAGATTCTAGAACTTGTATTTTATCTTCAATACTAATAGGAAGTATAGGATTTCTAAGACAATTGCGTGCATAACAAAGCTTTCACAATAGTAGGTGTCAAAGAACTTCAAAATTGATCAAGGACTCTCCTAGTCATAATAAAAGCAGACTCGGATGCAACCGATGTCACCGGAATAGGGAAAATATCACGGGCCATTATGGCAAGTGCATGGTATCTTGGAAGCTTTACTTTCCACCAAGCAATAACGTCAAAATGACGATCATCAATCTATAAAACACTATCAACCAAATATCTATCCAAGTCATTGGAAACTTCGCTGCACTCCTTTCACTTCAAAAATCCTCTAAACGTATCTTTTGACTTCATTATTTTTATCATTTTTTTTCCAACATTAGAATCATTGACATGATCCCGTGCGGTGGAAAAACCATGTTCTAAATAAGGACTCTCTCCCACTTTGTAGTAATTGTAAAGTCTACTCATTAAACCTTTCAACTTTTCAACAAGGACTTCCATTTTGTAATTTCTTTTAACATCGCAAAGATCGGGACATTTCTCCAAAGATGAGGAATACCAAAACTCGACAAATTGCAATTTATAACGAGGATCCAACACTATTGCAATAACCAATATCGGATTAAGAGAATAAAAATTGCAATACTTGTCAAACTTAGCATCCATTTTAATGGCCATGGAACGAAAAAATAAATCATCACTATGTAAATGCTCAATGAGAAGGTCCTTAACTTGGATGAGTTCATCAAAATAAGTTATGGAAGTGATATATTGAGAACGCAACACACGCTTTGTTAGTTCAAAAAATTCTTCTAACAATATGTGCAAAGATTTCAATGTTGGTCAATTATACTCATCCAATAAACCTTCCCCTTTCACGTTGCACTCGATTTTATAATTAGGATCAACCTCGTCTAAATGATCAAATACCGTCTCAAACTCCAATGCCTCATTTATCATTAGGTAAGTTGAGTTCCAACGCGTCTTTACATCCAAGCATACCACCCTCTTTTTTTCCAACATTTCATCCACCACACATTTTTTGAAAAGTTACATGCATGATGGGACACTTCGCACATATTTGACATTATGCCTAAGTCGCTTGATTGTGTCTTTAACCTACCCGATTACATCTCTCACAACAAGGTTTATTATATGTGCAAAGCATCTAATATGAAAGAACTCACCTCCCAACAACAACCCATTTCTTTCATTTAATCTTTTTCTCAAATCCGCAGCACATATGTCATTATTATTAGCATTGCTAAGTGTTATAGTTGTGACCTTTTCTAATCCCCACTCCATCAAACAACCCTCCACAACCTTTGCAATTGCCTTACCCTTATGTGAATACGGAAGGACTCTAAAATTTATTATTTTATTATGTAGAACCTAATCTCTATCAATAAAGTGTGCGGTCAAGGCCATATACCCAAGATTTTGTAATTAAGTCCACATGTCAGTTGTGAGGCATACCCTCGTATTAAAACATTTGAAGTAATCTTTCAACTGTATCCTTTCCTCATGGTACATCTTTAAACAATCCTTAGTGAGTGTGGTTCTACATATCACGTGAAAATTAGGTTGTAAATCAACACTAAATATTTTAAAACCTTCTTTTTCAACATGATTAAAAGGGAGTTGATCAATAATAGTATATTTAGTTAAAGACCTTCGACACCTCTCTTAATCAAATCTCCAATTAGAAGGTTGGGATCCTAACATAGAAATAATGGTTTGTGTTGTCCTATCTCCTTCATGACCGGTAACTTTTTTTACACTTTTTAAGGTGATTCCACAATTTGTTTGTTCCCCGGTAGGAGGTGCTAAAATTTGTACATTATAATAATTGCAATTACAAGTACCCGATTTTTTTTTTGTTCCGTCAATGCTCCCACACTCCTGACACTCCATGATAACCAAGTAAATCTGATTTTGGTGTTATTTTTACTTTTTTAGGATTGACTTTACTAGTGACTTCGGTGCTTCCATCCATTGTCGACATGCAATTAATAGTGGAGTGGACAGAATATACCTCACGTTAAAGATCTAAAGTTTTTGTGTGGGGAATATGACTCACATAATATATTAAATTTGCATAAAAAAATTAAGTTAAATCCATAATCAGTACACGCAATGTAAAACAACGGGTAAAAAATATAACATTCGTATGCTGTATTGCATATCTGAAAATATAAGATGTTCTTTTGTATGTTATAAAATCAGCAACCAAGATCCTATGTAAACTAGCTAGCTGATTTTAATTATAAAAGTATAGAGATTTCTATAAACTGAAATCTCAAATAAACTATAAACTATAGCAGAGATTTCTGTATGGGTGTGAATAAAACTCTCATTAGAAAATAACTAAAAACTATAGCAGATCAAATAAACAAGAAGTACATTATAATTTTCCCATGTATGTAAATATCTGGTGTTCTATGTATGTAAATATCATGTGTTCTATGTATGTAAATATAAAATTAACTAAAAGATAAAAAACTATAGCAGATAAAAGGTCCTATGTATGTAAATATCAGATGCTAAGCACAAACTAAACGAAAATATGTATTTTCCTATGTCATTAAAAGAGTACGTAAAGACTGCTCAAGATCCTAAAAGGACCCATAAACCAATCTGTAAAGGGATGAAATAAATAGATCTTCTCAAGATGCTAAAAGGTAAGAAGTCTTAAATGCATAAATAGGTGTTAAACTTATACACATAAATCGATCAAAATAAACAAATCAAAATAAAGGGACAAAAATAAGCAGATCAAATAAACAAAATAAATAAATCAAAATAAACAGTATAAACCAAAAACAGATTTGCTCAAAAAGATCGCAAATGGCTTACCTTTGTTGAAATCGAGATCTGAGATGAGTAGAAACTAGAAAGGGGTGAGAGTAGAGAGAGAGGTGAGTAGAAAGGGTGTAGAGATAGGTGAAAGCGTGAGAGAGATATATGAATTTAACCTCAGCTGCTCTATTAACAACATATATATATGGGGTAAATTAAGGGTTGAGATTAAATTGATCTAATCTAAGGGTACAGATTCTTATTAGATAAGGGAAATGTAAACTAAAAATTTATATAAAATATTCGGAATATTAATCAAAAAAATATTAGAAAATTATTTCAAAAATCGGACCGGCTAAAAAAAGGGAAAATCAGATCTGAAAATTTGGAAAATAAGAATTTGAAACATAGTTCCAATTTCCTATCCAATTTAGGTTGGAAATATTGAAAATCGAAAACCTTATATACGTTCCAGAATCGAAAAATATCAAATCGAACATCGGAAAAATCTGAATGTTCGAAAAAAATAACACATCCCTAGTAGTAATCCGCGATATCAGGATCTTTTTCTGTGATGAGCTCAATGTGGTAGCCTTGGATAATTTTGGCCTGCTTTGGACTAGAGAGGGAGAAATAATTATTCCTTCATGCATGTCAACCATGGAGGCTAAGGTAGTAAGGGCATCGACTAGGTTGTTCTTTGATCGGGGCAGGTAATGGAAGGTGATATCTTGGAATTGGGAGGCCATTTCTTCTAGATGGGCATGGGAGGATAAGAGCTTTTCGACCTTGACTTTCCATTTTTTAGTACTTAAAAGATAATGAGGGTTTAATCCCCATAGACATCTAGGTATCGGATATTCGGTCATGTTGTTGGTACAGGGGAAATCCAGTTTGATGGTAATGGGAGTGTGGGAGTCATCAAGGGCAATTAAGAGTATTCCAATGTCGTACCTTTTCTTGTTGGCGGTGCCATTGAAGAACATTTTCCATCGGAGGTACAAAGAATATTTTCATTCGATAACTCAAAAATCTAAACATCGGTTTCTTCCATAGGGTAGTCAGCGAAGAGTTAGAAATGGCTCTTCCTTTCATGGATTTCTACGTGACATACCAAATATCAAATTCGGCTAAACACATCAACCATCGGGCCACTTGGCAGGACAGGGCATGTTTCTTGAGTAGGTATTTTATTGGATCCATTTGGGATATAAGTTTGATAGGAAAGACGATCATGTTGTGCCGTAATTTTTGGGTGACCTAGACATGGGCAACACATGCTTTCTCTAGGAAATGTAGTTAACTTCGTTCCCTACCAACTTGAGACTAGCGTAGTATATGGTTGTGATTGGGGTAGTGGATGGATCTATCTTTGAGGAATTCTTCAAGGTATTGGGCTAGCAAATCCCTAACTGCAGTATCCATTAAGGTCAAGTCTAGGAGTGGGAGAATACCAGGTTATAGTGGCATGAGTACTGGAGTTCGGGTTAGATATTTCTTAATTCGGTCAAAGGATTCTTGGAAATATTTGTTCCAAACCTTAGTGCATCTTTTTGGAGGAGTTTGAATATGGGATCACAAATAGAGTTCAACTGGTTGATCAACCGGCTCATATACTACAATTTTTAAAGGAATTCGCGGACTTTCTTCTCCGCTTGGGGTGATGGCATTTTGAGTATGGTTTTCAACTTGGCTGGATCTGCTTTTATCCCTTTCTCACTAACCATGAATCCTAAGAACTTTCATTTGGTAACGCCAAAGACACATTTTTATGGTTTAAGTCTCATTTGGTATTGTCGTAGTCGCTCGAAGAATTTTCGGAGAGTGGGAATATGACCTTCACTAGTCTTTAACTTGATAATCATATCATACAAACCTCGACTTCTTTGTGTATCAATTCATGCGAGACGGTTGTGGCAGCCTTTTGGTAGGTAGCTTCTGTGTCTTTTAGACCAAATGGCATGACGGTGTAATAGAAGGTTCCCCAAAGGATGATGAATGCGGTTTTCTCTGGATGATCCGGGTGAATCTTGATCTGCTTGTATCCTACAAACCCCTCAATGAAGGACTTAAAAGTGTGGCTAGCTGTGTGATCTACAATTATGTCGATATTGGGTAGCGAGTAATCCTCCTTTGGAGAGGCCTTGTTCAAGTCTCGGTAGTCAACGAACATGTGATCCTTCCCTCCTAATTTTGGCACCGGTACGATGTTAGCTATCCATGTGCGATATTCGATCACCAAAATGAAACCCAAAATTAAATGTTTGACCACTTCTTCCTTAACTTTGAGCAACCACTCGGTGCAGAGCTTTCATAATTTTTTTTATCGATTTTCATTCTGGGAGCGTTGGAATCTTATGTTGAGTTATCTTGGGATCAATGTCAAGTATGCCATTGTAGGACCATGCAAAGACGTCCACAAATTCTTTCAGTAATTATTTGAGTTGCGCCCGCTCATTCTCGTCAAGGGTAGACCCTATCCCAATCTTGTGCAGTTAGCTACTATAACTGAGATTAATAACAACCATTTTATCTTCATTAACTTGAACATGATTATGTTGTTTGTTATTAAACTTATTTTGATCAATTAAGAGTTTTTCATTTGAAAAGTCATCATCATCAATATTTTGATTAAAATTAAGACAATTAATGTAAGGCACAATAAGATACTCAAAATCTTCATTTATTTCATTATTAGGAAAAATAACGTTGGGAACCTCATCGAAGGAGGTCTTGATCGGAATAAGAAGGAGCAATAAAAGAAGGGGAAATGGGATAAGCATTTGGGTTGGGTTATATTTCAGTAGGTAGAATTGATATAGCATGCCAGTTGAGGAGAGGTGCATCAACAACTTTGATCAAGCATGATGGATCCGATGATGTAGTGTTTGATTGGATCGTGAAGAGTGTCAGTGCCAGTGTCTGCAAATTAAATGAATCCTTAGAGTCACTTCCCTTAGAGTCTCTGGTATCAACTATGGTCTTCTCAATGAGTGGTTGAACATGATGCTGGGAACTTTTGGCCCATGAGTAGATGCCTTGGAAAAAGATCTCCATTCCTAGTTTAATCTTCTTGTTCACATGATCATACCACAGTTCTGTAAAGCCACAGAAGAGGAAATCTTCACCCTCTTCAATGAATCTTACATTCAAGGAATCTTTTGAGATATTCTTGGTGCTTTTTACCCTTCTCTTCAGCCAAGGTTGGCAGATCATTCTGAGTTCTTCTACTAATGGCTGATAACCCAAGTTGCAAGGAGGAACGAACTTCTTCAATATAATGGGTTCAAGTAATATTCCCTGTTGTCATCGTCCGAGCCCAGTTCGGTCATGAAGTGCATGTTTTTTAACATTTGTATCACATTTACATTGCCATGAGGTATATTCTCTCGATAAACCGTATCTTTGAAATCATCCCATGTTGGGAGTGGAAGCAGTTCGACTTGAAAAGCTTTCACAAGCATGTTATTTTCTCCATGTTATATATTTAGTACTGGATTATTGGTGCCTGCATTCTCGGTGTTATCGTCGTTGCCTAAGATGGTGATGACCTACCCATTAGTGAAGAACTTTAGTTTCTGATGAAGTGAAGAAGACATACCCTTGATACTATGGAGCCATGGTCATATACGTAACAGATGAAAGCAAGCCAGGATGTCGATGACTTGGAATTTAATAATGGGATTTATAGTGCCAGCCCCTGTTGTAAGGTTTATAGATCTCATCACTTCTCGACGAGTATTATCATAAGCGCACACTGCAACAGAGGTTAGAGAAAGGTCACTCACTTTTAGTCCCAAGCAATTGAGGGTTCTTAACGGTCAAACATTAAGAGATGATCCATTATTGACAAGCAAAATTGTGAAGGTCTTTCCCATGCATTAGATAGAGATCTTGAGGGGGAAGGAGAGCATTTTAGTACAGGTTAGAGATCCGACCAGATTCACTACATTTTTTGGCATGGTAGAAGGAGGTACTGTGGGCCTGGTGAGTAGTTTGATTAAGGTATTTTGATGTAGCTAGGAAAATATAAAGAGTCCCATAGAGTGATGTTAACTTGGGTCTTCTTCAATGATCGAGGATCTTGCTCTCCTCGAGGGTAATTTCTGGAATAGGAAGATTATCAAAACATTTTCCCTTATCGATCATTGATGGTTACAGGTTTAGAACTTACTAATGCTTCCCAAATCTAGTCATATGGTTAACAGAAGAAGGGAAAAATAGAAACCCCATTTCCCATGTATCTTGGGTTAATCAGCCACCTTGTTGATTTCTCCTAGCATCTCTTCAAATGATATCATTCCACATATGCTAACTATTGAGCTAGCCTTTTTTGGACCTTGATCTTCGTATGAACTATCGAATTTGTCCCCCCCCCCAATCCCTGAAAACTACATCATATTTCCATGATAAGTCAATACACTCCACAACCTCAACGGTCCCTTCATATACATCCTCTCATTCGACGAGGAGATATAGAAGTGAAGGGACCAGATGCCGTCATATTTTCAAAGCATCAAGTAGCTCGGACATACTATAAATTTCATCGATCTGCTGGAATAACTCTACCATGATCTGAACCACATCATCTAAACTGACTTCATCTGTAGGCAACACCCAATTATCTGACTCTCAAACCAATTTTTGAGCTTCCAAGAACAACGTACTGAATATATGGAAGTCAATGGTCATTTCTAAGGGAAATTTTATCCCAAACTTTAGAAGATGGTTTAATACTGCTGGTAATTCCATATCTTTTCCTTCAGAGTGAGTACGAACATCAATGAATACTCTAGTAAGAAGTGACATGGCCTGATCAAAAAACCAGGTAGGATACAGGAGAAAATATGGGCAAACTTTAAGAAGTTTAGGGGAATATATGGTTTCGATGGGTGATTTACTAGGTACAATTTCGATAGATGGATAATTTTGAGTCTTCTTCTAAAAAGATGGTATTTGCATGATTTAGGAGTGGATTGTGGGTAGAGTTTGGTTTAGGATTGGCTGGTGTGGCAATGATAACTGACCAATTATAGACCTTGGATGACATTTCGGATGTGGAAACACTGATCAGTGGTATGGCTGACACTTTGGTGAAGATCGCAATGGGCATCTGGTTTGAAATTTTGGGAAGTGGTTTGGTAATGGACGAGGGCCCAATGGCTAGATAAGATTTCCACTTAAAAGCACTTGGTAAACTTTGGAGAGGGGAGCGTGGAGTTAGATGTATTCTTTTTTTGACTGGGTTAGGGCGCTGGTGCCCATGAAGTGACATGTTAAGAGAAGTTATTGATGGTTGAAACTACGATATTGGTTGGTTTCTCATAGTTTCTGGGAGTGAACTGTCCCGACACTTTCTTTGGTTCAACTTCTGTCTTGTCAAGATTTTCTTTGATCTCTACTTCTTATTTTTGGAGGGCTTGTAACTGAGAGTAGTACTATCCTCCCATCATCGCTCGAACATGGGGTAAGATATTCTTATTCACGATATTGACTTGCTCATCTTTGGAAGGCCGGTTGGTTATGGTGGATTCTTTTTCTCTCCACCTTGCTATGAAGTTACTAAGATATTCCCCAAGATTCTATTTGAGAAAATTTAAATCACAGCGGGTAACGTCCAATTCTTCATTACACTTGTACTGTTACATGAATTCGTAGGCAATATATTCCCAACTGTGAATTCTAGACTCCTCGAGAGATAAGAACCAACGAAGACCCTTGTCCTTAAAAGTCTGCTGGAACATCTGAGCCATTATTTCCTCGGAGGCACATAGGAGAGTCATGGCTCGGTGGTAACTTCAAAAATGGACAATTGGGGGTCCACTACCCCCGAACTTCTTGATGTTGGGCATCTTGAACTTTTTCGAAAGCCTTGCTTTAGGATAGGGAGACATATGGGTGTAATCCATGTAATTTTCATAGATTCAGACTTGATCAAACTTTTTAGACAACATCTTGAGGTCCTCCTTGACTTTGTTCAACTCTTCTTCCTTCCGATCAACAATCACGGGTAAATTAGCCCCTAGATGGGAAAGATTTGACATTGGGAGTTGGGTTAGTGGTGGCCCAGTAGCAAGCGGAGCACGTAGATTATGTTGATATTCTCCGAGGACCTTAATAGGCTCGAGTGCGGGCAGAACCATAGCGCGAGGGAAAAGGAGCTTGGTCTCTTCGGGAATAGGGAACTAGTTTCTTTGCATCTCATGAACCTCGATTTGAAGGTTGTCAATCCTGACAGTGAGTTAGGCTAGGACTGTCATAAGATTCAGATGCACATTCGCTGTTTGGTCTGTGTTATCCATGAAAAGCAGATGAATATGAATTTCGAAATTAGAGGAAGTAAAGATGGAACTAACGGATCCTCCGGGTGGTTCGACAGATGATCGAAGCTAATAGGGAGCTAGGACAAGGGTCGGGTTTGCGATCGACCTGAGAAGGAGAAAAGATTGAATTTATATTTGAAAGAGGAAGGGGAAAACTGTTTTTTTTTAAAAGGAAGGGAAATATTTTTGACATTATTTGAAAATAGGAGGAGAAAATGTTTTTGGGTAAAAAGGAGGAGGAAAAATATTTTTGGTATTGGGAAGGAAAAATGCTTTTGGTATTTTTGATAAAAGAAGGAAAAAATGTTTTTGACATTTTTGGAAAAGAAAGAAAAAAGATGAGAAAAAGGTTCTCAGCATGATTATTGTGTTTTCACTTATATTAGGTTTACCTAAATGCAAAACAAAATGTCGGGTGGGACCCGAGCTGTAACAACCCGACCCAAATTTATGGATCCCTCGTTAGTCAACCTGATCCGAATCTGACGTTATGTGTGAAAGTGAAATGAAACAGCCTAAATAACATTGCTAGTCCTGTTTTAATTCAGTTAACGTCCCACTTGTTAGGATGCAATTCCAGTTTCAAGATAAACTACATGCGGGATCCAATGGGAACATCCCTAAGTTCAAGTAAACAAAGCTTGCTAACGTAAAATGAATAAAATACACTTACCTGTACAATGCCATCAAAATACGAAACCGCGCTCAAACTGCCGTAACAAAGTGAGGGTATGAGCCTATGCCTAGTGGGATTTATACAAGCAGTATAGAAACGAGCGACAGAAAGGAATACTCACACGCTACAACCGCATGCTTGCAAAAATATGTATATATATATATATATATATATATATATATATATATATATATATATATATATATATATATATATATATATATATATATATATATATATACGTATACCTTTGAAAATTATACATGTCAATGCATTAACCATTTTATTTCCGAAAACCATATTTACCCAGATTAATTTACCTTAATCTTATTAAAGGTTTTCTCCAATTATACTTAGCATTCTCGCTTTATATAACACACCCGATTCGACGTTTATACCCTTTCACGTAATTTATCAAAAGCCCTTCCTTTACCGAAAATTAACCCATTCGTTCATTACTATACACTTTAGTTTTTTAATTGAAGATCACCATTTCATCACACGCAATCACTGTGTTAGAAAATACTTATTTAATCCTTTCAAAATCTTTTTTCATTCCTGTATGGACGTTACTAGATTTACATATTTACTTTTCCAATCATCTTTACCGTAACATTTATTACATTCATTCAAGTTAGGTTGTATCATCACATTTACCACACAACCCATGTCTTGACATGTTCCATATTTTCTTGGAAGCTTCCAACATCGCATACTTCAATGGGCTCCACACCACGAGCTATGCACACTATATGCTCTCGCTAGTGATTAAGGGCTTTTCACCCAAGGACTCCGGGAACTTCTTGCTTTATCCCGGTAGCATCCGAGTTCCTATCCTGTGTTTTAATATTTTTACAAAATTTTCACATTATTCCACTTCTTTACTTTTACCCGGCCGAAGCCAAAACTCGGACTTAACCGTCCGTTTTTCCATTAACACTTGGAAAAATTGTTTATTTTCTTCTCTAAGCCCCTTATTCACACACACATGATTTATACTACACACGCATTAGTGTAAAGATTTTCTTTAATATTTTTATTCCATAAAAATATTTCACTTTAAGTAAATTACCAAGTTACCCTTTATTTGCCAAACTTACAATTTAGTCCCTTAACAAGTTTTATTTTTATCAAAATGGTTGATAAGTTGTCATCTTAACCTTTAAAACACTTTATCCATTTTAACACTTGTTTAATATCAGACTTTTTCCCAAAATTTATAATTTTCTAGTTTAACACTTTTAACGCACCAATAACCCTTAAATTTACTTTTATTCATAAAGTCTCCATTTAACACATACTTAGCAAATATTTATTTCATAAATATTTTAACAACATTAATGTCATTCCACGTTTTTATTTCCTAAAAACGTCCATTATTTCCTATTTCTAAAAATACACACAAGTAACACTTTCCTGCATTTTTATTCCGTAAAAATGTTTACTATTTCTTTTTCACTAGAAATATACCAAAATGACATTTCTTTCATTTTTGTTCTATAAAAAAAGTATATTATTGCCTTTTCAGTAGGAATACACTACAATAATAATTTTTAACATTTTTACCCAATAAAAGTGTCTATTTTCAATTTTTTTGAAAAATATACACAAATAATATTTTCTACATAAAAATGTCTATTTTTGTCTTTTTATTAGGAATACCTCCAAATAGATTTTTCTTACATTTTTATTCCACAAAAATGTTTACTATAATTATTCAAAAATTTATTCGGTTTCAAGACCTATTTTTAAATAATCTATTTGATACCAGTCCACACAAATATTAACATGGTTAATAATCAACACTAAGATGAAAACTGGTATCGTACATATGTCTATTTGACCTAATACGTGTAAATAACATGATGGAAGTACATTACACATAAAGCTTGGATAAAAGTCAATTTTCCCACCTAATTGAGCTCTAAAATGGTGGTGATGTTGAAGAGGACGGAGGACCGCCACCTCTAAAAGTGACTTCAAGGGGATCTCTAAAAGCCCACCAAATCTTGTCTCTAAGAATCCATTCTCCAAACTCCATCTTAAGTTGCCCAACAACTGTTCTTTTACAAAAACCTCCAAATAACAGCTCCTTATTTATTCGTAGCTCTCATCTCAACCACGGGCACTGATTTTTTGGTGTGAGTGTTGTGGTTAATATTTCTAATGGACGAATACAGTGTGATAGAGGGAGTTGTGAGCTCCTAAACATGGAGAAATAGAAATGAGATGGAAAATGGGATTGGAAATGGCAGTAGCCTCCACGCTTCATTCTATTATAATCCAACAATCAGATGGTTACCAAAATAAGGGAACCCTATCCCCTCACTAAACTTTCCATATCAGGTTTGTAATTTCTCTTAGATCTAAGGCTCCTATGCTGACAACGCTTAATAGGACGGTCACTAGAACCCCGTGACCCGTCGTTCAAGCGAGGTTACTCCTTATTAAAGCAACACCAATGGTTGCTCAAACGATCATCTTCAACTTCTCGCCATCTGACCCTAACAACTCCGAATTCTTGTAAATAGAAAATATTTTTGATCTTATCTCATTAAGCTCCATTCCTAAGGCCAAAAAGGAAGATCTTGCATTTGAGTTCTTCTGAAAATGGACGAGTGTGTCTCCATATTCAACTAAATTCAAAACCACACTAACCTTGTTAAAATTCCAAGCATGCTGGCAGTGGAATAAGCTGAATAAACATTGCTAGGATACAATGTTCCATTAAACCTTATTAATCCAACAACTAAATAATTCCTTAATAATTAAATGATCTCCCTAGTAATTCCTATATGACCCTTATCTAACAATTTTTCATAAATTCCTCTGCGTACAAAATTTGTATATAATATAATTAATTTATCAGGATGGGGTGTTACACGAGCCTTGGAAAATTGGGTTTTAAAAAAAAATATGTATAAACATGGTTGGACTTGTTTCCAGGCTCATGGACAAGATCCCGTATTGAAAAAGATGAAATCACATGAAAATTGGGCGGCATGCTGACCTGTCATTTTGGTAGAGTTTCAGGTAGAAATCGGTGAACTAAATATGAGTGCCCTAAGTTTGACACCTATATGAGGGTATACAGTTGTTGGGTTAATTTGAAGGGTTCCCCCCTTTGGCATGACTTCCACTATACACGTCTTCCTTTTTGAGGGCAATCGGTACGTGTGGACAAGCCATTTGATATACCTGAGTGTACCTGGATTGCATCACTATATACCTCGTGGGAATAGTACGTGTGAGCGAGAATTCGATATACTCTACGTACGTGGACGAGTTCCCTACGATATACCTCCTGTCATGACTTTGGTCAAGAGGTACGATGTAGAGGGAACCGTTTGATATACGTCGAAGGCACTTGGACAATGGAAGGTGAGAGTCATATAACTTAGGCTAACTGCGACCTGCCAGACCAGCGCCCATCACAAATTGACGCCCCAATTACAGGACAAAATTTGGTCAATAGCAATGCTATTTGGGATGTAGTGTGAAAAATGCATGATTCTTGATTAGTATATTATGGAGAGAGTATATTTATTTAGCATGACGAGCATTATACTAATAGGGAAGAATGTGCAAGTATAAAAAGTAAATCTAATATGGAGCATGAAGATTATACTAAGCATGGATATATGACAGTGAGTGATGTGTTAATATTTACAAGAGAGTGTGTGGTAGTGAACCTAATCATGGATCAACTACAAGTGGTGTGTGATAACTGTAAATCAGGATGGATATATACAAGTGAGATAAGTGGAGGTATGTATTAGTGACACCTAAGCATGGATATTCTAAGTGGTGAGTGCTACATGTGGATATAAGTGATCCTAGGTCCATGTAGCGTGAAGTGTACATGGAGAATATCTATAAGTGTGTAAGTGAGTAGTGATATAATCATGATGTTTATACGTGCAAGAAATAATAAAGGAGAAAAAAGGGAACATACAGGTTGGTGCGTACACACACAAGTAAAAAACAAAACACCCATGCGAATAGAGTATAAGCCTCTTATGAAAAATCAATCCCCAGCATAGTCGCCACTGTGGCCATCCCGAAATCATCTCCTCTCTCTCCTCCCAATGTGGTGGGGAAAAATGGAAAAGGTCTTGCACCCTCTCTGATCTAGGAACGATTCAGCCATCGTCGATGTGGGGTGAATGTAAAGATATGGAGTGTCCATCCTATTTTGCACAAAACAGGAAAAAAACATGTCGCCACCTCGAGATAGCGGCATCAAAGACAAACTGATGCTTACGAAACCAAAAGTTCAAAGATTCGGGGGATACATTACGAAATGGTAAGGTGTTAGGCACCCATCCCACCCTTTCGGTCTCTTATGGGTTGTGTTATTATTTTTATTTATTTCTCGATGAAGTGTGTGCGCGTGTATATATGCAAATGGAGATCGGAATCGCCCAACTCATACCATGGAAAATATAGAGTGAGGTCATCCATAGAATGTTACCAAAATAATATTAGAAAAAACACTATTGATGCATTTATTGAAATATTGATAGCTATAATGAAATGATAATATATGTTGGATAAAACACTAATATGGATAATATGTATTAAAATAATGTATAAATATGACAAATTCAAAAATGCGGAATTTGGAAAAATTGGAATTTTAGAAAATTAGAAAAAGAAAATTTGAAAAATTGGACTCGAGTCTCGGGTTTTAATCCGAAACGCCTACGTAGACTATAAAGGCATCAAATTCCGCGTTGTTGGCATGCGACATAAGGGTAGATTTTATTCCCTAGATTCAAATGGGATTTTATTATATGTGTGTGTGTAGAAAATGCATTTTAGTTTAGAAAAAGTGTGATGGATAATGCCGTTGGATTGTATAAGTGTAATCCTTTTTTTTTTTATAGAAAATAAAGTATGTTCAATATAACAAATAAAAATATGAGATGCTAACATGTATCAACAAAAGTAAAAACTAGATTACGAATCTAATGTAATTAATGCGTAAACCAGAAATTTAAAGAGAGGTAAAAGGATTTTGGACCTTTTTTGAAGAATAGAAGCTTGATCATGGTCTTAGATGAACTCCCTTGAGTGTTGAGATGAATGTTGAATGAGATAGAATGATATTTTCCAAATTGGGTATGAAAAGGATGGGAATGTAAGATGGAAAGGAATTTCACATTGTAGGAGGGGCTTAATGATAAGCCTCTCATTAAATTATTAAATGAGATTAGAGATGATTAATATTGACAAAAGTCCATGTGTTTTTGCGACTGAGGTATTATTATGCGCGTTGGACATGTCACGCTTATTTGTGTATTATTTACATATTAACTAGAAAATATTCTAGTATTGAGAGTTTTGACATATGCTATGGGACACATGCCACTTAAAATAGGACATGTGTCACCACGAGTTAATTGACATGTGGCGACCCACTTGGGTTGGTTTTGCTATAAATAGGCCCTCCCCCCCATACATTTGAAGAGGAGCTTCTTGGAAGAGGAGGGTGATTTTCTTGTCTTATGAGGTTTTGAGGAGAGTTTTGAGATAAGTTCTTTGAGAAGAGTTGCAACACCTCCCATCTCTCCCAAAAACCACCACAATGAGTTTTCCGGCGAATAGTACGAACCCACGAACTACGCTGACTTTGATTCCGAGCATAACGGATACGTAGGCGCAACCGAAGTTGCTCAAGTCAAACACGTGCTAAAATCGAGTATTCCCCTAAATGTAGGAGGGGCTTAATGATAAGCCTCTCATTAAATTATTAAATGAGATTAGATATGATTAATATTGACAAAAGTCGATGTGTTTTTGCGACTGAGGTATTATTATGCGCGTTGGACATGTCACGCGTATTTGTGTATTATTTACATATTAACTAGAAAATATTCTAGTATTGAGAGTTTTGACATATGTTATGGGACACATGCCACTTAAAATAGGACACGTGTCACCACGAGTTAATTGACATGTGGCGACCCACTTGGGTTGGTTTTGCTATAAATAGGCCCTCTCCCCCATACATTTGAAGAGGAGTTTCTTGGAAGAGGAGGGTGATTTTCTTGTCTTATGAGGTTTTGAGGAGAGTTTTGAGATAAGTTCTTTGAGAAGAGTTGCAACACCTCCCATCTCTCCCAAAAACCACCACAATGAGTTTTCCGGCAAATAGTACTAACCCACGAACTACGCTGACTTTGATTCCGAGCATAACGGATACGTAGGCGCAACCGAAGTTGCTCAAGTCAAACACGTGCTAAAATTGAGTATTTCCCCTAAATTAGACTACTCTCTTACATTTGGCGACTCCGCTGGGGAGGTATTCATGATTCTTAGTATGTAACGCCTCGTTCGCACTCGGAAAAGTGGACAAAGATGGAGAAAAGAGGTTTGACAACACAGCTTCTTATCAAAGATTTACGGAAAAAAATCTGCAACTTCATCGCAGATAAGTATATGATTTTCGTACTTATAATATCCATTTTCCCCCAATCAAAATTCCATGATATTTTATATATGAGCATCAGTTATGATAAGTATATGATGTCCTGTATAATGAAAAAATTATTTTACGTTTATATCTTTACCTGAGATTTTTATATTTTGTGTTTTGCATAAAATTGAAAGCTCCATGAATGCTTTAAGGAGTTCGATAAAATTGATGTCAATGTTAAATGTGTTTGTGCTCAATAAATACCTACTGATGGAAGTAGTAGCAGCGTGTTAACGTCTATAAAATAAGAAGGCTAGACAACCTGTCTCAAATTACGAATTGGGTACAAATGTACTGTCCACCTTAATTAGTTGGGCTACTTGATGGTAGAGCTTCTATTAAAATATTAGCAGAATGGTATATCCATCACATAAATATCTTGGTATCTAACAAAATATTAACGCCAGGCTATTGCATGCAAGTCATTCTACAACTATTGTCAAGGTATAGAGTATACTTGTCTGACAAAACCAAGTGGGTAGTGGGTAACTGTCAGCTATTGATTAGAAAAGATGGGACAACCCTTTATGATTTCAGTATAGCAGCCAAAAGCTTTGGCTATTAGCGTGTGCTTTCAAAAATAGTAGCCCTTGAGATACATGCTCAACGAATCTTAAAAAAAAAAAAAAAAGAATACCCACACAATAGTTGTTTCGGAAACACGAAGAACATAACCTCATCTCGACAAAAAGTCAATTGGGCTTTGCTTTGAGGAATCCCTTCCCGATGAAGCTCGGAGTGAACATTAGTAATTAATCGAGGAAACTCTTTCGAGGAAACTCAAAATACAGTGAACGTTTTTTTCTTTTCAATATCCTATCTTCTTAAGAGATCAGACTTCCCTTATTCCGAGGAACCTCACCTCGGTAGAAGTGACATAACTTTTTTTTTCCCCCGATGAACCTCCATAAACTGTGGGAGCTTGAAATCCGGTGAAACTCCATAGAAAAACACCATTGAATCTTTAAATGTGATGAATCTCCGTGGAAGCTTGAAAATGACGAACCTGTGGGAGCTTGAAAAAAAAAACTTCGTGGGAGCTCACAAATCCGACAAACCTCGATCAGAAACTGACGGGACTTTGCTCCGATGAACCTCGTCTTCGTGTGTAAGTGCAGATCCGACAAAACACGGGAGCGATGGAACTTGGATGAACCTTAGGAGTTTGAAATCATAAGTGATCTAATACCTGAGGAACCCACAAGGGGACTGAGATAAGAAAACCGACCTGACTTGGTCGCATCCGAACCACCATGGATATGAAAATCAGCTAACCTTTGCTGCTACGATTCGGAACGAGCAGTTCCTTCGGATAATTCCCAATGAGCTACGGAATCTGACCATGTGGTTTCACATTCAATTTCAAAAACTCCGTTGTACCTTATTCGTTTTATTCGTTGGTTATATAATATTTAAAACTACCTAATTTAGCCAAAAATGTTTTCTGAAAAGCGAATGGTGCTCATGAGTGTCAGGAACATTTAATGTTTTTGGGATAACGACTAGATATCAAGATTTTTTGGGTACTAAATAGATTTGTGGCTATAAATTTTATACCAGTTGGTTAATAGTACAAACACAAGTCTCTTGATGGGACTACACGTGAGTAGGTGCATGCGGTTGAATCGTTTTTTGGGTTTTTGAGACTGACCATTTATTATAAAGGGCAAAGATTAAATATTTTATTTGACTGATTCGTTTAATAAAGTGCCAGATTATTTGATCATACCTGTTGATGGATAATCAAACAATCCTTTTTATTCTAGATAATAAAAATTGCACGTAGATTTTATGATAGTTTCATTTCTTGGGGACGATAATTACAAAATAACAAATTTTATGAAAAAATTGAGAGCTTTTGAGAAACTTTAAGGCAGTGAAGAATATTTTATTATCCCTCCGTGAAGGGGTATTTATTGATGAAACATATATATAGTTTCATCAAATTTCTTGAAACATATGTATACATGATCATTTTAGCAAAAACTACCCCAACACGATCTATCTTCCGAGAGTTGTGTAGGCTCGAGTATGTTAACGCGTCACAATATTTCGTGATACAATGAGAATATTATGATTCATGGCAAGATATTTCTAGACGCTATTACATAAAAGTAGAAACAACTTAGAGGGAGCATGATGAATATTATTTGATATTTCATAGAAAAATTTGCAAATGTTATTTTACGATTATTTCATAAATTATGAATCATTTATGAAAGTGTTGAGTATGTTTTACAACTCATGATTAACTTTGAAATTATATGCACCTTCGAATTTAATATGGCGTGTGCTCAAAATACATCAAATTGTGCATGATAAACCTACGAGTATGAGAGGTTATGATTTATTACACAAATCTCCTCAAACTTTATATATTTATTTATTTATATTTTATTACATAAAATAAAATAAAATAAAGGGGGCATGATGAGAATTGTACTTGGATATTTACTGAGCTTTACTAACATTTGCAATATTGTATAATTGGGTCAGAAAGATATTATTTTGCAGAGCTTCTGAATGAGCAGATATTGAGCGATACAAATATCAAGTCATTGTTGAAAGATATGGTAGTTTGAGTTACACCCCATGAAATGTAATAGTTAGATTGCTTTCATTTTTCTCGGGTGGGAATTGTAAATGATATATGTAATTTATTTTATTTTATCTTGAGATAAAAAAAATAAAATAAAGGGGGAAAATGGATATTATGATGTAACATAGCTTGTAGTGTAAATCTTCTTCGACATCCTCCGCGACAAGGTTAGATTGATGAACCTTCAAACTATAGTAACATCCAAGCAGGTCATTACAAAAGCTTCTTCAGTTTCTTTCGCAAAGAGTTCAAATGGGTTAATTACTTGTCACTCAGAAATCGATAAAGTCATAGTCATCCTTCATATATGACATCATATTACGAGAACTTTGCGAGCATTGAGATAAGTCTTCTATAAAGGTGTATCAAAATTGTCGGTAGCTGAACCACGATCGTTATGACTTAACTCGTCCGAAGAAGTTGGTCATGGAAGAAACAGATGAAGAACCACACTTAGTTTGTCAGGTACATGATCCTGTCCTGAAAAGAGATATAGAAGAATGAGTTTACAAAAAATCTTAACAAACATTTTCGTTGTTAAGTCACCGTTAAAGGTGGAGTTTATGAAAATCTTAACAAGCGTTTTCATCGTTAAGTCACCTGGAGTTTATGAAAAATCTTAACAAACATTTTCGTTGTTAAGTCACCGTTATAGGTGGAGTTTATGAAAAATCTTAACAAGCGTTTTCGTTGTTAAGTCACCGTTATAGGTGGAGTTTATGAAAAATCTTAACAAGCGTTTTCGTTGTTAAGTCACCGTAATAGGTGGAGTTTATGAAAAATCTTAACAAGTGTTTTCGTTGTTAAGTCACCGTCATGGGTGTACCGTTATTGGTGAAGTTTTACAAAAATCTTGACAAGCGTTTTCGTTGTTAAGTCACCGTTATAGGTGGAGTTTATGAAAAATCTTAACAAGCGTTTTCGTTGTTAAGTCACCGTTATAGGTGGAGTTTATGAAAAATCTTAACAAGCATTTTCGTTGTTAAGTCACCGTTATAGGTGGAGTTTATGAAAAATCTTAACAAGTGTTTTCGTTGTTAAGTCACCGTCATGGGTGTGCCATTATTGGCGAAGTTTTACAAAAATCTTGACAAGCGTTTTCGTTGTTAAGTCACCGTTATAGGTGGAGTTTATGAAAAATATTAACAAGCATTTTCGTTGTTAAGTCACCGTTATAGGTGGAGTTTATGAAAAATCTTAACAAGCGTTTTCGTTGTTAAGTCACCGTTATAGGTGGAGTTTATGAAAAATCTTAACAAGTGTTTTCGTTGTTAAGTCACCGTCATGGGTGTGCCCTTATTGGTGAAGTTTTACAAAAATCTTGACAAGCGTTTTCGTTGTTAAGTCACCGTTATAGGTGGAGTTTATGAAAAATCTTAACAAGCGTTTTCGTTGTTAAGTCACCGTTATAGGTGGAGTTTATGAAAAATCTTAACAAGCGTTTTCGTTGTTAAGTCACCGTTACAGGTGGAGTTTATGAAAAATCTTAACAAGTGTTTTCGTTGTTAAGTCACCGTCATGGGTGTGCCATTATTGGTGAAGTTTTACAAAAATTTTGACAAGCGTCTTTGTTGTTAAGTCACCGTTATAGGTGGAGTTTATGAAAAATCTTAAAAAGCGTTTTCGTTGTTAAGTTACCGTTATAGGTGGAGTTTATGAAAAATCTTAACAAGTATGTTGTCATTGTTAAGTCACCTTTAACGGTGGAGTTTGCGAAAAGCCTTAACAAGTGTGTTTTCATTGTTACGTCACCTTTAACGGTGGAGTTTACAAAAAACCTTAACAATTATGTTTTCATTTTTAAGTCACATCTAACGGTGGAGTTTGCGAAAAAACCTTAACAAGTATGTTTAACCTTAACAAGTATGTTTTCATTGTTAAGTCACCTCTAACGGTGGAGTTTGCGAAAAACCTTAACAATTATGTTTTCATTGTTAAGTCACCTCTAACGGTGGAGTTTGCGAAAAACCTTAACAAGTGTGTTTTCATTGTTAAGTCACCTCTAACGATGGAGTTTGTGAAAAAAAACTTAACAAGTGTGTTTTCATTGTTAAGTCACCTCTAACGGTGGAGTTTACGAAAAACCTTAACAAGTATGTTTTCATTGTTAAGTCACCTCTAACGGTGGAGTTTGTGAAAAACCTTAACAAGTATGTTTTCATTATTAAGTCACCTCTAACGGTGGAGTTTGCCAAAAGCCTTAACGAGTGTGTTTTCATTGTTAAGTCACCTCTAACGGTGGAGTTTGCGAAAAAAAAACTTAACAAGTGTGTTTTCATTGTTAAGTCACCTCTAACGGTGGAGTTTACGAAAAACCTTAACAAGTATGTTTTCATTGTTAAGTCACATCTAACGGTGGAGTTTGCGAAAAAACCTTAACAAGTATGTTTAACCTTAACAAGTATGTTTTCATTGTTAAGTCACCTCTAACGGTGGAGTTTGCGAAAAACCTTAACAAGTATGTTTTCATTGTTAAGTCACCTCTAACGGTGGAGTTTGCGAAAAACCTTAACAAGTGTGTTTTCATTGTTAAAAGTCACCTCTAACGGTGGAGTTTGCGAAAAACGTTAACAAGTGTGTTTTCATTGTTAAGTCACCTCTAACGGTGGAGTTTACGAGAAACCTTGACAAATGTGTTCTCATCATTAAGTCACCTTATAGGTGTGAGTTTGTGAAAAACATTAAAAAGTGGTCATTCGAGCGAGTCAATAATACATGCATGCACAAGAAACCTCATCGTGATTAAAACAAGTCAAAAAACATGTGCATGCACTAAAGGATTAATCAAGGACAATGAAGTAGTTATTATGTAAACCGTAATAATACTTTCAACAAGCGTAGTCAAGAATGATAAAAGAGAATGATGAAGTAGTTAGTATGTAAACCATAATAATACTTCCACGAAACCTGAGAATGACGAAGTAGTTATTATGTAAACCATAATAATACTTACACCAAGCTTGGTTGAGAATGATGAAAGAGAATGCTGAGGTAGTTATTATGTGTCCATGATAATACTCTTTACCAAAGCAGAGTTACAAACAATCGCAATAAAAATGTGGATGCATGTTCATTTAAGTAAGAATGGGGGCAACACTAAGTGTATATCATTCGTATGAAAATAATGATAAACGAGGTCCTTCGGAATAACCTATGAGATCAAAGCCTCAAAATGGGATTTAAGATGTGAGATATAAAATTGATGTATATCATATAACTAAGATATGAAATATGAGATTGCATTATATCATAAAATGTGATATATGAGGTAAAAGTACATCATCAAGATGAAATGAGATATGAGATTATTACCCACGATCCACAGGTCGATCGAACATATGAAAACTGACTAAAGTTATTTCGTACATACAGTCGATATATTTCAGACATGTATCAATATATCAACTATATGTACGAGGGGGCAAATGTAGGAGGGGCTTAATGATAAGCCTCTCATTAAATTATTAAATGAGATTAGAGATGATTAATATTGACAAAAGTCCATGTGTTTTTGCGACTGAGGTTTTATTATGCGCGTTGGACATGTCACGCGTATTTGTGTATTATTTACATATTAACTAGAAAATATTCTAGTATTGAGAGTTTTGACATATGTTATGGGACACATGCCACTTAAAATAGGACATGTGTCACCACAAGTTAATTGACATGTGGCGACCCACTTGGGTTGGTTTTGCTATAAATAGGCCCTCCCCCCATACATTTGAAGAGGAGCTTCTTGGAAGAGGAGGGTGATTTTCTTGTCTTATGAGGTTTTAGAGAGAATTTTGAGATAAGTTCTTTGAGAAGAGTTGCAACACCTCCCATCTCTCCCAAAAATAACCACAATGAGTTTTCCAGCGAATAGTACGAACCCACGAACTACGCTGACTTTGATTCCGAGCATAACGGATACGTAGGCACAACCGAAGTTGCTCAAGTCAAACACGTGCTAAAATTGAGTATTTCCCCTAAATTAGACTACTCTCTTACACACATAAGGAAACTTTGTTGATTGCAAGAGAATGTTGTTGAGATCATTGATGCTGATGGATATGAGGTGTGCTTCGGGAATGAGATCATGCCCTCTGTTTATAGGTAAGGGGGTGCTGATCAACATGGTCCTAACCTTGCCAATTAGCAAGTGACCCTTGGCACACTACCGATAGGTAGGTAAATGGACCTACCAATCGGTAGTCCCAAGCAAATTTTTATCGAAAAATGGTCATAGAAGGTAATTCGTTAATCCAAATCGCACACGGGGCATACCATTAGAAATTAATTAAGATATCTTTAAGAGTATTTTGGGCCTCTACCGGGCCCGGGAGTTGACTTTGGGTCAAATGTGTCACGAAAGCTCTCGTCGATCCTTTGGACGGGAGATCGTCGGACGAAAACGAATTGTTCGTTCTAACGGTAAGTCAGAATTGCACACGGGGTGAACCATTGGAAAGGTTATGCGAGGTACTTTGACATTCTAAAGAGGTTTGCTTGATTTGGAAAGTTGACTTTAGTCAATCGGGTCTGGAATGCACCCGATGACCTTTTAGAGTAAAATGGATCTTTCGTCCGTATCGTAAGGCTGATTCGTGCACGGGACGGACCGTTGGATAGGGTATTAAATTACCTTTGTAGATTCATTTAGTCTTATTCAAGCTGAAGGGTTGACCTTGGTCAAACAGAGCTCGTGAGCACTCGCTGGCCTCCGAATCAATTTTTGGCTGAAAATGGATCGTTCGTCCGAACGATTATGCCGTTTCATACATAGGGTTGATCGTTAGAAGACGATGAAGTTGACTGGGGTCAAATCGGGGCCTGGGAGCGACCGATGGCCTCTGGATCGATTTTCGTTAGTAAAATGGTTCATTCGTCCGAATTATTATGCTGATTCGCGCACGAAGTAGACCATTAGAACGGGGATTCAGAGACCTTCAAAGATTCATTGAGCTTTCAATCTGATGATAGAGTTGAATGGAGTTAAATGAGGACCGAGAGTGACCGATGGCCTTTAGATTGGTACTTGGAGTATGACCTAGGATTTGTAGTGAAATGGGGAGGTGATAGGGAAAATGTGCTGTCTACATTGTCCATACATAAACTTCATCAGAAAGGTAGGTCTTTTAGAAAGAGTTTGAGTTGGCTTAAATGACCGGTGCCACCTGCAGCTGAAGTTAGGCCTAGGGAAAGTGTTGTGCCATAGTGGTCATTGCCACATTTACTACATGTGCCACTATATCATACACCTCTGTGGCTGTAATGTTCCCCTATAGGGCTTCCTCCCCAGCACTCGAGCTAGTCTGGAGGATTCTCTTCGGCAGCATCTGAAATGATATTGAAGTTTTTATGAGTCCACATTCAAATACAAAGTAATAGTAGAATAACATAAGTAGTAAAATGCAAAAGTATGAATGCAAAAATCCTAAAATAGGGCTCTATATCAAATAACACTATGCTAAAATCGTAGTAAGCTGCACAGATCCTACAAGACTCTAGAACTTGATGCTCTGATACCATCTGTGACACCCAGCCTATTAAAATAATGGGTGGCCATCCTTATACCAAAATAAAACAGTAGTCTCATATGGATCATTCTTAGCATCACCGTCAAATATTGATTAATATATAACCACCAATTTAATTGAACAAGCAGTGTTAATTTTATCTTTCATTAACATACAGAAATATTAATCGATCCACCATAATGCTATGCGTCGTAATCAACTTAAATGAGAACACAATATAAAGTCTGAAGCTGAGATAAATAAATAAAGTCCCTGAACGAACCATCGGGTAAAAATCCAATAAATCTAATCCATCTGACTAAAGTAATCGGAAATACATAAACCTGGATAAAACAAGCAACATTCCCAACCAATGACTGAAATAGATAACCTAATCTAGATATCAATAAATGAAGGGGCTACTCTGAATCCTGCAAGCCTCCACATCAGCTGCAGCTACATGTCCTTGGACAGAATAAATATCCTTGGCGTCCCTGTGGATGGACACCTAAAAGTTTTTGGAAATATTTTATATGGGTTAGAGACCAAAACCTTTAAAAATATTTAGCAATTATAGAAGTTTCAGTATTGAAAATGTAAAAGAAATTTCATATTTAAAGTGGTAGTGCACTAAAATTGGATAATCCTCACCCCTAATCTAATGTGCGCACCTAACGTATGATCTTAACCCTCCTAGTTATGTCACCCCGCCTAACTATTTTCATCATTACTTTCAATGCAATGTACTTCCCTGCCTCGAGTATTGTTTATAACTGATTTAATAAATAGCTTACTTCTTTGATTAATTCATTATATCATTATTATTCATTCTCATAACCTTACTCTCGTTATTAATTATATTCACAATTAATGTCTTATGTCCGTATATAATTGTCTACCTCTTTACATACGTATAATCGAAACACATCAGATGCATATAAACACAAATATCACTCACTATATATATGTAATCGCTGTTCCTCCGAGATTTACCTCACCGGATGCCTAATCACTAGCATGCTATCAAGCTCCAGGGAGTCCACCACAACCTGGGCAACCGGGTCAAAATCTCACCACCGAATCCAAAAGCGTAACAAAAATCGGAGGCAGTCATGGACTTAAGTCCATAGTGATAACCATACCACATTATTCAGCGGGGATCCAAACCTAAACTACGTGGGCCTGCACAGACCTATGATCCAGGGGAAATAATACTACCTCTGTTGAGATTATCCAGAGTGATCTCCCACGGCGCGTAACCTCCACCTATAGCATATCCTCTAGGATTGTTATGCTTCACATAAATATCATGCACACTGTTATACCTATTTGGTCCCATCTCACATGGGGCCCAAAATAATATCGAGAGAGGACTCACAATGTGCTCGGCCTTACTTCCATCAAGAGGTCAGCTCAGGTACTAATCTACTCAGCTAGCCACATTGATAGTTTTCCTCCTCGAGGGCATGTATTCACTCACACCGTATGCACATATTCTTATATAAATCCCATAAACTTTTCACTAGTCACGGGGGAATAAGAGAACATAGTTGTTTTGAGTTTGTTACTTGCACGTATATCAGGGATGTCAGCACGAGATCCAAGGTATATTTATTTGTTATTTATTTGTTAGCACGTGTATATAAGTGTAACTGCTTGACTTTTAAAGGAACTCCATCTGTCCCTTAAATATTCTCTACTAACCACCTATAAATAGGGAACAAATCCACTTGAAAAGTGGACGAACGCTCTCTCTCTCTTAATGATTCTGTTATCTTAGTAACCCTAATTGTGTACCTGATAATAGTGAAAGGAGAGCTAGTAACACCTATGGATGTAGGTTTCCAACATGGGCCAAACTACATAAAATTTATCTCATTATCATTGTCTCTCGTCCTCATTTTCTTTACTATTTATGTTTTTACTAGTTATTTGATTATTTGATATCTCTAATTTTGTACTATAAAAATTGGCACCGTCTGTGGTAATACGATAAGCCATTGTGATCCCTACCTGAATTCGTTCGTTCATCACCTTACCTAGAACACCTAAGAATGGCGGACAATCCTAAAAGTAGACATATGGCAGAAGTCCAAACACCACCCACCCTCACTAGGGTGGGAGATTTACACAGTCTATTGATGAGCCTGGCCAAGGGGAAGGAGGCGATGCAGGAGAATGTCAAAAAATTATCACACACCGTTCAGGCTGGTCTAGTGGAGCTCAATATGAATGTTTCTACCCATGGACCAGTGGTATCACGAAGCAGGGGAGGACGATTCCCCCAAGCTTCCTACAGAGACATGAGATAATACTATTACAATAAAGCTTTGGATATACCTAGAAGGCTAAGCCAGGGGTCTTATGAAAATGCCAGCTCCTTCCGGAGAACCGGATTACAGCGAGACATGTCCTATCGACCAGGATCCATGTACTCCATTTATCCACCTAGTCATTTTGATGATCAATCCCTTTTTAAAGAGCATCCCAGTGCACTAGAAAGGTTGAGAAAAGGCTCAACGTTTGATCAGCTAGTCCCTCATCGCAATCGCTAGCAAGCAATATCGGTATCTCACGATTATGGCCAGATGACTGATCTAGATAGATCCATCACCAGAAGCTCCCATTAATCTTCTCAATCACTGACTAAACCTAAGCAAACTTCCCACAAAGAGAGCATAGTCAAAAATCGAGGACAAACTACAAATTCAACTAGAGGAAATACCAAAGACGATAAACAACCATGAAAGGGATCCATCCAACATTTTGAGGATCGACTCAATGAGGTGGACAAATCTAAGAATCCTCAATAAAGAGACTTTACGTAGGGGTTATTAATCGTCTCATTTATGGTAACGTACCCTAATCTGGCCAAATTCAAGTCACTGGTCATTATGACAAAATACGATGGAAAGAAAGATCAAGTTCTGCACGTCGAGCCGTATCAAGCTATTACAAAAATTTATTCCATCAGCGATAAGATGCGATAGAGAGCCTTCTCCAACACAATCACAGGTTCCGCTCAAATTTGGTACAATAGCCTGCCAAGAGGAAAAAAACCTAATTTCTAGCAGTTGGTCATCCTATTTGTCATTAACTTCTATTTCATTATAAAACAAGGAAAAAAAGTGGCCCATCTGCTTAGTGTTCGACAGAAAGATGATGAAATCACTCATAATTATATCACCCTTTTTAATACCGAGAAACTGGAGGTAGTGGATTATAATAAGCAGACTTCCATGAGTGGTTTGATGAGTGATCTACTTCCCAGGAAGCTATTTTTGGCACTAGCAAAGGAACTACCTAGGACGACGATGGAAATACTGGCCAAAGTGAGAAAAATCATAAATGCCGAAGAAACAATGTCTACCACAGAGTCCGACCACCCAAAATTATCGTCCAGTAAAGTTATTGAAAACAAGGACCATAAATATCGAAAGGATGAATATCCAAAGAAGTATGATGAGTATACCCCATTCATGGTCGACATACACCAGATTCTAGAAGAAATCCAAGGAAGCAAGTATCTCAAGTGGGCAGGAAAGTTGAAAGAGCTGACGAATAGGCTGGACATATGTAAGTACGCTGAGTTCCATAAAGATCACGGTCACAATACTGAAAGATACATCACCCTGAAAAAAGAAATTGAGGGTCTAATAAGGAGAGGGAAGTTGTCTAGGTATGTGGATAAGGATGACTGACTAAATTCTGATGAGCGTGAGGATAGAAGATGATCAAAGTCACCGCGCTTCTTTAGGCATAAATTCTTTCAATTTATCCTTTTAATTTAGAGGATTTTATCATCTCGGGTGATGTAAAATAAGTTGATTTATCTCATATCTGTGATACTAACGTCTTCTAACAAATAGCCCGAGTTTTGTGTATTTCTCATAAATTTTACACATATTTAATGCATGAGAGAAAGAAAGAAACCGGAAGAAAAGAAAAGAAGAAAAAAGAAATGTCAAAAGGGAAAAAAAGTAATTTGTAATGGAAATTCGGACGAGGACGCAAAACAAAAATTGAAGACCCCGATTCTACAAGCACGTAAGAAGAAACAATGTCCAAATTCGAGTTTCGGAGATAAGGTTACGAGCCTTGAAAGATGAGAGATAATCATGAGAAACTGATAAGAAAATAAAGAGAAATTGATCCAAGGACCCGGACTGATCTGAATTTCATTATAAATGAACTGATCCGACCCCCTTGAAGTCCACTGTATAAGTCTGGTGAAGCGGACCGATCCAGATTCCCTAAAAAATGAACCGGTTCGAACCCTTAAACTCAATGTCTAACTTTTGTGAAGTGGATCGATCCGATATAAAGAGAAAATGAACCGATCTAGTATACACCCGATCGAATAGAAATATCAGGTCAGACCGTTTCGAAGGTTTAATTTTGTAATTATCCAGTTTTCTAATTAGAGACTTGCATGGCTAAAACTCTTGTAATTTCATAGGTTATTTATTCAAAACGACTCCCATACATGGGAGAGCTTCTTTTTACATATTTTTAGAGAGGGAAAGTAGAGAAGAACCCTAGAAGATCACAAATTACAATTGTTAATTCTCAATTATAATTTTTCCAGTTAAGTTAATTTCTTTCTCCTCTCTATTATTTGATTTCAAGAATTCTTGCATAATTGGTTTATTTCTAGTAGATATTACATCTTTATTCGTTCTTAGAAGTAATTTCAAGTAATTTCATCATGAGTTCAGTTGCATGCACCGTAAAAATCCTCGTTTTTGTTAATTGCACCATGCTAGGCTAGACTTTTAGGGGTTGGGATGCATGAACCCAATCCTATGTGGTGATCATAACTGTTATAGGACTTTTGATCTCGTTTTCTCTTGGTAACCGTGATTCTTAAGAGTGCGACACACGTGTTGCTACTACGACACCGCCTTATTCTTACTTTTGATAATGTAGGGTGCGGTTTAGTACCCTCATATATATATATATATATATATATATATATATATATAATGCATGAGATTAATAAAGACTGGATTTAATCAATTATTTAATTCACAATTAGTTTTATTGCCGATAAACGTACTAGGGTCGGGGGATTGCATTCTGACCTATTTTTCCCATTCATATATAGTAAACCATAATTAGCTTACTCTTGCATGTTTAGTTTTATTAACTTGCATTTAGTTGATAGAAATTTTCCCACTTCGATCATCTTTTTCTTTTCTTTTTAGAGTCAGTTTAGGGTTAACCGTCTTACCGGTTGTCGTCACAAGTATTCGTCATATTTCCCTGTGGATTCGACCCCGTCTTACCGAGTTTATTACTTACGCGACAAGCTTGCACTTGAGCCTACATAAGCACACACTTTAGACACTTTTTAAGTCGTGTCAAGTTTTTGGTGCCATTGCCTGGAAATTAGGTAGATTGTAGGTTAGATTGAGTTAATCTAAAACTTTGATAAAAAATTCATTAAAATCCAAAACAAATTCCAAAAAATCCGTAAAAGATAAACATTTATCATAGTCCTTTCATTCAAAATCTGTAACAAATTCCTCAATCAACTCCAAATCGCGTTCACGAGAATCTGTTAGTTGTGTACGATCCTGATAGCCCACATACTCCTAACGTATCACAGTTTTGGGTTCCACAACCTACACCAACAAACTTCATAGCAAGTCACACTTCGAGTGATCCTTTAAATTACTCATCAGGTTACACTTCAGGTTACACTCTGAGCACACTGAGTGAGGTTACTAAGTCACTTGAAGAGAGAGACATGTCTGATCAAGCTAGTCATGGTATAGGTGAGGGCGAGGCAGTGTATCGCCCTTGGAGATAATTATTGTATCCCGAGTGATCAGTCACTCCGGGATGCATTCTACTCCCATATAATGCAGGGGAATTTCACTTTACGAATGGGATGATCCAAAAACTTCCCACTTATCATGGGATGGAGTCGGAGAAACCATATCTGCACGTTTGTGAGTTTGAGGAGGCGTGAAAAACTTTCAGCGATCAAACATGCACAAAATATGTGATCCGCCTCAAGCTTTTACCGTTGTCTCTAAAGGATAAAGCTAAGACCTGGCTATGGTCTTTATCACCAAACTCGATTATGTCATAGAATGATTTGCAATCCAAATTTCTCAAAATGTTATGTGACACCCGGACTAATTAAATACTGGGTAGCTAATCCTTTATTAAATTAATACAAAATGCCAAGTTGGTCCAGTTAATAGCATCACTGTCGAAAACATTTTACTGATTACTAACCACCTAATATTTAAAAAGTGAGTTGCCAAATTTTAAGTTAACTCTGATTAACATGCAATAAAATGATAATGAAAGAATAATAACCATTTACCATAACGAAGTAATAGAATAACCAACAACATAAATAATAAGTCCGGAGGAAAACTCCTCACAACAATTCCACAACTGAACTAGGTAACCTGAATTAATTACATGCGAAAAGTCTGAAAATCTGAAATAGGAAATGTTTCTAATAGAAATGGGCGAGATGCCCTACAACTGATGAAAGCTGAAAATAGAGTCAAGATAGATGAAGCGTCTACTAGCAAAGTCTTGTAACTTCCACAAACATCTACAGCTCGTCAACTGAATGAAAATCCATCCTATGCATGGTGTCCTTGTGGCTGGGCACCTAAAATGGTTTTTACAAAAATAGATTTGAAAGCAAACGGGTCAGAGCCCGAAAGTGGGGATTATTTTAAAAACAGTAGGTGTTTTAATAACATTAAAACAATGAATGCAAAATACATGTTAGGACGTGCACTCACATGAAATGCTCACCTCTCTACTAATTGTGCATTCCTAACGTACCGTACCCATCTAAGTAACATATAAATCTAACCAAACCGTAATAAGTTCTACCCCTTACTACTCGATTCTCATTATGCATTCTAGTGTTATGAACTAAATAGAGATCTTTACTTAAACTCAGATTCTCGATTATTAGCAATACAATCCATTACAGGTTACCCCTTTATAGTTAATCAAAATGTTTCTGTATTTATACGCACAATGCCAACATGAAAGTTCTCATTAATTTAAGTGTATATTATTCATGTCATAAATATACAATACAAGCACCCCGAGACTAAGCTGCGGTGAACACATACTCTGCTATCCATCCTGGTACATCACGTACATAAGGATTACGCATTCCGAATCTCTCAGGAATCGTTCTCGGATAAAATCAAATCACAAATAATGGAGGCGAACACAGTCACATCACATGGGTAACGCACATACCTACGCTCCCACGATCAGCAGACTTATTAACATCCCAATAAGTCCTTCTCTGACCTATGTTCTCGAGGTACCAATCTAAATCCGAGCAACACAAGGATTAGAGGGCCCTAAGCGAACGCAAACCTCCCGTGATAGCAAGTATGGTAGGTATGTCATACACATAAAATCATATATGCATACTAAGTATACACACATCTTGGTAATCACCGTAATTTATTTGTGGTACACTTATCATTCTCGTACCGACTTAATATGTTGCACAATTCATAAGTTTCCCGGTTAATATAATTATTCAAGTCGTCAATTGTTCTCACGTCGTAATAGACACTCACGTCCTACTCCATAATTTTCGTTGGTTCAAGTCACACTTCTATGTTTTACTCCTCATTATATCCCAAATATCCCAACTATATCAATTTATCATCAAGGGAATGGTATCTCTACAATTAAACAAGGTTACGGGACACGCGAAATCAAAACAGGCCAAAAAGCCTAAACTGTCAGCTCGTTAGAAGTCTCGTTCGAACGAGGCTATTCGAACGAGAGTTTGTTCGAACGAACTGGGCATCTAACGAGATCTCGTTCAAACGAAAGGCATCGAATGAACATCCCTCTCGTTAGAAGGCAAACTGTCAACTCGTTAGAAGCTCGTTCGAACAAGCTCGTTCGAACGACCTGGGTAGGTCTTCTAACGAGAGGCCAGTTTCGAGCCCAGAACTTCCTTTTCTCGTTTTTCCAACTTTCTTCATCTCTAATCTCATATACAATTCGTCCTAACATCATTTTAAGGTTTCTAATACACACTAACCATTCGTAGGTCATAATTAAACATTTATATAGGGCCAAATCTTCCTAAACATCATCAATTCATCAAATCCCCTCAGTTTTCCCCAAATCCCATGAACCCTAGAAAATTAAATTCATCCATAGACATAGCTAAATCCGTTTTTATGATATAAAGATGTATTTTCATTTGAATAATCACCCTACCATTGTTCTACATGCAATCTCCTCATAAAATTTTAAATCTCTAAATCCAATTCAATGGGTTTTTATCATTCTCAAAGAACAAAACAATTTCATAAATTTCCTACACATGGAAGAAGCATTCTTTGAAAAAAATAAAATTAAACCACTTGCCTCTAATCTTTCTCTGAATTTGGTGTTGGATTGATGAAGGTTGATTTGTTCTCCCTCTCTCTCTACAGAGTTTTCCTTTCTTTCTCTCTCTACCAGCTTTTCTCTAAGGATGACAATGGAGGTGGAGGTTGGTTTGTCAAGTTTAAGGTTTCTAAACTTCTCCCGTAGCCCACTACCTAGATTGGGGTTGGAAATGGCTTAGTGGGTTAAGACTAAGTCAGATTTTTAACTCTAATTTTCGTGGGTTTTAATTACCCAAATTCTAAAATTACCAAACTACCCTTTTACGTTGCCGGTATGGCCTAAAAATGCCCCGGGACCCAAACTAAACTCCCGGCTAGTGTTTTCTGACTATTTCGACCCTTCCGGACGCGTTAGCGCACTCAAAATGACCATACGATTAATAGAAATGAAATTCACTTTTTAATTAAAATAATTATATTCCTGACGCGACTGTCACACGCGTCTCAATAATTATATTCCTGACGCGACTGTCACACGCGTCTCAACAAAATTCGTATTTCAATCTCACGACAAATTTCATAATTTCAATATTCATATATATATATAGCTATATATACTCATTAAAATCAAATACCAACTCGCATCTCGCTAGTATTTTTATCCGGATTAATTTTCAATTAATACACATTTAATTCAATTAATCCCGTAAATAATTATCATAAAAATACGGGGTATTACATACTTCCCCCCTAATAACAGAATTTGGAAGTATGTAATACCCCGTATTTTTATGATAATTATTTATGGGATTAATTGAATTAAATATGTATTAATTAGAAATTAATCCGGATAAAAATACTAGCGAGATGCGAGTTGGCATTTGATTTTAATGAGTATATATAGCTATATATATATATGAATATTGAAATTATGAAATTTTTCGTGAGATTGAAATACGGAAATTTGGAATTTTGTTGAGACGCGTGTGACAGTCGCGTCAGGAATATAGTTATTTTAATTAAAAAGTGAATTTCATTTCTATTAACCGTATGGTCGTTTTGAGTGCGCCAACGCGTTCGGAAGGGTCAGAAAACACTAGCCGGGAGTTTAGTTTGGGTCCCGGGACATTTTTAGGCCATACCGGCAACGTAAAAGGGTAGTTTGGTAATTTTAGAATTTGGGGAATTAAAACCCACGAAAATTAGAGTTAAAAAGCTGACTTAGTCTTAACCCACTAAGCCATTTCCAACCCCAATCTAGGTAGTGGGCTACGGGAGAAGTTTAGAAACCTTAAACTTGCCAAACCAACCTCCACCTCCATTGTCATCCTTAGAGAAAAGCTGGTAAAGAGAGAAAGAAAGGAAAACTCTGCAGAGAGAGAGGGAGAACAAATCAACCTTCATCAATCGAACACCAAATTCAGAGAAAGATTAGAGGCAAGTGGTTTAATTTTGTTTTTTGCAAAGAATGCTTCTTCCATGTGTAGGAAATTTATGAAATTGTTTTGTTCTTGGAGAATGATAAAAACCCATTGAATTGGATTTAGAGATTTAAAATTTTATGAGGAGATTGCATGTAGAACAATGGTAGGGTGATTATTCAAATGAAAATACATCTTTATATCATAAAAACGGATTTAGCTATGTCTGTGGATGAATTTAATTTTCTTGGGTTCATGGGATTTGGGGAAAACTGAGGGGATTTGATGAATTGATGATGTTTAGGAATATTTGGCCCTATATAAATGTTTAATTATGACCTACGAATGGTTAGTGTGTATTAGAAACCTTAAAATGCTGTTAGGATGAATTGTATATGAGATTAGAGATGAAGAAAGTTGGAAAAACGAGAAAAGGAAGTTCTGGGCTCGAAACTGGCCTCTCGTTAGAAGACCTACCCAGGTCGTTCGAACGAGCTTCTAACGAGTTGACAGTTTGCCTTCTAACGAGAGGGATGTTCGTTCGATGCCTTTCGTTTGAACGAGATCTCGTTAGATGCCCAGTTCGTTCGAACAAACTCTCGTTCGAACAGCCTCGTTCGAACGAGACTTCTAACGAGCTGACAGTTTAGGCTTTTTGGCCTGTTTTGATTTCGCGTGTCCCGTAACCTTATTTAATTGTAGAGATACCATTCCCTTGATGATAAATTGATATAGTTGGGATATTTGGGATATAATGAGGAGTAAAACATAGAAGTGTGACTTGAACCAACGAAAATTATGGAGTAGGACGTGAGTGTGTATTACGACGTGAGAACAATTGACGGCTTGAATAATTATATTAACCGGGAAACTTATGAATTGTGCAACATATTAAGTCAGTACGAGAATGAGAAGTGTACCACAAATAAATTACGGTGATTACCAAGATGTGTGTATACTTAGTATGCGTATATGATTTTATGTGTATGACATACCTACCATACTTGCTATCACGGGAGGTTTACGTTCGCTTAGGGCCCTCTAATCCTTGTGTTGCCCGGATTTAGATTGGTACCTCGAGAACATAGGTCAGAGAAGGACTTATTGGGATGTTAATAAGTCTACTGATCGTGGGAGCGTAGGTATGTGCGTGACCCATGTTATGTCACTGTGTTCGCCTCCATTATTTATGATTTGCTTTTATCCGAGAACGATTCCTGAGAGATTCGAAATGCGTGATCCTTATGTTCGTGATGTACCAGGATGGATAGCAGAGTATGTGTTCACCGCAGCTTAGTCTCGGGGTGCTTGTATTGTATATTTATGACGTGAATAATATACACTTAAATTAATGAGAACTTTCATGTTGGCATTGTGCGTATAAATACAGAAACGTTTTGATTAACTATAAAGGGGTAACCTGTAATGGATTGTATTGCTAATAATCGAGAATCTGAGTTTAAGTAAAGATCTCTATTTAGTTCATAACACTAGAATGCATAATGAGAATCGAGTAGTAAGGGGTAGAACTTATTACGGTTTGGTTAGATTTATATGTTACTTAGATGGGTACGGTACGTTAGGAGTGCACAATTAGTAGAGAGGTGAGCATTTCATGTGAGTGCACGTCATAACATGTATTTTGCATTCATTGTTTTAATGTTATTAAAACACCTGCTGTTTTTTAAATAATCCCCACTTTCGGGATCTGACCTGTTTGCTTTCAAATCTATTTTTGTAAACACCATTTTAGGTGCCCAGCCATAAGGACACCATGCATAGGATTTTCATTCAGGTGACGAGCTGTAGCTGTTTGTGGAAGTTATAGGACTTTGCTAGTAGATGCTTCATCTATCTTGACTCTATTTTCAGCTTTCATCAGTTGTAGGGCATGTCGCCCATTTCTATTAGAAACATTTCCTATTTCAGATTTTCAGACTTTTCGCATGTAATTAATTCAGGTTACTTAGTTCAGTTGTGGGATTGTCGTGAGGAGTTTTCCTACGGACTTATTATTTATGTTGTTGGTTATTCTATTACTTCGTTATGGTGAATGGTTGTTATTCTTTCATTATCCTTTTATTGCATGTTAATCAGAGTTAACTTAAAATTTGGCAACTCACTTTTTAAATACTAGGTGGTTAGTAATCAGTAAAATGTTTTCGACAGTGATGCTTTTAACTGGACTAACTTGGCATTTTGTATTAATTTAATAAAGGATTAGCTACCCGTTATTTAATTATTCGGGGTGTCACAAGTTATTTCCTCTTCATCGAACGAACTCCACTAAGGCTAAAATTTAAACTTTCTGATAACTAGAAAATGAGCCGTTCAATCGATGTCATGAGCATCTTAATGAGTTACTCACTTTATGACCTCACCATGGTCTTGTTAAACAACAAACTATCTCGTTCTTTCAATATGGGTGAAATATCAACTCCAACAAGCTCGTTGAAACTACGTGTGATGGACCCTTTTTCGAGCTAGATGCTAAAGATGCTGAGATCCACCTTAAGTATATCGCCGAGACTACCCAAGCGTGGGACACATCTAATCCTAATGCACAAAATCGGCCTCGACAAGTGTCCACCACTCCTTCTGCATCCGGTTTGTACCATGTAGACAAAGAGACTTTATTAGACCGACGACTTGACTAATTTGAGAGGAGCATGAGAGAAGTACTCAAAGTACGAGTAAGAGAAGCAATTGGCTCCATCCACGCCTCCATAGAAAAGCTGTGTGCTGTTTATGAGACGAGACATTCAACAGAGGAATTCCCAATGATACCTACCTATAAATTTATGCTTCAGGAATAAGTGAGTGGAGTAGGAGGATTTAAGGGTATCTTTGGTGCACCGCACGGGAATTCTTACAACTCTACACGGAAAAACCATCCTAGTTTTAGCTATGGGCAACAACATACTACGTTGAATCCTACCTCACACGTTGCTCCTCCTCCACACCCACACTTTCAACAAGCACCACATATGCAAGCACCACCTCCCGAACCGTATATCATTCCATCGCGGAGAAGTCTTGAGGATACGATACATATTTTCATCAATGCCCAGAATGCAACCAATACTAAGTAAGAACACATGTTCACCGACATAAATGCAAATATCTCCAAGTTGCAATCTTCGTTGAGTATCCAAGAGAAGGGTAAGTTTTCATCCCAAGGCTAAAAATCTCCTCAAGGTAAAACTAGTGTTGGCTCTATATCCATAGAGAATCAAGAGCAATGTCAAGCCATCACCACTCTACGTAGTGGGAGAGTTGTTGATTTAACACCTCACCCACACGACACACCTAAGGACAAGGAAGTTTTTCCCAACATGAAAGAGGCCGAAGATTCTTCCTTGAAGGATAGTGAAAATGACGACACTGGTGAGCCTGAAATCGTAGTGAAACAACCCACCGCCTCACCATTTCCTCAATGATTGGTTCCTCCCAAAAAGGAAACCCCGGTGATGATGTGCTAGAGGTCTTTAAGTAAGTCAAGATAAATTTACATTTTCTCGATGCCATAAAGAAAATTCCCACCTATGCTAAAGTTCTCAAGGACTTAATGGTGTAAAGAAGGATAAAGTTAAAGAAGAATGTATTCCTCACACAAAATGTGAGCTCCATTTTACTCAATGATCTCCCACCAAAGTTCAAAGATCTGGGTGCACCTACCATTTCCTGCATCATAAAAGAGAACTGAATTAAAAAGGCCTTAGTCAATTAGGGGCAAGTGTCAATATCCTCCCCTAATCCATTTATAGGAAACTTTATTTGGGTGACCTCAAGCCCACAAAGATCACTCTCCAACTTGCGAATCGTACTGTGAAGATACCAAGAGGTATTATCGAGGACATGATAGTCCAAGTTGACACCTTCTACTTCTCGATAGATTTTGTCATTTGGGACACGGATTCCTCCTTCACCTCAAGTAACCATGTTCCCATTATCCTTAGGCATCAATTCTTAACTACGGCTAATGCCTTGATTAAAACTCAAAATGGGCAAATGCAACTCACTTTCGGGAACATGACCTTAGATACAAACATCTTCAACATCGACCAACATGTGGGTGATGAGGATGATTTTCACACAGTGGATCTTATTAAGTAGATCGTAGAGGTGCACGTAGAGGAAAATGTCAATGGACATGCATTAGGAATGTGCCTTATATCGAGTAGTGAGAGTGAGGGAACGTACATCACCTTCGAGAGGGAGATAGAGGTGTTGAGAGAGATATTAGACGAGAGAGCGTCAGATGAGGATGTGAGAAATGTAAGATGGGTTTATAGATTCGAGAAACTACCACCGACGGAGTCACGCACGGTTCCATCCAATGAAAAATTTCCTACCCTTGAATTAAAGAAACTACCCTCAAATGTCAAATATGCTTATTTAGGAGAGGACGATACACTTTCTGTTGTTGTCTCCTCTAGCATAGATAAAGAGCAAGAGGGTAAATTGATGGACATTTTGAGGAAGCATCAAAGTGCTTTTGGTTGGTGCATAACACATTTGAAAGGTATAAGTCCCTTGATTTGTACCCATAAAATTCACCTCGAGGAGGACGTGAAGCCCTTGAGGGAAATACAAAGAAGATTGAACTCTACCATGAAAGAGGTAGTCCGAGCTGAAATTATTAAGTTGTTGGACGCCGGGATCATCTACCCAATCTGGAATAGAAAATGGGTGAGTCCTATACAAGTTATCCCAAAGAAGGTTGGTATGACTGTGGTTGATAATGCTAAGGGTGAGCTAATTCCCCAACGTACCACCACCGGGTGGCACGTTTGCATTGATTACCGAAAACTCAATGTGGGCATAAGGAAAGACCATTCCCCTTACCATTCATCGAAAAAATTCTATAGAGTAGCGGGACACCCATATTATTACTTCCTAGACAATTATTCCGGATATAAACAAATAGACGTAGATGTATTTGACTAAGAGAATACGACTTTCACTTGTCCTTTTGGAATGTTTGCCTACAAACGTATGCCATTTGGATTGTGCAATGCACCTGCAACTTTTCAAATATATATGTTGAGTCTCTTTAACGACATGATTAAAAGAGGACTTGAAGTTTTTATTGATGACGTCAGTGTTTTTGGCACCTATTTTGATCTTTGCTTAGCTAATCTACAGAATGTACTTGTCCGGATTGTGGAAAAGAACTTGGTGCTAAATTGGGAGAAGTGCCATTTTATGGTCATCGAAGGAATAGTTCTTGGCCACATCGCATCGTCTAAAGGAATTGAAGTAGATAGGGATAAAATTGATGTCATAACTGAGCTACCACCATAGAGATCACTAAAAGATGTGCGCTCTTTCTTGGGCCACATGGGGTTTTATAGAAGGTTTATCAAGGACTTTAGCGCCATCGATAGACCCTTGACTAACCTTCTTATGAAGGACACCCCATTTGAGTGGAATGAATCACGCTAATGTGTTTTGATAAATTAAAAAGCATGCTTGTTTTTGCTTCCATCACGCAATCTCCGGATTGGTCTTTACCATTTGAGGTTATGTGTGATGCGAGTGATTTATCGATAGGGGTTGTTTTGGGCCAAAAAAAAGACAACAAAGCTCACGTCATCTACTGCGCTATCCGAATGTTAACCGGACCGCAACTCAATTACTCCACCATGGAGAAAGAATTGCAAGGGATAGTGTTTGACCTAGATAAATTTCGGCCGCACCTCATTGGTTCTCCAATCACATGCTTCACCAACCACGCGGTGCAAAAATATCTCCTTTATATGAAATATGCAAAACCGTGCCTCATAAGGTGGATCCTACTCCTACAAGAGTTTAATCTCCCTATTAAAGATAAGAAAGGAGTAGAAAACGTTGTTGTCGATCATTTGTCCTGACTTTTGTTTTATGTGCCTAGTGATCCCTTACCCATAGACGAATATTTTTCAAATGAGCAGTTATTTGCTACCTTTTCTCTCCCCTAATTTGTGGACATAGTTAACTATCTTATCACGGGATCCGTCCCTCCCGATTGGACGCCGTAAGAAAAGAAGAGGTTTATTACTTGGTCACGCAAGTTTTTCTATGATGATTCATTACTCTTCTAATATTGTGCAGTGCAAATCATTCGACGATATGTACAGGATGATGAGATACCAAAAGTCATCCAATTTTATCATTCAGAAGCTTGTGGAGGTCATTTTTAGACGAAAAAGACGACCCCTAAAATCCTTCAAAGCGGCCTTTATTGGCTAACAATGTTCCAGAATATTATCAATTATTGCAAATCTTGTGATAAGTGTCAACGGATGGGAGCTATTACCCGAGGAGACATGATGCCACTAACCCCTATACTCATTATTGAGATTTTTTATTACCAGGGTATTGACGTAATGGGCCCTTTTCCCACGTCCTTTGGGTTCCTATACATCCTCGTTGCGGTAGACTATGTTTCTAAATGGGTGGAAGCTATAGCTACCAAAACCAATGACAACTAAGTGGTGATAAAGTTCTTGTAAGAACACATACTCTCTCGCTTCGGTGCTCTGAAGGCAATAATTAGTGATAGCAACACGCTTTTTTGCAATAATCTGTTTGAGAATCTTATGAGAAAGTATGGGGTCCTCCACAAGATTGGAATGACTTATCACCCACAAACGAATGGGCAAGCCGAGTTGGCGAATCATGAGATCAAGAAAATCCTTGAGAAGACCTTCGATCCTAACTAGAAATATTGGTCCCTTCGACTGAACGATTCATTACGGGCTTATCGCACTGCATACAAGAACCCCCTCCAGATGTCTCCATTTCTCTTTGTGTATTGAAGGACTTGCCATATCCCCGTGGATCTTTAAAAAAGGCTTATTGGGCCATTAAGAGGTTGAACTACAACTTGGATAAATCGGTGAAGCTCGCAAGCTTCAATTGAATGAGTTGGAAGAGATACGCAATGTTGCGTACGAAAATGCTAAGATATCCAAAGAATGGATGAAACTCGCACATGATAAGATTATCCGATACAAGGAGTTTCATTTCGAACAAAAATTTCTTCCCTACAGCTCTAGGTTTCACTTGTTTTTGGGTAAATTGCGGTCTAGATGGACTAGCCCTTTAGTAGTGAAGAAGGTATTCCCCCACGGAGCTGTGGAACTAGAAGATCCGAAGGGGGGAGATACATTTAAAGTTAACGAGCAATGCCTAAAGACATATTTAGAGGCGTGTGTCGATGAAGTTGACACCATATGGTTATCGGACCACGTTTATGAGATTGAGTGAGCTGTAACAAAGAGGTCGTCGCACCCTCGACGCATATGGGGTGAATTCTTGTGTATATTAGCTGTGAGTGGGTTAGGGTAGTTAGAGTCCATAAGTTAATTCACGAGAGGTTAGGGATAGTAACACCAACACACATCCCAAGAAAGCGTATAGGGTTCATAGTAAGAGTTGGGAGGTTTTAGGTCGATCATGCGTAGGAATAATTATAGGAGCATCTGAGTTTTGAGAGAGAAGAGCATTCAAAGTTAGGGGGGAAATTAACCTTTATTGGATCCGGACCGGTTCGGTCCTGGGGAGATGGATTGGTCCATTTTTTAAAAATTCAAAAATAAAAAAGACTCGGTCCGATCCAATCCTGAGAACCCGAATCGGTCCGATCTGATCCCGAGAACCCGAATCGGTCCGATCTGATCCCGAGAACCCGAATCGGTCCGGTTTCTGCAACTTCTTATCATCCATAGGTTCACAACCTTTTCACCCAATCCTGCAATTTCCATCCCAAATCATCCCCTACCACTCTACCCATCCATTTTCCTTCCAAACCCATCTTCCATTCCCTCCAAAAACAACCACCCACCTCCTCTCCCCATCTATAAATACACCCCCTTTTTCACCCTCTTCCACCACCGTTCTCTTACTCTCTATCACTATCCCATAAGCCTATTTTCCTTCTATCAACATGGCTAACCAAGCCCTTCCTAAAAAATATGACTTCATCGAGATTCTCAATGACGGCGGGGTCGCACACCGCTTCCTTAAAGAACGAGTATGGTGTGAGTACTTCTTCATCCCATCTCGCAAACTAAACATATAACTCATAGCTATGTGGCCCGAGATGCCCAATTCCATCACCAATCTCTCCATGGTGAAAGGTTGGTGTCATTTTCTCGATGAACCACATGGAGCGGTGTGGGAACCCCAAGCATGAGATTTTTATGGCTCCCTAGTCCGCACCGATCCTAACGTCTCCAAGGTTTATGTGGGTGGCATTCACGTCCTATTCTACTTGGAAATTCTCATCCAGAACTTAGCAACAATAAACATTCCAAGCCCTTTCCCAAACACATATCCCAACTACCTTCCTCCCCTTGACAAGGACATATGCATGTCCCGCATTGCACCCAGCACACCATGGGCCACCAAGACTTTCCCGGTGGGCCGACTAAGAAACAAGGCATGACTCACCTTTCAAATTATATGCGTAAATATACTCCAAACTTCCAATGACTTGGCCATGCTCCCATGTCAAGCAACCCTTATTTATAACATCTTTAACCCCAACACCCGAATCCACCTTGTCACAGCCCAAACCCAAATATATTCTAATCATTTCATTTATATTATGATTAAATCATAATCTTCAGTCCATTCGAAATATGATCCATTTATCAATATTTTTTTCATGTACATTAAACATAATCACGTTCTTTGTACCATAACATAATAAACATCAGAGTCATAATTAAACGAACATGTTATACTGCGATTGACTATGATTAAATGTTACAATCATCAGATCAACCCATGCTAACTCAATATATAAGATATACGAGTGTAGTAAGACCTCAGTGTTATAATGACAAAATCCCCACGTCTAATCCCCAAATCCTTCTAATGGTGAAACTCTGAAATCCCTGATCATATGATATCCTAACTGGTAGCGTACAACCCTGAAAATGTTAAAGTATAAACTGTAAGCATTAAGCTTAGTGAGGTACACCTTCCCTGAAATGAAATAACGGTTCTTTATCAAATATGTGGATATAAAATCCAAATAATCCTTCCCTGCTATGAAATAGAAATATTATATCAAATCTCTGGATAGAAAATGCAAGAAATCCTTCCCTATAATGAAATGACAATTCTATATCAAATATGTGGATATATAATCCCAATAATCTTGCCTTACTATAAAATAACAGTTTTATATCAAATATATAGATATGAAATCCAAACAGTCCTGCCCTTCCATGAAATAACAGTTTTGTATCAAATCTGTGGATATGAAATCCAAATAATCATGCCCTTCTAGGAAATAACTGTTTTATACCAAATATGTGTATATGAAATCCAAACAGTCCTGCCCGTTGGCAATAACAAATCCTGGAACATAAGTTCCAAAAAATCCTTGTCATAAGACAAATAAAATTAATAGATCTTTCTCCAATTCCAATCCTGGATCATAAGATCCAAACAAATCCTAGGTATTTTAATATCCGAAAAAATCCTGAATACCATAGTATTCAAACCAATTCTGGATCATAAGACCCAAACAAATCCTGGATATTTTAATATCCAAACAAATCCAGAATACCAAAGTATTCAAATCAATCCTGGATCATAAGACCCAAAAAAATCTTGGATATTTTAATATCCAAACAAATCCTAAATACCGAAGCATTCAAACAAATTCTCTCTTAGAGCTATATTCATATTTACATATGAAACAAATCATAAGTACACTCACCTTGGCAACTTATCAGGCTTTTCATTTTGCTTTGTCCGTCACTTGTTCAACCGATTATTCTTCCCTTCCTATCATTCTTACACTATTAGTACAACCATAAGAATATCAACAATCCAAGGAATATTTCAAACATAACTCAATTCATAAGCATCATATGATTATATTCAAATCATCCATTACAAGTGAAATTCCATCCAAATTGATGTTAATATATTTGACATATCCAATTCATAGACTAAACATACCATCATTTCTTCTTGTTAATTCAATCCTTATCATATTAGGATTCCAATACAAAATACAGAACATCATTTCAAGTTCCCTAGAGCAAGATAGGCTTGTTTCTTTACTACATAGCTAATTTCCCCTATAGGTTCTTTTATTGTTCATTCAATTTCCCAGAATTTTCATAATTTTTCTACAGTATAACATTGTATGATATTTCACCCAACATCAGTACACATATTGAAAAATAAAAAATTAAAGTTTCATATTTTTTAAGCTTCATTTTCTATGTTAAGCAAAACATCTAACACATGGCGTGCATGCTTTCACCCTTGGGGAAGATTTCATACTCGAACTTTAAACCATCACCCAAGATTCAGTTCTTGGTATTTTTACATGATTTTTGGATATGTCACATATATATGAGTCTATTTTCATCTTAAATTTGAATTAATCAATTCCAGTAAGGATACAAGAAGATGTGAATGGTTGAATAAACAAGGTTACTAAACGAAGCAATTTTTAAGGGTTTGTACATTAAACTTAACTTAAACTTGCATCTAACCATACATATACATCAAGGGCTGAAATTTTAGTAAACAAATGATTCTTTCTATCATATAAATCAGTAATATTAGTGAAATAACAAGATTTGTGGTTAGGATTACCTTCGGGATTTTTACGTAATTTCCACGGATTTTCCCCCAAATTTTCTCCTCCCTTTCTTCCTAAACATTCCAATTCTGTCTTCCTCTCAAGACAAACTCTTTTTTTTCTGAATTATGATGAAGGACGGGATTATTTCAAGCCTTTAAGGTCAGCAAAAATCAACCTCCTTCTTTAACCAATCAAAATCCACCATTTGTTAGCCTAATAAGACGAAATATCATTTAACGAATGGACAAATTTTCCCCTGCATCGTAATTCTAGCATAACTTCTTGCTCGGACCTCTGTTTAACCCACTATTTGTTGTGTTACTAACCTAACTCATACATCTACAACTATATAGTTTTTACCTTAAGTTAATTGTTATTTTATAAGGGCCAAAACTTGTCTCCAACATGAATATTTCTATCGAAACTTCAGAAATTTGTATATGTAACTAATTCGATATTTCCTGCTTACCGAAGGTAGGATTAGAGTAAACTTAATGAATTAAAATTATATATACTAGTGACACATTACTCAGATTACATAATCTAAACATGATTCAAACATAATTAATCATAATTATATTCAGGTTGTCACAATTCTCCCCCCGTTGGGAAATTTCATCCTCGAAATTGACATACCTTGGTTACCCGAATCAAATAAATAAAGATAATGCATTTTCATGCTATCCTTGCTCTCCCTTGTAGATTATTCCATGGAATTCCTTCTCCACACACCTTTCACTAGTGGGATCACTTTGGATCTCAATATTTGTTCCTTCCTATCCACAATAGCAAGTGGTTCTTCCACATAACTCAAACCTTCCTTCAACTCAGTAGGTTGTTCCACCAATACATGTGAAGGATCCGCCACATACTTTCTTAACATAGAAATATGGAAAATATCATGCAATCGGGATAACTTTGGTGGTAATGTTAACTTGTACTTTTTCAAGAATTTTATAGGGTGCAATATAACCTGGACTTAACTTTCCTTTCTTTCCAAACCTCATAATTACTTTCCGTGGTGATATTCGACGGAACACATAATCCCCTTTCTGAAATTCCAAATCTTTTCGCCATTTATCTGCAAAACTTTTCTGCCTACTTTGAGCTATTCTCAATCCATCATGAATAATTTTCACCTTTTTAGTGGTGACTTCAATCAACTCTAGACCCTCTATCTTCCTTTCACCAACTTCAACCTAACATACAGGTGTCCCACACCGTCTATCGTACAACGCTTCATATGGCACCATGCGAATAGTAAATTAAAAACTACTATTATATGCAATTTCTATCAAAGGGAATTATATATCCCAATTTCCTTTGAAATTAAGCACAAAAACTCAAATATATCCTCCGAAATTTGTATGGTTCTTTTAGAAAGCCCATCCGTCTGAGGATGAAAAATTGTATTAAACTTTAAGTTAGTACCCATAGCATACTATAAACTATCCCAAAATCTGGATGAGAAATAGGGTCCCTATCTGAAACAATAAAAATAGGCGCTCCATGCAATCGGATAATCTCATTAACTTACAATTATAGAATATCTATCAACTGTCCACTTCGGCTTGACTGTTAGAAAATGAGCTGACTTGGTCAACCTGCCCATCACTACCCAAATCGAATTTGATCCCTTCTGAGATCTAGGAAGACCTATCACAAAATCCATCGTTACATGATCCCATTTTAATTATGGTAGTGGCAATGGGTGGAGCAAACCTACAGGTTTCCGATGCTCCACTTTCACTTGCTGACATATAAGGCATCTAGTAACAAAATCAGCTATTTCTTTCTTCATATTATTTCACCAATAATGCTATTGTAAATCTATATATATTTTAGTACTACCAGTGTGCATAGTATAAATGGAATTATGAGCCTCATTTAAAATTTCCTCTTTCACTCCATCTACATTAGGAACACATAATCGTTGCTTATACAATAAAGTGCCATCATTAGCAATACAAAAATCATCACACTTACCACCTCTAACATCTTGTCATCCTAACTTTGCAAATCGTTAATACGTGTAGCTAACAAAGGCCTCACACTTACATGAGAAAATAATCTGTCCCCATCAATCTCAAGTTCATAATGTAAGAAACTTTAGCACATCTAGTACAAGGTAACTTTTCCGAAGCCTTTCTACTCAAAGCATATGCAAATACATTTGCCTTTCCCTGGATGGTATGTACAATCATAATCTTTAATTAACTCCATCCACCACCTCTACCTCATATTCAACTCCTTCTGAGTAAATGAATACTTAAGACTCTGATGGTCGGTAAAAAATTTCACATGTTTCACCATATAAATAAGGACACCATCATGTCAAAGGAAGCACAATAGCAACAAGTTCCAAATCATGTGTCAGATGATTACATTCATGTGTACACACTGCCTTGAAGAATAATTAATAACTTTACCATGCTGCATAAAAACACAACTCAACCCCTGATGTGAAGCATCGGTGTAAATAACAAAACCATCTCCACCATGTGGAATAGTAAGAACAAGTGATTAGGCATAAATTCTTCACATGTATCCCCTTAATTTAGGTATTTTTATGATCCCGTGCGGTGTAAATAGCTTGAATTTGTCTTATATTTATTCTACTAACCCTTTTTGATAATTATTTAATATTTTTTTTATAACTCTTATGTGTTTTATAGGTACTTCATACAAGTTAGTGCCAAAGAAAACTCAAAACAGTGAAAGAAAATCAAGAAATGGGGATTTAAAGGGCATTTTCGTAATTTTTCATCCTTATTCCGGAGGTGGGACCAACTGGAAAGTTGAAGATATTTCAATTACAAGAACAATGAAAAAAACGACACCTCAATCGGAGCTACGGTGAAGAAGTTATGCCCATTTGAAGTTGAGAAGAAATTCAAGAAAAAAGTTGTCAGACCCAAACCGAACCGAAGCTAAGGAAAAACAACCGGTCCGCCTATTTGTCACGCACCAGATTCGTTACAAAATTAGTCATGCTCCAGATCCATTACAAGATTAATCACACTTTCTAAGTGTGACAAGTTGGCAGATACGGGATATCTTTTAGCTAAAAGAGTTTTATGTTTTGAGGACTCTTCTAAACGACCTCTAGCCTATATATTTAGTCATTAGGACTCATTTTATGGAGATTTCATTGATGTAAAATCTCCATAACGAGTATAAACATCTAGGAGAAAGATTCACATATTTTGCACCATTAATTCAAGAGCTTTTTCAATTTTTCTTCAATCTTTGATTTCTTCTTGCATGTTCTTGTTATTCAATCTTGGTAACTATTATTTTCAGCACTTTTATTATTATTTCTCATGTTAGGCTAGGTTTTTAAAGGCTGGGATGCATGAACCCAACCTGATGTGGTAGTTGCATGTGTATAAAATTATTCCTCTAAATTTAATGATTTATTACGATCGTATTGCGTAGAAACGCGACAATCGTAGGTCTTTGGATCTTGTTTGCTTCAGGGTAACTGAGATGCTTCAGAATGCAATTCGAGTGTCACTATCGCAATACCGATTTACTTGTCCTATGATTAATTATGGTGCGGGCTTGAACCTCATATATGTAATGCTTGGGAGTACTAAATTCTGGGTCTAATTAATCACTTAAATTTACGATTAGTTTTATACCATCAATACTCTAGGGTTGGGGGGTTGTGTCTCTATCTTAATTTTCCAATTAGTTTTAGTTAACTTATTTTTTTTCCCTTTTTCCTTTCTCACTCAATCATCATCATTTACACTTTATTTTTGAAGTAATAAATCAATTAAAATCTATCAAACATTCCCTGTGGATTCGATACCCAGACTCTCCACTATACTCCGCAAGAGTGTAGTTATAGTTTAGGTTTTTGTATTGTGGTTGGAAACTGATAACAACGACTAGCGTATTTACACAAACGCTCGGTTTTCAACACGATCAACAGGTGTAGTTACTAACCTCTTTTTCAATTGTTTAAAACTATTTTCACAATCAAAATCCCATTCAAACTTTACATCCTTTTGGATTAATTTAGTCATTGGCAAGGCAATTGAAGAAAATCCCATTATAAACTTTCTATAATACCCAGCGAAACCTAGAAAACTCCTCACCTCATTCACATTATTGGGCCTCTCCCATTTTAGAATATCTTCCACCTTTTTAGGATCAATACATATACCATCCCTAGAAATAACATGGCTTAAAAATGCAACTTGTGATAGCCAGAATTCACATTTTGCTAAACTTAGCATACAACTGTTAATCTTTCAACACATTCAAAACAATTCTGAGATGCTTTTCATGTTCAACCTTATCACGTGAGTAAATCAGAATATCATTAATCAAAACTGTGGTGACAATTATATTCAACACAAATAAATAAGAAAAGCGCAATCACCAAAGAAAATAAAGAACATAAAATGCTAATCACACAACACAATATGTACGTGGTTCAGTAAGAATGCCTACGCCCACGATGGTACAGTGAGTATTATTTCTATATACTCCGGGGAGTGTTTACAGAGAATACAAATCGTGCCTTTTGACCCAGGCTTAGGGTTTGTTATATACATGTTCTCTATGGGGGAATGGGGGTGTTGGATTCCCCCACGTCCATAATCTACTCCTAGAATATCTCCTTACGAGATTCTAGGAGCGGATTAAGTCAGAACTGAATTCTGTTGAGATACGAGGGGCTAGAATTTGGTCTGTTTTTATTAGGCTACTCGTATGGGCCCATGATGCCAAATTCGGGTACCCACAATTGACCCTAAAGTTATTGGGCCAAAATTTGGTCTCTACATAAAGTATGTGCATCAGAAGGCCATTAAGGGAAATCCAGTACAGATTACTTGATCAAATACCCCTTGGATGTGCAAGAAAAGATCTCTTCCCACATTCCGAGTGAAGAATTTTTATTAACCGAAAGGCAACATGAGTACAGATGGCAACAATATTTCGACGGAGATATAAAGAAGAAAGAATTTGGCATCGGGATGTTATTTATTTTTCCAGATGAAAGGCACCATCCCATAACCATAATGTAAAATTTCAATTGTACCAATAATATCGCCGAATGCAAAGATCATATTGTTGGGATAAAGATAGCCCACTAAAGGTGAATACAAAATAAATTTGTGTTTTTAGAGACTATACACTCATCATCTACTAAATCCCATGACATTAGAAAATCAAGGAGAAAAAATCACTTCAGTATTTGATGATGTTAAATTCTTTTATCTCCAATGAGATCAGAACACCTTCGCTTATGCCTTGGCTACTCTGTCCTCTATGGTGGAAACTCCCAAAGATATGGATGAATGTATGCAAATAAGATAAACTTGGGTTTATACATGAAATCTATATAATCGAGGTTATGGACGAAGGACCATGTTACCAAGACATAAATGAGCTTCTTGAAAAAGGAAAATATCCTTATGGATTTACCAAGAAAGACAATATGGCACTCCGATGATGAGATAAAAAATTCATCATGTATGTCGGACAATTATACAAAAGACATCCTAATAGCACCCATTTACAGTGTCTTGATAAGAGTGAACCAGAAAAGGTGATGAAAGAAATCCATGGGGAGAATGTGGTACTCACATGAACGTACACATGCTAGCCAAAAATATTGCCCACTAAGGGTATCATTGGAGAATCCTTAAACATGATTGTTACAATTACGTCTGAAGGTGTTTGAAATGCCAAAAATTCGTAAACTTGCAACATCTACCCCTAAGAGAAATGTACAACATGATGTAACTATGGCCCTTTTTACATGAGGAATAGATATTGTTGGAAAGGTCAATCTAAAAGCATCAAATGGCCATATGTTTATTAAAGTAGCCTTAGATTACTTCATTATGTGGGTTCGTATGTTGTATTGAATGGAAAAAAAGAGGCCTAATTTATGCAAAAAAAATCATTTGCAAATATGGTGTACCATTAGAGATGATATCTGATAATGGGATTCACTTTGAGTAAGAAGTCATAGATCTTGTCCAAGAATATGGAATTCAAAGACATAAGTCATCCCGTACCATCCATAGACCAACAACACTGTATAATTAGCACATAAGAACGTGAAAGTGATATTGAGCAATTTGATTGAATTATGCAAAGATTTAGCTGGTTGAATTTTGTACACGTTATGGGGATAACGGAATATCTTCAGAATGCCTATCGGAGCTTCATTATTCTCACTCGTATACGGGATGGAGGAAGTGTTACCAATCAAGATGGAAATCCCATCCTTGAGGGTTCTATTAGAAAATCAAATCTTCGAGGCTGGCTTGGTAAAAAGTAAATACGTGGATGAATGACGACTACTATCATGTTATATATACAAAGGTACGACAAGCAAGTCATACGGGCATTTAATAAGAAAGTAAAAAATAGAGAATTCAATGAAGGGGACTTGGTACTCCATCGTAATAAATCACCTCGAGTTTCTCGTTATTGAAACGAGTAATGTAATCCATGGAGCTTTCGCTTATCTTTTGTCTAACACTCAGCAAGTGTGCTACTCGTTTGACTGGTTTTGCTCCAAAACAGAAGTTCCCAATGAGGAGATTAGCTAGTTGAAAGAAAGTCACAATCTTCCCGCGAGGAAGATTATTGTACCATATTTGGGCTGACCCGGTGAGAGTTCCTGAAAATGCCCTGCATCTCATCTCATTTGGAACAGCGTAGATATCGGCAGCAGCTTGGTATTGTTCTATATGGAGGACTGGATCAGTTTTCCCATCGTATTTGGGTGTCACCACAGGATCTTTAAATTTTGAGGGAGTGGAAAAATCCACAATTGCTTGCACAAATGGTGTTCCTCGGACGAACGTTCTTTGTAGAGGATTCTTGGACTTAGCCATTTCTCCTAATCTGTCCTCCAACCTTTGAATCGAGCCCTTCCATGCGTCGTTTATTTCCTCGGGCCTATTGGTTCGAGCAATTGATCGTATTGAATTTGCCTCCTGCAATCTTTCATTACGAGCAGTTGGTTGTGATTGGGCAGGGCCTTCCCTTAGATCGGATGGTCATGGAGAATTCCTCGACGCAATCCTAGGAGGACTTATATTCCTCCTAGGGCCCAATCGATCAAAAGGAGATACTCTACTAAACCTTTTGATAGCACTACTCCTTTCTGGGGTGAGAGTGACATTTCGATAAGAATCAGTAGCTCATACTGACGAAGTCCGACCTAGTTGATACGAAGGATCGCTAGATCTTTCGATACGAAATGAGTAAGTATGTCTAGATTGAGACTCTTTCGGGATTAACCTTCATCTAGTTCTTGAGGAAGGAAAATGGGTATTTATTTGAACACTTCGTTGTCCTGACTGGGCTGGCACTCCACCTTGCACAGTTTGTATAAGTTGACACATAGTTTCCTTCATGGCCGTTTGCCCTTGGGCTAGATTAGCCATGATGCAAGCCAGATCTGAGAAATTTGGGGGAAAATAAGGGTTTGGAGGAATTCCAGCATTTCAATTACTGGATTTTGGATTATCATCCATTGGTGATGAGTTATTTTGATGAAAAATGCTAATTACAGTCGTTTCCCACAGTCGTTTCCCACAGCCATTGGTGAAAAATGCTAATTACAGCCATTGCAGTCGTCTCTTTAATTTTCTTGTTCTTCACGCTAAGTTGCTCGGGCCGCCTGAGTTTCTCGGACCTCTTAAGTTGCTCGGTACAATGAAGCTCCTCGAAGAACATGGGTTGCTCGGGATGCCTGAGTTGGTCGGGGAGTTTAAGTTCCTCGAAGTCAGTGTGTTGTTCATTGAAAGTGTTTGTAGGTGCCATGTAGGTTGACACGTGTCTCCACATAATTAATCCACGTCAGCAGACTAAATTTGGTTTCAACAAGAAGTGAGATAAACAAAGAATATCTACAAAACCATATTCATACGCAATCATACACAAAGATACACAATCCCAAATCATGTAAAACTAGGATTTTCTTGTTTGGAAAATATGTACGTTTAATTGCATAATTATTCTACACCAAAGGCTCTGATATTAATTGTTGTGGATTGATATACTTGGAATAAAAAAATTTATCCCTTGAATCTTCAATTAATCAAACAATATAAAGATAAAAAATGAAAATTAGGTTTGAAGAACAAGCCTAGGGTTTTAAACACAACACCTTTTATATTTGGTTGCACCAATGGGGAGAAAAGTATCTGTTGATGATGAAGTGTTGCCTTCATTTTGGATCTCCAAAATATTTCTTAATCTTATGCAAAACTTGGATCCTTAAGTGTATGATGCTCCCCAAATCTATGTGGTTTATAGGAACCTTTTGAGATGAAAACCCTTTCTTTTTATTGAGATATTGTCGTCTCTCTCTAGGCCTCTTCATAAAAATATAAATAGTATTTTATCTCACCCGTCTCAAATCCTAATAACGAATCTTAATAATTACACCACTTCTTACACCTTTATATACAAGTATAAAAGGTTGGCTTGGGCCAAACTGGATTTTTTTTAGAGGCTGGGCCTAACTGCTTGAGTATATGTACTACACAAGGGACCCATAACAAATAATTCAATTAGATTTCAAATAAATACTCGTAAATCCCAAATTATAATTACTATAATTTATTTTTTTTCTTTATTTAATCATAATTAACTCCAATAAATAATTATGACTGCACTATAATTTTATTATCTCATAAATCACTTTGATATAATGAGGTATTATTTGCAAAGTTGATAACGGTAAATAATATGATTCCCCGAGTTACGCTTTTGATACTCGTTTGTCATATCGATTTGTCATTGATTGACCTTAGCCAACATCTAGTCAGTCCCTTGATTCTCAGACTTAACTTATTTTTCCACTCCATCGGATTATAAATAATTTAATGATCAAGTTTACTGGTGGAAACAAATCTCATAGTCTATTAAGGGGAAAACTCAATCCGAGGTATACATTGATGCGGACTCCTTAGAATTAGGATCTCAGACGTACTTATATAATCGTCACCCAATATTCGAAGATCATTTGATTATATATAAAATTAAATCGTACCTATAGCAATCAAAGAAGGAATCGTAAAATCTTTCTAATCGTCATTGTTGATGTAAAAAACTACATTATCTCTAATTAATCAATCACAGATAAAACGAATAAATAAGACAAAGGATTTTTAAAGTGGTTCAGTCTGAGGAAAATGGCCTACATCCACTGTTTTTGTATTGCTGACTGTTTATTTAGAATCCCGATAATAGGTTTACGAATAGATCCAAAGTCCCCCTCTAATGAGGAGGTTACAACGTATTTATAGCCTTGAGGCTGTATATGTGAAAGGAAAATGCGCTGTTATCTAGTAGACATATACATATGTACGATAATAATGAGCATTTAATGCACAGTCGTCTTTTTGATTCTCTTAATTTGGATGCTCTGCATCCTAAGTATCTCGGACCTCTTAAGCTGTTTGGACTGCTTAAGTTGCTCGGTAGCTTGAGTTGTTTGGAGCTCTGAGTTGCTCGGGGTGCCTAGGTTGTTCAGTACGCTTGAGCTGCTCTGAGTGTATGAGTTGCTCGTTGAAAGTATTAGTATTTTCCATGTGGTTGACACGCATCTTCAAGTGATTGGTCCATGTCAGCAGACTAAATTTGGTATCAACAGAAGCCCCCAATGTTTCACAGTTTGAGGTTGAAGAAAAGTGTGGAACATTCTGCTTGAAAACCGCTTAAATGATTAGTTTTTATGGATTTTAGAAAAAAATTCATTGTATATAACTCCTTTTTGAGCGCATAGTATTAGGCTTCATAAATATTTTGAATTTTTATGACCACTTCGATATTTGTGCCCTTTTATTCTTTTAGCCGTCGGAAATGCAAATGTCTTGCCTTGTAATCATTGCCTTTCTCTATTCCCGAGGTAAAGTATTTAAGCGAGGCAAAAATCCTATCATTTTTCACTATTAAATCTGTATGTTTGAACTCTTCATTTTTTCTCTATCTTGTGCCTTTGTTCTTTCCATCGTTCATTGTCAACTGATCTCTATTTTTTCTGAAAGATTTTCTTCCCTCTCATTTATTTACTTTGTTCATCATGGTTTATCTTGTTGAATCGCTAGACAAATTTTGGTCTGAATTTTGAATCCCTTCGTGGGTTATTTTGGAAGAACTTTCTGAACCTTTTGATTATTTTTCTTTGGCTGAGGGACATTGGTTCCCAATTCTTTTTGTAGCCTAATGTGGTTTTTCTTTCCCGCCCCATTCCCTGTGTTTGGAGTTTTGCCAATATTTTGATATTATACCTGCAAAAGTAGCTCTAAATACATGGAGGGTAGTTAATGGCGTTCATAGGTTAAATCAACTTCATGGGACTCGATTAGGGATTGCAGAGATTATGTATTGCTATAGATGGGCTGTTAGTGATGCCACATTCTATTTAAAAACTAGGTTTTTGAATAGAGCTTTAGTTATCAATCTTCCTGATGCCAATAGGGATTATTTTGATCATGGTGGTGTGATGAAAAATTGTCAACACCCTCCATTAAATCGAGATGATGTATACCGAGGTCCCAGGTGTCCACCTTATGGCAATGGGATAGATTGTTTTTATTTTTTGAAATCTTATTTTCTTTGTGTTTGTTAAAATGCATCACTGACATTTGTTTTTATTTGTTACAGTTGACCGTAAAAGAAAACCTCCAAAAGAGACTGATGTTAATATAAAGCATTTAAAACTTATCTGGGGTTTGCATCAATCTGTTGTTGGGGAGGATATTAGATCTGCTTCTTACATGTTGCAATACAAAAGCTACACCTCGTCTTTCATTGCTCGTCCTCGTCCAGTGGTGGTTGATCGTGATCAGGTACCAGCCTTTGAGACTAGTGTGGGAGGTTGTTCTTATAAATCGAATATTCCTATCACTGATCTGATGAAGAATATATGAGCTCATACCATTTTTTGACAAGTTTGCCTCTACCACTGTGGAGGCAAAGAAAAGTAAACTAGGTGTCCCAGAAAAAAGGACAAAGACTGTAGATGTACCCCCTCCCACTGCTGCCAGGGAAGCTGGAAAGAAGCCCCCTGTGGCTCCTAGTAAGACTGTTGCTATCTCTCCTTCAAGCGATGTTGTTATCATATCACCAATAAAAACAACATCTTTAGTTGAAAAGGCTCCTACTCCTCTGAGGAGATTTAAAAACAGTTCTTCTGAGAGACCTGCTGAACCTATCTCTTAACCATCAAATGTAGAAGGTAGTGTTCCAGTTCTTGTTGCTCTGAGATCTTTTGTGAGCTTGGTAAGATCCTGGACTGTTCCAGAATCTCAAGGTGTTGAAGACACCTTTTCTCGTAAGAAACTTACTACACTGGCTGCTCAACAAATTTCTTCAGTAATTATCTTTAGCTTGACCCCTTTATTTTTAATACTATGTTCGTGTATTGACTTAAAGTTACTTCTTTTTTCAGTTGGTGACGTGTTTCAACAGCATTTTGAAGAAGGATGAAGCTATTAGGGATTCAAGCTACTCGGGTGGAGTAGAGGCAGCTTTTGTTTGGCTGACCCAATCTTTAAAAGATTCTCATTAAAAGTACGAGAAAGATAAAGGTTCTTGGGAGAAGTAATTTAAGTCCGTTGAGCTAGACAAAGATCAAGCTGTGAATGCCTCCAAGGAATTGTAGAAGAAGTTGAAGGAGTTTGACAGAGCAACAAGGAGCTTGAGGTTAAGCTTAAGTCTGCTGAAGAGAAAGTTGTTAAACTTCAAGATGTTGAGAGACAGAAAATGGAGGTGTAAGAAAAGCTGAAATCTTTCGAGGAGCTCCTTAGGGAAAGGACCTCCTCAGAGAAGGCAAAAAGGAAAGCTGCAGTTAAAAAATCATTTAGTGCTGGTTGGGACAAAGGATGGAACAAGGGCCTGGCTGTGATGTCTTCTCAAATGGAGTATGCCAGTGTCAAATACTTTAGGGATGGATGGGTATCAGCCTTAAAGGAGCTAAAGGTTACTGAGAACTCTGAATTCTTCCAGAAACACTCTCATTGCCCTCCTCCCTCTCCTGGAGAAGAAGAATAAGATGAAGCAACTTCAGATGAATCTTCCATAATGACTGGAGATCAGGTCCCTACTGTTCCTGTTGTTCATCCTTCCGAGCAACTCTAACTAACCAGCACTTCTGTCGAGCAGCTACCATTGTCCTCCGAGCAACTAGCCCCTTCATCCAAACCTTCTAAGGAAGTCGTAGAAAATAAGGAGAAGGTGTAAAGTTATTCGTTTTTTTTATTTTGTTATTTTATTGAATGTAACTTGGAACTATGTATCTCCTCTTATGATGAATAAAAATTTGAACTTTGGTTATTCGTCTTGAATTTCTCTTTTACTTGATCTATCTGCATCATTATTGATTCTTTTTATTTCTTCTCTTTGCTAGTTTATGGCCAGGATGGAGCTCTTATCAGCTCATGATACAAAATTGATGAAGAAATGCAATGACTATTTTAAAGCTGGTCATGCAGATCTTAATGAGACCCAGATAACTAACATCCTCAGATCCGGTGCTTCTGACTGAGCAGTTGAAGCTTACCAATACTTGAAGTGTTTGCTCGATCGTGTTGTTGCCAATAATGTGGCCTACTATGAGATGATTGAAGATTTCCAAGGAACGATCGAGGAACTTCACTAATAATACAAAGAGTCTTCCACACTTTTACAATACGGTTATGAAAGAAAGTACCAGCAATTGAGTGCTGATAAGGGATATGATAAGTTCATATTTGCTCATAAGAAGAAGGAAAGTGTTCTAAAGATTGAAATTGAAGAGCATAGACACATCGCCAAGTTGCTAGAGTAGGAGAACATTGCTTTGCAAGAGGAAATAAAACAACTCAAATCTGCTTCTTCTTCTTCAGGAGCCTTGGTCCCAGTAAATGAGGATGGTTTTTCATTTTTGGAAGTAGAAAATGCTAACATAAGGGATGAGTTAGAAACCTTGAAATGAGTTGGACCCTCCACATCTACTCGTGGTAGAGCAAGATCTTCTCGTGGACGAGCAAGGGTTGGTCGGGTCACCATTGAAGAAGTGAAAACACAGTCAGCTTTAGAGAATCAAGTCGTTCAGTTGATGGAGAAGAACCAAGCCTTGGCAAATATGTCTAAGAAGATTCACCGAACAACTCTCTAATCAAAGCTCTGCTCTGGAAAGTAAATAAATTCTAATGAAGAAACTCCACGAGAAACTTGGGAGGTTAACTTATCAGTTCCACAAGCAACCGAGGGAATTTTGGATATCTGGGTACAACGAAGCTCTGTACCATCTCGATGCTCGGTTGCAGTAGTAAAATAATGAGGGATATAAGCATGGGTGGTTGAATGCCTTGTGTGTGATAAAATTGGAGCAGGGCCACTACTTATGGGATTATTATGATCCTGGAGTGCTCGATTTTCCCGTGCCTCCTTTTAAGCTTGATATTAATTGGATTCCTGCTCGTGCAATTCCTCAATGCTTAATTTTTAAGTATCTCGACGATTACAGTCTTCATGCAAACTTTGAGATATCTCGCACAGAGCACTAGCTTGATCAGCCCTCCGTAATGAATCTTCGAATGCTGCGAGATGTAAACTTTATACATTCTCCTTATGCATTAGATGATCCTCCAGCCGGGGTAGAACCTGTTTCAAAAGCAGAGGGGAAGAAACCCATAGAGTAGGATATTCTTATGTAATGAATCAGACTTTTCACATCATATGTAATTTTACTTGATTTGAATGAAGAAATTTTTAGTTTTTTGCCATTTTATTTTCTTCTAAATAATTTATAGAATGTCCTTGCTTGTTGGTTGGTAAGTATATATGTATATACTATATTTATCCCATTTGTTGTTTGATTATGGTGACTTGTCACTCTTTGGGCCTAAGCAATGGAATGATTTGCATCCCATGTTCCTGCTTAGTTGTAGTAATCTTGTATGGATTACCTTTTTTCCTAGACAGTGGATGCCCCGGGAGGTCGTCCAGCTTCTTTCCTAGTTTGGTACCAACCAATCGGAGTTGGTGGTTATTGATTTACCGACCAACCGGAGTTGGTGGTAATTGATTTACTGACCAACCGGAGTTGGTGGTAATTGATTTTCTGACCAACCGGAGTTGGTGGTAATTGAATTGCCGACCAACCGGAGTTGGTGGTATAAAGTTCCCGACCAACAGGAGTTGGTGGTAATTGAATTGCCGACCAACCGAAGTTGGTGGTATTAAGTTCCTGACCAACCGGAGTTGGTCGTAATTGAATTTTTGACCAACCGGAGTTGGTGGTATAAAGTTCTCGACCAACCGGAGTTGGTGGTATAGAGTTCCCGACCAATCGGAGTTGGTGGTATAGTGGTATGTTGCTCTGAATTTGGATTTGTGTAGTGTGTAGCACTAATATTCTGAAAAAAATTCAATAAAGAAAGAAAATGGGTGAAACATCACTTTATTCATATTGTAGAAGCTGCATTACATAGGAATTTCAATTACTGATAACACTTGCGCAGATGCTCTGCATTCCATGCATTCTTGAATTCTCCTCCTTCCAAAGTTTCAATCTTGTATGTCCTTGGACGGACAACTTCTGTTATTCTGTAGGGTCCATGCCAGTTGGCTTCTATTTTGTTATGCTTTTGGATCACTTTGTTCAGAACATAATCCCCTTCCTTCAAATCACACTTCTTCACTCTTTTGTTGTAGAACAAAGTTGTTCGTTGTTGATATACTGCATTCCTGATTGCTGCTTCTTCCATAACTTCTTCGAGCATATCCATGTCTAATCTTCTCATCAAGTCACTGATAGGAGAATTAAAATTAAGCATCCTATACGTAGGTGGACCCAATTCAGCAGGTATGACAGCCTCACTCCCAAATACCAGCATGTATGGGGACTCTCCCGTTGCTGTTCGTGGTGTGGTGCGATAAGCCAACAACACAGATTGTAACTCGTTAATCCAATTTGCCTTTGCATCATCTAGTCATTTTTTCAAACCATTCAGTAGAGTTCTGTTTGTCACCTCAGTTTTCCCATTGCTCTGGGGATGGCCTGGTGCAGAGTGGATCTTTAGTACACTGGATTGATGAAAATATGAAGCAAACTCCTCATTGTCAAACTGGGTTCCATGGTTAGTAATGAATGCATGTGGGAGACCATATCTGTAAATAATATTTTTCCAAATAAATTGATAGACTTTGTCGTATGTCATATCAATAAGAGGCTCAGCTTCGATCCATTTAGTAAAATAATCCACAGCAACCACGAGGTATTTGAATCTTCCCCTGGTCGTTGGAAGTGGCCCGACCAAGTCTATGCCCCACATGGCGAATGGCCAAGGGGAAGTGATGGGTGTTAACAATGCTTGGGGAGTTCTTCGGATGGAGGAGAAACGTTGGCATTTATCGCACTTCTTGGCATAAGCTACGCAATCAGCTCTCATTGTTTGCCAGTAATACCCCTGCATTGTTATTCTTTGCAAAAGCTTCCGACCTCCTACATGGGCTCCACAAGACCCTTCGTGAACCTCTTCGATCAAATTTTTCACTTCGCAGGGATGGACACATCTTTGTAGCACTGCTATAACTCCTCATCTATATAAAATGCCACTAGTCAGTACATAACGAGCAACTTTAAACTTCAGTTTCTTGGCTGTGAGTTTATCACTTGGCAAAGCCCCCTCTTCAATATAGGCCCTGATGGGGTCCATCCAAGATGGTCCCAAGTCAAGGGAAATGAATTTAATCATTAAGTCTTCGTCTATGCTCTGACCAACCATTATTTCTATTGGGATTGTTCTTTGTTGCTCGGTGCGTGTGGATGATGCTAACCGAGCTAGGGCGTCTGCTCGTACATTCTCCAATATCGGTATTCTAATCAATTGAACTGCAGTAAAACTCGATGCAACCTCTATTGCTTTTGCATGATACTTGATCATTAACTCTCCTTTTGCTGCATACACCCCCAAAATTTGATTTACGATTAACTGAGAATCACTGAATACAATGTCCTATTCTGCCTTCATGGTTTTGGCCAGAATTAGACCCATAATCATAGCTTCATATTCGGCCTCATTATTAGAAGCTTTAAATTGAAAGCGCAGAGCATACTCCCTATCAATCTCATCCGGACTGCTTAAAATAATTCCTGCTCCACTGCTTGTAGTTCACGAAGAGCCATCCACATACAGATTCCACACGGGTACTTCATTATCAAATTCTTGGTCAGACAGAGCTCCTCAGTGGAATATTTGATGCTTTCTTTTTTCTTCCCCCAACACTTCTCGCTGCTCATTGATTATCTTCTCTTGATCGTCCAAGGATGAAGGTTAGTCGGGGGTTAAATTTGATGATCCCGTAACATCCACGAGTTGGTCTGTAGTAAACTCCTGTTCTTCGAAGGTATCAGATTGAGTAAACTCTGTGATAAAATCCGCTACTGCCTGCCCCTTAATTGATGATCTCGGCTCATACACTATATCATATTCACCAAGTTCTACTGCCCAATACATTAATCTTCCTTATTTCTTCGGTTTATGCAGAGCCTGTCTCAATGGCATATCAGTATACACCACTATAGTATGGGCTTGGAAGTATGGCCTCATCCTTCTGCTTGGTTCGATCAGCGCTAGCGCCAACTTCTCCAACTTCGGATATCTGATTTTTGCTCCTCAGAAGGCCTTGCTGGTGTAATAGACTTGTTTTTGTACTCCGTCCTTCACTCTTATCAACGGTGAGCTAACTGCATTCTCTAAAACTGCTAGATACAAGTATAGTCTTTCTCCCATCACTGGTCTAGATAACAATGGAGGTGTTTCCAGATATTTCTTCAATTCTTGAAAGACCTCCTCCCATTCATCATTCCACTCAAAAGTTTTTCGGAGTGTTTTGAAGAATGGGAGACATCTGTTTGTTGCTCATGACACAAATCTATTAAGTGTTGCAACTCGCCCTGTGAGGCTTTGCACTTCCTTCTTCGTGGTTGGAGATCGCAGCTCCAATAGAGCCTTGATCTTTTCAGGGTTCGCCTCAATCCCTCGTTGGTTAACAATATATCCGAGAACATGCCTTCTCGTACTCCGAATATGCATTTGGTGGGATTCACCTTCATTTGATATTTCTCTAGTTGATCAAAAGACTGACATAGGTCAACTAGATGATCAACAGCTTTCTTGCTCTTCGTCAGCATATTGTCAACATAAACCTCCATGTTATGGCTGATTTGCTCTGCAAACACCTTATTCATCAGCCGCTGATATGTCGCACCTGCATTTTTAAGTCCACAAGGCATAACATTATAGCAATAAGTTCCCCTTGGGGTGATAAAAGAGGTACTCTCCCTGTCCTCAGGCTTCATTTTAATCTGGTTATAACCAGAATAAGCATCCATGAAACTCAACAACTCATGCCTCGAGGTAGCATCCACCAGTTGATCGATTCGTGGCAAAGGAAAATGATCCTTTGGGCATCCCTTATTAAGATCAGTGAAGTCTACACACATCCTCCACTTGTTATTTTTCTTCTTTACCATCACCACATTTGCTAGCCAATCAGGATATTTGACATCCTCAATAAAAAAGGCCTTTTGTATCTTCTCTACTTCTTCCTGTATGGCTTGGTTCTTCTCATGACTGAACACTCTTCTTCGCTGCTTTACTGGCTTGATTTCCTTGTTCACATTGAGCTCGTGACACAGGAAACTCGGGTCTATCCCTGGAATGTCTTCATGACTCCATGCAAAAGTCTTCTTTATGCGCCTTAGAAATGCTATCAATTCCTGTTTTATCGATACATCCAGTGATGCACCAATTTGAGTTGTTCGTTCTGGATGCTCGTCGTCCAGAATGATATTTTCGATAGCGTCCATGACCAGGCCCTTCACGAGATGTGACTCGTCTCTAGGGTCTAAGATTTCAATATCTGCATCTTCTATTTCATCCACTTGATAAGTAGTAGTCTTCTTCCTGGATTCTTCGCGTTCCTCCTGTTCGGCAGATGAATAGTAGCATTCCTGAGCTACTTTCTAGTCGCCTTTCATAACTCCTACTAAAAAATTGGTTGGGAATTTTAAACATTGATGTACAGTAGATGGTAATGCTTCGAACTTCTTTAAACCTACCCTTCCCATGATGATATTATAAGCCAGTTGAATATTTTTATCCATTACGAAGAAGCGTACTCTTTCTGTTCGACAAGCAGGCCATATACCAATAAGCATATCCAACGTTCTCATTCCAAGTGGAAAAACCTTTTCACCAGTAAAACCAAGGAGGGGCCTATGATAGGGATCTAGTTGGGCTAACTTCAAATTCAAACTATCAAAGCATGGGTAGAACATGATGTCTGCAGAGCTACCATTATCCACCAGCACCCGTGAAATCACCACTTCTTTCAATCTCATCTTGATCACCAATGGGTCATCATGAGGATATAATACACATGCTAGGTCATTTTTAGAGTTAAGCTTTCCTCTCATTGAGGTAATCTTTCCTCTCCGCAGTAAGATCTCCACCTCCTGCATCTCCACCTGTAATAACATTACATTCAAACGATCCAAAATGGATTGAAAATACCTCATGCTCTGGCTGTCTTGGTCTTTTAGGAAGGTCGGGATCATCTTCTGGACCATCATCGTGGTCTCCCTTCTTATCTTCTTTTGCTCGACGAGGAGATTTAGATCTTTGCCTTTCTCGGTCGCTGGTATTCCCACTATTTTGGCGATCAAGATACTTAACCAATTTTCTTCTTCTGATGAGTGCTTCAATTTTATTCTGGAGAGCTATGAAACGTTTGGTCATATGACCATGGTCTTTATGGAATTCAAAATATTTAGACTTGTCCCTTCTGTTAGGATCTGCCTTCATTTTTGTCGGCCAGACTAGCTCCTCGCTGTTCTTGATCTCCTCCAGAATGTGATTTATATCTACCTTCGAAGGAGTATAATTTCCAAATTTCCTCATCTGCTCCAGTTCTTGCTTTCCTTTCGACTACCTACTACCACCATTGTTCTTCTGATCATTCTTTTCAATTTTACCATCTTTCACCTTGGTCTCCTTAGTATCCTCATTCTTCTTCGCAGCCATAGCCTCTTCGTCATTCATGATTTTGGCAACTTTCTCCATCAGTTCTGCCATGGTCCTAGGCAGATCTTTAGCTAAACTGTAGTACAACTTATCTGGCAACAGTCCACTCATCAGGGAAGTGATTGCTGTTTTCTCCTCATAATCAATTACTTCAAGTTTCTCGTTATTAAAACGAGTAATATAGTCCCTGGTGCTTTCACCTGCCTTCTGTCTAACACTCAGCAAATGTGCTACTCGTTTGACTGGTTTCGCTCCAAAACAGAAGTTCCTGATAAAGAGCTCCGCCAGTTGAAAGAAAGTCACAATATTTCCCCGAGGAAGGTTACTGTGCCATATCTGAGTTGATCGGATAAGAGTTCCTAAAAATGCCCTGCATCTCATATCTGGAGCAGCATAGATATCGGCAACAGCTTGGTATTATTCTATATGAAGGACAGGGTTCATTTTTCCATCATATTTAGGCGTCACCGTAGGAGCTTTGAATTTTGATGGTGTGGGAAAATCCATAATTGCCAGTACAAATGGTGTCCCTTGGAAAAAAGTTCTTTGTAGAGGATTCTTGGCCTTATCCATTTCCCCTAATCTATCGTCCAATCTTTAAATTGAGCCCTTCCATGCATCGTTTCCCACCTTGGGCCTATTTTTCTCGAGCAACTGATCGTATTGAGTTTTCCTCTTGGGATCGAGCTACTGGTCGTGATTAGGAGGATCCTTCCCTTAGATTGAATGGTCGTGGAGAATTCCTCGACTCAGTCCTAAGAGTACTTCATTCCTCCTAGGTCCCAAACGATAAAAAGTAGAGACTCTACTTAACCTTTCTAGAGCGCTAGTACTTTTTGGATATAGAGTGACGTTTCGTTGAGAATCTGTAGCTCATACCGATGAAGTATGACCAGGTTGATAAGAAGGATCATCAGATCTCTCAGTACGATATGATTCGGTGCGTCTAGATTGAGATACCTCTGGGAATAGCGTTCGCCTAGTTCGTGAAGAGGGTAGACGTGTATTTCTTTGAACACTTCGTTATCCTGATTCGGCCTAGACTCCGCCTTGAACAATTTGTATAAGTTGACCCATGGTTTCTTGCATGGCCGTTTGGACTTGGGCTAAATTAGCCATTATTCCAGCCAGATCTAGAACATTTGGGAGAGTAGATGCATTTGGAGGGATCCCAGCGTTTCGATAATTAGACTCCGGATTATCGACCATTGATGATGAATTGTTTTGGTGAAAAATGCTAAATACAGTCGTTTCCCACAGACGGCGCCAATCTGTTGATGTAAAAAACTAGATTATCTCTAATTAATCAATCACAGATAAAATGAATAAATAAGACAAAGGATTTTTAAAGTGGTTCAGCCTGAGGAAAATGGCCTACGTCCACTATTTTTTTATTGCTGACTGTTTATTTGGAATCCCGATAACAGGTTTACCAAGAGATCCAAAGTACCCCTCTAATGAGGAGGTTATAATGTATTTATAGCCTTGAGGCTGTTCATATGAAAGGACAATGCGATGTTATCTATTAGACATATACATCTGTACGATAATAATGAGCATTTAATGCACAGTCGTCTTTTTGATTCTCTTAATTTGGATGCTCTGAATGCTAAGTATCTCGGACCGCTTAAGCTGTTTGGACTGCTTAAGTTGCTCGGTACGCTTGAGTTAGTTGGAGCTCTGAGTTGCTCGGGGTGCCTAGGTTGCTCGGTACACTTGAGCTGCTCTGAGTGTATGAGTTGCTCGTTGAAAGTATTTGTATTTGCCATGTGGTTGACATGCATCTTCAAGTGATTGGTCCATGTCAGCAGACTAAATTTGGTATTAACAGAACCCCCAATGTTTCACAGTTTGAGGTTGAAGAAAAGTGTGGAAGATTCTGCTTGAAAACCTCTTAGATTATTGGTTTTATGGATTTAAAAAAAAAATTCATTGTATATAACTCCTCTTTGAGTGCATAGTATCAGGCTTCATAAATATTTTGAATTTTTATGACCACTTCGATATTTGTGCCCTTTTATTCTTTTAGCCGTCGGAAATGCAAACATCTTCCCTTGTAATCATTGCCTTTCTCTATTCCCGAGGTAAAGTATTTAAGCGAGGCAAAAATCCTATCATTTTTCACTTTTCAAATCTGTATGTTTGAACTCTTCATTTTCTCTCTATCTTGTGCCTTTGTTCTTTCCATTGTTCATTGTCAACTGATCTCTCTTTTTTCTGTAAGATTTTCTTCCCTCTCATTTATTTACTTTGTTCATCATGGTTTATCTTATTGAATCGCTGGAAAAATTTTGGTCTGAATTTTGAATCCCTTCGTGGGTTATTTTGGAAGAACTTTCTGAACCTTCTGATTATTTTTCTTTGGTTGAGGGACATTGGTTCCCAAGTCTTTTTGTAGCCTAATGTGGCTTTTCTTTCCCGCCCCATTCCCTGTGTTTGGAGTTTTGCCAATATTTTGGATGCTCTTTTTCAGTCGTCTTTTTTATTCTCTTAATTTGGATGCTCTTCACGCTAAGTAGCTCAGACCGCTTAAGTTGTTCGGACCGCTTAAGTTGCTTGGTACGCTTGAGTTGCTCGGAGATCAGAGTTTCTTGGGGTGCCTAGGATGTTCGATACACTTGAGCTTCTCGGAGTGTATGAGTTTCTCGTTGAAAGTATTCCTATTTGCTATGTGGCTGACACGCGTCTTCAAGTCAGTGGTCCATGTCAGCAGACTAAATTTGGTATCAACACTCATAATTAACAGGATTAAGAATCTATGCACCATTTGAAAATGCTGTGAGATTTCCTGAGTCTAATCAATATAGTCCTTATACTCACATCTCACGGTTGGTTCATTCAATACATTCCTCACAATCCTCTATTAAACTATCATAAAAGTTCTCAGACCATCATCCAGGTTCTCGTAGTTTGAGATAAACTACTAGAGTTGCATTGTAATCGTTCTGATAGGAAGAAAATTACAATTTAGGATGTGAACTATTCAATAGTGCAAGAACCGAAATCCCAATCTCCTTGTGATCAACCCAAAGTCAAGTTACTAGAAATCCTACTGAGCTCTATTGACTGATATTAAGCATGAAACAAAATGTTTAAGTAAATATAAAGCATACGCACAAACATGAGTCTCATTTCAAAATGAATAAAACAATCCTTTATAAATCAATAATAAATTTTTTACACATGGTTTTAAGAATAAATCCCAAAAATCGTCCACTTAATCTTAAAGCCACGTGTCTACGCACTTGACTCTCATTCCTTTTACGGGACTATTGAAAGTCTTAGTTGGAAAGATCTTTGTAAAAGGATCCGTTAGGTTGTCCTGACTTTCAATCTTGGTCACTATGATGTCGCATATCCATAGGATCTCATGAATAACCAGATACTTGTGCTCAATGCTCTTCATTTTCTAATGAGTCATTGGTTCGCTTGAAATCAACACCCAATCACTCGGGAAGGTACAAAACCAAACATCTTATTTTCTTAGCTCCGAAGCGGCAGCATAAGTAATTTCTATGGTCAAATCAGGAAAACATGATTGCTCTCCAACTAACGGATCCACCTTCTAGGATAAATACATATCCCAAGGTTGATTTCCTGAAATCCCTATCCAACTAAAAGTTTAAGTCCGTGTACCCAATGGATACTAGACTATCTACTAAGTAAAGCAACATATAATCTCTAGTTCTCTTCAAGTACTTAAAAATGTTCTTCAAAACAGTCCGATGATCCCCACCTCGATTAAAATGGAATCTGATGATCGTGTCAATAATATTAAATATATCTTGTCTAGTACATAACATAAGATATATGAGGTTTCCCATTATTTAAGCACAAGGTATATTCCTCATCCTCACTATCTCACCAAGTGTCTTAGAATACTGATCCTTAGATTGAGGAACTTCATGACTAAAAGGTAGAAACCCTCTCTTAGAGTCCTGTATGGCAAAACATATAAACACTGTGTCGATATACGTAGATTGGGATACGACTAATGATGGTGCTAGAAATAGAACCACCAGATCAAGGTGTTGGAGAGCTCAAACAAGTATAACAATGGCAACACATAAGCAATATAAATGTTGAATGAGATGAGGAGAAGAGGATAAGGTCATCAATATAAGTCATTCAACCAATCTAAGCCTACATCCACTGTGCAAGTGAGTGATCTTCACTATAAAAAAATGCCACTAACGGCCTTGTGATACAATACTCACTCTCTATCTCTCTACTGTATATTTTAATAGAGCTTCCGCTAGAGTTTTTAATATGTGATCCCCTTCAAGGAAGAAGATAAATGGTATGTATAGTGTTTAGGGGGTGTAGTGTACCCCCTAAGCATGCAATGAGCATGTGTAGGATGATCTAGCCAATCTCATGTGGACACCTGGTTGTGCCATATGCATATCATAATAACCAAATATTCCCTCACGTGGGGCAATAATTTAGTTATAATGGTTTGGTCCACATGTTCCATGTCTCTTTATACTTGCATATTCTCGGACTGGTGACATCATCCACTAGAACCTCGGTCTAACTGGGTACGAGGTTGATGACTCCGATAGGAACATTGATCCTTCAACCACAAGTATAACATTGGCTGAACAGGCCAGTCAAGGTTAGGTAACTGGGCTCATTTATGGTATCTACCTCAGTAGAGTATGGGAGTGGTTCAAGTTGTACCCATAAAATTACTGCTGACCTCGGCTGCTGCTCAACCGAGGTTGGTTCTTATGAGTCCGTCCTTATCATGGACTACCTTATTGCTGACTGGTGGGGCTCTTCTGACGATTCAACCATGAGATAGGATGGCGTTATTGCTCAGAGTACGAGGGTGAACTTCGATCATATCAATCACCCCTAGCCCTTAGCCTTATACGTGAGTAGCTGGCTGAGGGGTACATATACTCGACTGATGAATGGACACTTCCAAGTATTTTATGGTATAGGGATTGTCATTGGGACATATGCCATTCTTGGAACTAGTTGGCGTCTTCCTAAGGTAATGCATGATGTGGCTGCATATTTAGGGTTTGAAGGAGAAATGTTGAGGTTCCTTGGACTTCGTGCGTAATCATTGCTTTGATCTTTAAAAGCCCCAAAAAAATTTCACTCCCCTTCACTTTGCTTTCTTGCTTATACTCTCCTTCTACAAAAACAAAAACCTCCATAGCTTCTGTCGCTTTCCAACTTCGCCACTTGTGAATCATGGTTGCCTCCTGCATTTCTTCTTTCATTCTCTGCGTGTAGCCTTGCTCAGGTATTGTTATTCACCCTTGATTTCTCCATTGTTGGCTTGTCGGTATTTTATTTGGTTTTTTCGACATTTTCTACTCTTTTCGGTGATCCTTTCCACCACTGTTTGGTGGTTTTAAGGTTAGGCCAGTGGTTATTTGGTGACCCTTAGGCCACATTTGGTCGTTTTGAGGTTGATTTAGGTTAAAAATTCCCATTTCTGGGTTCTCTGATGACGCTCCGATCACCATCTCCGATGCGTTGCTTCATCGCTGTTCTTTGTGTTCTTCATGAAAACCATTTCAAGTTCTAAGTGTTTGATCTTTAATATAACTGTCAATAATTGTTTGTTATTATTTTAATTTTCAAGTGTGGTCTCATATTTCGAATGCTATGACCTTTGTATAAACTTGCAGAGGAGTTCCCAAATTTAAGAGAGAAGTGTTTTGAAAAATTTTGATAAATAGATTTAGCTAAGCCGAGGCTCGTAAGGCCGAGGCTTTTCCTCTTCGACATATCTTTCCACCACCTTTATCTATCTTACATCCTGAGCCTGCCAAGGTCTATGATCCTATGTTGGAGTCATCTTCTGCAGACCGCATGTCCACATTTGAGCTGGTCGAGAGTGTTGACTCTTTTTAAGAGGCTATGGACTTTTTAATAGGAAGAGGAAGTTCGTTCTCGTGCCTTGTCTTTTAAAGACGCTGGTCCCTCATAACTCTCTTCCTCATTCATTTTAGGGCCTATCATTGCCTTTCCTCCCCTATTTATGCCATTCCTTTATCTACTGCCCCAGGGGCTGAGTTCACAGAGAGGTTTCCTGGTGGTATACCGCTTGATGCTCAGGCCGAGGTTGTTATAGAAGATGATGGTAAGGATAGTGAAGTCGACACCTCTACAGCTGTCGAGCATGAAAGCTCTATTTCTGAGTACAACCTTTTAGTCTTCAGACATTTTTATGCCATTCCTTCTTCAATCTCCTAGAGGAAGCCTCTAAAAGATGAGAGGGCTTTTTATGGTAGGGAGGGTGAGATCTGCGTCTATGAGCAGATGTTCAAGTTGGGTTTTTGCCTACCCATTCATCCTGCCATCTGAGCCATGCCTTCATACATAAATCTTGCCCTTTACTAACTATCGCCTAATGCGTAGAAGATCATGATAGGATCTATTATCCTCTAGAAGGTTTCTCATCATACCGACCTTCCAGTTAGAGTCTTCATAGGTTGTTACACTCCTTCATCTTCTAAGAACCATCCAGGATACTACAACTTTGTACACAAAAATTTTGAAAGAAGATGCTCCCAGTCTCTCAAACTTCAAACCTTGACTGGAAACCCCGATACTTCTTTGTGTCGGGTGCCTGGGAATTTGGTCCAAATCAGGCATATGGAGCCTCTGAAATGAGGATACCTCTGAGATGGACCAAAGCCTTTTTTATAGGCTAAGTCCCACCCTGGGTTAAGTCCTGATAACACCAAAGCCATCAAAGACCTTTGTACCCAAGGCAAGAATGGTCGCCTCGTCAAGCATGGGCATTTGATGACCCCCTATTACCTTTCTCAGATAGGTTTAGGAGGTGGTCCTTTGGAAGAGCTTCATACATTTCAAAATTTTATTACCAAGTTATGTCTCGTACTTTTATTTATCTGAACTACTAACTATGAGACTTCTCCTTTTGCAGAGCGACCAGACAGTATCTCAGATGACCTTTAGGAGATGTTGGCCCTCAATATTTCCAAACTCGTCGATAGGTGAGGCTATAAGACTTTCCCTCCCCCAATTCAAATGAAAAAGGGTATCATCACATCCAAGGCCGATGTTACTACCAAGAAGAGGAAGGCTCCTGCAGATCCTGTTTCAACTAGGCCACCAAAAGCTCAGAATACAAATCGTGGCATTACCATCCCCACCGATGATGCTTTAGCTGCTTGTTTGTCTTAGCTAAAGATCAGTAATAGCGTGACCGGTCATAGTCTGTAGTCCACTGATTCTATCGATGGGATCATGACTGAGGAAGATAAATGTTTTCTTTAATCTTTGGACGTTCCCTTGCTGGTAGAGTTTTCCCTTCACGGGATAGTTCAGGTACTTGGGTGGTTAAACATTTTTCTTGAAGTGTTGTCTCTACATTTTTTGAGTCATCACTACTCATAGGTTCCATCCTTTCCTGCAGGGAGTGTTATCTCTTCACCGTTTGGCTGACTGGACCTTAAAAAGGATTCCCTTGATCCAAAAGGGCAAGGATGTCGAGAAAGTGGAGGCTGGGCTAAGGGCCGACGTTGAGAAGGTTGAGAAGAACTTGAAGGTGAAAGACGACCATATTAGTCGTCTGAAGGAGGAGCATACCAAGGATTTGAAGGCAAAAAATGAGAGCATTCAGACCAAGAATGATGAGGCCGTTAAAATCGCATTGGCCCAGGTCGAGGAGAAGATAATTACTAACTACAAAACTTCTGATGAGTTTTTAGATTTTGACTTTGAATATCTCGAGAGGGTCATCAAAGCTGCTAGCTGATGGGCTTCCTTCACATACGGGGAGTCTACAAGCTTGTCTCCATATGACTTGATTGGTCTTGGCTTTACTGACCCACATCTTTCTAAAGCTCTGATGGAGGTGGAGGATGACAGCGTTGCTCCCGCAGAGACGAGCCCTTTGGATGTCACTGAGATTGAAGATGTTGCCAACTCTGAGGATGGGGTCGAAGTCACCGATGATGGGCTTGACAAGACATCCCCAACTTGTGATGGGTCGGATCCAGTCGGATGACAAATTCAGCCCTGAGGGCCTCTTTCTGTTTTGTTTTTATACTGTGAAGCTAATTGTAATTCTTCCTTCTACGAACTGTGGTTGTAACATTTTTTTTATGCAAACCTTCACAACCTCATCTTGTCATGAATGAAATGGAATCCCATTATTCCAAGTTTCTATTGATTTTCCATCATGATATTTTGTTCCTATATATGATGTTCTTAGTCTCATAATTCACCAAATTAATGATGTTTAGGGTCTGAGATCAGCAATTAAATAGTGTTTAGTCTCATAATTCACCAAATTGATGATGTTTAGGGTCTACGATCACCAATTAAATGGTGTTTTATCTCATAATTCACCAAATTAATGATGTTTAGGGTCTGAGATAGCCAAATTAATGATGTTTCATCTCATAACTCAACTAAATTAATGATGTTTAGGGTCTGAGATCACCAACTAAATGGTGTTTAGTCTCATAATTCACCAAATTAATGATGTTTACGGTCTGACATCACCAAATTAATGATGTTTCATCTCATAACTCACCAAATTAATGATGTTTAGGGTCTAAGATCACCAATTAAATGGTGTTTCATCTCATAATTTACCAAACTAATGATGTTTAATAGATTCAGATAAACTAACACAATAAATATTCGAATAAACAAACAACAATATGAGGGAACAATTGATATTCTCATTGATATTAACTCTCTTGAGTCTGATACATGTATTACAATAATACTTATTCAAATGATCATCATTCCAGGGGTTTGAGAAATGCTCTCCTTTAAGGTTCTCTAATCGATAGTTTCGTAGTACGACTTCATCGATCACCCTATAAGGGCCATGCCAATTTGGATGGAGCTTGTTGGGTTTTTTCCATGTCTTATTGTGAACTAGGTCTCCCACAACTATCGACCTCTCCTTCACCCTCTGATTATAAAATCTGGCCTCCCTCTGCTGGTAGGTTGCTTACCTCACCTCAACATCTTTTATTCATTCCTCTATTCGATCAAGATTAAGTTTTCTTTCTGTCGTATTTCCTTGAGGGTCATACATCTGAACTCTATGAGTAGGAAGACCAATCTTGGTAGGGTTGACGGCCTTTAAACCATAAACCAACATGAATGGGGTTTCTCCTGTAGGAGTTTTGACTATCGTCTTGTAAGCCTAAAGTATTACGTACACTTTTTCAGTCTATCTTCCCCTTACCTCTTCTAGCTTCTTCTTGATCCCATCAAGAATCGTTCGATTTGTAACCTTGGTTGGCCCATTTACCTGGGGTCGTCCAGGGGTGGAGAAGAATTATATGATCCCAACCCTTTCATAATATTTCTCCAAAGATAAATTCTTAAATTCAATCCCATTGTCCGAGATTAAGGTATTTGGGAGACCATACCTGCAGATGATGTTTTTACAGATGAACTGGAAGGTCTTATGTTCTATAATAGTGATCATCAGTTCAGCCTTTACCCACTTAGAAAAATAGTCTATCGCTATAATCAGGCACCAATAGTTATTCACTGCCCTAGGGAAAGGCGTTACTAGGTCAATCCCCCATACCGTAAAAGACCAAGTGGATGTAATGGAGGCCAGAGGTTGATGACGTTGGTGAGGGATGGTAACAAACCTTTGACATTTGTTGCATTTTTTAACATATGCTGCAGCATGTTTGGCCAGGGTCATCTACCAATAATCCTGAGTAACAATCCTCTTATCCAATGACCTTCTCCCAATATGACTAGAGCAAGAGCCTTCGTGCACGTCTTGAAGTATATATGGTACCTCAAATGGATGAACACGTCTAAGTAAAGGAAGCAAAAACCCCTTTTTGTACAAAATGTCCCTTATGACAGAGAACTTTGCAGGTTTGTACCTTAATTTTCTTCTATTGGATTTTGAAGATGGAAACTTCCCTTCTCGAATGTATCTGATGAGAGGATCCATCCACGAGGCTCCCTTATTCACATTCAGATAAGATTCGGATGCACCATATTCTTCTTCAATGGTCGGCCGAAGTAAGATTTCCGCTCGCACTATTGTTCTGATGTCAATTCTTATTACTGAGGCTAGTCTCGCAAGTGCATCGGCTCAGACGCTGTCTAGCCGAGGTATCCTCTTTAGTTTTACCTCTTTGAAACATTTCAATATCGATCTGACTCTTCCCATATATTTATCCACTCTCTCGTAATTGGCCTCATATACTCCTAAGATCTGATTTGCCACCAATCTTAAATCACTATGTACTAGGAGTTGGACGACACTAAGAGCTCGGGCCAAGGAGAGACCTGCTATCAGAGCTTAATATTAAGACTCACTATTGGAGGCCTTAAAGTTAAACCTCAGAGCATACTCAATGTCTGTGCCATTTGGTGCTGACATTATCAATCCACTACAACTTCCATTCTCGTAAGAGGACTCATCGATGATACTCCATATATGTGCCTAACTGCTTAGAGACATAAACCTCGATCAGCGATTGGCCCCTAACGGTCTCGTCCTAAGCAAGGTCATCCATGGCCGATGTTACTAGTTACCTCAGCAGGAGAGGTCTTCATAATCCATAGAGGTAGTTATCCATCTGGTCATCCAAGGCTTACAAGCTCGGCTTGGTTCAGGCCGAGGTTGCCATCCCATCATCATAACCAATCTCGGTTGGGGATCAGTCGACGTTCTTGCTACGCTACCATTACCTTGGCCCAGGCCAACGTCACAGCTCAACATGCCTTACCTCAGCTCTCCCACTGAGCCAAGGTCACCACCTCGTCCTCTTCCAGGCCGAGGGTGGGACCATTCACATATGGTCGAGTCCTTATCAGCATATGTATTATTGGGAACACGTGTACACAATCAATTATAACCGAATCATTCCCCTCGCGTGAGGGAATATTGAGGTCATCATTATTTACATGAGATCAGCTAGGTGTCATTCTCATACTGGTTCGATCCTCATGCACAAGTTCATTGCATGCTTGGGGGGTACATTACACCCCACAGGCACTATATATAGATGTCATCCCCTACCTTGTAAATGATTCAAAATCGGCAACCCTATCTGAAACTCTGTCCAAATATACAGTAGAGAAAGAAAGCTTGAGAGATTATATCCATGGCCATTATTGCCCTCTTGCAGTGATATTAATCACACACTTGCACAGTGGACGTAGGCCTAATTAGCTGAACCACTTATATTTCGGTGTTAATCCTCTTCTCCTCACCACAATCTCTTATATATATATATATAGTATACTCATATGCTACCATTGTTATCACTAGTTTGAGCATAAAACACCTTGACTGGTGGTGCTATTTCCAGCATCATCAATCGACAAAGAGGTTCTATACGGCATCAGCCTCTGAGAAGTTTCCCTCGGATAAGGATCCTTATTTAAAGAGATATCGATGTTCTTCATTTTCAAACACCTTCCCTCTTGTTGTGCTTATCTCAGCCTCGTCCAAGGCTAGGTTGAGAGGTCTTCCTTGTAGACTATTTGCCTTCTTGAAATTCTCATTTTTAGCCTTAGCTTCATCCCAAGTGGACTCGACCATAAAGTTTTCCAATGCCTCTCCATTGATTACCATCCTCGGGTGATAGACGTTGTCAAACTCTCCTAGATCAATTGCCCAAGACACTAGTCTCCCTGATTTCTCAGGCTTGTGGATTACCTATTTGAGTGGTGAGTAATTGAGGACGACTATTGAGTGAGTCTGGAAGTACGGTTTCATCTTTCTACAAGTGTGGATTAGAGAATAAGCTAACTTCTCCATCCTAGGATACCTCTACTCAGATCCTTGGAGTGCTTTTCTATTGAAATACACTGGCTTTTGTACCTCATCCTCTTCTCTCATAATAGAAGCGCTAATAGCCGAATCTGAGACGACTAGGTATACATATAATTTTTCACCTTGGATTGGCCGTGAAAAAACTAATGGACAGCCGAGGTAGGACTTTAGCTCTCTAAAATCCTTGTCACACTCCTCACTCCATTTAAAATCTTTTCTAAGAATTTTAAAAAATGGAAGACACATATCTGGGGCTCAAGAGACAAACCTGTTTATGGCAGCCACTCGTCCAGTAAGCCTCTGAATACCTTTGATGGTCTTGGGGGTCTTCATCTCTAGATAAGTTTTTATCTTCTCTAGATTATCCCCTGTACCTCTTTGATTGATAATAAAACCCAAGAACTTTCCAGCGCTGACACTAAAAACCATTTAGCCGGGTTAAGCTTCATTTTGTACTCATCCATTGTATCGAAGGTTATATTAAGGTTGGCCGCATGAGTGTCGTCCTTCAGAATTTTCATTAGCATCTCATCAACATAAACCTCCTTGGAATTTCCAATCTGATATTTAAACATTTTATTTACCAGACGTCGATACGTGGCCACAGCGTTCTTCAGGATGAATGGTATAACCTTGTAACAATATGTTCCTTTGTCTGTGATGAAGGCTATTTTATCTAAGTCGGCTGGGTCCATAAAGATTTAGTTGTAACCAGAGTAAGCATCCATGAAGCTCATCAACTCGTGACCTACCATCGCATCTACCATATGATGAACTCGACGGAGGAGGAAGCTGTCCTTGGGGCAAGATTTGTTCAGTTCGGCGAAGTCTGCACACATCCTCCACTTTCCATTGGACTTGGACACAATCATGACCTCTTTAATGAACTTAGCCTCTTCAATATTTTTAACCTCGTCCCTTATAACATCATATTTCTCCCGGGAGTAAATCCTCCTCCTTTTTTTTAACTAACTTTGCATATCTTACCACATTGAGCTTGTGACTCATTATCTGAGGATCAATGCCTGGAATGTTTGCATGACTCCAAGAAAAGATGCTATGTCTTCTCCTCAGCAACTTGATCAACTCGTCTTTGATCTCTGTATCTAAGGCTTTTCCAACCTGGATAGTTTTTTTGGCTCATCCTCATTAAGGACGATGGATTCTACCTCTTTCGTGGATTCCCCTTTCTTGAGCTTTGTCACGTCTCTAGGATTAAGGGTGTCGATGTTATAAGTGGTGGTTGCCTTGTTGTGTGATTCTCTCTCTATAGCCGAATTAAAGTAGCATTATTGTGCCGATGTTTGGTTACCCTAAACTTCCCTTACTCCATAAGGAGTCGGGAATTTTATCATATGGTGAACTGTTTAAAGCACGGCCTCAAATTCCTTGAGGGATACTCGTCCTAATATGAGGTTGTAAGCTGAAAAGACATTCTCATCCATAACAAAAAAGTTAATTTTTTTGTTTAGCCACTGGGGCCACTTGTCCCCCATTCTTACATCCATATCGTATATTCCCAAGGGATGAACTTTCTCCCCACTGAATGCTATAAGGGGACGATGGTATGGTACAAGCCTAGCTCGACTATTTCTCAATCCCTTGAAACATGGCCAGAACATAACATATGTCGAGCTTCCCCCATTAACTAAGATCCTCGACACTTCACATCCATGCACCCTGGTTGTGATGATGAGAGGGTCGTCGTGTGGAGCTAAGATACCCTTAAAGTCTAGTCTTGAAAATCCAACTACGAGGGTGTCCATGTCCACTTTCTTCCTTTCTCTGATTTAACATCAATGGAGGTCGAGTGCACAACCTTAGCCTTTGTTATTGCCTTCGCCTCAGACATATGGGCTTTATGGTTGGCCACTTCCGATCCTCCTCCTGCTAGGCTACCACAAATCATTCCTACCTTAAATGAGATCATATTAAGCCACTTTACTGGGACATTGTCATCCTTTGGTGGAAGATATGGATCATCACTGTCCTCGTCTAAAAGATAATCTCGTCTGGCTGGATCATCTTCTTGCCATTTATCATTCCTTCTCTTTCTAGGGTCGTCTCTGCCTCCCTTGGAAGCGCCTTTTTCAACATACTTTCACAATTTTTTAGCCTTTAACATTTTTTCAATATCATCTTTCAAAGCAAAGCATTTGTCATGGTTGTGGTCCTGGTGGAATTCACACCACAAGTTCTTATTCCTCTTATGGGGAGGAGATCTTAATTCTTCAGGCCATTTTAAAGATCAATCACTCTTTATCTCCTTTAAGATGTGCTCATAGCTTACAGTCAATGGAGTGTAGTCTGTAAACTTATCATCTGCTGACCTTTTCTTCCCATTTTTATTCTTTTTCTGAAACTTGCTTCCACTGCCACTTCCTTTCTAATCCTCATACTTAGAATCCATTCCCTCTTTAGCATTCATAATTTCCCCAACTGTTGCAAGTAACTCGGCTATTGACTTAGGAGGGTCTTCAACAAGCTTCCATAATAACTTTCCCTTCTAGAGGCCTCTTATGAGGGTTGTCGTAGCTATGCTTTCCTCATAGTCTTCCACTTCTAACTTCTCTTTGTTGAACCTCGCGATGTAATTTCTTAGACTCTCATTCTTCCCCTGCTTGACATAAAGTAGATGAGTCATCTTTTCTGAGGTTTGAACTCAAAGCAAAATTTATGAATAAATCACTCGGTCAACTGTTTAAAGATCTCTATAGAATTCTTAGGAAGTGAAGTAAACAAAACGCATGTAACCCCAATAAAAGTGCTTGAAAAAGAATGACATCTCATCTCATCTGAGATAGAGTAGATATCGGCAACCGATTGATACATTTCAATGTGATGGGCATGATTAGAGCTTCCATCATACTTGGGAGCCACTACAGGCAGCTTGAATTTGGTCGGGGTTGGGAAGCTGACTATCTTTGTAATGAAGGGTGAACCCTCCGAGTACCCCCTCTACAAAGGGTCTCGGTTCTTTATAATGTCTCTAATCTTATATTTAATTCTTTGAATCTAATCATTCTAGAGTTTTACAACGTCGACCTGGGCGATGTTGTTTCTGCCACTTCTAGTGGCTGTACCAAGGGTTCTCTTGCATCTGACCTCCGTCGGCTATTAACTTCCCCATGACCCCTTTCTCGACCGTTATAGGGTTGGTCATGCTATATCTAACAGTCAACCCCTTCTCTTCTGGACCCTATAAGGCTTTTTGACCTCATAAATCTTTCCCTTAGGTCATTGACTGGTCCGAGCCTTTCAAAGGCTGACCCTCTGCTCAAACGATCAAATGTTGAGCCTCTCGGGTGATATTCGGGGTTTGGTCTCCTATACCTTCCTTGAATATCTTGGAGGGGTTGTATAGTATTGTTGGAAATTTCATATGGCTCCCAGAATTCTATTGGAGTATCATCGGCCTCCACATCATCATATTGGTCCTCAAGGAAAGGGTGTCCTTGCCTTCCCAGGCGTTGACACCTTGGGTCAACAATATCCCTCTGCCGCTGGGGAGGAGGAAGATCTTTACGTGGTGCCTGGGGTGGTCCCTTGGACTTATGGTGTTATTCTTGTGCAGCTGCCAGAGTGATAATCTCCGTCGAGATTCTTAGTGGCCTCCTCATCACATTTTGGATGAGTGCATCGAACTGCTCTTGCATCACTTGTTGGCTGGCCACCAGGGATTTTAAGGTTGTGGCCACCTGACCTATCTCGGACAGGGATGGAGCGTGAATGGATCTGGGTCCTCCTCCACCAGCTGGTGGAGAAGGTGGTGCCAATTATGGTGCCATGTGTTTCCCTTGAAACCGAGCTGTGATATAGAAAACTTGAGAGCTTTTCGACCTTTAAGGACCTCTTTCAATGGAGAAACAACTCCACACAAGGGGAGGACTGGTTAACCACTAGAAATTCCGATGAGGCCAAGCTATAAAAAGCATGAGATGAAGCTTCTCATTCCCACACACGGCGCCAAACTGATGATGCTAGAAATAGCACCACCAGATCAAGGTGTTGGAGTGATCAAACAGGTATAACATTAGTAGCACATAAGCAATATAAATGTAAAATGAGATGAGGAGAAGAGAAGAAAGACATCAGTATAAGTGGTTCAACCTATCTATGCCTACATCCACTGTGTAGGTGAGTGATCTTCACTATAAAATAAAGGCACTAATGTCCTTGTGATACAATACCCACTCTCTCTCTCTATTGTATATTTTAATAGAGCTTCCGTTAGGGTTTGTAATATGCGATCCCCTTCAAGGAAGAAGATAAATGGTATGTATAGTGCTTAGGGGGTGTAGTGTACCCCCCAAGCATGCAATGAGAATGTGTAGGATGATCTAGCCAATCTCATGTGGACATCTAGTTGTGCCACATGCAGATCATAATGACCAAATATTCCCTCACGTGGGGGAATAATCTAGTTATAACGGTTTTGTCCACGTGTTCCATGTCTCTTTGTACTTGCATATGATAGGACTGGTGACATCATCCACTAGAACCTCGGCCTAACTAGGTACGAGGTTGATGACTCCGACAGGAACATTGATCCTTCAACCACAAGTATACCCTTGGTCAGATAGGCCAGTCGAGGTTAGGTAACCGGGCTCATTTTTGCTATCTGCCTAAGTAGAATATAAGATTGGTTCAAGTTGGTTCTTATGAGGTCGTCCTCATCAGGGATGACCTTATTGTTGACTGGTGGGGATCTTCTGATGACTCGGCCATGAGATTGGACGATGTTGTTACTCAGAGTACAAGGGAGCACTTTGGTCATATCAACTAACATCCTATTCTTTTAATCACGTAATACCTTGATCCCTAGGATGTGGCTGGATTTTCCTAAGTCTTTCATATCGAAATGGCTAGACAACCACAATCTTATGCTAGACAATACACCGCCATTATTCCAAATGAGGATAACACCATCTTTGTAAAGTATTATAAATACTACCATGCTTCCATCATTTTTCTTATACACACAAGTCTTATCTATAAATTGATCAATACCAAAAGATTTAACTTTCGCATCAAATTTGTTACTCCAAGACCTTGGAGCTTGATTAAGTCCATAAATGGAGCCCTTAAGTAGCACCATATAGATATACTCATCAAGATTATCATTCAATAATGCAGTCTTAATGTCTATTTTCCAAATCTCGTAATCAAGATGTGCAACAATGGATAAGATAATGCGGATAGACTTAATTATAAATATAAGAAAAGAGGTCTCCTCATAATCGATACCTTCTTTTTGAGTGAATCCTTGGTCAATAAGCCATGCCTTGATGGTTTCCACCTTCCTGTCTACCCATTCCTTCCTCTTGTAGATCCACTTACATCTGATGGGTTTTATCCTATATGGCCAGTTTACAAGTTCCCATACTTGATTTTAATACATTGAATCCATCTCAATATCTATACCCTTTAGGCCAAACTCCGAATCCTTATCTTATAGTGACTCTTCATAGTTAACGGGATCCAATTCATGTTACCTTGTGACTTCATCGATGATCTCTTCCAAATACACTAACCTATCAGGTTGATGCCTAACCCTCCCACTATTATATGGCTCCACTTAGGGTCCACTATATGTGATACATGAATCATTATAATCGATAACTCTCCCACTACAATCAAGTAGTGTACTATCAGTATCATGTTGTATTTTATCATGTACGGGTGGTCCCAAAGAATTTTCTGGCTATTATCCTCTTAGCTCTTTTACCAAAATTTTTTCAGTCCTTAGGATCATAGAATTCTTCACCCTTGGTTCTCTTAGCATAACCTACAAAGAGGCATACATTTATATTTGATCCCAGATTCCCTAGATCCTTTCACAACACAGATGTTGGGTAACCCCATATCCGAATGTGTAATACCCCGCCCGAGTATTTCATTTAGATTTTTGTATAAGTTGTAATGGAGTGTGGTCTTATGTTAATTATAGGAAATTTATGGGTAAAAGCTAGAATTTGGAGTAAAGAATAAGATTTGAGGGTTCGAATAAGAGTGAGCACTCTTGAACGAGGTTTGGATCCCGTTCGAAACAGGAGATCATCACGTGAAGACACGTATCGAACGAGGTGGACATGTTGCAAAATGAATCTCGAAGTCGTTCGAACGACATGCCCAAAAAATGTTTAATATGACTTTCCCTTGTGCACTGTCATTTTTCTGGCCATTGGATCGTTTATATGTCGAGCTTCGGTGAGTCCAAATTGGGAAAAATGGGGTTGTCGGGCATTTTTAGGGTTTTATAAGAGATGGTTGGGGTCATTTATGTATTTTTGAAGTTGGAAGAAGATGAGAGAGTGAGAGAAGTGGTCTTCCAGCATGGGAGAGCTTCTCTCCACCTCGAACCACCTCAAAACCACCATGGGAGAGATTCCGCCATGTAGTTTTGATTGTTAGAAAATTAAGAGTAGGATGCCTTTGAACTTGATGATGGGTTTTCTACTAGAAATCAATGATAAACATTTTTTTAGGAAATAAAAAAGTGGAAAAATGTCCTTTAGTTGAGAATAAATGAAGAATAATAACTTCAAAGTTTTCTTGAAATAAATGGGATTTTCATGCAAAGCGTATGCTTAAAGTCATACTAAATATTTTTGTGGAATAAAAATATTTTAAATTTGCATTTTTATCTTGCCTAAGATATTTGATAAATTCAGTTTGATTTCTTAAAAAATTAAAGATTTATAAAAGAATGGGACATCGATTTGAGTTTTAAGAAATAAAATGTCCTATGGTCTTGAAAAGGTATGTTTTGCAAATATTATTAATGAAATGCATGTTTAATCCATTTAATAGGGTTTTAGGATGTAAAATCCATCTTCTCATGCATATAAACTTGTAGTAGTTTGATGATGAACATTTGAACAAGTTTAAAGAAAATTTTGTTAGGTTTAAACAAGAAATAAGAAAAGTAGTAGTTCTATTCTTCAAAGTGTGTGAAAAAGGGGCTAAAGGTGTCATAAATATTAAGGTTGTAAGACAATATGTGTTGTTAAAAAGGAAATGTTATTTTCTTATAAACGTAGTCCTTAAGAGTAATAAAATTTCTTGAATAAAGAAAGTAAACAAATGTCTAATTTTGAAATATGGTTAGTAAAGGTGTTGGATAAGTGTTCATGGTTAAACATTGGGAAACTGGTGAGTGTAACTTAATAATGTTTCGAAAAAATTAACACTTACGAAAATAGAGTAAAAGATAACTTTGGAAACAAATGAATAAAATGGTAATTTTATGTAAAGTGGAACATTTTTATGAAATAAAAATGTTATAAAGGGTGTTACACATGTTAGTCCTAATGGATATGATTTCTGGAATAAAATCAAGGTTAAAGTGTAAAGGACATGAAATGATAATTTCGAAGTGTAACACAAGTTGAGATGTGACCTTGAGTTTGGATACGACTGGGTAAAAGGAAAAGTAAAATGATGTGGACATTTGTAAAATGTTAAAACACATTAAAAGGAACTCGGATGACACTGGGAAAATTAAGGAGGGCTCGGAGCCCTGGGGTGAAAGACCCAAACAATGGCCAGAGAATATGTTGCACATAGGTGGCGATGTGGAGCCCGTTAAAATATGCGGTTACTGGAATATTCCAAGAGAAAGATAAAGGAATAAGGAACGTGTCAAGAGATAGGTCGTTTAGTGAAATTTGTGTTAAAACAACCTAACTTTCATGAATTAATAAATGTTCCGGTAAGGGTAAAATGTACAAGTAAATGTGAAATTGATTAATGTCCATAAGATAAGGAAAAAGGGTAAAGTAAGAGAGTAAATGGGTGGTCGAGCAATTTAAGAGGTTTAACCCATTATTAACACACACATGTGTGTGTGTGTGTGTATGTGTGTTGTGAAAGGTCTTTCCAATGATCAATGAGTATTTTCAAACACGGTGTTCGCGTGTCTTGAAATGGTGATTTTTAATGAAAATACTAATTTGGAATGGTTAAAATAAAAAGGGTAATTCTGGTAAAGCAATGACTTTGGGTTGGACTAAGTGTAGTTCCATCACATATTTAACCGTGTGTGTTAAATAAAGAAGTAAATGTCAAAATGGGAAAAAGGAAGTTTCTTACAAGATCAAGGTGAATTAGTCGAATAAACGAGGTTTTCAGAAGTAAAATGGCTTCATGCTTTAAGTATATGGGTATGAATTTATATATATGTCCAAGGTAGTTTCATGTGCATGTTGTTATAACATGTGTAAGAGAGTAATCCCCATAAAGCTTGGGAGTATAGAAATACCATTAGAGGCATAACCCCTACAGGTATAGTAATAAATTTTGACCCAAGTACTCTTTAACAAAGACAAATGAACATACAATATTATATATAATTAACATTCACATTGAACTCACAAGTCTCTCGTTTATAACTTAAATAATAATAACGGAAACTAAGAACAACTCATTCAAAGGTAAAGAGAAGTAAGAATCCTAGATACACCTTGGCAGACATCCAACACACTAACAACCTCTAAGATATCTCTGCTTAGCTATTAAAAGCATCAGAATAAATGACAAATGGTGGGTGAGTAAACTTCCTCTGGTTTGTAATAACTTCTGGAAATCTCTTTCTCTCTCTATCATTAAACTCTCTAGAAAGAAATTCCTTTCTCAGAAGTGGTTGAGTCCAATAAATATCCCCACAACCCTCTCGAGATGTCTCAGTCTTCATTAATGTGAAAGAGCTTTGTTTCAGACTTTAGGTCTCAAGCGTTAGATGCCTGATGGATTAACACACCTTACATCATAATCATTAAATGCCAAGACATGCCTTTTTCCTATACACTGTGCATCAGAGGACTATCACAACAAAAGGGTCTCACCAAACCGTCTGACATCCCCAATACCACAGTGGTTTACTCATGTTCAGATTGGATAGCGGGTAGTGGCAAGTGACGCCACCTAAAGTAGATGTGACATCTGGGAGAGGACTGTTTGGCTCAAAACTGAATATTAGATGGAACTCAAGGTTTCTCTGTACAATATTCCATGATGAAGGATCTCTCGGTATTTTACTAGGTGTATCTAAGATAGTCAAGACAAGACTTAACGCTGCATCACTTCTTAATCCTCTAAATCAAGTCCTTTAAAGTTCCCACAGTGAGGTCATTAGATAGATCATGTGAGCTTTCCCAGGATTTTCCAAGGCTGGTCTCTCGTGAGTACCATTTGATATCACACTCAATATTACAATTGTCACATTATTACAATCAATGTATTCAAAAGATACAATTTGACTAAGTAAGAATTGAAGATAAAGAAGATATCTCTCACCAAGTTTCCTCGCTGAGATGCCTCGCTATATTCATGTTGCTTCATTCTCTTGAGTCTCTTCTATTAATAGGGGAAGCTTTCTCTAATTTATAGATTACCTTCAATCCCCCACTACAACATGTTAGAGTCTTATTTATATCGTTTACTTTTATACTGCATTTTGTATATTTCTCACTGAGCATTTGGCTCACTCCCTCGCTTTGTTACATTAGGTTGGGTGCAGTTTTGTATTTTTAGAACGTTATATAGGTAGGTATTCGCCTTTATATACGTTAGAAGCTCTGTATGCTTGGACTTCGGGGTGTTCCGCACGGTCCCTCACATAGTTTGATCCGAAATAGAATTTGCATGCTTAAGAAATGATAAGTTAATTAAAATAAAACTAGATTAGAACAATTATATAGGTTATTTCATTGCACTTCACACCTAACACTCAGGTCATATCTGGTTAACTCTGGGTAATCCATAAATCTGGGACAAGGTGTTAAAAATGGTATCAGAGCTCTAGGTTCAACGTTCCTTTCGAGACTATGTGGTGAGGTTGGTAGGGGATCTTTCGACATCGGTGTTGGTTTGGGTATTAGTTACGGTTAGTTAGTGCCCTCAACGGTGAAGTCAAAGAAGTTAGCACGATAGGTGAATTCTTTGCCAAGTGGCAGGAGACCAAATTAGCTATTGTTAATCGCTTTCGCGCTTCTAACTTAGGTATTCAAGTAAGTTACGAGTGTCCTTGCAAGCTAATAGTGGAGACATCACAGGGTTTTAGTCAGAGGTTCTTGTGTATCAATCCATAGTAATATAAAAAGGCCAATTGGAATGTAGAGAATATTTAATGACATCTACCGAGTTAGAACATGACTCATGTAAAGTCAATCAGGGAGATTAGGTAGGTAGTGAATTATATCTAAACAGTGTTGATTGCTGATAAAAATGCATTAAGTTCTCTGACTAGGTACTTTTGAGTAGTTCGTACTCATGATGTTATTAGGAAAATTCGATAACCGTGTTGGTCAACACTGAGTATGTGTACTCAGTCTAGGCTGGTAAGATAGTATTTTTAAAAGTAAGTGCCCTGGTGATTCTTGATTGAGAGCTATACGTCATAGGGTGTGATGAGAGTTATGGGCATATTACGATGAGTATATTACGTATGCAACAATAATGAATGAGGAGAATCAGGAGTGAAATCTAAGTAGTCTTTCATGACGGGGTTTTAGAAATTATGATGCGATTTTAAGGAATAGAATCGTTAGTGACGTTGGTGATGCAGACCTAGAGATATAGGTTGTAGGCGACGTCCTATAACCAATCAAATCCTTAGTAGTGTTAGTTGTGATTTGTACGTGGAGTATGATAAAGGCCATGTGGAGGAACAAAATATTAGTATCTAAGTAAAAAAGGCTCATTTTAGCCGTCGAAGTAAGGTCTAAGTGCAAGGTAATCCTAGTATGAGTGTCATTTAAGGGTGTACTAGAGTGTCCATAGGACAAATTGTGTATGGTGTCATTAGGGATATAAATCAATTGTTATAATTCCTTAAGTTGTCTGATGGTTAAGGTCTTCCATGTGTGGAAGTTCGTGGACTAGTGTCTTTATAAGCACCAAATAATCGCAATGTGGGTATTGAAAGGTTTGGAAGGCGCACTTATAATCATGAAGGTATGGATGATGAAGTCTTGTAGGTTCTTGAGGATGGTTACATAGAATGTGTTTGTGTACTTAGGAGACTAGTTAAGTTTGATATAAAGGAACATTGACATCCTAGTAATGATTGTGTTAAGGGTTAGTATATGATATGAGATTGCTAGTCAAAGTTTAGAAGAGCCGTATAGTTTATGTACCAAGTGTGGTTCCCCGAATTGGCACAGATGGGTGGTGTATCAACCAAGGAGGAATTATAATTTCATGTAGTTATGGAGAGTGATGTTCGAATGTCATGGGATGACTAGTAGTGGAGGTGTGACACTTAGTTTTGAGGTGTGCTAGAAAATGTATTCGAGACTTAGGTTGATGACGACATGTAGAAACTAAAAAATGGCAACTAAGGTGAGGTAACATCCAAGAATGATTAGAATGTTGGCATGTGTCAATGGTATATATTAGTATAACCTTATCAAGATAAGGACTAAATCTTTCCACATCCTTCCATACCACTACCTAGGAGATGTATCCCTGGGTGGTACTTACTACCCTTAGAGTGCCAATGGAGGCCGGTGTGGTCGTTAAGAAAATTCGGTTTGGGTAGAACCTATAAGTAAGATTAAGGACAATCTATTATAGTTAAGGGATACAATAAGCTTAATGACTCCCTAGAGAGATAAAGGTCCGTATGTTACTTCCATGTTGCAGGAATGGACAGTTGTGATTCGATTCATCACGGTTAGTAACCCAAGACCGGGTATATGGCTAGGATTAGTACCCAGTGGGAACGTCGATAATCAGTAACGTGACTTTTAGCATATGTCACAGGTTTGCTTCTGTAAATCATAGTCGGATGCTTATGGACAAAATATCTCGGTACGGTTTCTTATTACTTTGGACTCTCGTGTGTCCCTATCGGTTTTGGTAGTTGAGGATTGGTATTCTGACATGTGTAATATCTCAGATTGGCTCCATGTCATGGTACGACACGACTGAGCCTAGTAGAGAGTGGTCGACGGGTTATGCTCAATACATCTCGATAACTTGGTGCACCCTATCTGAGGTATTCTTGCTATTGCATAAAGTTTTGGGTTCGGGTGGTTGCACTTTCGTCCACATAGTATTAGAGACCTTTTGACATTCCAACACGACAGTCAGTGGCTCTGGTTGTAATGAGCGGGATTATAACTTAAGGATATGGAATAGTGTTAAAATCAAGGAAAACTTAGCATACAGTATTTCCTTGCCACAGCGAGTGCTCAAAGGTGAGATGCTTAGAGTAGTACTAGTCATCATAATGATGCATTGGAAGGTGTAAGCCAAATGCATGGTGATGACTTGGTAAGAATATTACTTCTTAGAATTAAAAATTAGCATAGTATAATTATCAGAAAGCTCATGTGAGTGTGGTCAGGATAGCCAAAAGATTTTTGGGACGCAAGATGTGCAGTCATAAGATATAATTGACTTTGGTGATTAATACGATAATCGGTTCTATTATGGTTCGCATTGGGTGAGTGTCGATGGCTAGAGAAGCTAACCCTTGGAGGCATCGGTATGCCTTGGGCACTAGCATAGGCAGTACTAGAAACTATTTAGACATGATCATCAAGTGAGTGGAGACTCGGAGTCAATTATGCGACGTCCATGGTTAGCGAGATGGTGACGAACCCCATGTGGGGGCATGTAGTGTGACCTTAGTATGGAGAACTTGGATGATTTGTCTTGGAGGATTTCTATGTCTTCGAATAGAAGTTAGAGAGCCCCGTAATGTTAAGGATTGACGAATCAACAATTTATTCCCAAGGAGGGAAGTTTGTAATAACCTGCCCTAATATTTCATTTATATTTTTGTATAATTTGTAATGGAGTGAGTTCTGATGTTAATTGTAGGAAATTTATGGGTAAAACTAGAATTTGGATAAAACAATAAGATTTAAGGGTTTGAAAGAGAGTGACCTCGCTCGAACAAGGTTTGGACCTCGTTCGAAGAAGGGGATTAAGTGAGCTTCGCACGAGGTCCCATTACCTTATAGTCCCAGGTCGCTTGAAGGTCACGCGAAGCCACACATCGAACGAGGAGTACATGTTGTTCGAATGATGCTTAATGTCATTTGAACGACGTGCCTCGAAAATGTTTAATCTGACTTTCCCTTATCCACTGTCACGTTTGTGGCCATTGGATCGTTGAGCTATCTACCTCTTTGGGCCCAGATTGGGAAAAATGGGATTTTTGGGTGTTTTAAGGGTTTATAAGGGATGGTTTGGTTCATTTATGTATTTTGAAGTCGAAAGAAGATGAGAGAGTGAGAGAGGTGGTCTTCCACCATGGGAGAGCTTCTCTCCACCTCAAACCACCTTAAAACTACCCTATACAACCCTATTATTCTAGTATTTCACCCCACTCAACCCTATAACATCTATTTCCACCATTGTTGAATTGGAGGTACGAATTTTGGATAAGTGTTGGGGGATTTTTAGAGAGGATGATGTAGCACATATGGACCATTTTTGGAGGATTCTTTTGGCAACCCCTTGCAACCACCTTTGGAGGTGGGGGTTACTCCTCCTACACCAACCTTTTACCACCATTTGGAGCCTTTAAGGGTGGGAACAACCTACTCTTAGATTAAGACTCTATGTTAACAAATTGTAGTCTTGATTGTCAGAATATTAAGAATTGGGTACTTATGAAATTGATAATGGATTTTAATGATAAACATTTTTTATGAAATAAAAATGTGAAAAAATGCCTTTTTGTTGAGAATAAATGAAGAATAAATATTTTAAAGTTTTCTTGAAATAAATGGAATTTTCATGTAGAGGGTATTCTTAAAGTGATGCTAAACATTTTTATGGAATAAAATGTTTTAAATTTACATTTTTATCTTACCTAAGATATTTGGTAAATCAAGTTTGATTTCTTGTAAAAATAAAGATTTTATTAAAGAATGAGACATTGATTTGAGTTTTAAAAAATAAAATATCCGATGGCATTGAACATGTATGTTTTGCAAATATTAAGAATGATATGCATGTTTAACCCATTTAATTGGATTTTAGGATTTAAAATTCATCTTCTCGCGCATATAAATTTGTAGTATGTTGATGATGAACATTTGAACAAGTTGAAGTAACGTTTTATTGGGTTTAAACAATAAATAAGAAAAGTAGTAGTTTTAATCTTCAAAGCATATGAAAAAGGGGTTAAAGGTTTGATGAGTATAAGGTTATAAAACTACATGTGTTGTTAGAAAGGAAATGCAATTTTTTTTTATAAAAGTAGTCCGTAAGAGTAATAAGATTTCTTGAATGAAGAATGTAAACAAATGTCTAATTTGGAAATCTTGTTAGTAAAGGTGTTGGATAAATGTTAATGGCTAAACATTTGGAAGTTGGTGTGTACAACTTAATAATGTTTCAGGAAAATTAACACTTGTAAAATTGAAGTCAAATATGAGTCTCGAAACAAATGGGTAAAATGGTAACTTTATTTAATGTGGAATATTTTTAGGAAATAAAAATATTAGAAAGGGTGTTACATATGATAGTCCTAATGAACATTATTTCTGGAATAAAATAAAGGTTAAAGTGTAAAGGATATGAAATGATAATTTCAAACTGTAATACAAGTTGGGGTGTAACCCCGAGTTTAAGCTCAATCGGGTAAAAGGAAAAGTGGAATAATGTGAATATTTGTAAAATATTATACCACATTAAAAAGGAACTCAGATGACACTAACAAATTAAGGAGGGCCTAGAGCCCTGGGGAAAAGACCCAAACACTGGCCAGAGCATACAGTGCGCATAGCCGGCGGCGTGGAGCCTATTAAAGTATGAAGTAATCAGAAGATTCTGAGAGAAAGATAAAGGATTAAAGAACCTGTCAAGAAATGGGTTGGTTGTGAAAAATGTGTTAAAACAACCTAACTTGAATGAATTAATATATGTTCCGATAAGGGTGAAATGGACAAGTAAATGTGAAACTGATTAATGTTCATAAGGTAGGAAAAAATGGTTAGTGAAGAGAGTAAATGGGTGTTCAAGCAACCTAAGAGGTTTAACCCATAATTAACACATGTTTGTGTGTGTTGTGAAAGGTTTTTCCAAGGATAGATGTGTATTTTCAAACACGGTGTTCGCGTGTGTTGAAATGGTGATTTTCAATGAAAATACTAATGTGGAATGGTTCCAATAAAAAGGGTAATTTTTGTAAATCAATGACTTTGCGTCGGACTAAGTGTAGTTGTTTCACATATGTAACCGTGTGTGTTAAATAATAAAGTAAATGGAAAAATGGAAAAAAATGATTTTTTTTACAAGATTAAAGTATAAGGGCATGCACGTATATATATGCCCAAGGTAGTTGCATGTGCACGTAGGTAAAACATATTAGAGTCTTCATTCTGTCATTCGATTATATACATTTTGTACACTTCCCACTGAGAATTTGGCTCACTCCTTAGTTTTGTTACGACAGGTTTGGTGCGGTTTCATATTTTGAAGCGTTATATATGTAAGTATTCTCCTTTATTTATGTTAGTAGCTCTGTATGCTTGGACTTCGGGGTGCTCCCCATGGTCCCTCACGTAGTTTGATCTAAAATTGGATTTCCCATGCTAAACAAGTGAAATATTAATTGAAATAAAATTGGATTAACAATATTATATAGGTTGTTTCGTTGACTACGAGTAGCCGATATATCTGGGCTGGGGAGTTATAGAATGTGACCTAGACTTGGCTTTAGACCTTTTTACAGTTCTACGGGAGTTGACGAGACAAACATAGACGGAACTAATTTCAATAAATATGTAGCCATCTCTATTGCAAATCCCCAAAAGGAATCCGATGGATCCGAATAGCTCCTCATGGACCTAACCTTATCCAAAAGAGTTGTGTTCCTTCTTTTCAGCATACCATTTTGCAATGGTGTGCCAAGTGCAGACAATTAGGTTATGATACAAAACTCTGGTAAGTGTTGTCTAAACTCTCCCAAGTCGTATTTCCCTCCATGATGTAACACCTTATATTTTTAAATAATTAATTTCAGCATTTTAATTAAACGCATGCTCATAATAATAGTGCAATTTAATAAATATTAATTAGTGAGAGTAAAATTAGTATTCATGTGGAAATAAAATTTACAAAGTGTGATTAAGTAAATTAAATTCAGTAAATTGTTAGTACGTCATAGTGGGTAATAACGACGAGGATTGATGGTATCTCAACTGGGACATACGTGTAGGCTATTTGTGGATTGAGATAGGATATTTATGTTTGGTGACTCGAATGGTGATTCCAAGTGCACGGTAGATTCGGAATGAGTCGAAATAGTTAAAATTAATTGCCCGAGGGTAAAGATTGGTTACCAGGAGCTTTTTAGACTAGTCGGGACCCATTCGGGACATTTACGTCATTTTTCATTAAGGGGTTAACCTAAATTAGAGATTAAGGGGTTGAAATGGGAGATTAGGGTTAAGAGGCAACCATTTTTCACATTTTAAACCTCTAGGAGTCTTTTGGTGAGAAAAGAAGGAGGAAGAACACAATGAAGGGTGGAAAAGGCTATTCTTGACTAGATTCAATAAGGAAGAGACAAATATTCAACCATCATTCATGGCAAGTGTATAACTTGCTTGTTGATTTTGCATTTTTCAGATTTATATTAAAATTGATAGGATAAAACTAATTTTGCGATGGGGATCCACATGTAAAATGCTGTTTGGGGAAAATATTTACATATGAATCATGTGATAATATTAATCTTGATTTCTGTGAGAACAAATCTTGATTTTTATGGAATTAATCTTGATTTCTGAGATATTTCGTACTTGTAATAATCTAAATTGTGTGGAAAAAATTCAAAAATAATTGGAAAATAATCTAATTAGAGAATTAATTAAAAGGAGAAGAAATCTCGAAATTGGGATAAAATCACTGAATATGTTGAATTGATGAAATTGGAAAGATGATTATGAGAATTGTGAATATCAGGATGGATTTAAATTTGGTTTTATGTATAAGAAACCTTGGGAGACTAAAATAGTGTTGGGGTTGTGAAAGTTTTCTAAAAAAATGTTGGGAATTCAGAAAACTCGTCACTTTAATTCAAGAACTGGGCTCTTGCCCAGAATCGAATCGATTCGACCATCATAGGTAAATAGATTCGGCGGGTGAATCGGTTCGGGTATGAACCCAAATCGATTTGGACCTGCTGTGAGGGAGAGTCAGATCTTTTAATGTAATTGGAGGGGCTTTTGGGTAAGTATAGATTGTACAATGTCCGTAGGGTGTTGTTGGACTTCTAGAAATTTTATAAATAATTATAAGACCTCAGGTAGTGGAAATTAGACTCGAATTATAGTTATCAGTGGTTACGAGGAGTAACACTGAAAATATAAACTTTAAGAATGAGCTATGTGGTTTTATGTAGAGTGCATAGATGAACTATTTTATCCTCCTCATGCTGAAGTGGGATGGTCGACTCTCTTCTGGTTGGCCTTAGCCAAGAAGATTGCCTTTGTGTGATTGCGAAAGCATTGGGGATACGTGTCAGGAAGCTGGAGAGTTTTCTTTGTAATGATTGTGGCAGGGTGCCTTTGTAGACACTATGTACAGTCGTTTCAAATGTTACAGGATTTTCTTGTTCTTTCTATAATGTTCTTTCATCCATCTTATTGAAACTATAAATACGAATAATTAGTCTCAATCATCATCATAGATCAAACATGCTTTGTTACAGAGAGAGGGAGAAAGACAGGTGTTCTTTGAAGTTTTCTTGAGACATCATTTTTAACGAAAAAAAGTGTTTCTTTGGTTTTTCCCTCTTTGCTATCTGGTGCCTGCCCTAATCTATAACATTTTGTTGGTTTCATCCAGTATGTCCCTCCCCGTCTTTGTTAGGGTTTCATCGCTCTGGCATTTTGGATTTCTTATTTTATTAATTGGCGTGTGATTCTCTATCGGTGTTTTTGGTGGGAGATTCCAAATTAGACGACTATTGAGTTTGTTAGTATATTGTTTTTTAGCATTGTTCGAAGCTTTTGGTGTGGTTTGGCTTTTCAATTTAGGTTTTTGTACAAAAAACCTAGTTTTATTACTACATTTTCTTTGTTTTGAAGTTGTAACCTTACTTTCATGAGTTTCCCTCCTCACGTATTGCAAATATATGACGTTATCCATGAGCACGAGTCTGTTACACTAAGTGGAGATTCCCACACCTACTCCAAGTGATTAGGCTTGAAAACAAATTGGGTTACCCTCTTTACACACGCAAAACCCAATCTAGCACTGGTTCCTCTCCTGGTCCCAGTGAGCCTTATGTGAACTCCCCCGTTTTAGATAACCTTGGAGTAGAACCTGTCACTCCTCTTTCTCCTGGATTTAATCTTACAAACACCGTCTTTTTGTATACTATAAATATCAATTCTCTTTCTGATGAGGTTAGCTCAGATAGGACTGATGACATGAGGCCTGAAAGTGTTAGTCTATTTTCCTTCGACGTCCCCTCTAGTTGAGTCTATTGCCGATGTGGCTGAGGAGGAATAAGTTTGTTCTTCTTGGTCATCTAACTCCTATGATTCTTCCAAAATTGACACATAGATGGTATCCCAGTACCATTACAAAGGATGACCTTTACTATTTAAAGGAGAAATTTGGCCTTCCGATAGCTATTAGGACATGGATTCCTCTTCTTGATGAGAGATGTTATTCTATGAAAGACTCTGAAGAGGTTTATCTTCCTCTCTAGTCTCTTCAAGTGGGATTAAGGCTACCTCTTCACCCTATAGTATGCTCGATATTGAAAGGTTGCAGAATTACCTTAACGTAGCTGCGTCCAAATGTTTATAGGACCATTATTGTATCTATGATGTTTTGGAAGCTTAAAATGGGTTTCGACCTTACAATGAACATTTTTAGGTATATTTATGGATTAAAGGACAATGCCAAAGCACCCAGGTACTATTATTTTTCCCCTCAAAAATCCAAATGTTGAATTTTCACTATTGTCTAAACTAGCAATCACATTTGGAATGGTTAATTAGTGATTGCTAAGGGAGAGTGGGAGTTTAGGCATCACAAACAGGATAGGTCGTGTAGGATTTCCAAGAAATGGAATGAACTAAACCGAATAGGTACTAATTTTTCTAACTTTTTATTCAATTGCTCAATTTAGCTTATTTCATTATTCTGATATTTTATATGTTGAATTTTTCAGTGAAGAGAGCCCCAAATCTTGTTGCATCTTTAGTTGATTTGGTTAAGATGTATTGTGAGAAAAAGCCCCTAAAATTTGAGGACTTATTTTCAGTAGAAAAATTTATTGCTGCAGGATACCACACCCTTCCGGGTAGCCTTCCCCTGTATAGTTTGAAGTTCCTTTGGAGGGGTGTGTGTTGCAAGAGGCTCATCTCGACGTAGGTGATAAGAATGGTGAAGAGGAGGATGAAGGTTTTAAATCATGTAGTGCAAATATATATATATATATATATATATATATATATATATATATATATATATATATATATATATATATATTCCCTTTAGCTCCTCTTTTACTTTGAATATGTTGTCTAACTTGTTTGCTCATCTATTCTCATGGGTAGTAGAGCTTCCTTCTAAGGAGACACTGGGAATGTCTCCTCATTGAATAGACCTTAAAGAAATGATGTTGGCCAGGGGAAAGAAAATAAAGGTTGTACAGGGTTAGGTTAGGGCTGAACAGAGAAGGTTGGCCAAAGAGAAAGAGGTAGTTGAGAAGGCTACTCGTCAAAAGGAGAATGTGGTTGTTGTCGCAAGAACCAAGTCCATGGGGAAAGCCCATATGAATCCTTTCAGGCCTACTATTAGAGAAAAAAGTTCCCTTGATCCCCAAGATGATGAAAATGCTAGCAAGATGACATGGGTAGAAGAAGAAGTTAGGCCTACCCTTTATAGACTGGTGAGAGGTCCTAGTCATACATATCATTATGGGTAAGTGCCAGAGTTCACATTTGATCCTGCTCATAAAATTACTCATGAGGAGTTAAAGGCCGACCCAGACTTGATCTTCTATCATGTGAGCAATGGCACTAATCTGCTCGGTTATCACGATTAGAGTAAGGATTTTCAGTTTTTGAGGGGCTACGATCGTTATTCCTTGTGGAAGATGGCCTAACAAAGATGTTTAGTGGCAAGTTCTCCTTTTGTTTTAATAATTTAACTTATTATGTTGCATATTGGTTCATGTATCTTGTTTTTCTCTTTTTGTCAGGTGTCCATGACATGTACGACCCTAAAGGAGAAGGTAGTAGTAAGTTATTATGACTTTAAGGAGTTATCTGATGAGAATAAAAAATTAGAAGAAGTCTTTGAGAAGGTTTTTGAGGAGTTAAAGGTGAGGGATGAACAATTAGTGACTAAGACTACTGAGTTGATCTACGAAGAAGATGAGATCACTACCATTAAGGAGAATTCATGGACTAATGATTCCATTATTAAAAGTTTAAACGAGGCCCTCACTGCAACCCAAGAGGCTCTGAAGAAGGTGGATAAAGATAAGTCTGTTATGAATTCAGAGTTGTAGATTGCTCGTGATGCCCTTACTTCTCCTGAGGCGACGGGCGTGAAAAAATATAAGTCTTCTGCGTACTATAATATAGATTGTGTTTGCTTCTTTCTGGACGGGTATAATGAGTTAAAAAAAGTATTATAACTCATTATCTCAACGTTGCTGAAGAAGTGAGAAAATGTCAAAGGGATGAAGAGGAGGGCACTGCTCTGGCTGGTGAAGACAGTGATGATGCCCAGTAGATGACCCTTTAATGGCAAAGTTTATCCCAAGATCGACCCATCCATCTACCCCTGTTACTTGATTTTCTGTGAAGCTCTCTTGTATTGTTTTTATTTTTTATTTTGACCCTTTTGATAGTGATCCCTGCTATCTTTTTGTGAGGGATCGTGAATGAATATTTACACAATAATTACGTAACCGTGTGTTTTATATCAACGTGTTTTGGTTATATGAAATCAATCATTTTCCTTGTCTCTATTTTGTTATAAAAGAACTTTCAGAAATGATAGGACTTTACATATTTAGACATAAGAGTGATTGGTGATTTTTGTTCGCGAACCGTTGGGTCGTACAAAAAATGATCACCTTTGTTCGCGACCCATGGGGTCACAAAGAGGTTAGTCCGAGCTCCTTGTTTGCAAACTTATGAGTACAAGTTTGTACCTGGAGCGAGTTTTCTATTTATGGCCAGTTTTATCTAATGGGACTATAAGATTCCTTCTTGTGACTTGTTTGTTCAATAAAGTCATACGGGGTGTTCTTGTAGTTTTATGAGGTAATTAAATCTGTGCACACATATCTTATTCCGAAACGAAAAATAGTAAAAAAAAACATAGAAGTTAAATCATCATATTATTGATATAAAAATGCTGAATACATAGCTGAAGTAAATAGGATTCTACTAGTATCACTTTCTCAACTGCTCTGAGTTATAAGGATTTTTAAATTTCTCTCCCTCTAGTATTTCGATGCGATAGGTTCTAGGCCTTACCATGCTTATCACCCGATACAGTCCATGACAATTGGGCTCGAGTTTGTTGTTCATCTAAATCACCTTTTTAAGGACATAGTCCCTCTCCTTCAAACTGCTCAAATTCACGCGCCAATTGTAGTAATGGGAAGTTCTCTGCTGGTAGGTGGCTTCTAACCTTCTCATCTCATCGGTTTTTGGAGAATCAAAACTGCCAACCCCATGATTGTGGATTCCTCTCTAAGTGGGGACCACAACTTTCGTGCTAACGGCTAGTATGCATGGTGTTTTCCCCATCACCGTTCGTGGAAAGGTTTTATTGGACTAAAGTACACTACGCAGCTCATTTATCCAATTATCCTTCGCTTTATCAAATCTTTTCTTAATTCCATAGATCAACATTTTATTGGGGACTTTCATTTGGCCGTTTCACTATGGATATCCCAGGGTGAGTGCAACTTTCAAATGTTGGATCTTATGCAGTAGTTTTTAAAGTTCTGATTATCGAACTTCGTGCCATCATTTGTGATGAATGCATAAGGCACTCCATATTGACATAGGATATTTTACCAGATGAACTGGAGTACTCTTTTATAGGTCACGTCGACCAATGGCTCGACCTTCACCCATTTTGTGAAGTAGTCTACTGCCACCACCAGGTATTTGAATATCTCCTTTGTCCTCCATAATTATCCAACTAGATCAATCCCCTACATCACGAATGGTCAAGGTGAGGTGATCAGTGCCACCGGTGCTCTTGGTGTATGGTGGATATTTTCATTTTTTTGTCATTTATCGCACTTCCTTGCATAGTCCGCACAATCTACCTTCATTGTAAGCCAGTAATAACCTTGGGTTACAATGTGCTTCACCAACGTTCTTCCAGCAAAATGATGTCCACAACATCATTTATTTACCTCACTGTTTAGATTGTTGACTTCCGCGGGATCATAGCAATGAGATGATATATCCCCTCCTGTACAAACCTCTAACTTTCGTTACGTAGTTGGCTGCCTTGTAGCGCTGCTTCCTTACTTTCTTTGGATCTGAAGGGAGCTCATCGGCTTCAATATATGGTCGTATGGGATCCATCCATGATGGGACCAGACTTACTTCCATTTGTAGAATCGCTACAGCGGAAATATTGCGACTTCTCAAATAAAATCCAATTTTAATTAATCCCAAATTTTAGTTAAACCATAAAACATGCATCTAGATGATTTATCCAATAAAATAAAGCATGCAGGATAAAACAAAAAATTTCAGGAAAAATCCCCCAAAGAGGCAAAACCTTTTATTTTCACTATAATTTGTAAGAAAATGGCTTACATGGATTAAAATGAAATAAGTGTGACATACGAAATACCCGCAAGTGTCGGTTTCGATGTCTCGGCTAAAATCTCCCGCAGGAACTCCAGGTGGTCAGCAATGAAGAAGAGAAACGGCTTCTCCACAAGTGTGATCTTTATAAGGACTCCCTCCACAATAGCACGCAGCTCTTCGTTTGTAGAGTTCTCTCCACTAAGATAAATAGTAGTAATGTGTGTTCTTCAACACCAAAACAATTCATTAAAGCATATGGGAGTTTTGTGAATTGAAAACAAAAAGGATTAAAACCCTAAAGGAAGAAGCCAAAAAGGATTATGCTTTTACAGTTTTTCTGTTCATCAAAACGTTGTGACTTCTTAATGAAAACGGAACCAAATAATGAGATTTTATAGAAAATCACGCCACCTCGAAAACAGAGCTCGTTCGAATGAGATCAGCAAGTCGCTCGAACGAAGGACAAAAGTTGTTCGAACGAGATCTAATGACATGCTATGTCGTTTGAACGACAATTGCAGGTCGTTCGAACGACCTATCAAGCGAGATTCCATGCGGGCCTGTAAAATTTTTTGATACAAATGCGTGGCCGCCAGTTTCGTATCATTCTGATTTTTTATGAATTAGTTATGATTTTTCTACGGAAAGATGTCCGAAAACAAAATCTTTAGAAAAATATTTTGTAAAAAATATCCCAAAAGCTCTAAGTGAAAAGTTAAGGTATTTAAAACATAACTTTACCAAAGTAAACTTCGCGGAGTCTTGAATGATGAAGAACTTGAGTAATTCGGATCCGTCTTTGATGTAGATGTCTCTTGAATGCTCTTCGACGGTGTATCGGTATATGACATAATAAATTGATAACGGACCTATGAAAATATGTCCTTACAAATCTCCCCCTATGTCTATGCCGGTACATACATAAAAAAATCCGAATTATCAAAAAACCAAAATACCTATACAAATCTACCATCCCATGAATAAATTTGCAAGATCTCAAACTGTTTTAAAAAATCTTCATCAAATCTCAAAGCTTTTCTCATCAGGGTGTGCAACATCATAATCTTCAGTCTTTGTACCTACACACATGAGATCAAGCAAAATACCTTCGTGACGTATCGAGTTTGAAATGATATAAGAATAGCATTAATAAATCAAATCTCCCCCATAATGCAAAAACTCCCCCATAACATGATAATTCTTTCTCCCCCTTTTTATGATGTCCCCAAATAGACATATAAGAAGAAAAAATCAAAACATGGAGTGTCACAACAAAATGCATAGCAAACAAAGATCAAGCTACGCGCATGCCAAGGTATGCCGCAAAAACATCCACAAACTATTTTTGATTTTTCAATTTTTTTATACAAAAATAGGATACAAAAAAAATCATACCATGGATTTAAACTCAAACAACCAAGTCATGGAAACGTAATGACTGGGTGTGAACACATTCGATAGGTAAATAAACTCAATCAATCATATGTGCACGATGCATACGTGTAGCCCTAATGAATGAACATCAAAAGAATCCTTAGGTGTAAAAATTGTTGAATTTAAATGACATCGTCTTAATCAAATCAACAAATCAAAGCCTAAATGATTTCCGCACCAATAATATCCAAAACTATTTAGTGCCATTTCGAGAGCTTTTTAAAGGACGTGCAAACCCATTGATATATCCATCCAAAACTCCCTCATATATAATAATACATTCTTTATATCTGAAGAGGTACTAAATTCTCAACTTAGAGAAAACCTATTGGCCCAAAATTTTGGCATATTTCATCTTTTTATAGCCTTAATTAATTTTTTTTGTGTGTGGGCTCTTTTCAAACGGTGGCTTTCACGACGTGATTATTATTCACTCCCAGCCCTTTCCCGTGTTCACTCATCATTTTTTCAAACTAAACACTTTATTCCTCACGGGCAATGGTTTTTACATGCACTACTTTTATTACTCTCGTATTATTTCACTTAGTTCATTTTTAAGGATAGGATTGAGATGAAAACACCCAACCAACATGTGATAAGTCAAGAACAATAATCAAACAAATCCGTGCATGTGTGCAATAAAGGAAACTACGAGTCAAACATGTAGGAAGCAACACTTAATTTCATCTTAGTGACTCCAAACATTATAAAGCACAAGGATGAATTGACCTATTGTCTCAAAACACTATCAAATAGTCACATGGATAAATGGAATGAAATTGTGACTCGATTATCCAAGTTTCTATCCATAAACGGTGTAGACAAAATACAAAAATCTTTTTGGATTTTTAAATTTTTTATCAAAATAAAATCTTTTTGTATTTTTTTTTAAATTTTCAAACAGAAAAAAAATATAACTACAAAATGATACAACCAGCAATAGGCATATAATATCGATATGCACAACATCCCATGCTAGCAAATAGTAATCACACAAGAGAATCCACAATGAACGCATATGTGATAAATGAGTAATGCAGTGTGATCAATTAAGCATGGATACCAAGAATAACTGCATATAAACGACCAGAAGCAAACCCATCAGTACCAAAAATCTAAGCATATGAACATCGGGTACTGGAATCAGAAGGGAAGCAAAAATAGAATTTTCAGACAGGTCACTCAAACGATATCGCTCTGTTGCTCGAACGATAAGGGCATGTCACGAGATGCGATTTCGCACGAGATAGAGATGTCGCTCAAATGACAATACATTTCGCTCAAACGAGAAAATAAAAAATTTCCAGTATTCCCAAAAAATCATACAATTTTTCCCAGTGCAAAAATTTCGTGAAAACAGTACCTTAAAGGGGCAAACAGATCCAAAACAGTGCTAAATCAGTAGCAAAACACACAAATGCAACAAATATACCAATGTGCGCTGCATTAAAGTGAGTCATAACACTAGAAAGAGTATAACATGATGCGTCGCTAGTGTATGACAAACATCCAACACAATCAACCAAAAGATTTCATATAGGGTGTATCACGTGCAAGCAAACGAGAATCGTGGACAAGTAAACCATAAGCCTCTAAATCCGATTTCCTAACATAAATCGATGTGGAACGTCGTGTGGGGGCTTTGGGAACCGGTGTGACTCTCTATTTATGTTTCCTAGGTCCATTCAAAAGCTTATAGCATAAACGCCTAAAACGGCCTTGCCTACTGCAATGTGTGCAAGTATAAATCGAGCGGTGAGTGTTACCTAAAGGAGGCCTTCTCCTCAAATTTCTAGGTGGTGCTCTCATTAATTTCCTAGGTGGCGCTCTCTGAATTTTCCTAGGTGGCTCTCTCCTAATGATCCTAGGAGGCTCTCTCATGATGTTCCTAGGGGGCTCTTTCCCAACAAACTTAGGTGCCTCTTTCTTAAAAATCCTAGGAAGCCCTCTCACACGTGTGGGAATGGGTGTAACATGTTTTTCAAGACCAATCCCACCCCTATCCTATTTTATCTCAACGGTGCTTAAAATCTTATCAAGTTTTTCAGACCTAGACTCCAAATCAAATTTAACTTTACTTGAATCTTTCGATTTCACCTCAAGTTCACCTATCCTAGATTCAAGTACACATCTAGAATCCTTAAACTCTAAAAGCTCCTTTTTCATAGTCTCCATCAACCCTCTAAGACTATCTCTCTCACCCTCAACGTACTCAAGCTTCTCTTTCAAAATTTTCTCACGTGCCCTAATTTCTTCAACTAAAACATCATTATTTTTTAAGGCACGCTCTTTCAATTGAGCTTCAAGTTTCAAGTTTGCCTTTTTTGTCTTTAAACATTCAAAATACAAATTATTGTAGGCAACTTGTAACTCACTCAATTCTTCTTCTTCCTTCTCACTCTTTTCACACTCACTCTCATCACTAATCACACGGATGGGAAGCTCTCGCCTAGAAGCATAAAAGACTTCTTCTTCCGAATCACTATCACTAAGGGTAGAAACATGAGAAATCGGATTATTCAATTTCTTTTTTAAATTTGTGGTACATTCATCTAACGTGTGACCAACACCCTCACAACAAGGACACCTCTCAGATTCGTTTTCAACAGAAGATTTAAAACAAGAGTTCGTGTGAATTTTCCAATTAACTTTTTCAAAAATTAGACATCGAAGATCATCAAAACCATCAAAAGCCATTTTTGTACAAAATCAGGATCAAAACACAATAGCTTAGTGCAACAGGCTCTGATACCAATTTGTAGAATAGCTACAGCAGAAATATTGCGACTTCTCAAACAAAATCCAATTTTAATTAATCCTATTTTTTAGTTAAACCCTAAAACATGCATCTAGATGATTTATCCAATAAAATAAAGCATGCAGGATAAAACAAACAATTTCAGGAAAAATCCCCCAAAGGGACAAAACCTTTTTATTTCACTATAATTTGTAAGAAAATGACTTACATGGATTACAATGAAATAAGTGTGACATACGAAATACCTGCAGTTGTCGGTTTCGATGTCTCGACTGAAATCTCCAGCAGGAACTCCAGGTGGTCAGCAATGAAGAAGAGAAACAGCTTCTCCACAAGTGTGATCTTTATAAGGACTCCCTCCACAATAGCATGCATCTCTCCGGTTGTAGAGTTCTCTCCACAAAGATAAACTGTAGCAAGGTTTGTTCTTCAACACCAAAACAATTCACTAAAGCATATGGGAGTTTTGTGAATTGAAAACAAAAAGGATTAAAACCCTAAAGGAAGAAGCCAAAAAGGATTCTGCTTTTGCAGTTTTTCTGTTCGTCAAAACGCTGTGACTTCTTAATGAAAACGGAACTAAATAATGTGATTTTGTAGAAAATCGCATCGCCTCAAAAATAGAGCTCGTTCGAACGAGATCGGTTAGTCGCTCGAATGAAGGACAAAAGTCATTTGAACGACAATTGCAGGTCATTCGAATGACCTATCAAGTAAGATTCCATGCAAGCCCGTAGAAAATTTCGATACAAAAGCGTGGCCACCAGTTTCGTATCATTCTGATTTTTTATGAATTAGTTATGATTTTTCTATGGAAAGGTGTCCGAAAACAGAATATTTAGAAAAATATTTTGTAAAAAATATCCCAAAATCTCTAAGTGAAAAGTTAAGGTATTTAAAACATAACCTTACCAAAGTAAACTTCGCGGAGTCTTGAATGATGAAGAACTTGAGTAATTCGGATCCGTCTTTGATGTAAATGTCTCTTGAATGCTCTTCGACGGTGTAGCGGTATATGACATAATAAATTGATAATGGACCTATGAAAATATGTCCTTACACCATTACTTTTAAGATTTCCACTTTCATTCTTCTATAGGTCTGTATTTTAACTGGTACTATTCTCCTTGAAGTGATCCTGGTGGTCGAGACCAATCTATCTAGGGCATCTGCTCGAATATTCTCGGATCTAGTAATCTTTACTGCTTTCACTTCTACGAATTTATCCAACCATTCTCACACTATGTCCAAGTACTTTTCCATAGCTCCTTTCTTGCTTCGTATACTCCCAGTATCTAATTGACTACTATTTAGGAGTTGATGTGTGACATAATGTGGTCATCGCCCAGGTAAGAGGCTAGGCCAAACTTAGAAATCAAAGATTTATACTTTAATTCATTATCGTAGGCTTTAAATTGAAAGCGCAGGGTGTATTCCACACCTATCTCTTTCGGTGTGGCGATCATGTTAGCTGTGTCGCTGATTGTTAGAAAAGACGATCCGTCAACGAACAGTTTTCAGATAACACTATCTTGGCTGAATCCTACTTCTTTAATTTTTCCAAACCTTAATAACATTTTTTTAGACTCTTCATACTTGTGTTTGTCTTATTTTACTGAGGAGATCTCTCCGATAGGAGTCCACTTATCTTTAAGAACCAAGCTCTCTCTCGAGGACTCTTCTCTGATGTATTTTCCTCGTACGAGAACTCAGTAATAAAATCAGCCACTATTTTACCTTTGATGGTTTTCCTAGGATCGTATTATATGTCTTACTCACCAAACTCAACTACCCAAGACATAAGCTGACCGTATTTATTCAGTTTGTACAGGAGCTGCCTCAAAGGTAGATTAGTGCAGACCATGATGGCGTGGGCTTGGAAATACAACTTCATTCTTTTGAAGGTGTCTTTTAGTGTTAAGGATAACTTCTCCATATGGGGATACTGAATTTCTTCTTCTCGATACACTTTGTTAGTATATTAAACTGGTCTTTGGACTCCTTCTTCCTACCCTACCAGTGTTGAACTGATAGCTGACTCAGACATGATGAGATATAAGTAGAGCTTGTTTCTAATAACAAGCCTTGACAAGAGAGGAGGTAAACCCAAGTAATACTTCAATTCTAGAAAAGTGTTCTCGCACTATTTATTCCACATAAAAGACTTTCTTAGCACTTTAAAGAAGGGAAGGCACTTATCTGTGGCCTTAGAGACAAAATAATTAAGCATTGCCACTCGACCTGTTAGATTTTGCAGATCTTTCCTCATCACGGGAGATTTCATGTTGATTATAGCTTAGATCTTATCATGGTTATCTTTGATACCCCATTGATTGATGATAAAACCTAGGAACATGTCTTCATTTACCCCCAAAACACATTTTATTGGATTCAGCTTTATCTGGTGCTTCTCCATTTGATGAAAAGTCTGCTCATGGTCCTTGATGTGTTACTCTTCATGATCATATCATCTACATATACTTCCATGTTTACCCCAATTTGGTCCTCAAAGACGTTATTCACCAGTCACTGGTAAGTAGTACTTGCATTTTTTAAACCAAAAGGGATGACATTGTAACAGTAAGTACCTCTACTTGTTATGAAGGAGGCCTTATCTCTATCAGAGGGCTTCCTCCTAATCTAGTTATTTCCGGAGTAGGAATCCAAAAAGATGAGAAGCTCATGACTTGAGGTGGCTTCTACAATCTAGTCAATCCGGGGCAATAGATAATAATCTATGGGGCATGCCTTGTTTGGGTCGATGAAATTAATGCACATCCTCCATTTTTCGTTCTTCTTGTTCACCATTACTACGTTGGCCAACCATTCTGAATACTTGACGTCATTAATGAAATTATCCTTTTGGAGCTTAAGGACATCCTCTTGGACGACAAGGTTCTTTTAGGTATTAAAAACCCTTCTCCTCTTCTTGAATAGCTTGGATCCCTCCATGGCACTCGGCTCGTGACAGGCAAAATCAGGGTCAATATCGAGCATGTCCTCGTGGCTCCATGCACACACGTTCTTACATTGATGCAAGATGTTTACGAGCTCCTTCCTTAGACATGAATCTAGTGATGACTCGATCTGGACGGTCTGCTTTATGTGGTAGGCGTCAAGTCAAACTGTCTTAATTTTCTCAATGTCCTACCCCTTGACCAACTTTGCTTCCTCTCGTGGGTCAATGGTTTCAATCTAGTAGGTGTTCTTTAGCTTTTTTTGCTCTTTCTGGTATGTCGAGGTGTAGTAACACTCGTGTTCTTCTACCTGGTTGCCTTTAATGACCCGCACTCTCTTGTGAGTTGGAAACTTCAAGCACTGGTGCACTGTAAATGGGACAACCATATTTTTTTAATCCAATCCTACCTACTATCATGTTGTAAGTGGACAATAAGTTTTTGTCCAGGATGAAGAAGCAAATGTTCTTTGTATGGTAGGTCAACCATGTGTCTACTATGACCTCCAGCTTCACTGTTCCAAGTGGATAAACCATTTCCCTTAAATAGTCTATTAGGGTTTGGATATATGGTGTCAACTTACAATCATGGAGTTTCAATCTTTCGAAATAGATATAGAACATAACGTCTGCAAAGTTGCCATTATCCACGAATACTTTGGAAACTCTGCCTTTATCAATTATCATGGTGATGACCAGAGGGTAATCCTGAGGGCACAATACCCATAATAAGTCATCTTTAGAGAAATCGACGATCATCTTATCCTTATTCACCTCGCAAGAATAGGTGTCCACATCAGCTGCTAGGTTGATTTGTCTCGCATGAGCATAAGCTTTGGCCTCATTCATATAGGCCTTCCTTCCAACTGGGTCTTCTCCCCCATTTACATCTCCTTCGGCTATGATGTGAGACCCAAAGGATATCAAACCAACATTGCATACGAGATACTTGGACTTATTTAGGAAGCCTGGATCGTCCTCCGAGTCATCATACCTTTCCATGTTCTTGTCATTTGTCCTGTAGTACTAATGCGACTTAAAAAGTGTCTAAAGTGCATGCTTATATCAGCACAAGTGCAAGTATGTTGCGTAAGTAATAAACCCGGTAAGACGGGGTCCAATCCATAGGGAAATAGGAATAATACTCGTGACGACGAACAGTTAGACGGTTAACCCTAAACTGACTCTAAAAAGAAACAAAAAAGATGATCGAAGTGGGGAAATTTCTATCAACTAAATGCAAGTTAATCAAACTAATTATGAAACTAAACATGCAAGAGTAAGCTAATTATGGTTTACTAAATCTGAATGGGAAAAACAGGTTACAATGAAATCCCCCGACCTTAATACGTTTACTGGCTATAAAACTAGTTATGAATTAAATAATTTATTAAATCCAGTCTTTATTAATCTCAAGCACTATATATATGAGGCGACTAGCCCACACCATACATAATCAAAAGTAAGAATAAAGTGGTGTCGTAGTAGCTACAAATGCGTCACACTTTTAGGCATCCCGATTACCTAAGGGAAAACGAGATCAAAAGTCCTACAATAGTTGTGATCACCACACAACACGATTCGATCATTTACTAAATTCAGGGAACTAATTTTACACACATGAAAACCACAGCGGGTTGGGTTCATGCATCCCAACCCCTAAAAGTCTATCCTAGCATAATAAAATTAACAAAAAACAGGATTTCTACGGTGCATGCGACTGAACTCATGACGAAATTATTTGAAATACTTCAAAGGTATAATAAAGATGTAATATCTACTAGAAATAAACTAATTATGCAAGAATTCTAGAAATCAAACAATAGAGAAGAGAAAGAAATTAACTTTACTACAAAAATTGTAATTGATAATTAACAACTGCAATTAGTGAGCTTCTAGGGTTCTGCTCTACTTTCTCTCTCTAAAACTATGTAAAAATAAGCTCTCCTATGTTTGGGAGTCGTTTTGAATAAATAACCTACGAAATTATACGAGTTTTAGCCATGGAAGAATCTAGCTGGAAAATTGGATAATTACAAAATTAAACCTCTGAACCAGTCCAGCCTGATATTTCAGTTCGGTTCGGTGTATATCGGATCGGTTCATTTTCTGTTTATATCGGATCGGTCCACAAAATTTAGACAGTGAGTTTAAGGGTCCGGATCGGTTCATTTTTTAGGGAATCCAGATCGGTTCACTTCAGCAGGCTTATACGATGGACTTCAAGGGTGCCGAATCGGTTCGTTTATAATGAAATCCAGATCGATTCGGGTCCTTGGATCAATTTCTCTTCATTTTCTCATCAGTTTTTCATGATTTTCTCTCATCTTTCAAGGCTCATAACTTTTTTCTCCGGAACTTGGATTTGGACGGAGTTTCTTCCTACGTGCTTCTAGAATCGAGTCCTTCAACTTTCATTTTGGGTCCTTGTCCGTATACTAGTTATAAATTACTCTTTTAACCTTTTGACTTTTCTTATTTTCTTTTCTTTGTTTCTCTCATGCATTAAATACGTGAAAAATTTCTGAGAATTACACAAAACTTGGGATATTTGTTAAAAGATGTAAGGATCATAGATTTGAGATAAATCAACGCATTTTACATAAACCGAGGTGATAAAAGCCTCTAAATTAAAGGGATAAATTGGAATAATTTATGCCGAATCACCCCCCCCCCCCCCCAAAACTTAGAACTTTGATGGTCCCGAGCAATGTAAAAGAATAAAAAGCATGGTCAAAGTCTAACTAAGGATAGAAAATTTCTTTCACGGGCAAACGATTGCATTTATCATTTGCAACAAGCCTTTAAAATCCTAGGTTACCCTTGTAGGACGAGTTGTGTCTCGTCAGGGTTTTGCAGTGAATATACCCACGAAATTCATTTTCGACTTAAGAAAATTCAAAATATATAAAAATCGGACAATTTAAACTCCCTGAAAAAATAGTCACTTTAAAACCATATTTACAAGTCTCAAATCATAGTGTTTGCGTGTGTCTGTGCGAAGCCAAAAATTTAATCAAAAATTTCCACCGATTGATCATTACTTTACTTTTCGAAAATTCATTTTGATTCAAATACTCATGGGATGCTCTCACAAACGAATCACTCGAAATGTGGCTATTTCTCTTGGTGTGCGTGATATATAAGAGTAAATGTAATGGTCACAAATTCACGCACATAACTTTGAAAAATTAAATATTTTAGGTGAAAAGATCTCTTCAGCGAAATACGATTATTGAAAAATGGGAAGCATCTCTTAGTCACACCATTTTAATATCTTTTATTTTCTCTTATGCCTTAGCACTCCCCACAGTAATCAGTTTTGCAAATGGACTCGGTTAGGATTTTCTTGGGTTTAAGGTGTATTTGAATATAATGGAAATGGTTGGGAAGTTTGGAATTAGAAAATGTCCTTATGATGTCCATTAATGCTTTTTTCGGGCCTTTGCTCATTTTTCTCTTCTTTTTCAATTTTTTTCTAATTTCTCATTTTTTCTTTTTTTTTTTGTTATTTTTGTTGAGCATACTTCTATTTTTCTTGCCCCTTTTTATGCATTTTTCGGACTTTATTTCTAACTTTTCACTTTTCACAATTCCAGGCCAATTGGGTTTTTCGGGTTATCAAATGAAAGGAAGAAATTTATTAAGCTCAATTGGGTTGCAAAAAGGGATGAAATTTTCATTACTTTTTATGGTCAATCTTTTTGGGTGTCAAACGAGGGCTTACTTCATTGTCCAAATTGTTAAATGCTTTACCATATGCATCTAGAGATTAATTTAAGTTTAGAGATATATTTAACACGCTTTTCGAGACAACATTGCACACATTTCTCCTAACCATTCAAAGAAAAGGTATTGAGATCCTCAACGAAATTTTAAAATAATGAAATGAACTTTGAGTTAACCATTAACTCATATTGATTTAAAAACTCTCAAAACGTTATAGGCTCGAATTCTCACCGGGTTGGTTAATCTCAACACATATTTGTTAATTCGTTAATTTTCGCTCAATTTTCATCTTTGGTCAATTTCGGATTTGTTCATTTGATTGTTTTTACAACTTGAGAAAAAAAAATTGTGACATTTTTGAAGCTTTTAAATTCCAATTTTCTTTTATTTTGAAGAAAAATATTTTTGGCTTTTTCAAATTTTTTCAATTTTTCTAGAAATTTTTGAAATTTTCTAATTTTTTTTATGGATTTTAAAAAAATTGTGAGGTTTTAGAAATACGCACTTGTCAACCCCCTAACTTAGACTTTTGCATTGTCCTCAAAGGACGAAAATTCAACTAAGAGAGAATTAAAAGTGTGAAGAAATAAAACGAACAAATAGCAAAAACGAATATTTTTATAGAACTAGTAAACATGTGTTACAAAAGATAGGGATAAAAACTACCAACAATTACAAACCAATACGAAAAGTAACATAACCAACCAATATATTGAACACCATATAAGGGCTTCATTGGAAAGGTTGGCGGGAGCTACCTTGCGCGTTAGGATCATATGGGTTGTAAAAATATGTAGGTGGTGGCGTACCCATAGACAGACGATACATCTCAGCCTGAAGATGCGCCATCATACTAGGGTCGCGTTGATATTCATGATGGTCTTCCGGTATTCAGTCATAAACCCCTCAAAACACACCTCGAGAGAGACAATCCGAGCAGTGAGATCTTCTGCTCCCGGCTCGTTATCTCAATTGGCATCCTCATCGTACTCCTCCTTGCCCTCACCCATCACTATGTCCACCTCCTCCTCCTCCTCCTCTTCCTCTCCTCTCTCATCATCATCGCCCTCATCATCATCACTCTCGTCATCATTCGAATCATCCTGAGCTGCCCATCGTACCCGTAGAATCTCCTGTTGCTTCTGACTTTTTTTATGTGTGCCCTGCCCAAGAGGGTTGGCAAGGCGAGGAAAATCAGTGGGAGGATCAATATCATCATCTAATAGTATGGAAGTGATGAGTTAGGCCTATAGGATAGGGTTTTTACCATTTTGGTCCACGACCGCATAAAATATGTTTTTATAAATGGTTTGGGCCAGGTGTGTGACAACTTGAATATAATTATGATTAATTATGTTTGAATCAGGTTTAGATTATGTGATATGAGTAATGCGTTACTAGTATATATAATAATAAGTCATTATGTTTAGTCTAATCCTACCTTCATAAAGCATGAAATATCGAATTAGTTACAAATACAAAATTTTGAAGTTTCGATAGAAATATTCAGGTTGCAGACTAGTTTTGACCTTTATAAAATAATAATTGACTTAAGGTAAAAACTATAGAGTTGTATAGATATGAGTTAGGTTTGTAACACAACAAACCATGTGTTAAATAGAGGTCCGAGCAAGAAGTTATGCTGGAATTACGAAGTAGGGGCAAATTTGTCCATTCGTTAAATGACATTTCGTCTTATTAGGCTAATAAATGGTGGATTTTGATTGGTTAAAGAAGCAGGTTGGTTTTGGTTGACTTTAAAGGATTTAACGAATCCCCTACTTCATCATAATTCAGCAAAAAAAAGAGTTTGGCTTCAGAGGAAGAGAGAATTGGAATGTTTAGGAAGAAAGCGTGGAGAAAATTTGGGGAAAAATCCGTGGAAATTACGTAAAAGTTCCGAAGGTAATCCTAACCCCAAATCTTGTTATTTTTCTTATATTACTGATTTATATGATAGAAATAATCATTTTTTTACTAAAATTTTATCCCTTGATGTATATGTATGGTTAGATGCAAGTTTAAATTAAGTTGAATGTACAAACCCTTAAAATTCCTTTGTTTAGTAACCTTGTTTATTCAACCTTCCATATCTTTTTGTATACTTGTTGGAATTAATTTATTCAAATTTCAGATGAAAATACACTCATATATGTGTGACATATCCAAAAATCATGTAAAAATACCAAGAAATGAATCTTAGGTGATGGTTTAAAGTTCGGGCATGAAATCTTCCCCAAGGGTGAAAGTATGCACGCCATGTGTTCGATGTTTTGGTTGACATAGCAAATGAAGCTTAAAAATTATGAAACTTTAATTTTTTATTTTTCAACATGTTTACTGATGTTGGGTGAAATATCATAGAATGATATACTGTAGAAAAATTATGAAAATTCTAGGAAGTTGAATGAACAATAAAAGAACCTATAAGGAAAATTTGCTATGAAGTAAAGAAACAAGCCTATCTTGCTCTAGGAAACTTGAAATGATGTTCCTTCCTTTGTATTGGAATCCTAATATGATAAGGATTGAATTACTAAGAAAAAATGAAGGTATGTTTGGTCTATGGATTGAATATGTCAAATATATTAACATGAATTTGGATGCAATTTCACTTATAATCAATGATTTGAATATAATCATATGATGCTTATGAATTGAGTTATGGTTAAAATATTCCTTGGATTGTTGATATTATTATGGTTGTACTAATAGTGTAAGAATGATAGGAAGGGAAGAAGAATCGATTGAACAAGTGTCGGACAAAGGAAAATGAAAAGCCTGATAAGTTGCCAAGGTGAGTGTACTTATGATTTGTTTCATAAGTAAATATGAATATAGCTCTAAGTGCGGATTTATTTGAATACTTTGGTATTCATGATTTATTTGGATTTTAAAATATCTAAGATTTGTTTGGGTCTTATGATCCATGATTTATTTAAATACTTTGGTATTCTGAGTTTGTTTGGATATTAAAATATCCAGGATTTGTTTGGGTCTTATGATCCAGGATTGGTTTGAATACTTCGGTATTCAGTATTTGTTTGGATGTTAAAATATCCAGGATTTTCTTAGATCCTATGATACAGGATTGGAATTGGAAAAAGATCCAATAATTTGATTTGTCTTATGACAAGGATTTGTTGGAACTTATGTTCCATGATTTGTTATTGCCTGGGCAAGATTGTTTTGATTTCATATCCACAAATTTGATATAAAACTGTTATTTCGTAGAAGGGCAGGATTATTTGGATTTCATATCCCAAGATTTGATATAAAACTGTTATTTCATAGAAGGGCAGGACTGTTTGGATTTCATATCTATAGATTTGATATAAAACTGTTATTTCGTAGTAAGGTAGGATTATTGGGATTATATATCCACATATTTGATATAGAATTGTCATTTCATTGTAGGTAAGGATTGTTTGGATTTTATATCTAGAGATTTGATATAATATTTCTATTTCATAGCAGGGAAGGATTATTTGGATTTTATATCCACATATTTGATAAAGAACTGTTATTTCATTTCAGTGAAGGAGTACCTCAATAAGCTTAATGCTTACGGTTTATATTTTAACACTTTCAAGGTTGTACGCTGCCAGTTAGGATATCATATGATCGGTGGTTTCAGAGTTGCACCGTTAGAAGGAGCTGGGAATTAGACTTGGGGATTTTGTCATTGTCACACTGAGGTCTTACTACACTCGTACATCTTATATATTGAGTTAGCATGGGTTGATCTGATGATTGTAACATTTAATCATAGTCAATCGTAGTATAACATCTTCGTTTAATTATGACTCTGATGTTGATTATGTTATGGTACAAAGAACATGATTATGTTTAATGTACATGAGAAAAAAATAATGATACATGAATTATATTTCGAATGGACTGAAGATTATGATTTAATCATAATATAAATAAAATGATTAGAATATATTTGGGTTTGGGGTGTGACAATTAGTGGCATCAGAGCGTCTTGGTTATTAATTATGAATGTGTGTGACAGTTAAATGGCAGTTATGGCTTTGATTTAATATTTATGAATTGTTTATATACTAACCAATAATTTATTATTATAAATTGTTTGTGTTGGTTGTTATAACTTGGTTATTATAGATGAAACCAGGAGCATGGGACAAGCTAGTGGTTCTAGGCCAGGTGGACGAGTCTTTACGATGAAAGAAGCTCAGGTTACTTTGGATGTGGTGATAAGTACACTTTCTGTTTCCGATAAAAGTGCTTATGTTTTGATTCTTTTGTGTCATGTGCATTTGCTATATATCTAAATAGATCATGTACTCGTTTAGATGTGGGTTTTGGTATTTCCATGCCCATGGGGGATATGACCGTAGTTGAATATGTTTTTTGTGATTATGTTTTGACTGTGGGGGTTAGAGATACAGTTATAGACTTACTTCCATTGGATATCTCTGATTTTGACATAATTTGGGGAATGAATTAGTTATCTAAATATCATGCATCTATGGATTGTTTCCGTAAAGAAGATATTTTTAATAAGCCTGGTGAGTCTGAATTCAAATTTGTGGGAGAAAGGAAAATTGTTCCCAGTTGTATTATTTATGCTATTCAGATAAGGAAATTGTTGAGTAACGGTTGTAAAGGTTTTATTGCATATGCTCTTGACACTATGAAGTGGGCTTTATAATTAATTGATGTTCCTATTATAAGATATTTTTTGAAAGTGTTTCCTAGTGAGTTGCCTGGGTTAAGAGAGATAAGTTGAATTTAGTATTGAATTAACATCGAGAACAACCCCTATTTCTGTAGCACTAGTTGAATGGAAAGAACTCAAGATTTAGTTATAAGATTTATTTGATAGGGGTTTATACGGCCTAGTGTATCCCTATGGGGTGCACTAGTTTTATTTGTGAAAAGAAATATGGTACTATTCATTTGTGTATTGATTATGGGCAACTGATTAAAGCTACGATTAAGAACAAGTATCCTTTAACTCTTATAGATGATTTGGTTGATTATTTGAAGGTTGCTAAAGTGTTTTCAAAAACTAGACTCGCGGTTGGGTTACCGTCAGTTCATGGTCAAAGATAATGATATTTCTAAAACTGCTTTATGTACTTGGTATGGACATTTTTAGTTTTTGGTGATTCCTTTTGGGGTGACTAATGCTCCAGTTATATGTATGGACCTTATGAATCGAGTATTATGCCCTTTTGTTGATTCATTCATGATAGTTTTTGTGGGTACCCGAATTTGGCATCATGGGCCCAGACAAGTAGCCTAATAAAAACAGAATTCAGTTTTGTCTTAGTCCACTCCTAGAATCTAGTAAGGAGATATTCTAGGAGTAGAATATGGACGTGGGGGAATCCAACACACCCACTCCCCCATAGAGAACATGCATATAACAAACCCTAAGCATGGGTCAAAAAGCACGATTTGTATTCTCTGTAAACATTCCCCGGAGTATATAAAAATAATACTAATTGCACCACCGTGGACGTAGGCATTCTTGCTGAACCACGTACATACTGTGTTGTGTGATTGGAATTTTATGTTCTTTAGTTCCTTTGGTGATTGCGCTTTTCTTATTTATTTGTGTTGAATATAATTGTCACCACAATTGGCGCCGTCTGTGGGAAACGTTTGTCTTCCTTGAGAAAGACCTCACCAACAAAGAAGATAGAATGTCTGGTCACTGTAGCAATGCCCCTCAGGCAGGATATCCAAGAACAACCTGCCCCTCGCAGGATCAGATCTGAAGTTCGGTGTTCAGATTAGAGGGCTCACCCAGAGAGGCTAGCCTCAGAGGAGAGCCAAGGACCAACAAGGTCCACACAAATCTCTAGATTGATTGATGCCTATGAGGCGAGGCTCAAAGAGCAGAGAGAGTCCGCTCGTAAGCAAGAGGCTGAGAATGATCGCCTCAAAAGGAAATTAGAGAAGATATAGAAAGAGCTCCATCTCATCACTAGGCGACGTCTATATCGCACTCCTAGACCATAGGCGAGCAAGTCTCGCAACCGAGGAAGGAGCCCTAGACGTGGATCCTAAAAGAGTGAGAATCACGAGTCAAGCGACAACTCGCTCGAGAACTAGCGACCGGCTCGTCGTTTTAGGAGCCCAGCTCGTAGCAATGAGAACATATGAAATTTGGTCTGAAGGGAGATAGACCAACACCCAGCACATCGCGATACCAGATCGATCAGGGAGCTTGCTAGACGAGCCCTCAAGACCCAGATGAAATCCATTTTCTCAAGGGAGATAGAAGAAGAGGAATCCCCCAAGAAATTTGCTATACCAAGATTCAAGATCTATGATGGGAAAACTGACCCTATAGATCATGTTAGGTAGTACAGGCAAGCTATGACTCTCTAGAATCACCAGGATGCACTAATGTGCTAGATTTTCCCCTCGAGTCTGCATGATGTGGCACAAAAATGGTTCGAGAGACTCCCTCATAGGTCTATCAGAAGCTTTGAGTCCCTGGCCGAGCTCTTTATAGCTCTCTTCATTACTAGCAGCTCCCATCCCAAAAGGATGGATGCTTTTCTAACAATGAAAAAGACGCCTCAAGAGAGCCTCCGGGACTACACAAAGAGATACTGGGAGATGTTCAATGAGGTCGAGGACTCCTTGGAGAAGGTAGAGGTAGCCTTTTTCAAGATTGGGCTTCCCAACTCTTGCCTTCTACACCAATCCCTGACAAAAAAAGAGGCCACGACCATCGATGACCTGATGGCTCGCATCGAAAAGTATGCCAAAGTGGAGGATGTGTCCCGCCTCAATACAGGGGAAAATGGTCGAACTAAGCTTGCTGCCAAGGGCAACGACAAAGCTGAGAACCATAAGAAAGGTGGAAAGAATTGGGGCAAGAATAGCTCCAAGAACGGAGGAAAGAATGATGTTTCGAAAGCATTTAGGCAGTGAACACTGTCTTCAAAGAACCAATCTACAAGATCCTGGCAAAGATCAAAGTCGAGCCATTTGTTAAGTGGCCCAAAGACATGGGAGGAGATCCCTCAAAGAGAAACAACGTGCTGAGATGTGATTTTCATAAAGAGGGAGGACATAAAACTGAGCACTACAAAGCTCTAAAGTCTCACCTCGAAGTAATGGCCTAGTCTGGGCACCTAAACGAGTTTGTGGAGAAGAGGGAAGAGAAAGTTGCTGCCAATGGAGAAACAATACCTGATAACGTACTTGAGGACGATGCTGGCCATGAATTCGCAGTAATTCATGGTCATCTAATATGAAGCAGATTCAAGGGAATTTAGCTCGGATGGAGGTAAAAAAGCTTACAACAGTAATGCAAGCTTTTCAGATGGATCCAGTAAAGACACAATCAGGAAATCATCGGTGAGCAGATGACGTCGACTATAGCAAACATATCATGTTTACAGATGAAGATCTGGTGGGAGTGAGAACCCCACATCATGACGCTTTGATCATTACGCTCAGGATAGCTAACTACGACGTCGACAAGCTACTCGTCGACTAGGGAAGCTCATCCGAGGTAATGTATCTAGACCTGTTCAGGAAATTAAAGTTAAGCATTGCTTACTTAAAGGAAGCCACTGTGCCTCTAGTTGTCTTCACTGGAAAAGTGATAATTCCATTGGGAAAGATCGTGCTGCCGGTAAGGGCAGGAAGTGTCTCCAAGATGATCAAGTTTCTGGTGGTCAATATTGACTCGCCATATCAAGCTACCCTTTGCAGGGGGTGGCTATATGCAATGAAGGTAGTCCCTTAGACCTACCATAAAAAACTCAAGTACGTAACCGAGCGAGGAGTGATGGAGATTCATAGAGATCAAGCGATGGTAAGAAGGTGCTTCATAGTAGCCATCCTCTCGAAACCAGAGAATAAGGTCGAGAAGTCCAAAGAGAAAGTCGAGGAACAGGAAGGTCTGATACCTTCAAAATAGCAACTAAGATATGGTAGGCCCGGAGTGGAGGAGACTAGGCTCCTCCCCTATGAGCGGGTCGTCAAGGACCTGGAGGAAATAATAGCTAGTGGAGGCAAGGAAGGGAGGAGTTTTTGATCAGAACTTCTCTTTCAGAACAAGAAAAGAGAGAATTAACGGTGTTACTAAGAAGCAACATAGACGTTTTTGCATGGGAACCTTACGAGTAGCCTGGCATTGATCCCAGTGTGGTTTTACCATAAGTTACACGTCGACCCCACTTTCAGGCCTATCGCACAGAAAGCACGGCGAACCGCACCAGAGAAGTCTAAAGCCGTAGGGAAAGAAGTTTAAAAATTGCTAGATGCAGGATCCATACGGGAAGTTCAATTCCCTAGATGGTTATCCAACCCAGTAGTTTCGAAGAGTAATGGGAAATGGAGAGTCTGCATTGACTTCACTGACCTTAACAGGGCATGCCATAAGGATAATTTCCTTCTCAAAAAAATCGACCAGTTGGTAGACGCCACAGCAACTCATGAGAGAATGAGTTTTCTGGACCCATATTCGGGGTATCTTCAGATCCCCCTGCATGCACCAGACCAAGATAAGACAGCATTCATCACTGTTGTCAGATTATACTGCTATAAAGTTATGCCCTTTAGGCTCAAGAATGTAGGAGAAACTTACCAGAGGCTAGTCACTAAGATGTTCAAAGATCAAATGGGAGAAACCATGAAAGTCTACATTGGCGATATGCTCGTCAAAAGCAAGCGGAAATAGGACCATCTCTCAGACCTATCCAATACCTTCAAAATCCTCAGAAAATACTGAATGAAGCTCAATGCGAGCAAGTGTTCTTTCGGTGTCCAGTCAGGAAAATTACTTGAATATTTGGTTAGCAAGAGAGGCATCGAGGCCAACCCGGACCAGATTGATGCGATCAATAGGGTTCAACCACCTCGCACGATACGAGACGTGCAGAATCTCACACGCATGATCTCCGCTTTGAACCATTTCATTTCAAAGTTCTCTGAGAAGTGCAGGTCGTTCTTCCAGCTCTTGAAAGGAAATAAGAAAGTAGAATAGATTCAAGATTGCTCGTGAGCGTTGGGTGAGCTCAAGGATTACCTCAGCCCAGCGCCTCTTCTCGTTATGCCTCAAAAGGATGATACCCTATACTTATACCTTGTTGTTCTAGTCATGCCGTCAGTTTTTCATTAGTATGCGAAGAAGCTAGAATCCAGCATCCAGTTTACTACGTGAGAAAAACCTTATTAGACTCTGAGTAGCGGTATCTACCACTGGAAATGCTCTCCTTCGCATTGGTAATATCTTCGAGGAAGCTGAAGCACTACTTCGAAGCTCACACTATCATCGTCCTTATGTCACACCCTCTTAAACCAGTCCTGCGGAAAGCGGACCTGTCTGGCAGACAATCCAAGTGGTCAGTCAAGCTCGGACAATTTGATATCCAATTTCAGCCCAGGAATGCAATCAAAGGGCATGTCCTCGCAGATTTCATTGCAGAATTCACGGGCGAACAGCTTTGTGACTAGATTCAACCCGTGAAGAAAATGGAAGAACATCCATCAGTAGGGATCTGGCGACTGTTTATCAATGGAGCCTCCAACTCAAAGGGGGCAGGAGTAGGCATTGTGCTCGTCACTCTAGAGTACACAATCCTCGAGCAAGGGATCAAGCTTGGATTTAAAGTCTCCAATAATGAGGTAGAATACAAAGCTTTGATAGCCGACCTGCAGAAGGCACAGGCACTGGGGGCAAAGCATCTATAGGTGTTCGATGACTCACAACTGGTATCCAATCAGATAATGGGGACTTCAACGCAAGAGATGAAAGAATGGAAGCTTACCTTGCCTTGGCAAGGGAGCTAATGTTCAGCTTCAAGAAAGTCAATGTCCAATAATTTCTTAGAGGACAGAATAGCCATGACGACGCCTTGGCAACCTTAAGTTCGGCAATCGATTCCAACTTGAAGAGGATGATACCCATTGACTTTCTCGCCCATCCGAGCAATAACCAGAGTAACGAGCCATGAAACCTAAAACACATGCTCCAAATCGAGTCAGCGCCCAGTTGGATGGAACCTCTGAGGGACTATTTGAAAGATGGTACACTTCCAGATGATAAAAAGTCCGCTAATCAGATAAGAGTCAAAGCTGATCGCTTTCACTTGTCTCCTGAGGGAAAACTATACAAAAGATCATTCATCGGCCCTTTCCTTCAATGTGTCCACCCGAAGGACGTCGAGCAAGTTCTAAACGAGCTTTACGAAAGAATCTGTAGAAGCCATATTGGAGGAAGGTCACTAGCTTTTTGAGCAATGAAGGAAGGCTACTGGTGGCCATATATGCAAAAATATTCAGTAGTATACACTCGCAAATATGAAAAATATCAACTACATGCTACTATGGTTCACCAACCTACCATCGACCTAAAATCACTCACTATCTCCTGGCCTTTTGCCCAATGGGTAATGGACATCGTAGGCCCACTTCCTACCACCGCCGGCAACCGTAAGTATCTGTTGGTCGCAACGGATTACTTCACCAAATGGATCGAGGTAGAGCCACTGGAAAACATCCGAGATGAAGATATAATGAGATTCATATGGAAAAACATAATTACCCATTTTGGAATCCCCAGAACCATCATCACTGACAACAGAACACAGTTCGAGAGTGGCCCTTTCCAAAACTTCTGTAATGAACACGAAATCAGGCACTATTTCAGCTCGGTGGCATACCCCCAGAGCAACGGTCAAGCTGAGGCTTCCAACAAAATAGTGATCGATAGGCTAAAGAAATAACTAGAGAGAGCTAAAGGTGTATGGGTGAGTGAGCTGCTGCATATTTTATGGGGTTACCGCACTACCCCGCGGCGAGCAACTGGGGAAACCCCTTCTCACTAACGTATGGATTGCAAGCAATCATCCCCTTGGAAGTTGGCCTACCAATGATGAGAACCACCCTTATCGACCAAGGCCAAAATGATGCATCATTACTTGCTGACCTTGACCTAGCTGAAGAACGCAGAGAACTAGCCCTAGTAAGGCTAGCGAGCTATCAATAACAGCTCGCAAAACAATATAACAAGAAGGTCAATTCGAGGGCATTCCAGGTTGGGGACTACGTCCTAAGGAAATTCCTTGGCAACACAATAAAACCATCAGACGACAAGCTAGGTCCAAACTGGGAAGGACCATTCAAGATAACAAGGGACAATCTATAAGGAGCCTATCACTTAGAAACCCTAGAGGGCAGAGAGATACCCAGAGCATGGAACGCATCCAACCTGAAGAAATTCTATTTCTAGATTTTTCTTTTTCTTGGCTTTCTTATCAAATATTTGGAATTGGCAACTCATTTTTTATTTACTTGTGAATTAATGAAAGATGTTTGGCAGTTGCATTCTATTAAGTGTTAATCCTGTATTGAGAACTTTATAACTTGCACAGCCTTTCACCTTACTCAAAGCATAAAAATAGGGTATCACCCTCCTCAGGTATTCGTTATGAAACACGAACAACCTCATAGCATTGCCTCGGTAATATATGAAGACCTACAGGGGATCCTTAGGCAATTAGACCAAAAATGAATTGGTCACCAGGCTATGTTTGGATAAAAACACCTGCTCAAATAGAACATCCAGCGCCAGGTATGTCCTCGCCATTGCCACACTTAGGCCTAAGGGAGTGTGACGGCACGACCTAAAAGGTAAAGTGAGGCTGAATGGTATCTTATAAGCATACTAGACTGGGAGGACACTAACTCAACATTGCAACCCTACCAATCTAGTCGGCCATCAGAGGCCCAAGATAATTAAGTGAGAGATAAATAATGAACGCATGTTTAGTCGGTGAGATCGCCCAAAACATAGATATTATTGTTAACGCTAAAATTCTCCATCTACGAGGACCAATCGGAAAAGGACACATGTCATCCTACGTGGCAATATTCGACACCCGAGGAGAGTTGGTCGGCATCCGAGGAGAGTTGGTCGGCACCCAAGGAGTGATAGTCGGCACCCGAGGAGAGTTAGTCAGTACCCGAGGAGAATTAGTCGGCCCCCGAGGAGAGTTAGTCGGCCCCCGAGGAGAGTTGATCGGCATACCAACTAGGAAGATCAAAGGATAACTATGCATTTAATGAGCATTAATGTACATTTATACTGTAGATGACAACACATAGCATACAAAGAAATTCAACAATTAGATTCGTTGAATGTAGACATAATGTATAAATGTCTACATACAATGAATCTCTTTATCTCCCATCACTATAAATACATGTATTCCCTTAGCCAAGAAAAAAAGAGGAGGAGAGATCCAAGAGAACCTAGAAACCCCATACACAAGATACACATGCTTTCTCTCTCTACACCCTATGGTGCTATTGTAAACCCCTGGGAATAAAATAATAGTGGACATAGGCTTTATTCATAGCCGAACCACTTTAAAAATCTTTGTCTCTTATGTGCTTGATTGGATTGCTTTCATCTATTTATCTGTGATCATAAAAATGGGATTCGGTCCAGTTTTTTGCATCAACAATTATATTACTTCATCACATTTACAACAAGAATGTACAACCCGTATTTAGTCAGCAAGATCGCCCAAAACATCAATATTACATTACTTCATTACATATATATACAGAGAGTTACATATGGTAAAATCCTAATGAGGTTGAGGCCTCTGAACAAGATAGTCATCCACTTGTGCTCTTCGGCCATCGTCCGGATGAGGAACATGTTCCTGCTCGACCTCAATGGTGGTTGTCTCTAACAACTGCATGGGGATAGCATCGATAGGTATCCATTGGCCGTCCCTCCTGAAAGGGTTATTTCGTAAAGTTGAAGGAGAGATCTCGTGACGGTACCAGATTACTGAGTTCCTTAGAACTTGCAGCTCCCCGAGGGCACTCAACAATCCCCTAATAAATGCGAGCTCTTCAAACTCTGTCAACCTCATTAGAGCATCTGCCCAACCTTGGTCGTAACCATCAGCCCACACTCGCCGAGGTCTTTTCTTCAACATATGCCTCAGCTGTGTGACATCCCTTTGGAGCCCAACAGAAATCACGTATGCTCGACGGACATCTTCATGGAGATCGTCCATTTTCCTTGTTGGACTTCTTACGTTTGGACCAGCTCGTGGAACAGTCGGTGAGGTAGAACCTTGCAGAACCAGAGGAGCATCGCTTGGTCCTGTGCCAGCTCGTGATGAAGAGGAACCCCTTAAAATGTGAGGTGTGGTGCTTGGTGCATACTCCCTGAGGCTCAACACTTCCCTTCTCGATGACTCATTTTCCTGTTGAAAAACTTCTCCGACTTGGTTAATCTCAGTGGCATCGAGGAGTATTTCTCTCAGAGTGTTCACTTCCTCTTGAACGGAAGCTCCAACTTCTTCCAATGCCTGAAACTTGTCTTTCATTTTAGCAACGAGCTCCGACTGATCTATGAAACTCTTCTTACTCGATCACAGCGATTTGAAAATTCTTATGAAGGTCTGGCAAACTTGAGCACTCACATCAGGACAAAGAATTCTTCCCAGTTGAGAAGTGGATGGTATATATTCATCTACATCTATCGACTACAAGCCATAAAAGAGCAGTAAAAGATAAAATGAATCAGAACGCTGAGGGAAAAATTCTTTTCATTTCATTCATACATAAAGGATCAAAGTACATTGATAATCAGAAAGGAACATTACGAACAAGTCAAAAATACAAATAAAGTCCTAAGAACAGGCTAACGGGTGACCTCAATCTGTTCAAAAGTATACGACTATTTTCCTTTATCGACTCCACTGACAGTACCTCCCTCAGATGGGGCAACTGTTGTTCCCTGAGCAGGAGTGGCATCAACAGTGGTAGTCTGAGAAGTGGGGATTGCGCCTTCAGCGGTCGGGTCAGGCACATCATCCACAATGAGCTTTGGGCCTGGATCATGCTCATCGAACAAGGGTGAGTCAGTATCCACCCTAGCAGCCAGAAGAGCCTTGTTCCAGGATTTCTTGAAGTTTAATCGACTGATGTAGACAATCTGAACATGGACATCTTCATACGCCGCTGCCCAACCATCATTATAAAAACTCTCCTTCAGAGCAGCTGGCTCAGAATCCTTCTCCTTCAGCTTCCCCACCAATACTTGATTATCCCCCACCACTGCTAGCTTGCTCGAGCAGACTAAATCATAGGCCTACTGCAGCTCGTTCAAACCCTTGATCGCTGCCTCCCTCTCTCGATTGGCTTTAACAGGGGTAAGATCAGTAGATATCCGAGTAGTATCATCAATCTTCAAGCTGGCCTTGAGCTTGATACTCTTCCCCTTCATAGCAGCGTTCTGCTTCCCCAACTCACCATTCTTATTCACTAGCTCGTCGCGAGAGTGATAGAGTACGGGGAATTCAGTCATGAACTGTAAGTAAAAAGGAAGAATTAAAAGAAAGTAGCAAATAGAGTTTTATAAGTGTTAAAGAAAAGAGACAGGCTTACCAAGTGTTGATGTAAAAAACTAGATCGCTCTAATCATTCAATCACAGATAAATAAAATGAGACAAAGATTTTAAAGTGGTTCAGCCTTATAGGAATGGCCTACGTCCACTGTTATGTTATTGCTGAGTGTTTAGGAATTCTCGATGTTAAGTTCAACCAAGAAATTCCCCTCCCCTTGAATGAGGGTGATACAAGGTATTTATAGCCCTTAGGTTGTACATGAAAAGGTTGATACATTAAATGATATACATATGAAATGGTAATACATTTAATGCAGCGTGTGTGTCAAGATGATAAACATTCAATGAATAATTGCACTGTTGATTATCTGGCAATTAATGTTACGGCCGAGATGCAGATCGGACCGCCTTAGTTGCTCGTTGCTCAAGAGTTCCTCAGAGCGCTAGAGTACCTCGGAGTGCTGAAGTTCCTCGGTGTATCCTCGTTTCTCGGGAGTTCATGAGTTGGTCGGGGAAACGAACTTCCTCGTTGCTATTGTGCCAAGTAGATTGACACGTGTCTTCATATCATTCGTCCATATCAGCATATTAATTTTGGTATCAACAGAAGCCCCCAATGTTTCATATTTCGAACTTTGAGGAGCATGGAACATTCTTTCTCAGTATATGGCGATATTAAATGACTTTCCTGGGTTTTAGGAGCCTCTTCTTCATATTTGAATTTTTATGGGTGCTTAGATCTTCGTGCATTTTTGTCCTTTTAGCCGCCGGTGGCGTATTAGTTTCTTTTGTGTAATCATTTCCTTCGCAGCTTCCCAAGGTAAAGTATTTAAACTTCTTAGGTAACCATACCGTCTTCTACCTTTTCCCATTTTCTGCATTCAAGCTTTCTGTTCTCTCTCTTGTGCGTTCATCTTTTCCTTCGCTAGTTGTCAGCTCTTCCTTTTTCCCTATAAGATTCTCTTCTTTTCTTCTGTATTTCTTTTATTCACTATGGTTTATCTTGTGGAATCTGTTGAGAAATTTCGTTCCGATTTTTCCATTCCTTCCTGGGTAACTCTGGAGGTTCTTTCTGAGCCTTTAAATTATTTTCGATTGGCTGAGGGGCATTGGTTCCCCAGTCTATTTATTGCTGAATGTGGATTTTCTTTTTCGCCAAACCCCTTATGCTTAGAGTTCTGTCAATACTTTGACATTGTTCCTGCAAAAATAGCCCCCAATTCATGGAGAATAATCAATGGGGTGTATAAATTAAATCTAACTCATGGAACTCGTATAGGGATTCCTGAAATTATGTTTTGCAATAGATGGGCTATTTTAGATAATGTTTATTACTTAAAAACTAGGTTTTTAAATAGGGCTCTTGTAGTTAACCTCCCTGATGCAAATAGAGATTAGTTTGAACATGGGGTGATTATTGAAAATTGGCAATATGCCCTCTTGATTAGAGATGCAGCATACCAGGGTCCTAAATGCCCCCCCTATGGCAATGGGATAGGTTTATTCTCATTTTCCTTTACTTATAAAATTATGCTTTTATCATATTTGACAAAATGTATGACTGATATTTCATTATATATTTGTTTGCAGTTGATAGTAAAAGAAAAACTCCAAAAGAATCAGAGGTTAATATTAAGCATCTGAAACTTATCTGGGGTTTGCATAAGAACGTTGCAGACGAGCATATCAGGTCTGCATCATATTTGCTGCAGTATAGGAGTTACACGACTTCTTATACTGCTCGTGCTGTGATTAGATCTGTTGAGCCAACCTCAACTCCAGAGGATTCTTCTTCAGATTCTCACATCCCTTTAAGTCAAAGAATGGGCAAGAAAAGATATCCCCCTGCTCTATTTGATGACACTACTTCTGCTGCTGAAGCCAAGAAAAGAAAAATTGATGTCCCAGAGGGGACTAAGAAGGTGGATGTTGCGCCTTCCAAAGCTATCGAGAAGCCCCCAGTGGCTCCGAGCAAGAAGGTTGCTCCTGTAGAGATGACTGCTATCTCTCCGACCAAGAGCTCTTCCTTGGTTGAAATTGCTGAGGTTCCTTTAAGGAGATTGAGGAAATCGTCCTCAGTCAATTTGGCTACAACTGCCAATCTGACTGAAACCATCTCTTCTCTACCAGCTGGTGGTGTTGGTGTTCCAACCATCATTCCTCCGAGCTCTGCCATGAGCTCGGTAAAAACTTGGATCATACCCGAGGTCCAAGGAATTGATGAAAAGATTTCTAGGGATATGCTGACATCCCTAGCTACCCGTCACCTTGCTTCAGTAAATTTCTCACAATCTGAATTTCCTTTCTTTCTTTGAATACTTGTATTTTTGTACTGACCTGTCACTTTTTCCTTTGTTTAGCTGGTGAATTGTTTTAACAACATCGTGAAGAAAGACGAAGTAATTAAAGCTTCCAGCTCCTCGTCGGGGGTAGAGGATGCTCTGCTGGGTTTGACCCAATCCTTGAAAGATTCTTGTCAGCAGTATAGTGAGGACAAAGCTGTCTGGCAGAAAAAGTTGTCTATAGTTGAAGCTGAGAAGGTGAAGTTGGCTGAGATCTCCAAGAGTTTGGAGAATAAGGTGAAAAGTTTAGAGGTTGAGCATAAAAAATATGACGACAAGCTCAAGAACTTTGGAGAGCTTGAAGATAAGCTGAAAAAGTCAGAGGAAGAGTTGTCCATCCGGCGAGATGTCAAGCGCCAAAAAGAAGAATTGGATGTAAAGTTAAAGACTGCCGAGGATCTTCTATCCGAGAAGCTCTCCTCGGAGAAACTGAAAAGAAAGCTCGCAGTTAAAAAATCCTTCAGCGCTGGCTGGGATTAAGGATGGGACAAAGGGAGTGCTGCGATGACATCCCAAGTACAATACGGGAAGTTGAAATACTTCCGAGATGGCTGGGTAGCTGCCCTTCAGGAATTGAAGGTCAAAGACGACTCTGAGCTATTTCAGCTACACCTCCCTGGTCCTCCCCCACCAATTGTAGAAGAAGAAGAAGATGAGCCTATCTCTGATGAATCTTCCATGGCCATGGGTGATCAAGTCCCTGCCTCTCTACCTTCTGCCAACGAGGACATTTCTTCCATGCTTCCTCCTCCTGAGAAAATTTCAACTCCTGCTGATCAAGCTGCTGTTGCCACCGAGCAACCAAGCTCCTCGTCCCAGCCTCCCGAGAAAGTCGTGGGAGACAAGGAAAAGGTGTAAAGTTGTTCGGTATCATTTCTATCTTTCGTTATTTGTAATCAAACAATGTAATCTTTTTGTGATCTAATAAAATACATCTTTGTTCATCTCTGTTGTTGATGATTTGTTTTTGTTGACTGTTGTCTTCTTTTCGTTATTAGTTTGTGGCTAGAATGGAACTGATATCTGCACATGATACAAAGTTGATGCAACAATGCCATGAATATTATAAAGCTGGTCATACAAATTTGATTGTATAAAAAATTGCTGACATCCTTGGCCATGATGCTTCAGAACAAGCAATTGAAGCTTATCGGTACTTGAAGGATTTACTTGACCGAGCTGTGGCCAACAACGTGGCCTACTATGACTTGATTGAGGAGCTTCATTATTCCTTAGAAGATCTCCAAGGTCAGAACAATGAATCAATTACTTTGTTGCACAAAGAATATGAGAATATGCATCAACATCTTTCTTCTGAGACAGGTCACAAAAAGATCATTGTTGGGTACGATGTTAGGGAGAGAACCCTAAAAGGTGAAGTTGAGGCCTGCAGACAGATCGCCGAGATGCTGGAACAAGAGAACAATAATTTGCAGAGAAAGTTTGCACAATACGAGTCTGTAGCTTCATCCTCTGCTGCCTTGGTACCAATCACTGATGAAGGAGTCTCCTTCTTAGAGGTTGAAAACGCCAAATTAAGGCAAGAATTGGATTCTTTAAGAAAGTCTGGTGTTTCTGCTACTGTTCGGGGACAAGGAAGAGGGTCTCGTGGGCGAGGTAGAGCTGTTCAAAATGTTGTCGAGGAGAAAAATTCTCCACCTGCTCAGAGTCGATCAAGAGTTCTCAGCCGTAATGTTGAAGAATCTCGTACTTTGTCAACATTGGAGACCCAAGCGTACCAACTGAACGCCAAAGATTGGGCTTTGTCTGAAATGTCCAAGAAAAACCTATCCTTGGAAGATCAACTTACTGCAACGAAATCTGCTTTACATACCAAGGACCTTTTCGCCAAAAACCTTCATGAACAGTTGGATAGGTTAACCTTCCAATTCCATAAACAGCCCAGGGAATTTTGGATGGATGGATACAACGAAGCTCTAGTTCATTTAGATGCTCGTATTGAACACGCTAATAATGAAGGTTATAAGCAGGGGTAGTTGAACGCCCTGGGTGTATTAAAATTGGAGCAAGGGCATTATTTATGGGATTATCATGCTCCTGGGCTACTAGACTTGCCTGTACCGCCTTATAAACTGGACATGAAATGGATCCCAGCTTGTGTTATTCCTAGGAGCTTATTTTCAAAATATCTTGGTGACTATAGTCTTCATTCTCAGACTGAATTATCTCGTCCCGAGCATCTCTTGGATACTCCTTCAGTGATGAATGTCAGGATGTTGAAGGACTTGAATTTTATCAATTCTCCTCAGACATTAAATGATCCTCCTGCTGGCGAGGAACCTGTGTCGAAGGCTGAAGGGAAAAAATCAATAGAATAGGATTTTCAATGTAATAGTTAGCATATATATATGTAACTTGTAATTTATTTTGATTTTTAATGAAAGACTTTCATTTTCTGTTTGCAAATCTGTATTGCTATTCTTTTGTGCCTGTTAAACACTTTATATTTGTGCATATGTATCTGTTAAAAAGATAACAATTTTGTGCTGTTCATCAACCAACTTAGTAATAAACAGTTACAAGTATCAATGTTGCTCAATCACTTAACAATAAAGTAATGAGTATAAAATGTCTAAAATGTTTTCATCCAACCAAGGTTGTTAAATTGTGTTTGTCGACCAACTATAGTTAATGGGTTTTTATCCCCGACCAACAGTTGATGGGTTTTCATAAAATATGTCCGACCAATCAAGGTCGATAATTTATCCTCGTCGACCAACTGTAGTTAGTGGGTTTTGATCCCCGACCAACTATACTTGGCTCAATTTGGAATATTTTGTATTTTTTGGAAAGGTTTTACCTTCCGACCAACTTGTTGGCATATTTTGTTTCTTTAACTAGCTAAAATTGGCATTTTTAAGAATGTTGTTCTTGCCCTTCGGTCGTGGGTTTGAACTGTTATGTTCTTTCGAACTATCTCGTCCACAAGCTCTTTTACCAACCGAAGTTGATCACGAAAGTGTACGCCTCCTAACCAAAGGAGTATAATTTGTTCTCGCTATTTTACCAACCGAAGTTGATCACGCTCAAACTATCAGGTTCTTTCGAACTATCTGGTTCTTTCGAACTATCTTGTCCACAAGCTCTTTTACCAACCGAAGTTGATCACGCAAGTGTACGCCTCCTAGCCAAAGGAGTATAATTTGTTCTCGCTATTTTACGAACCGAAGTTGATCACGCTCGAACTATCAGGTTCTTTCGAACTATCTGGTTCTTTTGAACTATCTTTTCCACAAGCTCTTTTACCAACCGAAGTTGATCACGCAAGTGTACGCCTCCTAGCCAAAGGAGTATAATTTGTTCTCGCTATTTTTCCAACCGAAGTTGATCATGCTCGAACTACCAGGTTCTTTCGAACTACCTGGTTCTTTCGAACTATCTTATCCACAAGCTCTTTTACCAACCGAAGTTGATCACGCAAGTGTACATCTCCTAGCGTTAGTGTACAACACTGAAAAACTTTCAAATAAAGGAGAGAAAAATGGTGAAACATCATCGTTTTATTCATATTAATGCACCTGCTGTACATTTTACATTACTGATAATACTTGCGAAGGTGTTCAGCATTCCAGGCATTCTTGAATTCCTCTCCTTCTAGAGTTGCTATTCGGTAAGTTCCTGGTCGAACAACTTCTGTAACTTGGTAAGGTCCATGCCAGTTTGCTTCCAGCTTATTGTGCTTCTGAATGACTTTCTTTAGCACATAATCCCCTTCTTTTAAGTCGCATTTCTTCACCCTCTTGTTGTAGAACAGAGCTGTGCGTTCTTGATAAGCAATATTCCTAATGGCTGCCTCTTCTCTAACTTCCTCGAGCATATCCAAATCCAATCTTCTCATTGAGTCGCTGACTGGGGAATTGAAATTCAGCACTCTGTGTGTCGGAAGACCCAACTCGACAGGTATTACAGCCTCACTTCCAAATGCCAGCATATATGGGGACTCTCCAGTTGCTGCTTGGGGAGTTGTTCGGTAAGCCCACAATACTGACTGTAGCTCATTAATCCAATTAGCTTTAGCCTCACTTAGCCTCTTCTTCAAGCCATTTAATAATGTTCTGTTCGTCACTTCAGTCTGTCCATTGCTTTGAGGATGGCCTGGTGCTGAATGAGTCTTCAGGATATTTGATTGTTGACAAATGGCAGCAAACTCTTCGTTGTCGAATTGTGTTCCATGGTCTGTGATGAAGGCATGAGGGAGACCATATCTACAGATGATATTCTTCCAAACAAACTGGTATACCTTCTCGTACGTCATATCGATTAGGGGTTCAGCTTCTACCCACTTAGTAAAATAATCTACTGCGACGACGAGGTACTTGAATCTTCCTCGGGTGGTCGGTAATGGTCCAACCAAATCAATTCCCCACATGGAAAATGGCCAAGGGGAAGTTATGGGTGTCAACAATGCTTGTGGAGTTCGTCGGATGGAGGAAAAATGTTGGCACTTGTCACATTTCTTAGCATAGGCTATACAATCAGCTCTCATCGTCGGCCAGTAGTATCCTTGAGTCATCACCCTCTGCAAAAGTGTTCGACCTGCTACATGAGCTCCACAAGACCCTTCATGGATCTCTTCAATCAATTCTTTTACCTCGGAAGGATGTACACATCTCTGCAAACCTACCATAATTCCTCGTCTATACAAAACACCATTAGTTAGTACATACCGAGCAACTTTAAACTTCAATTTCTTTGTCGCGAGCTTGTCCTCTGGCAATTCTCCCTCTTCAATATATGCCCTGATGGGATCCATCCAAGATGGTACAAGATCAAGGGTAATAACATTCATCGTCAGGTCTTCATCTATGCTCCGACTTTCCAGTACTTCAATTGGTATCGTTCTTCGCAGCTCGGTACGAGTAGCTGATGCTAGTCGGGCCAGTGCGTATGCTTGTGCATTTTCTATTCTGGGTATTCTGATCAACTGAATGGCGTCAAATTCTGCCAACAATTCCATCACCTTTGCATGATACTTGACCATTAATTCCCCTTTAACCGCATATGTTCCCATCATCTGATTTACAATTAATTGAGAATCACTAAATACCATTACTTGTTGTGCATCCATGATCTTTGCTAAATTAAGACCTGCTATCATGGCCTCATACTCGGCCTCATTATTGGAGGTTTTGAATTGAAATCGCAAGGCATATTCTATATCAATCTCGTCTGGGGTTTTCAAAACAATCCCCGCTCCACAACCTGCTGTGCAAGATGACCCATTTACATACAATTTCCATGTAGGTAATTCGTGTTCAAATTTCTTATCCAATAGAGTTCCTCGGTGAAATATCTACTGTTCTCTTCCATTCTCCTCTGTTAATTTTCGTTCCTCGTCAACCATTTCTTCTCGCCCTTTTACCAACCGGAGTTGGTCTGAGTTTGAATTTGATCATATTTCTACATCCACAAGTCCTTTTACCAACCAGAGTTGGTCTGGACTTATGTTTGTTGATCCTATAACATCCACAGGTTGGTCAGTGAGCAACTTTTGTTCCTCGGGGGTATCAGGATATGTAAACTCTGTTATAAAATCTGCTACAGCTTGCCCTTTTAATGATGACCTGGGTTCATACACAATATCATATTCACCGAGCTCTATTGCCCAGTACATCAGTCTCCCTGACTTTTCTGGTTTATGAAGGGCTTGTCTTAATGGCATGTCGGTATACACGATGATGGTATGGGCCTGGAAATATGGCCTCATTCTTCTACTTGCTTCAATTAATGCCAATGCCAATTTTTCTAACTTTGGGTACCTGATCTCTGCACCTCGGAAAGCCTTACTTGTGTAATAAATTGTCTTCTGGACTCCATTCTCCAATCTGATCAATGCCGAGCTGACTGCATGCTCTGATACTGCCAGGTATAAGTACAACTTTTCTCCCGTTATTGGCCTTGACAACAGCGGAGGTGTTCCCAGATATTTCTTCAGGTCTTAAAAGGCTTTTTCACACTCATCATTCCACTCGAAAGTTTTTCGACGTGTTTTGAAGAATGGTAAGCATCTATCTGTTGCTCGAGATACAAATCTGTTGAGCGCTGCGACTCGTCCTGTAAGACTCTGCACCTCTTTCTTCGTCATTGGCGATTGCAACCCTAAAAGAGCTTTGATCTTTTCTGGATTTGCTTCAATGCCTCTTTGGTTGACGATGTACCCGAGGAACATTCCTTCTCGTACTCCAAATCAACTAGATGATCAGCAGCTTTCTTGCTTTTTGTCAGCATATCATCGACATAGACTTCCATATTGCAACTGATTTGTTCGGAAAAAACCTTGTTCATCAGCCGCTGGTATGTCGCACCTGCATTTTTTAAACCAAAAGGCATAACATTATAACAATAAGTACCTCTAGGGGTAATAAAAGAAGTACTCTCCCTGTCTTCAGGTTTCATCTTGATCTGGTTGTAGCCTGAATAAGCGTCCATGAAGCTAAGCAGCTCGTGCCCAGAAGTAGCATCCACTAACTGATCAATTCTGGGTAATGGAAAGTGATCCTTTGGGCAGGCCTTGTTGAGATCAGTGAAATCAACACACATTCTCCATTTGTTGTTTTTCTTCTTTACCATCACCACATTCGCCAACCAGTCCGGGTATTTCACGTCTTCAATGAATTGAGCCTTCTAGAGCTTATCAACCTCCTCTTGAATGGCTTGATTCTTCTCGGGGCTAAATACCCTTCTTCTCTGCTTTACAGGCTTTATCTCTTTATTCGCATTGAGTTCATGGCATAAGAAATTTGGATCTATTCCTTGCATGTCTTCATGACTCCATGCGAAAGTTTTCTTCCTATTTCTCAAGAAGGTTATCAACTCTTGCTTTATTGAAGTATCCAATGATGAACCTATCTGGGTTACTCATTCTGGGTGATCGTCGTCCAGAATAACGTTTTCTGTAGACTCCACCGCCTGTCCTTTTACCAATTGGGATTCATCTCTGGGATCCAATGTTTCAATTTCTGTACTTTCATCCACCTGGTAGGTAGTAGTCTTTTTCCTTGATTCTTCAAGCTCATCTTGTTTAGTAGATGAATAATAGCATTCCCGAGCTACTTTTTGATCACCTTTCACAACTCCTACTCCAAAGTTTGTTGGGAATTTTAAGCACTGATGTACTGTAGATGGAACTGCTTCGAACTTCTTCAAACCAACTCTTCCCATGATGATGTTGTAGGCTGACTGCACATTCTTATCCATCACAAAGAAGCGTATTCTTTCTATTCGACAAGCAGTCCAGGTTCCAATGAATATATCCAACTTGATCATCCCAAGCGAAAAAACTTTCTCGCCAGCAAAACCCAGAAGGGGTCTGTGGTAAGGCTCCAATTGAAATAATTTTAAATTCAAGCTGTCAAAGCACGAATAGTACATGATATCTGCCGAACTGCCATTGTCTACCAGCACCCTTGAAATCACTACTTCTTTGATCCTTATTTTTATCACCAAAGGGTCGTCGTGAGGGTAAAGGACACCTTCCAAGTCATTTTTTGAAAAGCCAATAACCAGCTTCTCTTTGTTTATCTTCCTCGGACGATCCTCCTCGGCCAAGTTTATTCGCTGAATGTACGAGCAAGCTTGCGCCTCTCCGAGGTAAGCTTTTCTTTCTGCAGTAAGATCTCCTCCTCCTGCATCTCCTCCTGTAATGACATTACAATCAAATGATCCAAAGCGTATTGAAAATACCTCTCGTTCTGGTTGCCTTGGCTTCTTAGGAAGATCGGGGTTTTCATCTGGATCATCTTCATGGTCCCTTTTCTTTTTCTCCTCTGTTCGACGAGGAGATCTAGACCTCTCTCTAGTTCGATCATTATTTCTTTTTTCGCCTCCCCGATCAACATACTTTGCTACCTTCCTCTTCGGATGAGTGTTTCAATCTCGTTCTGAAGAGCTATGCAATTTTTAGTCATATGGCCATGATCTTTGTGGAATTCACAATATTTATCCTTACTCCTCGAATCAGGGTCTGATCTCAGTTTCTTTGGCCATTTTACCTCCTCGTTGTTCTTGATTTCTTCCAAGACATGATTAATACCCATTTTCAAAGGAGTATAATTATCGTACTTCTTCATGACTTCCCATTTATTCTTGAAATGTTTATCTCCACCATTTCTTTTATGCACTTTCTTCTTAGATGTGTCGACTTCCACCTTGGTGTCTTTATCCATATTCTTCTTTGCAGCCATAGCCTCCTCGGCATTAATAATTTTGGACGCTTTTGCCATCAACTCTGACATAGTTGTAGGTGGATCTTTGGCCAAAGTGTAATACAACTTGTTAGGCAACAACCCACTCATCAAGGCAGTGATTGCTGTCTTTTCTTCGTAATCTATGATTTCCAGTTTCTCGTTATTGAAACGAGTTATGTAATCTCTAGTACTTTCACCAGATTTTTGTCTAACACTTAACAAGTGTGCTACTCGTTTTACTGGCTTTGCTCCAAAACAGAAATTGCCAATAAACAACTGGGCCAAGTGAAAGAAAGTTGAAATCTTACCTCGAGGAAGATTGTTGTACCATATCTGAGCAGCTCCAGTGAGAGTTCCTGAGAACGCTCTGCATCTCATCTCGTCGGGGACGACATAGATGTCGGCAGCAGCTTGATATTGCTCTATATGAAGAACAGGATCTGTCTTTCCATCATATTTGGGGTCACTAAAGGTGCTTTAAACTTTGACGGGGTAGGGAAACCTACGATAGCCTGGACAAAAGGTGTCCCTTGAACAAAAGTTCGTTGTAAGGGATTCTTCGCCTTAGCCATTTCTCCCAATCTATCCTCCAAGCGCTGAATTGAACCCTTCCACGCATCGTTTCCTTCCTCATGCTTATTAGTCCGAGCAATTGATTGTTCTGATGTTGCCTCTTGAGATTTTTCTTGACGAGCAACTGGTCGTGATTGTGCTGATCCTTCTCTTAGATTTGATGGTTGTCGAAAACTCCTCGACATGGTCTTAGGTGGACTCCTATTCCTCCTAGGTCCTAATTGACTGAAAGGAGACACCTTACTCAGTCTTTCTATGGCACTGGGTCTTTCTAGAGAGAGAGTGATACGTTGATCAGTATCTGTAGCCCTTATTGACGAAGTTCGCCCAGGTTGATAAGAGAAATCATCAGACTCCTCATTACGATATGACTCAGTACGTCTGGATCGTGAAGAAAGTAAATAAGTTTGCCTCTGACCACTTTGTTGTCCTGAACGTGCAGGTGCACCGCTATGAAGGGTTTGTATGAGTTGCCTCAGTGTGTCTTGCATGGCGGTTTGTCCTTGAGCCAGATTCGTCATAATTCCGGCCATATCTGGAGGTGCAGAGGGATTTGGAGGATTTCCAGCATTTCCAACATTTCGATTGCTAGATTCTGGATTATCTGCCATTGATGATGAATGATTTTTGGTGAAAAACGATAATAACAATCGTTCCCACAGACGGCGCCAATCTGTTGATGTAAAAAACTAGATCGCTCTAATTATTCAATCACAGATAAATAAAATGAGACAAAGATTTTAAAGTGGTTCAGCCTTATAGGAATGGCCTACGTCCACTGTTATGTTATTGCTGAGTGTTTAGGAATTCTCGATGTTAAGTTCAACCAAGAAATTCCCCTCCCCTTGAATAAGGGTGATACAAGGTATTTATAGCCCTTAGGCTGTACATGAAAGGGTTGATACATTAAATGATATACATATGAAATGGTAATACATTTAATGCAGCGTGTGTGTCAAGATGATAAACATTCAATGAATAATTGAACTGTTGATTATCTGGAAATTAATGTTACGACCGAGATGCAGATCGGACTGCCTTAGTTGCTCAAGAGTTCCTCGGTGTATCCTCGTTGCTCGGGAGTTCATGAGTTGGTCGGGGAAACAAACTTCCTCGTTGCTATTGTGCCAAGTAGATTGACACGTGTCTTCATATCATTCGTCCATATCAGCATATTAATTTTGGTATCAACACCAAGGGTAGGCTCTGACTCGCTTGCAAAGCTAGCTGGTCAGTCCCTATTATCCGTTGGCTATCAGTAGGCAGGAGTGCTCTCTCGAGCGACGCAGGAGCCAGTTGGGAAGAGATGGCAATCGAGGCCCCCTCTGGCAATGCAGACACATGCACAAAAGTTTTCCCATCCTTCATCCTCGCTTCCACTCTTCTCTTCTCCTCCTCTCTCTCTTTCTCCTTCTTTTCCCTCTTCCTCTCCTCCACCTTATTTTTCTCTTCAGTCTTCTGCCTCTCCTCTTCTCTCTCTCTCTCTCTCTCTCTCTCTCTCTCTCTCTCTCTCTCTCTCTCTCTCTCTCTTAATAGCTCTTCTTTTTTCTCTTCTTCTCCTTCTCATGAGTAGCGAACTGATGACTAGTGGAAATAGCCCCACTTCTGGATTTTTGCCTATTCGATCACTGAGAGAGAAACACATCATCCTCATCATCATCATCACGGATTAGGCTCCTCCTAGGGGGTGCCATTTCCTTACTAGAACTTCTGGATATACTTGAAGACTCTTGAGCCTTAGAAACCTCTTCTGAGCTAGAAGAACTTTCACTATTGGAGCTCGCCTCACCAAAACCACTTTCAGCACCTCCTCTAATATCACTTTCAGAACTAATTTCTTCCTCGTCCAACTGGATGTGGTCAATAGTAACTTCTTCAATAATATCCAGGACAGGAATGCTATCTACAGGCCGCGTAATAAAACTAGACCCGATGTTCTTGTACTCCAGGAGAAAATCGATCGACATGGGATATTCACCTTCAGCCAAAGGCTCTCTGATGTTCCAAGCCTTGATCAACTCAGCAGCTCGAACCTCACTAAGAGCAAGTTCCAAAATTCTTTATCCTCGCTGAAAAGAAGAGATAGGAATATTAGAGAAATCATGCATTAACAAGAAGATCGAAAGAGAAAAATAAAAATTAATCCTACCTATGAACTCCTCCCCATAAAAAGGGACCATGAACTTGTCAGACCTCTCCCCCTCAATCTGGGGGGGGGGGGGGGGACTGCCAGTTCCTAGAAAGGAAGCCCTCTTGCAAGTAGTCATTGTGGGAATCAGGTAAATTTACTACCAATACCCTGACAGGACTCCTGGACTTGAGGTAAAGAAGACCAGAGCTCGTTCGAGAGAAGGAATAACAAAAATGAATTTCAGCAAGACTGAATTTAGTGCCATAAAGTTGATTTATTCTATGGACACCATTGATTATCTTCCAGACGTTGGGCAAGCACTATGCAGGGATGATGTTGAAATAACCAAAGAAATGCAGGAACAAATTGTTTGGAGGAAAAGTAAGACCCCCTTGGGAAAGAAACAAGATGTGAATCCAATGAGCGCCCTCTATCTCTCTAACATTCTTAGGGACAAAGGCGCACTCAATCTCTACCCATTCTGAGATATTATAAAACTTCCTAAACTCAGACACTTATCTATTACCTATCTTCATCATTTGTAAACCCTAAATTGCAAATTTAAAGAAAACTCAACAGAGAAATCATAGAGAGAGAGCAAAGGGGACTTACGAGATGAAATTTCAACTTGGACAAGGCAAGATCACAAGCCCAGATGATGAGGGATATTGAAAACAAAGAAAATGAAGAACTGGAGAAGAGGACACAACAGCTAAAACTTGCGGAAGATGAGAGAACACTAAGAAGCTTAAAACGACAATATAAAAATGCCACTCCAAATGACTCCTTAAACGTTCTCAATCATGATGCACAGAATACGAAGCAGGCTGCCACCAAAATCAAGTAAAGAACTCCAACATTGGAAAGAGTTACACAATTTATAAAAGAGCCATTATACCAGTAAGTAGGAATATCCACTTAGCCATTCTACTTGTCAATATAGGTTTTTCAAGTAAGTATTTTGAGGATCTCATCAAGGAAATCAGTTTTATTTCAAAAACCATCATGTAGTGCCTTAGTTTTTATGTTTCCCATACCAATGATAGGAAAGATATCTCAAAGCTCGTGTATCGTTCTTCACATGCACCGAGCTTTTGACTAACATAGTATATAGTTTGTTCTTTTCGATATTACTCACATACTGAGCTAATATATATCCCACTACAGTGTCTGTAATCATAAGATACTAGAGAAGAGAATGTCCAGGTTGGGGTGGAGCCAATACAGGAGTGCTAATTGAATACTACTTAATACTATAAAGTACCTCTTACCAAGAAGAGCTCAAGATATTGAAGAGTCTTTGTGAAGTAGCTTAAGGATTGGCTCACATATAGAGGTCATCTGAGAGATGAACTTACTAATATATGGGATCCTTCCCAAGAAACCCATGACATCCTTTTCAGTGATGGGTGTGGCATCTCTAGAATGGCTTTGACTTTGTTTGGGTCTAGTTTAATCCGTTCTTTGCTGATGAGGAAACCTAGTAACTTTCTTTTGATGACTCTAAAGATACATTTTTTTGGGTTTTATGTGCATATGATACATTCTCAGTCTTTTGAATAATTTCCTTAGTACTAAAATTTACCCTTCTTGTGCTTCAACCTGACGATAATGTCATCCATATATATATCTTAACCTCTTTATTGATCATGTCATGAGTCAAGGTAGTAGACTCTCATTAGTAAGTTTCACCAGCATTTTTGTGTCCTAAAGGCATTATTGTGTATTAAAAGGTCCCCTAAGGGGTAGTGAAAGTAATTTTCTCTGGTCATCTGAGGCATCTTTATTTTATTATAGCTGATGAAGTCGTCAATGATGGAATTTAGGGCATGGTTAACGGCATTGTCAATGATTATTTGTATATTTGGCAATGGACAATTGTCTTTTGGGCAATATTTGTTCATGTATTTGTAATCAACACACATACTTACATTCCCTCATGTTTGTGGTACATGTATGATTTTATCTATCCACATGAGGTAATTGACTATCCTTAAGAAGCCTATGCTAAAATGTTTCATCACCACTGCTTTGACCTTCACTACACCAAACTGGGCGATTGGTCATGAACTTTATCCCTGACCAGGCAGTGGGGGTCGCGAATCTGGCCTGTGACCAAATCAGGCCTGATTAATTTCGGTGGTCACGGCCCAAATACCTGACCCGCTGCCCTAGTCACGAACTTCTGATAGTCACAGACATGGTCATGGATAATATCCCTACCCCGATTTACAAGTATGGTCATGGCCCAAGCCCGTGACGTCCCAATCGAAAAACCATCTAGTCACGGCCCATAGCCATTTAGGCCGTGACTATGTTTTTTGTAGAAGTCAACTTAGTCATGTCTTTGGTCCATACCCAATATTATTGTATGGAAAACATGGTCACGACTTTGGGTCGTGGCTAGCTTTAATAGTAAAAAATATCCTCGACTCAGGAGGCTAATCAGCCAATTGCTGTAAGTACTCCTTAGGTGACTTCATGGGGTCCCATTCTCTCAAATCGAGGGTCTCATGACCACATAGTCAGTTCATGCGGGCTACGTTGGTCGCGAGCGAGGTGTTGGTACCGCCCACGAGGCTATTTGGGGGGCGTTGGCTTTAGCCCTCTAACAACACATTTTCAAGCATAAGTGTAGGCATTTTGTAATATGAGTCGTGCTATCAAACCGAGGGTTGCATGATCATACAGTCGATTCCTACGAGTTACATTATACCCGTAGGAGGTGTTGTCACCGCTCACGGGGCCATGTGGGGGGGACTAAGGGGTTTCGCCCCTCGACGACACGTTTTCAAGCCTAAGTCTGGATATTCTTCGTTTTGGGCCATGCTCTCAAACCAAGGGTCCCCTGACAACACGGTCAGTTCCTACAAGTTACATTGGTCCCGTGTGAGGTGTTGTCAGCCTTCACAGGGCCATTTGTGGGGTACTAAGGGATTTCGTACCCCGACAGCACGTTTTCAAGCCTAAGTGTGGATATTCTCTATTTTTGGATGTTCTCTCAAACCGAGAGTCCTGTGACCACGCGACCGGTTCGTATGAGTTACATTGGTATGATGCGATGTGTTGACACCGCTCACGGGGATGTTTGAGGGGCACTAAGGGGTTTCGCACCCCGACGGCACGTTTTCAAGCCAAAGTGTGGATATTCTTTGTTTTTGGTCGTGGTCTCAAATCTAGGGGTCTGTGACCACGCGATCTATTTCTAAAAGTTACATTGTCCCATGGGAGGTGTTGTCATCTCTCATGGGGACATTTGGGGGTCACTTTAAGGTTTCTCCCTCTAAAGGCTTGTTTGGCAAGAAAATCTAACTCTTTGGCCTAGACAATTACGATGTGTTGTGGAGCTTATTGAAATTATTCTAGAAGGGTGTGCAGAATAATATGATGCATTCTTTCGTTTAGAGTTTGATAGAGTATTCTAAATTGAAATTGTTGTGGGAGACTATAAGTGTTCTGAACCGTGCTCTGAATAGTCTTTGGAGTTTTATCTGGACAGTCTTTGGACCAGTGGAGCGATGTAGTCCCCCATTAGTGAATCCTTGGCTTTTTACAACTATATCAAGTGTTCCTATTATTTATTTGAGATGGTGGAGTTCAATTTTGATGAGTAGAGTGAGAGATAATTATTATAAGGGATTAATTTCAAGGTGCAGGGAACTCAACACTAAAAGGTGGCTTCAGGAAGATTAACAGCTTGACAACCCTCAAAGAGGGTTGTCAAGCTCTTAATCTTCCCGTGAGGCCACCTCTTTTGTTCATAATGGAGGGGTCAGGCTGCTACTAAAAATTGTTCAAAACATTGGGTCTATTGTCGAGCCAGCTCAACAGAAACTTCTTGCCCATCCTTCATCTTCTGAGCATAAGTTGAGTTCCTTTTGAGGCCACCTTGAGTTCCCTGGAGTGTCATATATTAGTGATTATTAATGAAGTAAACACTCCCCATAATGAGAGGAGTTATATTTGTAATACTCTATCAAACTCCAAACGGTAAAATGCATCATATTATCCGGGACTCCTTTCCGAACAATTTCAATGAGATCTACAACACCCTGCATTTGGCACTTACCAAACATGCCTTTTGAGGGAAAAAATAATAGCACCTACCAAACGGCCTTGTGAGAGGTGAAAACACCTTGCACGGGATCAATATAACTCACAAAAATTGATCACGTGGTCATGGGACCCACGATTTGAGATTATGATGATAATTTGAGAAAATCCATACTCAGGCTTAAAAATGTGACGTTAGAGGGCGAAACCCCTTAGCGCCCCCAAGCAGCCCCTTTAGGGGAGTGATCACCTCGAACGAGACCAATGTAACTTGCAGGAATTGATCGCGTGGTCACGGGACCCACGATTTGAGAATATGATGATAATTTGAGAAAATCCACACTTAAGCTTGAAAGCGTGTCATTAGAGTGGAAACCCCTTAGCGTCCACCCTACAACCTCTAAAGAAGTTTGAACACCTCTCATGGGACCAACGTAATTTGAAAGAACCGACTGCGTGGTCAAGGGACCCCCGATTTGAGAATATAACTATAATTTGAAAATATCTAGAATTAGGTTTAAAAACATACCGTTAGAAAGCGAAAACCCAAAGCATTATCCTGTACTCCGTCTAACATACTATCCAACAGCAAGCCAACAACTAATAATAATCCAACAACCAAACAAAACAAAACCAATACCACCCTAAAAGAACATATAACTACATAAAAGAGCAACGTGGGGTGGTGTTGCATCATAATACCACCCTTTTATATCAAGGCTTCAAAATAAAATAGTGAGAAGCAGCGTACATGTATGGTCACACGTACTCCTTTTCATTTAGCCTGCATTGTGGCTTGGAATAAACCTTTTTAGGGTGGATCTAAGGTTACTTTAAGATAAAGTTTTTTTAACTAGAAAGAAAATAAGAAAGAGATAAAAGGACTTTTTTGGTTTCTTTTGCGTTTGTATGAGAAAGAAGAAATTAAGGCTTTGTGTTATTACTCTAGATCTAAGCTTGGAAGGAGTTTTAAATGAAAATGGAGAGAGTTTTGGTTCTTTTTTTTTAGAAGAAACAGATTCTGGGCAGAAATCTAGCATATAAGAGCGGATTTAATGCTTGATGAAATGGTATTGAGGCGACACTCTTTTTAAAGGCAAACTCCCAAGGGTAAAGGACCAATCATTCCTAGGTAGCGTACACCTTGGACCGATTGGTCAAGCATGTTTTCATTTGGCTTTGGGCTTATATTGGGATAGCTTGACATATTTGGGTGACTTAACTTTTGGCCTATTAGGCTTTTGGGCATTTTAGTGAGGCACTTTCGATTGTTTTGAATCTTTAATTTCATCTGGGAATTTTTGGAATACATGATAATTAGTGGCGTAGTTATAGTAAAGAATGGAGTGCCTACAACTACAAGTTAAGGACGAGGGTTTTTACCTTTGTAAAAATTCTAAATATAATCGTCATGCATTCTTCGTTATTTTTATATTTATTTGTAGCAAATGTCAAATAGGAACATAGATAATCAACCAAATAATAACACTCCTTATCCATCTCAATTCTCACATAATCCAACACTTGAATTCTATACAACTGCGGGTTCTCAATCCAACACTCCTTATACATTTCTCTCTTGTAAAAAAATATCAATACTCGAATCAACATAAAAAACTCCAACAATCATCCCCATGACCGGACCTCGGCTTGCTATAGGTTTTGAATTGATTCTCCCCCAGGCCAAATCGATTTGGTTTGGGGCGAAATCCTTATTCGTCCAAAAAATATGAATTAAGACTTTAATTAAATGGTAGAATTCGATGTTGGGGTGGGATCATATGGGTTCGCCCGAGTGTTATTTGATATCCTCTCTCTCACTCTCTCTCTCACTCTCTCTCTCTCTCTCTCTCTATATATATATATATATATATATATACGCAAGAGAGAAGAGATAACAGCAAACGGGTCAGAGCCCGAATGTAAAATAGTTTTAAAAATAGTTTAGCAAGTATTCAAAATGTTTACCAGCTAATGCAACAGTCATATTAGTATGCGACACTCTCTTGAGAATTCTCACCTCTCATCTAGTGTGCACGTCTATCGTACTAATGGATCCCATATACTTCTCTAAATTATTCTCCATAAGACTTAACACGTGAAATTAAGTTTATGATATTCATTTTAGGAAAATCTATCTCTTCAAGATTTCTTACGTTATTTAGAATAATTCCGCATTGTCATAACGTTTCCGAATAATTACAGTGAAGTTGATGAATTTCATACTTTACTTAACTACTATTTTACTCAGTAGAAAGTTCTCATATAGATACACGTATATATATTAATTACTCGTATAATATATATACAAACAGCACCCCACATAAAATCTATGGTGCTATACTTTCATATATAAGTATATATATATATCAATCACTCATAAATTATATATATACTAACGGCACCCCACATAAAAACTATGGTGCTGGCATACTCTGCTATCAAGTCCCTGTATCACACATACTTCGGGAAATGCTAGTTCGGAATCACTCTTGAACTGCATTAACACAAACACATACAACTGGAGGCGAAACATAGTTCCAAGTCCAAGAGGTTAGCACATACCCTCATGTCTCTTAGGACCGTGACTATCGATACGATAGCCTGTACCTAGGAATCTTATGCTCTAGGGTACAAGTCAATATCCCCCATAAAGGTCCCATCGAGATAAGACTGTCCCAGCGCGGAAACCCCCGTGATAGCAAGTAGGCCGGGTACGATTTTTACACAGAAATAATATATGCACAATCACACCGTCATATATAAATATATATTCACATCCACATTATTAAATTAGGTGCGCTCACGACCCATCATTATAATTATTCGTTATTACACATTTTACTCAATTATATCGTATAACGGCCTCATTCCTTTTTATTGTCGTAATTAATTTACTCTAAGCTCACTTCTTGTCACTCAAAGTGTTCTCTTTATCTAAGTACAATTTCAGTAGTCCCTCTCTCGCCTTCTAATCCAACTTATTAGATGTTTAGATTATTTAATCAACACACGTATGATTTCTTAAGTCTGAAAGTCTCCCCGTTTATCCTTTATTTCCCTTCACATTAAAGTTCCACTTTATGGGATTTATCTTGACCCTACTGGTCCTTTTTATGTTCCAATATGTTCTAGCAATCCTAATCAAGGTTTACTATGCATAAAATCGAATTAAGCTAGCACGAGAAAAAATGCAGTTTTCCCCGGAGGGGTCGATCGATCGATGCGTCGATCGATCGATGCTCTGGGATCGATCGATCGATCAAACAGGTATGATGAAATCTGCAGAATACCAGTTACAGGTTGTATCATCCAAACTCATCAAATTACAAAATTTTAACTCTCAAACTCCTAGAAATTGATACCACAAACATAATAAACCCAAGTGGGTAATAATCTACATAAGGCATGCGAGTTTTCATCAAGAATCATGCGTTAAGCCAAACTCTATATAATTCTCATGAACCCTAATATTTTCCTTATCTTAGTTTCTTTCATTCTTTTTTTTTCCATATTTTCTATCACTAATACCATGGAAATTCGTGGTTCAACCTCTACATGTGAAATGGATTTCCAGAAATATGATCTCTATCACTATAACATGAAATTTTTGTCTCCAATTAACGTTTTTCTTCAAGAACACTAATTCTAATGAACCTAAGACTAATATAAAAGGATGCATTAATTTGATAAAAGAAAGATAGATACTTGCCTGGAAATTTAGTCTCTGGTTTGTGGACAAAAAAGGTGTGGTTGTGATCCCCTTCGCGCGATCTACGATTTGGCGGCGACGGTGGTGCAACCGGAGGTGTTCTTGGCCTAGAACTCTTTGGAAAGCTCCTCCCCTTCCTCTCCAATGGCCGTCATTAGTTTTTGATTGTGTTAACACTAGAAGATAACACTTTCCATCTGATATAACCCTATAAATTTCGTGGGTTTAATTACCCATAATTATGAATTTCCAAAAACGCCCTCTCGGGGTACTAAATAGGCCTAAAAATGCCCCGAGACCAAAACTAACCCCTCGGGTATACTTTTCTGACTATATCGACCCTTCCGGAAACTTTGGCACACTCAAAATGACCATATGAGAAACTTATAATTTATTCACTTTTACTAATCAACATTTTGTCCCGACATGACACGGGCGCGCCCCGACTTAAATTTCCATAATTGCCATTTCATTCACACGTGACAATTTTATAAAATAAATCTCATGTATTTCTATACTCATCCAGTAACATTCAACAAATTTCAATAATTACTAACTCTCGTCACACTAGTAAATATTTAAAACAATATTCCGGATTAAAATTAAATTAATTTATCTCAATTAAATTTAATAAATCCCTAAATTTAAAAGCCATAAAAATACGGGGTATTACATACTTCTCCCTTAATAACGGAATTTCATCCCGAAATTCGAAAAATAAGGCCTACTAGGTAGCACAATTCTAGATATCCTTTTCAGTACGCAAACTATCTATATCGTAAGGTGCTCAATCACTATAGTCCTTTCCTCATAGCATGCTAGTTTTACATTCTCATTGGAGACACTTCACATTGCGCTCCCAACCGACAACATTCGCATAGGTCACGTCTATACGTTATAAATTTTCATTATCTCACTATCATTAGGAGGCCGCACCTCACTACATGACAACTAAACTCCCATTCTGAGAAAACCATACGAACATTTGATCACTCTTGTTCGCCTAAAATAGTCGTGGAATTCTACCATAGTTATCGGATATTTTCTCGATCGATCCAAAAATTCTGATTATCTACTCACCTCTAAACATACGGAAGGAGAATAGTCAAGGTTCTTCCAGAACAAAAACTTAATAAGCACCTCGTACGCGACAAACAGGTATAAGTGCTTCTATAGAGCATTCCTGAAATCATCGTACCAAGATTCCAAAATCTCCTTCACGTGGCTCCACTAATCTTTAATCACCGTGCGCCTATTCCCTGGCTAAGGGTGATACATCCTACTCAAAACAAAAACTTATCTCCGCTGGTTCCTGTATTCCCATATCAAAGGTGGGATTCACAAATCTCATCCCGATTCAGAAATTAATACTGTGTCGTACCATGTACTGGAGCGCTCCTTCCTTTCAAAGGAAGTCTGGGGCATACTAGTTAATATTGTAAATCATCCCAAAGGGATATCAATCACTTCCTTAATGGGCGTCTTAAATCACATGTCAGGATGAACCCTTGATCTTGTTTTGAGGACGGCAACCCATCCAAGAACTTTACCGACCTCTTCCAATTTCAGGAATTATCGATGAACACAAAATTCTTTGGTTGATTCTCCTCTTTCAACCAAACCATACCTATGGGCGGTGCTTGTAGAGACTACTCACTACGTCTCGCTAAACATCAATTTTTCCTTGAAATGTCTCACATTAAGTGACATGTAATAATCCCCTTCCTTCCTTGGTGTAGGCCGAAAGTTCCGACCCGTACTCTTTCCTCCACGATGCGTACTTCTGGATCTTTTTGACCATGTTAACATCATCACTATTTGTACGCTCAAGTCTCTCTCACACTTGACTACTAACAACTCCTCTTCAAGTGTTCTTCATAATAATTTATTTCTACTGCATTCAAGGAATACCCCTTCTTAAATGGCTTCCCACAGCCTTCCAATCAAATTGGGGTGTGCTATTCCAATTGCACACTTATGTATGGATTTTCGCCCCACGTGTGACGTTTAATCCATTCTATCACTTCCACTTCATTATACTAGTCCCACAAACATATATTTCACACGCCTATTACCACTTCCCTTCGACTCAGACGATTTTAACTGCAGCTAACCAAGATGCCCACATTTTGCAACACCCCGATCGCCCTAGGAGAGCGAACGATGTGCTACTCATCAGTGAAACTAACTAAATCCAACAAAGTATAAGGAATAGGGCATTCAAATTCCATGACCATAAAAGAGTAACAACAAATCTCAACCTTCTTCAGATAAGTACAACAATTTTCCCAAATAGGTACAACAACCAAAATAAATCACTAACGCTTTATTCATCAAAATAATTACAGGTCATCCCTTTTGTATAATGAAGTTCTTTCCAGATAATCCATGCTAAAAATCATTCCAACTCCTTATTCACCTTGTGTTCTGAACGCGGTTACGACATTTGGGTTCTCTTAATCACCCTAGAAATCAAAATTTTTAAATCCTCCTTATCATCGTTCCACCCCTCAACTCGTGGGGATAACTTTCAATGCTTTCTTACCACAAAATTCGGCTCCTGTGGCTTTAAAACAAAATTCAACTTCCAACTTACATATGTAATTACTTTATCCCATTTCGATTGGGGTACTGAACTCATGGAATAGTGACCAAACGTCTCCCTATTTCCAACTTTACGCTAAGTTTCATGCGTGAGATGTCTCGCAAAGCAAAATCCAAATAAGGAACCCCCCCGATACACTACTACCTAGCATTATCGGTTATCGAAATCCGTTAGGTCCTCCGTCCATAGCATGTACCCCTTTATTCCGTCTCTTGACGAAAAAGTTACATTTCCTCCTGTAATTACACTTAACAAATAACATTCCACCATTTGCACTATCGTTCAGTATTGGTTGGTGGTAAGTGCATTCCATAAATCTAGAATACAAAAAATCAGAATTCTCAAAATCCCTTTCCCCAATAATAGGGGTATAACTCTTAACTCCCACATCCATAGAGGATAGATATAACACTGCACTCTTCCTATCACTAAGTCCGGAGTGCTAAACATAATACTGAGTCAAGTCTTTTTGCTCAACGATAAATCCCGATACATACTGAATCATACTGACAAAGTTTATACATACATTGGCATCGAATATATCGAGCCCACTATCTCCTTCGAAATCTCTAGGATAGGCAATATAAGTGCGAGTCCAACTTTCTTATAGGTAAAGCCTCGCTAAAATAAACATGCTGCACTAATGTAACTACTCCGATAGCCTTGCAATAAATGCCCACTATCGTACTAACCATTTCTATAACGTTTTAACAAAGATTATATCATACTCGCATATCACATCACTACAACGAGTAACCTTAATAAAGTATAAAACACTGTTAATATACTCATTCATCCTACGCGGATAGCACTAAAGAAAAATCCCGCTACACTAGGTAAAAATATTCACATAATAATAACGTTTATAATTATATGCATTAAACTCGTCTCACATGCTAATCTAGCAATGAACAAAATATAGTGACTTGCTCGGGTCACAAAAACATGCCTCATCCTCTGAGGGTACAACTTATTCTTCCACCTTGTCAATCGTCTTGACTGCACAAATGGTTTTCGGACGTAACACGTCTGCCCAAACCAAACCAAAACTACTTTAATCGTTGTCCTTTACTAGGCACCGTATTCCTGTCCTTTTACTCACTTTGGAACGTATTATCACGAGCGATTTCACTCCGCACAAAATACCTCAACACATAATCCACTTATTACCTGTCCTACTAACCAGGTTAGGATTGTCCTTCTCTTGGACTTTAGTAGACTCGATCCTTGTTAGCTACCCCGGTTATACCCTTAGCCTTTTAGGCCCTAAAGATCAGGTCACTGTCTATAATAGTACTTACTAAATTTACCATCACTTGGTAATAATTTAACTATCCGAATTATTTAAATGGGTCCCCTGATGTATATCCACATCCCTTTGTGGTGTTATATCACCACCGTTGTATTCAGTCTTATTCTCGACTAAATTCTTCGATTCCTTTAACTTCCCCCACAAAGAAGCGTTATCATCTATATTGACAAAATATGACACTGTCAACCTATGAATCGGTCGTCCATCAGAATTTCCTCCTTGAGTGTTATCAATTATTATTACGAGTTGGTCTCCCACTTGGAGTCGTTTCCTCCACTTGTATCTACATCTTTCGATACAAAATTCACTAGTGGTTAAGATTCATATTCACAAATGGACCCCTGTCATGCCCTCCCGCGATGAGTTTAGAACCACGTTTTCTTCTAATCCTGAACAGTTGAGGAAGGAACATACAGTCAACACTGTACCTAAGGTTCTCCTATAGGCATAACATTCCACTTCTAAAATTGGTGGTTGACTCCCATCATTATAACTTCATCCCGAAAGCTAAGAAAATTTTTCTCTAAATATTTACTTTCAGTTAGCCACACTCCGTTATATATCTAAACCTTTGGATACTTTACCTCCTTTGGTAAACACATACAATTCTCGCATTTCGAGAATTCACTAACAGTTCTCTACACGTTTTGTAATACGTTGGGTGAGTTTATCCTCGCACCTCATTTGACTATAACAGCATTTGGAAATCATTGTTGCGCCTTAGTCACCTTTTTAGTCTTGGCTTCCCGTGCCATAATGGAGTTGACCTCAACTATGGTCATCATCCTCGAATATATTTTACAACCTCAACTGAGCCCTGCCTCCTGATGTCCCCATACTGGTCCTCTTCACATCCGTCATCGCTCGGCACACGTACACATCCGAACGAAATTAGAATTCACTAATGTATATACATCATAGAAGGAGAACGAAATCTCATCAAAGAAATCGACAATCCTAAACATAGGGCTCTATATCAAACAAAGCAACGTTGAAAGCATAATAAGCCGCACAAATCCTAAAGGACACTAGAACCTGATGCTCTGATACGACCTGTGACACCCTACCTAATTAAATACCGGGCGATCACTCCTTTATTAAATTAAAATCAAGGTGAACAGTTGGTTAATTCTTAGCATCATTGTCACAAAATAACTTTTCCAATTAAACACCCTAAATAATTAAGCTAAGTGTCAAAACTATTTAAAACCTTATTTCCATTTTATTAAATCCGATTATAAAACCTTTAACCATTAACATTTTAAGAGTCACACATTAAGTATGAGAATAAAAATGAACATTCAAGAGTTTAACCAGAAATCATAAATCCCAACATTTAAAACACTGAAGGAAAACATCTTGACAGTAACAAATCCCGAAATAAAGATACAGCAATTAAAAGAATTACAATCTCTGACAATACCAACTAAATAATGGAAAAGGGCGACACATGCCCCCACTGGATAAAGCTGAACTAGAAGTAGAGTCAACAATGAGGTCGTCTAAGCAATGGCCTGCAACTCCCACAAAAGCTATAGCGCGTTCCATCCAAAGAATCCTAAGTAAGACGCCCCTGTGGCTGGGCACCTATAATATATATATATATATATATATATATATATATATACGCAAGAGAGAAGAGATAATAGCAAACGGGTCAGAGCATGAATGTAAAATAGTTTTAAAAATAGTTTAGCAAGTATTCAAAATGTTTACCGGATAATGCAACAGTCATATTAGTATCCGACACTTTCTTGAGAATTCTCACCTCTCATCTAGTGTGCACGTCTATCGTACTAATGGATCCCATATACTTCTCTAACTAATTCTCCATAAGACTTAACACGTGAAATTAAGGTTATGATATTCATTTTAGGAAAATCTATCTCTTCAAGATTTCTTACATTATTTAGAATAATTCCGCATTGTTATAACGTTTTCGAATACTTACAGAGAAGTTGATGAATTTCATACTTTACTTAACTGCTATTTTACTCAGTAGAAAGTTCTCATATAGATACACGTATATATATTAATTACTCGTATAATATATATACAAACAGCACCCCACATAAAATCTATGGTGCTAGACTTTCATATATAAGTATATATATATATATCAATCACTCGTAAATTATATATATACTAACGGCACCCCACATAAAAACTATGGTGCTGGCATACTCTGCTATCAAGTCCCTATATCACACATACTTAGGGAAATGCTAGTTCGGAATCACTCTCGAACTGCATTAACACAAACACATACAACTGGAGGCGAAGCAAAGTTCCAAGTCCAAGAGGTCATCACATACTCTCGCATCTCTTAGGACCGTGACTATCGATGCGATAGCCTGTACCTAGGAATCTTATGCTCTAGGGTACAAGTTAATATCCCTCATAAAGGTCCCATCGAGATAAGATTGTCCCAGCGCGGAAACCCCCGTGATAGCAAGTAGGCCGGGTACGATTTTTACACAGAAATAATATATGCACAATCACACCGTCATATATAAATATGTATTCACATCCACATTATTAACTTAGGTGCGCTCACAACCCATCATTATAATTATTCGTTATTACACATTTTACTCAATTATATCGTATAACGGCCTCATTCCTTTTTATTCTCGTAATTAATTTATTCTAAACTCACTTCTTGTCACTCGAAGTGTTCTCTTTATCTAAGTACAATTTCAGTAGGCCCTCTCTCGCCTTCTAATCCAACTTATTAGATGTTTCGATTATTTAATCAACACACGTATGATTTCTTAAGTCTGAAAGTCTCCCCGTTTATCCTTTCTTTCCCTTCACATTAAAGTTCCACTTTATGGGATTTCTCTTGACCCTACTAGTCCTTTTTATGTTCCAATAAGTTCTAGCAATCCTAATCAAGGTTTACTATGCATAAAATCGAATTAAGCTAACATGAGCAAAAATGCAGTTTTCCCAGGAGGGGTCGATTGATCGAAACATCGAGTGATCGATGCTCTGGGATCGATCAATCGATCAAACAGGTATGACGAAATCTGCAGAATACCAGTTATGGGTTCTATCATCCAAACTCATCAAATTACAAACTTTTAACTCCCAAACTCCCAGAAATTGATACCACAAACATAAGAAACCCAAGTGGGTAATAATCTACTTAAGGCATGCAAGTTTTCATCAAGAATCATGCGTTAAGCCAAACTCTATATAATTCTCATGAACCCTAATATTTTCCTTATCTTAGTTTCTTTCATTCTTTTTTTTCTAGATTTTCTATCACTAATACCATGGAAATTCGTGGTTCAACCTCTACATGTGAAATGGATTTCCAGAAATATGATCTCTATCACTATAACATGAAATTTTTGTCTCCAATTAACGTTTTTCTTCAAGAACACTAATTCTAATCAACCTAAGACTAATATAAAAGGATGAATTAACTTGATAAAAGCAAGATAGATACTTACCTGGAAATTTAGTCTCTGATTTGTGGACAAAAAAAGTGTGGTTGTGATCTCCTTCGCGCGATCTACGATTTGGCGACGACGGCGGTGCAACCGGAGGTGTTCTTGGCCTAGAACTCTTTGGAAAGCTCCTCCCCTTCCTCTGCAATGGGTGACATTAGTTTTTTATTGTGTTAACCCTAGAAGATAACACTTTCCATCTGATATAACCCTATAAAATTAGTGGGTTTAATTACCCATAATTACGAAATGTCCAAAACGCCGTCCCGGGGTACTAAATAGGCCTAAAAACGCCCCGAGACCCAAATTAATTCCCCGGGTATACTTTTCTGACTATCTCGACCCTTCCGGACACTTTGGCGCACTCAAAATGAACATACGAGAAACTTATAATTTATTCACTTTTATTAATCAACATTTAGTCCCAACACGACACGGGCGCGTCCCGACTTAAATTTCCATTATTGCCATTTCATTCACACGTGACAATTTTATAAAATAAATCTCATGTATTTCTATACTCATCCAGTAACATTCAACAAATTTCAATAATTACTAACTCTCGTCACGCTAGTAAATATTTAAAACAACATTCCGAATTAAAATTAAATTAATTTATCTCAATTAAATTTAATAAATCCCTAAATTAAATAGCCATAAAAATATGGGGTATTACAATATATATATATATATATATATATATATATATATATATATATATATATATATATATATATATATATATATTACCTTTCATGTGAACATACAACTTATTTGTGGGGAGTCTATCGGTCTGGGGTTATTTTGAAAGGTTTTGATCATGTACCACACTCCTGGTTGTTGACACGGGACTTGTATTGGTCTTAATGTTATATTATAAATTCAGTCGGTCTACGCTTTGTGATGAGAGAGGCATCTGATCCAATCCATCAATTAAGTTTTGGTATGGGACTACTCAGTGGCTTGATTATGTAGTGATCACGCATTCTCATGTGTATGTGTTTGTTTAAATCTGTTAAGTGAGGGACTCCAACAGGTTTACTGATAGAATTATGAAAAGATCCTTTAGGGTAGTTGCCTTCGTGTGATACTATTGGGATTATTATGAAAGGGATATTTTAGTCCGGTGATGAACACTTAACTAAATGAATCGTATGCCACCTTTGTATGTTATTATTCGAGATCATGTGTATCCTAGTTTGCAAGTAACATTAGTGGGTTTGGTAATGGGTTGTATATTTTACTTGTGTAATTAGTTACATCCCTGTTGCATCTTATTATTTGCTACACATTTGTTAGTCTAGTGGTAAAGACTTTAAGAACCATTTATGCTTTAGGTTGGGACATGCATGTAGAATTGGTGATATATTTATTGAATGCGAGTGTCTACGGGTTGTCATATTTATTGTAAATGGGTCGCATGATTATTACTATTGATATTTCTTGTAATTTTATGGCATTGACCCTAATTATATAAAATTATTTTCCCGGCATTCATAGATAGGAACAACGGGGATAAGGAGACTTGAACTTGCAACTCCGTTTGTTTTTCAGTTTTCTTTTTAAGTTGATTTTTAGCATAGGTTACTATTTATTTCAGAATTTTAGTTTAGTTATTTGATTCAGAAGTTGTATGGGCCTTGTTTCTAGTTATATTTATTCAGTTGGAGTGTTTTTGGAGTGGAGATTATTTCAGTTTTGTTATGATGGATGTTTGATACATTATTTATTCCACTTTTTATTTATCGTGTAGTTATTGCATGTCATGGATGGATTTAAATTCACTTCAATTATTTGTATTTGCATATTGATGTTGAGAATGATGTAAATTCAATAATTCATCCTATCTTCGGAATATTGGAATGGCCAACCAGTTTGTGAGAAGATAGACAGAGTTACGGTTAGTATCAAAGCATCCCAGGTTCTAGTGTTTTAGGTTCCTTGGGATTCTAGTTACATTTTTCATTGTGTTCTTTGATATAATAGATCCCTATGAGTAGGATTCATTGCATTCTTATATGAATATTTAGTTAATATGAACCTTATTTTCTTTGAGATGGAAAACACAAGACATAGTAGATGATGACAGACTGCTGACATGGCTACAAATATGGATGCTTAGTGGGAGCATCGTCCACAGCCGTAATTGGAACCATTGATAGCATTATCAGTAGACATAGATGCCATTATTACTCAGGTAGTCGCCAAATAAATGGCTTCCAGGCTACTGTACTTGGTGCCTCCACAATCGCAACCAAGTCATAGTTAGTGGTACCCATTCAGTTTTAGTTTATGACTTTGGGTAGAGTTCATGGGGCCTTTTCTAAAGGAAACCCACCTGAGTTTATTGGGATGACCAACATTTTTAGTACACATAAGTGAACAAAAGGCATCCAGAGCACTTTTGGATGATAGAGTGCTTGGAGGTCCATAGGTAGATTTTTTCCAACTTTAAGGTGGTATGGGAGGCTTTATAGTGGTGGGAGTCTATTACCCTGATAAATGAGAGGGGATCTACGATCATATTTGAGTTATGGGTTAGATTTAGTGACATGTACTTCCTACTGACGATCGGGGTTGATAATAAGATAAAGTTATTGAGTCTAAAGAGAGAGAACTACACTGTGGCAAAATATGAGTAGGAGTTTACCACAATTTTCTTATTTCCTCTAGAGGAGGTAAACACAGGGGAGAAGAATATGGATAAATTCATCTTTGGTTTGACTTGGCGTATCAGATATGATATTTTTGGAAACAAGAAATTTACCACTTATACACAGGTTATGAATGCTATAATACTTCACATCCATAACCATTATGAGTTCCAGAAGGGGATGGGTGAGAAGAGGCCCAACAGAGACTCGTCTAGCTAGCTAGGCAAGATATATGTGGTAAGTACTTAGGGACCAGTAGTCTAAGGGTCCTCAGTTAAAATATTATCATCATAAGAAGAATAAGAGTTATAATGATAGTAAGGATCACTAGGGCCAAGACCATTAGTTTCAACTGGGCCAGAGAAAGTAGGCTGGAGGGAAATAAGGACAAGGACAGTACGATCGTATCCGACAGGTCCCATATGTAAATAAGAAGGAGAGATGTCTTTTTAATGACACTTTCTTTACTTGCGGCTAGGGTGGGAATATAACTAGGAAGTTTCCTAAGGGAAATTAGGGTGCTTAGGAGTAAGGAAGTCAACTTGGATATCAGGCACCTTAGGGTGAACGTCAATAGTTACCATCCCCACCAGTTGTTCCAATACCAGTAATACCGGTACCACCAACCCAGCCTCATGAGTAGAAGCCATTACAGTATGAGCACGTTTACCTCATCGCTTTGAGGGATGCACAAGAACCAACCTAGGTGGTTGAGGGTACGTTTCCTATTTTTGGGCATGTATGATACATTTTTTTCTTAATCTTGGTGCATCACATTCATTCGTTAGTTGTACCTTTGCTCAATTTTCGAGGATGGTAGATTTAGCATTAGAAATATTATTACAGATTCATTCATCAATGGATAAGGTGTGGCCTATTCATTTCGTGCGTATAGGGATAGGGGCAGATATTGGTAGACTTTTATATGAAGCCGACTTACTAATTTTAGATATTTCTAAGTACGACATTATCCTATGGATGGATTGGTTAGCTAATTATCATGATTGTGTGGATTGCTTTGGGAAGGTTATCATTTATGCCATTCCTAGTCCGAACATGTATTTGGTTACGATGCCACGCCTGAAGGGAGGGTCAGTCATGAATTTGTATTACATCTAGGAGGACACATTTGAGGCATTCATTATGTCTCTGGACTTTATTCTGATTGTTAGCAACTTTTTTAATGTGTTCTAAGTGTAGGAGGGTAGTGGTACTGGGGTGTACGAATTTTTTCAAAGGGTAAGGAATGAACCACACCGATGGACAACTTCTATACAGTAATAATATTGAATAGATTAAGTGTAGACAAAAACAATTTTTTTATAATAAATAAGATTTTGGTTATAAGAATAATCAATAAATAATTGAATACATATCTTAATTATTACATAAAAAACCTCTTCTGTAACAAATGAGGAATATAACACTCTCGAGAGTAATGATTCTTTGAGAGAGGAGAAGTAAGCAATCCAATAAACTAGAGAGAGTAGGGAGAGAATATCTTTTGCCTTTAGTGACATTTTGTGCAACCTAATAGTGCTTTTTATGTCATTATTAATTAATGTTCACCTAATGATCTATTTATAGGAAAAATTTTAGGGTAGACTTGGCTATTGTGCGCCTAAGAATATTCTTGTGTGTTATATATATTTTTACCTTTTGTATGTTATCAATGTTTGTAATTTTCTACCAAGATCTATGGTTTTGTAATATGACACCTGGTGTAATAGTTGACAAAAGGGTGATCATGTCAACTAGTAGGCCCAAAAAGTGTTATTTTATCTTTAATTAAAAATACTTGTTGTTCAAGTTTTGAAATATAGTGGTGCTAAGGGCCTCTCGTTAATTTAACTTTTAAAGGTTGTCTGCGAGCACCACTATGAATGTTCACCATTTTGCATGACTTATTATGAGGTGCATTTGTGCGAGCAACCCATTGGGTCTCTCGCACTAATATTGTTCCTTTTACAACATATTTAAATGGTTAAACCAAATCTTACTAAAAAAGTCTTACCTCTTTACCTCCAAATCAACACTCTCAAAAGTTCCTAAAACTGCCTAGTAGCTCGAGCCTTGCTTGCTCGGCTAAGGCCTCTTTCTTAGATAACATGTCGAAGATAAAGATAATAAATATTAATGAGGGGAGTCCTCATGCACTCTATTTTGTATTATTGTGGAACTATTCATATGTTCCTCATCTCCTTTGGTGATGGTCGCTCATACACTTGCTTATCTTTACCATTGAGGAAGTGCTCACGTTCCTCTTTGTGTCCAATAGGTTACTTGTGCACTTACTTTTGTAATTCATTGGTGTTTCTCATGGGTCCTTCAAATATCTGAGGGGTTTCTCATGTATTCCTCTTCATTATCCCCACGTGAAGAAGTCTCTTATTCGTTTAAAAACAGAGTATCGTACAACACTTCATTGCGAAATCTCGGATGGATATCTATTATCATTACTTTTGTGTTGCATCAAATGCTTTAACATGCTTAAACTTGTGAGACACTTTTATCCATATTTTGATTCACCACGTGTCGTGTTGGGAAGGGTACTGTTATTTTATAATAATTACCCCTTTTAGAATTGATGGTGCCCTTTTGAATTTTGAGGGTATAAATACCCTATGGAAAGTTTTAAAGCTTTTACCATGTCAATTTTATTGTTTTAGAGAGAGAAAAACATTCCCGTTTCCTTTATGCTTCCACCTTATTTCTTATAAAATTCTACCAATTCAATGTCCAAGGTGTTTCATTTGTTGTTGCCACCACCACTATTGATATTTCTAAAGGCATTATGCCTATTCAAATCTTAATAGTGGACGTTATTATTTCTGGAGTTACTTTGGATGCTATTGTCGTTTACTCTAGCATCGCCACTTCTAACGGTGGTGTTAAGCCGTCTTCTCCTTAAGGTGGGGCCCCCATTGCTGTGAATAGGGCCCAAAAATGCATTTTGAGCAATGGTTGAAGGAAAACATTACCTTATACAGGTGTCCCCCTTTCTTTGGTGATAGTGACTTTTTTATGTCACCGTTCAATAACTTTATTGCCAACTTTGTTGTTGTAGTAGCCGAGCAACCCTTCACTAGGTTTCTTGAGGCTGCAAATACTTCAATTGTGATCCCTAATAGCATACTTAGGGTTTGAGTGGATAAATTTGATTTCCCTTCCTCTAATATTAACTTTGATGTCTATGATGGTGCACCCGAGCAATGGGAATCCTAGGTGGGTCATGTTTTGTTCATGTAAAGTTAACATCAAATAATTTAGTCACTTGGTTTGGTCAATACCATTCGTAGTTTGAAAATTTTCACTATAGCTAAGAGCATGAATGCTTTGAAATCTCTTGTGTCTAGTTGGAGTATAGATACACATACCTATGTCATGGGTTGGCGATATTTTACACTACTTTAGAGGTTATTTGTGAATTGACTAAATTACTTATTTTTTACACTCATATTTTTACTAATGGGTATGAAGATGACACCAAGAAGTCTTTGTGTACAAAGTTGATAAAGGCCATGGGTGATTGCACACACTATGCAGGTCTTACTCATACTGGAACGAGAAACCACACCTTTCCCAAATGGCAACAATATTTGTTGAAAGACTTTAAACCCTTGTCTAAAGAGGAATTTAGGGTTCAAGTCTCCTGGCTATTTGGCCACATTTTTTGTATTTTCCTTATCTAGATTCGTATATCCTTGTAGGCCTAATGACTCTCCTCATGAGATATTAGTTCTTTTGGTCGTTAGGAACCATATACCCTTGTTCGGACCTAGCACATATTAGCACTGCAAGGTACCATGGTCGTTATGATGTCCAAATTTTTTTTACTCTTTTTTTTAATGGACTTTCTTTTTTAGACCTTCCCTAGTTTTTCTCTAGAGCCTCTTCCATAGTACTACTCATAATACTAGGTGGAAAAGGAAGACACCAAAGTTACTCCCAATTTTATTTTCTATGACGTTTAGGAGTTTTGCTTCTGTCCCTATGCAAAAACGTCGGGGGTATATTTTCTTTAACTTTCTTTCCCCTACCCCCAAGTATTCGTTGTAAGGACATAATTCTCATGTACGTTATCTTATTGTTTTGTATGTCATACGCCGCTACATTAGGCTACATTTGGCACGTCACCTCATGATCTCACATGACGGCCTCTATCCAAATTCCGGGAATCAAACATGCATTATCTCCACTAATGTGTCCCTCATCTGCATCAACGACTTCACGTTCCTTGATTCTAGGCTCGTAATGCATGTGAAACGCAAAAAAAGTCAAAACAGTGAAACAAGGCATGATAGGGATGTTTAAGGGAAAATTGGTGATTTTACAGCCACCGTACGGAGGACCGGTCAACTGGAAAGTTGAAGAGCTTGCCTCAATAAAGATACTGGAAGAAACGACACCTCAATCCGAGCTACGGTGAACAAGTTATGGCCCGTTGAAAATGGAGATATGTTCATTAAAAAGTCTAGAAATTTTTCTAAGTGTTTAAAGTCTTTTTCCAGCACACTTTCCCGAACCCTGACCCAAATCGGTTCGGAGGGGCGAACCGGTTCGCAGGGGTACCCGAACCGGTTCGGGGTACCTGTACGCTGGATAGAATTTCAGTAGTTTAAAATCGTGGGTCTCTTCATGTATTTCCCTATAAATACCAACTTCGGGAGAGTTGTTTTGCAAGACTTTAGGAGATGAATTTGAGAGTCCAAATACATCTAGTCTTCATATTTTTGAGTCCCAAGACTCATGGTTTGATTCACACATCCTTGCCAAACCTTTGTGAATCCTTTTGCAACCCAAGAACACAACTTTGGTTTGTTCAACCCTTGTGGAGGAGACCGTTCTTCTTCTTCATTGCAGCCCTACTGGAAAGGGATAATTCCAGCCGCGACTACAGAATCCGATACCCGAGGGTAATTCTTAGTCAACTTGTATTTTCATTGTAATCCGATTGTAAGTCGTTTTCTTACAAATTATAGTGAAAATAAATGGTTTTGCCCCTGAGGGGGATTTTTCCTTAATTGTATGTGTTTGAATGTTCTTGCGTAGATTATCAATTTATTCAATCACATACTGCTGCATGTTTAGGGTTTGTTTGTGTTAAAAGGGTTTTATATATAACTTGATCATTTGAACGCGAGCACACACGTCTTCAAATTGGTATCAGAGCAGGTTACGCTAATCTATCGCGTATTCCTATTTTCCGCAAAATTTTTCTAAGATATCAATTTTCTGAAAAAATTGATTTTTGAAAAAGTGCGTGTTCAAATGGAGAAGTCATATTATAAAATGCCTATTTTTGACGGGACAAATTATGCTTATTGGAAAGCCCGTGTGAGGTCGGCTTTAAAAGCCATTGATGAACGTGTCTGGATTTTGGTTGAACGAGGGTGGACTCCTCCCACTGTGACTGTTGATAATATGACCAACTTGAAACCTGACATTTCTTGGTCTGATGAAGAAATTAAGTGGTCATCTTTTAATTCTAAGGGTCTAAGTGCTATTTCTGGGTCTGTCACACCTGATGAGTTCAAACGCGTAATGACGTGTACCACGTCAAAAGAGCCATGGGATGTTTTACAACTCACCCATGAAGGAACTAATGCTGTGAAAGAGTCTAAGTTGCAAAACTTGACAACTCAATTTGAAACAATCACCATGCATGATTCTGAATGCTTTGATGAATTTTATGCTAGACTTTCTGACATTGTGAATACTAGTTTTAATCTTGGTGAACATATTCCGAATGCTAGAGTTGTTAAAAAGATTCTTCGTTCTTTGCCTAAGCGTTTTATCCCTAAAGTCACTGTGCTAAATTCTATGGGTAATTTAAATACGCTAAAATTGGAAGAACTCGTAGGAGATTTGCAAACTTATGAAATTGATATGTTCCCTAAAAATGCTAAATCTAAAGATAAGGGAATTGCACTTAAAGCCCAAGAGAGAAGGAGTGATGGGTCAGCTAGAAAGAGGGTAGAGTCATCTAGAAAGAGAGAGACTGACACGTCAGATTCTGAGTGCGATTTTGACTTAGATGACTTGGCTCTTTTCGCAAAAAATTTCAAGAGGATTCTCAAATTTAAGAAAAATGGCAATTTTAAAGATAAAAAGAAATTTGAGAAAAATAAGTTTGAAAAGAAAAATGAAAAAGTTTCCAAAAATCCTCCTCTGAAAGAAAGTGAGAGATGTTTTGAGTGTGATGGTAGGGGTCATAGAGATATTGAGTGTGCCAATCGTCTGAATAGAGAGAAAGGGAAAGCTGTCATTAATGCTACCCTTAGTGACGACAGTGAGGTCGAGACGGTGGATTCTGGAGATGAGTCACCGCATGAGTGTAACTTCACCGCATTCATGGCCAGCCAAGTGAGCACTCCTAGTTCTCCTCACGACATTGAGGATGATGCTTCACAGGGACACCTCGACAGTGAGAGCAATGTGAGTGAGGGGGAGGATGACACAAGTGAGAGCGAGAGTGATATACAACGCGCCTACGCTGAGTTATATTTCGAGTCATTTAAAACTAAAAAGCGTAACAAAGCGTTAGTTCTTAAGATCACCTGCTTAGAGGAAGATTTAAAGAAAGCGAGAGAAAGAGAGTTCTCCACCTGCACCGCCCTGAGAGAGAGAAATTCTACATGTGTCGAGAATGAGAATTTGTTTAGAGAGAGAGAGAGTGTTTTAGAGAAAGAGAGAGGGGACTTGATTAAGCAAGTGGATAGTCTTACGAGTCAGCTCCATTCCTCCGTGGAGACTCGGAAGAAACATGAAGCCCTTGTAGCCCAGCTGACTCTTGATCTTGAGAAAGCTCGCGAAGTCAAGGTACAAATCGAGGACAGATCTGGGAAGATGGGAAAGATGCTCCTCGGCCCCGCTTTAGGTTTTGGTGATCGTCAAGGAATTGGATATGATGGTGCCTCCACGTCCCAAATTGCACCTGGACCAGTTCCTGAGTTTACTACAACTCCTTATGGTCACCGTAAAAAACCTCGAAGGAGAGTTCGACCAAGAAAAGCAAACCAAGGTCCGCCTTTGACTATGCTCTTTTATACTTATTGCAAAAGAAAAGGCCACCTTAGGGAATCTTGCTATAGTATGGGTCGAACACGACGTACTACTGCTCCAACACGTCATACTGATAAATTTTCTAGTCTGAGAGAGCGAGTTGAGGTCTTAGCTGCCACTTCTCAGAGTTTGATGGAAGAATTCAGACGGATGTCTTTGCCGTTAGTGAATGCTTCTCACATTCCAGCTAAAAGCAACAACAACAAAGGCAAACAAAAGGTTACCACTGCTTGGGTACCGAAGAAAGATAAAAAGGCTTTTGTTGTTCATGTTGCTCTCAAAGCAAATAATACCTCACAGTGGTATTTTGACAGTGGGTGCTCCAGACATATGACAGGTGATGCCTCATTTTTTACATCTCTTGAGGATTATCAGGATGGCAGAGTCACCTTTGGAGATGGGAGCAAGTCTAGCATTGTAGGACGAGGTACTATAGAGTTACCAGGATTTCCTAAGCTAGAAAATGTGTTGTACGTCAAAGGTTTGAAAACAAACCTTCTCAGCATTAGCCAGCTGTGCGACACTGACTTTGCAGTAAAGTTTGACCGAGACGCGTGTAAAGTCTACAATCAAGCCGGTAAACTTTTGATGCAAGGGGTGAGGACCGAGGATAATTGCTATGGGACTGAGCCCACATCCTCACTTGTCTGCAACAGCGCCATGATCACTCCTATGGATCTGTGGCACCAACGTCTAGGTCACGTGAACGTTAGAGATCTTAATCGTTTAGCTAAAAAGGACCTAGTACGTGGCTTACCATCTCTTGGAAAGTCAAATTCGACCGTTTGTGGACCCTGTCAGTTGGGAAAACAAATTCGTAGTCCTCATAGGAAGTTGCATTCCATTACCACCTCTCGTGTTCTGGAGTTGATTCACATGGATCTTATGGGTCCCACTCGTACTGAAAGTCTAGGTGGTAAGAGGTACATCCTCGTGATGGTAGATGATTTCTCCAGGTACTCCATTGTAGGTTTTCTGAGAGAGAAATCCGATGCTGTAGAATTTTTAACGACCAAGTGCCGTGTCCTGTAAAATCAACACGGAGTCACTATTAATAGGATACGTAGTGACAACGGCACTGAATTTAAGGAAGCAAAAGTAGATCTTTATTGTGATAGCCTTGGGATCAAACATGAGTTTTCTGCTGTGAGAACTCCTCGGCAAAATGGGATTGTTGAGAGAAAGAATAGAACGATCCAAGAGATGGCTAGATCTATGCTTCTAGGTCGTAAAGTTTCTAGGAGACTTTGGGCAGAGGCAGTGTCTACTGCATGCCACACGGTGAATAGGGTTTATTTGCGTCCACACACACTATAGACACCTTATGAGTTGTGGACCGGCAAGAAGCCCAACCTGGCGTATTTCCATATTTTTGGGAGTAAATGCTACATCCTACAGGATAGAGAGCAATTAGGAAAGTTCGACTCCCAGAGCGACGAGGGAATATTTCTAGGATATTCATCGAGAGCATACCGGGTATTTAACCTGAAAAGCTCTAGGGTTATGGAATCAATAAATGTTACCGTGCAAGATGACGAACCTTCAACGGTTATTGATCCTAACCTTTAGTGTGAGGATGAGGATTGCTCTGACAGTGATTTACCTGTTCCTCTCTCACACTCTGTGGACCCTACTCCTGTGTTAGGGGACACACCTGCTTGGGTTCGCAAGAGTCATGACCCTTCTTCCATTGTTGGTGATCCCACTCTAGGGGTCAAGACTCGTGCTCAGCTAGAGAACGTTGTTAGCCATCTTTTCTACACGTCCAAAGTCGAGCCCAAGAATCATAAAGAAGCACTCAAGGATGAACATTGGATATCTGCTATGCAGGATGAGTTGCTTCAGTTTAAAAAGAATAATGTCTGGGAAGTAGTCCCCGACCTAGTGAGACTAATGTGATAGGTACCCGGTGGATTTTCAAGAACAAAATGGATGAATATGGTACCATAATCAGAAATAAGGCTAGGTTGGTCGCTCAAGGATACACACAGATAGAGGGTGTAGACTTTGGGGAGACATTTGCTCCTATTGCGAGGCTTGAGTCCGTCCGTCTTCTGCTCGCCATCGCATGTCATCTGCGCTTCAAGGTGTATTAGATGGATGTCAAGAGTGCCTTTCTGAATGGCATTCTACAGGAGGAGGTTTATGTGGAACAACCAAAAGGGTTTGAAGACCCTCAGCACTCTGAGCATGTCTACTATCTGAGTAAAGCCTTGTATGGTTTGAAGCAAGCACCCCGTGCTTGGTACGAGAGGCTTACTTCCTATCTCTTAGCTCGTGGCTTCAAGAGAGGGGGAGTAAAAATGACGTTGTTTGTCAGGAGAGATGACAGTGCTATTTTGGTTGCCCAGGTCTATGTGGATGACATAGTCTTTGGATCCACATGCTCCCAACATGCTCACCACTTTGAGGAGGAGATGAAAATCGCTAAGCATGCACGTACGCCTATGAGTACCACTACCAAGCTTAGTAAGGACACTTCAGGCAAGGACATGGAGCAAACCTTATATCGGAGTATGATAGGTAGTCTTCTCTACTTGACTGCCAGTCGTCCCGACATCGCCTTTAGTGTTGGAGTCTGTGCGCGATATCAGGCATCCCCAAAAGAGTCACATTTACTTGCTCTAAAACGTATTATTAAATACGTAAGTGGGACTCTCTTATACGGGATTTGGTATTCCTTTGATACCGATGACCGTCTATCCGCCTATTCGGATGCCGATTGGGCTGGGGATGTAGATGGATGTAGGAGCACTTCTGGTGGGTGTTTCTATTTTGGTTCTGCTCTTGTCTCCTGGCTGAGTAAGAAGCAAAATTCCATCTCTTTGTCCACTGCGGAGGCTGAGTACATAGCCGCCGGGAGTTGTTGCACACAACTCTTGTGGATGAAGCAAATGCTGGAGGATTATGGGATATCACAAGACACCATGAACATTTCCTGTGATAACACGAGCGTGATACACATATCCCGCAATCCAGTTCAGCATTCGCGCACAAAACACATCAGGATACGTGAGCACTTTATACGTCAATTAGTTGAAGAGAAAGTCGTATCCCTGAGTTTTGTCCCTACCGACCGTCAGTTAGCCGATATTTTCACGAAACCTTTAGATGCCCTTAGATTTGAGAGTCTTAGGAAATCTTTAGGGATTTGCACAGTTGACTGAGGGGTTGGTCTATGTCTAGAATAGGATGCTTCTTCATGTTCATATCATATGCTTCCTATTACTAGTCTGTCTTATATGTACCATTGCTTAGTTATACAACTTTGTTTTATTCTTGTTACTTTTTCTATTTCTTTTGAAAAATACAAAAAGATTTTCCTTTCAGAAAATTTTAAGAAAAGCACAAAAAGATTTTATTTTGACAAAATTTTTGAAAAATACAAAAAAAAAAATGTTTTTTGCTTCTTTTATGGATGAGCATGTAAGATAGCCAAGTCACAACTTCATTCCATTTATCCATGTGACTGTTTGATAGATATTTGAGAGGCTACATCATTTCGTCCATGTGCTTTACATTGGTTGGAGTCTTTGAGATGTAATTAGAGATATCTTCCTACATGTTTGACTCCTATATCCTTTATTGCACACATGCACGGCTATATTTGATTATTGCACTTATCTATCTCATGTTGGCCTGCGTGTTTTCATCTCAATCCTATCTATACAATGTACAATATGACATAAAACTTGACAAGAATGGAATGCATGTAAAAATCGTTTTGGTGAGACTGTGTGTTTTTGTATAACGGGGAGGGGCTGCGAAAGGTAATCATCTATCCTTTGCGCAAAAGCCACCATTAAAAAGGACCTAAAAAATGGAGGAATTTTAATATCCGAGGTCCTAAGAGGTTAAAAGAGCCCGAAAAAATTTACAGGCAATAAAAAGAAATTCATGCCAAATATGGGCCACTTAGGTTTCACCATCAATTCTCCAAAGTTTGAGAATTTAGAATGCCTCTATTCAAAATTATATCTGAGGGAGTTTGGTTGGAGAATCTTTAAACGGGTTTGCACTTGCTTGAAAGTCCTGAAAAAGCATAAAATCATTTTGGACGTTATTGGTGTGAAAATCATTTTGAGCTTTGATTTGTTAATTTGATTGAGTCAATATCTTATACTGTCACTCTTTTACACCAAAGGAAACATTTGAGTTCATTCTCTAGGAATATCCAATATTCATCGTGCACATATGTCATGTTTGTATGCATTGATTTTCCTATCGAATTTGATCACACCACTTCATTTACGTTATCATTGACCTGGTTGCTTTGTGTTCAGTCATGGTGTGATTTTATCCGTGTGACACCCCGCACTTGCTTATTTGATTCATTCTTCTCATCTGTCTATTTGGGGTCATCATAAAAAGGGGGAGATTAAAAGAATTATCAGATTGTGGGGGAGTTTTTGAGATGTTTCTTATATTTTTATCATATATTGATATCCATGTTATCTCATTTCAAACTCGATATGTCACGTGGTATTTTCTTTGTCTCATGTGTGTAGGTATGAAGATTGCAGATCTATATGTTGCACACCCTGTTGAGAAAAGTTTTGAGATTCCTGAAGAATTAAAGAACAAACGATGAAGACTATTCATTTGTACCTTTTCCAGTTTTGGGTTCATGGGAGGGTAGATTTGTATAGGCAATTTCATATTTGATAATTTGGATTTTTATGTATGTACCGGCATAGACATAGGGGAGATTTGTAAGGATATAATTCTCATGTCCGTTATCTTACAGTTTTGTATGTCATACGCCGCTACATTAGGCTACATTTGGCACGTCACCTCACGATCTCACATGACGGCCTCTATCCAAATTTCGGGAATCAATCATGCATTATCTCCACTAATGTGTCCCTCATCTGCATCAATGACTTCACGTTCCTTGATTCTAGGCTCGTAATGCATGTGGAACGCAAGAAAAGTCAAATTAGTGAAACAAGGCATGATAGGGATGTTCAAGGGAAAATTGGTAATTTTACAGCCACCATCCGAAGGACCGGTCAACTGGAAACTTGAATAGCTTGCCGCAACAAAGATACTGGAAGAAACGTCACCTCAATCCGAGCTACGGTGAACAAGTTATGGCCCGTTGAAAATGGAGATATGTTCATTGAAAAGTCTGGAAATTTTTCTAAGTGTTTAAAGTATTTTTCCAGCACACTTTCTCGAACCCTGACCCAAACCGGTTCGGAGGGGCGAACCGGTTCGCAGGGGTACTCGAACCTGTTCGGGGTACCTGTACGCTGGATAGAATTTCAGCAGTTTAAAATCGTGGGTCTCTTCATGTATTTCCCTATAAATACCAACTTCGGGAGAGTTATTTTGCAAGACTTTAGGAGACGAATTTGAGAGTCCAAATACATCTAGTCTTCATATTTTTGAGTCCCAAGACTCATGGTTTGATTCACACATCCTTGCCAAACCTTTGTGAATACTTTTGCAACCCAAGAACACAACTTTGGTTTGTTCAACCCTTGTGGAGGAGACCGTTCTTCTTCTTCATTGCAGCCCTACTGGAAAGGGATAATTCCAGCCGCGACTACAGAATCCGATACCTTAAGGTAATTCTTAGTCAACTTGTATTTTCATTGTAATCCGATTGTAAGCCGTTTTCTTACAAATTATAGTGAAAATAAATGGTTTTGCCCCTGAGGGGGATTTTTCCTTAACTGCATGTGTTTGAATGTTCTTGCGTAGATTATCAATTTATTCAATCACATACTGCTGCATGTTTAGGGTTTGTTTGTGTTAAAAGGGTTTTATATATAACTTGATCATTTGAACGCGAGCAAACACGTCTTCATTCGTTCTGCCAATGAACGACGAAGTTGTGCTGAGCACTCCTTGGGTTTCTAAAATGACTAACATATTCCCATTTATTCTTCCATCTTTGACTGATCTAGTCCTAGGTGTAGAAATTTATAACCCTAAATAAGAAATAAGGTCGTTGGGGTATGACCAAGGTGCTTACTCATCAAATTCCCCCCCCCCCCACTCACTAAGTAGACTAATTTCTTGAGAGTTCTTATGTGAATTTTACTATTGATGGTGTTCTAATTAGGTATGTTAGGCTAAGGCATTTCCTAATGGAAAAAAGCCTTCCCCGAGAGACATACATTGAGGCTATCCCTCCCTCAAACAAATTCTGGGTCAAAGGAACTCGCAAGGAAACTTCGCATCATAGTACATTTATGAGACCTCCTCTAGAATTAGAAACTCCAATTTTGGTGAAACCTCTTCGTGAGGATACCATTTCTGAGTCCTATAACGATCTAATATGGATGGTCTAAGAAAAAAAATAACCCAAATTTTAATTTTTAAACCATGGTTGGGACAAAACAAATTAACTAATTTTATGTTTACCCTAAATCATGCTTCTAGGTGATAAAGATGAAATAAGATCAATCACACAACACGTCGGTTTACGAGGAAAACCCATAATGGGAAAAATTCTCGAACGACACAGCCACATAAATTCACTATGTACAGAATTATAAAGGACATGACAATAGACTTACAACACACACTTGACACCCACATGAGCTTTGACGCTCTTCGTTCTTCAACCTCCACAGCATGACACATAGTATTCCACCCATATAGCTACAACATGTGAGTCCACACACGCCTCAGTATCCACCGATAACTCTCGGCATCTATCGATAGATCTTGAACACGAAGTTCATTGCTTCTTCATTGTAACACCACACACATGGAGTCCACCATGTGTATATAGCAACCAACATGTATTCCACCATAAAAAATGAATACTAGGATGTGGTGAGTATTAAACCTTCATGCCAAAAAAAAAGATATCAAAGAATATATGTATTTAAACTTGGATCTTAAACAAGATGGGTGAAACTAGGATTTAGATACCTTTTGGAATTGAATAGGAAAGTAATTTTGCCAAAAGTCCTACCAAAACGGATGCCATGACCCCTTTATATATAAAAAGATACACCTTTTTCGAGCGAAACAAATTTCGAGGGCTAGTTAAAAAAGTAAGGGTGTGTTCAAAGGAATATTATATCTTGTTCGAACTAGAACAAAACTCATTCGAAGGAATAGACAATCTCGTTTAAACTGACTTCGAACAAGCTTCAAAGGAAATTTAATCTGGGAACAGATAAACTTATTTTGATGTTTGTTTGAACGTCATTCCAACGACATGCCCATTTTATTAAAACGAACTATATAAAGTCATTCGAACGACTGAAAGAATAAAAATATTTTTCATATCATAATTCTTACGAAAAAAATCCCTCAGATAAACATTAATAAAAATAGTTCCTAATGAAAAATCCAACGATCAATATATATATATATATATATATATATATGCATTCATACCTAAGAGATCCTCAGAACATGAAGATGAAAATAAGGCACGCAACATGGCACAATGATGTGAACTTGATATTTTGATATTTTCATCTTCAATCAAATACGACATAGGCTTTAAAGGTCAACACACTCAAGTCCTAACCTATAACACGAAATATTTTGACCAGAATTAACCAATATAAACAAATTGACTGTATCGAAAATTTGTCTTTACAAATCTCCCCATTTGGATATTCTGGGATAAAACACAAAATAAAAACCTATGGGTTGTCAATAACATCTAAAAGATCCAATCCATAATCCCAAATGGAAAAGGTATAACTTGATCGACACATAAACTAAGTAGCTTTGATCTTGTGTTACTTTGTTGCATTGTTTCAAACCTTCACATTTAAACACACCTTTAAATGAAACTTGAATATATAACAATATAAACTGCATAAGAATAAACTCTCCCCCTGAGGCAAAAATCTCTCCCGGACAATAAAGATTGAGATACCATTTCTACCACTGTTTTGTCCTGGAATAGACAAAGAATAAGGTGAATAATAAAATCATTTCTCCCTAATATAACCAATTATCCCCGAACAATCAATGGTAAAAAGTGCAACAATCAATGACACAGAACCCGACAGTAAAGCACAAATAATCCAAACAATAATCAATTAATGCCGATTTTGATGCAATAAATGATACGAACTTGAATATACATGAAAGATAGGATACCAATCAAAACAAAGTAATAAAATATATCAAGGAGATCATAATGTGAAAATAAGATGAACATGTGGGATACAAGGAGTAAATGCAAACGCAAAGACTCAAAACAAACGATACCCTATATATAAATAAGCAAAAGATACCAATGACACACAGGCATATATATAGGCATAAAAACCACAAATAGGACACAAAATACAATAACCTTTCCACACTAGCATACTGTCGATATGTCTTAACAAAGGTGGAATGGAGTGAAAAGGCATGAACTATAAACAAATGAGTCATAACCCAATCACTCAAAAATGTCCAAGGAGTTATATTTGAATGCAGTAACTTTATCAAGCAAGGATTTATCCTCATAGTGACACATAAATTAACTCATAATGGACACACTAGCACAATGCATATTGGCTTAGAAAATAATGATGATTCTCAAATCAATAACATTAAACATGAATTAACTATGCCTTTTTGTCCAAATCCATTGATCTTCAACTTATAACACCCTCAAAATTATAGATATATTATTTTTTTACTCTCATTTTTTAACATATCATTGTTTTCAAGAATCAGTGAAATAAATTGGCCTTGAAAATTTTATCTTTTATTTTGCCTCTTATTTTTTAGGCAATTTCCAACGGTTGGCTTTCATGTAAGGATATTTCTTCCTTGGTAGCCATTTTTCGTGAACACTCATATTTCAATAAAATCACAAACTCAGAGGTAATGGTTCTTACATGCACAAATCCCCCAATCAAATATATATGTATATGACAAGATTGTTATGATAACACATCACTTAGATGATGTAACATATCAAGTTAAAATCCAAAAGATCTCATGCATGTGTGTGGGGAGGCATATGCAGAGTGAATCCATTAAGAAAATCAAAGTCAAACTACATTCAAGAATGAATAAGAATAATCTAAGCATTCAAAATCATAATAAAATGTTCTAGATGCAGGAAAGAAGCAGATTCAAATGCACCAATATGCCACACAAAATGTGTAAAACCAAATTACACATAAACTCAACCTTTTTAAGTTTTTAAACATTTTTCCAAAGACACCACATGAAAACAAAACTAAAAAGACAACCAAAAAATATTTTTTTATTTTTTCCAATAATACCCAAAAAGGAAAATCAAAATACAAAACATATAACTTGCAAACAAATATAACATGAAGTACAAAAGTTTGTGTACGTAAATATGAGAACACAATCAACCATTAGATTTAGCATGATAAGTATTATGTTCAAGCATTAGAGAATAAATAAGTCTACCATTTAAAGCCTCCAAATATGATGTCCTAGCACATATATGTGTGTCATGATGCTCTTAGGGACTTAGACTTCCTACGACTATTTCTAAGATCAATTCAAAAGCGTGATCTTTCCTATCGCAGTATGTGCACATGTAGACGCGGGGAATGTTACCCTTGGATTTCCCTTTTCTAACGTTCTTAGCAATGGTTGACTCTGTCAAATGCATGGTCTTGCCTTTAGTATTGAAAGAATTTGGATCTTCGAAGCCAAACCCACAATTGTCATATTCGATTCGGATGGTTCCTAACATCTTATCTAAATTTTCTAACATATCCTCCAAATAAAATTTGACACCAATCGAGTCTCTCAATATCTCTTCTAACTCCACAATCCTATACTCAAGCAAATGATACGACTCGTCAAAAACTAGGGAATCCTTCTTTAAAATCACCATTAATCCCCGAATGTTATCTCATTCTCCCTTAACAAACCCGAGCTTTTCCTTAATATTTTTCTCACATTCCCTAAAATCCTCAATCACAATACTCTCATCATTACCTATGGCATGTCATTTCAACCAATCTTTTAACTTCAAGTTAGGATTTTTAAATTACATCGTTTATGCATACAACTCATGGAAGGAAACTTAAAGTTCACTCTCCTCTTCTTCTTTATCTTATTCTTCTCTACTTTTTCCACCGTAACTCACTTGGGAGTCACAAACAATGGCCTCAAAATTATCATTATTAAATTTATCTTCATTGAAATATTTTCCATCAAGGCTCACATGACTATCCATGAACGCGGTGTAGTTTCGCTCGATATGGGCATCGGGTCCCTCTTTTAGATCACTATCACTAAGGGTGGCATTATATGCAATCGGTTGCTTGCCCTCCACCTTTATCTTAATGGGACAGTAATCTTCCCTATGTCCATAACTGTCAGACAAAAAAAATCTATTCGACTCATTTATCTTAAATTTACCACTATGATTTTTAGGGAATTTCACAACCTTGTTAACCTTGGACTTCTCCAATTTATTTTCAACATTCAAAGATTTCTTTTTATCAAGGTTAAGAAATTTTTTGAACTTCTTTGAAAACGTATCCATATCATTAGAATCCGTGGCAGACTCATCATCCGAATCACTTGCTTCCTCTTTTGGGCTTTCAAAGTAATGCACTTATTTTCCTCCACACTTCTAAGCAAACGTACCCATATCATCAAAATTGATGATAGACTCATCATTCGAATCATGTGTTTCCTCCTTTGGGCTTTCAAACCAATGTAATTATCTTTCTCCACCTTTTTGGAGTAAAACATATTGAGCTCATAATTTTGAAGATCAACTATAAGCTCTTCAAGTTTCGTAGAGTCTAAATGCAATATCCCGAATTTTTGCGTATTTTTAAATTAATTAATTCAAAAATATATTAGGACAATACGTTTTATTTAAATTACGCGAGTGAAGTAATTTAATGTGATTTGATTAATAAATATGATTAATAAATATTAATAGAGAGATAGATACTGATTAATATTTGATGAAATTTAATAAGCGTGAATAGTAAATAATAAATGATTATCATTATACGGCATATCGAGTGATATGTGCGTATTCTAGTTTATCTCATCGGGAGTCACGGGTAAAATATTTTGAGGTGAGGAATGAGAAATATATTTTAAGTGACTCGGGGGTATAGTTTGGGTCCCGAGTCAATTTTGGACCAAACCGACACCTATTAAAGGCGTTCCGATCATTTTTCTAAAAGAGGTCAAGGGACCTAATAAAATTAGATCCATATATTTGATATTTAGAGATTGGGGTTAGGGTTCATAACACAAAATATTAGAGAGGCCATTAGAGAAAAGAGAGAACCATTTTCCCAAAGCCTAAGGAGAGAATTGAGAAGGTAGTGAAGGGTTTCTTGCACCTCAAGACAATTGGAAAGGAAGATTGGAGAAGAAGCAATCAATCATCAACCAAGAACGACAAAATCAGATCAATCAATCTAAGGCAAGTGTTTATTGCAAATTGAATTGTAGTTATAATACCCACGTGTAGAAATTTCATAAATAAATTGATTTTTAGTTCAAAACCTTTGATGAAAAGCACCAATTGATTTCATGTTTCGATAAAATTTCATATAGTTAGGTTTTGTATCTGTAGAGAATTATAAATGAGAAGAGTTATGATTATTACTATGGATTTAAATCTGGGTTATGAATGATATTTAATGGATGCAAACAAAACTAGATTATGAAAGAGTCTTGGGGGTTTGATTGATTCTTGATTGTTTTCGGTGAAGTTTTAATGTGTTTGAAACGCCAGAAAATCATCTTAACTTTGGTAGAAATAGTTAGGAACAATCGATTGTGAATTTGATGAAGAATTTATGAGATTTGGGTATCAAAAAGGTGTAAAAATGTTGCTGTGAAACAGAGAACTAAGTTGCAGAAAAATGGACCGATCCAGTCCTAGGAAGTGGATCGGTCCGATGCTTTGAAATTTCTAAAATTTTCCTTTTTCTCTTATATTCGTGAATCGACGTGGCGGGGGAATCCTGATGCACTGGTGAAAATAATATTGGGATATTTATTATTTTATAGTAGGCCTACGAGGGGAGTATGACTTCGTCTTAAAGAGAGAATTAAGACGGGAATGACATGTGGTAAAGTAATTCGTAAAAAAAATCTGAGAGATGGATAAAGAATTACAGGAATCTAATAAAACTATGGACATCAGTAGAGTAAAGATGGTGACTACTGAATTATTATGTAACTAGGGGTAACTAGAACATTAGAGTGTTGTGAACACCCAAATAACTACGAAAGTGAGGTAAATTTGTAAATGAATTATAAAGTAGGGTGAATATTAGAGAGAAAAATATTTACGTACTAGTATAAATAATTTGTTTGTGTGAATGCCTATTGTTGATGTAAAAAACTAGATTATATCTAACTAATTAATCACAGATAAAAAATGAATAAACAAGACAAAGGGTTTTTAAAGTGGTTCAGCCTTATGAAAATGGCCTACGTCCACTATTTTATATTGCTGACTGTTTGCCTTGAATCTCGATAATATCTTTACCAAGAGATTCAAAGTCCCCTTCTTATGAGGAGGTTACAATATATTTATAGCCTTGAGGCTGTACATATGAAAGGATAATGCACTGTTATCTAGTAGACATATACATCTGTACGATAATAATGCGCATTTAATGCGTAGTTATCTTTTGACTCTCTTGATTTGGATGCTCTGCACGCTAAGTAGCTCGGACTGCTTAAGTTGCTCGGCACGCTAAGTTGCTCAGTATGCTTAAGTTGTTCGGAGCGCCTGAGTATCGCGGTGACAGTATGTTGTTCGTTGGAAGTATTTGTAATTGCCACATAGGTTAACACGTGTCTTCAAATGATTGGTCCACGTCAGCAGACTAAATTTGGTATCAACAGAAGCCCCCAATGTTTCACAGTTGAGGTTGAAGGAGAGTGTGGAATATTTTGCTTGAAAATTGCTTAGATTACTAGTCTTCATGAATTTTAGGAAGGTTTTCCTTATATATAATTCCTTTTTAAGCGCATAATATCAAGCTTCTTAAATATTTTGAATTTTCACGATCACTTCGATATTTATGCCCTTTTCTTCTTTTAGCCGCCGAAAATGCAAACGTCTTCCCTTGTAATCATTGATTTTCTTTATTCCTGAGGTAAAGTATTTAAGTGTGACAGAAATCCTATCGTCTTTCACTTTTCAAATCTGTATCTCTGAAATCTTCATTTTCTCTCTATCTTGTGCCTTTGTTCTTTCCATCGTTCATTGTCAACTGATCTTTCTTCTGTAAGATTCTCTTCTCTCTTCTTTATTTACTTTATTCGCCATGATTTATCTTGTTGAATCATTGGATAAATTTTGGTCTGAGTTTTCAATCCCTTCTTGTGTCATTTTGGAAGAACATTATTATCCTTCTGATTTATTTTCCTTGGCGGAGGTACATTGGTTCCCAAGTCTTTATATAGTTGAAGGTGGCTTTTCTTTCCCGCTAAATCCCATGTGTTTGGAGTTTTGCTAATATTTCGATATTGTACCTGCAAGAGTAGCTCCAAATACATGGAGGGTAGTTAATGGTGTACATAGGTTGAACCAACTTCATGGAACTCGTTTGGGGATTCCAGAAATTATGTATTGCTATAGATGGGTTACCAGTGATAATACTTTCTATTTAAAAACTAGGTTTTCGAATAGAGATTTAGTTATCAATCTTCCCAATGCCAATAGGGATTATTTTGATCATGGGGTTGTGATGAAAAATTAGCAACACCCTCCATTAAATGGAGATGATGTGTACCAAGGTCCCAGGTGTCCGCTTTTTGGCAATGGGATAGGTTGTTTTTATTTTTGAAATCTTGTTTTCTTTGTATTCGATGAAATGCATCACTGACATTAATCTTATTTGTTACAGTTAACAGTAAAAGGAAACCTCCAAAAGAAACCGATGTTAATATAAAACGTTTAAAACTTATTTGGGGCTTGCATCAATCTGTTGTTGGGGAGCACATTAGATCTTCTTCTTATTTGTTCCAATACATAAGCTATACTTTATCTTTCATTGCTCGTCATGTGGTGGTTGATCTTTATCATACACCGAGCTCCGAAACCAGTGCGAAAGGATCTTCTTCTGACTTAAGCATTCCTATTACTACTCTGATGAAGAAGAGGAAAGCTCCTGCCTTTTTCAACAAGTTTGCTTTTTCCACTGAAGAGGAAAAGAAGAATAAACAAGATGTCCCAGATGAAGTGACAAAGAATATAGATGTACCCCTTTCTACCGCTGCTAAGGAAGCCGACAAGAAGCCCCCTGTGCATCCAAAAGAGACACCACCTTCAAGGGAGGCTATTGTCATCTCACCAATAGATACATCACCTTTAATTATAATTGCTCCTGCTCCTCTGAGGAGATTGAAAAGAAGTTCTAATGAGAGATATATTGACCCTATCTCTCAACCTTAAAATATTGAAGGTAATGTTCCAGCTTTTATTCCCCTGAGCTCTATTATGGGCTTGATCAAGTCTTGGACTTCCCAGAATTCCAAGGTCTTAAAGACACATGTTCTCGCGAGAGACTTACTACTTTGGTTGTTCAACACATTGCGTCAGTAAGTATCATTAGCCTAGTTCTTTTTTCTTCTAGTACTATGTTCATATATTGTCTCAAAATTCTTCCTTTTTTCAGCTCGTGACGTGTTTTAATAGTATTTTGAAAAAAGATGAAGCTATCAGGGCTTCCACCTCCTCAGGTAGGGTAGAAGAAGCTTTTTCTGGATTAACACAGTCTTTGAAGGAATCTTGTTAGAAGTACAAGGAAGACAAAGATGCTTGGGAGAAGCAATTCAAGTCTGTTGAATAGAATAGAGATCAAGCTGTGACTGCCTCCAAAGAGTTGGAGAGGAAATTAAAGGATGCTGAACAAAGTAACAAGGAGATTGAGGTCAAGCTTAAATCTACTGAGGAAAAAGTTGCTAGGATTCAAGATGTTGAGCAGTATAAGACAGAGGTGGAAGAAAAATTGAAGTCTGTCGAAGAGCTCCTTAGGGAAAGAACTTCCTCAGATAGAGCAAAAAGTAAAGTTGCTGTTAAAAAATCTTTCAGTTCTGGTTGGGACAAAGATTGGAATAAGGGCCTGGCCATTATGTCTTCTCAAATGGAGTATGCCAGTGTTAAATATTTTAGGGATGGATGGGTATCAGCCGTGAAGAAATTGAAGGTTGCTGAAAATTCTGAGTTGTTCCAAGAGCATACTCGTGGCCCTCCTCCCTCTCCTAGAGAAGAAGAAGAAGATGAAGCTGCATCAGATGAGTCTTTTATGATGACAGGAGAGCAGATCCCTGTTGTTGTTTTTGTCCCACCCTCCGAGAAAGTCCAACAAGCTATCACCTCTGTCGAGCAACTGCCTTTGCTCTCCAAGTAACAAACCCCTTCATCAAAACCGTTCGAAGAAGTCGTTGGAAATAAGGAGAAGGTGTAGAGTTGTTCGGGTCTTTTTATTTTGTTGTTTTCTTGGATGTAACCCCGAACTGTGTTTTCCTTTATAATGATGAATAAAACATGAACTTTTGTTGTACGTCTGTAATTTCTCTTTTACTTGCTTTGTTCGCATCATTGTTGATTTTGTTTTTCATTTTCTCTTTACTAGTTTGTGGTCAGGATGGAACTCTTATCAGCTAATGATATAGATTTGATGAAGAAGTGCAATGACTATTTCAAAGCTGGTCATGCAGACCTTACTGAGGCCCAAATAATTAACATCCTTGGATTAGGTTCTTCTGAACGAGCAGTTGATGCTTAGCAGTACTTGAAGTGCCTAATTAATCGTGTTATGGCCAATAACGTGGCTTATTACGAAATGAGTGAAGATCTTCAAGGAACGTTCGAGGAAATTCAACAACAGTACAAGGAATCCCCTACACTTTTGCATCAAGGTTATGAGAAAAAGTACCAGCAATTGAGTGCTGACAAGGGATATGACAAATACATTTCAGCTCATGAGAAGAGAAAAAGTGTGTTAAATCTTGAGATTGAAGAGCACAGACATATTGCCAAGTTGTCGGAGCAAGTAAATATCGCGTTGCAGGAGGAAATAAAATATCTCAAATCTACTGCCTCTTCTTCTTCGGGAGCCTTAGTCCCCATTAATGATGATGGTTTTTCCTTTTTAAAAGTAGAAAATTCTAACTTACAGTTTGAGTTAGAAACTTTAAAACGAGCAGGACCTTCCACACCTACTCGTGATGGAGTAAGATCTTCTTCTCGTGGGCAATCAAGGGTTGGTTGGGTTACTATTGATGAAATGAGAACTCAATTGGCCTTAGAGAATCAAGTCGTTCAATTGATGGCGAAGAACCAAGCCTTGGCAGAAAATTCTAAGAAGATTCTGAATTTCACCGATCAACTCTCCACCCAAAGTTATGCTCTGGAAAGTAAAGAAATTCTTGTGAAAAAACTCCACGAGCAACTTGAGATATTAACTTATCAATTTCACAAACAGCCCAAGGAATTTTGGATGGCTGGGTTTTATGAAGGTCTGTATCATCTTGATGCTCATTTGCAGCAATCGAACAACGAAGGATATAAGAAGGGGTGGTTGAATGCCTTATGTGTCCTGAAGCTGGATCAAGGTCATTTCCTGTGGGATTATTATGAACCTAGAGTTCTTGATTTACTTGTGCCTCCCTTCAAAATTAACCATAATTAGATTCCATCTCGTGTTATTCCTCAGATTTTGATCTCTAAGTATCTCGGTGATTATAGTCTTCATTCAAACTTTGAGATACCTCGTCTAGAGCACTTGCTTGATCGACCATCCATAATGAATGTTAGAATGCTACGAGATATAAACTTATAAACTCCCCATATGCATTAGATGATCCTACAACTAGGGAAGAACCTGTTTCAAAAGCGAAGGGAAAAAAACCCTATAGAATAGGACATTTGTAATGAATCAAATTTCATATCATATGTAATCTACTTGGTTTTAATGAAGAAAGTTTTACAATTTCATTTCTTTGTAGAATGCCTTTATTACTCGTTGGTGAATATATATATATATATATATCCTATTTTTTTTAAACAATGGAACTTGTCCCATTTGTTGTTTGATTATAGTGGCTTCTCACTCTTTGGGCCTAAGCAATGGAATGATTTTCATCCCGTGTTCCTGCTTAGTTGTAGTAATCTCGTATGGATTACCTTGTTTCCTTGACAGTGGATGCCCCGAGAGGTCATCCATCTTCTTGCCTAGTTTGGTACTAACCAACTGGAGTTGGTGGTTAATGAGTTGCCGACCAACTGGAGTTGGTGGTCAATGAGTTGTCGACCAATCGAAGTTGGTGGTCAATGAGTTGCCCACCAATCAGAGTTGGTGGCTAATGAGTTTGCCGACCAACCGAAATTGGTGGTCAATGAGTTGCTGACCAACCGGAGTTGGTGGTCAATGAGTTGTCGACCAACTGGAGTTGGTGGTCAATGAGTTGCTGACCAACTGGAGTTGGTGGTCAATGAGTTACCGACCAACCGGAGTTGGTGGTCAATGAGTTTCCGACCAACTAGAGTTGGTGGTAAATGAGTTACCAACCAACCGGAGTTGGTGGTCAATGAGTTTCCGACCAACCTGAGTTGGTGGTTAATGAGTTACCGACCAACCGGAGTTGGTGGTCAATGAGTTGCTGACCAACCGAATTTGGTGGTCAATGAGTTGCCGACCAACCGGAGTTGGTGGTCAATGAGTTATTGACCAATCAGAGTTGGTGGTTAATGAGTTGCCGACCAATTGGATTCGGTGGTTACTTCTCTGAATTTGCGTTTGTGTGTAGTGTGTAGCACTAATATTTCAAAAAAATTCAACAAAGTAGGAAATATGGGAGAAACATCCTTTTATTCATATTGAAAGAAACTGTGTTACATGTGGACTTTAATTACTGATAGTACTTGCGCAGATGCTCTGCATTCCATGCATTCTTGAATTCTTCTCCTTCCAATGTTTCAATTTTGTATGTCCTAGGATGAATAACTTCAGTTACTCTGTAAGGTCCATGCCAGTTGGCCTCCGGTTTGTTATGATTTTGGATCACTTTCTTTAACACATAATCCCATTCTTTCAAATCGCACTGCTTCATCCTTTTGTTGTAGAATAAGATTGTTCGTTGTTGGTATGCGGCATTCCTGATTGATGCTTCTTCCCTAGCTTCTTGGAGCATATCCAGATTTAAACGCCTCATCAATTCGCTTATAGGAGAATTGAAATTAAGCACCCTATGTGTAGGTAAACCCAATTCAGCAGGTATGATAGCTTCACTCCAAAATGTCAACATGTATGGAGATTCCCAAGTTGTTATTCGTGGTGTAGTGCTATAAGCCTACAACACGGAGTGAAGATCATTGATCCAATTTCCCTTTGCATTATCCAATAATTTTTTCAAACCATTCAGTAGGGTTCTGTTCATCACTTCAGTTTGCCCATTGCTCTGGGGATGGCCTGGCGCGGAGTGGATTTTCAGTACATTGGATTGATGAGAATATACGGCGAATTCCTCGTTGTCAAATTGGGTTCCATGGTCAGTAATGAATACATGTGGGAGACCATATCTGCAAATAATACTCTTCCAAATAAACTGATAGACCTTGTCATATGTCATATCAATGAGAGGTTCATCTTCCATCCATTTAGTAAAATAATCCACAGCAACCACAAAGTATTTGAATCTTCTTTTGGTCATTGGAAGTGGCCCGACCAAGTCTATCCCCCACATGGCAAATGGCCAAGGGGACGTAATGGGCGTTAACAATGTCTGGGGAGTTCTTCGGATGGAAGAGAAACCTTGGTATTTATCGCCCTTCTTAGAATAAGCAGCGCAATCAGCTCTCCTCGTTGGCCAATAATACCCCTATGTCATTATCCTCTGCAAAAGCATTTGACCTGCTATATGGGCCCCAAAGGACCCTGCATGAACTTCTTCCATCAATTCTTTCACTTCGGAGGGATGGACACATTTTTGTAGTCCTACAATAACTCCTCATCTATACAATATACCACTGGTCAATACGTAGCGAGCAGCTTTAAACTTCAGTTTCTTAGTTGGAGTTTATCAGGTGGCACAATCCCTTCTTCGATATAGGCCCTGATGGGATCCATCCAGGATGGTCTCAAGTCAAGGTCAATAAAATTTATCATCAAGTCCTCGTCTACACTCCAATCTACCAGGATTTCTATTAAGATTATTCTTTGTAGCTCGGTGTGTGTTGCTGATGCCAATCGAGCTTGGGCGTCGGCTCTTGCATTCTCTAATATCGGTATTCTAATCAACTAAACTGCAATAAAATTCGATACAACCTCCATTTATTTTGCATGATAGTTGACCATTAATTCTCCCTTTGCTACATACACCCCGAGAATTTGATTTACGATTAACTGTGAATCACTAAATACAACGACCTGCTCTGCCTTCATAGTTTTGGCCAGATTTAGACCCATGATCATAGCTTCATATTCAGCCTCATTATTAGAAGCCTTAAATTGAAAATGTAGAGCATACTCCTTATCAATTTCATTAGAACTTTTTAAAGAAATTCCTGCTCCACTGCCAGTGGCACACGAAGAACCATCCACATACAGATTCCACACAGGTACATCATTATCAAACTCTTAGTCAGACAGAGTTCCTCGGTGGAATATTTGATGCTTCCTTTTGTCTTCCCCCAACATTTCTCACTGCTCGTTGATTATCTTCTCTTGATCATCCACGGATGGAAGTTGGTCGGGTGATGATTCCATAACATCCAAGGGTTGGTCTTTATTAAACTCCTGCTCTTCGGAGGTATCAGAGTGAGTAAACTCTACGATAAAATCTGCTAATGCCTGCCCCTTAAGCGACGATCTAGGCTCATAAACTATGTCATATTCACTAAGTTCTACTGCCCAATACATCAATCTTCTCGATTTCTTCGGTTTATGCAGAGCTTGTCTTAATGGCGTATTAGTATACACCACTATAGTATGGGCTTGGAAGTATGGTCTCATCCTTCTGGTCGCTTCGATTAGTGTCAGTGCCAACTTCTCCAACCTTGGATATCTGATCTCTGATCCTTAAAAAGCCTTGCTGGTGTAATAGACCGATTTTTGTACTCCGTCCTCCACTCTTATCAACGCTGAGCTGACTGCGTTTTCTGAAACTGCCAGATACAAGTATAGTCTTTCTCCCATCACTGGTTTAGATAACAATGGAGGTGTCCCCATATATTTCTTCAACTCTTGAAAGGCCTTCTCGCATTCATCATTTCACTTAAAAGTTTTTCGGAGTGTTTTGAAGAATGGGAGGCATCTGTTTGTTGCTTGTGACAAACCTGTTAAGTGCTACAACTCACCTTGTGAGACTTTGCACTTCCTTCTTCGTAGTTGGAGATCATAGTTCCAATAGGGCCTTGATCTTTTCAAAGTTTGCCTCAATACCTCATTGGTTAATAATATATCCAAGAAACATACCTTCTCGCACCCTAAATATGCATTTGGTGGGATTTAACTTCATTTGATATTTCTCTAGTTGATCAAAGGTCTGACCTAGGTCAACTAGATGATCAGCAACTTTCTTGCTCTTCATCAGCATATCGTCGACATAAACCTCCATGTTATGACTAATTTGCTCTGCGAACACCTTATTCATCAGCCGCTGATATGTTGCACCTGCATTTTTAAGTCCAAAAGGCATAACATTATAGCAATAAGTTCCCCTTGGGGTGATAAAAGAGGTACTTTCCCTATCATCAGGCTTCATTTTAATCTAGTTGTAACCAGAGTAAGCATCCATGAAAATTAACATTCATGCCCTGAGGTAGCATCAACCAGTTGATCGATTCGAGGCAAAGGAAAATAATCCTTTGGGCAGGCTTTATTAAGATCAATAAAGTCGACACACATCCTCCACTTATTGTTTTTCTTTTTCACCATCACCACATTTGCTAGCCAATCAGGATATTTGATGTCCTCAATAAAAAAGGCTTTTTGTAGTTTCTCTATTTTTTCCTGTATGGCTTGGTTATTTTCAGGGCTAAACACCCTTCTTAGCTGCTTCACTGGCTTGACCTCCTTGTTCACGTTGAGCTCGTGGCACAGGAAACTCGGGTCTATCCCTGGCATGTCTTCATGACTCCATGCAAAAGTATATTTTCTGCTCCTTAGAAATGCTATCAGTTCCTTTTTTATCGATTCATCTAATGACGCACCAATTTGGGTTGTTCGGTTTGGGTGTTCATCGTCCAGAACGATATTTTCGGTAGCTTCTATGACCTGGACCTTCACGAGCTGAGACTCATCTCTAGGGTATAACATTTTAATCTCTGCATCTTCTATTTCATTAATTTGATAAGTAGTAGTCTTTTTCTGGATTCTTCACCTTCCTCCTATTCGGCAGATGAATAGTAGCATTCCCGAGCTACTTTCTGGTCGCCTTTTACCACTCCCACTCCAAAGTTTGTCGGGAATTTTAAACATTGATGTACGAGTGTTGGTACTTCTTCGAACTTCTTTAGACCTACCCTTTCCATGATGATATTGTAAGCTGATTGGACATTTTTATCCATTACGAAAAAGCGTACTCTTTCTGTTCGACAAGCAGGACATGTACCAATAAGCATATCCAACTTGATCGTCCCAAGTGGAAAAACCTTTTCGCTAGTAAAACCGAGGAGGGGCCTATGATAGGGATCCAACTGGGCTAACTTCAGTTTCAAACTATTAAAGCATGGGTAGAATATGATGTTTGTAGAGCTACCTTTGTCCACCAGTACCCATGAAATCACCACTTCCTTCATTCTCATCTTGATTAACAATGGGTCATCATGAGGATATAGTACACCTTCCAGATCGTTCTTAGAGAAATCGATGACTAGTTTGTCCTTATTCACCTTCCTCAGGCGGTTATCTTCAGCCAAGTTTATTCATTGTATGAACGAGCAAGCTTGAGCCTCATTTAGGTAAGCTTATCTCTCCACAGTTAGATATCCACCTCCTGCATCTCCACTTGTAATGACATTACATTCAAATGACCCAAAATGGATTGAAAATACCTCGCGTTCAGATGTCTTGGTCTTTTGGGGAGATCGAGGTCATCTTCTGGATCATCTTCATGATCTCTCTTCTATTCTTATTTTGCTCGACGAGGAGATTTAGATCTTTGCCTTCCTCGGTCGCTGGTCTTTCCACCATTTTGGCGATCAACATACTTAGCCCATTTTCCTCGCCTGATGAGTGCCTCAATTTCATTCTGGAGAGCTATGCAACATTTGTTCATGTGACCATGGTCTTTGCGGAATTCACAATATTTGGATTTGTCCCTTTTGTTAGGATCTGCCTTCATTTTTCTTGGCCAGGCTAACTCCTTGTTGTTCTTGATATCCTCCAGAATGTGATTTATATCTACCTTCAAGGGAGTATAATTTCTATATTTCCTCATCTACTCCATCACTTGCTTACCTTTCGACTACTTGTTGCCACCACTGTTCTTCTGATCCTTCTTCTCGATTTTACCAGCCTCAACCTTGGTCTCCTTAGTGTCTGTATTCTTCTTTGCAGATATGGCTTCCTCAGCATTCATAATTTTGGCTGCCTTTGCCATTAGTTCTTCCATGGTCCTAGGCGGATATTTGGCCAAAGTATAGTACAAATTATCTGGTAATAGTTCACTCATCAGAGAAGTAATTGTTGTTTTCTCCTCGTAATCAATTACCTCAAGCTTCTCATTATTGAAACGAGTAATGTAGTCCCTGGTACTTTCTTCTGGCTTCTGTCTAACACTCAGTAAGTGTGCTACTCGTTTAACTGGTTTCGTTCCAAAATAGAAATTCCCTATAAAAAGCTTTGCCAATTGAAAGAAAGTCGTGATCTTCCCCCGAGGAAGGTTATTGTACCATATCTGAGCTGATACGGTAAGAGTTCCTGAAAACGCTTTGCATCTCATCTCGTCTGGAACCGCATAGATATCAGCAGCAGCTTGGTACTGTTCTATATGAAGGACATGATCAGTTTTTCCATCATATATAGGTGTCACCATAGGAGCTTTGAATTTTGATGGTGTGGGAAAATCCACAATTACCTGTACGAATGGTGTCCCTTGGACAAAAGTTCTTTATAGAGGATTCTTGGCCTTAGCCATTTCCCCTAACCGGTCCTCTAGTCTTTTAATATATCCTTTCCATGCATCATTTCCTACCTCGGGCCTATTTGTTCGAGCGACTAATCGCGTTGAATCTTCCTCTTGGGACCTTTCATTACTGGCTATTGGGCGTGATTGGGCACAACCTTCCCTTAGGTCGGATGGTCATTGAGAGTTCCTCGGCGCAATCCTAGGAGGACTTATATTCCTCATAGGGCCAAGTCTATCAAAAGGGGAGGCCCTACTCAGCCTTTCTAAAGCGCTAGTCCTTTCTGGCATTAGAGTGATGCTCCGTTGAGAGTCTGTAGCTCGTACCGATGAGGTCTGGCCAGGTTGATACGAAGGATCGCTAGATCTCTCAATACGATATGAGTCAGTACATATAAATGGAGAGACCTCTGGGAATAGCATTCGTCTAGTTCTTGAAGATGGTAAATGGGTATTCCTCTGAACACTTCGTTGTCCTGATTGGGCTGGCATTCCACCTTGAACAGTTTGTATAAGTTGACGCATAGTTTCTTACATGGCCGTTTGGCCTTGGGCTAAATTAGCGATTATGCCAGCCAGATCTTGAATATTTGGGGGAGTGGAAGGGTTTGGAGGGACCCCAGTATTTCGATTTTTGGATTCCGGATTCTCAGCCATAAATGATGAGTTGCTTTGGTGAAAAACGCTAAATACAGTTAATTCCCACAGACGGCTCCAATCTGTTGATGTAAAAATCTAGGTGAGGTCTAATTAATTAATCACAGATAAAAAATGAATAAACAAGACAAAGGGTTTTTAAAGTGGTTCAGCCTTATGAAAATGGCTTACGTCCACTATTTTATATTGCTGACTGTTTACCTTGAATATCGATAATAAATTTACCAGGAGATCCAAAGTCCCCTTCTTATGAGGAGGTTACAATGTATTTATAGCGTTGACGCTGTACATATGAAAGGATAATGCCTTTTTATCTAGTAGACATACACATCTGTATGATAATAATGCGCATTTAATTCGTAGTTGTCTTTTGACTCTCTTGATTTGGATGCTCTGCACGCTAAGTAGCTCGGACCGCTTAAGTTACTCGGCACGCTAGGTTGCTCGGAATGCTTAAGTTGCTCGGACCGCCTGAGTAGCTCGGTGATAATATGTTGCTCGTTGGAAGTATTTGTAATTACCACGTAGGTTGACACGTGTTTTGAAGTGATTGGTCCACGTCAGCAGACTAAATTTGGTATTAACACCTATCATATTGATACTTAGGATGTGCGAATACCTAAAGTATGATTAATTAAGTATTGGAGTCAATGATTATCCGGACCAATACATGAAAGATCGATTTGGGGTCGATGATTATCCGGACCAAGTTGAAGTTAAAGGATATTGGGGTTGATGAGTATCTGGACCAATGTAAATGATAGGATGATTGGGGTCGATTATTAGCCGGACAAATAATCCTTATAGTGTGTGTGTGTGTGTGTGTGTGTGTGTGTGTGTGTGTGTGTATATATATATATATATATATATATATATATATATATATATATATATATATATATATATATATATATATATATATATATATATATATATATATGTATATACTTCATGATAATCTACTTATGTGCGAAAGTAGATTGGTAGATGATATATATAGAGAGATACATATAAATTATAAATTAATGAGAGAGAAACTTTATTTCAAGATTTAAAAATAAAATGGGAATATCTATAGTAAATTAAGTAGTGAAACTTAATTATGGAAGTCAAATGATAAATCTGAAATGCTTTATGAATTAAGTAGTGAGGCTTAATTATGACGATTAAACATAACACATGTGAATGTTATTGAAAACGAAAATACGCGAGAATTAAAACTTTGATGAGCTGAAGGATAGATTGACATCAACGCACATACTTGCATTACCTAGGAGTGGTGTAGAGTATCGGGTCTACACGGATACATCCTTATAGGGACTTGGGGGTGTATTGCAGTAGGAACAAAGGGTGATAACTTATGCATCTTGAAAGATAAAGCCCCACGAGAAGAATTACCCCACCCACGACCTAAAGGTTGCAGCGGGCGTTTTTACGTTAAGGATATCGAGGCATTACCTATTGGGGGAGAAATTCACATTGTTAACGGATCATAAGTCACTTCAGTATCTCTTCACACAGAAGGATCTGAACATGAGGCAGAGGACGTGGCTAGAATTAATGAAAGACTACCAATTTGATATACAATATCATAATGGAAATGCTAACGTGGTGGCAAATGCTATGAGCCGACAACCTACTGGAGATTTAGCGGAGGTGTGGAATGAAAAGTGGAGTGAGATCCAGCAGGAGGATGAGGTTGTAAGAGCATACATGGAATTTATGATTATCACTCTCGAGTTTGTTATGCGGGGTAGTGAAGGCACGGGTAGAGGATCAGCTCTATCAGGACAGAGTACGACAATTATTAGATGAGGGTGTAGAGGCCTACTAAGTCAACTCCGAGGGAGGCCTATGCTTTAATGGGAGATTAGTAGTACCCGAGGATGAGTATTTGAGGCATGCAATTATGATAGAGTCTCACGTTTTTATATTTACTGTACACCCCAGTGGGGACAAGATGTACCAGGATATGAGGAGACAGTACTGGTGGGCTAGCATAAAGAAAGACATATCAGAGTTTGTCTCAAAGTGTGTTATTTGCCAAATAATGAAAGATTACCATCAGAGACCTTCGGGGATAGTACAGCCCCTTGAGATTCATGTATGGAAATGGGAGAGCATCTCGATGGATTCTATTACTGGGTTACCAACTTCGCAGAGGGGTCACGATTCGATATGGGTGATTGTGGATCAGTTGACAAAGGTTGCCCATTTCTTACTATTTCGCACGGACTAAGACACGATGCAGTACATGCAACTATTCATTTTGAAGATTGTTAAGCTGCACTGGATCCCAATTAATATTGTGTCTCATAAAGACAAAGTATTTATGTCGCATTTCTGGAAGAGCTTTCAGGAGGCTATGGGTACTGACTTGAGATTGAGTACGGCATATCACCCCCAGACATACGGATAGATAGAGAGGGTGAATCAGTTGTTGGAGCACATGCTGAGGATGTACATCCTGGATTTGGGGGGAGGTTAGGAGTGATACCTCCCATTGGTAGAGTTTGCATATAACAACTCTTACCAATTCACCATCGGGATGGCACCGTTTGAGGCAATATATGGGAGACCTTATCATTTGCCCACATTCTCATTAGAGGTAGGGGACAAAAAGTTGTTACAACCAAAGATGATTCATGAAACTACTGACAAGATTGAGTTAATTTGAGGATGCATTCTAATAGCTCAGGATAAGTAGAAGAGTTATGCTGACATCGACAGGGGACATGTGGAATTAGATGTTGGTGACCAGGTGTTGGTTCGAGTATCTCATATGAAGGGGATTATGAGATTTAGCAAGAAAAGGAAGTTAGCACCGAGTTATGTGGGTCCGTTTTCTATTATAGAGAGGGTGGGACCGGTATCATACACACTGGGACTTCCAAAGCACCTTTAGCGGATACACGATGTGTTCCTTGTATCATCACTTAAGAAATACAAGAGGAGCGAGAGGGCTTTTTGGCACGTTCCACTTGAGGAGAATGACTTACATCCAGGTGTCTCATATGAGGAGAGTCCCGTGGCTATTCTAGATCGTGGTGAGCATAAACTATGGTCCAAGGTGGTGCCCTTGGTGCGAGTTCAGTGAGGTCACCACAATGTTGACGAGTCGATTCAGGAGAAGGAGGATGACATGTGAAAGCAATATCTAGAGTTATTTACCGTAGGTATGTCCTAATTTCGAGGACGGAATTCCTTTGTAAGGGGGGAAGTATGTAATACCCCGTATTTCTACGTATTTTTAAATTAATTAATTCAAAAAGTTATTAGGAAAATACATTTTATTTAAATTACGTGAGTGAAGTAATTTAATGTGATTTAATTAATAAAATTAATTATTAAATATGAATCGAGAGATAGATACTGATTAATATTTTGATGAAATTTACTAAGTGTGAATAGTAAATAATAAATGATTATCATTATACGGCATAGCGAGTGATATGTGCCTATTTTAGTTTATCTCATCGGGAGTCACGTGTAGACTATTTTGAGGTGAGGAATGAGAAATATATTTTAAGTGACTCAAATGGGATTTTAGAGGTCACGGATGATTTCGGATGGGTCAAAATAGTCAGAATAGTGTGCACGGGGGTATAGTTTGGGTCTCGTGTCAATTTTGGACCAAACCGGCACCTATTAAGGGCGTTACGGTCATTTTTCTAAAAGAGGTCAAGGGATCTACGAAAAATAGATCCATATATCTGATATTTAGAGATTGGTATTAGGGTTCATAACACAAAATATTAGATAGGCCATTAGAGAAAAGAGAGAACCATTTTTCCAAACCCTAAGGAGAGAATTGAGAAGGTAGTGAAGGGTTTCTTACACCTCAAGACAATTGGAAATGAAGATTGGAGAAGAAGTAATCAATCATCAACCAAGAACCACGAAATAAGATCAATCAATCTAAGGAAAGTTTTTATTGCAAATTGAATTGAAGTTATAATACCCATGTGTAGGGATTTCATAAATAGATTGATTTTTAGTTCAAAACCTTTGATGAAAAGCACCAATTGATTTCGTGTTTGGGTAAAATTTCATGTAGTTAGGGTTTGTATCTATAGAGGATTGTAAATCAGAAGAGTTTTGATTATTACTACGGATTTAAATCTGGGTTGTTAATGGAATTTAATGGATGAACACAAAACTAGATTATGAAAGAGTTATGGGGGTTTGATTCGTTCTTGATTGTTTTCGGTGAAGTTTTAATGTTTTTTAAACATTAGAAATCATCTTAACTCTGGTAGAAATATTTAGGAACAATCGATTGTGAATTTGGTGAAGAATTTATGAGATTTTGGTATAAAAAAGTTGTAAAAATGTTGTTACAAATCAGGGAACTAAGTTGCAGAAAATTGGACCGTTCCGTTCCTAGGAAGCGGATCGATTCGGTGCTCTGAAATTTCTAAAATTTTACTTTTTCTCTTGTAATCCTAAATGGACGTGGTGGGGTAATACTTATGCACGTGTGAAAATAATATTGGGAGATTTATTATTTTATAGTAGGCCTACGAGGTGAGTACGATTTCGTCTCAAAGAGAGAATTAAGACGGAATGAGATGTGGTAAAGTAATTCCTAAAAAAATCTGAGCGATGGATAAAGTAAATATGGTGAGTACTGAATTATTATGTAACCAGGGGTAACAAGAACCTTAGAGTGTTGTGAACACCCAAATAACAACGAAAGTGAAGTAAATTAGTAAATGAATCATAAAGTACGGTGAATATTAGAGAGAAAAATATTACGTACTAATATAAATAATTTGGTTGTGTGAATACCTATTATATTGATACTTAGGATGTGTGAATACCTAAGGTATGCTAATTCTGTTTTGGGGTCGATGATTATCATGACCAATACATGAAAGCTCGATTTGGGGCCGATGATTATCCGAACCAAATCGAAGTTAAAGGATATTGGGGTCGATGAGTATTCGGACCAATATACATATGCATAACATTTACTTTGGGGCCGAGGGATATCCAGACCAATATAAATGATAGGATGATTGGGGTCGATGATATATATATATATATATACACTTCATGATATTCTACTTATGTGCGAAAGTAGATTTGTAGATGATATATATATATAGATATACATCTAAATGATAAATTAAGCAGTGAAACTTAATTATGGAAGTCGAATGATAAATCTGAAATGCTTTATGAATTAAGGAGTGATGGTTTAATTATTATGATTAAACATTACACATGTGAATTGTTATGTGAAAATTGAAATACGCGAAATTGTTAATAATGAAGCGTGCTGTATGGGCGATATGGGAGAGTAGACAATGGATAAGATCGGTTATATACTTTATTCAAGATAGCTTGGGTATGATAGCTAGGTGGGTTATGTATAGGATGTTAGGTGTGCACATTAGATGAGGGGTAAGGAGACTCAAGGAAGTGTGTGTGTGCCTAACATGTCTAATCAATAACCGATTTTAATTGCGATAAATTATTTGTTAAATGTTTTTAAAAATATTTTTGAGTACCAACTCTTGTTATAAAAATGTTTTCAAAACCTTTTAGGTGTCCAGCCAAAAGGGAACCATACTTGAGTTCATTCCAGGGATTCGGAGCTGTAGCACTATGGATGCGTAAATGATTATTGAGTATTCGACTCTTTCATTCAAATCTAGCATAGTATCTCATTCTTATTTTTCATATGCGGACATGTAGTTAATTGACTCCATTAAAGTTCTAGTTTCGTATTGCTTTACTTTGTGGTGAATTGTCGATTTTTTCTTGGTTGTGGTTTTAGCCGACGGTTTATTCGGCTTGACTTAGTTGCTTTTACATATTTGTGATGATTTGGATTCTAGTATATTGTGTATATTGTTTTAGTTTTCAAACTATTTTGTTATCCTATTTTTTTAAAGGATAGATTTAGCACCGATTTCATTAACTTAGGTGGTTAGTAATTAATTTATTTTTCGATAGTGATGCTAAGAATGAACCATATGAGAAACCTATTTTAATTTGATAAAGGCCTGATCACCCGATATTTAATTTGGAGCGGTGCCATACTAAAGTACCCAAGGAATTCTAAAATGTCCCTTTTAAATTTAATCTTTTAGCTATGGACCTTAAGATTTTCTTGGAAACACGGGTTTCGAGTGTTCTCTCTCCCAAGTTAAAAGACTAGTTCACAATACCCAACCATCTAGAATATAACTCATCAAAGGTTTCACTCTCCTCCATCCTAATGCTTTCAAACTGAGTGGTGAGATTTTGTAGTTTGGAAGCCTTAACAACACTAGTTCCCTCATGAGTGACTTAGAGTATGTCCCAAGCCTCTTTAGACATTTCACATTTCATAATACAATGAAACTTCTCTAGGGTGACCGCACAAAATAAAGCATTCAGGCCACGTTAATTATAGTTGAAAAGTTTATGCTCATCCTCACTCCATGTTTCAATGGGTTTGGGAATTCAATAATCATAAACCAAAGATGTGGGTGGGGGCCCTCCCTTAATAACAACTAACTATACTCGCTCATCAATCACCTTAAGTTCTAATTTCATACGCGCTTTTCATTAAACGTAGTTAGACCCATCAAATAAATGTGGTCTAGAATACGAATGACCCTCCATAGAAAAACCATTAGGATTCACTTTTAAAACACGAATCTAGCATAATAACTTAGTTTTCCCGCTCTAATACCACTTAATATTCCTATAACGATCTAATATGGATTGTCTAAGAAACAAATAGCCCAAATTTGAATTTTCAATTCAAATTAATTAACCCAAATAAACACGCACCAATTTAAAAAAAATTGTATTAAAAAGATTAACCAGTTTTATCTTTATCCTAAAGAATGCATCTAGGTGATAGCAGATAAAATAAGATCAATCATATAACATAGTAATGTAAGCAAAAAATCCACAACGAGAAAACCCTCAAACGGCCAAGCCATTAAAATTCACTATCTATGGAATTACAAAAGGTAGGACAGTAGACTTACAACATAGACTTGACGCCCTCCTAAGACTTGACGCTCTTCATTTCTCAACCTCTGCATAGTGACACGCATGAGTCCACCCATGCCGCTTCCACAATGTGTGAGTCCACGCACACCTTGATATCCACCGATAAGGCTCAATAACCATCTACGGATCTTGAACATGGAGTTGATTACTTTTTAACTACAACACCTTAACACAGAGTCCACTATGTGTAAACATCAATCAATACGTATTCCACTACACGAAATGAAAACTTTGATGTGAAGCAAAACAAATATCTCAAAGAATATGTATTGAAACTTGTATCTTAAACAAGATGAGTGAAATTAGGGTTTGAACCCCTTTTTGAATTGTATAGAAAACTGGTTTTTGTAAAAAAAAATTCTACCAAAAATTGATGCCATGATCCCTTTATATAGAAAACACATTTTAGAGTGGAAACAAATTTGAGGGATCGTTCGAACGAAATAGTATATATCGATCAGACCAAAACAAAACTCGTTTAAATGAACAACTAATCTCATTCGAACCGACTTTGAACGAGCTTCAATCTAAGAACATAAAAACTTCGTTTGATGTTCGTTTAAATGTCATTCTAACAATATGGCCATTTCATTTGAATGAACTACATAAATTCTTTTGAATGACTGAAAGAATAAAAAAAAAATCATAATTTTTTTTCTGAAAACATCCCTCAAACAAATGTTTATGAAAATAACACACAATGAAAAATCCAAGGATAAAAATATATATACATTCATACCTGAGAGATCATCGAAACATGAATATGGAAATAAGGCATGAAACTTGGCACGATAATGTGAACATTATATCTTGTCCACAACATCTTCAATCAAACACGTCATAGGCTTGAAAGGTCAACACACTCAAGTTCTAACCAATGAATCAAAATCTTTTGTCTGAAATTAATAAAATACATATAAATTGACTATATCGAAAATTTCTCCTTACACCATTTCTTTAAAACATCCTAGGGTGGTGGTTAAGAAATACAAAACTAATACCACAGGTAAGTCTAAAGTTTCTTCTAAAATGAAACACCTAGACTTAGATGTTTTGAGCTTTATTACTGTCCAAATTGATGGGTCTTCCTCAAATAGGTTCCCCATTAAAACACGAGTGGGAAAGATAAAATCCTAGCAACAACGCACATGAGCATTATTATCGTGGTAGATTAAAGATCTCATACATACACTCTTAGTGTTGAGGAAACTTATCAAACCATCCTTGAGTGAGGATATGGACCTTCTGAAGCGATTTTTTCTCATCTGTTGTTCCAACTCCATATGAACAAGTGGATGGTACTGTTGATACCAAATTTAATCTGCTGACGTGGACCAATAATAAGAAGACACGTGTCAATCTACATGGCACAATAACAACGAGGAAGTTTATTTCCCCCGACCAAGTCATGTTCGCTCCGAGCAACAAGGATACCCCGAGGAACCACAATACTCCGAGGAACTCTAGCGCTCCGATGAACTCCTGAACGACGAGCAACTAAGGCGGTTCGAGCTGCATCTCGATCACAGCATTGATTGCCAGATGACCAACAGTTCAAAACTGTTCATTGACTGCTTATCATCTTGACGCACACGCTTGAAGAACATTAAATGAGTTACCCTTTCATATGTATATCATTTAATGTATCACCCTTTCAGATGATAGCCTCAAGGACCTTTCATATGTATATCATTTAATGTATCGAACCTTTCATGTACAGCCTCAAGGCTATAAATACCTTGTATCAACCCCATTCAAAGGGACCGGAATTTCTTGAGAGAACTTGTAATCAAGAATTCTGCAAACACTCAGCAATAACATAATAGTGGACGTGGGCTTTATTCCTAGCCGAACCACTTTAAAAATCTTTGTCTTATTTATTTATCTGTGATTGAATAATTAGAGCAATCTAGTTTTTTACATCAACAGATTGGCGCCGTCTGTGGGAACGTGTTACAAGCGTTGTTCTCCACCAAAAGCTAAGTTTTTATTTTCTCTACGTATAATCAATTATACATACATCTTTTGATTGAATCGTGATTTTTATGTTTATATACATAAATTAATTGTCCAATTTTTATCTGCAAAATGTGCATATCATGATTTTTAAATCATAACTGTTAGATTCATCCTTATTTAGAAATCTGAAAAATAGTAGATTTCATAAATCATAACTCTTTGCTTGATTCTCAAGTTTTAATTTTTTATCATGGAATAAATATTTTAAATGATTACATATACCAATATATACGACGATGATAAGATTTGATCATTTTCATTGTTGATTTTGAAATAAATTTTGTAAGATATTTGATGTCTATTCATATTCCCATCATATTTTTAATAAAAGAATGGGAAAAGGTTAAAGACAATGAAAAGTCTTTTCATGGAAATCACGACCCATATATATTCTCTCTCTCTTCAAGTTTGAGTCTCTTTGCATTCACTTTTATGAATTATATACTTAATTTGGTTCATCTTCCATCTATGTCAATAAAGTCAAATTGATTGATTTTTGATATAAATTTGGTAATAATTTTCATCATTCACCATATTTTTATCTCTCCAAATTGGGAATAGGAAGGGATCAATATAAAAAATAATTTTCTCTCACCTGAAAAATCATTACCCACCTCTTATAAAAGAGGATCAGTAAAATAATCATGACCATATCAAGACTCTGGGCACAAATTTGATATGTTGGCCCCTCGTTCATCACATCACAAGGTTTCTTTGTCGAAATCACACGATCTAGTGGATTATATATTTATTCGTTTAATTAACATTCTTAAGGCTTAAATTTTACATTGAATGTTATTTTTTGATCTAAAGATTCGAGATATTCTGGTCATCCAACCATATATTCTATAACTTGAGATATCCTTAAATGTTGGTCGACAACATCCATGTCGTTTGTCGGCAGCAGTAGAATCTTGGGGTATTAAAAAATGCTAAGCACCCCTGATATTTCTTTAAACACGAGTTCGGCTTGGGGACAAGCAGGGGGCTTAAGTCTTTTTAACTTATGATCACCCCAAAAATATTTTTAAACAGCAACTAATACTTGATTGGTTGTTGGAGATTAAATAAATTTACAAAAAACTTTACGTCTTATTTATGATGCATATTTGATAATAATTTGTCCATCTCACACACATTTGGCATAAAACATATTATTTCATATTTTGAAATTTTTATGCTGATACATAACATATATTGATTGGATGAGTAAATTATTCTCATGACTAATCAATTCAGCCTACACATATGGTAGAGCAAATTATTAATTTTTACAGGCACAAGATTCAATGCCGACGAATGCTGAAGCACAAATTATTCTATATCCGTTCGGATTCATATTTTATATTTATCTCAGCATGGAAAACTCGAAAAATTTCTTCTCTCTATATATATTCGGCTCCGAGGAAAAGCTACAACAGTTATTATATTTCACCCCCAGCGGATAGTTGGTCGGGGTAATTCTTATTTATATTCAGGCCCAGATATCTGCTCCAGCACAAATGATTCTATATATCCATTGGGATTCATATTTTATATTCATCTCAACATGGAGCTCGGCGAGATACTTATTATCATATTCAGCTTTGAGGAGAACTATAACATTTATTATATTTCACCCCCAACGGATAGTTGGTCGGGGTAATTCTTATTTATATGCAGGCCTGACAACGATCTCGACCATATTCTTATGTTCTGAAAGATCTTATTCTTGTTCTGCATTATATGATTCTACCTCGACGGATCGGCGAGGCACTTTATTATTTTTAATTATTCTTTATATCTATTTGGATGCATATTCTATTCTCATTTCAGCATGGAGCTCGACAAATATTATATCTTATTCATCTCCAAGGATGTCTCCAACATTTATTATATCTTATTCAGCTCCAAGGATGTCTCCAGCATTTATTATATCTTATTCCCAACAATCTGTTGGTCATCGCCGAGGAGGTATCCTGCATTTATATTATATCTTATTCCCAACAATCTGTTGGTCATCGCCGAGGAGGTATCCTGCATTTATTATATCTTATTCCCAAAAATTTGTTGGTCACCGCCGAGGAGGTATCCTGCATTTATTATATCTTATTCCCAACAATCTGTTGGTCATCGCCGAGGAGGTATCCTGCATTTATTATATCTTATTCCCAACAATTTGTTGGTCATCGCCGAGGAGGTATCCTGCATTTATATTATCTTATTCCCAACAAATCTGTTGGTCATCTCCAAGGAAGTCTTCATCATTCATTATCAATTACCACCAACTCCGATTGGTAGATAAAATCCAACTCCGGTTGGTAGACAAAATCCAACTCCGATTGGTAGATAAAATCCAACTCCGGTTGGTATTGGTCGATAAATCTCATTCAAAGTTCACATTCCACAGTTGGGGGCTTCTATTACAGATATATTTGTTCATTTGGTTGCACATTCTTATATCATCATGCAGTCGAGCATCAAATTCAACCCCGACTAATCACTTTCTCAGGAATTACTTTTGATATTGAAGTTCAGGAGGAATATTGAAGTTCAGGAGGTATATTGAAGTTCAGGAGGAATATTGAAGTTCAGGAGGTATATTGAAATTCAAGAGGTGTATTCAGAAGTATCAGGACATGATGAAAGAAAGCGAAAAGTATTCCACCGAGGAACTCTGTCAGACCAGAAATTAGAAGACAAGTTGCCTATATGGAGGCTATATGTAGATGGATCATCTTTCACTACAGGCTGTGGGGCAGGGATCGTGTTGAACAGCCCAGATGAGGTCGACAGGGAATACGCCCTACGTTTCTAATTCAAAGCTTCTAATAATGAGGTTGAGTATGAGGACATGATAGCAGGTCTTAATTTGTCAAATACTATGGAGGCACAACAGGTTATTGTCTTCAGTGATTCTCAATTGATCGTAAATCAAATGTTGGGAATATATGCAACCAAAGGAGAATTGATGATCAAGTATCAAGCAAAGGTGATGGAGTTGGTATCAGAGTTTGTTGCTGTTCAACTGGTAAGAATATCAAGAATGGAGAATGTGAGAGCATACGCCTTGGCCCGATTAGCATCAGCTACTCGTACTGAGCTGCGAAGAACGATACCAATTGAAGTATTAGAAAGTCGGAGCATAGATGAAGACCCGACGATGAATATTATTACCCTTGATTTAGGAACATCTTGGATGGATTCTATCAGAGCATATATTAAGGAGGAACAATTACCGGAGGATAAGCTCGCTGCCAAGAAATGGAAGTTTAAAGTTGCTCGGTATGTACTAATTAATGGTATTCGGAGGATAAGCTCGCTGCCAAGAAATGGAAGTTTAAAGTTGCTCGGTATGTACTAATTAATGGTATTCGGAGGATAAGCTCGCTGCCAAGAAATGGAAGTTTAAAGTTGCTCGGTATGTACTAATTAATGGTATTTTGTATAGACGAGGAATTATGGCAGGTTTGCAAAGATGTGTACATCCCTCCGAGGTGAATTGATTAAAGAGATCCATGAAGGGTCCTGTGGAGCCCATGTAGTAGGTCGAACACTTTTGCAAAAGGTGATGACGCAGGGATACTACTGGCCGACGATGAGAGCTGATTGTATAGCTTATGCCAAGAAATGTGACAAGTACCAACGCTTTTCCTCCATCCGAAGAACTTCACAAACATTGTTGACACCCATCATTTATCCTTGGCCATTTTCCATGTGGGGATTGATTTGGTTGGACCATTGCCGATGACTCGAGGAAGATTCAAATACCTCGTCATCGCAGTAGATTATTTTACTTAGTGGATAGAAGCTGAGCCACTTATTGACATGACATACGAGAAGGAAGGTGTATCAATTTGTTTGTAAGAACATCATCTGCCGATATGGTCTCCCTCATGCCTTCATCACAGACCATGGAACACAATTTGATAACGAGGAGTTTGCTGCCTATTATCATCAGTCAAACATTTTGAAGGTTCATTCAGCGCCAGGATATCCTCAGAGCTAATGGACCAGATAGCTCTAAAGAGCCAAAAAGCTCTAAGGAGCCAAAAAAAGCTCTAAGGAGCCAAAAAGTGCTCTAAGGAGCCAAAAGCTCTAAGGAGCCAAAAAGTGCTCTAAGGAGCCAAAAGCTCTAAGGAGCCAAAAAATACTCCTTTGGTTAGGAGGCGCTCTAAGGAGCCAAAAAATACTCCTTTGGTTAGGAGGCGACACTAGTGTGACCAACTACGGTTGGTAAGATATCTAGTGGACAGCTCGAATGAGCCAAAAAGTTCGAAAGAACCAATACTACTCCTTTGGTTAAGAGGTGTACACCAGCATGATCAATTACGGTTGGTAAGATAAAAATATACTCTCACATTACAACTTATGTTGGTCGGGAGGTAAGATTATTACAAAAAAGTTCTTTGAAGAACAAAATATTCCAAAATACACCAAGTATAGCTGGTCGGGGATAAAAACCCACTAACTATAATTGGTCGACGAGGACAAATTATTGACCTTAGTTGGTCGGACACATTTTATGAAAATATTTGAAATTGAACCAAGTATGGCTGGTCGGGGATAAAAACCCATCAACTGTAATTGGTCGACAAACATTATTTATCCACCTTGGTTGGTTGGAAACAAAAATTTAAACATTTTTATACTCATTACTTTATTATTAAGTGATCGAGCAACGTTACTAATACTTGTAATTTTTTTTATTACTAAGTTGGTCGATGAACAACACAATATTGTTATCTTTTTAACAGATACATAAATGTAAAGTGTTTGATATTTACAAGACAATAGCAATTAAGATTGCGAACAAAAATGAAAGTCTTTCATTAAAATAAAAAAATATATATATTTAGAATGAAAATGTATACTAACTATTACATTGAGATTCCTATTCTATTGGTTTCTTTTCCTTCTACTTTTGAAACAGGTTCCTCACCAGCAGGAGGATCATCTAAAATATAAGGGGAGTTTATGAAGTTAAGACCTTTTAACATTTTGATATTCATCACAGATGATCTATCCGAGAAGCATTAGCTCATTCCCGAGAAGCACTTGCTCTTCCCCGAGAACCTCTTGCTCGTCCCCGAACAGAGTCTGATCTTCACGACTATTGTCTCGACCAATAATGAAGAAGAATTTATGTGAAAATGTTTCGAAGTCTACCACTAGCTTGGTACTAATCAGATTGAAGAGTTGGGTTCAAACGCTATATGTTACTCGACAAAGTATTCAGATAAGCATAAATCAGAAAAATCAAGCACGTGAAGTTAGCACTCAGTTGCTCGACACAGGAAGCAGTTGGTCGGATGGCAAACCAATCAACATAGTTGAAGATTATGACAAGCTACAAGTTTCATACTATGGCATGGCTGCATCCAAATTCCCAGGGGTGATACATAGCACACGGAGTTCCTCTAAAGAATGATTAGCAACCATCGATCAGCCTGCATCATACTTCGTCCAGGAGATAATGAACTTTATGTTGAACAAATCAAGAAGGTAGATCAAGAATTTCACGAGAACCGAGCAACATTGCAGAACAAATACTCCATCCTTTCAAGTAATCCATCAAGCATGAAGCATTGGGGGCTTCTGTTGATACCAAATTTAATCTGCTGACGTGGACCAATAATAAGAAGACACGTGTCAATCTACATGGCACAATAACAACGAGGAAGTTTATTTCCCCCGACTAAGTCATGTTCGCTCCGAGCAACAAGGATACCCCGAGGAACCACAATACTCCGAGGAACTCCAGCGCTCCGATGAACTCCTGAACGACGAGCAACTAAGGCGGTTCGAGCTGCATCTCGACCACAGCATTGATTGCCAGATAACCAACAGTTCAAAACTGTTCATTGACTGCTTATCATCTTGACGCACACGCTTGAAGAACATTAAATGAGTTAGCCTTTCATATGTATATCATTTAATGTATCACCCTTTCAGATGATAGCCTCAAGGACCTTTCATATGTATATCATTTAATGTATCGAACCTTTCATGTACAGCCTCAAGGCTATAAATACCTTATATCAACCCCATTCAAAGGGACCGGAATTTCTTGAGAGAACTTGTAATCAAGAATTCTGCAAACACTCAGCAATAACATAACTGTGGACGTAGGCTTTATTCCTAGCCGAACCACTTTAACAATCTTTGTCTTATTTATTTATCTGTGATTGAATAATTAGAGCAATCTAGTTTTTTACATCAACAGGTACCTTTAATATTTCTTACATATTTATAAAGATCAAAGTCATGAGTATTGGAGCGTCTTCTCAACTTCATGTTCATTTAAAGAAGAAGTTGTTGATTATGGAAGTATCCCTTCACATGATTATCATAGTTTATCTTAAAATGACATTGGATCACTCTTTGTAATTGAAGATCATTTTACTGATACTTGATTTTTTGCATCAGATCAAGGGAATGTGGTAGTTGACCTTGGAGATAATTCTTCGAGCGATCGAGACTAGACAATGCTTACCACTGGGCTACGGCATTATGAAAAGGTTCCTCTCTCTAAACCTGTAAGCCTTTTTTGTTGCTCATTTATCTTTCTTTTTTCATTAAATTGAGTTTTTCAATCAATATATTGTATCTTTTTCTTTTATCCAATTTCCTATACAAGGATGAGTTCGGCTCCAGAGGCGCGCACAACCTCTTCACCTATCTCTTAACCTATCCATCCAATTCGTGCTCTTTTTCAAAGGGAAATGAATTCCATGTTATCTTATGGTGGCAAGAATGTCTACCTAGGTATTTATTCTTATTTTTAATTATCATAAGTTTTATTTTTATTTAATGATATTATCTTTTGTGCCTTTATTGGTAGATGCTTGCTTTATTTCCTCCTACTCATAATTCTAGTACTTCTACAGTAGGGAGTGATTCATCTAGTAATCCATCTATGACTGTTGTAGCTTCTATAGTTGAGGTATTTTTCACTCACTCATTTATTTGCTATTACCTCGGGATCATTTTTACTTATGACTATCCATCTTTATAAGTACCTCTTGCAATGGGAGGTGTGAGCTACGGTCATTTGTCTTTAATGAGGAGACCCCTTATTTTATGGGAAAAACTTTGCCAACTGGAGTAACCCTTACTAGGCTGCCCCATTTGGGCAGGATTTTCATCTTAATGGTGAGATTTCCTATGGATAATAGGGCCTAGGTTTAAGAGATTTTTGATATACCAATCATCCATGTTCTGTTGAGCGTCCCAACAGTTTCCTCCCCTTTTTTGTAATAGGTAATTTAATACTTTGATCTATATTTTTGGGATATTTAACAAAATAATCTTTGTGATTATTCGTTCATGAAAACATTAGAAAGAATACTCATTCTTTATTTCTTTCAGTTTGGTATAGGCAATCCATCTTTACTTGTCACTCAATCTGCTAAATCTCAGATGTGTATTTGGAAAACATTTTCTTTGTTTTCATTAGTATCATTCACTCAACTTTGCTAGGTATTATTTACCCAACATATCATGATGTTCAGTTAATGTTCTAGCTAGTTTGAGTACCTCTACACATGTGGGGTCTTAGGTACTAACTTGTGTACTTATCTAGTTACTTCGATCACATTTTGCGAAACATAATTAGTTATATATCCAACCAGTTTCCTAGTTAATAGGTTGAGGATGTAATTAATTCGAGCACCCCTATGCTTGTGGGGACTCAAGTAATTGATTTTTGCATCATTTATTTTCTTTTGCACATACTTTGCAAAAATCATTTATTTGTTCAACCTATTTCTTTATTTTCATATTGACATCATGAGTGCCCCTATACCTTTAGAGCCTCGGGCATTTAAATTTTGTACATTTTTCTTTTATTTTGCACATACTTTGCAAACATTACTCATTTGTTCAACCTATTTCTTTGTTTTTAGATTGTCACCATGAGTGGTCTTGTGCCTTTGGAGTCGCACATACTTGACTTTTGTACCATTTCCTTTTCTTTTGTGCATACTTTGTAAATATTACTCGTCCGTTGAACATGATTTTTTTGTTTTCATATAGTCATCACCAGTGCTCCTATACGTTGTAGCCTTGGGTATTTAGCTTTTGTACCTTCTTTTATTTTGCGTATATTTTGCAAATAAAATTTTTCCGAATGCATACTATTATTTTACTTTTTTATTTATCATAACGAACAGGGAGGTAACCATTCGTCTGTCTATTCTATGGGCCTTTCTCCTAAGAAAAGAGTGAACTCACTTTTTCTAAACTATACTTATCATTGAATTGGTTTTGTACATTATTTTAACTATGTGGTTTTACCCTTTTTAGGAAATGGAACAACGTAGGCTCTTGGGTAGTATGCTTACTCCCATGGGCTTGCGATTAAGTTTTATTCCTTAGATAGACTAATCCTCTTCATACTTGGTATTTTTATTGTTCTCCATTTTCATCATGCTGAAGAGAGCGAAGAGGTAGAAGGCAACGAAGAGGATACAAAAGACTTAGAGTCCACACACTCTGAAAGGGGTGGGGACAAACAGGGTGATGAAGGGTGTGACGTTGATTTTGAAGGAAGTTTTATGGACCTGACTTTTAAATTGGTAGAGATGGATGCTTCTGATCAGTATGTGAAGCAGTTATGGCTTATAAAACCTTAAGAATAAAGTTTATAAGGAAGATGGGATTATATTGGATCTTATATATGAGCACCATATGGAGACTTTCACCAGTATCTGTTCAAAACATTAAAGGAATTACCATTACTAACCTTCGAACACTTGCCAATCAAATTTGTCTATTTCATGCCACCTCTCCGAGTAACATTAATTCAGCTGAGGAATGTCACTTCCTTGCTGCCATTAAAGATCTGAAAGATTACTATCACTTCAAATTAAACCGGTTGGATGATATTATTAGCAACATTATTCATCATTCACGAAAGAAGTTAATGAAAGCTAAGTCCTCTGAGAGTGATAACATTGAGGAGCACCTTCAGTGAGCAACCGCTCTAAGGGAACAAATAAAATCCCTTGAACTTGAGTTGAGTAAAGTCTTATCTGGTGAAGAGGAGGGTGGTACTCGAGTAGCTAAGGATGCAGAAGAGGTGAAGTGGGAGATTTCCACCCTTTGGTAAAGTTTCTACGAGAGAGAGAACATTATTTTCTTTTAATGGTTCGTTAGCTTTTACGGGATTTTTCTTTTCTTTAAAATCTTGTATTACTTTTGACAACTCTTCGAGTGAGCCCATTTTTTTTTAACTGAAATAGCATTTTTATCATTATTTATGTCTTATGTATTTACTTTGCACTTCATTTTATTTCCTCCAAGAAATTAGTTCAATCTTTTTGTTAAGTACTTTGTTGTTTTCCCCTTTATACTTTAGGATCTCTTGTTCCACTTCTTGCCATATTTTGCGTTTCTTCACAGAATATTTGTGAGCAAGTGAACACTTGGTAAAAGCATTGTTTTACCCTATACTTTGGTAATTCCTATTTTTCTCGCTATATTTTGTTTCCAAGCAATGCAATAATAAACTTGAAAATGTATCCCACCGAGGAATATTGCAAGCATATACATATTTGATAAAATATTTTCCCCATACTTCGGGAATTCTTGGACTTCTTTGCTTGCTACTTTTTATTTTTAAGCAATGCAGTCATAACTTGAAAATGTGTTCCCCCACAAAATAGTGCAAGAATATAAATACATAGTTAACAAATTGTTTTAACTTTGGTAATAACACAATATGCATGAGTAATATGATATCTAATTTACTCAAAAATTTCATAAACTTTGGCACTTTAACATTGCTCATTTAGAGTAAGGTTTTTTATTTTCATACAAGAAAGTTTTAACTTTTCATAAACAACATAAATAAACTTTTTTGAGTACCTTATTAATAGTACATCTTCATCGTTTGCAATTAATGAATTGTAGACAATCAATATCTCTCTCTGAGATCTAGAAATATCATAATTTCCCAACTCCCATTACCACGAATGGTCCCTTCTAATTGAGTTTGAGATTTTAGGCATACATGTGCCTCAAGTGATGAGTATATGCTCAAAGAAGTAGATAACCAACTTGTAATTCCCTTGGCTTAAACAAGTTCTCATAAGCTTGTGATAGTTTATGGGTATAAACTCTAAAAGTTTCTTTGTCTTTGTGCTCATCCAAACTTCTAGTTTCACATGTTATGGTTTTAGGAGCGAGTCATTAGTCAAAGCTATCTTGAAGAGGGCACCGTCAACTCTGTGAGTAGGCGAACTTTCGTTCCATATACAAGGGAAAATGAGTGAATCCAGTTGGTTTCCTATTTGATGTTTTGTATGCCCACAAGACCATTGTTTGTTTATCATCCCAAGTTTTAGGGAGATCTTCAAACATTTTTTTTTTAAATATTGATTAAGGTTTTGTTGTTCGCTTTGGATTGCCCATTCCCCTTTGGATAAGAAATGGTTGACATGTTATGGACGATCTTGTACTAGTCTGTTAATAATCCTATTTCCTTGCATACAAACTATTTTTCATTGTCTGTGAGGATAAGATTCCGGGTTGTTAATTCTACATATGATTTACCCTCAAATAAATTAGGTCACCACTTATGCATTTATCATCCTTACAGGGATCCCCTCTAACCATTTGGTATATTGCTCAGTAGAAACTAAGATGAAATATTTTCCTCGGGAAGATGGTGTGATATTTTCTTACAAGTCAAATGCCCAAATATTGGAAGGGTAAGGAGCAACCAAACTTTGCAAACTCACCGATGGGGAATGTGCCATGTTTTCATGTACTAGAATGCTTTGCACCATTTCACAAAGTTAATGGACCCAGCTTCCTTCGTGGACCAATAATATCCTAATGTCATTAACTGATCATATAGGTTGGTTCCACCCATATATGATGGTTTGTGATCCTCTTTTATAACCTTTTTCCATTCCCTCCTTGTAAATATACCACCGGGCTTTCTCATTGTTCCATTTTCTATACAACTCCCCTTTGACTAGGTAGACACGAGCCATTCTTTTTTTAGGTAGATACCATCATCACGCTCAACTAGAAACTCTCCATCTTTCAAGTAGGCCATTCACTGATTCCTCCAATCATCCATCCCTTCCACAAACTGATATTCTTATCGTTGATCGAAGTGGGTTTAGCATTTCAAACAACTTTGGTACAACCAAGTGGTATCTCTTCTCATGTTGGGCCAGTAATTCCCCTCTCACTACAAGCACTTGTAAAGTGTAATATTTGTCCTAAAATGGGCATTGTGAACAACTCCTAGTCTGTAACGGGATTCCATTTCTCCCACACACTTTAATAAGCACCCCATAGGACTATTAAAGAAAGTGTACCTTGTCATATTGAGAAATTCACCAATTTTGACAGTTTCATATTTCCTTCATGCATTTCTAATTACTTAACTATTGAGTCTCTCTAATCTTAGGTTTCCTCACTTGAAAGACAAGACTTCACTATTGTAGGAATCTTTCTCCTCCAGATAGTAATTATTGCTATAAATTCATCCATTTCCAATTTGTGGGCAATTATTGACAAGCATATGGGACGGTTGATTGTTTGTGGATTTATTTCTATTTCAATAGAGATAAATTATTTCAACGAAAGTTGTATTATAGCTCAGTAGGGAGAAAGATTTTTATGCTTGAGGGTAATTCCCCACTAACTTTTTTGACCATGAGGTTGGAGCCTCCTTATATGGAAAGGACTCTCGCTCCTCTTCTCAAAGCTTCCAATCCAAGTATTAGTGTTTCATATTTTACATCATTGTTCGGGCACTTGAAATCTAGTTTATGGGAGAGAGTGATCTTCTTTTTGGTATTGAATATTATCATTACAGATCCTCCAATTCCTTGTGAAGATTAACCATCTAACACCATCTTACGCTTTTCCATTTCTTCACACAAAGAGGCTTAAAAATTATACCTTAGCAGTTCCTCACTCAGAGGTTGAAAAAATTGGCTACGAAAGTTATTGAGGAGATCGTCCAAAGCTTAAATTTTGATGGCGGAAGGTTCAAGGAATTTTAAATCACACACCGAGAGGATGATACATCACCTAGCGACTCACCTAACTTATATGGTCCCCGCCAGTAAGTACTTGATGAAAACATATTTCGTAATAATATACATTGTAAACACAAGCAAGTAGTGTCTTAGACTCAATGCTATAAATAACAAAGCCATGAAATGAGTTTCCACTCATTTATACATGTACTTATTCCCAGATACCACCCTAGTCAATTAGTATACCAACTTATCTTGCCTTTCCTTCTCTTGTGCGAGCAAAGCTCCAATAGATTTCTCTGTAGAAGATAAATAAAATAATAAAGGCTTACCTTCTTTTGGTGGAACCGTTGTTGAGGGAGATGTCAGAATTACCTTAATCCTCTTAAAGTCATTCTATTAATTGGTCTCCAAAATCCATTTTATTGTGTCCTTCATCAATGGCGAGAAGGGATGAGATGAACCTACGTCAATTTACAAAAAACATCCAATAAATTTATAAGAAATTTCAGCCCTGCTCACTCTGGGGGAAATAATCATAAGATATTCATAGAAGGCTTGAAAATTACAAAAATAGAGACCAAGCATTTCTAATTCAATTTAACTAGGACCTATAGTGGGCGAGAAAGTTGGATTCATAGATATATGATGAAAAATTGGCTTAAAAGTGACGGGTTTGCCCCAGAAAAATTCTGCCCTACGCGCTGTTAGGAAATTATTCATAAGATATTCATGGAAGCTCCATAAATTATAAAATAATAACCCTAAATTTTTTAATTCAATTTAATTGGACCTATGTTTGTCCAAAAACTTAAATTCATAGATATACTATGCAAAAAATGGCCTTAAAGTGATGGGTTTGTTCCTTTTAATTTTAACACCTCTTTTTATCTCTTCATCTTTTTCTCTACCCTGGAATTTTTAGAAATTCGTCTCTCATATATCTTGTGTTTTATCTTGAGATTAATGTTATATAGGATCATATAGAATTTTATAAAACCCTAGGTGTTGTATTGTAACATATTTATACTATGAGGTTAGGGTTTTAAATTATGAATCCCATTTTTCTCACATAGGCCTTCACTAAGGTGTTCAAATGGTGGCATCATCAGAATTTCTTTTTGTTTCTCCACATCCATCTACCCACCTTGTCTATTAACAACAAAGCCTAGAAACTTGCATTTTATAACCCCAAAAGCGCATTTTGAAGGGTATTTACATCTTATAATATCTGTAACGTTCTATAACTCTCCTTAAATCTTGGATATGATTGCCTTATGTTTTGGATTTCACCCCAAGATAGTCTACATAAAATTTAAGTATATCATGAAACAAGTCATGAAATATTTCCATCACGGTTCTCTTGTAATTTTCCCCAATATTTTTTAATCCGAATGGTATGACTTTATAACAAAAGTTTTAAAGAGGAGTTCGAAATATTTTCTTTTCTGTATCTGATAGGTCCATTTTGTAACTATTTATTTGAATCCATATATCCATCCATAAAACTATACATTGCATGATTAATAGTTGCATTCTACCAAATTATCAATGCTTGATAGTGGAAACTTATATTTTGGAAACGTGCGGTTTAAATCTATAAAGTCCACACAGAAGTTGATTGGATTTTATCTTTCTTGGCAACGGGAACATTGCTCGAGAGCCAAACAGGATGTTAGATGGGCTTTACGAAACCTCTGATGAGTGGCTTCTTTATTTATGCCTTTATCTTTAGATCCAAGTCATCTGTATAGGTACGCGTATCATGTATCATAGGCAAAGCATTAGGCAATATATTCAATTTCTGAAAGCTTACATCAGGGTCGATCTTAGTTATTTTTGTGAACTTCTATAAAAACACACTCGTAAACTCTTTAAGCGAGTAAATGATTTCTTCTCTTTTCTTAGGACTTAAACCTTCGGATATGAACACAGGTCTCTCATCTCCACCCTCTTCTCCTAAGTTTAATTCTTCTAATTTGTGTAACTATTCTCTTATTTGTCTTGCATACATTCCAGAGCTTCTTCTGAAACTTTAAAGTGATCCACTATGTGAGAATCATCAATTCCAAAGCATTATGGCTATGGGTCGATGCTTTTATCCCATAATGCTACCCACTCACGTTGTTATAAAAGGTAAATCGCTTTTATATTAGGCAAAACTACTTTCTTGCAACTTCAAGAAACTATGTCCTCTATCTTACTTTTACCTTTGTCTTTTGTCTCACACTCATGCATCCAATTTGTCATGAATGGACCTTTTCAGCTATCTTCCCTCATGAAATACTCATAGATCTCCAACTCATTTAATCATGCGAGCATTTCTCCCTTCATCCATCTCGATATAAAATATTACATTAATTATTTGGCCTTCCTCTGCCAATAAGGCCCTCTTAGTTACTTTGATGACTACTTATGTCTCGTGAATGTTCATTTTAGCACATTAGTGGAATGTGAAAGACACAATGCTTCGATTATGCATTGAAATTCTTCCTGAAATTCACTTATCTTATTGATTGCATCCCCGCGTTATTAAAAACTAAGATCACCAAAGGGATTGGAACAAGTATCCCTTAAGTAATTCATTGGTGTTGATCACTCATCCCTTAAATATCTGAGGGGTTTCTCAGGTACACCTCTACACCTAGAGATTTTGGGGTGTCACTCAATAGAGAGATTGTGTTTATTATTTACTTAACTCTGGGAACTATATTAACAGCCTCAATGTCATATCGTATTTCTCCATTGGAGATGAAAGGTGAGAAAACATATTTAGCAGTTTTTAGGCTAGGTATTTATTAAGAGGAGTACTTTACCATGGGAAGATCTTCTCATGTTCGTGAAGAAGACTGATGGATCATTGAGACTCTGCATCGATTATCGAGAGTTGAGCTAAGTCACCTTATGGAACAAGTATCCATTACCCCGTATTGATGAATTATTCAACGAGTTGAGAGGTGTTTTGCACTTTTCAAAGATTGATTTGAGTTCGGGTACTGTTAGTTAAGGATTTGGGAGAAAAATGTTTTGAATACAACATTTATGACGAGTTATGGTCATACAAGTTTATGGTTCATCCATTCGGGCTAACCAATGAACTAGAAATGTTTATGAACTTGATGAGCCAAGTATTTTAGAGAGTTCTTGGATCAGTTTATTATTGTGTCCATAGATGACATCCTGATCTATTCTTGGACTGTAAACGAGCATGTTGAGCATTTATAAACAGTCTTACATACATTACGAGACCATCAAATCTATGCTAATTTCGAGGAGTGTGGCTTTACTTGAGAGAGGTGACTTAATTAGGTCACATTGTGATAGAGGCATGGATCTCTATGGACTTAAGTAAGGTATCAATGATGATGGAGTGGGGATATATTACACTGTCCATATATGTGTGCAGTCTTCTAGGATTAGCAGGATACGAACATTGGTTCATTAAGGCTTCTGGAAGATATTTGGGGCTTTGATGAACTTAATGAAGAAGGGAGTTCCATTCATTTTCTATGAGTTTTTCCAATAGGATTTCGATGAGTTGAAGGTCAAGTTTACTTCGACTACGGTGTTCACTTTACCCCATGGTGGGGTAGAGTACATGGTTTTTATCGATGCCTCGTTATAGGAACTTGGGGGTGTATTAATGCAAGAGGAGAGGCTGATAGATTATGCTTCTCGAAACCTTAAGCCTTACAAGAGGAATTAACCATCCCATGATCTGGGGTTAGCAGTGGTGATTTTTTCTCTTTGAGTTTAGAGACATTATTTATTAGGGGAGAGATTCAAATTTTCATAGTCTATAAGAGTTTACAGTATTTGTTCGTGCAAAGGGAGTTGAAAATGAGACAACATTTATGGATTGAGTTTGCGAAAAACTATCATTTGATATTCAGTATCACTCGAGTTAAGTGAATTTTGTGGAAAACTCTTTAATCCATAAATCAACAATTACACTTTTGGTGATTTGGAAGGAGAAGTGGGATTGTCTTTTCATTGAGGATGAGTTATCTCATGACTTTATAATAGTTCTTTTCATCATACGTAAGATCATTATTTGATTTGTGAGAGAACAGGCAAGAGATCCTTCTTGCCATAATAAGGTCATACATATGTTGGCTGAGGGAGTAGAGTTGTAGTTTATTGGATATGATGGGTTCTTGACTTTTCACGGTAGATTAGTGGTTCTCGAGGATGAGGAGTTATGACACACGGTGATGACTGAGTTTATTAGGCTGAACTTCATGGTACATCTCGATGGGGATAGTATGTACTAGGATATGAGGTACTAGTATTGGTGGGAAGGCATGAAGAGGGACCTCACAATACTTATGTCCAACTGTGCTACCTTCCACATGGTGAAGGTGGATCACCAGAGACCAACATGTGCTCTACAACCTCTTAAGGTTTTGATATGGATATGGCAGAGAATTACATAGATTTAAATTATAGGGTTTCCTACATCGTAGAAGGGACACGTATATATCTGGGTAATAGTGGGCTATTTGACTAAGGTGGCATATTTTTTATTGGTTCGAATGAATTTTATTGGAATTGTACACCAGGCTTATCCTAACAGATATTGTGAAGTTACATTATGTACCACTTAATATAGTGTCATATAGAGGCGAGAAGTTTGTATCCCATTTTTATAGGAGTTCTAGTAGGCATTAGGAATAAAGTTGAGGTTGAGTACCTCGTATCACCGACAGATAAATGGATAAACATAACAGGTGGACCAGATATTGGAGGACATTCTACGGATGTGTATTTTGGACTTTAAGGGCAGTTAGGATTAATACGTACCTTTGGTGGATTTTTTTACATAAACAGTTATCAGTTTACTATTGGCATGGCAATATTTGAGGATTTATATGGAAGACCTTTTCGTTCACCCACTTCTTGGATGAAGGTGGTGGAAAACAATATTCTTGGCCCAAGTTCATTCACGACACCCCAGATAAGGTGGAGCTTAATAGAGAGAGAATCAGGATTGGCAGAGTCCGTAAAATAGTCATGCAAGTGGAAGGAGGAGACATATAATTTTTGTTGGAGGAGATCAGGGGTTACCTAGGGTGTATCCCACAAAGGGAGTGATGCATTTTAGGAAGAAATGAAAGTTGGCTCCCCGGTATATGGGGCCACCTACCATTATTAATATTATCGGACCATTCACGTATCATTTAGCCTTACTGGATCATTAGAAGTAAGTGCTAGATATTTTTCGTGTATCGATGTTACGGAGGTTCCTTAGAGATGCTTTATCATATTAGCACATCGATGTCGGTGAGATAGAGTTTCAGCCTGATGTGAATTACGAGGAGAAGTCAGTGTTATCTTGGATCATATGGAGCAGATTCTTCATTCCAAGGTGATCCCTTTAGAGCATGTCCAGTGAAGGCATCATAATATGTACGAGTCCACATATGAGACAAATGATGGCATGCAAGAAAAGTATTCAGAAATCTTCTAATTAGGTGCGTATCGAATTCTGAGGATGAAATTCCTTTATTAGGGGGGGGGGGGGAGACTATAATACCCTGAATTTTCTGGTATTTATTAATTTTGAAAATAAATTAATAAATAGGATTTATTTATTACTTGATTGAATTGGTAATACTAAAAATACATATTTAGATGATGATTAAATATCCATGTTATGTAATTTATTTGTACCACATTTTATAGTTAATTAATCGGTGTAATTAAGTAAGTAAGGTTGGATTATATGAGGTTATGCATAAAATAAATAAGTATACATTTTATTTTATGTTGTGACGTATTACCATAAGTTATGAGGTACTACCATTTGGATTAGACTCTAGAGTGAGAGGAAGGCTCGGATATGTGTTTTTATAGTTTTAAATTAGAACCAGGGTGTAGGTATACCTTTGGGATAAGTTTTGGACTAGTTTGGTTAGTAGTTTGGGCCCATTTGGAGACACAAAATTAGGCATTATATGTGCCTATGGAATTATGAATTAATTATGAGAGTTAAATCTCATTAATCAATTATTTCATACAAGATACACAAACCCTGTAAACTTTAAACCTTTGGGAGAGCTGAAGGAGACTTTTGGGTGAGGAAAAACTAGGATCAGTGCATGAAGATTCATAATTTGTATATTCAAGCGAGAAATATGTCTTTATCACACACGCACACACACAACACACACACACACACACACACACACACACACACACACACACACACATATATATATATATATATATATATATATATACACACACACACTAGGGTATGCTCTTGCCTGAAGGCGCGCTGATAATTTTGAAAAGAATAAAGTCGTATATAATGTAAATAATAAATGTTTTATATATTTCAAGTGTAATTTTTCAAAGTATTGTTAGGGGAAAATTTTCTCAATTTATTGGGTCGTTCATCATGTTTAAGAAAAAAAAAGTATACCTTTAAAAATACTAATTGTCCGTCCTGAAGCTTTTAATAATCGTAAACTATTATATAACATAAATAATTGTAAACAAATTTAAAAAATTTGGGATAGTTTCATTTTTTTATAGGACGGTCTACAATGTTAAAGAAATAAAAAATAGTCAACAACAGCAATACTAAAGTTATTTTTACAACACCAATGTGTAGACATTTCAGAAAATTTGGACATAATTTCTTTCGTATATAGGACCATTCATCATGTTTAAGAAATAAAAAAATACTCCTACAACAATACTATCACAATACAAATGAAATTAGCTATAAAAAAAATCAACAAATACATTAGATTCTGAGGCTCTTTGCTTTGTGGCACATAGTCGGTTGTTCTTTCTAGGAAAAGAATATTGGTAGCGAGCCCAATCGGTTTTCCTTTTAAGTTGGCAAACACTCCCTCCAGAAGGCTGAAAGTGTAGGGATCCTTACGCAATTGAAGATGGTCTTCTTCACTCCTTTGTGAATTATGAGTTCCCGGGAGATGCTTCACGGATGGAAACTCCTTCGGCGAAGGTGCCAATTTGTTTGAACACAAATGTAATTTCAAGCCCAATTAATAAATATTGAATAAAAGAGACACGAATACTCCTCTTGCCAACATCGATAGATGACTGCTCCATCTCTTATGAAGAAAGCCTAAAAATATGGCTCATACCATCAATATGTAAATTTTATATACAAAATATTTACTTAAAAAGGAAAAAAAATATGAGGCATTACCGATTAGTTAAATCATGGTTTTATAACTCATTTGCTATGATGTGTACCTGAATAGAGAGGTGAAAATATCAACAATATCTTTAGCCAAACGATGACCTTATATTCTGTTTCGATCTTAAATGTGTTATAATGTCACCTATATTGCCTAACTTTGTTGCTGGCCACTATCCCTGTGTTGATAGTATCGCTAATAATCCTAGTCATCGCCAACATTTTTTACCTCTGCACTATTGCCCACGCAGTCATTTCAACCATTTGTGTCGTGATCTACTTTTGTTGCTTCGTCATGGCTCAGAAATATTCCCCAAACATCCAGTGCTCACAAATCTTCCCCAATGAGCTTCGAGGCAGATGATCTTCCCTTAAAACAGGTGCACACTTCCTAAATAGATCAGTAATGCCCTCTAGAAAATTTGTGGTAGCACCAGCAGGGTACAACTTTCTGCAACAATATTTCCTATAAATACACCATAAATTAATAAATGTAAAAACTTCAAAACATTTCAACATCTCTAAAATATTATACAACACTTTATAATTGATTTTATATTCGCCTAATGAACCAATAACATTACATTTAGAAGACAAATTAAAACAATATGAATGAGGACTTGATTATAAGAATGAGGGATAAAATAAATGTATAAAAAGTATAGTTTCTTAAAGAAACAGTTAGTTATAAAATACTGAAAAGTATTGATAACACCAAACTTGACAGAGGAAATTTAGTTTTCATAAAAACTATGTCAGTCATAACAATGTACTATAGGTAAATATAAACCATGACAACTTTAACTCAGTCAGGCATTTGAACTAACATATGGTATAAGATAGTAATCAAGTTTTATAAACAAATAATGAATTGGCCAAATTTCATATTTACATCTCACACACAATGTAGATTTAGATCTACAAAACAAAATTTGTTACTTATCTATTTAGACCAACACAAAGATGGAATCATGGAGCGTTGATTCAAGTAATTACCCTCTATGTTTTGAGCGGAGCACTGCCTCCTCAAAATCGTAAAAATACCATCGACTCCAATTAGCCTTTTCCTTGAGATTCGTTCTATGAGGATGTGCATTGATCTTAAAAAGTCTACCTCAACATCATACCCGAATTGATGCTAGAACCAAATATTTTCCACGTGATATTTTGAATACACAACTGATAGGGGGAGAGAGAGAAAATAATACCTTAAAGATCTGAGACTAAAATGCCAGAAATTTGAAGAAAAAATGATTGCACCTCACAATGCTTAGATTATACCTAGATTTACAAATCAAAATCTATAAAACAAAACATAATTAATCAAAATAAATTCAATCTTACCCTGTTTGTGATACTTCAAATTCAAAGCAATCGAAAAAATGATATAATGTTGTGAAATCTTGGCAGCAGCGAAATGTGGGAGAGAGGAGAGAGTTCTATAGATTTAAGTGCAAGATGATTAAATTGTGTATGAGATGACCTTAAACAGACCTATAGTTTTCATTTTTTATGGCCAAAGATACTTCACAGTGGCTGAAGTATAGATGAAGAATTCAGTAACATATAGATGGAGTTCAATAACTAAACACTAGCAACGATGTTGTACCTTATTAATATTGAGACTCTAAGAGGAAATATATGTACATCAATGGTCTTGGCGGAGATCTTACTCATGGTTGTTTACGACACAATGCAAAGCTCGAAAAGACCTCTTGGCACCCATTGTATGGGCTATGCGTATAATCTGGAAGGTTTTCTTCTTACTGCTGGAGAAAAGGGTTCAAGAATTGCATTACAATCACCAGTTGGGGCTGCCTGTGGTCAGGCTGATGATATTCGTAACGAAGCAAATGAGCTTCTTAGAATTAGAGACTACCTTTTCAAAGAATTGGCTCAGAAGACTGGCCATCCGGCTGATAAGATTCATAAAGACTTAGGCTGGATGAAGAAGTTCAACACATAGGAAGCAAGCTCTGTAATATGGACTAATTGATCGCATAATGGGGCTCAAAGAAAACCTTAATTTATTCTTGGATGAAGATATTGGACATAGTGCATACATGATACTTTTAAAGCAAAGGTGGAATCTTGAACTAAAAACTACGTTCAGTTCAGCACCTATGTTCAGGTTAGCACCTACGTTCAGTTTTATTATTCGGTTACAATAAAATGAGTTTGGAATCTTGAATTAAAAACTAAAATATAATGTTTTTTAATATTTGACCAAAAAATAATTCTTGAGCTCGCATTAGGGTGGTTTGCCCTGTTTTATGATGAACTTAATGCTCCAAGGCAGAGAGAACATTCCCTTATTTCTAAACCTGGAATTTAAAGTTAGGGCCTTCTCTACAACATGAAATGGGATGGAAAGAGTGAGTTTATATTCATACCATATTCACCATATCTTTTATACTTAAACTATGAAAGGGTGTCTCCCTCACTATTTACTTTTCTCTGCCAAGTCAGCGATGCAGGTTTCCCGGGGTTGACTTTTTCCTGGAGAAAAGTGCGAAAAATAGATAAATTAGATCAGCACACAAAGGTTTTAGAACTTTATTAACTAAAAAACACCACGATCCATCAAATTATACCCTGGGCATTTAGCAAAGGAAGTAAAAGGTGAGTGTATATTATTACTTATTCATATCATGATTAGCTTATTGATAGGAGATACTTACAAACTGGCATAGAAATCCAAGCAAATACATAACTGTCAAAGTGAATAATAAATATCTGTACAGTAATCTATCAATTGTGAGAATTTACATTCAAACTGAAGGACACATATTTACTGTATTTGTAACTTGAACGTGTTCTGACAGTGATTGTACATGTTAATCTAATTATTCCAATTATGTGTAATAATGGTGTTATAAAGTCTCTTTCAATTATGCACAAATTTTAGTTCCTCCCTTCACATTATTTTTATGGTATTTCTAAACAATCCAAGGTATTTATATTCTCAATACCCATTAAAAATGTCCGCATATCGAACATAAATTAAAGAATCACCTGAAGAATCTCGAAAGAATTAAAGAACGCTACTGGTGCCCCTGCCCCTAATGCTCTCACACTAGTTGCAACTCGGATAATTGGGCGAATGGAAAATTCAGAGGCAATTAAGGGTAAAGTTGTCGGGTTATACAAATATAAAAGGAAGGAGGATAAATAACAGGTATAAGTGGAGGATTTACAGAGGAAGGCTATGGAAAGTAGAGCAACAACAGATTTTGTGAGACAGTGCATTATATGCAACATGGTTTATGATATCCTCAAAGTCTTCGGTACTCATCTTGAAACATGTACACATTGAAATCACATGCAACATGGTTTATAATATCCTCAAATTCGGCCATGCTAAATAAGAAACATGTACACATTGAAATCACAACAAAAGCTATAACCATTATCCATAATTACATCCGTCAATCTGCCATTTTTTCAAGCAACTAAAATATTTGCATACTCAAGAAACTAAGTGATAACTAATTACATGATGCCAATTATAATTTATAATGAATGGACACTTTCATCTAATGAAATGCACAAAAGGAAATTTAGAATGAATGGACACTTTCATCTAACGAAATGCATAAAAGAAAACTATTTTGGCATGCAAAAAGACAAATCAAAAAAGTCCTCGACAATGGGAATTATCGGTTGATAATTTTATCTAACACCTATCAAGCAACTACAAAAATGTAAAAGTTAAAAATTTGTCAACTTACTAAATTTTCAGACAGATATCCAAGTTGTTTTATCCCAACTCCACACATAATATCTCTTATCATACCATACATCCAATAGAAAAACTTAGAAATTTACTTACCAAACATATGTTATACCATACATCCAAATAATAAAATGTTAAAATAAGGAACAAAATGCATCAACCATTTCACTCCAAATAATACAATGATAAAACAACATACATAATAGTACAATATACGGAAAAGCCATGTTCTATTGTAACGCATCTAAAGCGATGGGAGCATATCAAATGCAAACCAAAGAGTCTTCTAGTGATACCCAAAATGCCCGTTAAGCTTGGAGATACTGTATATCAGATATACAGGCGTGAAAAGGATAAAACTGGTGAGATAACACAATCGCAATGTGGTAGTGTGAGAAATGGATAAATATTGTTTGGATGTTGATGTTGAAGATGAAACAACAAACTTTATTGAAAATGATGTTTAGCCCACGGAGATTAATGCATTATGATCAAGATAATAAAAATGATGAGTATTACTAAAATGACACGTGGGGATATCTGGTGAGGAGACTCATTTTTTTATATTTAGTAATAGATTGAATGCAAATAAGTTGAATTCTAATTAGAAAAATTAATTCATAAATATGTTGGTTACTTTGAGTAGATTCTAAAATTTAGAAAGCAATGCCAAATGTTGCCTACTATTAATTTTCACACAAAACAAAATGCAAAACACATAAGTGACAAAAGCCTAAATCTGGTGACAATGGTTGTTTCCTAGGACACAAATATTTTAGATAGTGTATGCAAGAATGAAATGGAACACAAACATACAAAAAAAAGATGAAATAATTTTCGTTGAATTCATACCAATGCACAAAAGTTCGTTTGGCATATATGAGGTCAAACTTGTCATCTTTCTTGTACCTCAAGAGAAATAGAAACAAGGACGCTCTTGATCTTCTTTGAGTGTTCACTCATATGGTCTTCTAAAGAATTACAGTCCCTAAAACTCTTGCTGCAACAATCATAACTATAATGCTTATTCTTCCTATGAGACATTGAGCTTTTGGGGCTGATGATCACTTTCTTGGAAACTGGTTATTGTTTTCCTAGTTCCAACGGTTTATGTACATAAGTTCCAAACAGAGTTCATCAAACAAACAAACATATGATTTTCCAGTTATAAATCAAACCGTTCATCAAACAAACAAAGTCCCATCAAATTCAAATAGTTATAATTTAACCCATCAAGTCTCGGCCATATCCATACATGAGTAGATCGTCAATGACACAAATCATATCAACAGCATCACGAAAGATAAAACACATGTGATTGATATGTGTTGTGTATTATATTCAAAAAATGGAAATATTAAAGGATTAAATAGAAATGGTGATGATAGATAGGTAGTAACACTTCAATAAAAAAACATAAAAATCCCATCTAGGTCAATCACATCATAGCGTGGCATTACAAAGTGGGATTAAAAAATTATACTTGTTCTTCTTCCTTTTAGACATGTAATATCCATCAATAGTAACAACCATAGATTCATAGGCATTGGTCAATGAGTTCAAAACTATAAATTGATGCATTTTCCCTTGAAACTCAGATTTTCAGTAAAAAAAATTCATGATTGATCCAGAATTTTAGATCTTTTTTTTATATAACATATCACCGGATGGAATTCATAATTGGAAAACGTGTCATGCATAACCATCCAAAACTGAAAACATCATGTTCAAATCCATTTAGGACCCCTTAGGGGATGATTTAAAATTCGAAGGTCTACCTTTAGTTGTGTAGCTCATCGTAACCCCTTAGGAATATGCACAGTTTACCAAATAAGAATTATATTCCTTAACTGACAAAGTAAGCCACAAAATGAAAAGGGCAAAACCCATATTATTTCTCACAGATTTTAGAACCTAAAAAACATATAGATACAATTAGGTTAGATAATACAGGCAATACACACATTATTATATACATATCATGACAATAATGGTTCATTAATCATAATAATTATTATCACTACCATACTAATGAATTGTTAAATTCCCAAACCACCGAGATATAATATTAACATGTACATGATATTAAAAACACTTGATCAAATAAGTAAATGTAGCACACCTTCATCGTCAAAAATTAAGTTAAACAAATGCAGCATGCATGCTTACTATGGTCGAACGGATATGTACATTGACACCTATCATTTCCATCATATTTATATCCGAGTTCAGAGCCTCTCCAAAATTTCTTGTATCATCCTGAGCCTCTGCACCAATTGGAAGCCGAAGCAAGGAGTTGAGTAGAGCATGAGTCACTCCAAACAAAGAAGTTGAGTACTCCTCCTCCAAAGTAGGCCATTCATCAAGGTAGGACAATGTACATCAGGCCATCCACTAATGTTTATGCTCTTTAATATCTCTACATAATGTACACTGATGCTCGACTCAAAAAATAAGCAAAATAAATACCAATATCCATTAAGAAAAAATGGAATTTATCTAAAATAAGCTTTCAAGAACATTCCTCAAATACCAATATAAATTGCCTCACAACATTCGTTGTAAAATGGGGATTTATCCAACTCGAAGGTTGTAAAAAAAACTCAGCATAAATTCACCAACCTATTTGTGTATCCACTTTTCGAGACCATGGTTATGTTTAGATGAGTAACCTTCATATATGAAACAAAATATAAAATCATATATTTGAAACAAAAGAAAAAATCATAAACTAAAGCCAAAATAAAAAATTAAAGCTAAAACCATTCAGACCAAAACTTAAAATCAGAAGAAGGCATTAAATTTGAATCGAAAATAAGCAGAGATTTAAAAAACATCGTTAATATTACCAAAAAATCATAAATTAAAGCTAACATCAGAAACTAAACCAACGTAGTAATAAATAACAATAAAACGCACTAAACAAATGCACTAATGAAGAGAGAATGAATCTATTTTCTTTTAGCAATTTAATCTAGTTTCAATCAAACATCATGCAACGAAAGCTAAAATCGAAACCACTTGAAACTTACAGAAGAGGAAAGGCGGCCTGAAATCAAAACCCTTGGTATGATGTTTGAGGTAGGGATATTTTGGATTGTTGATGAGAGAACGGTAGAGGGTGTGTGACAAATGGGAGAGGATATGAGTAGTGAGCGGGAGAGAAGTAAAGAATGAAGTGATCTTGACCAAAGTAACCCCAATTTTGAATTGAAGTCTAAATTTGGTAAGTAAAAAAGAGGGGGAAATCAAAGAGTTGAGGGGCAAAATAGGAAGTGCGGACAAAATTTATATAGATGACATCATGTTTTCATCTTATGACATACATAAATTTTCTACTTTATTATATATATATATATATATATATATTGTAACTTGTTTATAATTCATGCAATGTAATTTATTATAGGATTTAGACACATGTTTAGTATTGGAATCTGATATCTTAATCATGTTTTGTTAACGAGTTAATCGAGATTAGTGCTAATTAATGTTGATTTGAACAACTTAAGATTTTTAAGAAGAAACCTTAAATTGGATTATTTTGGAGTATGATTATGTTATTAGAATTCATGTTTAGCATTGAATTTAGTACAATAATTAAATTCCCATGTAAATTTAGGTCTAGATCTTAAATAGTTGGTAATTATGATTCTTTTGCATATTAAAGATTAGAACTTGGTCTAATTTGGAGATTGATAGAATTGAACATATAATCATGTTTGTCTGATGTTAAATCCCTTAGAAATGAATTAGGATCATAACATTATAAGTTTTGGGGTTAGAAGATAAAGTTTGGGGTGGATTAAAAGATTGAATTTCGCATTAATAGAGGTTAGGGTCATCAACTTCATAGTTCTGGGATGAACTAGGCGTCCTCGGTCCATGGGGATGATGGTTGGAGTTTTCTCAGTTGATTCGAATATCGAATTTTTTTTTACTATAGAGAAATTTGTAAATTTCATAATTTTAGGTTTATTAGTTAATACACCAATTGATTTAATATGTTGACTTTAATTAAGGTTGCAGATTGGCTGAGACTTTAATTAAATGGTACAATCGAAAATTGGGAGATTACGATGATTTAGGTTCACGTGAGTGTTATGCGATATCCTATATATTTATATATATATGGGATATCCTATATATATTATGGTACATATGCGTGTATATAAAAATTAATTGTTGTGTGATCATACCACTTACTCGTCGTGGGGAATCTATCGGTCTGAGGTTATTTTGAAAGGTTGTGATCGTGTATCGTATTCCTAGTTATTGATACAGGACTTGTGGTGGTCATTATTTTTAATCATATATTCATTTGATGTATGCTTCATGATGAGAGAGTCAGATGGTCTGATCCACTGGTCGAGTTTTGGTATGGGACTACTTGTTGTTTGATTTCATAGTGATTCCCCCATTATCATATGTATATGTTTGTTTAAATATGTTAAGTGAGGGACTCCTACAGGTTTACCGATAGAAGCATGAGAAGGTCCCTAGAGATAGTTGCCTTTGTGTGATGCTATTGAGATTATTATAAGAGAGATATTTTAGTCCAATGATGAACACTTAATTAAATGAATCTTATATCACCTTTATATGTTATTACATAAGATCGTATTTGTAGGTGACATTTGTGGGGTATGTGTGTAGTTGGTTACATCCACTTTGCATCTTATAATTTTGTTACACATTTATTAGTCTAGTGGTAGAGACGTTTATCACCATTTATGCCTTGGTTTGGGACATGCGTCTATTATTTCACTTATGGTGAGGGCTGAGATATTTATTGCATGCAAATGTCGACATCGTAATACCCTGTAAATTTAAAAGAATTTAATTAAAATAATTAGTTAATTCGGATTCTTGGGATTTAATTGAACTTTTAGAAACTTTTAATAAATATTTAAATGACTGTCTTTAAATGAAAACTTATTTTTTATAAAAAAAATGGAAAAATCAAGTTTTATAATAAACTTTGAAAATAATGTGTAGACACCACATTCAAGGACTCCCTAAGTATCTCCTTAGGTCCCAAGCACCTCCCCATTTCGCTATAAACCCTAGGTCATACTTCGAGTACCGATCTAGAGGTCATCAAGTGCTCTAGAGACCCGTTTGACTCCGGTTAACTCTATCGATAGAGAGAAAGCTCTTTGAATATTTGAAGGGATCTAAATACCCTTTACAATGGTCCACCCTGTCCATGAATTGTCATAACAGTTCAAATGAACGAACCATTTTACTACCGAAAATTGATCATGAGGTCACCGGGCGATCCCAGGCCCGATTTCACCCCAATCAACTTCATCGTCAGAGAAAAATCTCTTTGAATCTTTGAAGGGTACTCAAACCCCTTTTTAACGGTCCACCCGTGCGCAAAATGGCATAACCGTTCAGACGAACAATCTATTTTCCCCTAAAAATGCATCTATATACCACCGAGTGCTCTAAGGCTCCGTTTAATCAAGGTCAACTCTTCATCTCGAATGATATTGAATGAATTTCGAAAGGGCACTGAATACCCTTTCCAACGGTCCACCCCGTGCGCAAATCAGCCTGACGGTACAGACGAACGACCCGTTTTACTCCGAGAGGTCACTAGGTGCTTTCGGGTCCCGGTTAACCAAGGTCAACTTTCCAAACTAAGAGAAGATCTTTGGAATGCCGAAGTACCTTGCATAACCTTCCTAACCACTACACCAAATCTGCCGAATTTTCATGGTCATTGACCTTGACAAGTTTAACTTCTCAAGGTCAATGACCTTGACAATTCTGGGCGAGACAATTTTTATGTCACTGTCATTGACCACGACAAGATCGTTAGAATTATCACGTTCGTGTCACGGTCAGTGATCGTGACAAGTTTTGTCACGATTATAAACCGTAACAAACTCGTGACACTCTTTAAAAAATTATCACGGTCATTGACCCGACATGTTCTTGATGGCCATCCCCAATTTGCCATATTTGGGGAGCCTAGGGGCCGAGGAGCCCTCATCGCCTCCGCTACCACCGAGCCCAGACGACATCATCATAACAAGCATCATCATCCTCGCCTTAATACCTAAAGGAGACATTTGCTGTAAAAAAATGTTATTGGTACATATCAAAATGAATTAAAAGAAGACATGCAAATAAACTAACAATTAAAGTATACAATTATTAATTTACTAATTTACAATAAGGGGCAATCCTACTTTCATAATTAATCATATATTAATTTACAAATTTACAATGAGGGGCAATCATATATTAATTTACTAAAAAATTTAATAGCCAATCAATTCATTTACAAGGGACATTACGCACAAACACGTACATACACGCTCACTACACACACATGCACATACACACACATCCGCGCACATTCACACACACACACACACACACGCAGCCCCCCACCTCACCCCCCCCATCCCTGCCCCTCCCCCCCCCCCCCCCCATCTCCTCTATCTCCTCTAAAGGGTGAGTTCAAGTATATTTCATTTAATTTCAAGTATGTTTCATTTAATTATCATACTATATATATATTGTTTGATATACAAAGTAATTTTCAAAAAAAGTTGAAAAATCCCATTCCTATATGGACAATAATCCAGTGGTCATGCCACTTTTAAAACTAACCAACCCAACATTGAACCACTATAATCCAACAACAATGTCAACAACAAATGTGTATCTCGTACTCCTTCTATAATCCACCATCGATCCACTATAATCCACCACACACATGCGCACACACCTGCACACACACACATACACCCCACCACCCCCTGCCCCCTTACCCCACCACACACACACACACACACACCACCACCACCACCACCCCTGCCCCCTCCCCACACACACACACATGCACACACACACACATACTAATTTATAATGAGGGTCAATGACCGTGACAAGTCCGTGACAACTGTGTACAATTATGTACAATTACTACAAATAAAAATGAATTGTTACTGTTAAACACCTCAATTCTTAATTCCAAAACAACAACATCCAACTCATAATATGTACAAGAGTGAAACATCCCCACACCTACTACCCAAACACACGCACACTACACAAGAGTGAAAATGATAAAGTGCAAATCAATTAAAATCATTAAAAATGGATGTTTCGGTACAAATTAGAATATTTATTACAAATTGAAAAATTATTTAAAATTCGGGTTATCATAAAAAATGGATTGATATTCGGTAGGAGTAGCCAAGTCATCCACATTACTATTTAGATGCTTTGGCGCGTGTTGGACAATTGACCACGGCTCGTTGTTGATATACATAAATTATGCAGTCCCAAATTGTCCAAATGGGACAATTCAAGAGATCTCCTTACATGGGTAATGACTCTTGAACGGGTGTAAGGGCTATTGAATGCGTACGCATAAGAACTAGAAGGCTAGTATCTATGCGCACTATATGTAATTTCAAGTATGTTTTATTAAATTATCATACTATATATATATATATATATATATATATATATATATATATATATATATATATATATATATATATATATATATATATATATATATATATATATATATGTATGTATGTATGTATGTATGTATTATTTGTGATACAAAGTAATTTTTAAAAAAAGTTGAAAAATCTCACCCCTATATGGACATTAATCCAGTGTTCATACTACTTCTAAAATTAACCAACCCAACATCGATCCACTATAATCCAATCGCAACAACAAACGTATATCCCGTACTCCTTCTAATTCATCTACTCAATTAATTCATTTCATCAATTAAACTAACAATTAAAGTATACAATTATTAATTTACTAATTTACAATGAGGATCAATCCTACTTTCATATGAAATGGGCACTAATTATTAATTTACTTTCATATAAAACTATACAATTAAAGTTACAATTAAAGCTATACAATTAAAGTTATTTCGAATCTCAACAATTATCTGTTAATGAGGGGCAATCCTACTTGCATATGAAAGGGGAAATACATATTTTATTAATCAATTTGTTCGTTTCAATTGTTGAGATTCCCCACCACACGCACGCCCCACCCCACCACCACCACACATACACCACCACCACCACCACCACCACACACCACACCACACCCCCTCCCCCACCACACACACGCACACACAACACACCACCCCCTCCCACCACCACAAACACGCACACACCTGCACACACACACACAGACACCCCACCACCCCTGCCCACCCTCACCCCACCACACACACCTTCACACACACACACACCACCACCCCCTGCCCCCCACCCAGCCCCTGTCCCTCCCCTCCCCCCACCACACATGCACACGTACACGCACACACACACACACACACGTACACACACACCCCAACCCACCCCCACCACCCCCTGCCCCCACCACACACAACCACACACATATATAGAAATGAAAGAGAAAGAGAGGAAAAAAACATACCTTAGAGAGAGAGATAGAGATAGAGAGAGAGAGAGAGATCGAAATCGCTTAGAGAGAGAAAGAGAGGGAAAACAAAAAATGGTGGGAAAAAAAGAAAGCGTAGGATTTTTTTTACTGAACAAATTGTCAGTGACGTGTCACAGTCCTTAACCGTGACAATATTATAAGTATTTGTCACGATCAATGACCGTGACAAGACTTTGTCCCAGTCTTGTCACGGTCAATGACCATGACAAAAAATGCGTGTTTTTTTTTTATCACGATCAATGACCATGACAAGGCTGGTCGGCTAAAGGGTGCCAATTTAGCCTTTTTGGTGAGTGAACAGTCAACCCCATGCGATATCCTGACTTACCATTCGGTTGAACAATATATTTCCTTTCGACGATCCCTCGTCCACAGGATCGATAAGTGCTTTTGAGCCAAGTTTAACCCAAAGTCAATTCCTGAACCCAGGAGCGGCCGATGTTTCGTGTTCGTCTCTTGTTTTTTTTACACGAAGCCGTGTCATGTCGTGTTCGTGTCTTAATTATGAGTCGTGTCATGTCGTGTTATCGGGTTTTTAGGCGTGAAATTTAAGAAATTCTGGTTGTCATGTCGTGATGTGTTATTTATTATTTGGGTCGTGTTCATGTGTCAACTAAAAAAAATACGAATTCGTGTCGTGTTCGTGTCCGAAAAAACCTTATCGTGTTGTGTCGTGTCGGCCCAAAACACGAACCGTTGACTCAAATTGCCACCCCTAGTTCAAACACAAATACACTCAAATAGTAGTAATTATTTATCAGGAGATTATATCTAAGCATATGAGATATATAGATTGATTTGAAACTACCCAAATGCAATTCTTTACAAACTAAACAAAAAATAAGTAGAAAACTCACAAAAAAAAAATCTCTAGCTCACACACATATCAATTAAACAATGGTGTATAAAAAAATCTCAAGCTCACACACATATCAATTAATTTGTTTTTTGGATTCATGATATATATGTCTTACATCAACACAGTTTAATGTTTACACAATAAACAATAACAGTATAATCAAAATCGATTATAGTGACCAAAATAGGTTAAAAAAGAACAACAATGATCCAAGAACAGGTCCGACAGGTCCAAGATGGGTTTTGATATACCTATACAACAAAATATACCAAAAAAAAACGCAACTAACCTAACAAGAACATGCCAGGGATGAGTTTTGATACACCAAAACAAAAAAATATACCAAAAAAAAAAAACGCAACTTACCTACCAGAACAGGTCCAAGTCTTCAAAGAACAAAGAACAATGGTAGATACTATTAAGGTTTTAACTTGGAACGCGGGTATTTTTGTGAAGGATTGAGGATCATTAGGTCAAACTAATTGAGGGGAGAGATTTTTGAGAAGGAATATAATTGGTGGATATTCATCTGGAGGAAGAGGCGTGATGGGAGAGTCTTTTAGAGGTTTTAGCTTGGAATGTGGGTGTTTTTTTTTAACAAAATGCAAACACCCGCCAAAAACTAAAAAGTGCTGTTTTTTCCCTAATTTTAGTGGAATTTATTATGAAAGGCCTAAAAAATACTACATTTATTCCAGCATTAATTAAAAAATGCTCTATTTATACGGCACATCAATATAAATGCTGTGAATTTTCAATATTTATAAATAAATGCTGGTAAAAATAAAATTCTCAATATTTTAAAGCAATACGGAGAAAAAAGTGCCGAAAAAAATAGTTTTGTTAAAGGACTCTTGAATTTATCTAAATTACCTTTCTAAGGCTATACCCCATGCGCGATTTAAATCAACGTCTACGGCCTTTTTTTCAGAAAAAAGTGCACGAGATTGCCGATTGGCAGGTCCATTTCCCTGCCAATCGGTAGTGTGTCTAGGGTTACCTATCAATTGGCAGGGATGGGACCATGCCGACTAGCATCCCCTTACCCTATAAATAGAGGGCATGACGTCAATTCTAGAGCAAACCTCATATCTGTAACAACCCACGTAATTTTAGGCTATTTTAATTAATTTCTGGAAAATGGAGGAAAATAAAGTTTTTGATAAAATTATTTTTATTGCTCAAATATGTTGGTTATTATTTTTAAAGGTGAGAATTTCAAACGGTTTCAAAAACGGAGTTAAAACGGATTTTAAAATGATTTTTAAATGTTTTTAACTCTTGGAGTTGTTTTGACTTCCAACTCTTCATTTCTTTGCCTTATTTCATGGAGTCTTTTGGATTCCAACTCTTCATTTCTTTGCATTATAAAAGGAAGTCACGGGCAACCCTTTTAACCTACTTTTGGCATAAATTTTGGCAGCAAATATATTTTATATTCCTCTTCTTTTTATATACACATTGACCCTTGAGATTTGTGAGTTCCAACCTTAGAGTAGAGGTGTTCTCGGAGATATTTTGTTAGAGGTTCTTGGACGAGCTTTTATAGATCTTTTGTGTTGATCTTGAGGATGTGATAGTTGGTTTCTAATCATGGTTTGAGGTATGGGGTTTTACACAACATGCTCCTTAAATATCGCGAGCATCATTCTCTTTGGATTCTTGTTTAATTGAACTCATATTTGAGAATTGATAAATTCATTGAAATCTGGAAAAAAATTGTTGAAATTATTTTGATTCATGTGGTATCACTATATTGTTGATGAGCACGTTTTCATGAGATTTTAATATGGCACGGATGATGAGTACCCGCCAAAATACCTATTCCCGAGCTATGGCTTGATAAAGCATATGCGAATGGAGTGAGGCCTGGTTACCCATTGATGTGTTGTTGAGAAATTATAATGATGAAATGCTTTAAGATTTGCATATTGATTTGAATATTCGTACTCGTGTTGTTACGTTTTATTCGTTGCTAATCCGTATTTGTTGAGCATAATTCCTGTCGTATTGTGTACTTCCCCATATTTTCTTCTAGTGGCAGGTTAGAGCGGATTTTGGGGCGCTATGGAGATTGATTTTAGCGAGGATTGTTTGGGAAAGATTTGTATTATTTTGATGTATAGATCTTTGGAGATATGTATTTTATTTTCGAGTTAGTTGTTGTATGCAATTCGAGAGATTTGTTGTATTTATTTCAAGAATTGAGATTAGTGGATTTATATCATTGTGGGTTTATTTAGATGCTCTATACCTTGTCACTTGTGGATTTGGATTTATTTTATCGCATTAGCGCTCCGTTCGCTCTCCCCGGGCGTGCGGGGTGTTACAAATGGTATCAGAGTATAGGTATACGGCAACCCTCGGGGCTTGAGTTTTGGGGTTCATTGCATGGTTAGCAATTTTTGGAGATAGATAATTTTAGGTGATATTCGTGATAGGTTTCGAGATTAGAGGTGCGGAATTGTTTATGGAGGCAAAATTATTTTTGGAGATTGTTGGCCTAATTTTTTTTGGGTCAGGCATTCGGCGAATTTCGAGGGCGAAATTCCATTGTTAGTGGGGAAGTGTAACAACCCACGTAATTTTAGGCTATTTTAATTAATTTCTGGAAAATGGAGGAAAATAAAGTTTTTGATAAAATTATTTTTATTGCTCAAATATGTTGGTTATTATTTTTAAAGGGGAGAATTTCAAACGATTTCGAAAACGGAGTTAAAACGGATTTTTAAATGTTTTTAACTCTTGGAGTTGTTTTGACTTCCAACTCTTCATTTCTTTGCCTTATTTAAAGGAGTCTTTTGGATTTCAACTCTTCATTTATTTGCATTATAAAACGAAGTCATGGGCAACCCTTTTAACCTACTTTTGGCACAAATTTTGGCAGCAAATATATTTTATATTCCTCTTCTTTTTATATACACATTGACCCTTGAGATTTGTGAGTTCCAACCTTAGAGTAGAGGTGTTCTTGGGGATACTTTGTTGGAGGTTCTTGGAGGAGATTTTGTAGATCTTTTGTGTTGATCTTGAGGATGTGATCGTTGGTTTCTCATCATGGTTTGAGGTATGGGGTTTTACACAATATGCTCATTAAATCTCGCGAGCGTCATTCTCTTTGAATTCTTGTTTAATTGAACTCATATTTGAATTGATAAATTCATTGAAATCTGGAAAATAATTGTTGAAATTATTTTGATTCATGTGGTATCACTATATTGTTGATGAGCACATTGTCATGAGATTTTAATATGGCACGGATGATGAGTACCCACCAAAATACCTATTCCCGAGCTATGGCTTGATAAAGCATATGCGAATGGGGTGAGGCCTGGTTACCCATTGATGTGTTGTTGAGAAATTATAATGATTAAATGCTTTAATATTTGCATTTTGATTTGAATATTCGTACTCGTGTTGTTACGTTTTATCCGTTTCTAATCCGTATTTGTTGAGCATAATTCCTGTCGTATTGTGTACTTCCCCATATTTTCTTCTAGTGGCGGGTTAGAGCGGATTTTGGGGCGCTATGGAGATTGATTTTAGCGAGGATTGTTTGGGAAAGATTTGTATTATTTTTATAGAGCTTTGGAGATATGTATTTTATTTTCGAGTTAGTTGTTGTATGTAATTCGAGAGATTTGTTGTATTTATTTGAAGAATTGAGATTAGTGGATTTATATCATTGTGGGTTTGTTTAGATGCTCTATACCTTGTCACTTGTGGATTTCGATTTATTTTATCGCATTAGTGCTCCGTTCGCTCTTCCCGGGCGGGCGGGGTGTTATAATATCCATCAGCATCAGTGATCTCAGCAACATTCTCTAACAATCAGTCAAGTTTCTTTATGTAAAAATCCATTCCATCTTACATTCCCATCCTTTTCATACCCAGTTTGGAAAAATCTTATTCTCTCTCATCCAACACTCATCTCAACATTCAAGGGAGTTCATCCAAAATTAAGATCAAGCTTCAATTCTTCAAAGAAGGTCCAAATCCTTTTCTTTCTCTTTAAATTTCTTGTTTTTGCATTAATTACTTAAACTCATAATTGAGTTTTTTACTTTAGTCCATACAAATTAAAATCTCACATTTTTATTAGTTATATTGAACATAATTTATTTTCTATAAAAAAACCAAAACAAACAAAAAGAGGATTACACCTATAAAGTCCAATGGGATTATCCATCACACTTTTTTGAAACTAAAACACATTTTTTCTACACACAAATATAATAAAACCTCGTTCGAATCTATGGGATAAACCCCACCCCAATGCTGCCTGCGAACTACGTGGACTTTGATGCCTTTATAGGCTACGTAGGCATTTCGGATTAAAACCCGAAACTTGAGTCCAATTTTCCCCATTTTTTAATTTTCTAATTTTCCAAATTTCCATTTTTTGCAAATTCCCTATTTTCGCATTTGTCATATTCCTTCATTATTTTAATGCATATTATGTTTACGATCCTTTTTAGCATTTTATCCAACATATATTATCATTTCATTATAATGATCAATATCGCGATAAATGCATAAATCATATTTTTAATATTATTTTGGGAACATTCCTATAGATGACCTCACTCTATCTTCTTCATTGTAGGAGTTCGACGATTCCGATCTCCATTTACATGTATACATGCACACACACTTTATAGAGAAATAAAGAAAAATTGTAACACAGACCCATGAGAGACCGAAAGGTGGGATGGGTGCCTAACACCTTCCGATTCAGTAACTTAGCCCCCAAACTTCGAACTATTGGTATCGTAAGAATCATTTTGTCTTTGATGTCACTCTCTTAAGGCGGCGACATGTTCTTTTTCCTTTTTTATGCAAAATAGGCTGGGGACTCAATCACTTTACGTTCACCCCACACGGACGATGTCCGAAGCGTTATTAAAATCCTAGAGGGTGAGAGACCTTTTCACCCCCTCCCCCCCCCCCCCCCCCCCCACCACCATTTGGGAGGAGGGAGTGAAGATGACTTAGGGTAGCCACAGTGGAGACTTTGTCGGGAACGATTTTCATAAGCGGGATATACTCTGTTCGCATGGGTGTTTTGTTTTTCTCGTGTGCATATGCACCTACCTGTATGTTTCCTTTTTTCTCTACTACCATATCTTGCACATATATACCTCATGTTTATATCACTACTCACTCACACTCTTGTAGATACTCTCCATGTACACTTCACACTATGTGCACCTAGGACTACTTATATCCACATGTTGCACTCACCACTTAGAATATTCATTCTTAGTTGTCACTAACACAGACCTCCAATTAACACACCTCCAATTACAAAACACTCCCTTGTAGATAGATACACATCACTCACTCTCACATACGCAAGCTTAGTATAATCTTCATGCTCCATGTTAGATTTACTTTTTATGCTTGTACATTATCCCCCGCTTAGTATAATGCTCATCATGCCAAATAAAGATACTCTCTCCATAATATACTAATCAAGAATTATGTATTTTTCACATTACATCACCAAAGAGCATGGCTATTGACCAAATTTTGTCTCGTAACTAGGGGTCACTTCGTTATGGATGCTGATCCGGCAAGTCGCGGTTATCCTAAGCGATATGACTCTCACCTTCCATTGGCCAAGTACCTTCAACGTATATCGAACGGTTCCCCCGCATCATACCTCTTGATCGATGTCATGACGGGAGGCATATCGTAGGGAAATCATTCACGTACATAGAGTTTATTGAATTTTCTCTCACACATACTGTCCCCATAAGGTATATAGTGAGGCAATTTACGTACACTTAAGTATATCAAATGGCTTGTCCACACGTACTGATTGACCTCAAAAGCAAGACGTATATCGTGGAAGTCATGCCAAAGGGGTGGAACCCTTTCAATTAACACAAAAACTTCATACGCTCATATTGGTGTCAAACCTAGGGCACTCATATAAAGTTTGTCGGTTTCTACCCGAAACTCTATCGAAATTATGGGTCGGCATGCCGCCGAAATTTTCGCATGATTTTGTGTTTTTTAAAACGGAACCCTATCCATGAGCCTGACAACAAGTCCAACCGTATTTTTACATATTTTTCAAACCAAATTTTCCCAGGCTCAGGTCCCGTCGGACATCCTTTTTTTCATTTAGGGAAACCTAATACAAGTGAGAACAAAATAAACATAAAAATAATCATACTGAAACCCGTATCTCGTTTCTTCCTCTTTTTCTACCAAAAGTGTCAAAACATTTTGTTCTCTCTTTTCCAAAAATGTCAAAAACATTGTCCTAATTTTTTAATAATAAAAACAAATTTTCCCTTTTCTATTTTAAAAATAAATTTGAATTTTTCTCCTCCTCAGGTCGATTGCATACCCGACCCTCGTCATTGTTCCCTATTGGCTTCGGTCTTCTTTTGAACCGACTTGAGCCTCCGTCAGTTCCCTCGCTACTTACTCTGAGTTAAGAATTCATCTTTATCCACTTTTCATGGATAACACAGACCAAATACCGAATGTGCAGCCAAATATGATGACAATCGAGGCTGACTCACTGCCAAGATTGATAACCTTCAAACCAAGGTTCAAGAGATGGAATGAAATTGGGTCCCTGATCCTGAAGAGTTCAAGGTCATCTTCCCTCGCGTTATGGGTCCTCCCTCACCCGAGCCTATTTGGGTCCCCGATGAATTTCAACATGATCCACATGCTCCTTCTACAAATGAGCCACCGCCAGCCCAGCTCCCTATTTTTAATCTTTCCTATCTCGAGGCTAACCGACCCATAACTGTTAATCCGAAGGAGGAAGAATTGAACAAGGTCAAAGAAGACCTCAAGATGTTGACCAATAAGTTCAACCAAGTCAGAATCTTTGGGAACTACATGGATTACACCCATATGATTCCTTATCCTAAAGCGAGGTTGCCAAAAAAATTCAAGATGCCCAACATCGAAAAGTTCAAGGGTAGTGGACCCCCAATTGTTCATCTTCGAAGCTACCACCAAGCCATGACTCTCCTAGGAGCCTCCGAGGGAATTATGGCCCAAATACTCCAACAAACTTTAAAGGACAACACTCTCTGCTAGTTTTTATCTCTTAAGGAGTCCGGAATATGCAATTGGGAAGATGTTGCCTGCGAATTCATGTCACAGTACAAGTATAATGAAGAATTAGAGTTTACCCACCATGAGTTATAACTTCTCAAATAGAATCCTGGGGAATTTGTCAGTAACTTCATAGAAAGGTCGAGAGAAAAAGAAGCAACCATGACCAATCGGCCTTTCGAAGAGGAGAAAGTCAGCATCGTAAAGAAGAATTTCTTACCCCATGTCTGAGCGACGATGGAAGGACAGTACTACCCTCCTTTTTTATCCCTCTAAGAAGGATTATAGATAGAAGAAAGTCTAGCCAAGATAGAAGTTGAACTGAAGAAAGTGTCCGAATAATTCACTCCTCGAAAATATGAGAAGCCTGCCAATACCGCAGTTACAACCATCAATCACATTTCTTAGCCTGCCATTTCATGGATACCAGAAAAACTATTTAACCCATTGAAAAAAGAATACATCGAGCTTCATGATACCCTATACAAAGTTTACCAATCCCTTTTAAGCCGAAATCTTATCAAGCCACTATACCCTCGTCCATTACCTATCCCACTTCCCAAAAATTTCAAACTGGATGCCCATTGCGAATTTCACCAAAGTGCTGACCACACCACTGATTAATGTTTCCACCTTTGAAATATATCACAATGTCTGATTGACCGGGTATCATCACCCCACCATCCAATACTAAACTAAGAACAACCTAAAATCCATTCCTTAATCATACAAATGACATCTTCCTGAAATATTACCTAGAATTTGATCCATTTACCCAGATAGTACCTAGTAAAATGCCTATCATACTGATATATTCTCCTAAACCCCTCCAAGTTTACCCATATTTTTTCCTACATCCTGCCCATTTTAACGATCAGGCTATGTCACTTCTTACTAGAACATGCATTGTTGTTCGTACTCGTTCCAGAGGGAAAGACATCGAATTATCGGCAGTGGTTAACCAACTCTTAGAGTTCAGGCTGAAATTGCCCTCCAAGATGACTATTGATTGCTAAAGATTCCATACGATGTTCTTGGAAGCTCAAAAATAGGCTCGAGAGTCAGATGATTGGGTGGTACCTATCGATGAAGTCAGTTTAGATGATGTGGTCCAGATCATGGAAGACTTATATCAACAGACCGATGAAATTTCCAATATGTTCGAGTTACTTGATACTTTGAAACTATAAGGGAGCTTGGTCCCTTCACTTATACATCCCCCCGTCAAGTGGGAGGATCTATACAAAGAGGCCATTGAGGTTGTAGAGTGTATCAACTTTTTATGGAAATATGATATTGTTGCCAATGGATGGGGGGAGAATTCGATGATTCGAGTGAAAATAAAAGCCCAAAAAAGACTAGCCCAATAGTCCGCATATGTGGAATGATATTATTTTAGGAGCTGCTAGGAAAAATCAACAAGGTGGATGAAAATACCGAGATAGATGAGAAAATGGGGGTTTTGTTTTTCCCTCCTCTGTTAACCATATGACTAGATCATGGAGGCATTACCAGGTTCCAAACCTACACTCATCAGCAATCGATAAGGGAAAAGGTGTTAAGAAACTTCTTATGCCATAAATGACCCTCTAGGAGAGCAAGATCCTCGATCAGTTGAAAAAGACCTAATCTAACATTACTCTGTGGGGACTCTTTGTGTCCTCCCAGCTGCACTGGAATGCCTTAATCAAGCTACTCACCGGGTCCATCGTCCCTCCTTCCACTACGCCATAAGAAGTAGTGAATCTGGTCAGATTTCTAACCTCTACTAGAATTATCTCCTTCTCCAAAAGAATTCCCTAAAATAGGACCAAACCACAACTATGCTCTCAATATATCTATCGAAGTCATGGGAAAGACTATCTCACTTTATCTTATTGATAATTGATAGTATCTTAATATTTGTTCGTTAAGAACCCTTAATTGCTTGGAACTGAAAGTGAGCGACCTTGATCCAACCTGTGTCGCGGTGCGCACTTATGATAATACGCATCGAGAAGTGATGGTACCATAAAACTTACAATATGGGTTATCCCTATAGATCCCGTTATTGACTTCCAAGTCATCAATATCTCATCTTGTTTCAATCTATTTCTTGGGCGACCGTGGCTCCATAGTATCAAGGGTATGTCTCCTTCCCTCCATTAGAAACTAAATTTCTTCGTCAATGGGCGACAATAACAATGCTGAGAATGCAAGCACCGGTGACCCAGTACTTGAGATATAATATGGGGTGAATGATATGCTTCCATCGGTTTCTTAGTCGAACCACTTTTATTCCCAGCAGGGAGAAATTTCAAAGATAGAGTTTGTAAAGAATGTAACCCTTATGGCAAAATTAATGTGATCCAAATGTTAAAAAATATGCACTTCATGCCCGGACTGGGGCTGGGACGACGACAATAGGGAATAATTAAACCCATTGTATTGAAGAAAGACTTTACTCCTTATAGCTTGGGTTATCAACCATCAGCAAAAAAACTTAGAATGCTCCGCCAACCTCAGTTGAAAAGAAGGCTAGGAAGCGCCATACTGTATCAAGATATTCCTTGTATAGAAGATTCATCAGAGAGGGTGAAGATTTCCCCTTTTGTGGCTTTCTCAAATCGTGGTATGATTATGTGGATAATAAGATGAAACCAAGAATGGAGATGTTTCTCCAATACAACTACTCATGAGCCAAAAGTTCCCAGCATCATGTGCATCCAATCATTGAGGAGACTATAACAGATACCAAAGATTTTGAGGGAAGTGACTCCGAGGATTCAATCAATTTGCAGACACCGAGGCTAACACTCTACATGTTCCACTCAAGCGCTACATCATTGGATCCATCCCGCCTGACCAAAGTTGTTGATCCACCTCTCCTCAACTGGCATGTTATATCAGTTCCACGTGCTTAAATACAACTTAACACATATGTTTATCCCATTTCTTCTTCTTTTGTTATTTTTCCCTATTATGATGTAATCGGGACCTCCTTTAATATGGTTCTCAATGTTGTTTTTTCTAACATTCAAATAAACAAAGATTTTGAGTATCTTGTTGTGCCTTATATTAATTGTCTTGGTTTTAATCAAACTATTGATAATGATGATTTTTCAAATGAACGATTCTTAACTGATCTAAATAAGGGTAATAACAAGAAACATAACCACGTTCAAGTTAATGAAGATGAAACCATTATTATTAATCTCGATTTTAGTAGCCAACTACGCGAGATTAGGATAGGGTTCACCCTTGATGAGCAAGAGCGCGTGTAACTCGAGGAATTATTGAAGGAATTTGTGGATGTCTTCGCATGGTCCTACGATGACATGCCTAACATTGGTCTCGAGATCGCTCGGCACGATATTCCAACTCTTTTAAAATATAAACCGGTCAAATAAAAACTACAAAAGTTCCACACTAAATGGTCGCTCAAGGTTAAGGAAGAAGTTATCAGACAGTTAAATGTGGGTTTCATTATTGTGATCTAATATCCCACATGTATAATGAATATCATAACTGTGCCGAAATTAGGAAGAAAGGTTAATATGTACATCGACAATCAAGACTTGAACAAAGCCTTTTCTAAGGATGATTATCGCTACCCAATATCGACATGATTGTAGACAATGCAGCCAGTCACACTCTTAAGCCATTCATTGATGGTTTTGTCAAATATAATAAGATCAAGATGCACTTAGATCATCAAGAGAAAACCGTATTTATCATCCTTTGGTGAACCTTCTATTACACTATTATTCCATTTGGTCTTAAAAACGCAGGGCTTACCTACCAAAGGGCTGCCATGACCATCTTGCATGATCTGATACACAAAGAAGTCACACTCTATGTGGATGATATGATTATCAAGTCGAATACTAGGGAAGTTTATGTTCCCGTTATTTGAAAGTTCTTCGAGATACTACGACAATACTAGATGCGTCTTAACCTAAAAAATGTGTCTTTGACGTTACCAAAGAAAATATCTTGGGATGCATGGTTAGTGAGAAAATGGATAGAATCAGATCCTACCATGTCGAAAGCCATACTCAAAATTCCACCACCCCGAACGAAGAAGGAAGTTCAAGGATTCCTTGGAAAATTACAGTATATCAACTGGTTGATTAACCAGTTGACTTATATTTGTGAACCCGTCTTAAACTCCTTAGAAAGGATTCAACCAAGGTTTGGAATAAATCTTGCCAAAAGACTTTGATCGAATCAAGCAATACTATCTCGACCTCCGATACTCATGCTTCCACAACCTAGTCCTTCCCTACTCTTATACCTAATCATAACAGACAATTGGGGCTTTGCTAGCCCAATACCTTGAAGACTATTACAAAGAAAGAGCCATATATTATGTCAGTCGTAAATTGGTCGGGTATGAAATTAATTACATTGCCTTGGAAAAATCATGTGTTGCCCTTATCTGGGTCGCCCAAAAACTACGGCACTACATTCTACCCTTTCCCATCAAACTTTTATCCCAAATGGCCCGATGGTTGATGTTGTTAGCTAAATTTGATATTGTGTATGTCACACAGAAAGCCAAGAAAGGAAGAGACATCTCTGACTACCTCGGTGACCACCCTATGTAAGAAACCAGTGTTTAAATTTTTTAGTTCCCTAATGAGAATATCCTTTATACCTCCCAAGAAGACCTCCGATGGAAAATGTTCTTTGACGGCTCCGCTAATAATAAAGGGTATGTCATTGGGATACTCCTAATTTCCCCTGATAACTCTCACATTCCCATTTCCATCAAGATGGATTTTCCTTACACCAACAATATGACTGAATACAAGGCATGCACGGTAGGCCTTAAAGTCTATCTCAAGAAAGGAATTCGATACCTAAATGTCTACGAGATTCAGCCCTCATCATCGATCAAGTACTCAGAAAATGGAAAATCATGACAAAAACTCTTACCCTTCCATGCCCATCTAGAAGATCCGGCTTCCGAATTCTAAGATATCACCTTCCACTACCTACCCCGAGCAAAGAACAACCTAGTCGGTGTCGTTGATACCTTAGCCTCCATAGTTAACATGCCTGAAGGAATAATAATAATGACCCATTTCCTAGTCTAAAAGAAAGATAAAGCAACCCATTGCTACCACATTGAGCTCATCAGAGAAGAAAATCATGAAATAGCCGATTACTCGTACTATAATATTCGGCGCCTCCTTAAGCATGGTAGGTATCCCTAAGATTCTATCAAAAAAGACATAGCAACCCTCCGTAGGCTGGCTGCCTAATACATTGTGTGCGATAAGCATAATTCAAGAAAAACTTTGATGGAACCCATTTACACTGCATCGCAGGGGCTTCCTTTCAAGGGATGATGTAGAAAATTCACAGAGGGGAGTGAGGACCCTATATGAATGGCCATATGCTCCCCAAGAAAATCATCCGACAAGGTTAATACAGGACTACTATGTTTCAAGAGTGCATTGCCTATATTAAAAGATGTCTTAAATGCCAAAAGCTTTCTAAACTCCAACACTTGCCTTCGCGAGAATCGTACAACATGACTTCTCCATGGACGTTCTACAGATGGGGAATCAACATTATAGGGAAAGTTACACCCAGGGCCTCCAGCGGGAATGAATTCATTTTGGTTTTCATTGACTACTTCACTAAATGGGTCGAAGCTAAGTCATGTGCAATTCTGAATGCCAAAAAGGTGGCTAAGTTCATCTGGAAAAATGTCATCTACCGATATGGGGTCCCTCATAAGCTGGTGTTAGGCAACGGGTTAAATTTCGAAGCAGAAGCCACAGAGGTGGTCTATAAGAATGGGATTCATAGGAAAAAGTATTCTCCCTACCGACCTCAGACCAATAGTGCAATCGAAGCTGCCAATAAAAACCTTAAATCCATCATCAATAAAATGACTCAAAGCTATCTAGATTGGGCCGATCCAATCCCTTACACCCTCTGGGGCTACCGCCTTTCATTTTGAACATCTAGTGGGGCTACCCCTTACTCTATGGTATACGGCATGGAAGTAGTCCTACTCTTGGAGCTAGAAATTCCTTCATTATACGTCAAGCTTAAAAGTAAAGTCAGCGAGGAAGACTGGCATCAAAGCCATCTTGATGTGTTATTACTCTTGGATGAAAGGATACTGAAGGCTCTATACCATATAAAAGGGTATTATCGCCATATAGCAAGATCATTTAATAAGAAAGTCAAGGATCGTGGTGTCCAAGAAGGGGACTTGGCCCTTAAATAAATAGTAGAACCCATCTGGGACCCGAAAGGGAAATTCAATCCCAATTGGAGAGACCCCTACATTGTAAAAAAGATCTTATCCAGCGGCGCCACTAAGCTCACCAACCTAGATGGAGAAGATATGGCGCATCCAGTCAACCTGAACCGTCTCATGAAATTATACCCTTAATCTAAAATCTCGGCATGCTACGCTTATTCTCATCTCCATTATATTATAAAAAAAGTCTTCATTTCCCTTACTCAGAACTACGTGGGGCTTGATCCTCAAAAAATATTTTTACTTTCAAAAATGAAACTTATAAAATTTTAAAACCCCCACAGAGGTACGTAGGCAACTTATACGCTTCACGTGAGCAAGACCCCCTTCTTTTTCACAAAATGCTATTCTTTTCTTATCCTCGAGAATGACAATTCATCATATACATGAAAAAAGGGATTATGTATCCCTTAGTGATTGAAATAGATAATTCAAAAGCAACTCTTATCAAAAGGCACAACAATATAATTAAAGTTTTCTTTATTCCATAAACAAAAAATTCGGTTACATTATATCATCATAGGGAGTCAAACAACCTCCCTTGTCAACCTAACCCTACTTTCATCAAAAACCAAAAAAAAATTGAGAAAAATAAACTACTCCTAACAACCCTTCTAAATTTATTCCCACATGACCAAAATAACTAGAATCATTACTAAACACAACATAAAAGCTTCACAAAATCCATAGGAACCACATCCGCAACTACTAGAAGAACTGACCCCATCATCACCCACATATTGGGTTCCCTAAACCTCCCCTGCCTGAATAGAATGTCGTAGGAGCTCCATTGAATGGTAAGCCCTGACGAGCCTAGGTAAAACAACACCACCTCCTTCCATGGTGTTAGATATGGTGAACCCCCTTTTCCTGATATCCACAGCCAGCATATTGGCAACTACTCTCCTCCACAACCACTTTATGTAATCCCCGAAAACATATCAGGCTCTACCAACAGACTGGGAAGGATGGGTCGATGGTTGACGATTCTCCCATAAAGATCTCAGTCATATAAACATACCCTCTGTCAAATCCTCCACGGGAAAAAAATTTAGTGTTCGAGGTGGCATGATCTTCTCTTAACCAAATTGGCATAAGAGCCACCGGGGAAAATAGAAAGAGGTTTACCGAAGGCCAATCAACCAAACATGCTGGTATTCCCCCAGTTCTAGAATAGGAACCAATTCTCCATATATAGGCATTGAACAATGCAAACCTCGAGCCCCGTGCTACACAAACCAGTTCTCCCAACTCTCAATGTCTAAGCCCATGCTGATAAAGTAGCGAGAAAATAAGTTTAGTACAGTTGCTAAGGGATAATCAGGAGGGACTTCCATATGGAATCTTTTCGATAGCCACTTGAATAGAATAACGAGGATACCACTTAGGAAGTCAGAACGGCCTTCCCACCAGGCATCCAGACCATTCAGAGTTTTTGCCAATATCACCGTCATAGGATTGTGGCGGTACGACATCCATGAAGCAATGGCCACAAGTTATAGGTCAACTATTAGTTACCCAGTCACCAATAATAATTTTGAAATCAATCCCAGAATGACGGCTCCAGCATAGCCAACATCACCAACATCTTGCAAATGCACAGAATGCAGCACAACAGTGAGATAAATCATTCCTCCCGTAACCAATGAACGACCCATTAAAGGTGAGATATGGAGAAGTACCGCTAACAACTCTCGAGGAGATCGAGAAAATTTAGGCATAGCTGCCACAACACTGGTATTTATCCCTGGAATGGGAGATAACTCTTTATAAGTCAGAAAGACTTCATCTAAGCCAAAGAGAAAGACATGGCCTTCAGGGTACCAGAATTCCACCGCTGCCATCAGCATGTTCCATTCAATAGGTCGGTTATGCCATAATAAAACTCGACGCATGTTGAAAGCATTGTAGTCGACATTATATGAACACATCGCCTCTAAGTTTTTTAGGTAAGTAGAAAATTCAACACTTCTGGGGAGATCCATATTGAAATATGATGAGACAAGAAGCAAGAATAATGCAAAAAAGAGGAACTGTGGAGGGGTAAAGAAAATGCTCCACCTTTACCACCTTTTTATAATTGGAAAACTCAACCAAAGACAAAAATCCTACAAATATCGGAGGAAAATTACCCCACTAAGTAATTAAAGAAAGTGAAATCAAAGCCTTTGGTTGATTAGATTCGACTGAACTACCGATAGGCAGTACAAGGGGCATGCCGATTAGTAACCCCATATTTTTGGAAAGTTCCATTTTTCCTTTTTTATCAAAATCAAAAAACTCAATAAGAATAATTTCTATTGAAAGGAATACAAAATTTCCTTCTCCCTATATTTCTACTTATCTTGTTTTAAAAATAAATTGTCTCTCAAATCATATGAAATTCTTTTTATGGTCTCAGCAGCAAACTAAAAGGAGCATATGCATTAAGTCACCAAAGCAAAAAAAATTAACAAAAACTTCATTTCATTGCATAGATATTATTGTATTACACTTGTTTTGTAGGAAAATAATAAAAACAACGGGACTCATCCCGTACCCCCAAACTCTCTCACTCTCTCACCTACACCTACGTTATTTCTATCACTTTCTCTTTCTCTCTCTCTCTCTAAGAACCTCCATCCCCGTGGCGCGTGCGCTTTCCTCATCGATAAATAGATGTACCTCCACTCCCTGAACTAGACCCATCCTAGGATGAGGCAGACAACACCAAGCAATATGGAATCGGGATTGACCCCTGAATGTGAACAATCAAAGAAGCTACCAAATCCTAAATATCCCTTAGCCAATTGGTTGACACCCGAATTTGCTGTAAGAAAAATAGAAAAGAGAAAATCAGTCAGTCTAAGGCAAAGAAAGAAATCATAAAATCAAAAGACAAAGAAATGAAAGGCATACCGCTGGCTAAAGAACGTCCTCTGTCAGGCCCAGCTCCTCCGAGTACATTACATTGGGATGATGCGTCATAAGCACCGACCCCCCATATGACCATCGAATGTCATAAGAAGGAGGATCCAACCGCACAAAGGGAACCTCTGAGGTCATCGCCACTGCCGATGTCGACGCACCACCTGCACTGTGGGAAGACCCCACAGGCCAACTAGAGGTCGTATGGGGGGAGAGGCATAATGTCATATATAATGGGTGGCTTCAGCCATCTCGACATGAAATCAAAGTAATCATATGTCTCCACCATGTTGGTATATGACGAATAAGGCTCATCGATCATCGTCGCCACCCTCGCATCATCGGACATCCCCTGCACTCGCCTCATATACATTGGAGGCCTCGCAAGTGGAACCATCACCTCATCCTCCACCATTTATCAGACTACTCTCTCCCCGAGATATCAGGAGTATCCAAAGTCATGCACTAGAAGAATCCATGGCTGCGCATTCCCCTAGTCACCCCCGTATGATGGATGGTCGTCTCCCAAAGATAAAAGGTCCCCTGCAAAGTTCCCAGTAAAATCTCAGTATCTGAAAAGATCATCAAGGAAAAATGGTCTCAGGATTTACCCGATCACTAGTCAAGTCATTCAAGACCTGACGCACTGCCCCTAAAGAAAGGGACTGCCTCGACTACCGATTGAACTTTTGAAACCGATACATCCAACATAAGTCCTCAACAGACTCGTCATTCAAAGTTATCAACTAGGCATTAATCCCAATCACTTCATAGAACCACGTCTGCAAAGGATAAGGGGCAACAATCAAAAGAAGAAAATACATAAAGGAAAATGTGAATGCATAAGGAAAATGCATAAAATAAAGAATACCTCCAAAAGATTCGTGGCACCAATAAAGGTCTGTCGGCAACACAGATTGAATGTATCCAAAGAAAAATAAAGGGTTGCCAAAGTTAAGCTACCCTAGTCAAAAAGTGAGATGTTCGAAAACACCCTTAAAAATGGCAAAACCACAAGTGGACGATGTCACCACTCATCGCCACTAAGAAACCTCCTAATAATAGCACAATAAACAGACGAGCCATCTGTCGCACCTGAAGCTCATCAGTCTTATCGATCCATCGACTTAGCAACAACTCCCTCAAAAGAGAAAACGAATAGAGTCCCCAGAGACTACCCTCTCCACATCACTTAACGCCGCCTCCAACACCACCGGCGTCACCCAAAAAGTCCGATCCAACTCTATCTGGGGCCCCTCACAATCCTTCCCTAGTAGATACTGCATGTTAATGGGAGTCATCGTCATCTCCTCAAAGTCAAAATGCATGGTGTGGGTGTTATCCCACCACCTCTTCTCCAAAGCGCAAAGAACAACCATTGAACGAGGCATCTCGCCCCGTACAGATGCCAATCTACCAAAACTGGTTGATGACACCATCCAATGCACCACTGGCGAAAGCTTTCCAATTTTGACAAGAGCTTTAAAGGATAAGGGTGGCCCTTTTCTTGACTTGGGATCAAATGATGTGGGCATCTAGCAGCATGAATTACTCATTTCGGAGAGGGATTTGTTATAAAAAAGGTAGTGGTAGCGGGTTCTGTGCAATTCGAGATATGAGCGCATTGGTTATTTTTTATGCTTCAATCGCCATTTTGACACTATTCTTGAGTTATTTTTGGTCTTTTGACATCCTTAATCCCCATCATCCCTTGAGAACCCAGGTTCAATGTAGAGATATTAGTCTGTCAAAAGACAAAAGGAAAACCCTTGTCAAAATTCAAGAAATAAGGAAATATCACCAAGAAAAAATTAAAGAATGACAAAGGTCATCAACACTCACATACCCCCCAGGATTCACCACCCTATAGTATTAATGATGCATAGGCTCGTGTAAAAGAGTCTGATCATCTGCAATTGGATTAAATGAGTCGAATGCATTCTCATTACCCAGCGCAAGGGGCACCCTGGTCCTCCATTCCAAGTTTGCCTAATCGTTGACACTTAGCCACGCCATATGGACCTCGCTGCTTGAGAAAGCAGCCACTTATTGGTTTTGGAATACTAAATCATTTTGTAGAATCCAAGATTAGAAGATAGCAAGTCTTAAAGCTATGCAAAATGAGGAGATCTCCCCCCTTTTTATACGAGGCTAAGGGGCATGCCGATCAGCAGCTCCCAGCAACATACCGATCGACACTGTATCTTCACCTTATCGAGGTACCCCAAAAGACCAAGCCACTTCTATTTTTCACCTCCTACACCATGCCGATCAGAACCCTCCCTGAAATTTTGTACAAAACTTCCCAAAAAATGACAGAAAATCCCAAAACATCCCTGTTGATGTAAAAAACTAGATCACTCTAATTTTTCAATCACAGATAAATAAATAAGACAGAGATTTTTAAAGTGGTTCGGCTAGGAATAAAGCCTACGTCCATTGTTATATTATTGCTGAGTGTTTGTGGAATTCTTGATTACAAATTCTCTCAAGAAATTCCGGTCCCCTTGAATTGAGGATGATACAAGGTATTTATAGCCTTTAGGCTGTACATGAAAGGTCCAATACATTAAATGATATACATATGAAAGGGTAATACATTTAATGCAGCGTGTGCGTCAAGAATACAATGAATAGTTGAACAGTTGTCCGTCTGGTAATTAATGATACGGCCGAGATGCAGTTCGGACCGCCTTAGTTGCTTATTGATCAAGAGTTTCTCGGAACATTAGAGTACCTCGGTGCTATAGAGTTCCTCGGTGTGTTAAAGTTACTCGGTATGATAGAGTTCCTCGGCGTATTCTCGTTGCTCGGAAAGAAGCATGGCTGGTCGGGAAATGATCTTCCTCGCTGCTATTGTGCCATGTAGATTGACACGTGTCTTCATCTTATTCGTCCACATCAGCACATTAATTTTGGTATCAACAGAAGCCCCCAATGTTTCATATTTTGAACTTTGAAGAGTATGGAACATTCTTTCTCGGTATATGGCAATATTAAATGTACTTCCCGGGTTTCAGGAACATTGTATTCAAATTTCCTTCTTATTTCGCAGTTTCTGCCTTTTTGATAAGCGCTTTGATATTCGTGCAAATTTTGTCCTTTTAGCCGCCGGAAGTTTAGTAGTTTCTTTTTGGTAATCATTTCTTTCGCCGCTTCCCAATGCAAAGTATTTAAACTTCTTTGGTAACTATACCGTCGTCTACGTTTTTCATTCTCTGCATTCAAGCTTTCTATTCTCTTCTTCTCTTGTGCGTTCATCCTTGTTTCCGTTCGTTGTCAACACATCTCCTTTCTTTCTGTAAGATCTTCTTTCTTTCTTCTGTATCTCTTTTATTCAATATGGTTTATTTTGTGGAGTCTATTGAGAAATTCCGTTCTGATTTTTCCATTCCTTCGTGGGTAACTCTAGAGGTTCTTTCTGAGCCTTTAGATTACTTTCGATTGGCTGAGGGACATTGGTTCCCCAGTCTTTTTGTTGCTGAATGCGGTTTTTCCTTTCCACCAAACCCATTATGTCTTGAATTTTGTCAATATTTTGATCTTGTTCCTGCAAAAACAGCCCCCAATTCATGGAGAATAATTAACGGGGTGCATAAATTAAATCTAACTCATGGGACTCGTATTGGGATCCCTGAAATTATGTTTTGTTATAAATGGGCTGTTCTAGATAATATTTATTATTTAAAAACTAGGTATTTGAATAGGGCTCTTGTGGTTAATCTCCCTGACTCAAATAGGGATTATTTTGAGCATGGGTTGGTCATAAAAAATTGGCAACATGCGCCTTTATCTGGGAATGAAGTATACAATGGTCCCAGATGCCCCCCATACGGCAATGGGATAGGTTTATTTTTCATTTTATTTTACTTATGAAATTATGCTTTCATCATGTTTGACAAAATGTATGACTGATATCTCGACATGTATTTATTCGCAGTTGATAGCAAAAGAAAAACTCCAAAAGAGTCAGAAGTGAATATCAAGCATTTGAAACTTATCTGGAATTTGCATAAGACCATTGCTGACGAGCATATTAGATCTGCTTCATATTTACTACAGTATAAGAGTTACACAACCTCTTATACTGCTCGTCCTGTTGAACCAGCTTCAACACCAGAGAGTTCATCTTCAGATTCTCATATCCCCCTATCTCAGAGAATGGGCAAGAAAAGAGCTCCTCCTGCTCTATTTGGTGAAATTTCTTCTGCTGTTGGAGCCCAGAAAGGCAAAATTGATGTCCTAGAGGGGACTAAAAGAGTAGATGCTGGTTCCTCCAAAGTTGCCGAGAAGCCCCCAGTGGCCCCGAGCAAGAAAGATGCTCCTGCTGATGTAATTGCCATCTCTCTGACCAAGACTTCTTCCTTGGTTGATGCTGCTGACCGTCCTTTGAAGAGATTGAGGAAATCATCCTCAGTTAATCTTGCTGGAACTGCATCTTCTCTACCCGCTGGTGGTAGTAGTGTCTCAAAAATTATTCTTCCGAGTTCTTCAACGAGCTCAGTTATACCCGACGTTCTCGGGGTTGATGAAAAAATTCCTAGGGATACACTGACATCCCTAGCTGCTCGCCATCTTTCTTCAGTAAATTTCTCATACCTTTGGTCTTTCTTTCTTTTTCTTGAATTCTTGTATTTGTGTTGACTTTATTGTTTTTCTTATCTTTCAGCTGGTGAACTGCTTCAATACCATCGTGAAGAAAGATCAAGTTATTAAAGATTCCACTTCCTCGTCCGATGTTGACGATGCTTTGTTGGGTTTAGCCCAATCTATGAAAGAATCTCGCCAGCAGTACATCGAGGAGAAAACTGTTTGGGAGAAAAAATTGGCTGCGGCTGAGGCTGATAAGATGAGGATGGTTGAAGCCTCCAAAAATTTGGAGGAGAAAGTTAAAGTTTTGGAGGTTAAACATCAGAAATCTGATGATAAATTGAAGAAGGTAGAAGAAGAATTATCTACTCTGCGAGATATCAAGGTTAAGAAAGAGGAATCGGAGGTGAAGCTTTCCTCGGAGAAGTCGAGGAGAAAAGTCGCAATCAAGAAACATTTCAGCGTTGGTTGGGAGAAAGGATGGGAGAGAGGGATAGCTGCAATGACGTCCCAAGTTCAATATGGGGAGTTGAAATACTTCCATGATGGTTGGGTAGCTGCTCTGCAAGAGCTAAAAGTCCAAGATGATTCTGAGTTATTCCAACGGCATCTCCCTGGTCCTCCTCCACCAATTGTGGAAGAAGAAGAAGATGAACCTGCTTCAGATGAGTCTTCCATGGCTATGGGCGATCAAGTTTCTGCCTCTCAACCCTCTGCCACCGAGGACGTTTCCTCCATGCCTCCTCCTCCCGAGAAGATTCCTACCGATCAAGCTGTAGTTACCACCGAGCAACCGAGCTCCTCGTCCCAGCCTCCCGAGAAAGTCTTGGGAGACAAGGAAAAGGTGTGAAGTTGTTCGGTAGCATTTATGTATTTCCTTGTAATCAAACAATGTAACTTTTTGATGATCTAATAAAATATATCTTTGCTTATCTCTGTTGTTGATAACTTGTTTTTGTTGATTGTTGTCTTTTTCTTGTCATTAGTTTGTTGCTAGAATGGAATTGATCTCTTCACATGATACCGAGCTGATGCAGCAATGTCATCAATACTATAAGGCTGGTCATACAGATCTTAGTACATCGGAAATTGCTGATATCCTTGGTCATGGTGCTTCAGAGCAGGATATTGAAGCTTATCAGTACTTGAAAGCTTTACTCGACCGAGCAGTGGCCAACAATGTCGCTTACTATGAGTTGATTGAAGAGCTTCATGGTTCCTTAGAGGATCTTCAAAATCAACACAACGAATCAATGGCTTCGCTGCATAAGGATTATGAAAATAGATACCAGCAGCTCTCTTCAGAAACAGGCCACAAGAAGATCATTGCTGGGTATGACGTTAGGGAGAGGGCCCTAAAAGGTGAAGTTGAAGCCTGTAGACAAATTGCCGAGATCCTGGAACAAGAAAATAATAATTTGCAGAAAAAATTAGCTCAATATGAATCTGCTGCTTCATTTTCTACTGCATTAATACCAGTTACTGATGAAGGCTTCTCGTTCTTAGAGGTCGAAAATGCCAAACTGAGGCAAGAGCTGGAGGACTTAAGAAGATCTGCCATTTCTGGAACTGCTCGGGGATGAGGAAGAGGTTCTCGGGGGCGAGGAAGAGTCAGCCAAAATGTTGAAGAGGCTCGCACTCAGTCTACTCTGGAAACTCAAGCATTCCAGTTGAAAGTAAAAGACCGTGCTCTGACTGAAATGTCCAATAAAAATCTGTCTCTGGAAGATCAGCTGGCATCAACGAAATCTGCCTTGCATAACAAGGATATCTTTTCCAAAAGCCTTCATGAACAATTGGATAGATTAACCTTCCAATTCCATAAACAGCCAAGGGAATTCTGGATGGCAGGATACAATGAAGCTCTCGTTCATCTGGATGCTCGCATTGAACATGCTAACAATGAAGGTTACAAGCAAGGATGGTTAAATGCATTGGGTGTATTAAAGTTGGAGCAAGGGCATTTTTATGGGACTATCATGCTGCATCATTATTAGACCTGCCTGTACCACCTTTAAAATTGGATATGGCATGGATCCCAGCTCGTTCCATTCCTCGCAGTCTAATTTCAAAATACCTTGGTGATTATAGCCTTCACTCCCAAGTTGAATTATCTCGTCCTGAGCATCTTTTGGATACACCTTCTGTTATGAACGTCAGAATGCTCAGAGATGTTAATTTCATCAATTCTCCCCTTTGCCTAGAAGACCCTCCTGCCGGCGAGGAACCTGTCTCTAAAGCACAGGGCAAAAAACCAATAGAATAGTAATATTCATGTAACAATTTAGCACCTTCTTGTAATTTGGAATTTATTCTAGATTAATGAAAAGATTTTCATTTTCCGTTTGCCAATTTTGTTAGTCTTGTGTTTATCAAACACATTTATATTTGTACATATGTATTTGTTAAAAAGATAACAATAATATTGTTCATTAAGCAACTTAATAAAAAGTTACAAGTATTAGTAATGTTTCTCGATCACTTAATAATAAAGTAATGAGTAAAAATATTCAAACTGTTTCCAACCAACCAAGGTGGATGAATAATGTTTGTCGACCAATTACAGTTGATGGGTTTTTATCCCTGATCAGCTATAATTGGTTCAATTATAAAAATGCGTCCGACCAACTAAGATCAATAATTTGTCTTCGCCGACCAACTACAGTTATTGGGTTTTTATCCCCGACCAACTATACTTGGTGTATTTTTTGAACATTTTGTTCTTCAAAGAACTCATTGTAATAATATTACCTCCCGACCAACATAAGTTGTAATATGAGAGTATATTTTTATCTTACCAACCGTAGTTGATCATGCTGGTGTACAGTTTCTGGCTCCTTAAAGCTTTTGGCTCCTCAGAGCATTTTTTGGCTCCTTAGAGCATGTCCTCCTAACCAAAGGAGGTTGGCTACTTATAGCACTTTTGCTCCTTAGAGCATGTCCTCCTAACCAAAGGAGGCTGGCTACTTATAGCACTTTTGCTCCGTAGAGCTGTCCTCCTAACCAAAGGAGGTTGGCTACTCATAGCACTTTTGCTCCGTAGAGCTGAGGTTGGCTACTTATAGCACTTTTGCTCCGTAGAGCTGTGGTTGGCTACTTATAGCACTTTTGCTCCGTAGAGCTGTGGTTGGCTACTTATAGCACTTTTGCTCCGTAGAGCTGTCCTCCTAACCAAAGGAGGTTGGCTCCTTAGAGCACTTTTGTTGTGTAGTGTATTACACTAGTATTCCCCGAAAAACTTTCAACCAGAAAGAAAATGGCGAAACATCTTCGTTTTATTCATAATGAAAGAAATGCTTTACATTTGACATCACTGATAATACTTGCGCAGGTGTTCAGCATTCCATGCGTTCTTAAATTCCTCTCCTTCTAGAGTTGCTATTCTGTAAGTTCCTGGTCGAACAACCTCTGTAACTCGGTAAGGTCCATGCCAGTTTGCTTCCAGTTTATTCTGCTTCTGGATGACCTTCTTTAGCACATAATCCCCCTATTTTAAATCACATTTCTTTACCCTTTTGTTGTAAAACAGAGCTGTTCGTTGTTGATAAGCAGCATTCCTAATGGATGCCTCTTCTCTGACTTCCTCGAGCATATCCAAATCCATCCTTCTCATCAGATAACTGATCGGAGAATTGAAATTTAACACCCTGTGTGTTGGTAGGCCCAACTCGGCAGGTATCACAGCCTCACTTCCAAATGCTAGCATATATGGTGATTCACCTGTTGCTGCTCGGGGAGTTGTTCGGTAAGCCCACAAAACTGACTGTAGCTCATTAATCCAATTGGCTTTAGCGTCACTTAACCTCTTCTTCAACCCATTTAGTAATGTTCTGTTCGTCACTTCAGTCTGCCCATTGCTTTGGGGATGGCCTGGTGCTAAATGAAACTTCAAGACGCTTGACTGATGACAATAGGCAGCAAATTCTTCATTATCAAATTGCGTTCCATGGTCTGTGATGAAAGCGTGGGGGAGACCATACCGACAAATGATATTCTTCCATATGAACTGATACACCTTCTCGTACGTCATGTCAATTAGTGGTTCAGCTTCCACCCACTTAGTAAAATAGTCTACTGCCACGACGAGATACTTGAACCTTCCTCGGGTCGTCGGTAGTGGTCCAACCAGATCAATCCCCCACATGGCAAATGGCCAAGGTGATGTTATGGGTGTCAACAATGCCTGTGGAGTTCTTCGGATGGAGGAAAAACGTTGGCACTTGTCACACTTCTTAGCATAGGCTATACAATCAGCTCTCATCGTCGGCCAGTAGTATCCCTGTGTCATCACCCTTTGCAGAAGAGTCCGACCTGCTACATGAGCTCCACAAGATCCTTCATGGATTTCTTCAATCAATTCTTTGACTTCTGATGGATTCACACATCTCTGCAAACCTGCCATAATTCCTCGTCTATACAAAACACCATTAGTTAACACATACCGAGCAACTTTATATTTCAATTTCTTGGCAGTTAGTTTGTCCTCCGGCAATTCTCCTTCTTCAATGTATGCTCTGATAGGATCCATCCAAGATGGTCCTAAATCAAGGGTAATAATCTTCACCGTCAGATCTTCTTCTATGCTCCGACTTTCTAGTACTTCAACTGGTATTGTTCTTCGCAGCTCGGTGCGCGTAGCTGACGCTAGTCGGGCCAATGCGTCTGCTCTAGCATTCTCCATTCTCGGTATCCTCACCAATTGAATAGCATCAAATTCTTTCAATAACTCCATCACTTTTGCACGGTACTTCACCATTAACTCTCCCTTCACTGCATATATTCCCATCATTTGATTCACAATTAATTGAGAATCACTGAAAACAATTACTTGACGTGCCTCCATAACTTTCGCCAAATAAAAACCTGCTATCATAGCCTCATATTCAGCCTCATTATTGGAAGCTTTGAATTGGAATCTCAAGGCATACTACATGTCAATATCATCTGGAGAGTTTAAAACAATCCCTGCTCCACAACCACCGTGCAAGATGATCCATCTACATATAATCTCCATGTATGTAACTCGTCTTCAAATTTCTTATCTGTTAGAGTTCCTCGGTGAAATATCATCTGCTTTCTTTCATCATCCCCGGGTATCTTTCGTTCCTCGTTGATCATTTGTTCGCGCCCTTCTACCAACCGGAGTTGGTCGGGGTTTGAACATGATGATTTTTCTACATCCACAAGCCCTTTTACCAACCTTGGTTGGTCTGGATCTGTGTCTGTTGATCCTGTATCGTCCACAGGTAGGTCAGCAAGCACCTTTTGCTCCTCGGGGGTATCAGGGTATGTGAATTCTGCTATAAAATCTGCCACGGCTTGCCCCTTCAACGATGATCTGGGTTCATACACAATATCATATTCACCGAGTTCTACTGCCCAGTACATCAATCTTCCTGATTTTTCTGGCTTGTGAAGGGCTTGTCTTAACGGCATGTCGGTATACACAATGATGGTATGGGCCTGGAAGTATGGCCTCATTCTTCTACTTGCTTCAATTAATGCCAGTGCCAATTTTTCCAGCTTTGGGTATCTGATTTCCGCACCTCGGAACGCCTTGCTTGTGTAATAAATTGGCTTCTGGACTCCATTCTCCAATCTGATCAATGCCGAGCTAACTGCATTTTCTGATACTGCCAAATACAAGTACAGTGTCTCTCCAGTTATTGGCCTAGACAACAATGGTGGGGCTCCCAAATACTTCTTCAAATCTTGAAAGGCTTTCTCACATTCATCAGTCCGCTCAAAACTTTTTCGCAGTGTTTTGAAGAATGGGAGGCATTTATCAGTTGCTCGGGATACAAATCTGTTGAGTGCTGCAACCCGTCCGGTAAGACTCTGCACTTCTTTCTTCGTCGTCGGAGATCGCAGCCCTAAAAGAGCCTTGATCTTTTCTGGATTTGCCTCAATACCTCGCTGGTTGACGATGTATCCGAGGAACATTCCTTCTCGTACTCCAAAGGTACACTTCGTCGGGTTGAGCTTCATCTGGTATTTATCCAGTTGATCAAAAGTTTGACTCAAGTCAACCAAATGATCTGCAGCTCTCTTGCTTTTGGTGAGCATGTCATCGACATAGACCTCCATATTGCGGCTGATTTGTTCGGTAAAAACTTTGTTCATCAACCGCTGATATGTTGCACCTGCATTTTTTAAACCAAAAGGCATAACATTATAACAATAAGTTCCCCTTGGGGTAATAAAAGAAGTACTTTCCCTGTCTTCAGGTTTCATTTTGATCTGGTTGTAGCCAGAATAAGCATCCATGAAGCTGAGTAGTTCGTGTCCCGAGGTAGCATCCACTAGTTGATCAATTCTGGGCAATGGAAAATGATCTTTTGGACATGCCTTGTTGAGATCAGTAAAATCAACACACATTCTCCATTTGTTGTTCTTCTTCTTTACCATCACCACATTTGCCAACCAATCTGGATATTTCACATCTTCAATGAAGTGGTCTTTCTGGAGTTTCTCGACCTCCTCTTGTATGGCCTGGTTCTTCTCGGGGCTAAACCCTCTTCTTCTTTGCTTCACAGGCTTGATCTCCTTATTCACGTTGAGCTCATGACATAAAAAGTTTGGATCTATACCTGGCATGTCTTCATGACTCCAGGCAAAAGTATTCTTCCTATTTCTCAAGAAAGTTATCAAATCTTGTTTTATTGAAACATCCAACGACGATCCTATCTGAGTTACTCGTTCAGGATGCTCGTCATCCAGGATAACAATTTCTGTAGATTCCACAACCTGCCCTTTTACGAGTTGAGATTCATCCCTAGGGTCAAGAGTTTCAATTTCTGTGCTCTCCTCCACTTGATAAGTAGTAGTCTTTTTCCTTGATTCTTCAATTTCTTCTTGCTCGGCAGACGAATAATAGCATTCCCGAGCTACTTTTTGATCACCTTTCATAATTCCTACTCCAAAATTTGTTGGAAATTTCAAACATTGATGTACTGTAGATGGAACTGCTTCGAACTTCTTCAATCCAACTCTTCCCATGATGATGTTGTAGGTGGACTGCACATTCTTATCCATCACAAAGAAGCATATTCTTTCTGTTCGACAAGCAGGCCAAGTTCCAATGAGTATATCCCACTTGATCGTCCCAAGTGGAAAAACTTTCTCGCCAGCAAAACTCAGAAGGGGTCTGTGATAAGGTTCCAATTGAGATAATTTTAAATTCAGGCTATCAAAGCATGAATAGTACATGATGTCTGCCGAACTACCATTGTCTACTAACACCCTTGAAATGACCACATCCTTCATCCTCATTTTGATCACCAAAGGATCATCATGAGGGTAAAGAACACCTGCCAGGTCGTTTTTTGAAAAACCAATCACTAGCTTCTCTTTGTTTACCTTCCTCGGATGATCATCCTCGGCCAGGTTTATTCGCTGAATGTATGAACAAGCTTGAGCCTCTCCGAGGTAAGCTTTTCTTTCTGCAGTAAGGTCTCCTCCTCCTGCATCTCCTCCTGTAATAACATTACAATCAAATGACCCAAAACGTATGGAAAATACCTCTCTTTCAGGTTTCCTTGGTTTCTTGGGAAGATCGGGATCATCATCTGGATCCTCTTCATGGTCCCTCTTCTTTTTATCCTCTGCACGACGTGGAGATCTAGATCTCTCTCTAGTTCTATCATCATTCTTCCTTTCACCTCTGCGATCTACATATTTTGATAATTTTCCTCTTCGGATGAGTGTTTCGATCTCGTTCTGAAGGGCTATACAATTTTTGGTCATATGGCCATGATCTTTGTGAAACTCGCAATATTTGTCTTTATTCCTCAGGTCGGGATTTGTCTTCAGTTTCTCTGGCCACTTGATTTCCTCGTTATTCCTGATTTCTTCCAAAACATGATTAATACCCATTTTCAATGGAGTATAGTTATCATACTTCTTTAAGACTTCCAACTTCATCCTGTTATTCCTGGAATGTTTGTCACCACCATTACCTTTCTGATCTTTCTTCTTAGAGTTGTCGACCTCCACTTTAACTTCTTTATCCATATTCTTCTTCGCAGCCATAGCCTCCTCGGCATTCATGATTTTGGCCGCCTTTGCCATCAACTCCGACATATTTTTAGGTGGATCTTTGGCCAAAGTGTAGTACAGCTTGTTAGGCAGCAAACCACTCATCAGAGCAGTGATTGTTGTTTTTTCTTCATAATCTATGACTTCCAACTTCTCGTTATTGAAACGAGTTATGTAATCTCTAGTACTTTCACCTGATTTTTGTCTAACACTTAGCAAGTGTGCTACTCGCTTTACCGGCTTTGCTCCAAAACAAAAATTGCCAATAAACAATTCGGCTAACTGAACAAAGGTTGAAATCTTACCCCGAGGAAGATTATTGTACCATATCTGTGCAGATCCGGTAAGAGTTCCTGAGAATGCTCTACACCTCATCTCGTCAGGGACAGCATAGATATCTGCAGCAGCCTGGTATTGTTCTATATGAAGTACGGGATCTGTCTTTCCATCGTACTTGGGGGTCACTACGGGTGCTTTGAATTTCGACGGTGTAGGGAAATCCACAATGGCTTGCACAAAAGGTGTTCCTTGAACAAAAGTTCTCTGTAAGGGGTTCCTCGCCTTAGCCATTTCTCCCAGTCTATCCTCCAACCGTTGAATGGAACCTTTCCATGCTTCATTCCCTTCCTCGGGCCGCTTAGTCCGAGCAACTGATTGCTCTGACGTAGCTTCCTGAGATTTATCTCGACGAATAGTTGGTCGCGATTGTGCAAATCCTTCTCTCAAACCTGGTGGTGGTCGAAAACTTCTTGATGGAGCCCTAGGTGGACTCATATTCCTCCTTGGTCCTAATCGACTGAAAGGAGACACTCTGCTTAACCTTTCCAAAGCACTAGTTCTCTCCGGAGAGAGAGTGATACGTTGATCTGTATCCGTAGCCCGTATCGATGAAGTTCGCCCAGGTTGATAAGAAGAATCATTAGACTCCTCATTGCGATATGGCTCAGTACGTCCATATTGCGATTGCCTATGATCACTCCTTTGCCCTGTATAGGTAGGTGCAGCGCCCTGAAGAGTTTGAATGAGTTGCCTCATAGATTCTTGCATGGCGGTTTGTCCTTGAGCCAGATTCGTCATAATTCCAGCCAGATCTGGGGATGCAGATGGATTTGGAAGATTTCCAGTATTTCCAGCATTTCGATTACTGGATTCTGGATTATCTGCCATTGGTGATAAATGATTTTTTGCGAAAAACGATAGTAACAGTCGTTTCCCACAGACGGCGCCAATCTGTTGATGTAAAAAACTAGATCACTCTAATTTTTCAATCACAGATAAATAAATAAGACAGAGATTTTTAAAGTGGTTCGGCTAGGAATAAAGCCTACGTCCACTGTTATATTATTGCTGAGTGTTTGTGGAATTCTTGATTACAAATTCTCTCAAGAAATTCCGGTCCCCTTGAATTGAGGATGATACAAGGTATTTATAGCCTTTAGGCTGTACATGAAAGGTCCAATACATTAAATGATATACATATGAAAGGGTAATACATTTAATGTAGCGTGTGCGTCAAGAATACAATGAATAGTTGAACAGTTGTCCGTCTGGTAATTAATGATACGGCCGAGATGCAGTTCGGACCGCCTTAGTTGCTTGTTGATCAAGAGTTTCTCGGAACATTAGAGTACCTCGGTGCTATAGAGTTCCTCGGTGTGTTAAAGTTCCTCGGTATGATAGAGTTCCTCGGCGTATTCTCGTTGCTCGGAAAGAAGCATGGCTGGTCGGGAAATGATCTTCCTCGCTGCTATTGTGCCATGTAGATTGACACGTGTCTTCATCTTATTCGTCCACATCAGCACATTAATTTTGGTATCAACAATCCCCAAAAAATTCCAAAAATTACCAAATGAATTTTAGAACCTTTTTCACTAAGAAAGACATTGTAAGGACATTTTTCACATGTCCGAAATGTTTCATTTATTTATGTCGTACGCCGCTACATTTGGCACGTCTCCTCACGATCTCACATGACGGCCTCTATCCGAATTCCGGGAATCAAGAATGCATTATCTCCACTAATATATCCCACATCTACCTCAATGACTTCACGTTCCAAGATTTTAGGGACTTAATGCAAGTGGTACGCAAGGGAAGTCAAAACAGTGAAAAAAAGGAACAATAGGAGAGTTCAAGGGCATTTTCGTAATTTCACATCCATAGTTCGGAGGTCTGGTCAACTATAAATTTGAATATCCCGCCGCAACGAAGATACTGGAAAAAACGGCACCTCAATCCGAGCTACGGTGAAGGAGTTATGACCTTTTGAAGATAGAGAAAATTCCTTAAAGAATGCTGTTTTTTTTTGTACGCTGGATAGAATTTTAGAGTTTTAAGAACGTGGGACTCTTCATATTTTTTCCTATAAATACCAACTTCCGGGGAGTTGTTTTGCAAGACTTTAGGAGACGAATTTGAGAGTCCAAATACATCTAGTCTTCATATTTTTGAGTCCCAAGACTCATGTTTTGATTCACACATCATTGTCAAACCTTTGTGAATCCTTTTGCAACCCAAGAACACAACTTTCGTTTGTTCAACCCTTGTGGAGGAGACTGTTCTTCTTCTTCATTGCAGCCCTACTGGAAAGGGATAATTCCAGTCGCGACTACTGAATCCGATACCCGAGGGTAATTCTTAGTCAACTTATATTTTCATTGTAATCCGACGTTTTCTTACAAATTATAGTGAAAATAAATGGTTTTGCCCCTGAGGGGGATTTTTCCTTAATTGCATGTGTTTGAATGTCCTTGCGTAGATTATCTATTTATTGAATCACATACTGCTGCATGTTTAGGGTTTGTTTATGTTAAAAGGGTTTTATATATGGTTTGATCATTTGAACGCGAGCACACACGTTTCTCAAATTGGTATCAGAACAGGTTACACTAATTTATCGCGTATTCCTTTTTCCACAAATTTTTTTTTCTAAGATATCAATTTTCTGAAAAAATTGATTTTTGAAAAAGTGCGTGTTCAAATGGAGAAGTCATATTATAAAATGCCTGTTTTTGACGGGACAAATTATGCTTATTGGAAAGCCCGTATGAGGTCGGCTTTAAAAGCCATTGATGAACGTGTCTGGATTTTGGTTGAACGAGGGTGGACTCCTCCCACCGTGACTGTTGATAATGTGACCAACTTGAAACCTGACATTTCTTGGTCTGATGAAGAAATTAAGTGGTCATCTTTTAATTCTAAGGGTCTAAGTGCTATTTCTGGGTCTGTCACACCTGATGAGTTCAAACGCATAATGACGTGTACCACGTCAAAAGAGGCATGGGATGTTTTACAACTCACCCATAAAGGAACTAATGCTGTGAAAGAGTCTAAGTTGCAAAACTTGACAACTCAATTTGAAACAATCACCATGCATGATTCTGAATGCTTTGATGAATTTTATGCTAGACTTTCTGACATTGTGAATACTAGTTTTAATCTTGGTGAACAAATTCCGAATGCTAGAGTTGTTAAAAAGATTCTTCGTTCTTTGCCTAAGAGTTTTATCCCTAAAGTCACTGTGCTAAATTCTATGGGTAATTTAAATACGCTAAAATTGGAAGAACTTGTAGGAGATTTGCAAACTTATGAAATTGATATGTTCCCTAAAAATGCTAAATCTAAAGATAAGGGAATTGCTCTTAAAGCCCAAGAGAGAAGGAGTGAGGGGTCAGCTAGAAAGAGGGTAGAGTCATCTAGAAAGAGAGAGACTGACACGTCAGATTCTGAGTGCAATTTTGACTTAGATGATTTGGCTCTTTTCGCAAAAAATTTCAAGAGGATTCTCAAATTTAAGAAAAATGGCAATTTTAAAGATAAAAAGAAATTTGAGAAAAATAAGTTTGAAAAGAAAAATGAAAAAGTTTCCAAAAATCCTCCTCTGAAAGAAAGTGAGAGATGTTTTGAGTGTGATGGTAGGGGTCATAGAGCTTTTGAGTGTGCCAATCGTCTGAATAGAGAGAAAGGGAAAGCTGTTCTTAATGCTACCTTTAGTGACGACAGTGAGGTCGAGACAGTGGATTCTGGAGATGAGTCACCGCATGAGTGTAACTTCACCGCATTCATGGCCAGCTAAGTGAGCACTCCTAGTTCTCCTCACGACGTTGAGGATGATGCTTCACAGGGACACCTCGACAGTGAAAGCGATGTGAGTGAGGGGGAGGATGACACAAGTGAGAGCGAGAGTGATATACAACGCGCCTACGCTGAGTTATATTCTGAGTCTTTTAAAACTAAAAAGTGTAACAAAGCGTTAGTTCTTAAGATCACTTGCCTAGAGGAAGATTTAAAGAAAGTGAGAGAAGGAGAGTTCTCCACCTGCACCGCCCTGAGAGAGAGAGAGTCTACATGTGTCGAGAATGAGAATTTGTTTAGAGAGAGAGAGAGTACTCTAGAGAAAGAGAGAGGGGACTTGATCAAGCAAGTGGCTAGTCTTACGAGTCAGCTCCATTCCTCCGTGGAGACTCGGAAGAAACTTGAAGCCCTTGTTGCCCAGCTGACTCATGATCTTGAGAAAGCACGGGAAGTCAAGGTACAAATCGAGGACAGATCTGGGAAGATGGGAAAGATGATCCTCGGCCCCGCTTTAGGTTTTGGTGATCGTCAAGGAATTGGATATGATGGTGCCTCCACGTCCCAAATTGCACCTGGACCAATTCCTGAGTTTACTACAACTCCTTATGGTCACCGTAAAAAACCTCGAAGGAGAGTTCGACCTAGAAAAGAAAACCGAGATCCTCCTTTGACAGTGCTCTTTTGTACTTATTCCAAAAGAAAAGGCCACCTTAGGGAAACTTGTTATATCATGGGTCGGACACGACGTACTACTGCTCCACCACGTCATACTGATGAGTTTTCTAGTCTGAGAGAGCGAGTTGAGTTCTTAGCTGACACGACTCAGAGTTTAATGGAAGAATTCCGACGGATGTCTTTGCTGTTAGTGAATGCTTCTCGCATTCCAGCTAAAATCAACAACAACAAAGGCAAACAAAAGGTCACCTCGACTTGGGTACCTAAGAAAGATAAAAAGTCTTTTGTTGTTCATGTTGCTCTCAAAGCACATAATACCTCTCAATGGTATTTTAATAGTGGGTGCTCCAGACACATGACAGGTGATGCCTCATTTTTTACTACTCTTGAGGATTATCAAGATGGCAGAGTCACCTTTGGAGATGGGAGTAAGTCTAGCATTATAGGATGAGGTACTATCGAGTTACCTGGTTTTCCTAAGCTAGAAAATGTTTTGTACGTCAAAGGTTTGAAAGCAAACCTTCTCAGCATTAGCCAGCTGTGCAACACTAACTTTGCAGTAAAGTTTGACCGGGATGCGTGTAAAGTCTACAATCAAGCCGGTAAACTTTTGATGCAAGGGGTGAGGACCGAGGATAATTGCTATGGGACTGAACCCACATCCTCACTTATCTGCAACAGCGCCACGATCACTCCTATGGATCTGTGGCACCAACGTCTAGGTCACGTGAACGTTAGAGATCTCAATCGTTTATCTAAAAAGGACCTAGTACGTGGCTTACCATCTCTTGGAAAGTCAACTTTGACTGTTTGTGGACCCTGTCAGTTGGGAAAACAAATTTGTAGTCCTCATAGGAAGTTACATTCCATTACCACCTCTCGTGTTCTGGAGTTGATTCACATGGATCTTATGGGTCCCACTCGTACTGAGAGTCTAGGTGGTAAGAGGTAGATCCTCGTGATGGTAGATGATTTCTCCAGATACTCCATTGTAGGTTTTCTGAGAGAGAAATCCGATGCTGTAGATTTCTTAACGACCAAGTGCCGTGTCCTGCAAAATCAACACGGTGTCACTATTAACAGAATACGTAGTGACAACGGCACTGAATTCAAGGAAGCAAAGGTGGATTTGTACTGTGATAGCCTTGGGATCAAACATGAGTTTTCTGCTGTGAGAACTCCTCAGCAAAATGGGATTGTTGAGAGAAAGAATAGAACGATCCAAGAGATAGCTAGATCTATGCTTCTAGGTCGTAAAGTTTCTAGGAAATTTTGGGTAGAGGCAGTGTCTAATGCATGCCACACGGTGAATAGGGTCTATTTGCGTCCACACACACTACAGACACCTTATGAGTTGTGGAACGGCAAGAAGCCCAACCTGGCGTATTTCCGTGTTTTTGGGAGTAAATGCTACATCCTACGGGATAGAGAGTAATTAGGAAAGTTCGACTCACGGAGCGACGAGGGAATATTTCTAGGATATTCATCGAATAGTAGAGCATACCGGGTATTTAACATGAAGAGCTCTAGGGTTATGGAATCAATAAACGTTTCCGTGCAAGATGACGAACCTTTGACGGTTATTGATCCTAACCTTCAGATGAGGATTGTTCTGACAGTGATTTACCTGTTCCTCTCTCACACTCTGTGGACCCTACTCCTGAGTTAGGGGACACACCTGCTTGGGTTCGTAAGAGTCATGACCCTTCTGCCATTGTTGGTGATCCCACTCTAGGGGTCAAGACTCGTGCTCAGCTAGAGAACGTTGTTAGCCATCTTTGCTACACGTCCAAAGTCGAGCCCAAGAACCATAAAGAAGCACTCAAGGATGAACACTGGATATCTGCTATGCAGGATGAGTTGCTTCAGTTTAAAAAGAATGATGTCTGGGAACTTGTCCCCCGACCTAGTGAGATTAATGTGATAGGTACCCGGTGGATTTTTAAGAACAAAAATGGATGAAAATGGTACCATAATCCGAAATAAGGCTAGGTTGGTCGCTCAAGGCTACACACAGATAGAGGGTGTAGACTTTGGGGAGACATTTGCTCCTGTTGCGAGGCTTGAGTCCATCCGTCTTCTGCTCGCCATCGCATGTCATCTGCGCTTCAAGGTGTATCAGATGGATGTCAAGAGTGCCTTTTTGAATGGCATTATACAGGAGGAGGTTTATGTGGAACAACCAAAAGGGTTTGAAGACCCTCAGCACCCTGAGCACGTCTACTATCTGAGGAAAGCCTTGTATGGTTTGAAGCAAGCACCCCGTGCTTGGTACGAGAGGCTTACTTCCTATCTCTTAGCTTGTGGCTTCAAGAGAGGGGGAGTAGATATGACGTTGTTTGTCAGGAGAGATGACGGTGCTATTTTGGTTGCCCAGGTCTATGTGGACGACATAGTCTTTGGATCCACATGCTCCCAGCATGCTCACCACTTTGAGGAGGAGATGAAAAGTGAGTTTGAGATGAGCATGGTTGGTGAGCTTACATTCTTCCTTGGTCTCCAGGTTCGTCAGCTAGAGGATGGGATGTTCATCTCCCAATCCAAGTATGCTAGAGACCTAGTGAAGAAATTTGGTTTAGACTCCGATAAGCATGCACGTACACCTATGAGTACCACTACCAAGCTTAGTAAGGACACTTCAGGCAAGGACGTAGAGCAAACCTTATATCGGAGTATGATAGGTAGTCTCCTCTACTTAACTTCCAGTCGTCCTGACATCGCCTTTAGTGTTGGAGTCTGTGCGCGTTATCAGGCATCCCCAAAAGAGTCACATTTACTTGCTCTAAAACGTATTATTAAATACGTAAGTGGGACTCTCTCATACCGGATTTGGTATTCCTTTGATACCGATGACCGTCTGTCCGCCTACTCGGATGCCGATTGGGCTGGGGATGTAGATGGATGTAGGAGCACTTCTGGTGGGTGTTTCTATTTTGGTTCTGCTCTTGTCTCGTGGCTGAGCAAGAAGCAAAATTCCATCTCTTTGTCCACTGCGGAGGCTGAGTACATAGTCGCCGGGAGTTGTTGCACACAACTCTTGTGGATGAAGCAAATGCTGGAGGATTATGGGATATCACAGGACACCGTGACCATTTCCTGTGATAACACGAGCGCGATACACATATCCTGCAATCCAGTTCAGCATTCGCGCACAAAACACATCAGGGTACGTGAGCACTTTATTCGTCAGTTAGTTGAAGAGAAAGTCGTATCCCTGAGTTTTGTTCCTACCGACCGTCAGTTAGCCGATATTTTCACGAAACCTTTAGATGCCCTTAGATTTGAGAGTCTTAGGAAATCTTTAGGGATTTGCACAGTTGACTAAGGGGTTAGTCTATGTCTAGAATAGGATGCTTCTTCATGTTCATATCATATGCTTCCTATTGCTAGTCTGTTTTATATGTACCATTACTTTGTTGTACAGCTTTGTTTTATTCCTTTTGCTTTTTATATTTCTTTTGAAAAAAAAATACAAAAAGATTTTCCTTTAAGAAAAATTTTGAGAAAAGCACAAAAAGATTTTATTTTATTTTTTTCCAAATTTTTGAAAAAATCCAAAAAGATTTTTGTATTTTGCTTCTTTTATGGATGAGCATGTAAGATAGCCAAGTCACAACTTCATTCCATTTATCCATGTGACTGTTTGATAGATATTTGAGAGGCTACATCATTTCATCCATGTGCTTTACATTGATTGGAGTCTTTGAGATGTAATTAGTGATATCTTCCTACATGTTTGACTCCTATATCCTTTATTACACACATACACGGCTATATTTGATTATTTCACTTGTCTATCTCATGTTGGCTTGCGTGTTTTCATCTCAATCATGTCTATACAATGTACAATATGCGATAAAACTTGACAAGATTGGAATGCATGTAAAAACCGTTTTGGTAAGACTGTGTGTTTTTGTATAACGGGGAGGGGCTGCGAAAGGTAATCATCTATCCTTTGCGCAAAAGCCACCGTTAAAAAGGACCTAAAAATGGAGGAATTTTAATATCCGAGGTCCAAAGAGGTTAAAAGAGCCCGAAAAAATTTAAAGGCAATAAAAAGCAATTCATGCCAAATATGGGCTACTTAGGTTTCACCATCAATTCTCCAAAGTTTGAGAATTTAGAATGCCTCTATTCAATACAATATCTGAGGGAGTTTAGTTGGAGAATCTAAACGGGTTTGCACTTCCTTGAAAGTCCTGAAAAAGCATAAAATCATTTTGGACGTTATTGGTGTGAAAATCATTTTGAGCTTTAATTTGTTGATTTGATTGAGTCAATATCTTATATTGTCACTCTTTTACACCAAAGGAAGCATTTGAGTTCATTCGCTAGGAATATCCAATATTCATCGTGCACATATGTCATGTTTGTATGCATTGATTTTCCTATCGAATTTTATCACACCACTTCATTTACGCTATCATTGACTTGGTTGCTTTCTGTTTATTCATGGTGTGTTTTTATCCTAGTGACACCCCGCACTTGCTTATTTGATTTATTTCTCTAATTTTTCCATTTGGGGACATCAAAAAAAAGGGGGAGAAAGAATTATCATATTATGGGGGAGTTTGAATTCTGGGGGAGTTTTTGAGATGTTGCTTATATTTTTATCATATATTGATATCCATGTTATCTCATTTCAAACTCGATATGTCACGTGGTATTTGCTTTGTCTCATGTGTGTAGGTATGAAGATTGCAGATCTATATGTTGCACACCCTGATGAGAAAAGTTTTGAGATTCCTGAAGAATTAAAGAACAAACGATGAAGACTATTCATTTGTACCTTTTCCAGTTTTGGGTTCATGGGAGGGTAGATTTGTATAGGAAATTTCATATTTGATAATTCGGATTTTTTATGTATGTACCGGCATAGACATAGGGGGATATTTGTAAGGACATTTTTCACATGTCCGAAATGTTTCATTTATTTATGTCGTACGCCGCTACATTTGGCACGTCTCCTCACGATCTCACATGACGGCCTCTATTCGAATTCCGGGAATCAAGAATGCATTATCTCCACTAATATGTCCCACATCTGCCTCAATGACTTCACGTTCCAAGATTTTAGGGACTTAATGCAAGTGGTACGCAAGGGAAGTCAAAACAGTGAAAAAAAAGGCACAATAGGAGAGTTCAAGGGCATTTTCATAATTTCACATCCATAGTTCGGAGGTCTGGTCAACTAGAAAGTTGAAGATCTCGTCGCAACGAAGATACTGGAAAAAACGGAACCTCAATCCGAGCTACGGTGAAGGAGTTATGACCTTTTGAAGATAGAGAAAATTCCTTAAAGAATGCTGTTTTTTTTTTGTACGCTGGATAGAATTTTAGAGTTTTAAGAACGTGGGACTCTTCATATTTTTTCCTATAAATACCAACTTCGGGGGAGTTGTTTTGCAAGACTTTAGGAGACGAATTTGAGAGTCCAAATACATCTAGTCTTCATATTTTTGAGTCCCAAGACTCATGTTTTGATTCACACATCATTGCCAAACCTTTGTGAATCCTTTTGCAACCCAAGAACACAACTTTGGTTTGTTCAACCCTTGTGGAGGAGACTGTTCTTCTTCTTCATTGCAACCCTACTGTAAAGGGATAATTCCAGCCGCGACTACTGAATCTGGTACCCGAGGGTAATTCTTAGTCAACTTGTATTTTCATTGTAATCCGATTGTAAGCCGTTTTCTTACAAATTATAGTGAAAATAAATGGTTTTGCCCCTGAGGGGGATTTTTCCTTAATTGCATGTGTTTGAATGTTCTTGAGTAGATTATCTATTTATTCAATCACATACTGCTGCATGTTTAGGGTTTGTTTGTGTTAAAAGGGTTTTATATATGGTTTGATCATTTGAACGTGAGCACACACGTTTCTCAGACATTTTTACCACACTTACTTACCCAGCATAACACTTACTTACCTGTTAGAATTCCCAAAATCAATTGATATCTCCCTAGCAACGTCTCCAAAGGACACTAAAAAATTCAAAAAATTCCCCAACAAGGAAACATCTAATCCTCTAATAAACTCCTCTTCCCCAGCGGAACCTAAAATTCAAAATCAAACGATTACCCAAAATCCCGAGTGGAAACGCAAGATAATTTCCCTGGTGGAATCTCCAAGTTTCCCCAATAAAACTTCAACTTAAGCCCTCATAATTGGCTTCGACCTGCAAAATTAGTCACCCCTACTTAAGCCCTCAAAACTGGCTTCGATTAGCAGAATTGGTCACCTCTACTTATGACCTGAGAATTTTCTTCGATGGAATTGGTCACCTCTACTTAAGCCCTCAAAATTGTCTTCGACCAACAGAATTGGTCACCTCTACTTAATCCCTCAGATTTGTCTTCGACCCACAGAATTGGTCACTTCTACTTAAGCCTTCGGAATTGGCTTTGATCGGCAGAATTGGTCACCTATACCAAAGCCCTGAGAAATGGCTTTGATCGACAGAATTGGTCACCTATAATTAAACCCTCAGAATTGGCTTCGATCCACAGAATTGGTCATTTCTACTTAATCCCTCAGAATTGGCTTCGACCCGCAGAATTGGTCGCTCCTATCTTAAGTCCTTATAATTGACCTCGACCCCCAAAATTGGTCACCTCTACTTAAGCCCTCAGAATTGTCTTCGACCCGTAGAATTGGTCATCTTCAACTTAAACCCTCCCCCTCGAAATTGGCTTCAACCCTCAGAATTGGTCGTTTCTACTTAAACCCTCATAATAGGCTTCGATCCTCAAAATCGATTGCTCCTACTTAAGGTCCTCAGAATCGATCTCGACCCATAGAATTGGTCACTCCCTAACTTAGATCCTCATAATTGACCTCGTCCCACAGAATCAGACATCCCCTGCACTTCCTTAGGTCCGTAGAATTAACCTCTTTCTAAAACATCATGTGGTGTGTATTCGATGACTTTCTCTTTTTCCAAGCTCATCTATCAAGGGGCTCTTTACACACCACATTCTAGGACCCCCTAATTATCTTCTTACGTCCCTAACACCACCCTATTTCATTATAAACCCTAGTTCATACTCCGAATACCGATTTAGAGGCCATTGAGCACTCACAGGATCATTTAACTCCTACTAACTCTATTGTCAGAGAAAAATCTCTTATAATATTCGAAGGTCTCTGAATCCCCATTCCAATATTCTACCCCATGCGTGAATCGGCATGACTGTTCATACAAACGGAGGCACTCTCGGGACCCAATTTGACTATAATCAACTTCATGGTCAGAGAGAACGCTCTTTGAATATTTGATGGGCACTGAAACCCCTTTCCAATGGTCCACCCCGTGCACAAAATGGAATAATCGTTCGGACGAACAATTTGTTTTCCTTCAAAAACTGATTTGGAGGCCACTGGGCACTCCTAGGATCTATTTGACTAAGGTCAAGTCCTCAGATCGATAGACACTGAATGAATATCTGAAGGTCACTGAATACCCTTTCCAATGGCCCAACCCATGTGCGAATCAACCTTACGGTACGAACGAATGACATATTTTACTTCGACCAGTCATCGGGTGCTTCCAGGCCCCGATTGACAAAGGCCAACTTTATGAACTGAGCGAAGCTCTTTGTAATGTCAAATTAATTCGTATAACCTTTCCAAAAATCTACCCTGTTCATGATTCGGACTTGCCATTAGAACAAACGATACGTTTCCATCCGACGATCCCTCGTCCAAAGGTTCAATGAGCAATTTTGAGCTAGGTTTGACCCAAATAAAACTCACGAACTTGAGAGCATCCCAAAGGAATATTGAAGGTATATGAATTACATTTCTAACGGTATGCCCCGTTCGCGATTTGGATCAATGGATTGCATTTTATGACCATTTTTTGAAAAAATATGCGCGATACTGCCCATTGGAAAGTCCATTTCCCTACCTATCGATAGTGTATCTAGGGTTACTAGCCAATTGGCAAGGATGGGACCATGCTAATCGGCACCCCCTTACCCTATAAATAGAGGTCATGACCTCACTTCCAGATCACACCTTAGATCCATCAGCATCGGTGATCTTAGCAACATTCCCTTACAATCACTGAAGTTTCTTTATGTGAAAATCCATTCCATATTATATTCCTATCCTTTTTATACCCAATGTGGCAAAATCTTATTCTCTCTCATCAAACACTCATCTTAACATTCAAGGGAGTTCATCCAAGATTAAGATCAAGCTTCAATTCTTCAAAGAAGGTCAAAATCCTTCCTTCTCTCTTTAAATTTCTTATTTTTTGCATTAATTACATAAACTCATAAGTTAGTTTTTACTTTAGTCCATAAAAATTAACATCTCACCTTTTTATTAGTTAAATTGCACATACTTTATTTTTATAAAAAAACCAAAACAAACAAAAAGAGGGTTACACCTATAAAGTCCAGTGGGATTATCCATCACACTTTTTCAAAACTAAAACACATTTTCTACACACACATACAGTAAAACATTGTGCCCGATGAGGTGAAAACTGGAGAGAAAAAGGTGTTAAAGTTTACGGATGGACTCAATTGCAGGATCTGACAACACTTATTGGGTAATCCATCATTAAATACTTACACTGAGGTCATCAATGCCGCACTTATTCACTGTCAAGATCACTGCTTTCATGTGAAGGGAGGCAAGAGAGTTAGACATTCTAGCCAGTAGGGCAAGACGGGGGGAAATGGTGCTAGTGGGTCACCGCAGCAGCAGCCACCCAGATAATATGCATGGGATACCCAGTAGGGGGATCTTACTAAGAGGTTCCTGTCAGGAAAATTTAGACCAAGCGATAGTGGGTTTAGGGAGGGCTAATAGCATCATGTTCCTCAGGGATAACAAGACCAAAGGTATAATGGGGGCGTCCATCAAAGCGGAGGCCACCAGGGCTAGAGATTATGGCAGCCTTGACATGGCCAACAAGGGTAGAGGAAGGGGGATTTCATGGGCTAATGCTTTATTTATGGAGAATCAAGTCATATGCCCAGAGCTTGTTCACAGTGGGCCAGGGGTCAGCAGCAGGGTGCCCAGTAGGGGCCATAGGAATAGTTACTACCTAAAAAACCACCAGATCCAATGGTCCCACCTCAACAGGGACAGTTTCAGTAGGACGTGTCTACAGCATCGACAATGCGATGATTTCTGACCAAGCATAAATTCTTCTGAATTTAGCCCCTTAAGTTAGTGATTTTGATATCCCAAACAAAGTAATTGAATCATTTTTATTCCATATCATTGCCATTGACTGTTTCTAACAATTTCCCCGAGTTTCGTGTATTCCTGATGGATTTTAAAGGAATTTAGTGCAAGAAAAGAGAGAAAGAAACCGGAAGAAAGGAAAAGAAAAAAGGAAGAAAAGTCAAAGGGCAAAAGCGTAAATTTCTACCCAGAGTTAGAATTCGACGTCTAAAGGGAAGTTGAAGAGCTTGATTTCATAAGAGCATCCTAAAGGAGGAAAATCCTATTGGACCCAAGGCCATCACCCCCACCGCTGCCCCATAACCTCAACGGTTGGTCTCTCACTCCAAAGCGACCTCCCGTGATGAAGTTCTGGAAGTCCTTAAGCAAGTAAAAATTAATTTACCTTTTCTCGAGACTATACAGAGAATTCTTGCGTATGCTAAGTTTATTAAGGACTTACTCACGGTGAAACGCAAGTTAAAGGTAAACCGGAATGTCTCTTTGGCCCAAAATGTCAGTGCAGTCTTGTCAAGTGACTTTCCATTAAAATATAAAGATCCGGGTGCACCCACTATTTCGTGTATCATGGGGAAGAACCTAATCGAGAGAGTTCTAATAGATTTAGGGGTGAGTGTTAACATTATGCCCTATTCCATCTATAGGCAACTAGAACTGGGGGACCTTAAGCCCACAAATATGACTCTCCAGCTCACGGATCGTTCTGTGAAGCTTCCTCTGGGAATTGTTGAGGATGTGATTGTACAAATAGACACTTTTTACTTCCCGATGGATTTTGTCATTTGGGACGAAGAACCCTCCATTCTCCCAAGTAATCATGTTCCCGTTATACTTGGCCGCCCATTTTTAGCTACAGCGAATGCTCTTATCAATACCCGAAGTGGGCGTATGCAATTAACTTTTAGGAACATGACCCTCGAAACAAATATTTTTAATAATTCCAAGAGAGAGGGTGATGAAGGGTAACCGCGAGGGTTGGATCTTTTGGGGGAAGCACACGAACAAGAAAGAACTTACAAGGAAGATCCATTAGGGGAAGGTTGTGTTGCGCACAGTGAGAGGAGTGGTTACAACATCGAGAGAAAGGTAGGGGATGTATGTTTAGTTAATTCATTCGAGAGCATGAGTGAGCCCATGAACAGGAGTGAAAGAGGAGATTTAGAGTGTGTCGGGAGAGGCTCGTCGAAATACTTAGAGGAAAGAGAATGGCAGAACACTATCGATACATTTCTCCTCGATTACCACCCACCCACACCACCCTCTCATTCTACGCATGACCACGAAAGGCAGGTTGAGGACACCAAGCAAGAGAGAGAGCTAGAGGAGTTGAGCCTAGCAGAGTTTGAGAGCGAGTTCGGACAGGTGGATGCACGCCTAAATGATGAAGTCCAATCTTTCTGGGCCTCATTTCATCATTTAGATGAAAGCGAGTGGGAAAATAGAATTGATGCATTTCTCCTTCCCAAACCTCCACCCATACCATTTGAGTCTTCGGAGGTACTTGAAGATAAGACTCAAATCTCGTCTGACTTAGAGACCAACCCACGTGCTACGCAACAAGAGGAACCTTTTCCAGTTTATCATAATGCATCTCCCAATCTTTCCTTTATCTATGGGCACGGGCCCAATTTGTTCCGGCTATTCACGTATGATGGTAAGACGGGAGCGACGAGGAGCGCGTCATACCCAGTGAAAGGGGTCGGGTGATTTCTGGAGAGAGATGAGAGGTCGTCGCACCCCCGACGCGTATGGGGTGATTTTTGTTGTATTTTTGAGTCATGTATAAGTGTCATATAGTGTCTTGTTGCATTTTAATAATTTGCTTGTTTTATTTGTCGCACTTATTCTTTTTCCTCTTTAAATTTTAATCCTTTTGATTGACGACAATGCAAAAGTCTAAGTTAGGGGGGGTGATAAGTGCATCTTTCTAAAACTGTACAAATTTTTAAAATGACAAATATATATATATATATATATATATATATATATATATATATATATATATATAGAGAGAGAGAGAGAGAGAGAGAGAGAGAGAGAGAGAGAAAATTTTAAAAGAAAAATAAAATAAATAAATAAAAAATTCGAAAAGCCAAAAATATTTTTATTCAAAATAAATAAAAATTGGAATTTAAATTTATCAAAAATGTCACCTTTATTCTATTTAAAGTCTCAAATTGTTAACAATCAAAATGCACTAAGCCAAAATTGACCGAAGATGGAAATTGAAAGAAAATTGACGACTTTACGAATAAGTGTGGAGGTTGATCAAACCCGGTAAGATTTTGAGCCTTTCAATTTTTTTTTGAGTTTTTAAATCAATCCGAGTTTATGATTAACTCAAAGTTCTTTTCAGCGTTTTAATAAGTCGTTGATGATCTCAATCCTTTGTTTTGATCAGTTATGGAAAATGTGTGAAATGTTATCTTGAAATTCGTGCTAAATATATCTCTAAACTTAATTAATCTCGAGTTGCATATGATAATGTGATTAGCAATTTGGACAATGAAGTAGGCCCTCATTTGTTACCCAAAAATATTAGCCATAAAAAGTTGTGAAAAACAAAATTATCCCTTTGCAACCCAATTTGAGCCTATAAAATATTTTCCTTTCGTTTGATATCCGGAAAAACCCAAATAGCCCGAAATTGTGAAAATTGAGAAAATTCATCAAGTAAGTACAAATTGTGCAATAAAAAGGGGCAAGAGAAAAACAGGAAAAAAAATGCTCAACAAAAAAATAGTGAAAAAAAAATGAAAAAAAATGAAAAAAAAAGAAAAAACTGAAAAGAGAAAAACAAAGAGAAAAATGAGCAAATGCCCGAAAAAATCACTAATGGACGTCAAAAGGATATTTTTCAATTTCGAACAATCCGTCTATTCCCAATTTTACCCTTTACACCTTTTAACCCAAAAAGTCCTAACTGAGTCCGAATGGCGAAATTAATTACTGCATGGAGAGCTAAGACATGAAAAGATAATAAAAGAGATTAAAATGGTGTGATTAAGAGATGATGTTTCCCGTTTCCTAACAACTATATTCTGATGATGAAATCTTTTCACCATATATTTCCTTCTTTTTCAATTTTGTATGCGTGACTTCGTGTTCTGTTATATTTACTCTTTATATCATGCATACCAAGAGAAAATAGCCGCAATCCGAGTGATTCGTTTGTGAGTGCATCCGTAAGAATTTGAATCAAAATGAATTTTTGAAAAGTAACGTAATGCTCAATCGGTGGAAATTTGAGGTTGAATTTTTGGCTTTGCACACACACACACTATGGTTTGAGACATTTGAATATGAATTTATGGTGATTATTTTTTGAAAAGTTTAAATTGTACAATTTTTAAGTATTTTGATATTTATTTGAGTCAATAAAGAATTTTGTGGGTATATTAACTGCAAACCCTCACGAGACAAAACTCGTCCTATTAGGGTAACCTAGGGGTTTAAAGGCTTGTTGCATATGCTCAATGAAATCGCATGCCTGGGATAGTGGAATTTTAAAGGAATTCTCAAATAGAACAATCGGTAGCTTCATTTACATTGCCTGGGACGTGCAAAGTCCTAAGTTAGGGGGATTTGACCAAGCATAAATTCTTCTGAATTTAGCCCCTTAAGTTAGTGATTTTGATATCCCGAACAAAGTAATTTAATCATTTTTATTCCATATCATTGCCATTGACTGTTTCTAACAATTTCCCCGAGTTTCGTGTATTTATGATGGATTTTACAGGAATTTAGTGCAAGAAAAGAGAGAAAACGCCTAAAGGGAAGTTGAAGAGCTTGATTTCACAAGAGTATCGGAAGAAACGACACTCAAAACGAAGCTCGAGATCAAAAGTTATGGCCAGTCAAAGATGAAAGAGAAAAGTCAACATGGAAGAAAATCGGACCGATCCGGTAGATTTCGGACCGATTCGAAATGACACAAGTCTAGTAGACCCTGGATGGATGCCAAACCGATGATAGCCAAACCGATCCGGTGGGATTAGGATCGATCTGGTATAATAAAAAAGAACCGATCCGGTGGGATTCGGACGAATCCGGTATAATAAAAAAAAGAACCGATCCGGTGGGATTCCGACCGATCCGAGGGCTATCCGGACCGGTCCGACTGTGCGAATTGTTGGCATTAATTATGCAGATCATGAGGTGCATAGCTGGTAAAATCTTGCGCAACAAGCGATTCTAGCTGTCAAATTCGTGCTACTTGGTGCTATAAAAGACCAAGCCCTACCTCTTTCTAAGGGGGAGTCGAATTCTAGAGAGTAGAGTCGAATTATAGAGAGTAGAATAGCATTTTAGAGAGAGATATAGAGTTTTTAGTAAATAAATTTCATATTCTTAGAAAAGCCCTAGTTTGTAAGAACAAGAATTATTTATGGATTCAATCATCTCTCTCCCCTAGTGCAGATTTCAAGTATCAAATTCCATTCTCTTAGTTAATCTCAATTTTTATTTTCAATTTAATCATCTTTTCTTGTTTTGTAATTTTTATTTTTACCATGTTTCTTAGATCCACAATTATATGCATTGTTATGAAATTGTTTTCCCATAAAATCATGTCTAGCTAAATTTTCAAGGGTTGGGGTACATGAACTCATTTCGAGGTAAATTATCCATGTAGAAAATAGAGGGTAAATTAAATATTGACCAAATCGCGTATGGAAATTATACGAACATAGCCGATCTTTTAATCTCTCTTGCCCTAGGTACTTGGGATGTTTAAGAAGACTATGCAAGTATAATTGTTTATTCTCCGCTTTGTATTTGCCTTTGATTTCATATGATGCGAGCTAGTTCCCTCATATATGTAATGCTTAGGATCTATAAAGACTGGATTTGGTCAAGAATTTCAATTTACAATGCTAGTATTCTATACGATAATTTACTAAGGAATGAAGGATTGTACTCCACCCTATTTTCTCTCATATTCATATTTGGTTTCTTATAATACTTAGAGTTTTTGTGCATGTAGTTTTTTTTTCAATCATCTTTTTTCTCTTCTTTTCTTTTAACATCAACTTTAGGATTAAACTACCTTACCTTTGTCGTCACGTTCACACGTCTTAATTCCCTGTGGATTCGATACCCAGACTCGCCACTATACTCCTTAAGAAGTGTAGTTACAAGTTTAGGTATTTTTTTGTATTGGGGTTGGAAGCCGATAACAACGACTAGCGTATTACACGGACGCTCGGTTTTTTCCACTCGATCAATTTCATAGGTGCCGCAAGTGCCACCAGTTATTGAGGGTACATAACCTATTTATGGGCATATGGGTCAGGTTTTATTTGGTGTGGGGGCATCACATACTTTTATTTCTACTAGATTTGCATGAGCGTACGATTTATTAGAGGCAACCGATAGTATTTATATGTGTCTCGATTCACCGTTAGGTAGTGGGGCCTTTATCCATTCCATTTGTATGGGAATGCGGATAGATGTTAGCAGATTACACTTTACAGTCGACTTGTTGGTGCTAGATATGATGGGGTATGAAGTCATTCTTGGAATGGACTGGTTAGCGAGGTATAGGGCGATGGTGGATTATTTTAGTAGGATCGTTGTGTTTTCCATTCTAGGGCAAGAGATGTTTTTGGTAGCGATCCTCTTCCCGATGGAGGGTCTAGCACGCACATGTACTATATCTAGGAAGAGACCTCACAGGAGGTGGTTATATCATTAAATTCAATCCCAGTGGTTATAGAGTTTGCCAATGTTTTCTAGGAGATACCTAGTTTTCCACTGAGAAGAGAGATTGAGGTTGTCATTGATTTGGCATCGGGGTCTAGACCGATAGCACATACATCGTATCACATGGCTCCATTGGAGATGAGAGAGTTGAGGGACTAGATTCATCATCTCTTGGGGAAGGGTTTTATCCATCAGAGTACATTCCCATTGGGCTTAGTATTTTTTATGAAGAAATCGGATGGATCGCTGAGGTTATGTATTGATTAACGAGAGTTGAACAAAGTCACGATAAAAAATAAATACCCATTGCCCCGTATTGATGACCTATTTGACTAATTGAGAGGAGCATACTACTTCTAGAAGATTGACATGAGGTTGGGTTATCACCAGTTGCATATCAGGGAACATAATGTCCCCTAAAGTTGCATTCTTGATGTGGTATATGTCATATGAGTCTAGGGTTATGCCGTTTAGAATAACCAATGCACCAGTTGTATTCATGGATCCTATGAACGGGGTTTTCAGAGGTTTCTTAGACCAGATCATGATTATTTTCATAGACAACATTCTGGTCTATTCTTGGACTGAGGGAGAGCATGCAGAGAATTTGCATATGGTTTTGCAGACATTACGGGACCATCAGTTATAAGCCAAGTTCGAGAAATGTGGGTTCTGGTTATAAGAGGTACATTTATTGGGCCATATTGTATCTGATAAAGGAATTTTAGTGGATCCAAGTAAGGTAACATTGATGAAGGAGTGGGGTCAGTCCATGACACCGACGGAGGTGCGTAGCTTCTTGGGATTAGCTGGATAATATTGTCACTTTATTAAAAGGTTTTTGAAGATTGTGTGTTCATTGATGAATCGAAATCGCATGGGGGTTCTAATTGTGTGGGATGACTGCTGTTAGTTGGCTTTCAATGAGCTAAAGGAAAAATTAACTTCAACACTAGTACTCGCAATGCCAAGGGGTGGTGTAGAGTACTTTTTATTCGTAAATGCATCCTTACCGGGACTTGGGGGGTTTGCTACAGCAGGAGGATTGGGCTATAGCTTATGCTTCTCACAAGCTTAAGTCCCAGGAGAGGAATTACCCCAGGAACGATTTGGAGCTTACAGCGGTAGTTCTTACCTTGAGGAAATGGAGGCACAATCCCCTGGGAGAGAAATTCAGTTTGTTCATAAATCACATGTTAATACATCATATGTTTACACAAATGTATCTCAACATGCAACAGCATAGGTGGCTAGAATTCATGAAAGACTATCAGTTTGACATCTATTAAAACACAAGGAAGGTTAACGTAGTGGCTAATGCATTGAGACGATGGCCTACGGAGGAGTTAGCAGCAGTCTGGAAAGCAAAGTGGAGTGAACTTCAATATGATGATGCAGTGGCCAGAGCATGTACGGTAGTGTTGACTATCACTCGATATCATTATGCGAGTTGTGAAAGTGCAAGCAAGGGATCAATAATGTCAAGACAGGGTGCGTCAGTTATTAGCTGAGGGGACGCAGTTCTACTTGATCAGTTCAAAGTGAGGCTTACGCTTCAATGGGAGACTTAAAGTCCCAGAAAATGGGAACCTACAACATGTAATGATAACAAAGTCTCACGTGTCATGATTTTTTGTACATCTAGGTGGGGATAAGATGTACCAGGACATGATGAGAAAATATTAATGCAATAGGATGAAGCGAGACATTTTTGAGTTTATATCAAAGTGTGCCACTTGTTAGTTAGTGAAGGTAAACCATCAGAGACCAATCGGAATTTTTCATCCATTAGAGATTTTAGTTTCGAAATGGTAGAGTATATTGATAGACTTCATTACGGGGCTACCCACATCATAAAGGTGCCACAATTCTATATTGGTCATTGTGGATCGCCTGACCAAGGTGGCCTACTTTTTTCTAGTTCGAACGGAGTATACGACGGGATAATACACCCAACTTTTTATATCCGAGATAGTGAGTTTTCATGGGGTACCAATTGTTATTATGTCTGACCAGAACAAGATCTTCGTGTCCCAAAGTTTTCAGGAGGCTATGGGGATTGAATTACGATTTAGTATGGCTTACCATTCACACACAGAGAGGCATACTGAGAGGGTTAATCGGCTGTTGAAGGATATGCTAAGGACGTGCATACTGGATTTTAGGGTATGTTGGAAGTAGTACCTTCCACTGGTAGAGTTCACCTATAATAACGCTTACCATTTCACTATAGGCATGAACCTTTTAAGGCATTGTATGGACGACTTTATCGTTCACCCACTTATTGGTTAGATATGGGGGAAAACAAGCCTCTTGGACCACAGATGATCGAGGAGACTTATGCAAAGATTGAGCTAATTGAAGGTCGTATACAAATAACTCAGGACCGGCGAAAGAGTAATGCACATGCAGATAGAAGGCACGTTGAGCTTGCAGTAGGTAGACATGTATTATTGCGGGTGTCTCCTATAAAAGGAGTTATGAAATTTGGGAAGAAGGTTAAGCTAGCACAAAAGGTATATAGGGACTTTCCCGATTATTAAGAGATAAGGTCAGTTACGTATAGGCCCGCCTTGCCAAAGCATCTGCAGTGGTTTCACAACGTGTTTCATGTGTCATTATTGAAGAGGTAATAGAGGAGTAAGATGGCATATTGGAATATGCCAATAGAGTATATTGATCTATAGTCCGACATATCATATGAGGAGAGGCCAGTTGTTATCCTGGATCGTAGTGAGCATAAGTTGCGGTTAGAGGTGGTCTCCTTGGTTCATGTTCATTAGAGGCATCATAATGACGATGAGTTGATATGGGAGCAGGAGGATGATATAAGAGATAAATATTCGGAGCTCTCTATTCCAGGTAGTCCCGAATTTTGGGCAAGAAATTCCATTGTTAGGGGGAGCATGTTACACCCCGTATTTTTAGCATTTTTAAATTACACGTGTGCATGTAATTTAATTAAAAATGAAAAATACTGAAAATTCAATAAATATTAATTAGAGAGAAAAATATTAATATTTATGTGAATATATTTACTAGTATGATAAGTAAATAAAATTATGTCAAATGATATTACGTTGTAAGTGAGTAAAAATCGACAGGTTTGACGATATCTCATTCGGGACACGCTTGTGGGGTCGTATTGGGAATGAGATGGGAGAATTATGTTAGGTGACTCGGATGGTGATTTCAAGTGTGCCAATGAACTGGAATGGGTCGATGTAGTCAGAATTAGGTACTTGGGGGTAGTAATCAGGTTTCGAGGACTCTTTAGACTAAATGAGACCCGTATAAGGCGTTTGGCTCACTTACACTAAACACTTAGCCTGATTTCGGGATTGAGATTATATCTCGGGAAGGTGGATGGAGTGGACAGCCATTCCACCATTCCAAAAGACCTAGGGTTGAGAGAGAGGAAAAAAGTGAAGGGATAAAACAAGAGAAAGTGAAGAAAATCATTATGTGGTGACAATTGGTGAAATTTCGAGTGTAGTACAATTGTGCAAAGAATATTCATAGAGGAAAAATCAGTATTTCAACAATTTAAAGGCAATTGTTTCTCTTGCTTTGGTGTTCTATATTGCTTCAATATTTCATATCAAATTTGATGTTATCTTGAATGAAGGGGTGGGATTCACATGTAAAATGGGCTTTTGCATTGAAATCATTTAAGAAATAATTTGGTTATGATCCCATAATAAATCTGAGATTGATTCATATAAAAAGATGTGATCCTGGATGGTTATTATGAGAATTTAAATAATCTTAAAGTTTCATTTAGAAAGTAAATTATTCTTGAATAACTATGTTGAATCCCATGAATTGAAATGTTATCGGATGAATTCGGACGTAATAATGAGTATAATTACATTAAGGATTGGTAGGAATATTAAATTCCAGGTTATTTGATGTTGGGTATATATATAGTTGATGGGATGAAGAAGAAACCCATCAAAAATTTGGCTTTCTGCTCAGGGGAAAATAACTGGCTCACTGGGTAAGGGCGAACCAGTTCGCCCATCGAACTGGTTCAGATAGCCTTGCGAACCGGTTCATCTGGCAGGGCTGTCCTAATTTTTATTTGTTGTTATTTCTTGTGTCGTTGAGGGTTTGACTTTATTTAATTAGTTATCTAAGCGGTTTAGGATTTTTGGGAATACATAGGGGAGACTATAACCTACCTAGGGTTAGTTGGGAAATAAATTCGAGTATGGGAATGCGAGTGTTTTAGGGTGAATGGCACTCGAAATATAATTAATGAAATTGCTTTGGGATTTCAAAGAGAGTTAGGATACGAGATGGAGTAGAATACCTTAGTGAATGGAATTTTAATTATTTTGAATTTATTATGAGTAAGTGAATACTTGAATATTTGAGAGTCCGGGGTAGACTCGAGAATTATGGGCTAGTGCTACGAGTCAATAATACACGTTTAACCGGTCGTATATATATGTTTTCGAGGAGATACCGCATTTGCATATGTTCGGGAGTTTTCCTATGTTTTCCAAGAGATACCGAGTTTAACCCCTAGAAGAGACACTGAGTTTGTCATGTATTTAGCACCAAGGTCTAGACCGATTGCATGTGCATATTATTGCATGGCTCCATTGGAGATGCGAGAGTTGAAGACCAGATTCAGCATCTCTTGGGGCAGGACTTTATCAGCCAAAGAACATTATTGTGGGTTGATTCGGTATTATTTATAAAGAAATGGAATGGATCGCTGAGGTTGTGTGTTGACTATAGAGAGTTGAATAAGGTCACGATCCAGAATAAATACATGTTTCCCTGGATCGATGACTTATTTGAACAATTGAGGGGAGCAACCTATTTCTCTAAGTTAACTTGGGGTCGGGTTATCACCAGTTGTGTATTAGGGACCATGATGTACCTAAAACTGTATTCCTGGTGCTGTATGGGCTAACCAATGCACCAGTTGTATTCATGGATCTTATGAATGGGTGTTCAGATATTTTTTAGACCAGTTCATGACTATTTTCATACATGACATTCTAGTCTACTATAGGACTAAGGACGAGCATGTAGAGCATTTGCGAATGGTTTTGTAGATGTTACGGGATTATCAGTTGTACTTTAAGTTAGAGAAATGTGGGTTATAATTATAAGAGGTTCAATTCTTGGGCCATATTATGTCTAATGGAGGCATTTCAGTGGATCCAAGTAAGGTAGTAGTGGTGAATGAGTGAGATTATCACACGATACTGATAGAGGTGCGTAGCTTTTTGGGATTAGCTAGGGACAATCATTTCTTTATTAATGGGTTTGCAAAGATTGAGGGTCCATTGATGAATCTAACTTGCTAAGGGGTGCCATTTATGTGGGATGACTATTGTCATTTGGCTTTCGATGAGCTAAAGGAAAAATTTGACTTTGGCACCAGTACTCGCACTACCTAGGGGAGGAGTGGAGTACTTTGTATTCATAGATGCATCCTTATAAGGACTTGGGGGTATGATACAGTAGGAGGACCGGGATATAACTTATGTTTCTTATAAGATTAACCCCCACAAGATTAATTACCCAATGCACGATCTAGAGCTTGCAACGGTCATTTTTTCCTTGATGATACGGAGGCACTATCTCTAAGGGGTAAAATTCAATCTCCTTACGGATCATAAGTCACTGCAATATCTATTCACACCGAAGGATCTCAATATGCGATAGTTGAGGTGGCTAGAGTTTGTGAAGACTTCAGTTTGACATCCAGTACCACCTGAGGAAGGATAACGTGGTGGCGAATGTGTTGTGCCGACGGCCTATAGGGGAGTTTGCAATGGTCTGGAAAGCGAAGTGCAGTGAAATTCTGTAGGATGACGTAGTGGCTAGATCATGTATGGCAGTGTTGACTATAACACTTGAGATCATTATACGGGTTACGAAGGCACAATCAGGGGATAGATTCTGTTAGGATAAGGTGCGTCAGTTATTGGCAGAGGGGACCTACAGCATGCAGTATTGACAGAGTCTCACGGGTCGTAATTAAAGGTACATCGCGGTGGGGAAAAGATGTACCTGGACATGAGGATACAATATTAACGGGCGGGGATGAAGCATAACATTTCTGAGTTTTCCTCAAAGTCTACCACTTGTCAGTCAGTGAAGGTAGACCATTAGTGACCAATCGGGATGTTGCAGATATTGGAGATCCTGGTTTAGAAATGGGAGAGTATATCGATGGACTTCATTACGGGACTACCTACATCACAGAGGGATCATGATTCCCTATGGGTTATTGATGACCGTTGGACCAAGGGGGCCCACTTTTTTCCAGTTTCGACAATTTATATGATGGGACAGTACTCTTATCTTTTTATAGCCGAGATAGTGAGGTTACATAGGTTACCGATTAATATTGTGTCCAACCGGGACAAGATCATCGCATCCCAAAGTTTCCAGGAGGCTATGAAGAGAAAAGATAATGGATAACTCAAGAGAAAGTAAAGAAAATCATTCTGGGAGAGAATTGGAGAAATTTTAGGTGTAGGACTCTTGTGCAAAAGAGATTCATAGAGGAAAAATCAGTATTTCAACAATTTAAAGGCAATTTTTATCCTTCTTTGATGTTCTATGTTGCTTTAATATTTCATATCAAATTTGGTGTAATCTTGAAAGAAATACAAATTTGGGGTGGGATTCACATGTAAAACGGGTTTAGGGAAATGAAATCATTTGGAAAAAAAATTTGGTTATGATCCCATAATAAATATGGGACTGATTCATGTAAAAAGATATGATCTTAAATGTTACTATGAGGATTGAAATAATCTTGAAGTTTAATTTAGAATGTAAATGATTCTTGACTATGTTGAATCCCATGAATTGAAATGTTATCGGATTAATTTAGACGTAATAATGAGAAAAATTACATTTAGGATTTGTAATAAGATTAAATTCTGGGTTTAATCATGGTTGATGGGATGAAGAAGAAACCTGTCAAATTTAGGCTTTTTGCTCAGGGGAACCGAAATAATTCTCTAGGCAGGGGTGAATCGGTTCTCCCACCAAACCGATTCGGGCAGCCTTGCAAATCGAATCGCTGGGCAGGGCTGTCCCAATTTTTGTTGGTTATTATTTCGCGAGCCATTGAGGGTTTGGCTTAATTTAAGGAGTTTTCTAGGTGATTTAAGACTTTTAGGAATACGTAGGGGAGACTATAACCTACATAGCGTTAGATGGGAAATAAATTTGGGTATAGGAATGAGGGTGTTTTTGGGTGAGTGACTTTCGGGATATAATTAATAAAGTCGGTTTAGAATTTCAGATAGTGTTAGGTTACATGCTGAAGTAGAATAGCTTAGTGGCCGGAATGTTAATATTTAAGAATTTATTATAAGTAAATGAATACTTGAATATTTGGGCGTCAGGGGTAGACTCGATAATAATGGACTGGTGCTACGAGAGATTTATGCACATTTAGTCGGTTGTATATATACTCATGTACTGAGAGAGATAGTGTGTTTGTGTGTGTGTGTGTGTGTGTGTGTGTGTGTGTGTGTGTGTGTGTGTGTGAGAGAGAGAGAGAGAGAGAGAGATTTATATATGTAAAAATACCCACTTTATGAATGCTATCATTAGAGGTTGCGGATTATGGGCGGCCCTCCCTGACGTGGACCAGGAGGTGTTAGGTCGATTCCTCGGCTCATAGGAGTGTTGCATGACCATTGTATGTGAGTTTAGAGTCTATTGGGATAATGTGGTATGGTTATGATCCACGGATGTATGTCTATGATAGCCTCCATCTATATGTTTACGATTTGGGTTCAGTAGTGAAATTCTGACTCGGTGGCCCCTGAAGTGGTACGTGATGTACCTGGAGCCTGATAGCATGGTAGGGAATGCATCCTCAAGTCTTGTCTTGGGGGATGCATTTATATGTACATAACGAGTGATATATATGTATGTGTACAAGATATGACATGTATATACGTATATAAGAGTGTTATATGTATATATGTGAATTAAATGAATATGCGAACATTAAAATTATAACTAGTTTAAATTTATGTGAATCGGTTAATGTTAAGATTATAATTGAGAATTACAATGTTATAACTTATGTGAAAGATCATTGACAATGAAAGTAAATGCCTCTTAAAATGATCTCCTAACTGGGACCCCTTAAACTGCTAGACCTCTTGAGTACTATTCCTATTTGCCTTGACCTAATGGCACAACGTGTTACATTAGACCTCTTCTTTCCTTTAGTCTTCTGAAATGACTTATGATCCTGACAATTTAGTAAGACGACATTCACCATCTACGTATAAGTTATAAAATCCGAATTATGCAAGAGGGAATTCTTGATGTGCCAGACTGACCCTATAAAAAACTACTCCTTTTCCTTTTCCTAGGTGTCTACCTCATCCTAGGAAAATAATAATCGTGCAGTAAAATCATCCCTATATTCAGCTATGGTTCGGTTCTCCTTCTTGAGATCCATATATCATCTCTTCACCTCTGTTCTCACCACGGGTGGGAAGTACTTGCCATCATACTTTACCCAGATCTTAGCAATAGTCATCATGTCCCACTCCTCGAGTGTGTTGACTAACCCCAACCACTGTAGGGATGCTCCTACTAATTTGAATTAAGCTAACAATTATTTGTGCACTTATGTGCACCCAACTATTCCCAAATGCCTCTAACTATCCTTCTTCCATTATCATGCTACGGTAATGTCAGTTCTCCCAACAAACTCTAGTGGGTGTGTAACACCCAGCGCATTCCTGGCGTGGGCCGCCACCAAATCTATGTCGAGCATTGCTAAATTAAATGTCATTCTTAGTATGTGATAGATATGAGACATATAAAAAATTTCATCCAAAAGATAACAATAATATTAATCCAATAAATAATCACACATACAATAATAAAATCCATCACTATGATAATATCCAAAAATAATCCAACTCCAAAATTTATTTAAAACTCCAAATGAAATAATACAATAAAGTAACTGACTGAAACCATAGACAACTTTGGAACCGAATGGCCCAATAAAATCCATAATGATGTCTCATAACGTAAAGCGACTGAATAAAAGTAAACTTATACTAGTAAAGTGAGTAAGTAAAATGAAATACCAGATGCACCTCCAATACAATCTCTAATAACTCTTATGCAACTACTCCGACATAAAACCTAAAATATTAGTCAACGCAATGGGTCAGAGTCCACCGCATGGATACCAGCTAGTCCTCTTAAATAGGGTCCTTGAACCCAGACAATAGCATTATATGCAATAAACACGACAGTAGAATATTTTAAAATTAAACTAGATATATTAACCAGCGAGTGAAAGTAAATTACTATCTACCCATTTCTAAGTCACCCCCTTCGTCCAAGTTCAATTATTTACATTTAATAACAACTAATTATTTCATTTAATTCCATTAACCCGATGATTATTTTTATCCATCATTAATATTCGTTGCAGGACTCCTGCTTAAAGTCTTACATCATTTTAGTTGCGGTACTCTTGCTAAAAGTTCTACACCACATCCATTCCCTTAACTATGGACATTCATCTCGATTCACTGTCAGCTCTACACACACTCGAGAGGTTCCATGCATGCAGTGCCGGCTCATGCCCTAGGCAGGAGAGGAGGCTGCCTAGGGCCTCACCATATTTAAGGGCCCCTAATTTTAATAGTTATTTATTATATTATATATAAATAAATACATTCATAGAAAAAAAGTAAAAACTCTTCCTATTTTCAAGGGTATTAAAAATAACTCGATAAACAAATAAGCCCACTAAGAGTACACGATTCATTTCTTCTAAACTAACAATCCCTTCATTTCTTTTCTCTCTCCTCTCTCTCTCTCTCTATCCAAACTCCACTCTCCTCTTCCTCATTCTATTTTTCTCATACAAAGAAAAAAAAATTGCTCATCCAAAAAAAATCTGGTGGCACTAAAAAATTTCTCTTATACAAGGTTTGTTTTTTGTTTTATATATATACTATATGTAATGTATATTATATTGTTAATATTATTATATATATTTATTTTTTTTACTTTTTTGCTCTTTTTTATTTTATGAAATTATTTAAACTTAAATGATTATTCTATTAATATGTTTTTAAATGTTGACAGGTAGAAAGTGATTTTTTTTTTCAATTGGAGAAGTTTGTTGTTCGGATAATCGTAGTGAATATACATTAGCGTGATCAGGTTCTATTATTTTATAATAATATTTGTTTGTTTATGTGAAATAATTAGAAGTAATTATATTTTAGCGGCTAGATTTACTTTTTATTTGTGAATATATTCATATTTGTTGCTAACTATATACATACATATGTCTACAATAAAATAAAAAAGTGGGTGTACAAAAAAAGAAAAGAAAATGGATACAAAATTATAATTCTTGTTTTTTCATCTCAAAAAGCAAGAAAAATAATTTTTAATTAATTTATTTTATAAAAAAATTATTAAAAAAATGTAACATATATTTAATATAATATAATAATTTTTACAATAAAAGGGCCCCATATTAATTTCTAGCGTAGGGACCCGATTTTGCTTGAGACGTCCCTGCATGCACGACACGTCACTATAGTCTGTTAGCCCGTTAAATGTCAACCCACACATACTCATGACGCCACACACACCCACGCCGCTATAGCCAGTCGATCCGTTTAACTGTCAACCCTGCACATACTCATGCCGTCAATATATTTTAATACCCGTTTATTATCTTGGTCATTAATTCTCAATTTCTCAAGTTTTCTCATTTATTTCAAATTAGCCCCACCCTTTTTAATCGACACAAAATCCTCAACCCTTAGTCCCATACCTAAAGGTCTCCAATCCACAAGTATTTTCTAGCCTATCATTATGGGAGAAAACTAACTAACAAACACCACATCGCCACACTCCTAAGCTTACTAAACCACAAAACAATGACCCAAAAGCCTACTAATTAGTCCCATATCTAGAAAGTATCCTCAATAAAGGTGAGATCCCTATCGATCCCATAACCCCGTCGTCCCCGTGGTGTCGAATGTATTAAAATAAAAAAAGTTGCATAAGGCTAAATTTCCATTTATCACAATAATTCTACCAATTTAATCAACACATCACAACTATATCAGTTAATGTTCATTTAATCATAGTATTAATTAAACAATACTTTCTCATCAAATTATTCAATTTTTTAATCGCATGCATGTTATCAAATTTATACAACAAGAATTTCCTACCACGCAACATCCACAAAATTTCCATGATTTAACATAATACAATTTATTAAATAGCATCCTTATGTTAAAATCTACATGCAAACATCTTAAAGTATACGGAACTTCAATCTTTAACCTAACATGTAAGGTTTTGAATCTTCATTCATATTAGAAATTTTCATAAAAAGAGTCCCGATTTGTCTTCCACTTTTCCTAATTAATATCTCTAATTAGTTTAAATAAAACACATGTATATAGTGTGTAGTACATAATTATTGTGCAAAATATTAAGATAAATAAATAGAGGTAACCATGTCTGAGATTAGTTTGAAGCAATCTGAACGGATGAACGTGTTCCTTGTGAAAAGTTTACAAAAATCCTCTCTTGGACTATCTTGAAAAAATCTTGTTTAAGCCTTCAAATCTTGGACTGAAATCTTGGTTTAAATGGGGCTAGGGTTTTATAGATGGAAGAATATGAAAATAGAGGAGGTTGCTAATTTTTGAAAAGACTAAAATGTGTTCTAAAAGTCCTAAACCCGTCACTTTATTTTTATATACCAAAAAAAATTTGAGCCCTACTCAAACACAAACACTAAAAAATTTATTACGAACGATCGGACCGTTGGAATTGGCTGAAATTTGGAGACACAATAGCTGAAGAGGAGATGAAGATGCGTAAATTCAGCTCGATCTGATGGTCTAATATTTTAATTTTTTTTTCTTAGGTCGGATCCTCCCCTGATTTTTGTACAAAAAGTTATAATTTTCAATTTTCAATCCCAATTTAAATTCCACTAAAAACCTTCTTTTAAAATATAGAAACCAACATTTTACATACCAAAATTAAATAGATTCCAAAAATATATTTTTACAACATTTTTAATTTAACAAAGATTTTTACAACTCAAAAATATCGGGGCGTTACAGGGCGGCCCTTGACAAAAGCCTCCATCACTCTCTCCCAAATAGAGACGTGTGGCTGAACTAGTCACATCACCAGATGTGGTGGTGGCGGTAGCAGTTAGATGGAAGTTTTGTAACATAGCATCCATCACTGTGGAGATTGCTTGAGTAACTATAACAGCTATGTCTGCTTCCATAGCTATAGGTGTTACTGGTGGCAATTGCGGTTATGGCTACGACTGCGGCTCATGTTGAGGCTTATCCTTTACAACCTCATTGTTCATGAGACGTGATCTATCACACCGAGTGTTTACCATCTTAAAGAAAACAAAGTTTGTATTAATAACAAATCGCAAAGAGTACAATGATTCCCAAATATAGGACTCTATATATCAAAGAACGCAATGCAGAATGTAACAAGCGCAACACAAATCCTAAGGAAACTACAACCTTGATGCTTTAGTACTAACTGTAACAACTCCCATTTTTCACGTAACAGTCGGCCAAGCTAATACGTCGAAGATGGGGCTTATCGAATAATATTACTCTCAACATCAAACCATAGAGTAAAAACTATAACTAATCCATCCATGCATGCAAAACATAACTGGAATGCCATAATCACATAATTAAAAAAGTCTCAACACAACTGACATATGAAATATCTACACATCATGTCTCTAAATAAAAACTGGTTGAATAATAAATTTGGGTTGATGCCCATACAAAAAGACTAAAACAAATTAACTGAAACTGAAGTAAATAGCAACCTATGCTAAAACCAAAAAATTAAAACCTGCTACGCAAAGTAGAGCTGCAAGTCTGATCTTTCTTCAACATTTCTAGTCCCGCCTAATCTGAAAAATATCTTTTAATAATTTTGGGCCAGAGAGATAAAGTTGCAAGAATTAACTTCAATATCAATAAATAACCATGCACTTGATTTGTAATACATGCTACCTATCGACTCTCACATGCAATAAGTGTATTACCCCTTATCTAAGTGCAATAGTACGCACTTTACCCAACCCAAGTCATACTATGGTAACTAGTATCGACACTATCATAAATAATGAATTACAACTAATTATCACATAATAGGTATGTAACTACCTATTCATGTATGAATACAACCCCAATACTAACCCTCACACTATCACCTCCAAAAGATACAAATAAAGAACATGATATATTTTACGCAACATTGGGTTATTAGCAATTGTCTATATTTAGACTATATTAGTTATTTCTCAATAGTTATTACATCACAAGAAGGCCACTACCTTCGGTATTCGTGTTGTGCCTTTATCGGTAAGTCCATAGAAGTTCATCACCTAACGGGCTTAAGCAAAAATATATAAATAAATAATAGGGTGATCACTACACAGTAACACCACCAGCAGTCCATACCCAGACCATGTTTATGGATCAAGTCATCATGCTTCTCTCATCACAAAGTGGTGACTGCTGACTGTATGATCTACCCTAATGACCTCAACTATGTTTCGAACATTTCAGTTGGCGTATGGTACATTGTATTGATATCAAATGCAAACCCCCAACTAATAGATTCACCACTAGTAAAGGTATGTTCACATAATTATAGAATACACATATATACAACACACAATATATGTAACTAACCTATAAGATATCGCGCCTTCTATGCATACCTGCGGTCTAATCGAATTCCCACAAAATTTGATTGTGTCATAAGATAATATTCTCTATTGATAACCTTTTTCCATAGTCATAATAATTTACGTCCTTAAGTTCATACTATAAAAATCCCACTTACGTATTACATTAATTATTCTTCAAATGGATAACCTCTCATATACTCGAATCAACTAAGAAAAATTCTACGATCCATTTTTCCAACTTGACCCATCGAATTCAAGGGCCACGAATTGATTCGAGTTGGGATGCAGGCCCAGATTTGCCTGAAAATGTATGATTTTCTTATCCAACTTCCATTAATGAGTTCTAAAGCTCTGAAATCTCAATTCAATAATATTAGACTTAAATCTAAATATGGTAACAAGTTTCCATTGATTCTTAATCATCGTACAAAGATTAATTCATTAATTTCAAAGGTTAATCAATTATGGTAACCTCTTTGCCTAAAACAACAATAGTTTATAATTTTCTCTCAATTTCGGAATAAACCTTCAAATTAATACACGGATTTTATTCGTAAACATGAATAGATCCTATAATATGGATTCTAATATGATTTTCAATTATTATACTATAACAATTTCATATTTCATCACAAAAATATCAACTTTCAGCATGGGATTAATTGGTAACTAATCTTAATTAGTCCCAACAATAACATGATTAAGATAATACAAATTAAATCTCCAAACATTTGTCCAAAAACTGAAATCGACACGGTAAAAACATGATATTAAATTAAGTATATATTAGTTAATGATGTTGCAACAAAATTCTTGCCTTAGGTTTGAAGATTGGAGAATCCCCTCTTGAATCCCTTTGATTTCTCCTCTCTAGGCTTTATCTAATTCTCCCTGATTCTTATGGAAGCTAGGGTTTAGTTTAGTTGGTAATATATCATTAATAAAAGAGTCTTAGCCCCTTTAAAAACTCTAATTCTCGTACCTCTTAATGAGGCCTAATTTCAGGTCCTTAAAAGTGCCTAAAATGCTAGCCGAAATAGCTCAAAATCCCCCCTAAGGATATATCTACCCCCAAGCCCAACTTAAAATGTTTAAAACACATAAAATGGACTCTTTATCACCTTGGAGTCCACTAAACTAACAGGGTAAAATCTCTCGGAGTAAAATAAAATGGCACGCTTAACTATTTTACATGTTAATGGACATAGTCCATCTCATTAATAACACATTAATTAAAATTACATGCGGTGCAAAAAATTAACGTAATATGCCCACTTAATTATCATTTAAATACGCAAAGCATGCGGTACAAACAAATCACGTAATAATGCACAATGTAAATTACCCAATATCCTAAGAAATTATTAATTCTCGTTTATTATTTTCTACCAATTAAATGACAGAAGTTTACAGTACGTTCCTTCGGAAGGACCATAAACTTCATGTTCGATAGTGTAATTCACATTGTAATATTTTGCATGCGTAGTATACAGTGACACGTAAAAAAAATGGCAGAACGATATAAAAGTTTTCTTATCTCAATTATCATGCTTAGTAACTTAAAGACAATTATTTTCTAATAAAATATGATATTTTCTACCAGAAGAGTATAACAACTTGAAATCAAAGTGTTTTAAGGTCAGTGAAAATATATATGTTTAACTTTTAAGTTTTGTTAGAACAACAATATTTATGATAAATAGTTTGTGGCATAGCCTGAATAGATTACACTAGGGCTGGGTATCGGTCGGTAAATAGGGAATACCAATACCAAACCGATTCTAATAAGCTAAAACCAAATTTATCATTTGTACCACTTGGTACAACCTTATTTAAATAAAAACCATACTGCACATTTTGTAGCAAATTGCGATAAAATCGATAATTTCGGTAAAATTTCTATTGACAAGTTGCCCAACTCAAATTATTAAATTCAAAATTAACTAGGCTACATCATTTTTTATTTAATCAAAAAATATTTTAACCAAAATAATGACAACGAAAATAACATAATGTTTCGATAAAAAATAACTAAAAAAAAATAAGGCTTAAAATGGGTTAGCTTTTTAAAGCTTGCCCAAGTAATTTTTTCAAATGAACTCAAGACTTTATAAGGAGCAATAGTAAGTATCTCCTCAAATACAACCGATGTGGGACTCTTAAAAAGAAAAAGGAATGAATCTGCATGAACGAAAGTAATTATATGAACTAAAGTAATTATATGTCCTGCTCAATTAAACTTCACGAGCAATACTCATATCTCTTGCTCAATTACTAGTAGCATAAAAACAAACATAGTGTGAGGCTTTGGTCTTTGGCTTCTCCAGAAATACTCATAAGTTCATAACCATAAGTGTGAATCTAGATAATTACACAATTCAAGCATCACTTTGGTGTTTGGCTTCTTTTTTTTTTAATATTTGTGTGCTTTTGATCATAATAGATTAAAGAAAATTACATGACTATTAAGTTAGGTATATTATATTAAAATATATTTGGTTTATCTATTTTATAATTTCGGCACATTATTACAATAAATTTGATAATTTACGTTTTTGTATTTTAAAAGCGGTAATTTCGGTAAATCAATTTTTTAAATGTGTACACCAAAACCAACCACAAAAAAATCGGTAATTTCGGTTACGATAGTTTCGGTTTTCGATAAGTAAAAAAAGTAAACCATAACCAAATTATTTCGGTACAAAATGGTAAAGTACGGGATTTTATCGTACCACGAACACCCCTAGATTACACTTTCTTTACAACACATCTTTTATCATTTTTCTTTAAACAATTTAGTTTCTTGCAATTTCACAACAAATGAGATGTTTAAGAAAACAACCCATATCTAAGAATGTAATAAATTTTAATAACATAATATAAAGGTAGTCTTATACTTTCAGTTTGATTGCCTTTTTGGATGCATATTCTACTCTCACTATTACGTAAATTTGTGATAATTTAATTATACGATAATGCACATTAGTTGTTTGTGTTAATTTAGATCTATTATGCTTGGTATATTAGTAGAAATTATATTTATTTCTCTTTTTGACATTTTTGTTAAATGATAATGTTTATCGTGTTTGTGTTATGGTAGTTTATGTTTTTTTAACATTTATGGAGCATTAGTATTAAAATGTGTATGTAGTATGTTTTATTAAGATACTAGGTTTATACCCGTGCGATGCGCCAGCTAGACGATACATAATTTATTAAAAAACACCAGCACCATAAATCCTTAAACAATTCAACCAAATGAGAAACAATAAAATAACATAGAGTTGTATAGAACTAATCATGTAATTCATTTCTTAAATCATGTGTTTTAATTGATCCTTTGCGGAGCATCTGAAAATGGTACCGCAACATAAAAAATTAAAGGCATGCATACATATGAAAATGTTAATTCTGAACAAATTTAACACTAATAGACACATATATTAATTCACAAAAAACATGTTCGAGATTTTTGCTTAGATTGGATTAATTCTTCCTCACACGATTTTCTGTAATTATTTTATTTATTGGGATGTTTGTGCATATTTTTCAGTTTTTACTATTAAAATCAATGGAAGGTTAAAAAAGTCAAAGATATAAAAGAAATTACAAAATATTTAAGGAGGAAAAGATAAAAGGGACATTGAAACATAAAACCCTAATACCATCTCCATAGCAAAATAACAAAATATAATTTTACAAAATCATATAATTATGAACGAACGACACTCTAAGCTAGGAAATTCAACTTAATTTGAAACGGACACCCCGCAAACATATGTATTGATATCTCACTTTTACGTATGTCGTTGTCTTCAGAAGAAAATAAAAAAAACATTTTCAAGGGATAATATCGAATGCTAAAAATTATAACAAAATAAACTAAAAACGACACGAAACTGAGTGTTATAAATGTGAGAAGGAACGGGAGATGGGATTACGCCGCCTGACTAATTATTTTAATTTCCTAATATACTTAATTGAAATATTTTGAGATAATATTAAATTCATAATCTAACATTTTTTACAACTATAAATTGAATATCTTTTTCAGAAAACTAATTTAAAAATTGCCACAACTCTAAAAAAAGTGAATTTATACTCTCTTTAAAAAAAATCACCCACTAAGATCAATTTATTAAAAATTGTATGAATCCTTGAATTATGTGGCCATCCCCGATCCTCGCCATGCGAGCGGGCGCGTGGAGGAAGGATCCTTCGGGTCTCGCGGGTCCCTCTCGGGAGCGCATCAGGCGGCGGCGTTTGAGATGTGGTGTAAAAATATAAAGATATTCAAAGTCGCTAGTCTATTTTACTCAAAACAGACCCAAAAAAAAGGGGAAGCCAGTCCGAAGGACGGAATCCAAAGACATACTGGTGCGTGCGAAACCAAAATGATTCGAGAAGGGTTCGGGGGCTTAGTTACGAAATGGGAAGGTGCTAGGCATCCATTCCGCCCTTTCGGTCTCTCATGGATATTTGATATTTTCCTTTATATTTCCCCCCGTGACATGTGTGCATGTGTATATATATAATGGAGGTAGGAATCCTCAACTTGTATCATGGAAAAGATAAAGCGAGTCATCCGTAGGAAGATATAAGAATAATACTAGAAAAATAAGATTTACACGATTATCCCTACATTGATCGTTATAATGGAACGATAAAGCATATGGAGCAATACGTCACTAAGGACAAGTATGTAGAATATAAGAAGATTAGGTTTAGATAAAATAGAATGTAAAAGTAAAGGTGAGAGAGAGGACTCGAGTCTCGGGTTTTACACCGAGATGCCTACGTAGCCTATAAAGGCATTAAAGTCCACGTAGTTCGCATACAAAACGAGGGGTGGGGTTTATCCCATAAATCCAAATGGGGGATCTCTTATTTATAAATGTATGTATGTGTGTAGAAAAAGTGTTTTAGTTATGAGAAAAAGTACGAGAATCCCTATTTTTAATTTATGAGTAAACCCTCTTTTTCTTGTTTTTTGGGTTTTTATTTATATGAAAATAAGAGATGTGCAATAATACTAAATAAAAATTTTATTAGGATGTGTGGGATGAGACAATAAGAGTGCTAAGTAATGAAAACAAGTTATTGAGAATTTAAAAAGATTTAAGAGATAGCTTGAGAAAGCTGGACCTTCTTGAAGATCTTGAGCTTGATCTTGAGTGTTGGAGAGCAACCCTTGCACTTGGATGATGATGGAGAGTGACTAATTAACCAAGTTTGATGAAAAGGATGATGAAAAATGGAAGTAAAAAAGGGATTTGGGGGTTGAAATCACGCTGCCTTCTAGAGAGGTTTCTGGGATTCGTTGAGAGTGAATTTTATCAGAACCGGCTCCCCCTTGCAAATGGGGTGAAGACCTCCTTTTATAGGCCCAGGTAACTTCCGATCGGCATATACCTATTCCTGCCTATCAACACCTGCCGATAGGCAGGGTCTGGAACCTGCCATTTGGCAATGCATTTCAGGATTTTTCGAAAAATCGGCTACCGAGGGCAAACTGTTGGAAAGGTAATTCAGAGACCTTTGAAAGTCCTTTGGACCGCTCCCGGGTTTGGGAGTTGACTTTGGGTCAAATATGGCTCGGAAGCATTTGTCGGTCTATTGGACGGGGAATCGTTCGGACGCAAACGGATCGTTTGTCCACATGGTAAGTTCGAATAGGGCACGGGGTACACCATTGGAAAGGTTAGAGATTTACTTCGACATTCCAAAGAGTTTGACCCGGTTTGGAGGGTTTACTTGAGAAGCATTCAGTGACCTCTCGGAGTCAAATGGATCATTCGTCCGCATGGAAAGTCAGAATCGGGCACGGGACGGACCGTTGGAAAGGGTATTCAGTGCCCTTTGAAGATTCATTTAGCCTTGATTGAGCTAAAGAGTTTACTTAGGTCAAACAGAGCCCGGGAGCGCCCGATGGCCTCTAGGTCAAGTTTCGAACGCAAACGGATCGTTCGTCTGCATGGTAAGTCGAAATCGCGCACGAGATGGACCGTTGGAAAGGGTATTCAGTACCCTTAAAAGATTCATTCAGTCTCGATCAAGATGAAAAGTTTGACTTTTTAGTGGGTTATGAGTAGTGTTTGGGAGTGGGTTATGAGTAGTGTTTGACTTAGGATTGGCTGGTGGGGCGATGGTACCCCGGTCAATGAGATATTGGATTATGTTCCGAAGGTAAAAGTATTGGTCAGTGGTATGTCCGACAGTTTGGTGAAAGTCATAATGAGCATCGATCTTGAAATTTCTTAGGAGTGGATTTGGCAACGGACGTGGATCCAAGGGTTTGATGAGGTTTCGACTTAACAGGGCTTGGTAAACTTTAGAGAGGGTAGCATGGAGCTCAGTGTATTCCTTTCGGATGGGGGCAGGGCGGCTTTCTGGTGACCACAATGTGGTTGGTTAAAAGATGTTGTTGATAGTTGAGACTGTAGTACTGGCAGCCTTGTCATACTTTCTAGGGGTGAACTATTCGGACACCTTCTTTGGTTCAACCTCTGTTTTAACGAGGCTTTCCTAGATTTCTACTTCTACCTCTCTGAGAGCTCAGAAGTGGGGATAGTATTGTCCTACCATCGTTGCTCGGACATGGGGCAAGAAGTTCTTCTTCACTATGTTGACATGTTCTTCCTCGGATGGCCGATTAGTCATGGTAGTTGCTTGCTCCCTCCACCGGGTTATGAAGTTACTGACTGATTCCTCAGGATTTTATTTGAGCATCTCTAAATCACGACGGGTGACCTTAAGCTCTTCGTTGTATTTATTTTGCGACATGAATTCTCGGGTTACATCCTCCCAGTTACGGATTCTGGATTCCTCAAGAGATAAAAACCATCGGAGGGCACTATCCTTCAAAGTTTGCTAAAATAATTGGGCCATCACTTCTTCATAAGCCCCTAGTAGAGTCATGAAATGATGATAACTACGAAGATGAATAATTGGGGGTCCACTCCCTTCGAACTTCTCAATATTCGGCATCTTGAACTTCTCGGGTAACCTCGCTTTACGATAAGGAGACATGTGGGTGTAGTCCATGTAATTCCAGAGATCCTGACTTGGTCAAACTTCTTAGTGAGCATCTTGAGATCCTATTTGACTTTATTCAACTCCTCCTCCTTTGGATCAACGACCACAGGTAAGTTAGCCTTAGGCTGGGCAATGTTGGGCATTGGGAGCTGGACAGGAGGCGACCCATTGGCAGGAGGGGCACATGGAGTGTGCTGATATTCTTTTGGAACCCAAATAGGCTTGGGTGGACCCATAACACGAGGGAATGGGGCCTCGGGCTCTTGAGGAATTGGAACCTGGTTTTTTTGCATTTCTCGGACCTCAGTTTGGAGGTTATCGATCTTAGACACGAGCTGAGCTAGGACTATCGTCAGATCCGGCTGTATGACTGGTGCTTGATCTGTATTCTCCATGGAAAGTTGATGCATCCTGGACTCAAAAGAAGTAGTAGAGGAATATACGAAACTCCGGGGTGATTTGACTGAAGACCGAAGCCAATAGGGAGCCAGGACAAGGACTTGCATTTGACCTGAGAAGGCGTAGGATGAAATTTATTTTTCAGAAAAAAAGGAAGAATTATTTTTGGATTTTTGATAAAGAAGGGAAAAATGTTTTTGGATTTTTTATAAAGAAGGGAAAAAAGTTTTTTGATTTTTGATAAAGAAGGGGAAAAAAGCTTTTGGGAGACGGAACTCAGCATGATTATTATGTTCTCACTTGCGTTTAATTCTCCTAAATGCAATGCCGAATAGGACCCGAGCCTGGAAAAGCGGGGTTTTCAATATATACAAAGCTACAGTTTGGACTTGTAACCAGGCTCACGAACAGGGTCCCATTTTAAAAATGCGCGAAAATTGGGCGGCAGGCCGACCCGAAATTTCGACAGAATTTCGGGTTGAAACTGGCGATCTAAAGTGCGTGTCCTAGGTTTGACACCTATATGCGGGTATACAGTTGGTTGGGTGAATTGGCATGGGTTCCCCCCTTTAGCGTGACTTCCACGATATACGTCTTGCTCTTGCGGGAAATAGGTACGTGTGGACAAGACATTTGATATAACTGAGTGTACCTGAATTGCCTCACCATATACCTCGTGGGGACGGTATGTGTGAGAGAGAATTTGATATACTCGACGTACATGAACGAATTCTTTACGATATACCTCCCGTCATGACTTCGGTTAAGCGGTACGATGCGGGGGAACCGTTCGATATATGTCGAAGGTACTTGGCCAATGGAAGGTGAGAGTCATGTCGCTTAGGCTAACTGCAACCTGCCGGACCAACGCCCTTCACGAAGTGACCCTCCAATTAATAGGTAAAATTTGGTCAATAACAATGCTCTTTGGTGATATCGTGTGAATCATGTATGATTCTCTTATGAGTATCTTATGATGGGAATGCCTTTCTTGATTATGCCAAACAGGGAGCAAAGTACAAGTACCCCAGGTACACCAAGTATGGATGGGTGATGCGTGCAACATGGGGATATATGTGATCCTAGGTGCACGTGGTGTGAAGTGTACATGGAGAATTTTCTACAAGTGTGTGAACATAAGCATAAGCATGGGATACACATGGAAAAAGGGGAACATGCAGATATGCGGGGAAACATAAACAAATATAGCATCCATGCAAATAGAGTCAAGCCCACAAACAAACAGATATCCCCAGTAGAGTCGCCACTGTGGCCGTCCCCGATCCTCGCCAAGGGGGAGAGCGTGTGGAGGAAGGATCCTTCGGGTCCCGCGCATCCCTCTCGGGAGCGCTTCGGCCGGCGTCGTTTGAGATGTGGTGTAAAAATGTAGAGAGATTCAGAGTCGCTAGTCTATTTTACTCAAAACAGATAAAAAAAGGGGAAGTCACCCCGAAGGATGGCATCCAAAGACATACTGGTGCGTGCGAAACCAAAATGATTCGAGAAGGGTTCGGAGGCTTTGTTACGAAATGGGAAGGTGTTAGGAACCCATTCCACCCTTTCGGTCTCTCATGGATATTTACTATTTTCCTTTATATTTCCCCCGTGATATGTGTGATGTGTATATATATAATGGAGGTAGGAATCCTTGACTTATATCATAGAAAAGATAAAGCGAGTCATCCGTAGGAAGATATAAGAATAATATTAGAAAAATAAGATATACGCGATTACCCCTACGTTGATCGTTATAATGGAACGATAACGCATATGGAGTAATACGTCACTAAGGGCAAGTATATAGAATATAAGAAGATTAGGTTTAGAGAAAATAGGAAGTAAAAGAAAAGGTGAGAGAGAGGACTCGAGTCTCTGGTTTTACCCCGAGACGCCTACGTAGCCTATAAAGGCATCAAAGTCAGCGTAGTTTGAATACAAAACGAGGGGTGGGTTTATCCCATAAATCCAAATGGGGGATCTCTTATTTATAAAAGTGTGTATGTGTGTAAAAAAAAAGTGTTTTAGTTCTGAGAAAAGTGTGAGAAAAAGTATGAGAATCCCTATTTGGAATTTATGAGTAAACCCTCTTTTTCTTGTTTTTTGGGTTTTTATTTATATGAAAATAAGAGATGTGCAACAATACTAAATAAAAAGTATATTAGGATGTGTGGGATGAGATAATAAGAGTGCTAAGTAATGAAAACAAGTTATTGAGAATTTAAGAGGTTTTAAGAGAGAGTTTGAGAAACTTGGACCTTCTTGAAGATCTTGAGTGTTGGAGAGCAGCCCTTGCACTTGGATGATGACGGAGAGTGACTAATTCACCAAGTTTGATGAAAAGGATGATGAAAAGTGGAAGTAAAAAAGGGATTTGGGGGTTGAAATCACACTGCCTTCGAGAGAAGTTTCTGGGATTCGTTAAGAGTACATTTTATCAGATTTGGATCCCCCTTGAAAATGGGGTGAAGGCCCAGGTAACTACCGATCGGCATATACCTGTTCCTGCCTATCGGCACCTGCCGATAAGCAGGGTCTGAACCTGCCATTTGGCAGTGCGTTTCAGGTTTTTTTGGAAAATCAGTTGCCGAGGGCAAACTGTTGGTCAGAATCACGTACGGGGCATACCGTTGGAAAGGTAATTCAGAGACCTTTGAAAGTCCTTTGGACCTCTCCCGGGTTTGGGAGTTGACTTTGGGTCAAATATGGCTCGAAAGCGTTTGTCGGTCCATTGGACGGGGAATTATTCGGAGGCAAACGGATCATTCGTCCACATGGTAAGTCCGATCGTGCACGGGGCGGACCGTTGGAAAGGTTAGGAGATGTACTTCGACATTCCAAAGAGTTTGACTCGGTTTGGAGAGTTGACTTTGGTCAACCGGGCTCAGGAAGCATTCGGAGACCTGTCGGAGTCAAACGGATCGTTCGTCCGCATGGAAAGTCGGAATTGCGCACGGGATGGACCATTGGAAAGGGTATTCAGTGCCCTTCGAAGATTCATTCACCCTCGGTTGATATAAATAGTTGACTTAGGTCAAACAAAGCCCGGGAGTACCCGGTGGCCTTTAGGTCAAGTTTCGGACGCAAGCGGATCGTTCGTTCGCATGGTAAGTCGGAATCGCGCACGGGACGGACCGTTGGAAAGGGTATTCAGTGCCCTTAGAAGATTCATTCAGTCTCGTCGAGATGAAGAGTTTGACTTTTTGGTCAAAGTGAGCCGGAAAGTGCCCGATGGCTTCTAGGTCGGTACTCGGGACATGACCTGGGTTTGTAGTGATGAAGGGAGGTACTAGGGACCTAAGGAGAGTTAGAGGTAACGGAATGGGGTGGCTACAAATTGCATAACTGAGTTAACACTTCAAATTTAATAACATAATTAGGAAAATTTTATCTCTAGTTCGATTTCAAAATTAATACTTAAATTTAAAATAAATTAATTTACCCTCTCTCGAAGCATAAATTGACATTTAACAGTTCAAAATTTAATTTTTCTAGAAATATAATAACAAATAAATCGATTAATTAATCTAACGTTGCACACTATTTCATCCCACCCCTTAAACGGGATGCTTATCCAAGCATTTTCATGTTTTCACAAACAATCATCAATAAAATTTCAAAAGTGATATAAATTGAAAGAGAAAGTAGAATTACAATACGTAAGCCTCCCTGTTCGAATTGATTTCTTGAAATGCGTCCAACTACTTCACATAAATAATTCTTAATTGAGTACAATAAAATAAAATAATTGATCTTAACAATATTCTAAACCTAAACTAATTTTTTCGTAATTTTGTGAATGCTTTTTCCTTCCAAGACTGTAAAATGAGACTATAAAAAAATAATGTCTAAAGTCGGCGATACCCCCAATTGAGTTGGTGCCCTATTTTTACAAGCCACAAAGTGCGTTATTTGAGGTTTTTGGGATTTTATTTGACTAAGTAAAAGAGAATTTTGAAAAGAGTCTTGAATATTTTTCTATAAACTTGGTTTTTAGTTGGTTGGGGAGAGTTCCTATTTTGATGTATTTGGGTTTGTCCTATTTTAAAGGAGGTTTTGGTAAGGGTGGTAAAAAATGGTTTGATTGCCCGTACAAAGGAGGGGAACCGCCGTAGTTTTATTGGCAAGTGGCTGGACTGTCCACTGCCCGGAGCTGGAGGTGGAAATGGGCAGGCCTTCTTGGGCAGAGTTTGGTCCGACCGGATTAAATGTGAATGTAGTCGATTTTTGGTTTGGGTAGGATCCGGGTCTGGGTAGTGATTTTCGATGGCGGGTTTAAGCCAGAATAGCTGGCCAGCGGAGTATTGGTGCTGCCAGAATGTTGGGGATATAAGGTGGAGATTTGGAGGTAGAAGAAGAAGATGGGTTTAATGGGCAAGATAGAAGATGGGTCAAGAAGTAGCTTTGGTCCAACTCCTACTTCTACTTCAAACTAAACATAACGTCTTATTTGGGGAATTAATGGTTGGTAAAAGATAGGTCGAGAAAGAGAGTAAAAAATTATTGAGATGAGAGAGGTGATCTGAATTGGTGATTACTTACCTATTATATAAGACGAGGAAGATGAATAGTTGCATGGAGGAGTTATAAAAGTCGCATAGATAGGAGGGATGGGAGGGGTATCATTTCATGCAGGTTTGATGGAAAAGAATAAAATTTGGAAGAATTAAAGAGAGAGATGCGTGGATAGTGGAAGCAACCAGGTGGCTGCCTCAATGACACTTCAAATTTAATAACATAATTAGGCAAAATTTATCTCTAGTTCGATTCCAAAATTAATACTTAAATTTAAAATGAAATAATTTACCCTCTCTCGAATAATAAATTGGCATGTGACAGTTCCAAAATTATTTTTTCTAGAAATACAACAACAAATAAATCGATTAATTAATCTAATATTGCACACGGTTTCATCCCACCCCTTGAACGGGATGCTTATCCAAGCATTTTCATGTTTTCATAAACAATCATTAATAAAATTTCAAAAGTGATATAAATTGAAAAGGAAATTAGAATTACAATATGTAAGCCTCCCCGTCGAATTGATTTCTTGAATTGCGTCCAACTACTTCACATAAATAATGCTTAATTAAGTACAATAAAATAAAAAATAAAATATCCTAGTAATATTCTAAACCTAAACTAATTTTTTGTAATGTTCTGATTTTCTTTCTTTCCTATACTGTAAAATGATACTGTAAAAAAATAATGTCTAAAGTCGGAGATACCCCCAATTAGGGGTGGCCATAGGCCCGAGGCCCGCCAAGCCCGTCCAACCCGCCCAATAAAAAAATAGGGCTTGGGTAAGGTAAATAGGCCCGCAAAGCGGGCTTGGCAAAATTTTATAGGCCCGATTTTTTTTCGGGCGGGCTTGGGCATGAGTTCTTAAGCCCGATGAGGCCCGGCCCGGCCCGAGGCCCGAAATATATATATATATGTGGGGGGGGGGGACTTCTATAAATATAAAAGCGTATACCAAGTCTTTTCATGTAAAGTGAGAAACTTTATATATGGACTTTGTACTATATGGAGTTTAAAACAGATTTTTAATTAAAAAAATTGGTCTTTAAATAAAAAAAATAGGTATTTTAATTTTAAAAAAAATCTTTTAATTAACATAATAGGACCCGATCGGGCGGGCCTGGGTAAAGAGCTTTCAAATCTGGGGGGGCTTGGGATTACATAATAAGGCCCGATCTAGGCCCGAGCGGGCTTGGAATAACACTTAATTTTTCAAGCCCGGCCCGAGTCCTACCGGGCCTGCCCAGGCCCGGTCCACGACCACCCCTACCCCCAATTGAGCTAGTGTCCATATTTTTATAAGCCACAAAGCGGGTTATTTGATATTTTATTTGAATAAGTCAAAGATAATTTTGAAAAGAGTCTTGAATTTCTTTCTATAAACTTGGGTTTTGGTTGGTTGGTGAGAGTTCCTATTTTGGTGGATTTGGGTTTGTCCTATTTTAAAGGACGTTTGGGTAAGGGTGGTAAAAAATGGTTGATTGACCATACAGAGGAGGGGGGCCATCGGAGTTTTGTTAGCAAGTGGATGGACCGTCCACCGGCCAGAGCTGGAGGTGGAAATGGGCAGGCCTGCTTGGGTGGAGTTGGGTCCGACCGAATTAAGTGTGAATGTCGCCGGTTTTTGGTTTGGGTAGGATCCGGGTCTGGGTAGTGGTTGCTGACGACGGGTTAAAGCCAGAATATCTAGACAACGGAGTGCTGGGGCTTTCGAAATGTTGGGGATATAAGGTGGAGATTTGGAGATAGAAGAACAAGATAGTTTTAATGAAGGAGATAGAAGATGGGTCAAGAAGTAGCTTTGGTCTAACTCCTGCTTCTACTTCAAACTAAATAGAACGTCGTATTTGGAGAATGAATGGTTGGTAAAAGATAGGTCGAGAAAGAGAGTAAAAAATTGTTGAGCTGAGAGAGGTGATCTTAATTGGTGATCAGTTACCTATTATATAAGAAGAGGTAGATGAATTGTTGGATAGAGGAGTAGAAAAGTCGCACAGTTAGAAGGGATGGGAGGGCTATCGTTTCATGCAGGTTTGAGGGAAATGAATAGACTTTGGAAGAATTAAAGAGAGAGATGCGTGGATGATGGAAGCAGCCATGTGGCTGCCTAAATGAGAGGGGGAATTAGAAACCTCTAGTGCATTTTGAGTATATTAAATATTTACACAATGCACTATAACACATACTCTAAAAATTGATATCTAGCACATATAATAACCTTGATGGTGTGAGAATTAAATTCATGCCTACTTAGTATTAGAGTTTAATTTAGCATTGAGGGTATTTTAGTATTTTCCCTTCTCCTATTATTATTAGGTGGTTGTAGTAGGTTATATATTTATTCTCTCTTCTTCCTTTTATTGTAAGACATTCTAGTGTATGGCAATATGAAACCCTAGCCCCTTTTTTTCTCTCTTTCCATTTGATTGTAGATCTTTGATATATTATCATGGTATCAGAGCGGGATCAAAGTTTAATCTCATCAACACAGTCCGCGGTACTTTTTTCGGAGGTACTTTTTCTATTCGCTCGACTGTTTTGAAGGTAATTATGGTCGTTTTCCTCCTGTTTGTTCGATTAATTGTTTAGTTCGTTTGATTTGGTTCCGTTTGGGTACTGTTTGATTGTTTATTTTCGCAATGGCTGGTGAAAGAGATGATTCGCTGCAATCAATTAGTGTCAGATTAGATGGAAAAAATTATACGTATTGGAGTTATGTTATGGAGAATTTTTTGAAAGGGAAGAAGCTTTGGGGTTACATTAATGGCGATTTAAGTAAGCCTAATGATAAGACGAATGTTGAAAAATATGCAGAGTTGTTGGATGTTTGGGAGGCAAACAATTCGAAAATCATCACTTGGATCAACAACTCCGTTGCACCTTCTATAGGTATGCAGTTGGCTAAGTATGATTATGCAAAGGATGTTTGGGATCATTTGGGCATATTGTATACCCAATCTAATTTCGCAAAAAAGTACCAATTGGAGTGCGATATTCGGGCTCTTGAGAAAAATAAATTGAGTATTCAGGAGTTTTATTCTGCTATGACGGATCTATGGGATCAGTTGGCTCTCACAGAGTCGGCTGAATTGCGGGCCTTTGCACCATATGTTGCCAATAGGGAGGAACAACGCCTGGTTCAGTTTCTGATGGCATTGCGTGATGATTTTGAGGGTCTTCGTGGGTCGATTCTTCATCGTAGTCCACTTCCAACTGTTGATTCCTTTGTTCATGAGTTGTTAGCCGAGGAGATTCGTCTCAAGACTCAGTCAGGGAAGGTAATTTCTTCGGACCCTAATCCATCTGTTTTCGCAGCCTCCTCTCGGCCTCTTTCCAGTAATCAGAACAAGCCTTATTCGAGAGTTGCAAGTGATGAATGTAGCTACTGTAAGGAGAAGGGTCATTGGAAGTCTCAGTGCCCTAAGTTGCGAGCACAACAACAACAACAATCAAATAGTCGACCATCTCAGCAGCAGTTTTCTGGTTGGAAATCCAATAACCAATCTCAGCAGCGTTCATATAGGCCTTCACATCCTAATACTGCAGCAGTTGTACCGCCATCAGACTCATTTGCATCAGGTTCTTCATCCTTAGCTCCATCCATGTCTTCTCTTGCTGAGCAGTTTCATAAGTTTCTTGCCACACAGCCTCATGCCATGTCCATCTCTTCACCAGGTAAGTCCTCAGGTATTTGGATTCTAGACTCCGGCGCTTCTAATCACATGTCACCAAATTTGTCCTCTTTTGGTTCTTTTTGTCCCACTTCTTCGTTGCCCGTTATGACTGCTGATGGTACTCCCATGCCCTCAACGGGTATTGGGACTATTGAATCACCCAACTTCTCTCTCTATAATGTTTACCACATTCCTAAGCTTACAATGAATCTTATCTCTGTTGGTCAACTATGTGATGCCGGTTACTCAGTTTCCTTCTCTTCTACCTTTTGTCATGTGCAGGATCCACAGTCTCAGAAGGTGATTGGGACAGGCCGTAGGCAGGGGGGATTGTACATCATGGAGAAACTTAATGTACCAATGGTTGCAGCTTCCAGTGTTGACTTGTCATCCTTTCGTTTGAGTTCAGATTCGTCTAGCTTTTATTTATGGCACTCTCGTCTTGGTCATGTCTCAGGTTCACGATTAAAATATTTGGCTTCCACAGGAAAATTAGGAAATTTGCATTTTCATGATATCTTTGATTGTAGCGGTTGTAAACTTGCAAAATTTTCAGCTTTACCATTTAATAGAAGTATTTCCTCTACTTTTGCACCCTTTGATCTTATTCATTCTGATGTGTGGGGACCGTCTCCTATTATTACAAGAGGAGGGTCTCGATATTATGTCTCCTTTATTGATGATTATACGCGTTACTGTTGGGTTTTTCTCATGAAACGACGTTCGGATTTTTTTGATATTTATAATAAATTTCGTACCTTTGTCAAAACTCAACATTCTACTATTATAAAATGCTTTAGATGCGATTTGGGTGGGGAATATACTTCTCAAAATTTCGGTGAGTTGCTTGATTTAGATGGAACTATTCACCAATCATCTTGTACTGACACTCCTCAGCAAAATGGTGTTGCTGAACGGAAACATCGGCACATTGTTGAAACTGCTCGCTCTCTTTTATTATCTGCATATGTCCCTAGTGAGTTTTGGGGAGAGGCTGTCCTTACTGCTGTTAATCTGATTAATAAGATTCCGACCTCTCATTGCTCAGGTTTGTCACCTTTTGAAAAGTTGTATGGGTGTGCCCCTGATTATTCTTCCTTAAAGGTGTTTGGTTGTACTTGTTTTGTTCTTCGACCTCGTGTGGAACGTACCAAATTATCTCCAAAGTCAGCTATTTGTGTCTTTCTTGGTTATGGTGAGGGTCAAAAGGGATATCGTTGTTATGATCCAGTTACAAAAAAATTATATGTCTCTCGCCATGTTGTGTTTCTTGAGCATATTCCTTTCTTTTCTATTCCCGATAGCCCTCATGAACTCACTAAATCTGATCTCTTCAATATTGATCCGTTCTCTGATAATGATGAGAGTGTGCCATCTGAAGTACCTTGCACCACCGATAGTGTGCCACCCCATATTGCTCCTATTCCTATTATTTCTACTGATGCAGGTACTTTGCCATTCGATGTTCTTGATGCTCCCCCTTTTCGTGTGGCCACCCAAGCACCTGCTGAAACGGTGGAACCTCTTTCTCGCTATCCAAAACGTCCACGTAAGTCCACTCAGTCACCAGATTTTGTTTATTCTTGTTATTCTGATTCTTTTGCTTCATTTTTATCCTCTGTTCACTGCCTCTCTGAGCCTTCGTCTTATAAAGAGGCAGTTCTTGATCCTCTTTGGCAACAGGCTATGACTGAGGAGCTCTCTGCTTTGCATCAGACAGATACTTGGAGTTTGGTCCCCTTACCTGCTGGTAAGCGGACAATTGGATCTCGTTGGGTATATAAAATCAAAACCAGGTCAGATGGGTCAATTGAGCGGTACAAAGCAAGATTGGTTGCTCAGGGTTTTTCTCAGCAATATGGTATGGATTATGACGAAACCTTTGCCCCTGTTGCGAAATTGACTACTATTCGTACTCTTATTGCTGTTGCATCTGTTCGTCAGTGGCATATATCGCAAATGGATGTTAAAAATGCGTTCTTGAATGGTGATCTTCATGAGGAGGTTTATATGACTCCTCCTCCGGGTGTTCCACATGGTCCTGGTAAAGTTTGTAGGCTTAAGAAAGCCTTATATGGTCTCAAACAGGCACCACGGGCTTGGTTTGAGAAGTTTACTGCCGTGATTACCTCTCTTGGGTTCATTCCAAGTGAGAATGATTCAGCTCTCTTTATCAGGTGCACCTCCGGTGGTCGTATTTTGGTCTCTTTGTATGTTGATGATATGATTATTACTGGGGATGATGTTGGTGGAATTACAACGTTGAAGTCTGAATTATCTCGTTGTTTTGAGATGAAGGATTTGGGGCCCCTATGTTACTTTTTGGGTATTGAGGTAGATCATTCTCCAAAGGGTTATCTTCTCTCACAATCTAAGTACATCGGGGACATTCTTGAGCGTGCTCGCCTCACTGATACTAAGATTGTTGATACCCCTTTGGAGCTTAATGTTCATCTTTCCCCGTATGATGGTGTTCTTTTGCCTGATCCCACCTTATATCGCACTATTGTGGGCAGCTTGGTTTATCTCACTATTACTCGTCCAGATATAGCTCATGCTGTCCATGTTGTTAGTCAGTTTGTTACTGCTCCTACTACAGTTCATTGGGCAGCTGTTCATCGTATATTGCGCTACTTGAGAGGCACTCGATTTCAGAGTCTTTTACTTCCTTCATCTTCTTCTTTGGAGCTGCGTGCATACTCTGATGCTGATTGGGCCGGTGATCCTGCAGATCGCAAATCAGTTACTGGATTTTGTGTGTTTCTGGGTGATTCTCTTGTTTCTTGGAAGAGCAAAAAGCAAGTTGTTGTTTCTGTGTCTTCCACGGAAGTCGAGTACCGTGCTATGGCTTCTACCACTCGCGAAGTTGTTTGGCTACGTCGGTTACTTGCAGATATGGGTGTCTCTCTTTCTCAGCCCACTCCTATGTACTGTGATAATAAGAGTGCTATTCAGATTGCTCACAATTCAGTTTTTCATGAGAGGACTAAGCACATTGAGATTGATTGTCATATTACTCGTCATCATCTTACGCATGGAGCCATCACTTTGCCTTTTGTTTCTTCTTTCGCACAGATAGCTGATTTGTTTACGAAGTCTCATCCAGTTCAGCGTTTTCGTTTTTTGGTTGGCAAACTCTCAATGCTTCTCGCTGCAGCATCGTGAGTTTGAGGGGGGGTATTAGAGTTTTATTTAGCATTGAGGGTATTTTAGTATTTTCCCTTCTCCTATTATTATTAGGTGGTTGTAGTAGGTTATATATTTATTCTCTCTTCTTCCTTTTATTGTAAGACATTCTAGTGTATGGCAATATGAAACCCTAGCCCCTCTTTTTCTCTCTTTCCATTTGATTGTAGATCTTTGATATATTATCACTTAGGTGGACCTAATTGAGGATACTAGCATGATAATGGAGAGCTAGAGCACAAAAACCTATTAGTTAGCGACAAAGAAACCCATATCCTCAACTCGTCCAACTTTGATTCCAATTTTAAGGTGCAATGGAGAATATGGACATGAACAAGATGATAGGTTTAATGGAGAATATGGACATGAACAAGATGTTCGCTAATGATTTGTGTGATCTTCTGGTTTATCTAACATGTGAACTTTATTTCACCTTTTCATCTCAGCCGCATAGATTTTACAAAAAAAAATTACGGTGTTTGTAATTTCAATTTAAATTATCAGTTTTATTTACATTTTGGAAAAATGGATACAATCTAAAATTGTGTTTGTATAATGTTTATACACGGATATAATTTTGATTTTAAGCTTGTGCAGTTATTTAGGGTTTTTAAAATTAAGGTTAAGAGTTGATGTTTTTAGTGAAGAAAATGAAATTAGGAATGGGAGAATTTTTATTATGAATTTTTTATTTATTAGTTTCATTTATTAAGGTTTCCTTTGATTATTCCAAAATTATAAATTGATTCGTTTACAAATTGATATATTAATTGTGTTTGGTTTCATTAATTAAATGATTTAATAATTACCTTATTTTAGCTCATGTATGAAATCTGAAATTGGATAATTTCACAAAAAATATGAAATGCATTCATTTAAAATATGAGTCACGTAAAGTGAATGACAGTCTCTTTCCCTCCTTTCCTCCCTTCCCCTCTCTCTCTTAATTTATTTTTATCTTTTTTTTTCTCATAGAACCTTAACATAAATTTTAGATTACCAAACATTGCGTAAATTTTGATTTAAACTCATTTCAAATCTACTAATTTACAATTAACTAATTCACATCGAACCATTTTACATAATCAAACAATTTGCACAACAAATAGGGCATAAGTATGTAGTCAAATAGGTCTTATGACTTTTTGTTTGCTCCCATAAATTCCATGGAAAATTATTTTTGCTCCAATAGGTCTTATTTGTAATCAGATAATGAATATTCACTACATGTATAAAAAGTACCTATTAAGAAAAAAATATTTTGCTAAGATCTATTAAGAAATGTCTTATATAAATAAGACTTATTTATAAAGTTACCAATTTTTATGATTAAAACATGGGATATTAAGTCAAAATATGAAAAGTTATTTTTACCAAATTTGTATTCAATGTGCATTATAATGTTGTACTTTAGATGCAGGTAAGCGTATTTAATGCACTTGTATGCATAGCATTACTTGCCAAAATATGAGTTGGATTTGTTTTCAAATGGAGACTAACGTTCGTAGGGGTGAATTAGTACTTCGGGTTTCGGACCGACACGAGACGATAAGAATTTTTTGGCACGATCACTACGGGCCTGTTTGGTTTGCAACTATAATTCTGTTTTCTGTGTTTAAATACAATTCTGATAAAAATTTTCGTTTGGCAACATGTTTTTAAACACAGAATTATAATATTCCTGTGTTATAATCAAGTTTTTCAGAAAACAGGTTTTGGGTCTTTTATAACATCTGTTTTTTTTTATTTTTCAACTCAGAATTATTCATTCTTAATATTTTAAAGCAATTATACCTTAATATATAATATACATACATAATACATTAATGTGTGTAATTCTTATAAATAAAAAATATATATGTACATATACACAAAATTACGTATGGAATAATATAAAGTTAAATAATATTATCAATAGATACATGATACTTATATATAGTTTTATACATATATTATTAATGTATGGAATAATATAAAATATACATATAGTACATATGTATTAAAAAATATTATCAATTCATGTATGTATATAATTTTATAGTGAATTATATATGTGACATCATTATATATATATATATATATATATATATATATATATATGTATGTATATATATATGTATATATATATATGTATGTATGTATAAAACTTTCATATATAAAACTTTCATACATACATACATGATACATGATACATGAATGTATACATATACATATACGTACATACATATATCATGTATATATGTATACATTCATGTATCATGTATCATGTATGTATGTATGAAAGTTTTATATATATATATATATAAATTCCACAACATACCTCATTAAATATACCTAAAAATATATGTTATTAAATGTACATGTATATAATTTATGATGTATGTATGTATGTATGTATACATTCATGTATCATGTATGTATGAAAGTTTTATATATGTTTATATGTACATACATATATATATATACACACACAAACACACACACGCATATGTATGATATAAATATACATATTTGTCAATTTTGTCAAATTTTTAAAAAATTGTATTTAAAAACAACTTTACCAAACGCACACCAATAATTATAAACACAAAATAAAATTATAAAACTGTATTTAAAAGCAGTGTTTAAATCGAATTTTCTGAATAGAGAACCAAACAGGCCCTACATGTTACGACTTCGTGTTTTTTTTTACCCGATACAAACGCGATCCGCATATGAAACAACACGACACGACATGACTAACACGATTTCTTAAATTTTATGCTTAATTAAACAAAAATAAGTACGATAATCTGAATAAAAACACGATTGACACGACTAGTAAATTTGACACGAACGTGATACAACTTTGTATAAAAAAAAATACGATTTAAACATAACAGATTATATCAATTTTGTATTGTGTTTTCGTGTCGATTATAAAATTATTATTTTTAAACTTTAATCTCCTAGATTGTGACATTTAATTTTTTATTTCTAAAAAAGTTAAGTTTAATTAATGAGTAGTGCTATTAGTCCCAAATAATTTCCCCAAATCTCTTCCAAAATGACTTGTGCTTTGTGCCCTGGCGGGACCCCCATCACATGGCAATAGATGACAGGTAAGTGAAAGAATGACGTGACGTCCACATAGAATTTAGGGAAGATTTGGGAGAGTTATTTGGGATTCAAAGCATTATTCTTAATTATAACATCAATAAAGCGGACTAACTGAAATAAAATAATATTTTTTTTAATCAATAAATGCGTAGACTTTGGAGGAAGATAAACAGTTACGACTAGTTGGTATCTCGTATGTTGAAGCAACCGCCGTAACCGTGTTTGTGTCTGCTAATTAATAACATCCAGTACCGAATTACGTCCTTTGTTCATTTAACTTGTGTTTGGAATCGGTGTAACAAACGTAACTCTCTACAAGAGCGCCGAGTCGGCCCATTGGCAATAACGACCATTGACCATTGACCGTTCATCACCAATTACTAATACCCACCATGTTCTCATGCTCTCTCTCCATGCCTGATTTCATTTTTTGATACATATTATATATTAATTACAACTTCATACATATACCAAGGTCAGTCGATGTAAAAAAACTTGTCTAAGTATACTTTTAGCCTTTCACGTCCATTGTCGGAATCACCATGAGACGATGGAAATTTAGACTAAACGTTAACTAAAATAATATAATAATTTTACACTCAAAACAGTATATTCCAAGATTATATATATCGATTTTTTAAAATAATAAAAAAAATTAATTTTTGCTTAAATTTTTGGGTCAATTATTAAATAGTCCCTACTATAAATATATATTTTTTAAAAAGGACACATATTTTTAGTTTAACCCATTTAGTCCCTCAAGCACTCAATATCCTCTTATTTTTAGAGGTCCGCGCCAGCGGCACTCCCTCTCCAAAATATGTGGCAAAGGACTTTTTGAGGGAAAATAAAAAAGTTTGGACTAAATGGGTATTAAAAAATGTCCGAGGGACTATTTGGTATATGTCCCTAAATTTTTTATAAGACGTTTAAACATTTTAAGGAATCCATGTAAAAAAATTATGGTATTATTTAAACCCAACTTTTGAATTTACATCCATCATTTTATTTATGCTTACATTAATGGGTTTAAATTCTTTTATCACACTCAAGACAAAAGGGGTTATTGAATAAAATTGAAATTTTTTAACATCTCAAAATCCATTTTCAAACAAGAGCCAATGTTTCTCTTCAAAATTGCTACATATCTTCTATTTTATCACAACCAAAGAAAAAAAAAAGGCAGATAATGAAGACGCTTTGAAAAAAGATGGTAATTGAAGAGGTCTCGTAAAGCAAAATAAAAAATAAGAGGTCTGGTCAATCATCACATGTTTTCCCCTTTTCCCAACTGCTTAATGAAATTTCTTAGTAAATTTCTCCATATTTGTAAAGAATCTCTATTGGTTAAAACAATTTTATTGGGTATACTTATATAATATAACTCCCATCCATGACCTTTAATGTCTACCAAGCTATATAACCCCAAAAAAATTAACTGAAATGTTTTGAAAATGTAATATGAATTAGACCACTTTCCATTTATGAATCTCAGGATGAGATGAGCGGTTTGTTAAATTAAGTTAAATTGAGTTCTATTCGTTACTCTTTCTTTTGAATCAATTTAAGAGTCTTATAACCTGGGGATTTTAACAGGGGCATTTAAGTAGTTTTTGTAATTTGAGAATTAAAACGGGCTTTGGGGGTTGTATATAGGTACTGGGGGTTTGTATAAAAACACTTTAAAAAAATCAACTAAAAATAATTTTTTTTATTTTAAAAAATCAGTCAAACTTTTGCAATTTTTAAAACACTTTAAAAGTTTTAAAAGTTACACCGATTTTTTTAAAATAGTAAACAAAGTTGTTTTGAGCTGATTTTTTTATATGGATCTTTTGAAATGTTCAAATTTCATACAAAAAAACTCAAGTCAAAAATAATTTTTTAATATTTTTAAAAAATCGATATGCGCTAATAAGTATGTATACTTGGTATGTATGAGAGTCTCTCTCTCTCTCTCTCTCTCTCTCTATATATATATATATATATATATATATATATATATATATATATATATATATATATATATGTGTGTGTGTGTGTGTGTGTGTGTGTGTGTTAAATGGTTAGGCGCTAGACAGTGTTTCGCCAAGAGTCTTGGGAGGTAAACTATTTTTTTCCCACCTCCGTGGGACCTATTTGCACATATTGTGTAGAGCCAATGTAACTTTGCATCCGGATTACACATTTCTACACTAGAATGTACATTGTTTGATATCCACTTTGAGGTGAAAAAGTGTAAATATATGCACTTACAGCACCCACTGTGGTTGGCCTAAATGTGGCTATGCCATAATTTTTTTTAGGTGGAGCACCGATGTGTGCAAAGCATATGCCACCAACCACTTGTTCAAAGGATGTAGCCATTTCGTTGAATTTTTTAAGGTTTATTTTTAGATTTTATTAAAGATGTTTGTAGGTGAAAAAATCCTACTATTATGAATTCAACATAATTAAGTTGAGCAAGAATAATAATCCTATAAATGCTATGTGATATTGATTAAATATGGGTTCGCAAATTCCAATTAAATACTTATTTAATGAGAGTAAATTTTTATCCAAATTAAACTCAGCCCTAAAACATGCAACTATGTGGGAAAAATCAAAGCATCATAAATAATTGTTGAAACACAGATTTCATGAAAAAACCCAAAAGGAAAAACCTTTTTATTTCACTTAATAATATTCACAAGATTATAAGCAAAATATGTAATGAATATCCTTAAATACCCAGAACAACACGCAGTTCTGAATCAGTAATGGAATTCTCAGCAACTCCACAAGTCAACAAGGATCACCCACGAGTACTCCCAAAGACCGCAGTCGTAGTCAGCCCAGCACCTCCCTCAAGCGGCAGCTCGGTCAGCAGTAGGAAATCTTCCCTACAAGAAAAACTCCAGTAAAGATCCTATATTGGATTCCAAAACAATTCACTAAAGCATTTGGAATTTTGAGAATTAAAAAAAATGGCTAAAACCCTAAATGAAGAAGACAAAAGTATCTGCAGATTGCAGTTTTCATGTACTAGAAAACGTTAGCTCTTCTTGAGAAAAACGACTCATTTAACACGTTATTTATATAAAAAAAATGAGTTGTCAGATCGCTCGAACGAAGTCAGAATGTCGCTCGAACGAGAAGAGATGTCGTTTGAACGACATCGCGCGACATGCCTATGTCGCTTGAACGACGTGGCATTATCGCTCGAACGATCAAAGCGTCAAATTTCTTCACCTCAACACTTAGAAAAAATTCTTTTGATGAAAAAATAACGCCTCAGGTGTTTAAAAACAGTTTAGAAAAAAATATTCCAACACTTTAAATGAACTGTAAAGGGACTTAAACACAACCTTACCAAAATCTATCTCGCTGAGGCTTTTCTGTTGAAGAAGGTTAATATTCGGATCCGTCTTGATGCATGATTGAACTTGAACAAATCTTCGACGGTTTTAGCGGTATACGACATACTCTAATGTAAACAGGACTATGTAAAATATGTCCTTACAAATCTCCCCCTATGTCTACGTCGGTGCAAACTAAAAACATCTGAATTATCAAATCAAATAGCCTATACAAATCTAATACCCTCCCATGAACCCAAAGCTGAAAGGGTATAAAAATGCAAGTCTAGAAACTTTTCTTCAAAAATCTTTAACTTTAAGTCTTCAAATCTCTTTGCTTTTCTTTATCATCATTAGGTTATGTAAAATCTTGATCTTCAATTTTGTACCTACACACATGAGATAAGAAACAAATACTTTCGTGACGTATCGAGTTTGATATGAGATAAACATAAATCAAAACTAAGATCAAAATCTCAATTCTCCCCCATAATATAAAAACTCTCCCATTAAATCATAATTCGTTCTCCCCCTTTTATTTGTACGAAATAGACAAGGAAAAGAATAAATAGAATAAACATGGAGTGTCACGATAAGCATAGCAAATAATTACGATCATCAAGAATAAACTTGAAAGTATTCACAAACTATTTTTTATTTTTCAAAATTTTCAAATAAAAATGCAAAAAATAATTTTACAAAACTCACACACCATGAATTTACACTAAGATAACCAAATCGTGGAAACAGAATGAATGTGTGTGAACATATTCGATAGAAAAATCAATGCGATCAAACATAACATATGTGCACGATGAATATGGATACTCGTAATGAATGATCTCAAAATCGTCATTAGGTATCAAATAATGTGAATTCATATGACATCGTCTCAATCTAATCGACACATCAAAGTATAAAATGATTTCCACACCAATAACGTCTAAAACTATGTAATGCTTTTTCAAGAGTTTGTTAGGATGTGAAAATCCGTTGATTACTTTTCCATCTAAACACCCTCATAAATAATAATGCATTCAGTTTTTCTTTTGTGATGATTTAAACCTATTGCCCCCTTTTGGCACATTTATCTCTTTATTGTCTTAAAAAAATTCGAGCTCTTTTCAAAAGGTGGATTTCACGATGAGTTAATCTTGTACTCTCGCAGCCCTTTTCCGTGCTCACTCATCATTTTTTCAAATTTAAATAAATTCCTCACGGGCAACGGTTATTACATACACTACTTTCATTATCGAGTTTGATCGCATTTTGTTCATTTTAAAGACATGATTGAGATGAAAACACTTCGACCAACATGTGATAGAAAAGTACAATAATCAAACAAATCCGTACAAGTGTGCAATGAAGGAGACTAAGAGTCAAACATGTAGGTAGTAATCTCAAATTACATTTTAATGACTCCAAATATTATAAAGCACAAAAATGAAATGATGATCCATACTAAAACACAATCAAATAGTCACATGGATATGGAATTATGTTGTGACTCGGTTATCCTAAATGTCCATTCATAACGGTGTAAACAAAATACAAAACTCTTTTTATCTTTTTCTAAAAAATTTATCAAAACAAAATCTTTTTGACTTTTTCAAAATTTTCTAAAAAAAGAATGAAAATATTTTTGTATTTTTCCATAATTTTTCAAAAATAAAAATCTTTTTGATTTTTAAAAAATATATCAAAAATGGAAAATATAAATACAAAAATGATACACACTAGCAATAGGCATAAAATATCATCATGAAAATCAGCCTATGCTAGCAAACAAGTCTAAACCTCAACATTGGGTGTAGTGGAGTTTTTCAAAGGTGGTGGCATCCTATGAAAAACATCCATGAGAGATGTGAAGTTTTGATCAAAAACTTAACTTGTTCCCTAATATGTGCAAATTCTCTCATGTAATCATCCATAGCATCATGTGTGGGTGTGGGTGGGTGAACACGTAGCAAAACTCTATGCGAGACACTACCCAACTTATAATAAAACTCCCTAATAAGGTGTCCTCTGTTCTTGCAATGGGTGAAAACATACACAGGCCTAGGTACACCTTTGTTAAAACGTCTATAATGCACTCTCCTATCAGGTACGAGACACATAGGTGGGTTAGGTTGAGAGCCATATAGATCAATCACAAACTCAGGAACCGGATCGAGTGCAACGTGGGAAGTTGACGCATCGTCATGACCTATTCCTAATCTCTCAACATTTTCCAAAGAGTGACCTTTACCTCCCAAGCACTCTCAATATCTATCTCTAATTGTGACACGCGGGCTATGAGTTCACTCTTTGAATTTACGACGATCAACTGCACACTCAAAGTAATCTTTACCTTCTCGAGTTTACTCATCGACACCTCAAATACCCTCTCTCTCTCTCTCTCTCTCTCTCTATCTCTCTCTCTCTCTCTCTCTCTCCAAATCTATCACTTTAATACCTAACTCATTATTCAATTTCTTCGTCTTTAAGGTATCGACGTATAAATCTCTAAACGCAATCTGGAGCTCACTCTCACCCTCATTAGTGCACCACTCTACTCGCTATAAACACTCAAATCATCCTCGGGGGTCTTACGTGCACAAGTATCATTATCGTCATGGAACAAACGCGACGTGCTTACATGACTGGATAAAAAGTCTGCACACATCCCATGTGAAGATATATTCATCCCTGAAATCCTTAACCTCTTCCTCACTATCGCTAAGAGTGGCTGGCATGGTAATCTTCTTGCCCTTTCTTTGTAGACTAGTGGGACACTCAAAAGCCTTATGCCCCTTAGCCTCACATTCAAAACATATATCTTCCTCCTCTTTCTTTTTCTCTCCCTATTGCTCACCGCTCTCTTTGGCCTCCTCCTTCTTTTTATTTTTCTAAAAAAATCTTTTATTAGAAGAATTTTCTTTGGAAATTTTGAGAAACTTTTTAAAAAAATTCGTAAGCGAGGCCATATCAAAATCAAATTCTTCCTCAGACTTAGACTCGTACTCACAAACTCCCACTTTCTTTTTCTCTCTTAGACACTTACTCTCCTTTCCTAGACTAGGCTCTAAGTGCTATCCCTATATCCTTAGGCTTAACAGTGTCGGGGAACATGTCAATTTCATATGTCTGGAGGTCTCCTACCAATTCTTTCAATTTTAAATTGCTCAAATTACCTAACGAATTCAAAACAGTCACTTTAGGGATAAAAAGTTTTGGCAGCGATCTCAAAATCCTTTTAACCACTTATGCATCAGGTATGTGCTCACCAAGAATGAAACTAGTGTTGACAATATAAGATAAACGTGCGTAAAAACCATCAGAACACTTGGATCCTAGCATTGTTATTGTTTCATATTGAGTAGTTAAATTTTAAAGTTTAGACTCTTTGACCGCATTAGTGCCTTCATGGGTAAGTTGTAAAACATTCCATGTATCTTTAGACATGGTGCACATCATAATACGTCAGAACTCTTCAGGAGTGATGGCACCAGTAATTGCACTTAGCCCACAAGAATTAAAAATACTCCACCTAAACTCATCATCAGTTCAGTTTGTCATAGGTTTAAGATTCGTGACATTATTAACGGTGACAGTGGGAGGAATCCACCATCGTTCACAAACTACCCAAACGCGCTCATCGATTGCTTTTAAATTCGATTTTATACAGGATTTCCAGGAAACATAATTAGACCCGTCAAAATTGGCAATCGATTATATAAGTTTTCATTCCAAAAAACTATGATTTTTCAAAATCAGATTTTTAAAAAAAATCAATATCACAAAAATTTGTGGAAAATAAAATTCATAATAAATTAGTGAAACCTGCTCTGATACTAATTTGTAAATGATATGTGATATTGATTAAATATGGGTTCGTAAATTCCAGTTAAATACTTATTTAATCAAAATCATTTTTTATCCAAATTAAATTCATCCCTAAAACATACAACTACGTGGAAAAAATCAAACCATCATAAATAATTGCTGACACAAAAATTTCAGGAAAAATCCAAAAGGGAAAACTTTTTTATTTCACTTAATAATACTCACAAGATTACAAGTGAAATCTGCAGATACCCACAAGAACACACAGTTCTGAATCAACAACGGAATTCCGCAGCAACTCCACATGTCAGTAAGGATCACCCACGAGTACTCCCAAAGATCGCATTCGTAGTCAACCCAATATCTCCCTTAAGCGGCACCTAGGTCAGGAGTAAAAAATCTTCCCTACAAGATAAACTCAAGCAAAGATCGTATCTTGGGTTCTAAAATAATTGACTAAAGGATTTGGGATTTTGTGAATTGGAAAACAAATGGTCAAAACCCTAAATGAAGAAGGCAATAATATTCTATAGATTAAAGTTTTTGTGTACTAGAAAACATCAGGCCTTCTTAAGAAAAATAACTCATTTAACACATTATTTATCAAAACAATTGAGTCGGCAAATTGATCAAACGAAGTCAGAATGTCGCTCAACCGAGAAGTATGCCTATGTCGCTTGAACGACATGGCACTGTCACTCGAACGACTAGAGCATCAAATTTATTCCCCTTAACACTTAGAAAATATTATTTTGATGAAAAAAAACACCTCGGGTGTTTAAAAATAATTTAGAAAAATTATCCCAACACTTTTAATGATCTATAAAGGGACTTTAAAACAACCTTACCAAAATCTATCTCGTAAATGCTTTTTTGTTGAATCATGTTTATATTCGGATCCGTCTTGATGCATGATTGAACTTGAATAAATCTTCGATAGTTGTAGCGGTATACGACATAATCTAATGTAAACAGGACTATGAAAAATATGTTCTTACAAATCATAATGGAAACGTATGTACGTGGCTCAATAATGTACCTACATCCACGTGATGTTGCTCCCTCTTTATTGATCAATTCTTGATAATTAAGATTCCATGCCCATTTTTCCATGGGTATGGATTACACTTATAGAGGACATAAAGAGGCCGAGTCGCATGGAACTCCATGACATTAGATTGCTATCATAACATGATCAGGTGAATCCAATTATGAGATTCTCATTGATCGGCCTCTATCCCTCTATATCTCCTTGAGTTCTTATTATTGCCAATTCTGCCAAACATATGTTATTTGCTCCTAATTGGTAGGACAATCCCCCACAATATTCAATTGAGAATTTTGAATTTTAGGACTTTATACATTCAGCAAAATTTTGAAAATTTGAAATAAGTATAACTCAAAAGACCACAAATTCACGATCCACAAAACACAAAGTCAATAACAAAACCATAAATCACAATATAATATTTTTTTATAAAATACAAATTCAAGGACAAAAATAAGTTTAAGAATAAATTCTAGGTTGGGCACTATTACAAATTACATTCTTTTACACTTAAATTATTATACATTAAATTTAAGTTTCAAAGTTACAAAATTAATACAAATCTAAACATCTTGAGTGGGGCTCTTGACCCCCTCAAAAACACCTTAGCATCTCTAATGCATATTATAATTATGTTTGTCATAGTTTATTAAAAAAAAACTTATGTACACTTGTATAATATATTATGAAAATTTAAAGTAGGCATTTAATTTATATGAGTGTTTTTCTTCTATATAATCTTTGATAGATAAGTTTATTTTTTATATGAAGATATAATGAATTTTTTTTTCTTATATGAGGATATGATGAAAAAAAAATTAGTGTGGTCCTCCTATGATGGATGCATGCAATTTTTGTAAAGTATAAAGGTTGTAGTTAGTGTACAAGGATTTTGCTTTAGCATGATCTGGGAGAGGTATATGTATGCAAGACTTACGCTTAATTTTTTGAAAAGTTTTCTTCCAAGACTTGAACTCGCGATATATCTCTTTGGGCGGGAAAGAACTTGCCATCGTATCAAGTCCGACATATCACTTTGTAGAGTATATATGGCATTTTTGTATTATAAATATATATATATATATATATATATATATAGTTTATATATCGAATTTTGAAATACTTACCTAATTTTTTTATAATACTCACGTGTTTGGTTTGTGTATACTCTATACATTAAGGTAAAACGACGTTAGTGACAAAAAAATGTAATTTGAATAGAGAAAAAAAACTGTTTCCAAGAGATTTAGTGTATGCTCTCAAAGACTGGTAAATCTCTAAGACCCTTTTTTTAACATCTTAGTTTATAACTACTTTAACATATTGTTAAAATATTTTTAGATACAAAACATCAAAATAATAGCGTGGATGTAAAATTTCTCCAATGACAATAAAATACCAGTGTTTGAGGTCACATAGAAAATCTAACAAATATGAGGTTTTTAGCAAAATTTCTTCACATTGCAGGATCAATAGGTATTTAATTACTATATACACATAAAATCGATTATATGTTTTTATATATATTATTCAAATTTATTGTGTGTCCCAATGACACATCTCATGATAATTTTTAATATTCAAAAAGTTAGCAGCAGAATATTAAACTATATAATTTCATAAAAGAAAAGATAAAAATAAAAATCAGGATGATTTGTAATTTTGAAATGTACGATTTGAGAGCTATTATGTTAAATTTAAGAGGCAATGATTTAAGATACTTTGTGCTACGAAATAGTCTAAACAAAAGTTAATTTTTAAAATTTTCAAATTAAATATTAAACTTAAACATAATTACCAAAAAATATACTTTGCTCCAATTTTAAATCGATTTTTGTGTAAAAACAGATTAACCAATTTTATCTTTTATCCTAAAGCATGAATCTAGGTGATAGCAAAATAAAATAAATCAATCCACACAATATGCCGATTTATGAGAAAAACCCACAACGAGAAAAACTCGAACGACGTAACCATGCAAAGTCCACTGAGTATGAAATTACAAAAGACAAGACAAAAGACTTACAACACATACTCAACGCCCTCGGAAGTCTTGATGATATTCGTTCCTCAACTTTCTCCTAGTTTCATGCAAGAGTCCACTCGCGAACTATCACAATGAGTGAATCCCCACATGCCCCGATGTCCACAGATAAGGCTCAACAACCATCTACGGATCTGGAACATGGACATAGTGCTTCTTCACCGCAACACCACACCATGTAGTCCATCGTGTGAATTGCAAACCGAGTACGAAATCCACCACACGAAAATAAACTTCTTGGTGCCTCCAAACAAGATCTCAAAGAATATATATAATTATGAAACGTGGATCTTAAATACTTGGGGTGTAGAAGTAGGGTTTGAGAGACTTTGGATCTGTGTAGGAGTTCAATTTTGCCAACAACTCCCATTAAAAACTGATGCCAAGACCCCTTTATATAAAAAACATGTTTTTCGACGTGGCACATTTTTTGAGGACTCATTTAAATGAAAACAAGAGTTCGTTCGAACGAAACTGCATATCTCATTCGAACCAAAGCCAAACTCGTTCGAATGACCTACTCACCTCGTTCGAACGCACTTCTAACGAGATTTAAATGATATTTGTTCTGCTAACAGAGAAAAATCGTTCGATATTCATTTGACGATTCGTTTGAACGAACAACTAATCTCGTTTGAACACAAACTATTAAGTCGTTCGAATAACTAAAAGTATTTACTTTGAAAAACTTTTAAAAAAGCCCTCAAACATTTTTATACACATTAAACACCAGAATTAAGTTCCATGGATCAAAATATATACCTTGGATCATAAAGAGAAAACATAGCATGAAACACGACACAAGGAATGCAATCTCTAAAACTTTGTTTCTGTGTCTTCAATCAAACACGTCATATGCTTAGCAGGTCAACACACTTAAGTCCTAACCTATGACTCACATATTTTGTCCAAACGGAGAATAAGTTAAAATACATACAAATTGACTCTATATAAAATTTTTCCTTACAAATCTCCCTATTTGACTATTCTGAAACAAAACACAAAATAAAAATATATGGTCTGCGAAGCTCATCTAAAAGACTCAATACCCAAACCCAAAAGGAAAAAGTACAGACTTGATAGATGCATACTCAAAGTAGATTGCACACTTGTAAATTTTATCGCATATTGCAAGTCTGCACACTTAAACAAATCTTAAAATTCAACTTGAATATATAAAAATATAACTGCATAAGAACAAAACTCCCCTTATGTTTAAAAATACCCACCTAGGTAAGACGTCTCCCCATAAGATAAATATCTCCTCCAAAAACTAAAGTGAAAGATATAATTTCTCCCCATTTTTGTTCAAGAATAGACAAAGTAAGAATGCATAATAACCATTTCTACCCCATAAACTATATCTCCATCAAAATATGAGAACATGTGATATTATTAGAAAAATTAATGGAACGAATAATATCATATGATGGTGTGAAGTGCCACAAACATAACATGGCAACGCAAGCACAAATATAAGAATGATCAATCAATACCAATTTTGATGAAAACAGGGTACCAACTTGAATACAAAATGAACCATGATGTAAACAAGCAACAATAGATACCAATATGATCATATAGGATGCTAATTTTAGATAAAGCACATGGCAAACATGGATTAAATGCAAATGCAAAGAATTTAAAAAAAAGATACCATATATATAAATATGCAAAAGATACCAATGACATAAAATCACATATATATAGGTATAAACAACCACAACATGACACAAAACACATAAGATTTACACACTAGCATAATATTGACGTGTCTAAATATGTGGAATGGAGAAAAGGGACGTTAATTAGAAATAAATAAATTCTGACCCAATCACTCAAAAAATTTCAAGGAGCACTAAACCATATATCGAAGATGGTTAAAGATCTAGGCCATGACCAGGGCCGCAAGTTATGGACCTAGGGTATGACTATTTCACTATAACAAAAAAAACGTGATCATGGACTTCATCCATGACCCTAAATAAGGGGAATTGTCTCCCCCATGGGACAATATTGGCTAGATGCTCATAGAACTAGGCCATGACCACTTAGTCACAGACCTGGTCCATGACTGTGTGTGGAACGATGTTCAAATTAGGTCATGAACCTAGGTCTTGACTGAGGGGCACGGATCTGGGCCATGACCTTGTGAGGTGTGATATTCAAAATGGTTCATGACCCAAATTTGTGACCCTTAATTTTTTTTAAAAACAAATAAAAAATTGTCACAGATTTGGGTTGTGACCATATCCATTTAAGAAAAATATATAATTTATTTTTAGGCAGCCTATAAAAAAACCTGTATTCAACAATAAATTCATATACAATTAAGCAATATTTTAACAATGGAGTTGACAATTCAAAGTAAAGCATCATGCAATCCTAGTTAATTCATAAATCATACTAAACATTCATTAATCATTCTAAAGATTCATAATTCAAAGTAAACATCAAAAATTAAATCAAACATTTATAAATCAAACTAAAGCACCAATATCATAATAGCCTAATAGGATACAAATATGATTGTCAAGATTCAATATAATACGAGTACCGAGAGTCCAGTGACTACGCGATTAGTTCAAATGAGTTATATTGGTCCCATGCGAGGTGTCTGTCTCTCTTATATGGCCCTTTGGGGGACGTTTTGGGTTTTTGTCCTCTATGGGCATATTTTAAATTATAAGTGTAGATATTTGTAAATTGTCATCATATTCACAAACTAGGAGTCTCAGAGTATGTTATTCTCTAATAGAGTAAACTTATTTTATTTTATGTTAACCCACAAATAAATTTTAATTTCTTTGATTAACCTTAAAGCATGCAACTATGTGATTCAAAACAAAATCCAAACCAAGCATGTAATGAAAACATATTTTCAGGAAAAAAAAAACTCAGGGAAAAACCTATTATTTCACTATTGTTTGTAAATCGCAACTTACAATCATAATAGAGAAATACAACCCGACGAATCTATCGCAGATGACCTTCGTCTTCTTCAGCAGTGACTTTCGGCAAGAACTCACAAAGATTGCATTCATCAGCAATGATTCCCGCAAGAATCACAATAGCAGCAATAAAGACTCCTTCTCCAAAAGATGATTCACAAAAGTATATAGGAGAGATTGAGTGAATAAAAATTTGTTTTTCCCTATTAAAATTGAAGACTTTATGCAGCAGGTCTGCATTTTTTTTAATGCAAAGTCATAATAAAAAAACCTATAGAAAATAGGTATTTATACGCGAACACAAAATTTGAGGCGATGTTGGGTCGTTCGAACGAGACTTTTAATTCATTCTAACGACATACTGATGTCGTTCGAATGACATGGGTTTCGCTTCTAACAAGATGTGAAAAATCAAAATAGTATGCCCTCATTTGAACCTGGTTTGATCAATACTCCAAATGGCCTTCTGACGAGATACAAAGTCGTTGTAACAAGATTGCCATCTCATTTGAACGAAGCAAGGTGAAAATAAAAATATTTTAAAGTTCGAAAAACTGCCTCGTCTTATAAAAAATCATCTTATAAAAATATCTCAATACTATGTAAAAAATCCACGAAAACCAAAGCAACAACTATACCAATATTGTTTGGCGTCGTGGAGCATGTTGAAGATGCTTGATAATCAGATCCATCTTCTTAATTGTGTGAACGTGAAGTACCATGACGGAAGTAATAGAATATGCCATACTCAATGTAACCTAGAATCTATGGACAAGTCTTAGATAATAGGGGAAATGATAGAAAAGTTTGACCTTATAAATCTCCCCATATGGCTAGTCTGATACAAAATAAAAAAAATCCAAATTATCCAAATCATACAAAAATCCTATACGAATCTAATACCCTCCTAAAAACTCACAAATGGAAAGATACTAAACATGTACAAGTATTCCAAAATCTTCAACCTTTTCAAATCTTCATTTCTCTTACTCTACTTTTTGTGAGCTTTGCCTTACGTCTTATTTGCATAAGCCCATCAAAGTGTACCTACACATAATAGACCAAGGTATATACCTCGTGATGTATCGAGTTTGAAATAAGATAAAACTCATAAATAAATTATTCCCCATAAATAAAACTCTCAACTCCCCATAATTCATCCTCCCCCTTTTTATTTGTTCGAAATAGACAAGGAAAAGAAACAAAAACATAAATCGGATTGTGTCACAACAATCATAGAATATCATCACAAATATAAGGCAATGAAAATTAAGTAATGATACTAAGCAAAAACAAACTATTTTTTATTTTTTTAAATTTTCAAGTGATTTTTTTTTACAAAACTACACACCATGGAGAAACAAAAAAATAATCGCATCATGGAAACGTAATGCAGGGGTGTGACCACATTTTATAAGAAAATCAACATAGAAAAACATAATATATGTGCACGAAGTAATGAGACACCTCTAACGCAAGACACATTCGGTGTAAAAAATGATGAACTCAAGTGAAATCAACTTAACCTATTCAACTAGTCAAGGTCGTGAGTAATTTCCACACCAATAACGCCCAAACTATGTAATGCTTTTACTAGAATTTTTAAGACATTCGAACCAATTGATCTTCAACTAAACTCCCTCAAAACTCACATATTGAATTTTTTCTCACAAATATTTTATTTTGAAGAAATCAATGCTCCTATGTAGCGAAACATCAATGTAATTTAAAATTGGCCTGTCATTTTATATATTTTTTTTCTTTTTATATTCCTTTAATATTTTAGGCCCTTTCCGTTTTATAAATGGTGGTTATTCACACAAAGACAACCTGTTTCTCATAACTCGATTCCATTTCTTTACATATAACACATTTACTGGAGATATGATTTTCATTTTTTCTAATTCGGGCAATGGTTCTTACAACAACTACTTTTATTATCTCATTTGGTTCATTTTAAAAGCAGGATTGAGATTAAAACACAACAATCGACACGTGAAAGGTAAATGCAATACTCAAATAAGTTCGTGCTCATGTGCATTAAAGGTGACAAGGAGTAAAAAATGTAGCAAGTAGTCATTATATCATATCTTAATAACTCCACAGATTATAAAGCACAAAATGAAATGATATCACATCTCAAAACACTAAAAAATAGTCACATGGATATGGAATGAATTGATGACTCAGACATCTTTAGTGTTCATCCCCATATGGCGTAAACAAAATACAAAATCTTTTTGGATTTTTCAATAAAATTATCAAACATAAAAATCTTTTTGGCTTTTTCACTTTTTCTAAAAAAATTGAAAATCATTTTATACTTTTCAAAATATATTTCAAAATGGAAAAAGATAAATACAATGGTAATACACACTAGTAATAGGAATAAAGATGTGAACATGAAAAGCATCCTAGGATAGCAAACAAGTCTAAACCTCAATCACTTGGTCTGGAGGAGTTCTCCATAGGATATGACAACCTATTAAAAACATCTATCAAATCATGTGACGTTTTGACCAAATACTCAACATTTTCTCAAAAACGCTCAAAATCAGTCATGTGATGTACGAGATCATGCTGAGTAATATTTGTGGGAGCGTGTGTGGGAACATGTATAGTAGCATATCATGGAAGATACCTATGAGACACATTACCCAACTTAAAGCAAAATTACTTAAGGTATCCTCTTTGCTGAAATGGGAACAAGCATAAACGGCCTTAGGAACACCTTTCTCAAAACGTCTAGGAGGTGCTATCCTACATGGAATCGGATGCCTAGGTGGGTTAGGTTGAGAGCCATATGGATCTACCACAAACGCAAGAATCGACTAGGGTGCTACATGGGAAGTGGACGCACCGTCATAACCTATTCCTAGCCTCTCAATATTACCCAAAGTGGGATTGAGGAGCATCTTTCCAACCTTCTAAGATGTGTCCTCTAAAATAACCTTGACTTCCAGGGCACGTTCGAGATCTCTCTCGAGTTGGAATACACAGGCTTCAAGTTTCTCACGTTCGAAATCACTAAAAGATTTTTAAAGATCCCCTTCTCCTTCACTTACAAACTCATCCTCACACTCACTCGAATCACTCTAAACTTTACTAAGGCTCTCACGTTTACATATTCCCTCATCATTGTGGGATAAACTAGAAGTACTCACATGAGTATCCATGAAAGTCACACACTTTTTATGTGGTGATTCTCCCCCTCAATCAACCAACTCCATGTCATTATCGCTAAGAGTGGCTTCATTTGCAATCTCTTTGCCCTTTCTCTTTAGCCTAGTGGGACAATCATATGCCTTGTGTCCTTTGACCTCTCACTCAAAACACCTTATCTCTTCCTCTTTCTCACCGTTATCCTTGACCTCATATTTCTTTTTCTTTTTCTCAATAACCTTTTTATTGGAAGAATTATTTTTAGAAAATTTGAGAAACTTTTTAATTTTTTTTGCAAATAAGGCCAAGTCATCGAAATCAACCTCACCCTTAGATTCAAACTCACACACTTTCTCCTTTTTTTCCTTAACTTGAGTCTTTAAAGTCTCCCCTATATCCTTAGGCTTATTGGTTTTTGGAAACATGTCGACCTCATAAGTTTGAAGGTATCTTGTGAGTTCTCCTAACCTAAGAGTGTCTAAGATCCCTAAAGAGTTAAGCACAATGACCTTAGGAATAAATCGATAAGGGAGTGACCTCAAGATATTTTTTACGACTCTTGACTCCTCAATTTTCTCACCTAAATTAAAGCAAGTGTTAACAATGTCCGACAACCTACCATAAAATTCATTGAATGACTCAGAATTTAACTAGTGATGCTCTCAAATTCGGTGGTCTTAACAGCGTTGGTACCCTTATGTGTCAACTGGAGAATAACCCATGTTTCCTTAGACTTAGTGCACGTCATGATGCGGGAGAACTCGTTAGGGGTAATGGCTCCAGAAATAACACTAAATCCACAAGAGTTATAGGTACCTTACTTAAACTCATCGTCAGTCCACATAGAGACGGATTTAGGATTTGTGACATTATCAATCGTGATCATGGGAGGAGTCCACCCTCTTTCACAAACAAGTCAGACGCTTTCATCTATTGCTTTTAAAGTGGATCTCATGCGGTCTTTCCAATATGCATAGTTCTATCCATAAAAAAGGCATCCTATTATATAAGTTCTCCATTGGAAAATTTGTGATTTTTCAAAATCATTTTTTCAAAGCAGTTGATATTACAGAAAAATATTTTGCGAAAAAAAGGTCTCACGATAGTATGGTGAAACCTGCTCTGATACCAATTTAAGACTGCGCTATTCTCTAATGGAGTAAACTCATATAATTTTATGTCAACCCACAAACATATTTTAATTCCTTTAATTAACCCTAAAACATGCAACTATGCGATTCAAAGCATAAACCAAATGAAACATGTAATGAAAACAAATTGTTAGGGAAAAAAAACCTTAAGTAAAAACCTTTTACTTCACTTTAGTTTGTAAATCGCAACTTATAATCATAAATGTGAAATACAACCCGGCGAATCTCCCCCAGGTGACCTTGGTCTTCTTTAGCAATAAATTCCCATAAGAACTCACAAAGACCGCAGCCTTCAACAATAACTCCCGCAAAAATCACAAAAGTAGCAGTATAGACTCCTTATCTACAAGAGTAACTTTAATACATAAATGTTTTGTGTTTCAAAGATGATTCACAAAATAATATAAAAGATATTGAGTGAATCAAAACAAGTTTTTACCTATTGAAAGTGAAGACTTTATACAACAGGTTTGCAGTTTTTGTAAATGCAAAAAGTCTTAACAAATAATTAATTAAAAAATAGGAATTTAAATATGGACACAAAATTCGAGGTGATGCAGGGTCGTTCGAACAAGAGTATGACTTCATTCTAACGACATGCTGATGTCATTCGAACGACATGGGCTTATCTTCTAACGAGATGTGAAAACTCAAAACAATACGCCCTCGTTTGAAACCTGTTTGATCAATGCTTCAAACGACCTTCTGATGAGAAACAAAGTCGTTCTAATAAGATTACCATCTCTTTTGAATAATGCAAGGTGAAAATAAAAATATTTTTAAATTCAATTTTTTTTAAAAAACTGCCTTGTTTTGTAAAAAATCATTGTATAAAAACCTCCCAATACTACGTAAAAAGTCCACGAAAACCAAAGCAGCAACTATACCAACATTACGTGACATCATGAAGCATGTTGAAGATACTTCATAATACAACCTCTCTTCTTGATTGTGTGAATGTGAAGTACCATGACGGAAGTAATGGGATATGCTATACTCAATGTAACCTAGATTCTATGGACAAGTTCTAAATAATAGGGGCAATGACAGAAACGTTTGCCCTTACAAATCTTCCCCTATGGATAGTCCAATATAAAATAAAAAATTCAAATTATCCAAGTCATACAAAAATCCTATACAAATATAATACCCTTCGAGAAACCCACAAATGGAAAGATACTAAACATGTACAAGTCTAGCAAAATCTTTAACTTGTTCAACTCTTCAAATTTTTTGCTCTTCTTTTTGGGAGCTTTGTCTTACGTGTACATTGTATATTCTCATCAAAGTGTACCTGCACATAATAGACAAAGAAATTAACCTCGTGATGCATATAGTTTGAAATAAGATAAAACTCATAAATAAACTCTTCCCTATTAATCAAACTCTCACTCTCCCATAATTCGTTCTCCCCCTTTTTATTTATCCGAAATAGACAAGGAAAAGAAACAAAAACATAAATAGGAGTGTGCCACAATAATCATAGAACATCATCACAAATATAAGGCAATGAAAATCAAGTAATGATAAACTAAGAAAAATATATATTTTTTTATTTTTCAACTGAATTTATTTTACCAAACAATGCAGCATGGAGAAACACAAAAATAACCAAATCATGGAAATAGAATGCAGGGGTGTGAACACATTGATCGAAAAAGCAACGTAGACAAACATAACATATGTGCATGAAGGAATGAGACACCACTAATGCAAGATCTCAAAGTTTACTTTCGATGTAAAAAATTGTGAAATCAAGTGAAATCGACTTAACCTATTCAATTAGTCAAGGTCGTGAGTGATTTTCATACCAATAATTCCCAAACTATGTAATGCTTTTACGAGAATTTTCAGGACGTTCAAACCCATTAATAAACTCCCTCAAAACTCACATATTGATTTTTTCTCACAAATCTTTTGTTTTGCAGAAATCAATTCTCATATGTAATATTATTTAAAGTTGTCTTAGCACTTTATATTTTTTCTTTTTATGTGCCTTTAATATTTTAGACTCCTTTCTTTTTAAAAATGGTGGCTATTCACGCAAAGGAAACCTGTCTCTCGCTGCCCGATTCCATTGCTTTAAATATAACACATTTACGAGAGATATGATTTTTAATTTTTCTAATTTGGGCAATGGTTCTTACAAGAACTACTTTCATTATCTCGTCTTATCGTATCTGGTTCGTTTAAAAAGAAGGATTGAGATGAAAACACTACAACTGACACATGAAAAGTAAGTGTAATATTCAAATAAGTTCATGATCATGTGCATTAAAGGTGACAAGAAGTCAAACATGTAGCAAGTAGTCATCATATCACATCTTAATGACTCCACACATTATAAAGCACAAAGTGAAATGATATAATTTCTCAAAACAGTACAAAATAGTCTCATGGATATGGAATGAATTAGTGACTCGGACATCATTAGTGTTCATCCGCATATGGTGTAAACAACATACAAAACTCTTTTTGTATTTTTCAAAAAAAAATATCAAACAAAAAATCTTTTTGGCATTTTCACTTTTTCTAAAAAAACGAAAATCTTTTTATATTTTTCCAAAGAATTTCAAGAAACACAAAAATATTTTTGGATTTTTTGAAAAATATATCAAAATGGAAAAGATAAATACAATGGTAGTATACACTAAAGATAAGCATTAAGATATGAACATGAAAAGCATCCTATGCTAGCAAACAAGTCCAAACCTCAACCATTAGGTTCCGAGAAGTTCTCCAAAGGAGATGACATTCTATGAAAAACATCAATTAAATCATGTGAAGTTTTGACCAAATACTGAACTTGCTCTCGAAAATGCTCAAAATCACTCATGTGATGTATGGTAGCATGTAGAGTAATATGTGTGGGAGTGCTTGCGGGAACACGTGTAGTATAATATCGTGGAAGATACCTATGAGACACACTGCCCAACTTAAAACAAAATTCCCTAAGGTTTCCTCTTTTCTTACAACGGGAACAAACATAAACCGACTTAGGAACACCTTTGTCAAAATGTCTAGGACGTGCTCTCCTATGGGGAATCGGATGCCTAGGTGGGTTAGGTCGAGAGCCATATGGATCTATCACAAACTCAGGAACTGTAAGCACCTCCATAACCTATTCCTAGCCTCTTAACATTACCCAAAGGGGGACGGAGGAACATCTTTCCAACCTTCTTAGATGTGTCCTATAAAGAAACCTTGATCTCTCGGGAACATTAGAGATCTCTCTCGAGTTGAGATATACGGGATTCAAGTTTCTCATCACTCTATAATAAATATTGAAGATCTCCCGAAGACTAGCCATAGGGTGGATCAAGTATCTCTTTTCTCGGTCTAAGATGATCAACTACTCACACAAAGAAACCTTCACCTTCTCGAGTTGACTCGTCGATACCTCACACCCTCAAAACTTCTACCTCTCTCTCTAAATCTATCACCCTAAGAGACAACTCATTACTCGTCTTTTTTGTCTTTAATGTTTCAGTGTGTAAATCACTAAAGGCTTTTTGGAGTTCCCATTCTCCGTCACTTGCAACCTCATCCTCACACTCACTCAAATGGCTCAAAACTTCATCGATACTCTCATGTTTACATATGTCCTCATCGTCATGGGACAAACTAGAAGTACTCACATGATTATCCATGAAAGCAACACACTTTTCATGTGGTGATTATCCCCCTGAATCAACCGACTCGATGTCACTATCTTTAAGAGTGGCTTTATTTACAATCTCTTTGCCCTTTATCTTTAGCATACTGGGACACTCATGTGCCTTATGTTCATTACCCTCACACTCATAACACCTTATCTCTTCCTCTTTCTTATCGCTATCCTTGACCTCATCTTTCTTTTTTTTTTTCTCAAAAACTTTTTATTGGAAGAATTATTATTAGAAAATTTGAGAAACTTTTTAATTTTTTTTGCAAATAAGGTCAAGTCATCGAAATCAACGTCACCCTTAGATTCAGACTCACATGTTTTCTCCTTTTTATTTTTCTTAAATTAAGTCTTTAAAGTTACCCCTCTATCCTTTTGCTTAATGGTTTTGGGAAACATCTTGATCTCAAAAGTTTGAAGGTCTCCTACGAGTTCTTCTAACCTAAGAGTGTCTAAGACCCCTAAAGAGTTAATCACAATGATCCTAGGAATAAATTAAGAATGCCTAAAATCGTTTTCACGACTCTCGACTCCTCAATTTTCTCACCTAATTTAAAACTTGTGTTAACAATGTCTGACAACCTAACATAAAATTTATTCAATGACTCGGACTCTAACATAGTGATGGTCTTAAATTTGGTGGTCAAATTTTGAGGCTTAGACGCCTTGACAACGTTGGTACCCACATGTATCAACTGAAGGATATCCCATGCTTCCTTAGACTTAGTGCACATCATGATGTAGTGGAACCCATTAGAGGTGACGACTCCAGAAATAACACTAAGTCCACGGGAGTTATAGGCACTCCACTTAAACTCATCATCAGTCCAAGAAGAGATGGGTTTAAGATTTGTGATAATATCAATCATGATTGTGGGAGGAGTTTACCCTCTTTCACAAAAAAGACAGATTCTTTCATCTATTGCTTTTAAAGTGGATCTCATATGGGCTTTCCAATTGGCATAGTTCGATCCATAAAAAATTGGCCTTTTATTATATAAGTTCTTCTTCAAAAAATTTGTGATTTTTCAAAATCAATTTTTTGACGCAATTGATATCACAGAAAAATATTTTATAGAAAAAGAATCTCACGATAGTTTGGTGAAATCTACTCCGATACTAATTTGAGAGTGTGTTATTCTCTAATGGAGTAACTTATTTAATTTGATGTTAAACCACAAACAAATTCTAATTCCTTTAATTAACCCTAAAACATGCAAATATGTGATTCAAAGCATTAACCAAACCGAGCATGTAATGAAAATAGATTTTCAAGAAAAACCCCGCAAGGAAAAACCTTTTATTTCACTATAGTTTGTAAATCGCAACATTCAATCACAATAGAGAAATATAGCCCAACCAATCTTCTGCAGGTGACCTTCGTCATCTTCAGCAATGAATTTCTAAAAGAACTCACAAAGACTGCAGTTGTCAGTAATGATTTCCATAAGAATCACACGAACAACACTAGAAACTTCTTATCTACAAGAGTAACTTCAATATAGAAGTGTTGGGGATTTCAAAGATGATCCACAAAAGTATATAGGAGAGATTGAGTGAAATAAAATAGTCATTTACCTTTTAAAGGTGAAGACTTTATGAAGTAGGTCTGTAATATTCGTAAATGCAAAGTCTTAATAAAAAACCTACTAAAATTGGTATTTATAGGTGGACAAAAAATTCAAGGCAGTATAGGGTCGTTCTAATGAGGTTATGACTTCATTCTAAAGACATGATGATGTTGCTCGAACGACATGGGTTTCCCTTCTAATGAAATATGAAAAATCAAAATAGGCCCTCATTTGAACTTGGTTTGATCAATGCTTCAAATGAGCTTCTGACGAGTTACAAAGTTGTTGTAATAAGATTGCCATATCATTTTAACAAACCAAGGTGAGAATAAAAATATTTTGAAGTTCGAAAAATTGTTCAAAAAACTGCCTCATTTTATAAAAAAATCATTTTATAAAAATATCCCAGTATTATGTAAAAAATCCACGAAAACCAAAGAAGCAACTATACCAATATTACGTGACGTCGTGGAGCATGTTGAAGATGCTTGATAATAGGATCCATCTTCTTGATCATGCGAACATGAAGTACCATGACAAAAGTAATGTAATATGCCATACTCAATGTAACCTAGATTCTATGGACAAGTTCTAGATAATAGGGCAATGACAAAAAAGTTTGCCCTTACAGAGTCCCCTATGAGTTACATTAGTCATGTGCGAGGTGTTCGTACATCTATAGGGATTGTTTGTCACTGCTTGGATTTTTGTCATCTATGGGAATGTTTTTAACCCTAAGTCTAGGTATATTTAAATTTTCATCATATTCTCAAATCAGGAGTCATATTACAATGCTTTCAGTTCCTACAAGTTACATTGGTCCCGTGTAAGGTGTACAAACCTCTATCGGGGTCTTTTTTTTTTGTTTTTGCCTTGTAAGGACATGTTTTTAATCCTAATTCTCGATATTTATGAATTTTCATATTAATCGAGAGTCCCGTAACTACACGATTAGGTCCTACAAATTACATTGGTCTCGTCGGGGTGTTCGTTTAGGGGGAGCTTTTTATTTTTTCCCTCTACCTACATATTTTTAAGCCTATCTCAAGATATTTATAAATTTTTACAATATTCTCAAACCTGGAGTCTCGTGACTACACGATCAGTTTCTACGAGTTACATTTGTCCCATGCGAGGTGTTCGTGCCTCTTACGAGGTCGTTTGGGTGCTATTTTCAATTTTTGCCCTCTATAGGTATGTTTTTAAGCCTAAGTCTAGTTATTTACAATTTTTCATCATATTTTCAAATCGGGAGTCCCTTAATTATGCATTCAGTTCCTACGAGTTACAGTGATCTAGTGTGAGGTGTTCTTGCCTCTTACGGGGTCGTTTGAGGGTTGTTTTGGGTTTTCGACTTCTATGGGCATGTTTTAAGACTAAGTCTAGATATTTATAAATTTTTGTCATATTCTGAAATTGAGAGCCCCATTACTATGCATTCAGTTCCTACGAGTTATATTGGTCCCATGAGAGGTGTTCATGAATCTTATAGGTTTATTTGGGGATTGTTTTGGGTTTTCAACCTTTATAGGAATGTTTTTAAGCCTAAATCTAAATATATGCAAAATCTTGTCATATTCTCAAAGAGAGAGTCCCGTGTCTACGTTGTCAGTTCCTACGAGTTACATCAGTCCCATACAAGGTGTACGTACCTCTTACGGGGTCGTGTTGGAGTTGTTTTGGGTTTTCACTGTCTATGGGCATGTTTTTAATCTTAAGTCTAGATATTTATAAATTTTCGTCATATCCTCAAATCATGAGTTTCGTAACTATGCATCAGTTATCATGAGTTACATTGGTCCCATGCAAGGTGTTCATACCTCTAATGGGGTCGTTTGGGAGCTGTTATGGGTTTTGTCCCTTTATGGGTATATTTTTAAGTTTAAGTCTAAATATTTGTAAACTTTCATCTTATTCTCAAATCGGGAGTCATGTGACTACGCGATTAGGTCCAATGAGTTATGTTGGTCTCATACAATGTATTCGTGCCTCTTATAGGGGAATTTGTGGGTTATTTTAGGTTATCACCCTCTATGGGAATGTTTTTAATCCTAAACCTATATATTTGTAAATTTTCATCATATACTCAAACTGGGAGTCCCGATACTATGTGGTCAGTTCTTACGAGTTTCTTAATCTCGTGCAAGGTGTTTGTGCTTCTTATGGGTCCGTTTGTTTTTTATTTTCGCCCTCTATGGGCATGTTGTTAAGACTAATTCTAGATATTCGCAAATTTTCATCATATTCTCAAATTGGGAGTCCCGTGACAACGCGATTAGTTTCTTCGAGTTACATTGGTTCCATGCGAGGTTTTCGTGCCTCTAATGGGACCATTTGGGAACTGATTTGGGTTTTCACCCTAAATGGGAATGCCTTTTTGGCATAATTCTAGATTTTTAAATAATTTCATCATATTCTCAAATGGGAAGTCCCTTGACTACGCATTAAGTTCCTACGAGTTATATTGGTCTTATGTGAGGTGTTCGTCCCTTTTATGGGGACGTTTGGCCTTGTTTTGTGTTTTCACCCTCTATGGGCATGTTTTAAAACCTAACTCTAGATATTTGTAAATTTTTAACATATTCTCACATCGGTAGTCCCGTTACTACGCATTCAGTTCCTATGAAATACAGTGGTCCCGTCCAAAGTCTCCATGCATCTTATGGGACCGGGTAGGGACAATTTTGTGTTTTTGCCCACTATGGGCATATTTTTAAGTTTAAGTCTAGATATTTGAAATTTTTTCATCATATTCTTAAATTGGGCATTTGTGACTATGCAATTAATTCCTACGAGTTACATTGGCCCCGGGTGAGGTGTTCGTGCCTCTTATGGTGCCATTTGGGGCTGTAATGGGTTTTCGCCCACTATGGGCATATTCTTAAGTCTAAGAATATATATATTTACAAATTTTCATCGTATTCTGAAACCAAAATTCCCGTGACTACACGATCAGTTCCTACAAGTTACGTTGATCTCGTGCGAGATGTTCGTGCCTTTTACGGGGGCGTTTATGGGTTGTTACAGGGTTTCGCTCCCTATGGGCATGTTTTTAAGCCTAAATCTAGATATCTGTAAATTTTTATCATATACTAAAACCAAGAGTCCCATTACTACGTGATCAATTCACAAGTTACTTGATCCCGTGTGAAATGTTCGTGGCTCTCACGGGGCCATTGGGGGCTATTTTGGATTTTCACCCTTTATGGGCATGTTTTTAAATCGAGATATTTTTAAAAAATTATCATACTCTCAAATCTGGAGTCCTGTGACTATGCGATCAATTCTTACAAGTTACATTTGTCTTTTACAAGGTGTTCGTGACTGTTTTAATTTTTCGCCCTCTTTGGGCATGCTTTTAAGCCTAAATCTAGATATTTAAAAATTCTCATCATATTCTCAAACAAGAGTCCCATTACTACGCGGTCAGTTCCTACAAGTTACATTGGTCCCATGCGAGGTGTTTGTTCCTCTTGCGGGGATGTTTGGGGGCTTTTTTGGGTTTTTGCCCTCTATGGCCATATTTTTAAGGCTAAGTCTATATGTTTGTGAATTTTTATCATATTCTCAAACTGAGAGTTCCGTGACAACGTGGTTAGTTCCTACTAGTTAAATTGGCCTCGTGCGAGGTGTCCGTGCCTTTTACGGGGAAATTTGAGGGTTGTTTGGGATTTTTACCCTCTATGGGAATATTTTTAAACCTAAGCCTATATTTTTGTAATTTTTATTTATATTATTAAATCGGGAGTCCCTCGACTTCGCAGTTAGTTGCTATGAGTTACATTGGTCCTGTGCAAGGTGTTCGAGTCTCTTACGAGATTGTTTGAGGTAATTTGTTATTTTTACCCTTTATGGGCATGTTCTAAATCCCATGTCTAGATTTTTGCAAATTATCATCGTATTCTAAAATCATGAGTCCCGCGATTTCGCGGTCAGTTCCTACTATTACGTTGGTCCCGTGTGAGGTTTTCGGGCCTCTTACAGGGTAGTTTGGGGGCTATTTTGTTTTTTTGTCCTATATGGGCATGTTTTTAAGCCTAAGGTTGTGTTTTTTTTATCTGAATTTGAAATCTGAAGACTGAATCTGAAGTCTGAAATCTGAATCTGAATCTGAATCTGAAAAATATGTTTGTTTTTATATCTGAATGTATCTCTTAATGAATGTATTTAGACTCATTGAGACTTTAGATTCATACTTCAGATGTAATTCTACCTCTTAACCATTAAGTGCCAAATATAGTCGTTATCCTCTTAATCATTTAAAAAACAAACACTTTTTGGTACCTCTTAAGTCTGAATGGTTCAGATTCAGACTTAAGAGGTAAAAAGAAACGACACCTAAGTCTAGATATTTATAAATTTTTACCATATTCTCAAATCAAAAGTCAGTTCCTATGGGCTACATCAATTTCCTATGAGTTACATTGATCTCGTGCAAGATATTCGTAGCTCTTACGGGGCCGATTGGGGGTCATTTTGGATTTTCTCCTTCTATGGGCATGTTTTCAATCCTAAGTCTAGATATTTTCAAATTTTCATCACATTACAAAACTAGGAGTCCCATGACTACGCGGTTAGTTATTATGAGTTACATTGGTCCAGTGTAAGGTATCCGTTCCTCTTACGGGGGCGTTTGGAGGTTGTTTTAGGTTTTCTCCCTAAATGGGAATGTATTTAATCCTAAATCGAGATATTTATAATTTGTATCATAATCTCAATATGTATCCCCATGACTGCGCGATCAGTTCCTACTACTTATATTGGTCCCATGTGAGGTTTGTATCTCTTACGTGGCCGTTTGGGAGTTGTTTTGAGTTTTTTTTACCTCTATTGACATATTTTTAAGCCTTAGTCTGGATATTTACAATTTTTTATCGTATTCTAAAATAGAGAGTCCCATGGGGACATTGTCCATGTAGGTGATAGCTAGATAAAATAAATCAATCCACATAGCACACTGATGTACGAGAAAAACCCACAACGAAAAAATCTCAAACTGTCCACCCATGAAAATTCCACTAAGTACGGAATTACAGAGGACACGACAGAAGACTTACAACACAAAATAGATACCCTCGCAACACCTCAGTGTCCACCAATAAGGATTACCAATCGTCTACAGATCTGGATCACATACGCACCACTTCTTTACCGTAACACCACATCACGGAATCCATCGTGTATAAATTGCAAATCGGGTATGATATCCACCGCACGAAATGATTCTCAACAGGATGAAGAGAATAAACTTCTTGGTGCCCATAAATAAGATCTTAAAGCATATATGATAATGAAAATTTTGGATCTTAAACACTTAGGTGTAAAACTAGGGTCTGAAAGACTTTGGATACGTAATGCAATTCAATTTCTCCAAAAACTCTCATTAAAAACTAATTCCAAAATCACTTTATATAAAAAAACATGTTTTTTGAGGTGGCACATTTTTTAGGACTTGTTCGAATGAAAATAGGAGTTCGTTCAAACGAAACTGCATATTTCGTTTAAACCAAAACTAACCTCATTCAAAAGAACTGCGCATCTCATTCGAACCAATTTCTAACGTGCTTCCAACAATATTTGTTCTTGTAATAGAGAAAACTCGTTCGATGTTCATTTGAAGATTCCTTTGAAGGAACTGCCAATCTCGTTCGAATGAAGACTATAAAGTCATTTGAACGACTAAAAACATTTTACTTTGAAAAAACTTTTAAAATGGCCCTCAAACATTTTTAAAAAAACCAACACCCGAAATTTAGTTCCAGGATGAAAATATATGCATATTCATACCTCAGAGATCCTCGAAACATGAAGACAAAACGTGGCACAAAACATTGCATAAGGAATGATACATATAAAACTTCGCCACTATGTCTTCAATCAAACATGTTGTAGGCTCAACATACTCAAGTCCTAACCTTTGACTCAAAGATTTTGTCCAAACAAGAAATAAGCCAAAATACATACAAATTGACTTTATTGGAAATTTGTCCTTATAAAACTATCGAGACATGTGACACTAAGGTGTCAAAAGATATTCTTTATGGAAAATTTATCACGAGCTAACTTATAAAAATATAATTTCTAATGTTATAGTTCATAAGGATAAACCTTTATGTTAAACTAGGAATTTTTCTTCTTCATAAAAGTAACATTTTTGATAAAGTTGCATATTTACTTACAAGCTATAACTATGTTGTGGTAGAGTTATAACCTAAACTTGGAGTATAAATCCAACGTTTGTCAGATTAATGATCAAGGCAATTCTCTAAGACCATCTTGAAGTTAGGTTAAACCAAATTTAGAAGAATTATCTGCAATAACCATTATATTGTAATGTTGGAGTTGATCAAGCCCAAATATTAAGATATATAAATTATTTAAAAGATTTAAATACCATTTTAAACAAGTAAAGAAATAATAAAATATGATGCATCAAAGTGAAGAGTGTGACATGATAATAACCTAAAATAACGACACGTGAATCCTCACCATCAACTATACTAATAAAATATAAAGAGTCCCAACATCATAGTATAAATCTCAGCCCACCAACACAAACTAAGATGAAAGATACATGCTACAAAGTTTCTTCTAATACAAGCCCACTAAAAAAAGTGCAACTCAACTCACACAACCGAAATAAAATAAATAACTACTAATGGGACCTACATCTCAAGAACCCTTGTGATGAATACTCAAAGATAGATAATTGAACTCAATTTATGCTAGCTAGATTGAAAACTACTCTCTCGGCCCTGCCTTAGCCCCTGAAATGTTTCCACGATATACTTCGATTAAAGCCCAGTTAGATATCAAAGCTATGAAACTTAAAAGCAGTCATAACTATAAATGATACGTCCATAATTGTCTAACTTATAATAAGATATGCCCAAATATTGAATCAGAACCTCACATTCCATTTTAATTTATACTTGAGTTTCACAATTAATTAATCACTTGACTAAATTATGAAATAACCATATTCATACACATTCACTAGCATGTGCTTAATTACTTATATCGTAACCGCATCCAACCATTTCCCCTAAATACCAATCACGCGATGTGAAACACATAAATTATATCACATTATCCAGGCTTCACTGTTCGTTAACATGGTCCCTCCAAGCTAGAGTGACACAAAAATAAACCACCGCTGGATCCAAGCACCACCATTCATTATCATGGGTCCACCACTAATCTAGGGCGCAACATATAAAATTGTTACCTATCCTATCTAATCGGACTACCATCATGGGTTATGCAAAAACAAGGAGTTCTCTCATGGAGCACATCAATATAAATATTCCATTTATATGTATTCTCTTTCATAAAAAATCCTTCTTGAAGATTTTACAATATTAACTCATTACATCGAGTAAAGATACCACTCATTTCCAAGTTACTTATTCTTTCCTATAAGGATTTCCATTATACAAGGTTTAATATTGGTTCATTACTTCGTGTTATAGTTTCCATTTCCATATTTTTTCTCATACGAACAACTACTCACAATTTATGTCTCAAACCATTCAACTTGTATTCAATAAAATGCGTTATTCGAAGCTAGAGGCTAATACCTAGTCAGAATAATAGTCAACACTAAGTTGTTTATCCACTTGGAATGGGTATGGATGAACGAAATTATACCTAGTAGTCTCATAAGATACAAATCATCCATTTCTACTCAAACAATGAAGTTAGAGGTTAAACAACTTAAAACAAATTTGCTAGTCAGCATAATAATCTGTAATAAATATGACTACTATGTATAATCCCATTCATCCATTCCCATTCCAAAAACCAAGTATAACCTACTAATAAAAAATCATTCCAATAATTAAGTATAACCCACTAAATCCAAAATCATTCCAACTACTAAGTACAACCCATTAAATCCAAAACCATTATGACTACTAAGTACAACCCACTAATCCAACACTAAAACATCTACTGAGTACAACCCTCCAAATCCATAACCAATCCAGCTATTAAGTACAAATAACCAAATCATAAGTAATATAATTACTAAGAATAACTCATCAATCCAAAGTTAATCCAACCACTAAGTAGAACTCCCCAAACAACAACTAATAAAACTATGAAATACGACTCATCAAACCGTAAGCAATCCAATAAATAATCAACTCTCAACACATACCTATTTTGACTACTAATTCAAATTCCCCAACAACTTAGAAAGAAGGTTTAAGGCCCTTAAATTATAATATTCTATTTACCACATTAGTTGTGTGTGTGTGTGTGTATATATATATATATACCGAATCAAATATTTTATCCAAGCTTGCAATACCCCATCTTTTTAAAGGATTTAATAATTGGGTTAATTAATGGAAATTCAAATTAATAATAATATGGTCTTGTGAATTTAATGGACGGTAATAATGTGAATTTAATGTTAGTATTATTTAAAATATAATTTAATAATTTATCTAGTAATATGAAAAAGTTTTTTGGGCCTTGGTTTGTTATCTAATAATTTGTTCTTGAATTATAATTATGTTAAATTAGAAAACTCTAAATGAGGCATGTGGGAGATTTGGGGAAAACCCAAGGGCATGTTGGTTTTTAGCTCATTTCTTGAATAGGAAGTTTAGGGTTTAATTAATTTAAATGTGGGATCTTTTGAAAACCATATTAGTCATCCCATGAACATTATCCCATGATAAGAACTGCCACTGCAGTATCTTGGAACCATTATTGTAGGAATTTAGCCGCGATAGTGGTAAAGACAACTGCGATCTTGGTGATGTCCAACTGTGTTTGGGCTGCGGTGCACCTAGTCGTGGGAGCTACGGTCATGTTATCTTTTATATTGGTTTTAACGAAAATCCCTTATTTTATCATATCAGCCCTGTATCTCAGACATATTCTCTCTAAAGAAACTCTAGTTTCTCTCTAATTCCTTCACCAAGCAACCTATTTTCATGATCAAATCAAGGTTTTCTTTAGGCATTATGAAGTGAATATTCAAGAAAAGATTCAAAGAATTTCAAATCAAGTTTAAAAGAAGTTTGAAGAGGATTTTCAAATTATTTTCAAAGAGTTTCATATACACCATTTTAAATCCATCTTTTGTTCATTTATAGGCATGTTACTAATCTACTATCCTCCTTATATATATATATTTCTAATTCCACCTAAACATAAAATATAGATATAACATTGAGTAAAAGCCCCCAGGGTCTGCAATCCCTCATTCCATTCTTGTTTTCGTGATGAAAATTATTTTAATCCACATAATTTAAGTTGGATTTAGACATAATTGAATTATGAATTGTTGAAGTAAACTATTGGTGATTAGACTCGTTTGTTAGGGTTCGGTATTTATCAATGGCCCAATCTTGATTTGGACTTGATAATTGTTAATTAATCCCTAATTGGAATTTATAATCGTTCACAAATATACATACTATATAGGGTTGTACATGTAGCTCAGTTGGTAGTACCTTTAGGTAGGAATACTTAATTAATATGGTTTCGAGCACAATGTTTAAAAATTGAAATTTAATCTCACATGTACACCTGTAAATAGAGAATAACATCATGTTAATAGTCTTGAATTCCATTTTGAATCTCGTTAATCGAATAATTATTTTGAATCTGGAATTTGGACTCAATTAAATTAAAATTGCATTTAAGCCCTTATTTGTCTTTATTATATTGTTGAAATTGAAATACTTAAGTAGTTGGATTAAAAGGAGTATGGAAATATGTTATTGACATGTTATGGGTTTAATGTTGATTTTGGTTTGTGGTGGGTTGTTATTGATTTGGAGGTTGTGTTATTAATTTGTTAAATTTTGAATTAATTCTCCATACTAATTTTAGTGGCTCAATGAACACCTTATCTAGACAGAAGTGTATCGGGGGTTGTTTGTTTGGATTTCATTTATGAGACGTCCCACGCATGTAGTGTATAGATGGGTAGGAGTATCTCTTTGAATAGTAAATCTAAATTGTTGAAAAATCCAAAGTTAGTTAAAATACCTTATGTAGATATAGAAATGTTTTAGGGAATAATGAAATAAATTAACTTTATAATTATAGACTAGTTTATGTGGTACGATGGGTGGAGTGAATAAAATAAAATGATATTAGGACTTGAGTAATAAGTTAAATGAGAAAAATGGAACAGTAATTAGATAGTGATGGTAGTGAATGATTGGAATGAGTAAATCTATATGATTATGGTTATGTCCAAGAGAGAACATTCTTACTTGTTATCTATCGAATTAAGCACGGGGTTACTTATGTGTAACGCTTGATGTTGGTGTCCCAACCACGCTATTGAAAGGTGGTGTCCAGTTTGCGCGATGTTATCTTATCTTTGCATCACATATATTGTTTATTGTACTTGTTCCAACCACACTAGACAATGGTGGTTTTGGATTGTGGGATGGAATTTATTTGTGCGTTAATTGGGTTTATTATTATTATTCCAATCATGCTAAATAATGGCGATGTCTGGTTTTGTGTGACATTCTTCATTTGTGCGTACCATATGTTCTTGTGATGGTCGGGGAGAAGGGAACATGACGATTGTAGTTTAATTAATACAGAGGTTTGTTAATTATTGAAAATAACTATTTAATTGATATGGAATGTAAGGTATCATTCTTTACTTGTGATTATACTTGGTGGTTAAATAATATAATGACTTATCTTTTGTATATATTACTAGTTTTTCATTACATAGCTTTTGAACTTGTTGGGTTTTCACCCATTTATTATTGTGAAAACATTTCAGGTGCTACGGATGGACCTTATGAGTAGCTTACTTTCCAGCTATAATGAGCCATTCCTCATCTCCTTTCTAGTCTATTTTATAAGAGATATGACGTAGGTTTTGTCATCCTTTGCCTATCTTTATATTTCAGTTTGTGTAAGTTGGTTACATTGGGTTTATATACTTCAGATGGAATGATTTTTGTAGAGATGAGTATGGGCATGTATTTTTACTTTTTTGGTTATGTTGGTACCTTGAGTTAACACTTTTTAGTTGTTGGTTCCAGTTTTGAGATTTTTTGATGTGGTTGTTCAGATTTTCTCCTATTGTTTGGGGATGAGGACATTATTATTTCAAATTTGAGATTTATCACGTAGGATTTATATCTTGTCTAATTTGATTTTGTACATGATAATAATGATTGTTTAAATTATTTTAACAAGTTGTAATTTTAATATTAGGACGTGATCAAATCTATTATTAATATATCAGGTTGTTATAGTTGGTATCAGAGCATGGTCTTAGATCTCGAGGGTTATATGCTCTCTTCACTTCTGCATAGCGTTCTTTGATACATGTCTTTATTTTGAACTATATTTGTGTATCATTACTGATAGGACATTATCTGAAATTTTAGATTCCTCAGAAGAGGAGAGCATGACCAATAAGGGTGCGATAGTGTAGGTTGACCTCATAGCCCTAATTCAACAAGCACTAACTATGCCGGTGATAGATGCATGGGTCCAGTATTACTTTAGCCACCAGGGGATAGTCAAGATCATCCCCTAATCTGTAGCAGTGGGGATGACAGTTGGCTATTAGGTGAGAGATCGGGAGGTGGACAAACTTGTGGCAAAGATTTGTACCTGGAAAAAAGTTTGGAGTTCTTTCATGAATAAAAACCCACCTAGTTTTGTTGGTTCATTGGATCCAACAGTGGAACATTAGTAGCAACAAAATATTGAGCATCACTTGAGGTTGTTAGACAACATTGATGTGCTAAAGTAGGCGTTGGGAACTTTTTGTCCTTGCGAGGGATACCCTTTAGTAGTTGGAGAGTGTGAATAGGTCCTCTAAAAGAGGGTGTCTTATGGTCAGTCTTTGATGAGGTTTGATGAGAAGTACATCCCTTATTATTTTTGGGTTCAGAATAAAAGGGATTTCCTTATGTTATAGCAACATGGATCTTGTACTATGGCTAAGTATGAGAAGGAGTTTACGAAATTGTACTAATTTTAACTAAAGGAGGTGAGCATAGATATAAGGAAGATGTGTGAGGGAAAATTCTATGATACTTCACCTAGTATCTAGAACTTTTCCATATAATCTAGGATACATCGAGTATGGAAATCCCGTTACTTCCATCATGGCACTTCACGTTCTCATGTTAAAAAATATGGATCCGATTATCAAGCATATAAAGCATCTTGTAGTGAATCTCTTGTGACACCCCGACTAATTAAATACCGGGTAGCTACTCCTTTATTAAATTAATACAAAATGCCAAGTTGGTCCAGTTAATAGCATCACTGTCGAAAACATTTTAATGATTACTAACCACCTAGTATTTAAAAAGTGAGTTGCCAAATTTTAAGTTAACTCTGATTAACATGCAATAAGAGGATAATGAAAGAATAACAACCATTCACCATAACGAAACAATAGAATAACCAACAACATAATAATAAGTCCGGAGGAAAAACTCCTCACAACAATCCCACCACTGAACTAAATAAACCAAAGTAACCTGAATTAATTACATGCCAAAAGTCTGAAAATCTGAAATAGGAAATATTTCTAATAGAAATGGGCGACATGCCCTACAACTGATGAAAGATGAAAATAGAGTCAAGATAGATGAAGCATCTACTAGCAAAGTCCTGTAACTTCCACAAACATCTATAGCTCGTCACCTGAATGAAAATCCTATGCATGGTGTCCTTGTGGCTGGGCACCTAAAATGGGTTTTACAAAAATAGATTTGAAAGCAAAAGGGTCAGAGCCCGAAAGTGGGGATTATTTTAAAAACAGCAAGTGTTTTAATAACATTAAAACAATGAATGCAAAATACATGTTAGGACGTGCACTCACATGAAGTACTCACCTCTCGACTAATTTGTGCACTCCTAACGTACCGTACCCATCTAAGTGACATACATATCTAACGAAACCGTAATAAGTTCTACCCTTACTACTCAATTCCCATTATACGTTCTAGCGTTATCAAATAAATATAGGGCTTTACTGAACTCAAGTTCTCAATTATTAGTAATACAATTCATTACAGGCTATCCCTTTATAGTTACTCAAAGCGTTTCTGTATTTATACTCACAATACCAACATGAAAGTTCTCATTAATTTAAGTGCATATTAGTCACGCCATAAATATACAATACAAGCACCCGAGACTAAGCTGCGGTGCACACATACTCTGCTATCCATCCTGGTACAACACGTACATAAGGATCACGCATTCTGAATCTCTCAGGAATCGTTCTCAGATAATAGCAAATCACAAACAATGGAGGCGAATACAGTCACATCACATGGGTCACGCACATACCTACGCTCCCACGATCAGCAGACTTATTAACATCCCAATAAGTCCTTCTCTGACCTATGTTCTCGAGGTACCAATCTAAATCCGGGCAACACAAGGATTAGAGGGCCCTAAGCGAACGTAAACCTCCCGTGATAGCAAGTATGGTAGGTATGTCATACACATAAGATCATATACATATACTAAGTATACACACATATTAGTAATCACCGTAATTTATTTGTGGTACACTTCTTATTCTCGTACCGACTTATAATGTTGCACAATCCATAAGTTCCCGGTTAATTCAATTATTTAAGCCGTCAATAATTCGCGCGTCGTAATAGTCACTCACGTCCTATTCCACAATTTCCATTCAATCCAAATCACACTTCTATGTTTTACTCCTCAATATATCCCAAATATCCCAACTATATCAATCTATCATCAAAGGAATGTTATCTCTACAATTAAACAAGGTTACGGGACACGCGAAATCAAAACAGGCCAGAAAGCCTAAACTGTCAGCTCTTTAGAAGTCTCGTTCGAACGAGGCTGTTCGAATGAGAGTTCGTTCGAACGAACAGGGCATCTAACGAGATCTCGTTCGAACGAAAGACATCGAACGAACATCCCTCTTGTTAGAAGGCAAACTGTCAACTCGTTAGAAGCTCGTTCGAACGAGCTCGTTCGAACGACCTGGGCAGGTCTTCTAACGAGAGGCCAGTTTCGAGCCCAGATTTTCCCTTTTTTGTTTTTCCAATTTTCTTCACTTCTAATCCCACATAAAAATCGTCCCAACATTATTTTAAGGTTTCTGATCCATACTAAACATTCGTAGGTCATAATAAAACATTTAAATAGGGCCAAATCTTCCTAAACATCATCAAATCATCAATTTCCCTCATTTATCCCCAAATCCCATGAACATGAACCCTAAAATTTTTAAAATCACCAATAGGCATAATTAAATCCGTTTTTGTTATATACAAGAAGTATTTCTATCAGAATAATCATCCTAACACAATTCTACATGAAATCTTTTCAGCAAAATATAAATTTCTACTTCCAATTCAATGGGTTTTTATCAAACTCCCAAAACAATACAATTACATAATTTCCTACGCATGGAAGAAACATTCTTTGCAAATAATGAAATTAAACCACTTGCCTTATGTCTTTCTTTGATTTTGGTGTTGGATTGATGAAGGTTGATTTGTTCTCTTTCTCTCTCTCTGCAGAATTTTCCTTTCTTTCTCTCTCTACCAGCTTTTCTCTAAGGATGACAATGGTGGTTAAGGTTGCCCTAGAAAGCTATTTCAAAACTCATTCCAATAACCCCCGTAGCCCATTAAGTCATAAGGTGTAGTTAGTGCGTTTAGTGGGTAAAGTCCAAATCAAATTTTTAATTCCTAATTTTCGTGGGTTTTAATTCCCAAAATCCCAAAATTACCAAACTACCCTTTTACGTTACCGGTAGGGCCTAAAAATGCCCCGGGACCCAAACTAAACCCCCGGCTAGTGTTTTCTGACTATTTCGACCTTTTCGGATGCGTTGGCGCACTCAAAATGACCATACGGTTAATAGAAATAAAATTCACTTTTAATTAAAATAATTATATTCCTGACGCGACTGTCACACGCATCTCAACAAAATTCCAAATTGTCGTATTTCAATCTCACGACAAATTTCATGATTTAATATTCATATATAGCCATATATACTCATTAAAATCAAATACCAACTCGCATCTCGCTAGTATTTTTATCCGGATTAATTTCCAATTAATACACATTTAATTCAATTAATCCCATAAATAAATATCATAAAAATACGGGGTATTACATACTTCCCCCCTAATAACAGAATTTCGTCCTGAAATTCGGAACTATAAAGTACCTGGTAAGAACAACTCTGGATAACGTTCGCGCATCTTATCCTCGCGCTCCCATGTGGAGTCCTCGACATTATGATGTCGCCACTGAACACGCACTAACGGGACTATCTTTGACCGCAGTTTCCGTTCACTTCGGTCCAATATAGCAATCGGCCCCTCCTCGTAGGAGCTATCAGGCTGGAGATCGATGTCCTCCAAAGCAACGTGAGAATGAGCCAAATCGTCTCTAAGATATTTCCTTAGCGAGGAAATATGTAACACATCATGAATCCAATGTAAATGCTCCGGCAACCCAAGTCTATATGCAACAGACCCAATCCGCTCGATGATAGGGAATGGCCCCACATATCTCGGTGCCAACTTCCCCTTCTTCCCAAATTGCATAATCCCTTTCATAGGAGATACTTTGAGTAAAACTTGGTCCCCTACTTGGAACTCCCTGAAGAACCTCTTCGCATCAGCATAGCTCTTCTACCGATCCTGAGCTACCCGAATGTGAATCTGTATTAATTCTATCCTCGCCGAAGTATCCCGAATTACTTCCGTCCCAAGTAGTTTGTTGTCCCCCACCTCCAACCAACATGCTGGGGAACGACAAGGTCTACCGTATAATGCCTCAAATGGAGCCATGCCAATAGTGAATTGGTAGGATTTGTTGTAAGCAAACTCCACCAGTGGAAGATACTTCTCCCATTCACCCCCGAAATCAATGATGCACATATGCAACATGTCCTCCAACATCTGGTTTGTACGCTCGGTTTGCCCATCGGTCTGCGGGTGATACGCCGTACTCAATCGCAATTCCGTGCCCTTAGCCTCCTGAAAACTTTCCCAAAACCATGAAACAAATATTTTGTCTCAGTCAGACACGATATTTTGGGGCACACCGTGAAGTCTCACTATCTCTGGAATAAAGAGCTGGGCATACTGTCCCGTAGTGTAGTCTGTCCTTACGGGTAGAAAATGAGCGACTTTGGTCAACCTGTCCACAATTACCTAAATGGAGTCGTGAACTCTCTGTGATGTAGGCAACCCCGTGATAAAATCCATGGATATGCTCTCCCACATCCACATCGGGACCTCCAATGGTTGTAGAAGTCCTGTCGGTCTCTGATGATCCACTTTTACTAGCTGACAAGTGGCGCATTTAGAAACAAACACGGCAATATCTCTCTTCATCCCGCTCAACCAATACTGTCGTCTCATGTCTTGGTACATTTTGTCCCCACCGGGATGTACCGCGAACCGTGAGCCGTGCGACTCTGCCATCACCTCGTGCCGCATTTCCTCCCCTTCCGAAACTACCAATCTCCCATTGAAACGTAATCCCCCGTCTGAGCTAACGGTATAGGACTCGGCTCCCTCTGCTAGTAATCGAACTATCTACTCCTGACAGAACGAGTCATTTGCCTGGGCCTTTACCACCTTCGTGATTATCTGCGGCATAACAGTCATCACAGATATGAATGATCGGGCCACTGCATCCTGGTGTCCCAACTCCTTCCACTTGGCCTTCCACACCCCTGCCACCTCATTTACTGGCCTACGGCTCAACGCATCTGCTACCACGTTAGCCTTCCCCGGGTGATATTGGATATCAAACTGATAGTCATTCACAAACTCAAGCCACCTTCGCTGCCGCATATTCAACTCCTTCTGCGTGAATAGGTACTGTAGGGACTTGTGGTCCGTGAACAATCGAAACTTCTCCCCCAAAAGATAATGTCTCCAAATCCGAAGGGCAAATACCACTGCCGCTAACTCCAAGTCATGAGTGGGGTAATTCTTCTCATGAGGCTTTAGCTTACGGGAAGCATAAGCTATGGCTTGACTCTCCTGCTGCAATACACCTCCAAGTCCTTGCAAGGACGCATCGGTGTAGAATAGATACTCAACTCTCGGTCTTAATGCTAACACAGGTGCTGAGGTCAACTTATCCTTCAACTCATCAAATGCCAACTGACAGGCATCACTCCAGATGAATGGCACACCCTTACGAGTCAGATGTGTCAAAGGACCCGCTATCTTCGAAAATCCCCGAATGAACCTCCTGTAGTATCCTGCAAGTCCCAAGAAACTATGGATCTCCGTTGGTGTCGTGGGCTATCCCCACTCCCTCACCGCGGATACCTTCCCCGGATCAACAGATATCCCCCGGTCGGAAATAATGTGTCGCAAAAATTGGACCTCCTTCAGCCAAAACCTGCACTTCTCATACTTTGCATACAACTCGTTCTGACGTAGCGTCTGCAAAACCTGCCTCAAATGCTCGGCGTCCTCCTCCTCTGTCTGGGAGTAAACCAGAATATCATCAATGAAGACAATGACGAACTGATCAAGGAACTCTCTGAACACCCTATTCATCAAATCCATAAACACGGCTGGAGCATTGGTCAAGCCAAAAGGCATAACCCGAAACTCGTAAGAACCATATCTCGTTAAGAACGCAGTCTTCGAGACATCCTCTTCCCTGATACGCAACTGATGGTATCCCGATCGCAAATCAATCTTCGAGAAGAAAGAAGCTCCTCTCAACTGGTCGAATAAGTCATCGATTCGGGGCAACGGATATTTATTCCGTATCGTGACCTTATTCAACTCTCGGTAATCCACACACAACCTCAACGATCCATCCCTCTTCTTTACGAACAACACAGGGGCACCCCACGGCGAAGTACTCCTCCGTATAAACCCCTGACCCAACAACTGCTCAATCTGATCTCGTAGCTCTCGCATCTCTGCCGGAGCCATACGGTATGGTGCGCGTGCTATAGGTCTCATATCTGGTAATAAGTCTATGACAAAGTCTATCTCTCGACTGGGGGGTAGGCTTGGTATCTCCTGAAACACATCAGAATACTCCCTGACAACTAGGATCGGATCTAAAGGAATCACAACCTCCTTAGAGGTATCCTCCTCTATGTAATATAAATGAGTGGTCGAACCTCCCTCTAGGCGAGGCATCGCCACTACAAACATCTCTTGCCCCTGAATGGAAAAAATAATGCTCCCACCGAAGCAATCAATCATGGCTCTATAAGCTGCGAGCCAATCCATACCGATAATCACATCGTGCTCATGCATATCTAATACCAACATGTCTGCAGGTAATACCAAACTACCAATCTCTACCCCCACTCCCCGGTATATAAAGAAAATAAGTGACCCACTCCCCAATGGTGAGTCTACACACGTCACTGTGCTCTCTGCTGTGGCTAATAACCCTAAGGCTTTCGCAAAATGTGTAGCTATAAAACAATGTGTTGCCCCCTTATCAAACAAAACCCGACCCATAGTGCCATGGATAGGAAACATACCCTCAATCGTGGGTGGTGCCTGTGGAGCTGCTGCCTGCTGAAGCTGGTATACTCTCCCATACTGCAGCTGCCCCTGCTAAACTGGGACCGCTGGAATGGGTGGTAATGCTGCCATCTGTGGTGGCGCCGGGAGGGCAGTGGGAAACACGGGTCTCTGCGACTCCTGTCGAGCACCTTGCTGCTGCTGCGGGGCCCTGCCCCTACCAGGACAGTCCTGGTGTTTATGGCCAGTCTTGCCACAAGCGCAACACTTCCCTGGGAAGTTCCCCCCTCTCTGTCCCTGCTGCCCCCGGCCCTGGTGGCCGTTACCGTTCCTCCCCTGGCCTTGCTGAAACTACTGTTGACCATTCTGACCCTGTTGGTTCTGATGGTCGTTCGGACCCTGATGGCCCTGCCGGAAACCTCCCTGTCCGTGCCTGAAATTTCCCGATCTGAACCTCTTGTGATCCCCCTGCTGGGAACCCTGGTCACCCTGTCTTTGCCCCTGAACAGATTGTGCCCCACTGGCACCATGTCCTCCAGTCCTGCCCTGATGGCTGGACTCTCCCGATCTCTTTCCCTCAGCCATGTGAAAGCGATGATCCTGGCAGTGTAACAGTACAGCGTTAACCACATCAGAGTAAGTGGCCAACGATAGATTCCCCAATAAATGCTGACGGATCCTCCAAGTCAACCCGTCTGTAAATTTCTGTATCTTCTTCTCTTGTGTCGGTATCTCATCCGGGACAATATTCAACAGATTTGTGAATTCGGCCTTATACTCGGCCACAGTTTTACCTTCCTATTTGAGATTCATCAACTTCCTCCTCATTTTCATGTGAACAGCTGACGGAAAATACTTGCGGTCAAACCGCACCCAAAACTCCGGTATAGTGAGAGTATCTCTCTCCTCCACGGTGGTAATAGACTCCCACCACTGCAATGCAGACCTCACTAGCTTAAAGGTAGCTATTATCTGCTTCTGGACATCGATGCACTCATACATCCTCAGGTGCCGCTGAATGTCCTTCCTCCACTGACTCGAAACCACAACATCGGAGCTACCTACGAACTCCGGTGGGTGTGATTTCTGAAAAGCATCACGTACACGTTCCCAAGCAGACGGGAATGCATGTGCCTGAAGTGGCGCGGCTACTGGCACCTAAGGTGGTGCCTGCTGAACTACGGCTAGTGCGGCATTTACCGCCTGGGCCACAATGGCTGTAACCTCGGCGACATTCATCGTGCCCTGAGCTGATGCGGGCTGTGGTTCCGGCGTTGCATCCCTGGGAACCCGTTGTGCACGTCATGGAGGCATCTGAAAGAAGAATAAAGTTTATAAGTTTGCAGTTATAAACTTAAAATAGCTGAAGAGCGAAGCATACATAAAGGAATACAACAGTCCTAAAATATAGGGCTCTACATCAAAGAAAGCTCAGTGGAAACATAATAAGACGTACAGATCCTAAAGGACACTAGAACCTGATGCTCTAATACCACCGGTGACACCCCGACTAATTAAATACCGGGTTGCTACTCCTTTATTAAATTAATACAAAATGCCAAGTTGGTCCAGTTAATAGCATCACTGTCGAAAACATTTTAATGATTACTAACCACCTGGTATTTAAAAAGTGAGTTGCCAAATTTTAAGTTAACTCTGATTAACATGCAATAAGAGGATAATGAAAGAATAACAACCATTCACCATAACGAAACAATAGAATAACCAACAACATAATAATAAGTCCGGAGGAAAAACTCCTCACAACAATCCCACCACTGAACTAAATAAACCAAAGTAACCTGAATTAATTACATGCCAAAAGTCTGAAAATCTGAAATAGGAAATGTTTCTAATAGAAATGGGCGACATGCCCTACAACTGATGAAAGATGAAAATAGAGTCAAGATAGATGAAGCATCTACTAGAAAAGTCCTGTAACTTCCACAAATAGCTACAGCTCGTCACCTGAATGAAAATCCTATGCATGGTGTCCTTGTGGCTGGGCACCTAAAATGGGTTTTACAAAAATAGATTTGAAAGCAAAAGGGTCAGAGCCCGAAAGTGGGGATTATTTTAAAAACAGCAAGTGTTTTAATAACATTAAAACAATGAATGAAAAATACATGTTAGGATGTGCACTCACATGAAGTACTCACCTCTCGACTAATTTGTGCACTCCTAACGTACCGTACCCATCTAAGTGACATACATATCTAACCAAACCGTAATAAGTTCTACCCCTTACTACTCAATTCCCATTATACGTTCTAGCGTTATCAAATAAATAGAGGGCTTTACTGAACTCAGGTTCTCAATTATTAGTAATACAATTCATTATAGGTTATCCCTTTATAGTTACTCAAAGCGTTTCTGTATTTATACTCACAATACTAACATGAAAGTTCTCATTAATTTAAGTGCATATTAGTCGCGCCATAAATATACAATACAAGCACCCGAGACTAAGCTGCGGTGCACACATACTCTGCTATCCATACCGGTACATCACGTACATAAGGATCACGCATTCCGAATCTCTCAGGAATCGTTCTCAGATAATAGCAAATCACAAACAATGGAGGCGAACACAGTCACATCACATGGGTCACGCACATACCTACGCTCCCACGATCACCAGACTTATTAACATCCCAATAAGTCCTTCTCTGACCTATGTTCTCGAGGTACCAATCTAAATTCGGGAAACACAAGGATTAGAGGGCCCTAAGCGAATGTAAACCTCCCGTGATAGCAAGTATGGTAGGTATGCCATACACATAAGATCATACACATATACTAAGTATACACACATCTTAGTAATCACCGTAATTTATTTGTGGTACACTTCTTATTCTCGTACCAACTTATAATGTTGCACAATCCATAAGTTCCCGGTTAATTCAATTATTTAAGCCGTCAATAATTCGCGCGTCGTAATAGTCACTCACGTCCTATTCCACAATTTCCATTCAATTCAAATCACACTTCTATGTTTTACTCCTCAATATATCCCAAATATCCCAACTATATCAATCTGTCATCAAGGGAATGTTATCTCTACAATTAAACAAGGTTACGGGACACGCAAAATCAAAACAGGCCAAAAAGCCTAAACTGTCAGCTCGTTAGAAGTCTCGTTCGAACGAGGCTGTTCGAACGAGAGTTAGTTCGAACGAACTGGGCATCTAACGAGATCTCGTTCGAACGAAAGACATCGAATGAACATCCCTCTCGTTAGAAGGCAAACTGTCAACTCGTTAGAAGCTCGTTCGAACGAGCTCGTTCGAATGACCTGGGCAGGTCTTCTAACGAGAGGCCAGTTTCGAGCCTAGATTTTCCCTTTTTCGTTTTTCCAATTTTCTTCACTTCTAATCCCACATAAAAATCGTCCCAACATTATTTTAAGGTTTTGATCCATACTAAACATTCGTAGTTCATAATAAAACATTTAAATAGGGCCAAATCTTTCTAAACATCATCAAATCATCAATTTCCCTCATTTATCCCCAAATCCCATGAACATGAACCCTAAAATTTTTAAAATCACCAATGGGCATAATTAGATCCATTTTTGTTATATAAAAAAAGTATTTCTATCAGAATAATCATCCTAACACAATTCTACATGAAATCTTTGCATCAAAATATAAATTTCTACTTCCAATTCAATGGGTTTTTATCAAACTCCCAAAACAATACAATTACATAATTTCCTACGCATGGAAGAAACATTCTTTGCAAATAATGAAATTAAACCACTTGCCTTATGTCTTTCTCTGATTTTGGTGTTGGATTGATGAAGGTTGATTTGTTCTCTCTCTCTCTCTCTGTAGAATTTTCCTTTCTTTCTCTCTCTACCGGCTTTTCTCTAAGGATGACAATGGTGGTTAAGGTTGCCCTAGAAAGTTCTTTCAAAACTCATTCCAATAACCCCCGTAGCCCATTAAGTCATAAGGTGTAGTTAGTGGGTTTAGTGGGTAAAGTCCAAATCAAATTTTTAATTCCTAATTTTCGTGGGTTTTAATTCCCAAAATCCCAAAATTACCAAACTACCCTTTTACGTTACCGGTATGGCCTAAAAATGCCCCGGGACCCAAACTAAACCCCCGGCTAGTGTTTTCTGACTATTTCGACCTTTTCGAATGCATTGGCGCACTCAAAACGACCATACGGTTAATAGAAATAAAATTCACTTTTAATTAAAATAATTATATTCCTGACGCGACTGTCACACGCGTCTCAACGAAATTCCAAATTGCCGTATTTCAATCTCACGACAAATTTCATGATTTAATATTCATATATAGCCATATATACTCATTAAAATCAAATACCAACTCGCATCTCGCTAGTATTTTTATCCGGATTAATTTCCAATTAATACACATTTAATTCAATTAATCTCATAAATAAATATCATAAAAATACGAGGTATTACATCTCCAACGTGCGTCACTTTATCTTCAACATGCTACACGATCGTCATTCTTATGCTCCATGATGTCATGTAATATTGGCATAGTTATCACTTTGGATTTCGTGAATTTTTTACATTGCATTAGGAAATTTTTTATAAAATATTTTTTTGAAAAACGAGGCATTTTTTGAACTTAAAAATATTTTATTTTTTCCATTTCGTTCAAACGAGATGTGAATCTCGTTAGAACAACTTTGTGTCTCGTTCAAAGGTCATTTGAAGTCTTGATCAAACGAGGTTCGAACGAGGGCGTACTATTTTCATTTTTTTACAGGTCATTAGAAACGAACCCTACTTCGTTCGACCAAGATGATTATCTCGTTAGAATGACATGGAAGTTTAGTTCGAACGATCATATACTGGCTATATTTTCATATTTCTCTATGAATACTTACTTTCTGAAGGGTTTTTTATAAGACTTTTCAATTACACAAACTGCGGACGTACTGAATAAAGTCTTCACTTTAAAAAAAAGAAGAGAAAAACACTCTTTGGTTCACACCTTTCTCCTAAATACTTTTGTGAAACATCTTTGAAATCCAAAACAGCTTCTATATTGAATTTTGATTGTAAATAAGGAGTCTTCATTGCTAATCTTATAGATAAGAAGTCCTTAGTGCCGCTCTTATGGTTCTTGCGGGAATCATTTCTAAAGGAAGAGTGCGATCTTTTTAGAACTTATGAGAACCACTGCTGAAGACGACAACGATCACCAGTGGGAGATTCGTCGGGTTATATTTCACTCATAAGATTGTAAGTTGTGATTTGCAAACTATATTAGTAAAATAAAAGGTTTTTTCCCTTTGCGCATTTTTCCTGAAATATTGTGTCGAACGATTTTATGATTGCGTGCTTTAATAATTAATGTCTTTAATCACATAGTTGCATATTTTAAGGTTTACAGGAATTAAAATTTGTTTGTGGACTATTGCGCATTCTAAAATTGGTGTCCGAGTCGATTACAGAAAAATACTGTGTAATCCTTGTTCCGTAAAATTTTTCTGTGATATCAATTGTTATGAAAAATTGATTTTAAAAAATCACAATTTTTTGATGGAGAACTTATATAATAGGATGCCAATTTTTTATGCATCGAATGCTTATTGGAAATCTCGAATGAGATCCACTTTAAAGGCTATAGATGAAAGGGTTTGGTTAGTATGTGAAAGAGGGTGGACTCCTCCCACAGTCACGATTTATAATGTCACAAATCCTAAACTCGTCTCTTCTTGGACTGATGATGAGTTTAAGTGGAGTACCTACAACTCCTATTGTCTTAGTGCTACTACTGGAGCCATCGCCCCAGACGAGTTTCGATGTATCATGATGTGCACTACGTCTATGGAAGAAAGGGATATCCTATAATTGACACATGAGGGTACAAATGATGTCGAGGCGTCTAAGCTTCAAAATTTGACCACCCAAATTGACACCATCACTATGTTATAGTCCAAGAGTTTCGATGAATTTTATGTTATGTCGTCGAATATCGTTAATACAAATTTTTATTTGGGTGAGAAAATCCGGAGTCTTGGGTCGTTAAAAATATTTTGAGGTCACTCCTTTCCCGATTTATTCTTAAGGTCACCGTGCTTAACTCATTAGGAATTTTAGACATTCTAAGATTAGAAGAACTCATAGGAGACCTTCAGACTTATGACATAGATTTATTCCTTAAAACCATGAAGCCTAAGATTATGGGGGTATCTTTAAAGTCTCAAACTAATAAGAACAAAAAGGAGAGCGTTTGAGAGTCTGATTCTGAGGGAGACTGTGATTTCGATGACCTGGCATTATTTGAATTTTTTTTGAAAGTTTCTAAAATCCTCTAAAAAGAATTCTTCCAATAAAAAGATTCCTGAGAAAAAAAAAAGATGAGGTCAAGGATAAATATGAGAAAGAGAAAGAGATAAGATGTTTTGAGTGAGAAGGTAAAGGGAACAAGTCATTTAAGAGTCCAGCTATTCTAAAGGGAAAGGGAAAAAATGTTGATAATAAGGTCACTCTTAGCAATGATGACACCGAGTCGATTGATTCAAGGAAAGAATCACCACATGAGAAGTGTATTGCTTTCATGGTTAGTAATGTGAGTAATCCTAGTAGGTTCCACAACGATGAGGTCATATCTAAACGTGCGAGCCTCGATGATGCTTTGATCCATTCGAGTGAGTGTGAGGATGAGGTTATGAGTGAGGGATAAGGGTATCTCCAAAAAGGCCTTTAGTGATTTATACACTGAGACATTGAAAACAAAAAAATTAAATAAGAAGTTGACTCTCAGGGAGTTAGATTTAGAGAAAGTGGTTAAAGCTCTGAGGTCGTGTGAGACATCGGCGAGTCAACTTAAGAAGGTGAAGGTTTCTTTATGTGAGTAGTTGATTATCTTAGGCCGTAAAAAGAGTGAAATGAAAAACACCATGTCCAGTCATATGGGAGATCTTCAATCTCAATTGGAGACTCGTGAGAAACTTAAAGCCCGTGTATCCCCGCTAGAGAGAGATCTAAAATGTTCTCGGGAGGTCAAGGTTACTTTAGAGGAAACATATAAGAAGGTTAGAACGATGCTTCTCGATCCCGCTTTGGGAAACATTGAGAGGCTAGGAACAGGTTGTAATGGTTCATCCACTTCTCATATAGCACTAGAGCCAGTTCCCGAGTTTGTGTTAGAACATATGGACATTGACCTAACCCAGCAAGGAATTCAATTCCACGTAGGAGAATGCGTTATAGACATTTTGAGAGAGGTGGCCCTAAGACCGTGTATGATTGTTTGCATTGCAAGAAAAGAGGACACCTTAGGGATTTTTTTTAAGTTAAGTAATATGTCTCATAGGTATCTTCCACGATATATTACTACATGTGTTCCCGCATGCACACCCACACATGTTACTCTACATGCTCCTGCGCATCACATAAGAGATTTTGAGAGTTTTCGAGGGCAAGTAGAGTATTTAGTCAATACTTCACCAGATTTGATGAATGTTTTTAATAGGATGTCACTCCTTTGGATAACTCCTCCGGGCGTAATGATTGAGGTTTAGACTTGTTTTCTAACATAGGATGATTTTCATGTTCATTTCTCCATGCCTATTTCTATTGTGTACTATCGTTGTATTATCATAATATTTATCTTTTTACATTTCGATATATTTTTCAAAAAATCCAAAAAGTGTTTTGTTTTTCTTGAAAAATTTTAGAAAAATATAGAAAGATTTTCGGCTTCCTTTAAGAAAAAGTGAAAAGGCGAAAAAGATTTTATTTCTCATAAATTTTTTGAAAAATCGAAAAAGAGTTTTTTATTTTTTTACACCATATGTAGATGAACATTAAAGATGTCCGAGTAACCCATTCATTCCATATCCATATGACCATTTTTTAGTGTTTTGAGACGTGTCATCATTTCATTTTGTGCTTTATAATGTCTATAGTCATTAAAATGTGATATGTTGACTACTTGCTACATGTTTGACTCCATGTCACCTTTAATGCACATGGGCACGAATTTATTTGAGTATTGCACTTACCTTTCACATGCCAGTTGTAGTGTTTTCATCTCAATAATTCTTTTAAAATGAACCATATGCGATAATACGAGATAATAAAAGTGTTGCTTGTAAAAACCAATGCCCGGATTGGAAAAATTGAAAATAATATCTCCGGTAAATGTGTTCTATTTAAATAAATGGAATCGGGCTGCGAAAGACCGGTTGTCTTTGCATAAATAGCCACCATTTGCAAAAAGAAAAGAGCCTAAAAGATTAAAGGCACATAGAAAGAAAAAATATAAAGTGTCACTACAATTTCATACAACATTGATGCTTCCATACATAAGAGTATTAATTTCTTCAAAACAAAATATTTGAGAGAAAAAATTCAACATGTGAGTTTTGGGGGAGTTTAGTCAAAGATCAATGGGTTTTCACATCCTGAAAAATTCTCGTAAAAGCATTACACAGTTCTGGGCATCATTGGAGTGAAAATCACTCACAATCGTGACTAGTTGAATATGCTAAGTCTATTTCACTTGAATTCACTATTTTTACACCTAAGTTAGACTCTGACACCTTGCGTTAGTGGTGTCTCATTCCTTCATGCACATATGTTATGTTTGTCAACGTTAATTTTCCTATAGAATGTGTGCACTCTCCTACATTCCATTTCCATGATTCGGTCATTTTTGTGTTTCTCCATGGTGTGTTGTATTTGAAAAAAAAATTACTTGAAAATTTTAAAATTTTTCAAAAATAGTTGGTTTGTTTCAATGTGACACTCCGGTTCATTATTTTTTGTTTATTTTCCTTGTTTATTTCGGACAAGTAAAAGGGGAAAATAAATTATGGGGGAGTGAGAGTTTGATTTACGGGGGAGAATTTATTTATGAGTGTTATCTTATTTCAAACTCGATATGTCACGAGGTAGATTTCTTTGTGTACTGTGTGTAGGTACACTTTGATGAGCATATGCAAAGTACATGTAAAATAAAGCTCCCAAAAAAAAGAGCAAGAGAAAGTGAGGGAATCGAAATTTTGGAAGTTGAAAATTTGGAAGCCTTGTATATTTTTTAGTATCTTTCTATTTGTGGGTTTCTGGAAGGGTATTAGATTTTTATAGGATTTTATGATTGGATAATTCGGATTTATTTATTTTGTACCGGAATAGCCATAGGTGGAGATTTGTAAGGGGAACTTTTTTTATATTGCCCCTAGTATCTAGGACTTGTCCATAGAATCTAGGATACATCGAGTATGGAATATCCCATTACTTCCGTCATGGCACTTCATGATCTCACGTTCAAAAAGATGGATCCGATTATCAAGCATGTCAAGCATCTCGTAGTGCATCTCCAACATGTGTCACTTTATCTTCAACATTCACCACGATCATCATTCTTATGATCCACGATTAGCACTATTAAAATATGACCCATTTTGGTTAAGTGCCCATTGGAACCCACATATTAAAATATGGGGTCCATATTTTAAAAGTTGCGGATCAAAATGGGTTTTAGATGTTGTAACTGATGGAGCATATTTTAGAAATATTGGGGCCATTTTTATAAAATGGGTTGAACATAAATGCCAATATACCCCTAAAAAAACGTAGTAGCACATATCTCAAAACCTTAAAATCACAGATCGTAGCAGCACATATCTCCTCTATCACTCTCCCTATTAAATGCATTTTTTTTTGCAGTTATACTATTTATCCCCCTCTAGGCGGTATCATCTCTGTGACACCCCTCCTAGTTAACCCCGGCTGATTAGTCCTAAATTAAGTTAGATCAGGTTTCTCAATTAGATAATTCTTACCATCACTGTGAGAAAATTAGACTGGTACCGAGTTTTATCTTTCATTAACTTAAATGAAACTCATGTGGAAATAAAATAACACAATAATCACAATTATCTAAAATAACCATTCACAATTTATTAACTGAACGAAAAAACCATCGGCCCAAAACCCAACAAATAGAAAAATGAAGACATGCGGAAATAAAATAACACAATAATCACAATTATCTAAAATAACCATTCACAATTTATTAACTGACCGAAAAAACCATCGGCCCAAAACCCAACAAATAGAAAAATGAAGACAAGTAATCAATCTCAACATGTCTAGAAAAAATTTAAATGAACTGTGTGCGACATGCTCAAAATAGCTGATAAGAAGTCTCTATACTAAAAATGAAAGAATGAGGCGTCTATCAAAACTCCCTCAACATCCACATATGCTGCAGCAACGGATCCCTGAAATAGAGTCAAGCCTGGCGTCCCTGTGGCTGGACACCTAAAAGGTTTTTAAAAAATTTATAGCAAGGGCTAGTACCCAAAACCATTTAAAATACATTTAGCAAATGATTAACTTGAAGTAATAAGTAAATATGCATGCTCTCCATTTTTTAGTTAGTGCCGCACTCCCTTGAGGACATCCTCACCCCTCCTCTAATGTGCACTACTAACGCCTTAAATAAATTAACCTAGTTCTTCATCTTATGACTAGATAAATTATAAAACCCCTTGCAAACACCCTACTCTAACCGAGTATGCCTTAATTATGATTTTTAAGTTATTATCATCATCAACTTAATTAAATCATTTCCCTTTTTAATTTCATATAACTTTCACATCTGTTATACATATAATACAACTCATGCTTTGTATAAAATTTCCCATATATAATTATTTACCTAATTATATACTCAATCATATTACGATATTCACAAGCATACTGAAATAAAATTTAATAATAGTATTTCCCCCGAGTAAATTCTCACCGGGTATAAATCCTCTAAAGTGCTATCCCACTAGGTATATTCACATAACCTAGTTACCCCAAGTCAGAATCGCTCACTAACTTAGTTAAGACATAAATGTTGGAGGCGGTCATATTCCTTCCCTGAAAGTGAGATTCCCCTCACCCATATAATGGACGCTATGACCTGGGATTATGCTCTCCCAACTCCTCAAGCTAGGGGATTCATCCACTACGCGCAAGCTGCCCCTATAGCACTAGAGTATATATAATAATAATAATAATAATAATAATAATAATAATAATAATTATAATAATAATAATAATAATAATAATAATAATAATAATAATAATATCTATCCACTGATATTAATGCACACGTCATATATATAAACTATCACACACCATATATATATAAATATAAAATATCCCGGCTACACCATGCACTAAGTCCGTGACACAAGCCTATTCCATTTTATTTTGAGTTTATGACCCAACTCTAATTATTAATTAATTTGCATATTATTTTCTTTTGGTATCGCCCCAACCAATATATTCGGACTTACTCTCGTGGCCTGAAATAACACCACCCGAGTAGAAATCCCCGACTCTAAATTATTTGGCCTTTACATAAATAAAATTTACATCTCGGTATCTCTCAACTATTATTCTCGAACTTGTCTACTACATCCGTATTTAATCATTTTGAACAAATTTTCCAAAATTTAACCCTAGTGTGACACACCTAATTTCCTCCAAATCCCAATTAATTTTAATCATGATGTCACACCAAGTCGCCCACAAATCCTAATTAATTTTCATTCACAATTAATTAGATTTAAACCCATGTATTAATTACTCAACAATTAAGGCATGGAAGAATTTATATTTAATTTCTCTATATATTAAAAACTGGGCGAAGTGTCAAAGTTTCCGGACCATCGATTGATCGATGGTCCCCCTTCGATCGATCGATCGATCAGGTCCTCGTCTTCCCCAAGTTGGCTGTTTCCGCCATGGACTCCCACCTCCAAACCCTAGCTTCTTTTACACCAAAAACTAAGCTTTCTTATTGTCAATAGACATCAAAAACCTTATAAGGAACCTTCCTAAGGTCCAAAAACATCACTAAATTTTTTTTCTCTACTGTTTTCAAGAGTTTGGGTTTAAAATCCAATTCAGTCTTTAACCCATTTAAACATCAATTCTATATCACCAATTCGTTTTTAATTCATCCTGGTTTACACATCTTTACCAGATACAAATACACAACTCATATTATACGTGAATTTCTACTCAATTTAGAAATCAGATTCATGGTTTGCAAAACCCCATGTTTATACCCTTTAAATCCCAAAACGAATTTCTTCGATTACACACATGACATGAATATGAACCGAAATACAATTTACATACTACAGCAAGTTAACCACTTGCCTTAGGTGTTACATACTCCCCCCCCCCCCTTACAAAGGAATTTCATCCCCGATATTAGGTCGTACCTGTGGTGAAAAGCTCTGGATATTGTTCCCGCATATCCTCCTCCCGCTCCCAGGTAGACTCGTTAATGTTGTGATGACCCCACTATACTATAACTAGTGGAACAACCTTGGATCGTAACTTCCGCTCACTATGGTCCAGAATAGCCATCGGTCTCTCCTCGTATGAGATGTCTGGCTGTAAATCAATTTCCTCGAGTGGAATGTGCTAGAAGGCCCTCTCGCTCCTGCGATATTTCTTCAGCGATGCCACATGGAACACGTCGTGTATCCGCTGAAGGTGCTCTGGCAATCCCAGTCTAGAAGCTACTGGCCCTACCCTCTCTATAATGGGGAAAGGTCCCACATACCTCGGTGCTAACTTACCCTTCTTGCCGAACCTCATCACCCCTTTCATAGGGGACACCCAGACCAATACCTGATCCCCAACCTCTAACTCCACATGTCTCCGTGAAGCATCTACTTAACTCTTCTGCCTATCCTGAGATCTATGAATCCTCCCTCGGATCAACTCTATCTTGGCAGACGTCTCCTGAACAATCTACGTCCCCAATAGTTTGTTGTCCCCCACCTCTAACCAACAAGCGGGTGAACGACAAGGTCTTCCGTATAGTGCCACGAATGGTGCCATAACGATCGTGAATTGGTAAGAGTTGTTATACGCGAACTCTACCAAAGGAAGATATTTCTCCCAACCTCCGCCAAAGTCTAATATGCACATCCTGAGCATATCTTCCAGCATCTGATTGACTCTCTCAGTCTGCCCGTCAGTCTGTGGGTGATAGGCTGTACTCAAACGTAATTCTGTGCCCATGGACTCCTAAAATCTCTGCCAAAAGTGGGCCACAAAGATATTGTCTCTGTCAGACACATTATTAACTGGTACCCCGTGCATCTTAACAATATCCTCTATGAATAGATGCGCATATTGCATCATCTCAAAGTCTGTGCGAACCGGCAGAAAGTGGACCACTTTGGTCAACCGATCCACAATGACCCATATGGAATCGTGACCCCTTTTCGATGTAGGTAACCCTGTAATGAAGTCCATGGAGATGCTCTCCCACTTCCATACTGGAATCTCCAGCGGCTGTAGCATCCTTGATGGTCTCTGGTGGTCAACTTTCACAAGTTGACACGTGGAACATTTTGAAATAAAATCTACTATGTCTCGTTTCATTCCTTCCCACCAATACTGCCTCCTCATATCCTGGTACATCTTATCCCCATCGGGATGTACCGAGAATCTTGACCCATGGGACTCTGTCATAACCGCGTGCCTAAACTCCTCATCCTCTGGCACAATTAGCCTCCCATTAAGGCGTAAGCCTCCTTTCGAGATGACCAAATAACCCTATGCTCCCTCAGTTAGCAACTGGCTCACTCTATCCTGGAAGATCTGATCCTATACTTGAGCCCTCACAACCCGCATAATGATCTCAGGTGTGATGGATAATGCTGACATGCAAGCCCTGGATACGTCATCCTCATATCGAAGCTCTCTCCACTTCGCTTTCCAGACTTTTAATATTTCCCCATTCGGTCTCCGACTCAATGCATCTGCTACCACATTAGCCTTATCGAGATGATACTGAATATCAAACTGGTAGTCTTTCACGAATTCTAGCCATCTCCTCTGCCTCATATTCAGATCCTTCTATGTTAAGAGATACTAAAGTGATTTCTGATCCGTGAATAACATGAATTGCTCTCCTAGAAGATAATGTCTCCATATCCTCAAAGCAAAAATGACCGCTGCTAGCTCCAGGTCATGAGTGAAGTAATTCCTCTCGTGGGGCTTTAGCTTTCTGGACGCATAAGCTATAGCCCTTTCCTCCTGCTGAAGCACACCCCCAAATCCCTGTAAGGATGCGTCAGTGTACACCCGATACTCTAATCCTCCCTTCGACAATGCAAGTACGGGTGCAAATGTCAACTTGTCCTTTAGCTCATCGAAAGCTAATTGATAATGATCAGTCCAAGTGAAAGGTACCCCTTTCCGGGTCAGATTCGTCAAAGGGCCCGTAATCTTGAGAATCCTTTGATGAACCTCTTGTAATAACCGACCAATCCCAGAAAACTGTGCACCTTGGTCGGTTTCTTGGGCTGCCCCCACTCCCTCACCGCCGATACCTTACTCGGATCCACCGTAATACCCTGGTCTGACACCACATGGCCAAGAAACTGAACCTTCCGTAGCCAAAATCCATACTTCCCGATTTTGGCATAAAGATGGTGATCCCGTAATGTCTATAAAACTACACGCAGATGCTCGACGTGCTCCTTCTCGGTGTGCGAGTAGATCAGGATGTCATCAATGAACGCGATGATAAACTAATCGAGAAAATCTCTAAAAACCCTGTTCATGAGGTCTATGAACACTGCTAGTGCATTGGTGAGCCCAAATGGCATCACCCTAAAATCATAAGATCCATACCGCGACAGAAAAGCGGTCTTAAGAACATCCTCCTCTCGAATACGTAGTTGATGATATCCTGACCTCAAGTCGACTTTAGAGAAGTAAGACGTCCCTCTCAATTGGTCAAATAGATCATCAATCCTAGGCAACGGATACTTATTCTGTATCGTCGCCTTGTTCAGCTCTCTATAGTCCACGCATAACTGTAGTGAGCCATCCCGCTTCTTTACAAACAACACCGGTGCACTCCACGACGATGTACTCCGCTGAATGAAACCTTGACCCAGAAACTGCTGAATCTGCTCTCTCAAATCACGCATCTCTGAAGGGGCCATACAGTATGGGGCCTGAGCAATTGGCCTCGTCCCCAGTGCTAAATTGATTACAAATTCGATTTCCCTGCTAGGTGGTAACCCTGGTATCTCCTGGAACACATCCTCAAAGCCCCTTACTACTGGGATTAAGTCCAACGAAATCGTCACCTCCTGCGAGGTTTCCTCCTCGATGTAATATAGGTGCGTGCGTGACCCTCCCTCAGGTAATGGCATCGCTATCAAAAACATCTCCTGTCCTGGAATGGAGAACACGATTTTCCTCTCGTAGTAAACAACTGTTGCCCGATAACCTGCCAACCAATCCATACCCAGGATGACATCGTACACCTTCATATCTAACACCAAGAGGTTCGCTGCTAAACTAAGCCTCCTAATCAAAATGTCCACCCCCCGATAAATCGAGTGAATCGAAGCCCCGCTACCTACTGGTGACTCAACACACATCTGAAGTTTACCTGCGGTCTCTAGTAACCCGGCTCGTTTAGCAAAATTATATTTAATGAATGAATGCGATGCTCCCGTATCAAAAAGAATACTACCCTCATAACCATGAATGAGAAACATACCCTCAACTGTTGGTGGTGCTTGCTGCGCTGGAGGATTGGGAACATCCCAGACGTTATACACACGCCCGTAGTGCATCTGCCCATACTGCAGTGGGCCTGGTGCTGCTGGCGGCATCTGCCCCCGTTGTCCCTGTTGGGCCTCCCGCTGATGACCTCTGCCCTTTTGTGGTCACTCCCTCTTGAAGTGTCCTGGCTGGTCACAGACAAAACAGCGTCTCTGACCATCCCCCTGTCATTGGCCCTGATATGACTAGCCCTGCTAGCCTCCCCCATTGTTCCCTTGGCCCTGAGGAACCTAGTGCTGCTGATTCGGGCCCACTTGCCCCTGCCTGAACCCCTGTCCTCCCGGTCGGAACCCACCAGGCTTAAACTTCTTAGCCTGATTCCCCTGTTGACTGCCAGCCTGATTCCCCTGTCACCCCTAGTAACTGCCTTGCCCTGTTGGCTCGGCTCCCCTATCCTCTTGCTCCCCTTCGCATGGAAGCGATGATCCTAGCAATGTACAAGTGCGGCATTAATGACATCTGTATAAGTCACTAGCGCCAAATTCCCAATCAAATGTTGCCTGATCCATCAGGCTAAGCCATCCATAAATCTCGATTTCTTTCGCTCCTCATCGCTCACCTCATTTTGGCACAAAGTTTGCCAAATGGGTGAACTATTCCTCATAGTCTGCCACTGATCGGTCACCCTGTACAAAATCACTGAACTTTTTCCTCATCACAGCCTCTATCGCTGGTGGAAAGTATTTGCGGTCGAACGGCACCCAGAACTCTGCTATCGACATCAAATCTCGCTCCTCAACGGTGGTAAGTGACCCCCACCACTGTAAGGCTGCCCCCGACAGACGAAAGGTAGCAAGCATCTATTTCTGCACCTCGGTACACTCCAGCATGCGCAGATGGCGCTGAATGTTCTTCTTCCAGTCACAAGCCTCAACTATATCTGTGCTACCCCGAAACTCAGGTGGGTGACCCTTCTGAAAGGTCTCCCTAACTCGCTGCCAAGATGGTGGCCCCACTGGAGCCTGAACTATTGGTGCCACTGGAGGCGGTGCCTAGGGCTGTGGAAAGTGAGCTTCCATAGCTCGCATCGCTGTCTCGACCGCCTGGGCCACTATCACTGCCACCTGAGTAGTGGAAATCAACTAGGGTGGGGGTGGGGGTGGGGGTACCTGTGATTCCTGATGAGCCTCCCTGACCTCATCCCTAGCCTCAGCCCTCTCCACTCTTTGTCTCCTCGGTGGCATCTGAAATAGATTAAATTGTATAAGTACACAATTTACACAAAAATATTCACAGAAGAAATACGATATCTCACAAGCGGAAAATGAATCAACAGTCCTAATAATAGGGCTCTACAACAACCGAGTGCTATGCTGAAACGTAGTAAGCCGCACAGATCCTAAGGACACTAGAACCTGATGCTCTGATACCATCTATGACACCCCACCTAATTAACCCCGGGTGATCAGTCCTAAATTAGGTTAGAACAGGTTTCTCAGTTGGATCATTCTTAGCATCACTGTCGCCTTTTTAAATACTAACCACCTAAGTGAGAAAATTAAACTGGTGCCGAGTTTTATCTTTCATTAACTTAAATGAAACTCATGCGGAAATAAAATAACACAATAATAACAATTATCTAAAACAACCATTCACAATTTATTAACTAATCGAATAAACCATCGGCCCAAAACCCAACAAATAGAAAAATGAAGAGAAGTAATCAATCTCAACACGTCTAGCAAAAATTTAAATGAATTGTGAGCGAAATGCTCAAAATAGCTGATAAGAAGTCTCTATACTAGAAATTAAAGAATGAGGCATCCATCAAAACTCCCGCAGCATCCACATATGCTGCAACAACGGATCCCTGAAATAGAGTCAAGCTTGGCGTCCCTATGGCTGGACACCTAAAAGGTTTTTAAATTTTTTTATAGCAAGGGTTAGTACCCAAAAATATTTAGCAAATGATTAACTTGAGGTAATAAGTAAATATGCATGCTCTCCATATTTTAGTTAGTGTCGCACTCCCTTGAGGACATCCTCACCCCTCCTCTAATGTGCACTACTAACGCCTTAAATAAATTAACCTAGTTCTTCATCTTATGACCAGATAAATTATAAAACCCCTTGCAAACACCCTACTCTAACCGAGTATGCCTTATTTATGATTTTTAAGTTATTATCATCATCAACATAATTAATTCATTTCCCTTTTTAATTTCATAGAACTTCCACATCTGTTATACATATAATACAACTCATGCTTTGTATTAATTTTTTCATATATAATTATTTACCTAATTATATACTCAATCATATTACAATATTCACAAGCATACTGAAATAAAATTTAATAATAGTATTTCCCCCGAGTAAAGTCTCACCGGGTATAAATCCTCTAAAGTGCTATCCCACTAGGTATATTCACATAACCTAGTCACCCCAAGTCAGAATCGCTCACTAACTTAGTTAGACATAAATGTTGGAGGCGGTCATATTCCTTCCCTGAAAGTGAGATGCCCCTCACCCATATCACGGACGCTATGACCTAGGATTATGCTCGCCCAACTCCTCAAGCTAGGGGATTCATCCACTACTATATATATATATATATATATATATATATATATATATATCCACTGATATTAATGCACACGTCATATATATATATACTATCACACACCGTATATATATATATATATAAAATATCCCGGCTACACCATGCATTAAGTCCGTGACACAAGCCTATTCCATTTTATTTTGAGTTTATGACCCAACTCTAATTATTAATTAATAATGGTACATTAATTTCTTTTGGTATCGCCCCAACCAATATATTCGGACTTACTCTCGTGGCTCGAAATAACACCACCCGAGTAGAAATCCCCGACTCTAAATTATTTAGCCTTTACCTAAATAAAATTTACATCTCGGTACCTCTCAACTATTATTCCCGTACTTGTCTACTACACCCGTATTTAATCATTTTGAACAAACTTTCTAAAATTTAACCCTAGTGTGGCAGACCTAATTTCCTCCAAATCCTAATTAATTTTAATCATGATGTCACACCAAGTCGCCCTCAAATCCTAATTAATTTTCATTCACAATTAATTAGATTTAAACCCATGTATTAATTACTCAACAATTAAGGCATGGAATAATTTATATTTAATTTCCCTATATATTAAAAACTGGGCGAACTGTCAAAGTTTCCGGACCATCGATCGATCGATCGATCGATTAGGTCCTCATCTTCCCCGAGTTGGCTGTTTCCGCCATGGACACCCACCTCCAAACCCTAGCTTCTTTTACACCAAAAACTAAACTTTCTTATTGTCAATAGACATCAAAAACCTTATAAGGAACCTTCCTAAGGTCCAAAAACATCACTAAATTTCTTTTCTCTACTGTTTTCAAGAGTTTAGGTTTAAAATCCAATTCAGTCTTTAACCCATTTAAACATCAATTATATATCACAAATTCATTTTTAATTCATCCTGGTTTACACATCTTTACCAGATACAAATACACAACTCAGATTATACGTGAGTTTCTACTCAATTTAGAAATCAGATTCATGGTTTGCAAAACCCCATGTTTATACCCTTTAAATCCCAAAACGAATTTCTTCGATTACACACATGACATGAATATGAATCGAAATACAATTTACATACTACAGCAAGTTAACCAATTGCCTTAGGTTTCGTAGAGTCTGATTTTGGAGTTGAATGCCCAAGGTTGAAGATGACTCTTTTTGACTCTCCTGTGATTCCAAAATTTTTCTTTGGCTGATGTTAGGGTTTCCTCACCCACTAAGTCTTCTCTAAAATCAATTCAGATGTTCCCTTGTTTCTAATAATTGTTTAATTAATCTTAATCCCGTTTTTTGTCTAATTGGCCAGGCCCAAGTGACCCAAATTCCCCATATGGGCCCGACGTTGTCTAAAAACGTCCCGTGGCCCGTTTACTACCCCCAGGTACACTTTACCGACTATCTCGGCCCATCTGGACTCAACTGTACACTCAGAATTGGCATCCGAATTAATTTACAAAAATACTTATTTCACACCCAAATTAGTCTATACCGACTCCCGGCTGAAATAAGTACATATCCCGTCATTAATACCCGAAATGACGTAAATACATCATTACTACTCAATTAGTAAATGAATTTCCCAAAATATTAACCATTCACTCCCCGATTAATATTTAAATATAAATTTCCATAATTAATTCAATTAAATTACGACACACAAGTAATTTTTGAATTTTTGAATTAATTAAATATTAAATGCATGAAAATACGAGGTGTTACAATCTCATACCGCCCCTTTTCCCCCTACTAGACGGTATCATCTCACCTATCCAGCTGGTATTATCACCGGCTTTCTTCTCTCTCTCTCTCTCCACTAAATGAAAATCTTTAACTTTTTTCCTGAGATCTAATAACTTGGTGAATTTTTTAGTTTTAGTCACCGATTTAAGAGAAAAAACCGTCTAGGGAAAAAAACGGGCAGACCCAGAACAAACCCAACCTGAAATGATGCTCAACCCATATTCAGCCCGACCCAGATATGTCCTAACCCATATCTGGCCTGCCCAGAATAGGTCCAACAACACACTTTTTTGTCGGTGCCATTCACGATGTCACGTAATATTGGTATAGTTGTCACTTTGGTTTCGTGGATTTTTTACATTGTATTGAGAGATTTTTTATAAAATATTTTTTTACAAAACGAGGCAGTTTTTTTAACTTAAAAATATTTTATTGTTTGCCTGCTTCGTTGAAACGAGATGTGAATCTCATTAGAACCACTTTGTGTCTCGTTAAAATGTTGTTTGAAGTCTTGCTCAAACGAGGTTCAAACAAGGGCGTACTGTTTAGATATTTTTACAGGTCGTTAGAAATGAACCCTTGTTCATTTGAACGGGATGATGATCTCGTTAGAACGACAGGGCAATTTCATTCGAACGATCCTCTACCGCCTCAATTTTTTTGTTCCACTATAAATACGTGCTTTCTATAGGGTTATAAGACTTTTCATTTATGAAAATTGCAGACCTACTGGATAAAGTCTTGAGTTTTGAAAAAAAGGAGAAACACTTTTTGATTCACACATCTCATTTCAATACTTTTGTGAATCATTATTGAAACCAAAAACCAATTCTATATTGAAGTTAATATGGTGAAAAATGAGTCTTCACTGTGTATCTTATAGAGAAGGAGACTTTACTATTTCTCTTTTAATTCTTGCGGGAATCATTACTGAAGGAAGACTATGGTCTTTGTGGTACTTATGAGAACCACTGCTGAAGAAGACAAAAGTCACCTGCGGGAGATTCGTTGGGCTATATTTCACTCATAAGATTGTAAATTTAGATTTGCAAACTGTATTAGTGAAATAAAAGGTTTTACCCCTTGGGAATTTTTCCTGAAATATTGTGTTGAATGATTTTTTGATTGCATGCTTTATTGCTTAATGTCTTGAATAACATAGTTGCACGTTTAAGGGTTTAAAGAAATTAAAAAAAAAATTGGGTTGACATGTAATTAAATAAGTTACACCATTGGACTATTGCACACTCTCAAGATGGAGTGTTTTGTTAAAGGTTTAATATGGCATATAAATAAGGTGATTGTGTGGAATATGGAATATACCCCTTACTACTAAGCCAGAGAGAAGATATAGTGGAGACCAAAGAGGATTTCAGGGTTAGTGAGGCTAGGGGCAGTGGATACGGTTTAGGTTGGGGACGTGGAGATCCGAATAGCATCTATAGGGACCCCCTTAGACAAGATAGGGGAAATAGTAGAAACATAGACAACATGGGTCTCTTTAAGCTCCATTTGTGGGTGTTTGCTTCAGGTGTGGTGGTAGGGGACATAAAACCCCTGTTTTCCTAAATGCAGAGTCACAGGGACAATAGATATAGGGGTAGGTCCAATAAGGTTTTCAGCCTAAGCAGCCATAGCAGCATTAGTATAAAACTCAACATCTATAATCTCCAAGGCTATAGGCATTATCAATATTAATAATGTCTCTAGCCGTATAGCCCCAGCCCCAGCTTTAATATGTTAGAGTTTACCATATTGTGAAGCCCTAGAAAGATGAGAAAAGACATGTCTGGGAAATGGATGGTACATTTTATTTTTATAGTACCTTAGGTCAATAGATGTACTTAGTGGCTATGCCTAGGTCGAAGGATGGTGCTATAACTCACTTATACTTCATAGATGAGGAGACTTGGGAGAAGATGATCATTCTTTTAAATTTGATACCAATTATTTAGGAATTTATCGATGTGTTTGAGAACGAGCTAGTTTCATCACCATCTCGAGATATTTATTTTGTGATTAACTTATCTCCCCGCACTAAGTCGATTACCAGGGCACCCTGGATTCTTTGAGGATGAGAAATTTGTGGGAGCAAATTAATAAGTTGTTGAAGCATGAATTAATTCACTGTAGAACGTTGCCATAGGGAGCTCTAATCCTCTTTGTGTAAAAAAGAGGGATGGTTCATTGCGGTTATGCATTAACAACCATGATTTGAACAAGTTGATGGTGATGAACAATTACCCATTGCTAAGGATCGATGAATTATTTAATCCATTACAAGTGCTTATTTCTTATTAAAGATTGATTTGCATTTGGGATATCATTAGTTGAGGGTATGGGAGGAAGACGTATCGAAGACTACCATCTTGACTCAATATAGTTTGAATAAGTTTAGGCTCAAGGCATTTGGGTTGACCATTGCCCCTATTCGTGCTTATGGATTTGATGAATGGGGTTTCCTGACCGTACATAGATCAGTTTATCATAGACATTAGCTATGACAATTTAATTTACTAACGAACTAAGTAGGATCATGGAAAGAATTTATAGATAGCTATTCAGATGTAATAAGATTATAATTTTTATGCTAAGTTCAACAAGTGCGAGTGCTGTGTCATAAATATGGAGTATAACGTGGACTAATGGTATTGTAACTCTTATCGTTAGAAGATGCTCAGCTTACTCATTGATAATGGTCGGCACATCTTCTCTTTGGTCGGCTAATTACTACTCTTGGGCGGTCGGGTATCTGACCACAGTAAATTGATGTTATTGATTCAAATCACCTAAGTACGTGTGGGTCACATGTGAGAATATGTACAACTCCAATTACACACACGTGACCCTTCAACTGATTATAATTAAATCTTTATTAATCTTTCTTAGAATGTAAAAGGGTGTAATTGTCTGACTTATAAACGCACTCTACCCATCCACCTACTCTCTCTCCCCTATAACTAGAACACACTCCCACCTAAGGGGGGACATGAGAGAACACGCTTACAAAGAGAACTTTTCGCTAATGATTGAATGATAAACTCATGCAAAAAACCTGTGAACATAGACACCGTTGGCCGAAGCACGTTAATCCCCTATCTCATCTCTCTCTCTAATCAAGTCAATTGATCTCTTTATTTGTTATTTATTATCATTGGTATTTATAAAACTAAGAATCATAAATCCACACACCAATTTTAGACAATAACAACAAGTTTTGGATGTGTTAGGTGAAGTTTTTGGGCCATATAGCCTCGGAGAGGGGATTATTGGTGGATCTAAGAAAGGTGTTAATCATGTTGGATTGAGGATAGATCATGGCAGGTATGAAGGTTCATATATTCTTGGTTTTTTCAAGTTACTATTGGAGTTTTATTCAAGGATTCTCGAAGAAAGTAGGGTCGTTGAATGAGTTAACTCAAAAAATGGATTTAGTTTGAATAAATTGAGAGGTGTAAGGAGGCCTTTGACACCCTTAAGGAGAAGATGAATTTGTCTCCAATTTTGGCTCTACCTATGTGTGAGGTTAAGTATATATTCTACATTAATGATTACCTATAAGGAATAGGTGGGGTGTTGATGTAGGATGATCAACCAAAATTTATGCATATCGAACTATGAAACCTCATGAGGTTAACAATGTAAATCACGACGTGGAGTTAGAAATGGTAGTGTATGCACTATATATTTGGATACACTGTTTGTGTGGTGAGAAGTTAAAGTACTTAAGTGACCCCAAGATCTTACAATATCTATTCATGAAAAAGTACTTTAACATGCTGCAGCGACGATAGTTTAAGTTCATTAAAGATTATCAGTTTATGATTTAGTATCACCTGGGGAATGCCAGTGTGGTGGCAGAGTCTTTGAGTTAGAAACTGAGTGTCAGTTTGTCTATGCTTAAAATAACAGATGTGTCTTTAGTTCGAGTTATTGGTGAGTTATTCGATGCTTTCACGGGGATGATTCTAGTGACTCCAGATATCATTATGAGGTTAGTTAGAGCACAATAGAATGACATGGCATGAAGGGAAGTTGTAGTTGAGCTTTTAGCTATCGATGTACCTCTTTACACCGTTGGTTTTGATGGTGGATTGCATACAAAGGGAGGTGAGTTGTAACTTCAGATGATGAGGTGTGTAAGACAGTTATAAAGGAGGCCCATGGATTGTAATATTTGGTGCATCCATGTGGGTTTATAATTTACTAGGATACGTGTAGACACTATTGGTGGACATGTACAAAGTAGGATGTTCCTGCATTTGTGTCCCAATGCAATACACGTCAGATGGTGAAGGTGGATCACTAGCGACCAATGGGTACAGTAAGGGAAAATTTCACAATGTGTTAAGTTTGTAATATGTTTATTATAAATATGTAATATTTTCTTTATTCTGTTTGGACAAAACTATTTGATTCATAGGTTAGGATTGTGTTTAGTTTTTCTTTCAAGCCTATACATGTTAAAGACTGTAGTGGCCAAGTCAAGCGACAACATCATCATGTCGAGTTTTGTGTCAAGTTTCGTCTCCATCCATAGAATATCAAGACATGTATGAATGGTGTATTATGTTATTCCTTGAATTTCATTTTGGGCGTTTATGCTTTTTAAATTAATTGAGGCTCATTTTTAGGAAAGTTTTCTTAAAGGGAAATAATTTTTTTCAAAGTCGTTCAAATGAAGTTAGTTTTTCGTATGAACGAGTTATTTGTCTTGTTCAAATAAGTTCCGGGGTTACGTTTAAAGGAGCTTTGAATAAGCATCAATCGAGAAATTTTTGCGTTGTCGAAAAAATTTCATTGGAAGCTCAACCGATCCTCGTTCAAATGAGACTTGCGATCTCGTTTGAATGAGATTTAGGTTCGTTAAAACAAGGTTTCCAATCTCGTTGGAATAACCTCAATTTTCATTCGAACGAGATGCCTTAGAGTTTGTGCCAGCGTCTTTTACTATTATTCTATAAATTAAGAGCACATCAAATTTATTTTTAAGAGGAGGTTTTCGAAAACAGATTTATATATCAAACTAAAAGCCTTATGTAACCATGTTTCTTGCAGTGACGGTTTACTAGCCAAATATCCGTGGACACCGAGACGTGTGAGGCGCGTGCATTATGGTGATCGTGGGTGGATTACTACGGTGTTGCTATGAAGAAAGTTCATGTAGTGAAGACTGCACCAAGGCTTAAAGGCTTCGAGTCAAGCGAAGTAAGTATGTCTTCCACTATTATATAAATCATATATCATAATGAATTTGTGTAAGCTAGGCATCCTAGGTTTTTCCCGTTACTGGTTTTCCTCGTACATCATGACGTTTTGGGGTTGACTATCATTTTATTCTTGCAAATCACCTATATACATGCTTAGGTCAAGATAATTTTTTTTATAGTTTACACAAAATAGATGTTTAAACGGTGCTCAAGTTCAAATTTTTTTATTGCTCAATAAGGTTAATTTAATTAAATATTAAAAATTGGTGTTTGTTAATCCATACCCTTATTGTAAGATTTATAATAATGGCTTTATTCTATTTGGACAAAAATGCTCGTGTCATAGGTTAGGGTTGTGTTTAGTTTGTCTTTCAATCCTATGATGCATTGAACACACTAAGCAGACCGAGTTAAAGTGACATCAGTCAAGACGAGTTTTTTCTTCAACGTTAAGTCTCAAGAAAGGTATACTTTATGTATTACGTTAATCCATGGGTTTCTGAGTTTCGGTGTTTAAGTTTTATGAGGATCATTTTCCAAAAATATTTTTAAAAGAAAATATTTTTAGTTTTTAGCGTCATTCGAACGACTTTTTATTTTGTTCAATCGGCTTTGCTAGTTTTGTTCAAACAAGTTTGAGGTCTCGTTCAACTAGGTTCGATCGATCATCGAGAGAAACTTTCTATCTTGGCAGAAACATTTCATTATAAGTTTGTTTGAACCCCGTGTAAACAAGTTTTGGGGTCTCATTCGAATGGCATTTAGGTTCTTTCTAACAAGATGTCCAATTTGATTTGATAAACTTCAAAGATCATTCGAACGAGTTACCTCACTTTTTTATGTCACGGCCTTTTCAGGCTTTTCTATAAATACAAGTTCTGGAAAAGTTATTTTATATACATGGGTTCCGACAAAAAATTATATATAAAATATATAGCCCATTTAAACCCTAATTTTGAGATCGAATAATCTACATGATATGCGAGGTTTAGATCTCAAGTTTTGAGTACCAAATATTATCTCTTCTCTATTCAGCGAGACTTTTGGCATGGTAGATTTTATGTGTTTATGGTAATGGGTTTCTAGCCAAAGATCGACGGGTACCGAGACGTGTGAGGAGCGTATTGTAAAGGCCATTGGTGGATGCATGTAGTGTTTCTATGAAGAAGGTTAAAGTTGTGACGACTGAATCTGGATTGAAGGTGTCGAGTCATATGATGTAAGTTTATCTGTCATTATTGTATAAACCATATATCATATTGTACTTTACGTAGGCTAGGCCCTCCGAGGTTTTTCCAATTGTGACTTTTCCTCTTACATCACGGTGTTATTTGATTGATTAATTTTATTCTTTCCATTCACCTATATGCATGTTTTAGGTAAATTATAATTTGAATAGTTTGCTCAATGTATGATTTAAACGGTGCATGTTTTGAAAATGGTAAATTTCTCATTTAGTTAATTAATTAAGATGAAAACTAATTATTTGATAAAACCCTAAAACTTGCAGTTTTCTCTAATTAGTATTAGAGCAGGTGCACTAAGTTTACGGGTTGATCCCTGTTTTAGTGCGTCTAGGGTTTAAATAGATTTTAATTGTGAGAGAATTTCCATAACTCGTCTTCCCAAGTTTGATGGTAAAAAATATCCCTATTAGATTGAATGGATGAGATTTTCCTAAAAATATATCGATGAGAACATTTGGAAATCTGTGGAGTAAGGATGGCCTCCTCCAACTAAAGGTGGTTTACCGAAAGCGTACTCCTCATGGACAATGACTAAAAAGAATTCCGCAATTTTTAATTCCAAGGGTGCGAACACATTATTTAATAATGTCACGAAGAAAGAGTTTATACACATTATGACTTGTGAGAAAGAGAAATATGCCTGGTAAATATTGGAATCCACGAACGATGGTATCAATAAGATTAGAGTTTTTAAATTATAAAATCTGACACCTAAATTTAAAACGATTAACAACATGAATATTTTGATTATTTTTTTACGAAATTATCGTACATTATATATTAACTCCTTGTTGAACTTAGGTGAGCCTATCCCTGAATCGAGAGTTGCGAGAAAAATCTTAAAGTTGTTTCCAGAAATATTTAATGCCAAAGTCATGAACTTAGATTATCTTCGTGTTGCTAATACTCTAAAAGTCCTAGAACATGTATGTGATCTTCAAACCTATGAGATGAACATATTTCCTCCTAATAAGAAAGCAAAAAAGAAAGACAAAATTGTAGATTTAAATATTCTTAAGGAGGATGTGTCATATTCCAATAGTGGGGCGATTTAGATCCAAAAGATATTGATCCAGAAGATAATAATTTTAATAAAAAAAAATCCAAGAACTTTAACAATGACCATGATAGGAAGAAAAGGGATAACCCTAAGACGGTGAATGATCGAGACAAGTGTTATAAATGCCAAGGGTTTTGGTGTTATGCTTACGAGAGTTTCACTAAACTAAGGAAGTAAGGTAAGAAGTCTAAAGCTTACAATGATACCCTTAGTAATAGTGATTCGAAAGAGGAATATAATTCCCCCATGAAGTGTAACTACAATAACTTCATGGAGAGTCATGTGAATCTAAATAAAAAGTCTTTCGTTGTTGAAGATAATCATGTGCATGACAGTTCTAAGGTTCAATCTTGTGATTACCGAGCATGTGAAGAAGAGGAGAAGAGGAGAGGAGTGATGAGGAGGAGAGTGAGCTTAAAATTACCTTTCGTGAGTTGTATAAGCATTCTTTTAGATTGAAGAAGTTCAACTTTAAATTATAGGTTGTGTTTATAGAGCTTGTCATAAGAAAGAATAATGATGAATTGATTTAGAATTTGAAGGCACGTGAGAAAAGTGTTAGGGGGAAACTCACATACGTAGAGGAGGAGTGAGATAACCTTCTAGGAATGATTAAACATATGAAGAAGGATTACCTAAAATTTGATGAGCCTAAACTTTTGTTCAAATTTAGGATTTTAAAGTTTGAAGATGAATTAATTGACTTTAATCAAGTCAAATTTAATTTGGTATCGAGGTCGGGAAAGTTAGATAAGATTTTAAGAACCGTCCAAATAAAAATGATAAGGTAGGTCTAGAATTAGATTATTCAAATGCTTCTTATCCTAAATCCATGACCAAAATTATGAGAGAGTCAATCGTTGCCAAGGACATTTTCAAAGGTCAACCCAAAGGTCGTCTTCCTCGTGTCATATGCACACATTATGGTAAGATAAGGTCACCTTAGGCAGTTTTGTTATAATCATAGAAAAAGTCTTAGGAAGTATAAGTTCCATGTACCCATGGTTCTTAAAACTCTAGGCGTTAAATCATCATCTATTTGGGTTAGGAAATCTTATTTAGAGTCATTAATATTAGACTTGTTGATTCTCCCATGCTTTCACATGATTCATCACATATTATTTCTTATGAGTGATTGTATTTGCATGTTTTTTCATACACTAGTTTTACGGTTTATGTTATATTCTTTATTAGTAATATGATGTTTGTGTCTTTTGTAATTTGATTCCACTTTTTTTTTAGTCCATATGAAAAATGCGAAAATATTTCACTTTCTCTCGATTCATTTTTTTGAAAAATTTATGAAAACTGAAAAAGATTTTTTGATTTCCTTGTGTAGTAGTTTTACGCATTTTGTGTGTCTTATTTTTATGTTTTAATTTCGTACATTCCATGTTTTCCATATGGCTAGAACATTAGAATATGATTTATAATATATCATATTGTTTCTTAATCATGTTATCATGGAGTTGTTATTCTTTGATTTCCTTAATGGATTATGTAAAAGAAAGATTTTATAATTGCTCATAGCTTTAGATTTTTGATAATTTGGGCATATCCTGTTACAAATCGGCATCTCAAACCGAACATCCACATTATCTCCAAGTTCATTCGAAGATTGGTTAGTTATCGATCACCGTTTATGGATTCATAGCCAAAACTTTATGGAGGTATATAACTTGGGGTTTTAATGTCTTAATATTAATTACAATTGTTAACGCAAAAATTCTCCATCTACGAGGACCAATCATAAAAGGACACGTGTCATCCTACGTGGAAATATTTGACACCCAGGAGAGTTGGTCGGCCCCCGAGGAGAGTTGGTCGGCATACCAACCAGGAAGATCAAAGGATGACTATGCATTTAATGTGCATTAATGAAGATGACAGCGCATTTAACGAGCCTTAATGTACATTTATACTGTATTAATAGATGACAACACATAGCATACCAAGCAATTAAATAATTAGATTCGTTGAATGTAGACATAAATGTCTACATACAATGAATCTCTTTATCTCCCATCACTATAAATACATGTATTCCCTTAGTCAAAAGGGGGAGAGATCCGGGAGAACCTAGAAACACCATACACAAGATACACATCCTTTCTCTCTCAACACCTTATGGTGCTATTGTAAACCCCTGGGAATAAAATAACAGTGGACGTAGGCTTTATTCATAGCCGAACCACTTTAAAAACCTTTGTCTCTTATATGTTTGATGTGAATGTTTATCTTCATCTTCAATCTAATCCTCATCATTTATCTTCTGTTGACGCCACTAAAATGACAGGGGCCATTTTCTGTCTTCAACAGATTGGCGCCGTCTGTGGGAACGTGTTACAAGCATTGTTCTCCATCAAAAGGTCGACGATCATCTACTTCTTGATCGGTGACATCTCAGTCTTGTTCGGAGGGTTCAATTTACTAGTCGGCAACTATCCAACCATCCACTTCTTGGTAGGCGACATCTGATGTTGTTCGGTGACCATCCAACAGCTGGTCTTCAATATCAATACAACATTTTTGTTGATCGGTGAAATCGCTCTGCTGGTCGGGGACCATTTGCTTCTTGGTCGGCACTATATATTCTACAACCTGAGACATCCCCAAATGTTGGTTGGCAACACCCATGCAGTTGGTCGCTAACATTAGAATCTTGGGGTATTAAAAAATGCGGAGTACCCCAGATATTTCTTTAAACACGAGTTCAACTTGGGGGTAAACAGGGGGCTTAAGTTTTTTTTTAAAAAACTTGTGATCACCCCAAAAAATATTTCTAAAGCCAAGTGATAAATAATTTTCAAACATCAACTTATACATGATTAGTTGTTGGAGATTAAATAACTTTACAAAAAAACTCTACGTCTTATTTATGGCACAAAACATATTATTTCATATTTTGAATTTTTTATTGCCTTATGCTGATACACATCACATATTGTTTGACTGAATAATTATTCTCAAGACAATAATTATTTGATCTAGTCTCGACAGGTGCTCGGGCAGCTTATTAAAATTTCATAGGGACGAGATTAAATCCCGACGAAAGCTCAGCCACAATCTTAAACCTCGGGAAACTATTATTTCTCGACATCAGGCAATTTGGCCTCGACATATCAGCCAACATATATTATTTAATTTTTTGAAATTAATATTTTTATTTCTCAAGCATATACATTTCATATATTGATTGGATGAGTAAATTATTCTCATGACTAATCAATTTAGCCTACACAAATGGTAGAGCAAATTATTAATTTTTACATGTACAAGATTCAACGCCGAAGAATGCTCAGAAACAATCTGGAAACTATTATCATTGCTCAGCATTATGAAATTTCACCTCAGCAAGGAACTATATATTTTATTATTGCTTTGATTTGTGCTCAAACACGAATTATTCTATATATCATTTCGGATTCATATTCTATATTCATCTCTTCATGGAGCTCGGCGAAATACTTATTATCATATTCAGCTCCGAGGAAAAGCTACAACAGTTATTATATTTCACTCCCAACGGATAGTTGGTCGGGGCAATTCTTATTTATATTCAGGACCAGATATCGGCTCAAGCACAAATTATTCTATATATCCCTTGGGATTTATATTCTATATTCATCTCAACATGGAACTCGGCGAGATACTTATTATCATATTCATCTCCGAGGAGAACTATAACATTTATTATATTTCACCCCCAACGGATAGTTGGTTGGGATAATTCTTATTTATATTCAAGCCCAGCAAAGTTCTTGGCCATATTTTGTATATTGAAAATATTATTCTTGTTCGACATTATGCAATTTTGCCTCGACAGATCAACAAGATAGTTTATTATCATTATTTATGTCTATGCATATTTTATATTTATCTCAACATGGAGCTCGAAAAATTTCTTCTCTCTATATATATTCAGCTCCGAGTAAGTCTCCAGTATTTATTATATCTTATTCCCAACAATCTGTTGGTCAGCTCACAAGAGGTCTCCAGCAGTTATTATATCTTATTCCCAGCAATCTGTTGGTCAGCTCCGAGGAGGTCTCCAACATTTATATTATCTTATTCCCAACAATCTGTTGGTCAGCTCCAAGGATGTCTCCAGTATTTATTATATCTTATTCCCAACAATCTGCTGGTCAGCTCAGAGGAGGTCTCCAATATTTATATTATCTTATTCCCAACAATCTGTTGGTCAGCTCCAAGGATGTCTCCAACATTTATATTATCTTATTCCCAACAATCTGTTGGTCAGCTCCAAGGAGGTCTCCAGCATTTATTATATCTTATTCCCAACAATCCGTTGGTCAGCTCCGAGGAGGTCTCAAACATTTATATTATCTTATTACCAACAATCTGTTGGTCAGCTCCAAGGATGTCTCCAGAATTTAATATATCTTATTCCGAACAATCCGTTGGTCAGCTCCGAGGAAGTCTCCATAATTTATTATCAAAAATATTTCCCAAAAAATGCCAACTAAGGTAAGTTGGGAAGAAAAAACTATTCCTAAAAATGCCAACTAAGGTTGGTTAGGAAGAAAAACTATTCCTAAAAATGCCAACTAAGGTTGGTTAGGAAGAAAAACTATTCCTAAAAATGCCAACTAAGGTTGGTTAAGAAGAAAAACTATTCTAAAAAATGCCAACTAAGGTTGGTTAGGAAGAAAAACTATTCCTAAAAATGCCAACTAAGGTTGGTTAGAAAGAAAAACTATTCTAAAAAATGCCAACTAGGGTTGGTTGGGAAGTAAAACTATTCCTAAAAATGCCAACTAAGGTTTGTTAGGAAGAAAAACTATTCCTAAAAATGCCAACTAAGGTTGGTTAGGAAGAAAAAATATTTCCCAAAAGTGCCAACTAAGGTTAGTTGGGAAGAAAAAATCCACCAACTCAGGTTGATCGGAAATAAGAAGCAGTCAACTACAGTTGGTCGGAAACATTTTATGAGTATGTGAAAGCGATCAAGCGAAAAGCATTCAAAGTTCACATTCCACACTTGGGGGCTTCTATTAAAAATTTAGTTGTTCATTCGGTGGCACATTCTCATAACATCATACAGTCGAGCACCAAATTCAACTCCATAAACTTACATAGTCGGGGCCCCGACTAATTATCATTCAGAAGTTGTTTTTCTTGCTCGAGAATTAGTTCAGGAGGCTATTGAAGTTCAGGAGGAATATTGAAGTTCAGGAGGTATATTGAAATTCAGGAGGCGTATTCAGAAGTTCAGGAAGCGCATTCAGAAGTTCAGGAGGCATATTCAGGAGTTATTATGCACATAATATTGAAGTTTAGAAGTCAAATTCAGCATCTACAGTACTGAGATATTTACTACTACTGTCCCGACCAACATTGAAGAAGAAGTTGTATGAAAATGTTTCGAAGTCCACCACTAGCTTGGTACTAATAAGATTTAGGAGTTGGGTTCAAAATCTAGTATGTTACTCGAAAAAGTATTCAGAGTATCATAAATCAGAAGAATCAAGCACGTGATGTTAGTAATCAGTTGCTCGGCACAAGAGGCAGTTGGTCGGCTAACAAACCAATCAACATACTTGAAGATTATGACAAGCTACAAGCTTCATACTATGGCATGGTTGCATCCAAATTCCCAGGGGTGATACATAGCACACGGAGTTCCTCTAAAAAAAGATTAGCAACCATCGATCAGCCTGCATCATATGTCGTCCAGGAGATAATGCACTTTATATTGAACAAATCAAGAAGGTAGATCAAGAATTTCACGAGCACCGAGCAACACTGCAGAATAAATACTCCATCCTTTCAAGTAAACCATCAAGCATGGAGCATTGGGGGCTTCTGTTAATGCAAAAATTCTCCATCTACGAGGACCAATCAGAAAAGGACACATGTCATCCTACGTGGTAATATTCGACACCCAGGAGAGTTGGTCGGCACCCGAGGACAGTTGGTCGGCATACCAACCAGGAAGATCAAAGGATGACTATGCATTTAATGTGCATTAATGAAGATGACAACGCATTTAACGGGCCTTAATGTACATTTATACTGTATTAATAGATGACAACACATAGCATACCAAGCAATTAAATAATTAGATTCGTTGAATGTAGACATAAATGTCTACATACAATGAATCTCTTTATCTCCCATCACTATAAATATATGTATTCCCTTATCCAAAAGGGGGAGATATCCGGGAGAACCTAGAAACACCATACACAAGATACACATCCTTTCTCTCTCTACACCTTATGGTGCTATTGTAAACCCCTGGGAATAAAATATCAATGGACGTAGGCTTTATTCACAGTCGAACCACTTTAAAAACCTTTCTCTCTTATATGTTTGATGTGAATGTTTATCTTCATCTTCAATCTCATCCTCATCATTTATCTGCTTAGTGGCGTCAACAATAATCTAGGATGTTTGATTTTAAAAATTGAGGCTTTTTATAATAGGATTTTAAAGAAGGAATTTTTTTTAGTTTCATTAAAAGGATATTGGATTTCATTCGAATGAGATATGTTCTCTCATTTGAACCAACTTTAAATGACCTTCAAATGAGACATCCCTGTCATGATAGACAGCTGGCATTCGAAGCCCATGAGAAGACTGTTCGAACGAGAAAAGGGTTTTGTTAGAACTAGATAAGATTTAGTTCGAACGAAAGTATTATTTTCCTTCAAGTGAGGTCCTAATTTTGTTTGAACGACCCTACTGCCTCGAAATTCGTGGTTTTGCTATAAAAACATATTTTGTTCAGAATTTCTTAAGAATTTTGGCGAAAACAATTTTTCGAAAGTGTTTATACATTGTTTATCAAAATAAGATTTTTATTTCTAAATCATATATCCCTCTATATGATTTATGATTTTATGAAAACCTAGTTTTAATATACCTTGCATAAACCCTTATAGAGTCCATCTCTACTACTGGCTTGGGGAACCGAGGTTTTACTGCTAAGGAAGAAGAAGGATGATCAGTAGATACGGAGAGAAGATTGCTTCCTATGGACGAAACTGGACTGGGTCATATTATTTAGAAGATTTGAAGACTTTACACGTTATACTTAGTCGTGCTAATTAGTTTATAAGTTAATTGTGTTTGTCAAATTCTTTACAGTGCTGAATAAATAGTTTTGCCTGAAAGGGATTTTTTTCTACTTCTTCATGTACTTGCTTGTTTGGTTTGACGTCTTTAAATTTTCATCACATCTTTGCATGCACACTAAATTAATTAAAAGATAAATTTAGTAAAATTGAGTTTGTGTGTGGTTGGCCTAATATATGAATCAGTCCATACAATCCCACATTATTATAATGGTATCAGAGTGGGTTACACTCAGTTGATGAGTGATCGTTAAAATTTGGATTTTATTAATAATTTGTATAATAGGACGCTTGTATATGATGGGTCTAATTATGTGTAGTGAAAAGCTAGGATGAGGTCTGGTTTAAAGTCCATTGATGAAAGAGTCTAGATTGTGTATGATAAAGGGTGGACACCATCCACTATGACCAATGACAATGTAAAAAGTCCAAAACCTATCTCTGCATGGATAGAAATTAATTTTAAATGGAGCAATTTTTACCCACGTTGTTTCAGTGCCATTTCTGGAGCCGTCACCCCTGACGAGTTTTATAGTATTATGACAAGCACCGTGTCTAAAGAGGCTTAGGATAACCTCCTGCTCACTCACGAGGGTAGCAATCCTGTGAAAGCTTCTAAGCTGAAAAATCTCACCACACGATTTGAGACTATTACCCTGCTAGATTTTGAGTCATTTTATGATTTTTATGCATGATTGTTTGATATCGTAAACTCTAGTTTTAGTTTAGGTGAGAAAATTCCTGAAATGCGTGTAGTTAAAAATATTTTGAGATCACTTCTATCCTGTTTAATTCGTAAGGTTACTGTACGTAATTCATTGGGGACATTAGATAGTCTTAGGTTAGAAGAACTCACAAGAGACTTTCAAACATATGAGATCAACATGTTTCCTAAAATTGTTAAACCTAAGGATAAGGGAGTTGCATTAAAAGTTCAATCTAAAAGAAAATAGGAAGTTTTGTTTGACTCCGAGTATGATTTTAATTTGAATGATTTAGCCCTTTTAACAAAAAATTCAAAAAGTTTCTCAAACTTAGAAAATAAAATACTTCTAAAAAATAAGTGTTTTGAGAAAGACAAAAAATATAAATTGGGCAAGAAAAATTTTGAAAAAGAAAGAAAAGATTAACCCCAAAAAGATAAAGAGAGATGTTATGAGTGAGAGGTTAAGGGACCCAAAACTCATGAGTGTTCGACACGATTAAAGAGATAATGCAAAATCAAAGCTACCTTCAATGTCATGCTTAGTGAGAGCGATGTCGTGCTGGTGGATTTGGGAATGAATCACCGTATAGACGTAACTTCACCGCGTTCATATATAGTCATGTTAGTACATCTAGTGCGCCTCACATTGATAAGGAATATACTAAACATGATGACCTCGATAGTGAGTCTGGTCATTTCGAAGAGAGTGAAGGAGATGATGTTTTAAGTGAGAGCGAGAGTGACCTTTAATGTGATTACACCGATCTTTACTCTAAGTCCTTTAAAATGAGGAAATAAAACAAAGTTTTATCGTCTTAGAGTTTTAACTTTATAAAAGGAGATAAGAGAGGTGAGAGAGAGTCCTTGATGAGAGTATCTTTGGGAGAGAGTCATTTTATTGGAAAGGGAAAATGGTGTCTTGACCAATAAAGTGGATAGTCTTATGAGAGATATTTGAGCATCCATAGAGAGTCAAGATAAACTTGAAGCCCTCATATCCCAATTCGAGAAAGATCTCAAATGTGCCCAAGAGGTCAAGGTCACTATTGAGGATACATCAAAGAATGATAGACAGATGATCCTCGATATGGCTTTAGATTTTAGGGTGGGGAAAGGAATAGGTTATGATGGTGCATCCACTTCACATACCACACCAGAACTGGTTCCTAAATTTGTGTCAGATCCTTATGGGCCTCGACCTAAACCATAAAAGAGAGTTCAACCTATGAAAATGAACCAAGATATACCCAAGCAAGTCTATATTTTCATCTATTGCAAGACGGGAGGTCAACTTAGGTAATTTTGCTACAAGTTAGGTAGAATTAGACGTACATAAACTCCCACGCACCTATATATCGACTTAGCTAATATTAGAGAACAAGTTTAGTTCCTATTCGCGACTTCACAAAGTTTAATGGAAGAATTTCAACAGATGTTTAATGATGTTTTAGAACCCTTTTAGTGCTCCGATTACTACCACTTAGGTATCTAAGCAAGATGACATGGATCTTGTTATGCAAGTTGCCCTTAAGGATCAAAATACTTTCGAATGGTATTTTGATAGTGGGTTCTCTATGACTGGTGACATATCATTTTTTACTAACCTTGAGGATCTCAAGTAAGGAAAAGTCACTATTATAAATAGGAGTAGGTCAAGTATTTTAGGACTTGGATGTGTTGAGATACACGGATTTCCTAAACTAGATAATATGTTGTACATATAAGGGTTAAAAGTGAACTTAATTAGCAGAAATCAACTGTGCAATGCAAACTTTATAGTAAAGTTTGATTGTTCAAGATATAATGTATATGACCAATTAAGTGAACTCTTACTACAAGGAGTGGGGACCAAAGATAATTGTTATGGGATCATTCCTAATTTCTCCTTTGTGTGGAACAATGTCATGGTCTCTTCTATGGACCTTTGGCATCAATGTAAAAGTCACGTGAATTTTAAATGTCTTGAGAGATTAGTGAAAAAGGACCTAGTTCGTGGATTACTGTCATTTAGTAAACCAACTTCTTCGATTTGTGGACCTTTCCAACAAAGAAAACAAATTCAAAGTCCCCATCAGAAGTTTAATCCATTACCACTACACATGTTTTGCAGTTGATTCACATAGATCTTATGGGTCCTACTCTCTTAGAGAGTTTAGGTGGTAAGAGATACATTCTCGTGATGATTGATGACTTTCGATATACACTATTATTGGGTTTCTTAGGAAAACGTCCAATGTGATTGAGTTCCTAACAACCAAGTATCGTTTCCAACAAAACCAACGTGGTGCCATTATTAATTGGATGAGTAGTGAAAACGACACGGAATTTAAAGAATAAGAAGTGGATAGCTATCGTGATGGATTGGGCATCAAACACGAGCTTTCGGCCATTCATACTCCTTAACAAAATGTGATAGTTGAGACGAAGAACCGGACGATATAAGAGATGGCTATATCCATGATTTTTGGAAGAAATATGACTAGACATTTTTAGAAAGAGGCGATGCGTACTTCTTGCCATATGGCGAATAGGTTATATCTTTGTTCGCACATGATACACACACATATGATTTTTGGACAGGGAATAAGACCAACCTATCATATTTTTGTATCTTTGTGAGTACTTGATACAACTTGAGAGATAGAGCGCACTTAGGAAAGTTCGCCTCTCGGAGTGACGAGGGGATATTTTTAGGTTATTCAACATCAAGTAGGGCTTATAGGGTGTTTACCCTTGTGAGCTCTAAGGTTTCGGAGTCAATAAACTTCACGATTAGATATGTCGGGATGCCGATGTCTATTGAACCTATCCCCTAGTGTGAGGATGATGCACACCCTAGTGACGATCCCATTTTTCCTCATACTACCCCGGTGCACCCCACTCTCTATTTAGAGGATCTACCCTCTTGGGTTCAAAAGAGTCATGGCCCTTATGCTATAATTGGTGATCCCACACCAGGTGTCAAGAGTTATGCTCAATTTGAGAATGTGGTTAGCTACCTTTGATACACCTCCTTAGTCAAACCTAATAATGTGAAAGAAGCACTCAAGTACGAGAATTGGATATTCTCTATACAAGATGAGTTGCTTCTATAAGAGCAAATATTCTGAAGTTTCTCATAGCTTAGGCTTACATTTTTATTTGTCTTATCTCATTACAAATTGACACTTACCGACACAATGAACCGAATTTCCAACATCTCTAAGTTCAAGTCGTCTCTACGTTATCAAGGTATAAATCTTTTAGGAGTTCGAATTTATTTACAGTTATACTTGGGACATGTATTTTTATAAAAGATCTAGGCAAAAAAATTTAATGCTAAAATTATTTATTTGACCTTGTCTAAATCAGATGATAATATCATTTGAACGAGATGTCAATTTCATTATAAGGGTCGTTTGATCCATATATCGAATGAACATACAACGAGGGCGTTATGTTCGAATTCGTTTGCTGCTCGTTAGAAGCTTGTTCAAATGAGATAGGTGTCTCATTCGAACGAACTTGGTTTTCATTCTAGCAAGATGATATTCTCGTTTGAAAGACTTATGTTTTTGTTCAAACGAGATTGTCGCCTCAAATTTTGTGCACGTACTATAAATACCTGTTTCGAAAAGAATTTTTTGGAGACTTTTGAAAAAATGCAACCTGTAAATCTATTGCAAATTTTCTCAATCTTTTTTGGGTCTAAATGCCATTTTAATTCACAAATAAACCTCCCCAATACACTTGTGAATCATTTTGAAACCCTAACAATTTCATACCTGATATAATCTTGTGGAGAGAGATCTTTACAGCTGATCGGGTGACCCAGAAGGATCACAGCTAAAGACTGAAGGTTGAAGGCCAATGGGTTGATAGCCGCCTGGGGTCTTCTCAGGAACGAGTGGTATTATTTAGAGATTCTGCGAAGACTGTGCGTTATACTTGTGGCTATATTAAGTAGCATTGTAGGTCGACTGTCTTGTCAAGTTTCTAAAGTGATGATACAAAAGGTTTTTCCCCAAAAGGGATTTTTCCTCAGTTACGATATGTTTGGATGTTTCACTTATATGTTTTATCACCTAGATGCATGTCTTACGATAAAAAGATAAAATTGGTATTGCGTTTGAGGCATTTAATTAAATAAGTTATTCCATTGAGATCGTGCACACTCTCAAGTTGGTATCAAACCCGGTAACACACAAATACCGTGTGATCTTTTTCCACAAAAAAATTATTTTTGATATCATTTTTTTTTTTTGAAAAATTGTTGATCTTGAAAAAGGCAAGATTTTAATGGATATTTTATATAATGGAATGCCCATTTTTTATGGTTCCAACTATTCATATTGGAAAATTAGGATGAGGCCAACCTAAAAAAAACCATTGATGAACTTGTTTGGTTAGTTTGTGAAAGAGGGTGGACACCACCCACTATCACCGTTGACAATGTCATTGGCCCTAAACCAATATCTTCGTGGACATAGGATTACTATAAGTGGAGTAACTTTAATTCTCATGGACTGAGTTCCATCTTTGGAGCCATCACCCCTGACGAGTTTTGCCTCATCATGACATGCACCACGTCTAAATAAGCATGGGCTGGCCTCTAGCTCACTCATGAGTGAACCAATACGGTAAAAGCATCTAAGCTTCAAAATTTGACCACCTAATTTGAGACCATTAATAAGCTAGAGTCTAACTCCTTTGATGAGTTCTAGGCACGTTTATCGGACATAGTTAATTTCAGTTTTAATTTAGGTGAGAAGATTTATGTGATGAGAGTTGCTAAGAAAATTTTGAGGTCGTTCCCTACCTATTTTATTCCTAAGGTCTGTTCTTAATTTATTACGGATCCTAAACACTCTTAAGTTAAAAGAACTGTTACGGGATCTTAAAATATATGAGATTGATATGTTCCCTAAAATTATTAAACCTAAGGTAATAAGGACTACTTTAAAGACTCAAACAAAGAAAAATAATAAAGAGAGAGTTTGTGAGTCCGAGTTTGTGAGTCCGAATTTCTCAAATTTTCCAAAAGAAATTCTTCCAAAGAAAATATTTTTTAGAAAAATAAAAAAAAGAATAAGGGAACGAGAAGGGGAGAGATAGAGGAAGAGATTAGGTTTTATGACGGTGAGGGTAAATGGAACAAGGCACGTGGGTGTCCCACTAGGCTTAAGATAAAGGGCAAGAAAGTTACGAATATAGACACCTTTAGTGACAGTGAAGTCGAGTCAGTTTTTTCAGGGGGAGAATCACCATATGAACCTTGTGTTACGATCATGGCTATCCATGTTAGAACTTCTAGTTTGTCCCACACTGATGAGGACATATCTAAACATGAAAGCCTCGATGATGTGTTGAGTCATTCTGGAGAGAGTGAAAGTGAGGAAGAGAATTTGAGTGAGGGAGAACGTGGTATCCAAAAGGCATTTAGTGATTGTTACTCCGAGAACTTGAAACGATAAAGCTTAATAAGGATTTGCCTCTTAGGGTGTTAGATTTAGAAATAGAGGTGAATGTTTTGAGAGAGTATGAGGCATTGGTGAGTCAGCTCGAGAAAGTAAAGGCTTTTTTATGGGAGCAGTTGATTTTTTTTGGTCGGGAAAAGGACGATGTCACCAACACCATGTCTAGTCTTATAAGAGATCTTCAATATTCATTGGATACTCGTGAGAAACTTAAAGCCTATGTATCTCAACTCAAGAGTGATCTTGAACATGCATGGGAGCTCAAGGTCACTTTAGAGGACACATTCAAGAAGGTAGGAAATATTCTCCTTTGTCCCGTGTTAAGTAATGTAGAAAATCAAGGAATAGGTTACGATGGGGCATTAACTTCCCATGTTGTACACGAGATGGTTATCAAGTTTGTGTTGGATCCTTATGGACCTTAACCTAACCCACCTAGGAGAGCTCATCATAGATGTTTGAGAAAGGTCGACACAAGCTTGTGTATGTTTATTCCCATTGCAAAAAAGAGGTCACCTTAGAGACTACTGTTTTAATTTAGGGAGAGGTCCCCAATATGCTCTCACACGAGTTCCCACATGAACTCCCACACATGTTACTCCGCATGCTCCCACACATCACTTGAGAGATTTTGAGGCTTTTCGAGAGCAAGTAGACTATTTTGTTAAGACTTCACAAAATTTGATGGACTAATTTTTTAGGATGTCATTTTCTTTTTAAAGCTCATCCTGGCCTAATGATTGAGGTTGAGACTTGTTTCTAGCATAGGATGCTTATCATGTTCATATCGTATATTGCTATTGCTAGTATTTATCATTATGTATTTATGTTTTTCATTTTGATATATGTTTGGGAAAATACAAAAAGATTTTTAGTTTTTATGAAAATTGTGAGAAAGGAAAAAGATTTTATTTTGATAAAGTTTTGAAAAAGATAAAAAATATTTTTTACTTTTTTAACACCTTATATGAATGAACGTTAACGATGTCCTAATCACCCATTCATTCCATATCCACGTTACTATTTATAGTGTTTTGATACCTGACATCATTTTATTTATGTGCTTAATAATGTGTGGAGTCATTAAGTTGTGATTTCATGATTACTTGCTAGACGTTTGACTCCTCATCTCCTTTAATGCACATGAGCACGAGCTTATTTGAATATTACACTTACCTTCACTTATCCATCATAGTGTTTTCATCTCAATTATGATTTAATGCGAACCAAATGTAAAAACGAGATAAAAAGTTGTGCATGTAAGAACTATTATCTGGATTTAAATCACTTTTTTGAAAAATTTGTTATATATTAAGCAACCAAAAAGGGGCTACAAAAGACAAAAGTATTTGCATTAAAAGCCGCCATTTGCAATGAAAAGAGCCTAAAAAGATTTAAGGCACATAAAAACACTATTGTCGGGACAATTTGTTTGAACATTGATGTTTCTTTACAAATGAGCATTAATTTCTTCAAAAATAATTAAGAATATTTAGAGTTTTATGATATTTTGAGGGAGTTAAGTCAAAGATCAATGGGTTTGAACAAACTAAATTAATCTCAAAAAAAGATTGCATTGTTTTGGATGTCATTGGTGTGAAAATCACTTAAGTTCTTGATTTTTTAATTAGGTTAAGTCAATTTCAAATGATCGACAAGTGAAGCTTGCATATCAAACGTGCATTCAATGAGGGAATTCTGTTTGAATTCTCTTGATGCTCATTAGATGCTTGTTCAAATGAGATAGTTAGCGTGTTCGAACAAACTTGGTTTTCGTTCTAACGAAGATATTCTCATTCAAACGAATTTTGTTTTTGTTCGAACGACTTTTATTTTTGTTCGAATGACTTTTGTTTTTGTTCGAACGAGGTCACCATCGTGAATTTTGTGCACATCCTATAAATACTTGTTTCTAAAAGAATTTTTAGAGACTTTTGAAAAAATGCAACCTGTATATCTGTTGCAAAAGTCCTCAAAATTTTTGGGCCTAAACTCCTTTTTTATTCACAAATCATCCTCATCAAAATACTTTTGAATCCATTTAAAACCCTAATAGTTTCATACCTAATATATTCTTGTGGAGAGAGATTTCTACTGCCGATCTTGTGAGCCAGAGGGATCATGATTGAAGACTGAAGGCTAAAGGTTGATCAATAGATATCGAGGGTAGTTATTCGCCTGTGGATTGCTCAGGAATAAGAGGTATTATTTAGAGGTTTTGCAAAGATAGCACATTATACATATGGCTGTACCAAGTAGTATTATAAGTCGATTGTCGTCTAAAGTTTTTAAAGTGCTAATATAAAAAGTTTTGCCCTGAAAAGGGATTTTTCCTTAGTTTCTTGGTGTTTGCATGTTGTAATTATCTATTTTATCACCTCGATACATGTATTAGGATAAAATGATAAAATTGGTATTACATTTGACGCATTTAAAAAAATAAGTTAATCCATTGAGATCGTGTGCACTCTCAGCTTCAGTTTTGTAAGAACGATATCTAGGAGTTAGTCCCCTGACCTAGTGAAATAAATGTGATAGGTACTAAGTGGATTTATAAAAATAAGATGGATGGGAATGGTACTATAGTTCGCAATAAGGCTAGGTTGGTGACTCAAGTATACACACGGATTGAGGGTGTAGACTTTCACCAGAAATTCGTTCATGTTTCTAGCCTTGAGCCCGTCCTTTTACAACTCACCATAACATGTCATCTTCACTTCAACTATGAATGTCAAGAGTGCATTCCTAAATGGAATTCTACTGGAAGAAATTTACGTGGAACAACTAAAGGGGTTTGAAGACCCAAAGCACCCAAAACACGTCTTTTATATTAAAAAGGCCGTGTATACTTCGAAGAAAGCACCCCATCTTGGTAGAAGTCACTCACTTCGGATCTCTTAGATCATGAATTTAAGAGTAGTGTATAAGACGTTGTTCGTGGGGATAGAGAGTGGTGATATTTTGGTTACCCAAGTCTATGTGGATGACATAGTATTTGGATCCACATGATCTTTCCATGCTCACACTTTTGAGGAGGAGATGAAGAGAAAGTTCGAGATGAGAATGGTTGGTGAGCTTACGTTCTTCTTAAGTATCCAAGATTGTCAGTTAGAGGATGTGATTTCATATCTCAATCCAAATATGGTAGGTACCTGGAGAAGAAGTTTTGTTTAGACTCCACTACGCACTCACACACCCCTATGAGTACATAGACTAACCTTAGCCAAGAGACTTTTGGCAAGGACGTACATCAAACCCAGCATAGTAGCATGATTGGTAGTCTTCTCTACTTAACCACTAGTCATCCTGACATTACCTTTAGCATTAGAGTATGTGCGTGATACCAAACATCCCTAAAAGAGTCACACTTTCTCGAACTTAAACATATTGTCAAATATTTAAGTGGCACTCTTTCCTACGATATTTGGTATTCCTTTGATACCAATGACCATTTGTTCTCCTATTCAAATGTCGATTGGGCTAGGGATATGGATGGTTGTAGGAGCACCTCATATGGGTGTTTTTACTTTGGGAGTTCTCTTGTCTCGGGGTTGAGTAAGAAGAAAAACTCCATTTCTTTGTCCACGATAGAGGCTAAGTATATTTCCACTGAAAGTTGCTACACGTGACTCTTATGGATAAATAAAATATTGGAAGATTATACGATTTCACAAGGCACTATGACTATTGCTTGTGATAATATGAATAAGATCCATATATCCCATAATTCGGTCCAACATTCTCGCACAAAGCACATTAGGATACATGAGAATTTTATTCATGATCTCATCGAGGAGAAGGTCGTGTCCTTAAGCTTTGTGAGCACCGAACGTCAATTAGCCGATATTTTTATGAAACCTTTAGATGAACTTATATTTGAGGTTCTTAGAAAACCTTTAGGTATTTTTCTCCGTTAATTGAGTTCACATACTTTATCTAGTTCAGGATTTTATCATGTTCATATCACATATTCCTATTGCTAGATTGTATCATCGTTGTATTGATATGTTTTCTTTTTGATATATTTTGAAAATTTCCAAAAAGAGTATTATTGTAATGAATTTTTTTGATAAATAAAAAATGGTTTTTAAGAAAAAGTTTGAAAAAGTGAAAAATATTTTATTTTGATAAAATTTTTGAAAAAGATAAAAAGATTTTTGTATTTTCAATTTTTCACCATTTATGAATGAACATTTAAGATATTCGGATCATCCCTACATTCCATCCATCCACATGACTTTTTTTATTGTGCTTTGAGACATGAATTTATTTTTTATAGTGCTTTGAGACATTACTCTCTAAATGTTAGACTCTTTGTCACCTTTATTACAAACGTGCACGGACTTTTTTAACATTGTACTTACATTTCATGAGTCGAATACGATTTTCTCACCTCAATTCTGCTTAATAATGAATCAAATGTAAAAGGAGATAAATTGTGCATGTAAGAACCATTGCCTGGATTTTTTTTCTCCAAAATATTTTTATATGTTAACCAATGGAAAGGGACTACGAAATAGCAAAATTATCTTTGCGTTAAAAGCCACCATTTGCATAAAAGAGCCTAAAAAGATTAACGACACACAAGAACAGAAGTGCCAAGGCTATTTAGTTTATATTCATTGATGCTTCGCTACATATGAGCATTATGATTTCTAAAATATTTGAGAGTGAATTCTTATATATGAGAGATTTTGAGGGAGTTATAAAGTAGAAGATAATTGGGTTTGCACAATGGACTTTTTTGAAAAATATTAAATAGTTTGGCATTATTGTTTTGAGAATCATTAAAATTCGGGGCCTATTGAATAAGTCAAGTCAATTTCATTTGAGTTCAACATTTTTACACATAAGGTTGAAGTAGTGTTCTTTCTTTAGAAGTATCTCAAGACTTCGTGAACTTATGTTATGAATGTTTATGTTGATTTGCCTATGGAAAATGTTCACACAATTACATTCCGTTTTCCTGATTCGAATATTTTTGTGTTATTCCATGGTGACTGGTTAGGCATAAATATTTCATATTTATCCCCTTAATTTTGGTTCTTTTATGACCCCGTTCATCGTAATTAACTTGGATTTATCTCATATTTATACTACTAATCTTTTTTTAGTAAGTATTCCTCATTTTGTACATTTCTCATGTGTTTTATAGGTATTTCATTCAAGTTAATGCGAGAGAAAAATCGAAAAAGTGAAAGAAACCAAGGAAACTACGTTAAAGGGAATTTTCATAATTTTATAGCCTTAGTCAGAAAGTGGGGCACTCTAAAAAAGTGAAAATCTTGAAGTCCCAAGAATACTGGAAAACACGGAACCTCAATCCGAGCTACGATTGAGAAGTTATGCGCGTTCGAAGTCGAGAAGAAAATCTTGGGCAAAAGAGGAATTTCTAAAAATATACCAGCGAACCAGCTCGCTTCCACACCAGAAACCAGTTTGGCGTACCTAAACATGTATTTTTCACTTAATTCTGATATTTTCCTATAGTTGTATGGGTTTAGGACTCTTGTAAAAACGGGTTCATTGAGTTGTAAATTAGCATTAGTCATATCTAACTTTGCTTTTAACCTAGTTTTGAGAGGAGAAAACGAGGGAAGACCATAGGAGATTATTTGGGCACCAAGTTTTTGCTTTGTAGAGATCTTTCATGCAATAATTAATATAATTTGTATTTATCTCCTTTAATGTTTGCTCTTAATTATTTTTTTTCTTGCCTTGCATCGTTTATTCCTTCTTGCATGGTTAGATACATATTAATAATGAATAAATTCACATGCAACGCTAAAATTTTGTCCTTCATTAGTAATGTCATGTTCGAAAAGATTTCCAAGGGTTGGAATACTTGAACCCAACCCTAAGTGGTCCGCATGAATTTAAAATTAAGTTCTTGAGTTAAATAATTACTTAGAAACGTGTCATTTTATTAATGCAACCGTCGTACGACTTTTAACTCCGTTTGCCCTAGGTAACCGGAGTGTTCAAGAATGCAACACGTGTGTTAACAATCTCATCATGTACTTTACTTTTACTATGATTACATACTGTGCGCATTCATTCCTTTATATATGTAATACTTTAAATAAATAAAGTCTTCATTTCCATTAAGTATTTAATTCTCGACTAGTTTTTGTATCCGGTGAAATTACTAGGCGTTGTGGAATTGTATTTCGACCTTATCTTTCTTTCTTATTTAATAATTCGTAATTTATTAAGACTTGCATGCGTAGGTAATTTAGATAGGATTTCATTACTTTCATAGTAGTAATACATAGTCTCATCACAATCATCTTTTCTTCATTTTTCCTGAGTCAATTATTAGGGTTAATCTTCTTACTTAGTAGTCGTTACGTTTGATGTCTTAGTCCCTAAGTTTGACAGCCAGTTTACCAAATTATTACTTGAGTGACTGGTTTACTTGAACAGTAATCACACATGTTACTAGGAAGTAATATAGGTTAGATCGAATTAATCCAAATTTGGACTCTAATTCATAAAAAGCCAAAAAAAATCAGAAAAATCCAAAAATCCAAAAAAAAATCAAAAATAATAAAAAGAAAAAAAATATAGAATCTCGCAAATCCTTACGTGCAAAATACTCAACTAGATCCTCAGTCTATACCTACTAGAATTCACGAAAATCCCATAGTTGAGTACAATCCTGATACGTGTTCCACAATTTTGGGCTCCACCTCCTACACCACTTAACTCCATCACAAGTCATACGTCTAGAGAGTTAAGCGAGGGTAGAGATAATATTAGCGTGAGTGTGATGTCGGATCAATGTAACTTTGGTACGGGTGAGGGTGAGTTACCATAACTCCCCATTAGGGCCCTCTTGTATCCCGAGCGGACCGTTACTCTCAGATGCATTATATTCCCGTATAATACGGGGCAGTTTCATTTTTTAAATGGGATAATTCACATTAGAGAGTTCGGGGAGGCGTGTGAGACCTTCACTGATCAAACGTGCACCGTGGATATCATACACCTCAAACTTTTTCCCTTATCCCTGAAGGATAAGGGCAAGAATTGGCTATGGACTTTGGCACTGAACTCAATTGGAATGTGAAGGGACATGCAAGCAAAGTTTCTCCAAAAATTCCTTCCCCCACATCAAACCAATTCCATCAAAACTCAAATTCAAACATTTAGGCAACTTGAAAATGATCATTTCAATAGATGTTGGGAGCATTACAATGAGTTGCTTAATATGTTTCCACGTCAAGGTTTCGAGAATTCAAAACATATATCATTTTTCCATCATGGGCTAAGCTTAAGTTCCAAACAACTAGTTGAAGCCTTGTGCCCCAGGGAGTTTTTAAGGTTAGAAGAGGACGATGTCGAGGCTTACCATAAGTATGTCGTCGAGAATACTCAAGCGTGGTACACATCCGATCTAAACACCGAAACATGGGCCCAACAAATGTCCACAACTCCTTTCACGTCCGGACTATATCATTTGGACAAAGAAGCCGAGTTGAAGATTTAAATCAACCAACTTGCTAAGAGGTTGGAAGATGTAGTCGAATATAGAGGGGGAGACACATCTGACTCCATGCGGTAGTTGAGAGAGGTGGTGTGTGCGATTTATGTGGCGAGACATTTAACGAAGGAATGCTCGATGATACCCGCCTATAAAGTTAGTCTTTAAGAGAAAGTGGAAGCGATAGGAGATTTTAAGTCTAATTTTAATGCCCGACACAAAAAAAAACCTTCCTGGTGGAACCATCCCAATTCCAATTATGGGCAACCAAACATGGCTATGAACCCGAATCCACAAGTTTCCTAACATCCGTCACAACTCCCATATATGCAAGTGGTTCCTTCCCCACCCTACATTACCCCACCGCGAAGGAGGTTTGAGGACACTTTGGCCAATTCACGCAAACATAGTCAGCAATCAATGCTCATAATGCTCAAATGTCTATTGATTTAAAGGCGTCGATTTCAAGGATACAATCTACCTTAAGTGTCCAAGATAAGGGTAAGTTCCCCCCACAGGTCCAACGATCTTCTCAAGGACAAAATGGTGTTACCTCCTCCTCCAAGTCCCATCAAGAACAATGTAATGCAGTTACCACTCTACGTAGTGGGAAAGTAGGTGACTTGTCACCGTCCCCACACGATGAGCAGGAGTATTCTCCTGTAACGGAAGAGGCCGAAGATGTCTCCTTGAAAAAGAGTGGTAATAGCAATACAGTAAATCCCATGTTGGTTGTTAAACTTACCATTTTTGTCCCATACCCTCAGCGATTGTTATCTCACTCCAAACAGACCTCCCGTGACGATGCTCTAGACGTTCTCAAGAAAGTAAAGATTAACTTACCTTTTTCTCGAAAAAATAAAGAAATTTCTCGTGTATGTTAAGTTTCTTAAGGACTTACTCATGGTGAAATGAAGGATAACGGTAAAGAAAAATAGATTTTTAGCACATAACGTCAATTCATTACTGTTAAGAGACCTTCCACCAAAATATAATGATCCGGGTGCACCAACCATTTCGTGCATCGTGGGGAAGAATGTAATTGAGAGAGAACTAATAGATTTAGGGACGGGTGTTAACATTCTCCCCTATTCCATCTATAAGCAATTAGATTTAGGGGACCTTAAGCCCACAAAGATGACTCTCGAACTCAAGGATCATTACGTGTAGATACCTCAAGGAATCATTGAGGATGTGATCATTCAAATTGACACTTTCTACTTCCCGATAGATTTTTTCAGTTGGGACGAAGAGCCATATGATTTCTCAAGTAATTTTGTTCTCGTGATTCCTGGCCGCCCATTTTTTGCTACAGCTAATGCATTGAATAATACACATAATGGGCAAATGCAGCTCACATTCGGGAACATGAATCTCGAAACAAACTTCTTCAACATCACCAAGCACAAGGGTGATGGGGGAGAAGCGCCGGATAAGGATCTTGTGGAAGAACTAGTGAAGGAGCACGTTGAGAGGTACCATATGAGAGAGACGTTAGGGGTATATCTTGATATGATAAGTGAGAGCTATAATTTTGCCGTTGAGCGAGAGGTCGAGGAGGCGGGTCTAGTTACTGATGTTCAGAGCGAAAAAGATCACATAGTTGAGTGTGAGAGAGAAAGTAATCGAAAATTAATCAATTGAGAGAGTTAGAAGATATGAGCCTAGAAGATTTTGTAAAATAATTTGGACCGGTGGATGAGAGCCTCGATGTTCAAGCCCAATCCCTATTAGACTCGTTTAGTCAATTAGAAGAGAGAGAATGGAAGGATACGATAGATCAATTCCTTCTTTGTGACTATCCCACCCATGCCATTTGAGTCCTCGAATGCGATCGAGGAGATGATTAGAGTTTCATTTTATTTTGAGCCCGATCCATGCATTCTCGAGTATAAGGGGAATCTACGTTTAGCTTGTGTTTCCAATTTTCACTGAGATGTTCTCTCTAACTCAGGACTAGTATGATGTAATTCGATTAGGCACCATGAGGATCTCATTAACTTCAGTCATCACGATCCTCGAGATGTCCCCCATATCTATGGAAATGACCCAACTTGTTCTGATTATTGGTTTACGATGTGAGGAAGATGGATGCGAAGATTGCATCGGACCCTATACATGGGGTCAGGGGAGTTTTTAGAGGAGAGAGAAGTTGTCTCACCCAGGATGCATATGGGGTGATTTTTATTGTATACAAGTGAGTAGAGTCCATTTTAGGGTAGTTTAGAGGTCTGTTGGTGTCATATTTTAGGAAATTTAAGAGCACTATGTCGAATTTTCTTGCACGGGAGAGGAAACAAACATACGAGAGTGAAGTTGAGGTGTCTCGGGGTCCTGGGGTGTGTAGGGACTATTTAGATATATTATAGAGGAGAGATTGAGGGTTGGAACACTTGAAATAGGAGAAACTTGGAAAATTTGAGGTTTGAGGGAGCGAGTTTGGCCGCCTGCACACCCGAACCCGTTCGGAAGGTCTGATGATTGATTTCCACCCCTTTTTTTCTTTTCATGCCCATTTATCCCCCTTATGGGTTACTTTTGGTTCATCTATATGTAGTTCTTGGGTTCTAATGCAATTTCTTTTGTAAGAACTATGTAATTTCTCTATCCTTTCTTTTTGTACTTATGTGGTGGTTCTAATGAAAAAAATGCATTTTTAATATTTGCTCATTTTAGTTTCGCAGTTATTATTTTTCTTCTTTAGATTTTAGTCCTTTTGATTGAGGACAATGCAAAAGTCTAAGTTAGGGGGTGACAAGTGAGTCTTTCGAACTTTATAAATTTTTAAAATGCCCAAAAAAATTGAAAAAAATGTCAAAAAGTTCAAAAAAATTAGAAAACTGCAAAAATTCCAAAAAATTGAAAATTTCTGTAAAAAGTCAAAAATATTTTTTCGTCAAAATAAATAAAAAATTGGAATTTAAATTTTTCAATAATATCACTAATTTTTTTGTTTGAAGCCTCAATTTGTAAAAATTAATGCACAAAGCCGAAAATGACCAAAAACGAAAATTAAGAGAAAATTGGCCACTTAACGAATAAGTGCGGAGATTTTTTAACCCAGAGAGATTTAGAGCCTTTCATTTTTTGGATTAATTAAATAATCTGATCTAAAATTAACTCAAAGTTCTTTTAGCATTAAATAAGTCTGTTGATACCAAAATTAATATGCTGATGTGGACGAATAATACGAAGACACGTGTCAATCTACGTGGCACGATAGCAGCGAGGAAGTTCATTTCCCGACCAACCATGCTTCTTTCCGAGCAACGAGGATACACCGAGGAACTATAGCACCCTGAGGAACTCTAGCGCACCGAGGTACTCTAGTTCTCCGAGGAACTCCTGATCAGCTAGCAGCTATGGCGGTCCGAGCTGCACCTCGGTCGTACCATTAATTGCCAGATAATCAACAGTTCAGATATTCATTGAATGCTTATATTCTTGACGCACACGCTGCATTAAATGTATTACCCTTTCATATGTATATCATTTAATGTATCGAACCTTTCATGTACAGCCTCGAGGCTATAAATACCTTGTATCAGACCCATTCAAGGGGAGGGGAATTTCTTGAGAGAACTTGTAATCAAGAATTCCACAAACACTCAGCAATAACATAACAGTGGACGTAGGCTTTATTCCTAGCCGAACCACTTTAAAAATCTTTGTCTTATTTATTTATCTGTGATTAAATAATTAGAGCGATCTAGTTTTTTACATCAACAGATTTGGCGCCGTCTGTGGGAAACGACTGTTACTATCGTTTTTCGCAAAAATCATTTGTTATCAATGGCAGATAATCCAGAATCCAGTAATCGAAATGCTGGAAATGCTGGAAATCCTCCAAATCCATCTGCAACTTCAGATCTGGCTGGAATCATGACAAATCTGGCTCAAAGACAAACCTCCATGCAAGAATCTATGAGGCAACTCATTCAAACTCTTCAAGGCGGTGCACCTACCTATTCAGGACAACAGAGTGATCATGGGCAATCACGATCCAGACGTACTGTGTCATATCGCAATGAAGAGTCTAATGATTATTCTTATCAACCTGGGCGAACTTCATCGATACGGGCTACGGATACAAATCAACCTATATCTCTCTCTCCGGAGAGAACCAGCGCTTTGGAAAGATTAAGCAGGGCGTCTCCTTTTAGTCGATTAGGACCAAGGAGGAATATGAGTCCACCTAGAGCTCCATCAAGAAGTTTTCGGCCACCATCAGGTTTGAGAGAAGGATCAGCACAATCACGACCAGTTACTCGTCGAGATAAATCTCAGGAAGCTACGTCAGGGCAATCAATTGCTCAGACTAAGCGGCCTGAGGAAGGAAATGAAGCATAGAAAGGTTTTATTCAACGGTTAGAGGATAGATTGGGAGAAATGTCTAAGGCGAGGAATCCCTTACAGAGAACTTTTGTTCAAGGGACATCCTTTGTGCAAGCCATTGTGGATTTTCCTACACCATCGAAATTCAAAGCACCAGTAGTGACCCCTAAGTACAACGGAAAGACAGATCATGTACTTCATATAGAACAATACCAAGCTGCTGCTGACATCTATGCCGTACCCGACGAGATGAGGTGTAGGGCATTCTCGGGAACTCTTACCGGATCTGCACAGATATGGTATAACAATCTTCCTCGGGGTAAGATTTCAACTTTTATTCAATTAGCCGAGTTGTTCATTGGCAATTTTTGCTTTGGGGCGAAGCCGGTAAAACGAGTAGCACACTTGTTAAGTGTTAGACAAAAATCAGGTGAAAGTACTAGAGATTACATAACTCGTTTTAATAAAGAGAAGTTGGAAGTCATAGATTATGAATAAAAGACAGCGATCACTGCTTTGATGAGTGGTTTGCTGCCTAATAAGCTGTACTATACTTTGGCCAAAGATCCACCTAAAACTATGTCGGAGTTAATGGCTAAAGCGGCCAAAATCATGAATGCCGAGGAGGCTATGGCTGCGAAGAAGAATATGGATAAAGAAATCAAGGTGGAGGTTGACAAGTCTAAGAAAAAAGATCAGAAAGGTAATGGTGGTGACAAGCATTCCAGGAATAACAGGATGGCCTTGGAAGTCCTAAAGAAGTATGATAATTATACTCCATTGAAAATGGGTATTAATCATGTTTTGGAAGAAATCAGGAATAGCGAGGAAATCAAGTGGCCAGAGAAACTGAAGACAAATCCCGATCTGAGGAATAAGGCCAAATATTGTGAGTTTCACAAAGATCATGGCCATATGACAAAAAATTGCATAGCCCTTCAGAACGATATTGAAACACTCATCCGAAGAGGAAAATTGTCAAAGTATGTAGATCGCCGAGGTGAAAGGAAGAATGACGACAGAACTAGAGAGGGATCTAGATCTCCTCGTCGTGTAGAGGAGAAAAAGAAGAGGGACCATGAAGATGATCTAGATGATGACCCTGATCTTCCCAAGAAGCCAAGGAAGCCTGAACGAGAGGTATTTTCCATACGTTTTGGGTCATTTGATTGTAATGTTATTACAGGAGGAGATGCAGGAGGAGGAGATCTTACTTCAGAAAGAGAATCTTACCTCGGAGAGGCTCAAGATTGTTCATACATTCAGCGAATAAACCTGGCCGAGGATGATCGTCCGAGGAAGGTAAATAAAGAGAAGCTAGTGATTGGTTTTTCAAAAAACGACCTGGCAGGTGTTCTTTACCCTCATGATGATCCTTTGGTGATCAAAATGAGAATGAAGGATGTGGTCATTTCAAGGGTGTTAGTAGACAATGGTAGTTCAGCAGACATCATGTACTATTCATGATTTGATAGCTTGAATTTAAAATTATCTCAATTGGAACCTTATCACAGACCCCTTCTGGGTTTTGCTGGCGAGAAAGTTTTTCCACTTGGGACGATCAAGTTGGATATACTTATTGGAACTTGGCCTGCTTGTCGAACAGAAAGAATACGCTTCTTTGTGATAAATAAGAATGTGCAGTCAGCCTACAACATCATCATGGGAAGAGTTGTATTGAATAAATTCGAAGCAGTTCCATCTACAGTTCACCAATGTTTGAAATTCCCAACGAATTTTGGGGTTGGAGTTGTGAAAGGTGATCAAAAAGTAGCTCGGGAATGCTATTATTCGTCTGCCGAGCAAGAGGAATTTGAAGAGTCAAGGAAAAAGACTACTACTTACCAAGTGGAGGAAGGTACAAAAATTGAAACTCTTGACCCTAGGGATGAATCTCAACTCGTAAAAGGGCAGGTGGTGGAATCTACAGAAATTGTTATCCTGGACGACGAGCATCCTGAACGAGTAACTCAGATAGGATCGTCGTTAGATGTTTCAATAAAACAGGATTTGATAACTTTCTTGAGAAACAGGAAGAATACTTTTGCTTGGAGTCATGAAGACATGCCACGTATAGATCCAAACTTCTTATGTCATGAGCTCAATGTGAATAAGGAGATCAAACCTGTGAAGCAGAGAAGAAGAGTGTTTAGTTCCGAGAAGAACCAGGCCATACAAGAGGAGGTCGAGAAACTCCAAAAAGCCCAATTCATTGAAGATGTGAAATATCCAGATTGGTTGGCAAATGTGGTGATGGTAAAGAAGAAGAACAACAAATGGAGAATGTGTGTTGATTTCACTGATCTCAACAAGGCGTACCCAAAAGATCATTTTCCATTGCCCAGAATTGATCAATTAGTGGATGCTACCTCGGGACATGAGCTACTCAGCTTTATGGATGCTTATTCTGGCTATAACCAGATCAAAATGAAACCTGAGGACAGGGAAAGTACTTCTTTTATTACCCCAAGGGGAACTTATTGTTATAATGTTATGCCTTTTGGTTTAAAAAATGCAGGTGCAACATATCAGCGGCTGATGAACAAGGTTTTTGCCGAACAAATCAGTTGCAACATGGAAGTCTATGTCGACGACATGCTCACCAAAAGCAAGAGAGCTACTGATCATTTAGTTGACTTGAGTCAAACTTTTGATCAACTGGATAAATACCAAATGAAGCTCAATCCGACGAAGTGTACCTTTGGAGTACGAGAAGGAATGTTCCTCGGATACATCGTCAACCAACGAGGTATTGAGGCAAATCCAGAAAAGATTAAAGCTCTTTTAGGACTACGATCCCCAACGACGAGGAAAGAAGTGCAGAGTCTTACCGGACGAGTTGCAGCGCTCAACAGATTTGTATCCCGAGCAACTGATAAATGCCTCCCATTCTTCAAAACACTGCGAAAAAGTTTTGAGTGGACTGATGAATGTGAAAAGGCCTTTCAAGACTTGAAGAAGTATTTGGGAACACCACCATTGTTGTCTAGGCCGATAACTGGAGAGAAGTTGTACTTGTATTTGGCAGTATCAGAGAATGCAGTTAGCTCGGCGTTGATCAGACTGGAAGATGGAGTTCAGAAGCCAATTTATTACACAAGCAAGGCCTTCCGAGGTGCAGAAATCAGATACCCAAAGCTAGAAAAATTGGCATTGGCATTAATTGAAGCAAGTAGGAGAATGAGGCCATACTTCTAGGCCCATACCATCATCGTGTATACCGACATGCCATTAAGACAAGCCCTTCACAAGCCAGAAAAATCAGGAAGATTGATGTATTGGGCAATAGAACTCGGTGAATATGATATTGTTTATGAACCCAGATCATCATTGAAGGGGCAAGCTGTAGCAGATTTTATAGCAGAGTTTACATACCCTGATACCCCCGAGGAGCAAAAGGTGCTTGCTGACCTACCTGTGGACGATACAGGATCAGCAGACACAGGTTCAAACCAACCAAGGTTGGTAAAAGGACTTGTGGATGTAGAAGAATCATCATGTTCAAACCCAGACCAACTAAGGTTGGTAAAAGGGTGCGAACAGATGACAGAGGAGGAGAGAAAGATAGCAGGGGATGATGAAATAATATTACAAGTATTTTGCCGAGGAACTCTGACAGATAAGAAATTTGAAGACGAGGTACCTACATGGAGATTATATGTAGATGGATCATCTTGCACAGCTGGTTGTGGAGCAGGGATTGTTTTAAACACCCCAGATGATATTGACATGGAGTATGCCTTGAGATTCCAATTCAAAGCTTCCAATAATGAGGCTGAATATGAGGCTATGATAGCAGGTTTTCATTTGGCGAAAGTCATGGAGGCACGACAAGTAATTGTTTTCAGTGATTCTCAATTAATTATGAATCAAATGATAGGAATATATGCAGTGAAGGGAGAATTAATGGTGAAATACCATGCAAAGGTGATGGAGTTATTGGCAGAATTTGATGCTATTCAATTGGTGAGAATACCGAGGATGGAAAATGCTAGAGCAGACGCATTGGCCCGATTAGCGTCAGCTACGCGCACCGAGCTGCGAAGAACAATACCAATTGAAGTATTAGAAAGTCGGAGCATAGAAGAAGATCTACCGGTGAAGATTATTACCCTTGATTTAGGACCATCTTGGATGGATCCTATCAGAGCATACATTAAAGAAGGAGAATTACCGGAGGACAAACTAGCTGCCAAGAAATTGAAGTATAAAGTTGCTCGGTATGTGTTAACTAATGGCGTGTTGTATAGACGAGGAATTATGGCAGGTTTGCAGAGATGTGTGCATCCATCAGAAGTCAAAGAATTGATTGAAGAAATCCATGAAGGATCTTGTGGAGCTCATGTAGCAGGTCGGACACTTTTGCAAAGGGTAATGACACAGGGATATTACTGGCCAACGATGAGGGCTGATTGTATAGCCTATGCTAAGAAATGTGACAAGTGCCAACGTTTTTCCTCCATCCGAAGAACTCCACAAGCATTGTTGACACCCATAACCTCACCTTGGCCATTTGCCATGTGGGGAATTGATCTGGTTGGACCACTGCCGACGACCCGAGGAAGGTTCAAGTATCTCGTCGTGGCAGTAGACTATTTTACTAAGTGGGTGGAAGCTGAACCACTAATTGATATGACGTACGAGAAGGTGTATCAGTTCATATGGAAGAATATCATTTGTCTATATGGTCTCCCCCACGCTTTCATCACAGACCATGGAACACAATTTGATAATGAAGAATTTGCTGCCTATTGTCATCAGTCGAACGTTTTGAAGTTTCATTCAGCACCAGGCCATCCCCAAAGCAATGGACAGACTGAGGTAACGAACAGAACATTATTAAATGGATTGAAGAAAAGGCTAAGTGAGGCCAAAGCAAATTGGATTAATGAGTTACAGTCAGTTTTGTGGGCTTACCGAACAACTCCTCGAGCAGCAACTGGAGAATCACCGTACATGCTGGCATTTGGAAGTGAGGCTGTAATACCTGCCGAGTTGGGCCTATCGACACACAGGGTGTTGAATTTCAACTCTCCGATCAGTGATTTGATGAGAAGATTGGATTTGAATATGCTCGAGGAGGTTAGAGAAGAGGCAGCTATTAGGAATGCCGCTTATCAACAACGAACAGCTTTGTTTTACAACAAAAGGGTGAAGAAATGCGATCTAAAAGAAGGAGATTATGTACTGAAGAAATTCATTCAGAAGCACAATAAATTAGAAGCAAACTGGCATGGACCTTACCGGGTTACAGAAGTTGTTCGTCTAGGAACTTACAGAATAGCAACTCTAGAGGGAGAAGAATTTAAGAATGCGTGGAATGCTGAACACCTACGCAAGTATTATCAGTAATGTCAAATGTAAAGCATTTCTTTCATTATGAATAAAGCAAGGATGTTTCGCCATTTTCTTTCTGGTTGAAAGTTTTTCGGGAATACTAGTGTAATACACTACACAAAAAAGTGCTCTAAGGAGCCAAAAAGTGCTATAAGTAGCCAAAAGTGCTCTAAGGAGCCAACCTCCTTTGGTTAGGAGGACAGCTCTAAGGAGACAAAAAGTGCTATAAGTAGCCAAAAGTGCTCTAAGGAGCCAAAAAGTGCTATAAGTAGCCAAAAGTGCTCTAAGGAGCCAACCTCCTTTGGTTAGGAGGACAGCTCTAAGGAGCCAACCTCCTTTGGTTAGGAGGACAGCTCTAAGGAGCCAAAAAGTGCTATAAGTAGCCAAAAGTGCTCTAAGGAGCCAACCTCCTTTGGTTAGGAGGACAGCTATAAGTAGCCAAAAGCTCTAAGGAGCCAAAAAATATTCCTTTGGTTAAAAGGTGTACAGGTGTACACCAGCATGATCAATTACGATTGGTAAGATAAAAATATACTCTCATATTACAACTTATGATTGGTCGGGAGGTAATATTATTACAAAAATTTCTTTGAAGAACAAAATATTCAAAAATACACCAAGTATAGTTGGTCGGGGATAAAGATCCAATAACTGTAGTTGGTCGACGAGGACAAATTATTGATCTTAGTTGGTCGGACGCATTTTTATATTCGAAATTGAACCAAGTAAAGCTGGTCAGGGATAAAAACCCATCAACTGTAGTTGGTCGACAAACATTATTTATCCACCTTGGTTGGTTGGAAACAATTTGAACAATTTATATTCATTACTTTATTATTATTGAGTGATTGATCAACCTTGATACTTGTAAATTTTTATTATTAAGTTGGTTGATGAACAGCGCGATATTGTTATCTTTTTAACAGATACATAGATATATATGCACAAATATAAAGGTGTTTGATAAACACAAAACAATAGCAAAATTGGCAAACAGAAAATGAAAGTCTTTTCATTAAAAATCTAGAATAAATTACAAGTTACATAAATGTACTAACTGTTACATTGAAAACCTATTCTATTGGTTTCTTTCCTTTATTTTTTGAAACAGGCTCCTCGCCAGCACGAGGATCCTCTAGACAAAGAGGAGAATTAATGAAATTAACATCCCTGAGCATTCTGACATTCATCACAGAAGGTGTATCCAAGAGATGCTCAGGACGAGACAATTCAACTTGAGAATGAAGGCTATAATCGCCAAGGTACTTTGAAATCAAGCTACGAGGAATGGAACGAGCTGGGATCCATGCCATGTCCAATTTGAAAGGTGGTACATGCAGGTCTAATAATGATGGAGCATGATAATCCCATAAATAATGCCCTTGCTCCAATTTTAACACACCCAGTGCGTTCAACCATCCTTGCTTGTAACCCTCATTGTTAGCATGTTCAATACGAGCATCCAGGTGAACAAGGGCTTCATTGTATCCTGCCATCCAGAATTCCCTTGGCTGTTTATGGAATTGGAAGGTTAATCTATCCAATTGTTCATGAAGGCTTTTGGCAAAAAGATCTTTATTATGCAGAGCAGATTTCATCGCTGTAAGTTGATCTTCCAAGGATAGATTCTTCTTGGACATTTCTGATAGGGCCCGATCTTTGACGTTTAACTGGAATACCTGAGTTTCCAAAGTAGATTGGGTACGAGCTTCTTCAACGTTGCGACTAATAACTCTTGATCGGCTCCGAGAAGTAACTGGAGAACTTTGCTCCTCGGCAATTCTTCCTCGTCCCCGAGAACCTCTTCCTCGTCCTCGAGCAGTCACATGAATAATAGACTTTCTCAAGTCATCCAGCTCTTGCCTCAATTTGGCGTTTTCGACTTCTAAAAACGAGAAACCTTCATCAGTAACTGGTACTAATGCAGTAGAAGATGAGGCAGCAGATTCATATTGAGCCAATTTTTTCTGCAGATTATTATTTTCTTGCTCCAGGATCTCGACAATCTGCCTGCAAGCTTCAACTTCACCTTTTAGGGTCCTTTCCCTAATATCATATCCAGCAATGATTTTCTTATGGCCTATTTCAGAAGAGAGCTGTTGGTATCTATTTTCATAATCCTTGTGCAATGAAGCCATAGATGCATTGTGTTGATTTTGAAGATCCTCTAAGGAACAATGAAGCTCTTCAATCAAGTCATAATAAGCAACATTGTTGGCCACAGATCGGTCGAGTAAATCTTTCAAGTACCGATAAGCCTCAATCGCCTGTTCTGAAGCATTATGGCCAAGGATGTCAGCAATTTCTGAAGTACTAAGGTCTGTATGACCAGCCTTATAATATTGGTGACATTGCTGCATCAGCTTGGTATCATGAGAAGATATTTGTTCCATTCTAGCAACAAACTAAGGACGAGAAAAAGACAACAAATAACAAGTCATCAACAACAGAGATAAACAAAGATGTGTTTTATTAGATCATAAAAAAAGGATTACATTGCTCGATTACAAGTAAATGAAAGATAGAAATGGTACCGAACAACTTCACACCTTTTCCTTGTCTCCCAAGACTTTCTCGGGAGGCTGGGATGAGGAGCTCGGTTGCTCGGTGGTGACAACGGTTTGATCAGCAGGAATCTTCTCGGGAGGAGGAGGCATGGAAGAAACGTCCTCGTTGATAGAGGGTTGAGAAGCAGAGACTGGGTCACCCATAGCCATAGAAGACTCATCTGAGGCAGGCTCATCTTCTTCTTCTTCCACAATTGGTGGAGGAGGACCAGGGAGATGTTGTTGGAATAGCTCAAAATTGTCTTGGACCTTCAGCTCTTGCAGAGCAGCTACCCAGCCATCGTGGAAGTATCTCAACTTCCCATATTGGACTTGGGATGTCATTGCAGCTATCCCTCTCTCCCATCCTTTCTCCCAACCAGCACTGAAATGTTTCTTGATTGCGACCTTTCTCCTCAACTTCTCCGAGGAGAGCTTCACCTCCAATTCCTCTTTTTTGACCTTGATATCTCGCATGGTAGATAACTCTTCCTCTGCCTTTTTCAGCTGGCCATCATATGCCTGATGTTTAACCTCTAAACCTTTAACTTTCTCCTCCAAATTCCTGGAGGTTTCAGCCATTTTCACCTTCTCAGCTTCAGCCACAGCTAATTTCTTCTCCCAAATAGCTTTTTCGTCAACATACTGTTGACGAGATTCCTTTAAAGACTGGGTCAAACCCAACAGAGCATCCTCTACGCCTGACGAAGAGCTTGAAGCTTTAATAGCTTCATCCTTCTTCAAAATATTATTAAAACAGTTCACCAACTGAAAGATGAGAAAAATAGCAAAGTCAATACGAAATGCAAACTTTCAAGGAAAGAAAGAAAAATCAGAAGTATAAGAAATTTACTGAAGCAAGGTGACGAGCAGCTAAGGATGTCAGCATATCCCTAGGAATTCTCTCATCAATACCATGGACCTCGGGTACGACCGAGCTCATTGCAGAACTTGGAAGAGTGATGTTTGGAACATCAGTACCACTAGCAGGTAAGGAGGAGGCAGTTTCAGCCGGAGTAACTGAGGATGATTTCCTCAATCTCTTCAACGGGCGATCAGAGCCTTCAACCAAAGAGGTCTTGGTCGGGGAAATTGTAATTACATCTACAGGAGCAGTTTTCTTGCTCGGAACCACTGGGGGCTTCTCGGCAGCTTTAGAAGACCCAGCATCCACTTTTTTAGTCACCTCTGGGGCATCAGTTTTACTTTTCTTGGCCCCAGCCACAGAAGTAACATCATCAAAGAGAGCGGGAGGAGCTCTTTTCTTACCCATCTTTTGACTTAAAGGAAGATGGGAATCTGAAGATGAACCTTCCGGAGTTGAAGCTGGTTCAACAGGGCGAGCAGTATAAGAGGTTGTGTAACTCTTATACTGTAACAGATATGAGGCAGACCTGATGTGCTCGTCTGCAATATTCTTGTGCAAACCCCAGATAAGTTTCAGATGCTTGATATTAACCTCTGATTCTTTTGGAGTTCTTCTTTTACTATCAACTGCAAATAAATACATATTGAGATATCAGTCATACATTTTGTCAAACATGATGAAAGCATAATTTCATAAGTAAAATAAAATGAAAAATAAACCTATCCCATTGCCATATGGGGGACATCTGGGACCGTTGTATACTTTATTTCCAGCTAAAGGGGCATATTGCCAATTTTTTATAACCAACCCATCTTCAAAATAATCTCTATTTGAGTCAGGGAGGTTAACTACAAGAGCCCTATTCAGAAATCTAGTTTTTAAATAATAAATATTATCTAGAGTGGCCCACTTATAGCAATACATAATCTCAGGGATCCCAATACGAGTCCCATGAGTTAGATTTAATTTGTGTACCCCATTAATTATTCTCCAGGAATTGGGGGCTATTTTTGCAGGGACAAGGTCAAAATATTGACAAAACTCAAGACACAATGGATTTGGTGGAAAGGAAAAACCACATTCAGCAATAAAAAGACTGGGGAACCAATGTCCCTCAGGCAATCGAAAGTAATCTAAAGGCTCAGAAAGAACCTCTAGAGTTACCCATGAAGGAATGGAAAAATCAGAACGAAATTTCTCAACAGACTCCACAATATAAACCATACTGAATAAAAGAGAAGAAAAGAAAAAGATCTTACAGGAAGAAAGGAGGTCTGCTGACAACTAACGAAGGAAAAGATGAACGCACAAGAGAGAAGGAGAGAATAGAAAGATTGAAGGCAGAAAATTGGAAAACGTAGAAGACGGTATGGTTACCTAAGAAGTTTAAATACTTTGCATTGGGAAGCAGCAAAAGAAATGATTACCAAAAAGAAACTACTGAACTTCCGGCGTCTAAAAGGACAAAAATTGCATGGAGACCGAAGCGCTTATAAAAAATTCAAAAGAAAGGCGGAAGCCGCGAAATGAGAAGGAGATTTGAACACAATGTTCCTGAAACCCAGGAAAGTCATTTAATATTGCCATATACCGAGAAAGAATGTTCCATACTCCTCAAAGTTCGAAATATGAAACATTGGGGGCTTCTGTTGATACCAAAATTAATATGCTGATGTGGACGGATAATACGAAGACACGTGTCAATCTACGTGGCACGATAGCAGCGAGGAAGTTCATTTCCCGACCAACCATGCTTCTTTCCGAGCAACGAGGATACACCGAGGAACTATAGCACCCCGAGGAACTCTAGCGCACCGAGGTACTCTAGTTCTTCGAGGAACTCCTGATCAGCTAGCAGCTATGGCGGTCCGAGCTGCACCTCGGTCGTACCATTAATTGCCAGATAATCAACAGTTCAGATATTCATTGAATGCTTATATTCTTGACGCACACGCTGCATTAAATGTATTACCCTTTCATATGTATATCATTTAATGTATCAAACCTTTGATGTACAGCCTCGAGGCTATAAATACCTTGTATCAGACCCATTCAAGGGGAGGGGAATTTCTTGAGAGAACTTGTAATCAAGAATTCCACAAACACTCAGCAATAACATAACAGTGGACGTAGGCTTTATTCCTAGCCGAACCACTTTAAAAATCTTTGTCTTATTTATTTATCTGTGATTAAATAATTAGAGCGATCTAGTTTTTTACATCAACAAAGTCATTGAAGCTTTGTATTCCTTTGTTTTGATCGGTTATGGGAAACGAGTGAGATGTCTTGAAAAATGTGCTAAAATATCTCTAAATTACATTATTCTCTAGACGTTTATGGTAAAATAATGAGTAATTCGAATAATGAATTTACGCCATCGATTATTACCCAAAAAACCTTTAGCCATAAAAAGTTGTGAAAAATATCCTTGTGCAAACCATTTTGAGCCTAATATATTTTCCAATTTCATTTGGTCACCCAAAAAATCCATTTAGCCCGGAGTTGTTAAAATAAAAGTCCATTAAGTAAGTCTAAATGGTAAAATAAAAAGAGTCAAGAAAAAGAAAAATCCTCACCGAAAAAAATATTAGAAAAATGAGAAAAATACGAAGAAAAAAAAGGATCAAATGGCCGAAAAATTACAAACGGACATCATAAGAGAAATTTTCCAACTCCGAATTTCCAACCATTCTCATTTTTTCCAATGCACTCGAGAGAGTCGTAACCGATTACGAATGATAAAATTAATTACCACATGGAGAGCCTAAAACACGAAAAGATAAAGAGAGTTTAATTGGTGCAGACTAAAAGATGATGTTTCCTATTTTCCAATGACCGTATTTCGATGATGAGATCTATTCACAAAAAATATTCATCTTTCAAATTTTTGTGCGTGAATTTGTGTCCATTATAATTTTTCTTTTATAAATCATGTACACCGAGAGAAATAGCAACATTCCGAGTGATTCGTTTGTGAGTGAATTCGTGAGAAATTGAATCAAAATGAATATTTAGAAAGTAACGTAATGATCAATCGGTGGAGGTTAGCCATTTAATTCTCGGCTTTGCACAACTACACACACACACACACTACAAATTAAGACTCTTGAATATGAATTTAGGTTGACTATTTTTGAGGAAAATAAGTTTTACAATTTTTAAGTATTTTGATTTTTCTTTGAGTCGAAAAAAGAATTTTGTGGGTACATGCATTATAAATGGTCACGAGACACCACTCGTCCTATTAGAACAATCTTGTCATTCACATAAAATCTATCATTGACTAGATATTATGCGGAGTAAAATCTTCATATGTTTATTATTTGAAAACTTTAATGTTCTCTTCTAATTATCAATATAGTTTTTAAAAATTTGTATCCAATGAGTTTACTAACAATTCGGGGGATATTATTCCAATCCCGTTTTTCTCATATAGTTAAAATCAAAAGTTTACGGTATTTGCATATTTTATTTAATTCGCATTTGTTAATTAGGTTGCATTAGTTACATAGAAGATTTCATCAAAACTCTTCACCTTTTTCTTTCTTTTTCGTGAGTCGATCATTAGGTTTTAGACACCTTCCTTAGTAGTAGTTACGTTTTCACGTCCTATTCCCTGTGTTCGATACATGACTTGCTCGAATTATTACTTATATGATCGGCTTACACATGAGTCGTATTTACACGCTCTAAAGACACATTGTGATCCGCATTAAGTTTTTGACTTCGGTAATTTTGTTGGATACTAAATTTTCAAAAACTTTATTTATACTTAAAGAAAACATTAAATTTTTCAAAGTACTAAACATATGAGAATTTTACTCATCCTATTAGGGTACCCAAGGAGTTTAAGGGGACTGGTTGCATTTGCTAAATGCAATCGTTTGCCCACAAAAGAGGTATTTTATCCTAATAAAGTTTTTGAAAATTTTCTTAACTCATGCTCTTATTCTTTTACATTGCTCGGGACACACAATGTTCTAAGTTAGGGGGATTTGATCAGGCAAAAATATTTTGTATTTATCCCCTTCATTTTGATTCTTTTATGACCCCGTGCATCATAATTAACTTGGATCTATATAAGATTTATGCTACTAACCCTCTTTGTTAAGTATTTCTTGTTTTGTGTATTTGGCATGTGTCTTAAAAGTATTTCATGCAACTTAATGCAGGAGAGAAATCGAAGAAGTGAAAAAAACCAAGGAAAGGAAGTTTAAGGGCATTTTTGCAACTTTTCAGCCTTAGTCTGAAGATGGGGCCAACTGAAAAGTTAAAGATCTTGAAGTCACAAGTATAGTGGAAAAAATGTTACCTCAATTAGAGATACGGTGAAGAAGTTATGCGCATTTGAAGTCGAAAAGAAAATCCACGGGCAAAAGAGGAATTTCAAAAATATGATAAGCGAACCGGTTCACCTGCACACCAGAACCAGTTCAGCGTACCTAAACGCAAATTTTTAAATTAAATCTTATTTTTTTCCTAGAGTTGTATGGATTTAGGACTCTTGAAAAATTGGTTCATTGAGTTGTCTTTCTCTCCTTTAATCTTTACTCTTAATTATTTTTCAGATTTTCTTGCATCGTTTATTCATTCTTGCATGCATAGATACGTATTAATACTAAATAAACTCACATGCAACGTTAAAATTTTGTCTTTCATTAGTAACGTCATGTCCGTCTAGATTTTCAAGGGTTGGAATGCATGAACCTAACCCTAAGTGGTTCGCATGGATATAAAATTAAGTTATTGAGTTAAATAATTAATTGGAAACATGTCATTTGTTAATGCAACCATTGTAGGATTTTTAACTCCGTTTGTCCTTGGTAACCGGAGTTTTTAAGAATGCGATGCGCATGTTAACCATCGCATCACGTACTTTATATTTATTCTTAATTACTTATTGTGTGGGTTCATTCCTTCATTTATGGAACACTAGAAATAAATAAAGTCTTCATTTTAAATAAGTATTTAATTCTCGACTAGTTTTTGTATCCGGTGAAATTACTTGGGGTTGGGGGATTGTATCGTGACTTTATCTTTCTTTTATATTCATCAATCCGTAATTTGTTTAGTCTTACATGTGTAGTTAATTTAGATAGTATTTCATTGCTTTCGTAGTACTAATGCATTGTCTCATCACCATCATCTTTTCTTCCTTTTTCGCGAGTCAATCATTAGGGTTAATCTTCTTTCTTAGTAGTCGTAACGTTTCACGTCTTAGTCTCTCAGTTCGACACTCGTTTTACCAGATTATTACTTGAGCGATCAGTTTACACTTGAACCATAATCCACTATAAGAAAAAATAAAATCCGCGACAAGTTTTAGAGACATCAGTGTTTTCGCGTTGCCAAAGGGTATAAAAGTTGTTATTTTGGTGGCCTCCATACTAAAATTTCCCCCCAACTGTCATTTATATTCAGTGACATCCAATTGATGTCGCGAATTTGGTCCCCTATTTTTAGTGACAAGATTTGAATGTCGCAAAAGTATCACTCACATTTGGTGACATGTGTGTGATGTCGCGAAATGCTATACACTTTCAACTTCATCATATACATGTCGCGATATGTATTTTAATTTAATTTAAAAAAAACAAAAACTCAAATTTATCTCCCTTCTTTTTTCAGCCAAAATATTATTTCCCACCTCAAAAACTACCTAAAACTCGCGCTTAAAAACCCTAATTATAAAAATCCCAAAAATTCTTCTCTCTCTCCTCTCACGCGTATCCAACCCCTCTATGTGACTTTCAATTCTGGCCATGACCATTTTGCGAGAAACTTTGACATCTCCACTTAGCTCAAACGTCTCCAACTCCTCTCTCTCTCAATGCTCTGGTATCAATCCCTCTTTCTCTGCTCCGACATCCAACGTCTCCAACCCCGGAGACGAATCCCCTCTCCCGAGCCAAAACCCCTCCCCCTCCTTTTTATAGAAACGAAATCAATACATTAAAATTTGAGATCCACAAGAATCTTTAGGAATATTTTAATTCCACCATGTCTGACCATCGAACAAAGATTCCGAATCAAGGTATTTTTCGATTGTGTAGTTTATCTGACTGTTATGCTGAATTTTTTTTATGAGTTTGATGATGGTAACCCCCTTTTTTTCTTTAGTTGCAAATTTTTTGCTCTTTGTTTCAATTAAAATCATAAAATAAACTGTATTATTTTTTATTGGAACTATTTAATTAGTCTAAATTAGTGAGGCTGTTGAAAATCCATCGTTGAAAATTTAGTGTGTAATGTTAATACAACCTTTGGGCATTGGTTTTTTTAGTACCACCTTTGGTAAGCTTTAATATTAAAAAAATCAAGACATTACTTGTTCTCGTTAGCATTACAGTAATTAATTACAACTCTTAACATTTAAGAACAATATGTAGGTTTAGTTTGTTTAAATATGATATTTGAAATTAGTTTGTTTGAATATGCTATTTGGAATAAGTGTAATCTTTTATTTAAATGGTATCTTGTATTCCGTTCTTTAATCATCATTGTCGGGATATAGCATCACATTATTGAATAGTATTTTAAATGGAATTTTATGTGTTTTAGTCTAAACAATAATGTAGTCAAATAATTAATCGTGGTTAAATAATTTATTAATTAGTCCTGTGTTTTATTTATATTGAACGCTTATTTCACTTATGTTTTAATAGTTGTAAAAATGCACCCCCAAACAAAATTATGGGTCAAACTTGGATATACAACTCATATGGTGTTAAAGTATGTGTAGACACCCCATTCCGTTATCCCCTAACTCTCCTAAGGTCCCTAACACCTCCCTTCATCACTACAAACCCAGGTCATGTCCCGAGTACTGAACTGGAAGCCATCGGGAACTCCCCGGCTCAGTTTGACCAAAAATTCAAACTCTTCATCTCGAATAAGACTGAATGAATCTTCGAAAGGCACTAAATACCCTTTCCAACGGTCCTCCCAGTGCGCGATTCTGACTTACCATGAGGACGAACTATCCGTTTGCATCCGAAACTTGACCCAGAGGCCACCGGGAGCTCCCGAGCTCTGTTTGACCTAAGTCAACTCTTTAACTCGACCGAGGCTGAATGAATCTTCGAAGGGCACAAAATAACCTTCCCAACGGTCCATATCGTGCGCGATTTCGACTTACCATGCGGACGAACGATCTGTTTAACTCCAAGAGGTCATCGAATGCTTCCAGGGCCCGGTTGACCAAAGTCAATTCCCCAAACCAGATCAAACTCTTTGGAATGTTGAAGTAAAACTCCTAACCTTTCCAACGGTCCGCTATGTGCACTATTTGGACTTACCATGTGGACGAACGATCCGTTTGCGTCCGAACGATTCCCCGTCCAATGGACCGACAAACGCTTCCGTGCCATATTTGACCCTAATTTAACTCCCGAACCCGGGAGAGGTCCAAAGTAATTTCAAAGGTCTCTGAATTACCTTTCCAATAGTCTTCCCCATGAACAATTCTCACCAACGGTTTGCCCTCCGCAGTCGATTTTCCAAAAAGGCCTGAAACACACTACCAAACGACAGGTTCCAGACCCTGCCTATCAGTCGATGCCGATAGGCAGGATCAGGTCTATGCCGATTGGCAGTGACCTGAGCCTATAAAAGGAGGCCTTCACCTCATTTGCAAGGAAATCCCAGATCTGATAAAATTCACTCTCAGCGAATTCCCAAAACCTCTCTCGAAGGCAGCGTGATTTCAACCTCCAAATCCCCTTTTTACTTCTAATTTTCATCATCCTTTTCATCAAACTTGGTGAATTATCCACTCTCCATCATCATCCAAGTGCAAGGACTGCTCTCCCACATTCAAGATCAAGCTTAAGGTGTTTAAGAAGTTCCATCTTTCTCAACTTTCTCTTCAAATTCTCTTAAATTTGCAATAACTTGTTTTATTATTTAGTACTTTTATTATCCCATTTCACACATCCTAATATACTTTTTATTTTAATATTGTTGCACATCTTTTATTTTCATATAAATAAAAAACCCAAAAAACAAGAAAAAGAGGGTTTGCTCATAAATTCCAAATAGGGATTCTCATACTTTGCTCACACTTTTCTCATAACTAAAACACTTTTTTCTACACACACACACTCACAAATAAGAGATCCCCCATTTGGATTTATGGGATAAACCCCACCCCTCGTTTTGTATGTGAACTACGTGGACTTTGATGCCTTTATAGGCTACATAGGCATCTTGGGATAAAACCTGAAATTCGAGTACTCTTCTCACTTTTTCTCTTATTTTCTATTTTCTCTAAATCCCGTCTCCTTATAATCTATATACTTTCTCTTAGTGACGTATTACTCCATATGCGTTATCGTTCCATTATAACGATCAATGTAAGGATAATCGCGTAAATTTTACTTTCTAATATTATTCTTATATCTTCCTACGGATGACTCGCTTTATCTCTTCCATAATACAAGTCGAGGACTCCTATCTCCATTATATATATATATATATACACATGAACACATATCACAGGGAAAAATAAAGGAAAATAACAAATGTGCATGAGAGACCGAAAGGGTGGAATGGGTGCCTAACACCCTCCCATTTCGTAACTAAGCCTCCGAACCCTTCTCGAATTATTTTGGTTTCTCATGCACCAGTATGTGTTTGGATGCCATCCTTCAGGGTGGCTTCCCCTTTTTCTTTTGTCTGTTTTGAGTAAAATAGACTGGCGACTCTAAATCTCTCTACCTTTTTTACACCTCATCTGAAACGACGCCGACTGAAGCGCTCCCGAGAGGGATGCGCGGGGTCCAAGGATCCTTCCTTCGCCCGCCCGCCCGCATGGCGAGGATCCGAGAGATGCAACGAAACCAAGTTCCAATTCCTCAAGAACCCGAGGCCCTATTCCCTTGTGCTATGGGTCCACCCGAGCCTATCTGGGTTCTCAAAGAATATCAGCACGCTCCATGTGCCCCTCCTGCCAATGGGCCGTCGCCTGCCCAACTTCCGATGCCAAACATTGCCCAACCTGTGGCTAACCTGCCTATGGCCATTGATCCAAAAGAGGAGGAGTTGAATAAAGTCAAAGAGGATCTCAAGATGCTCACCAGGAAGTTCGACCAAGTAAGGATCTCTAGTAATTACATGGACTACACCCACATGTCTCCTTATCCTAAAGCGAGGTTGCCCGAGAAGTTCAAGATGCCAAATATCGAGAAGTTTGGAGGGAGTGGACCCCCGATTATTCATCTTCGCAGTTATCACAGTTCCATGACTCTACTAGGGGCTTCGGAAGAAGTGATGGCCCAATTGTTTCAGTAAACTTTGAAGGATAGTACCCTCCGATGGTTTTTATCTCTTGAGGAATCTATTATCCGTAGCTGGGAGGATGTAGCCCGAGAATTCATATCACAGTACAAATACAACGAAAAGCTTGAGGTCACCCGTCGTGATTTAGAGTTTTTTAAACAGAATCCACGTGAATCGGTCAGTAACTTCATAACTCGATGGAGGGAACAAGCAGCTACCAAGACCAATCGGCCATCCGAGGAGGAACAGGTCAACATAGTGAAGAAGAACTTCTTGACCCATGTCAGAGCGATGATGGGAGGACAATACTATCCCCACTTCTGAGATCTCAGAGAGGCTGGAGTAGAAATTGAGGAAAGCCTTGTTAAAATAGAGGTTGAACCGAAGAAGGTGTCCGGACAGTTCACCCCTAGAAAGTATGACAAGCCTTCCAGTGCTACAGTCTCAACCATCAATAACATCTCTCAACCAACCACATCATGGGCACTAGAAAGCCGCCATGCCCCCATCCGAAGGGAATACACTGAGCTCCATGCTCCCCTCTCCAAAGTTTACCGAACCCTATTAAGCCGAAACCTCATCAAACCCTTGGATTTACGTCCATTGCCAAATTCACTCCCAAGAAACTTCAAAGCCGATGCTCATTGCGCCTTTCACCAAACTGCTGGCCATACCATCGACCAATGCTTTCACCTCCGAAACGTAATCCAAGATCTCATTGACTGGGGTACCATCGCCCGACCAGCCAATCCTAAGCCAAACACTACTCACAATCCACTTCCAAATCATACCAATGCCCTCTTCTTAGAAGAAAACCCATATTTCGATCCATCAACTCAAATCACACCCATATACTCTCCTAAACCTCTTCAAATTTTCCCATATTTCCTCCTACACCCTACTAGCCTCACTGATCATGCACTGTCACTCCTTACCAGAGCATGCATTAATGTCCATACCCGTTATGAAAATGGAAGTATGGAATTGTCAGAAGTGTTAAACCAACTCCTAGAGTTCGGGCTGAAATTGCCCTCACAAATGGTCATCAATTGCCAGAGGTTCAGCACACTGTTCTTGGAAGCACGAAAATAGGCCCAAAATTCAGACAAGTGGGTGGTACCAACCGACGAAGTCAGCCTAGATGATGTTGTCCAGATTATGGTAGAATTATTCGGGAAAACCAACAGCCTTTGCAGTATCACCAGATTACTTGACACTTTCAAGCTACAAGGGCGCTTGGTCCCTTCAATCACACATATCCCCACAGAATGGGAGGACCTGTATGAAGAAGCCGTTGAAGTTGTGAAATGCATTGACTTTACATGGAAAGACATAATTGTTGCCACCGGATGGGGGGAAGAATTCAAAGATTCGAATGAAGAACAAGCATCAGGAAAATCTGGCCCAGTAGCCTACATATGTGGAATGATATCATTTGACGAACTCCTCGAAAAAATATATAGGGTGGCAGAACAACCTGAGATTGATGAGGAAACGTGATTCATATTTTTTCCTTCTTCAGTAAATCACATGACCAGATCAGGGAAACATTACCAGGTTCCAAGCTCACTACTAGCAAATGACAAAGGGAAGGGCGTTGAAAACCATCCTATGCCCGAGATAACCATTAAGGAGAGCAAGATCCTTGATCAACTGAAGAAAACTCAAGCTAACATCACTCTATGGGGGCTTTTCATGTCTTCCCACCTACACAAAAATGCTTTAATCAAGCTGCTGACTGGACCCATAATTCCTCCTTCTACCACACCAAAAGAAGCTGTAAATCTGGTCGAATCTATGACCTCTACCTGAATGCTATCATTTTCTGAAGAAGAAATCCCCAGAATTTGGCCGAATCACAATCATGCACTCAACATCTCCGTCTAAGTTATGGGGAAGGCCGTGCCACTCTCTCTTGTCGATAACAAATCCGCCTTGAATGTTTTCCCTCTGAGAACCTTCAAGTGTTTAGGCCTGAAAGAATACGATCGCTCCAACCTTCGCCGCTGTACGTGCCTACGATAAAACCCGCCGTGAGGTGATGGGATCTATAAAACTTGTAATAGGGGTTGGACCTATAAACCCTGTCGTTAAATTCCAAGTCATTGACATCCCAGCTTGTTTCAACCTGTTGCTCGCACGACCCTGGCTCCACAATATCAAGGGTGTGTCTTCATCACTCCATCAAAAATTGAAGTTCTTCGTCGACGGGCGAGTCATCACCATTTTTTGGTGACAACAAAAATGTCGAGGGTGCAAGCACAGCAGTCCCATCTTTGAGATATAACACGAGTTAAATGATATGCTCCTATCAAGATTTCGAGTCGAGCCACACCTACTCCTAGCAGGGGACGGTTTCAAAGAAAGGGTTTATCCGAAATATGACCCTCATGGCAATGGCAATATGATTCAGATGTTCAGAAACATGCACTTCATGCCCGAACTGGGTCTAAGACATAGGCAGCAAGGGATACTTGAGCCCATCAAATTAAATAAATCTTTTCCTCCTTGTGGCTTGGGGTATCAACCATCAGAACAAGAGCTCAGAATGATCCACCAGTCTTGACCAAAGAGAAGATTAGACTGCACCCGAACTATCCCAAGAGACTCCTTGAATGGACAATTCATCAAAGAAGGCGAAGACTTCCCCTTTTGCAGTTTTCCAGAACCACGATATGACCACACAGACAAGAAGATGAAGCCTGTAATGGAGAGCTTTTTCCAAGATAGCTACCCATGGGCCGGAATTTTCCAACACCGCATACAACCGCTCATCAAAGATACCGAAAAGACTAAGGAAAGTGATTATGAAGATTCCTTCAACTTACAGACACTGGGGCTTACACTCTGTGTGGTTCATTCAGGCACTACATCAATGGATCCATCCCATCTGATTAAAGCTACTGATAAACCTCTCCTTAACTGGCATGTTGTGCCAGTTCTACCTCTTGAAATACCCCCTAACCCCAATGTTTACCATATTTCCTCTTTTGTTGTCTATCCTTGTTCAAATGTAATCGAGACCTCTTTTGATAAGGTTCTCAATACTGTTTTTCCTATCAATGAAATAAACGAAGATTTTGATTATCTTGTTGTGCCTTACATTAACTTCTTGGATTCTAATCAAACTTTTGATGATGGTGATTTTGCAAATGAACAATTCTTAACTGATCTAAATAAGGTTAATAATAAACAACATAACCGCGTTCAAGTTAATGAAGATGAGACTATTGTTATTAGTATTGGTTCTAGTAGCCAACTGCGTGAGATTAGGATAGGGGCCACCCTTGACGAGCATGAGCGTGAACAACTCGGAGAATTATTGAAAGAACTCGTGGATGTCTTCGCATGGTCCTATGATGATATGCCCGGCATTGATCCTGAAATTGCTCAGCATGAGATCCCCACTCTCCCAGATTACAAGTCGGTTAAACAAAGATTGAGAAATCTCTGCACCGAATGGTCGCTCAAGGTCAAAGAAGAGGTGGTCAAATAGTTAAAAGTGGGTTTCATTCGTGTGATCGAATATCCCACATGGCTAGCCTACATAGTACCTATGCCGAAATCAGGGGGGAAGGTTCGAATGTCTGTAGACTACCGAGATTTAAATAAAATGATGATGTTTGTTATAGCACCACCAGGTAAGGTGTTTGTGAGCTCTAATCAGTGTATAGCAATAGTAGCACAAGTATATCAAGTATAAGAGAATGAGGGGAGGAGAAGAGGAACAACATCGGAGTATAAGTGGTTCAGCCAATTAGGTCTACGTCCACTGTGCAAGTGTGTAATCAATATCATTGTATGAGGGCTCTAATAGCCATGAATACAAATCTCTCAAGCTTTCTCTCTCTACTATGTATTTAGACAGGGTTTCAGCTAGGGTTGCAAATTGTAGATCCTTTACAAGGTAGAGGATGACCTCTCTATATAGTGCCTGGGGGGTGTAATGTACCCCCAAGCATGCAATGAGCATGTGCATGAGGATCTAACCAGTCTGAGAATGACACCTGGCTGATTTCATATAGATAATGATGACCTCAATATTTCCCCCACGTGAGGGGAATGATTCGATTATAACTGATTGTGTACACATGTTCCCAACAATACATATGCTGATAAGGGCTCGTCCAATTATGAATGGTCCCAACCTCGACCTGGAAGAGGACGAGGTGGTGACCTTGGCTCATAAGGGAAGCTGAGGTAAGGCATGTTAAGCTGTGATGTCAGCCTGGGCCGAGGTAATACTGGCATAGCAGGAACGTCGGCTGATCCCCAGCTGAGACTCGTTATGATGAGGGGATGGCAACCTCGTCTTGAACTGAGCTAAGGTTGTAAGCCTTAGATGATCATATGGATAACCTCCCCTATGGATTATGGAGACCTCACCTGCCGAGGTAGCTAGTAACGTCGACCTTGCTGAGGAAGAGCTTGTTGGCTATTGATCTAAGGCCCCTTTAATACCAGCCACCTCCATGACCGAGGTTGATTTCTTTGAGCCGAGGGGGTATATTTATGGCATATCAATCACCCCTAGCCCTTAGTTACCTGTGTGATCAGGTGCCTAAGGGGTATATTTGCCCGAGGTGGGACTTCCTTAGGTTTTAGTACCTTTTTGACAAGTGTTAGCTGCTGAAGTGGCTAGCTTGCCTGACAAGAGTAACGATTGTAGTCTTTTGGGCTCCCAAGGTAATGATGGGCCTTAGGATGCGTGTGGGGTTGTTTGAGGATTTAATCACTCATTTGCTTTCTCCTTCTTCCCCACTTCTTCATTTCTTCACCTGAAATTTTCTGCTTCTCTCTCTCTCTATAAGAATTTGGTTAGCAGTGCTTTTGGTGGCCCTTCCTTGACAACTTCTCTCTTTCTACTTCACACATCATCTTCAGGTATCGTCTATCACCCCTCTTTCTCCATTTGTTGCACTTTTCTGCCTTGTTCTTCCTTTTGTTGCAATTTTCGGCGAGTTTATGCATTTTTCGGCGAGCCTAAGAGTTTTTAGGCGAACTGTTCTTTAATTGTTCTTATTTAAAAGCTTAGTTTGATCCTTATTCAATTTGCTAATCCTGTTTATTTAGGAGAGTCACAAGTGTAGGGTCTGACTCATATGCTCAGTCCCCTTTACCAACTCTTAGAGGAATTCTCCTCTCTTAGGGAGAAGACCTTAGATAAAATTAGGTAGATAGAAAGAGCCCAAGAGGAGTCTCGTAGGGCAGAGGCATTCCCCCTTAGACCTATCTTTCCACTTCCTCTGAAGGTCATATACTTTAAGCCATCCGACCCAGTAAAATCAGCAGAGGTCCCATTTGAAACTACCCCCATGTCTGAGTCTGAGTCGTCTACCTCAGACACTATGTCTATGGACTCTTTTCAAGAGGCTATGGACTTTTCCACTCAGCAGGATCAGGTCCCTGATCAAGCCGAGGTTTCTAGTCGGGCCTCGTCTCACAAGAGTTCAAGCACATCGCACTCTTCCTCCAACGTTGAGATTGTAGGACCAAACGTTGATGTTCCGCCAATTCTTGAAGCCATTCCCCTGTCGGCTATCACAGGAGCTGATGAGTTTGCTCAGAGGTTCCCAAATGGTTCCTCATTGTCTGCTTAGGACGACAATGAACTGGATGATGATGATGATGCTGAGAGCGATGTTGACACCTCTGAGGCGGTCGAGATAGAGAGCACCATCACCGAGCTCGACCTTCTTGCCTTCAGGCATCTATATTCCATTAGCCCCTCCATAAAACTCAGGAGACCTCTGAGGGAAAATAGGGATTTCTATGGTCGAGATGGTGAGATCTGTTTGTATGAGCATATATCCAAGTTAGGATTTTGTCTACCCATTCATCCCATCATTAGGGCCATAATTTCCTTCATCAACTTAGATCTTTCCCAGTTATCGCCCAATGCCTGGAGGGTGATAATTGGAGCTATAGTTCTATGGAAGGCAGTCCACCATTCAGACCTTCCTGTCCAGGCCTTCACCGGGTTCTACATCCCTTCCTCTGCCAAGAATCATCCGAGCTATTACCATTTCTTAGCTCGGAAGTCAACTAAGAAGATGTTACAGGTTACCCAAACTAGTAAACATAATTGGAAGTCGCGATATTTCTTTGCCTCAGGGGCATATGGGAATTTGGCGCTTGGGTCCCCTCTTCGAACTTAGAGCCGAGGATACCCCTGAGATGGGGCAAGGTGTCAATGGCTGCCAGGGCCAACCCTGGGCTAAGCCAAAATAATCTTCAAAAAGTGAAAGACCTTCAAGATCAGGGGGAGCATGGTATGTTGGTCAAGTTCGAACATCTGATGACCCCCTACTATCTCTATAAGATCGGTCTAGGGGGAGTCCTCTGACCGAGCTTCGTAAGTGCTTATTTTATTATTTCAGTAAGTTAAACCTCTAACTTTTTATGTCTCCGATTTTCTAACTCAGACCTTTCCATTTACAGAACGCCCTGAAGGCATCTCAGACGATATCTAGGAAATGTCTGCCCCAAGTCTCATAAAGCTGGTGAAGAAGGTAGGCTTCCTCCTACTCCATTGAAGAAGAATGTCGGCACGTCCAAGGCTAACGCTACAAGAAAGAGGAAAACTACAACCACTTCCCTTGAGGATCAGAGGAAAAGAAAGGCCCAAAAGGCTATCCCCATATCCTCTGAAGATGTACTGGCTGCTCGTCTGGAGCAGATAAAAATTAATGATAGTATTATTGGCCATAGCCTTTTGGCGTTAGATGCCATCAGCTCTGCTATGACCGATGCTGACAAACGATTTTTTCATTCTATGGATACTCCTCTGCTTGTCGAGTTTGGCCTTCACAGGTTCATTCAGGTAAAACTTTAATTTCAGTTTAATTCTGAACTGTAACCTCTTATTTTGAATTTGAATTTATACAATTGATTCCTTGATTTGCAGGGTCTCGTTACTATGCACCATCTTTCCAACTGGACTCTAAAGAAGTTGCCCCTCATCGAGAAAGGCCAAGAGGCCGAGAAGGAGCAGGACTCTCTGAACGCCGAGGTAGGTCGTCTGAAGTCTGCTTTTGAGGGGTCTGATAAGAAGGTTAAGGAGTTGGAGAAAGAGATCTCCAAGCATAAAAAGGACCACGCCCTTTCTCTGAAGGCCAAGGATGATGTTCTCTAGCAGAAGGTTGATGCTGCAGTGAAGGCAGCCCTTAAGGATGCTTCTGAGGGGATCCTGGATGATTACAAAGTCTATGATGAATTCATTATCTTTGGCTTCGAATACCTAAAAAGGGGTATTAAGGCCACTAGAAAATGGGTGGCTGCAAAGGAGAAGGAGTCACGGATCTTGAAAGCCTCTGACTTCATTGGTCTAGGCTTTGACAACCCTCAATTTGCCCAGGCCCTTTAAGAGGTTGAAGAGGAAGACATTGCCCCTGCAGAGACTGCACCTTTGGATGTTACTGAGACTGAAGGTGCCAACCTCCAAGATGATGGGGCCGAGGTGACTAATATCGGTCAGGGGAATGAGGCCGAGGATGCCAACACAATAGCTGCAAACCCTTAGGCCTTTTTTGTGAAGCTTTATGTAATTCTCTGATTTTGATCTCAAGATGTAACTTCTGATGAAAAAACTCTTCTAGCTTGTAGCTTGTAACTCTTTAACTTTAATCTGTATCCACCTCTGATGAGGGATTTATTTCTTTATTTGATGAATGTTCTCTGAATGATTTTCTTTGCCATGCAATGTGCGTTCAGCTCTGAAGTCTTAATATAACTTTTCACCACATTAATGGTGTCTGAGGTCATCCAAGTATGATGTCTGACCTCAGACTTTGTCACTAAATCATGATGTTATAAGGTCTGAGGTCATCAACCAAGATGTTGTCCCCATAAATAATTTTCACCAAATTAATGATGTCTAGGGTCTGAGGTCATCCAAGCATGATGTCTGACCTCAGACTTTGTCACCAAATCATGATGTTATAAGGTCTGAGGTCATCAACTAAGATGTTATCCCCATAAATAATTTTCACCAAATTAATGGTCTAGGGTCTGAGGTCATCCAAGTGTGATGTCTCACCTCAGACCTTGTCACCAAATCATGATGTTATAAGGTCTGAGGTCATCAACTAAGATGCTGTCCCATAAATAATTTTCACCAAATTAATGATGTCTTGTGTCTGAGGTCATCCAAGTATGATGTCTGACCTCAGACCTAGTCACCAAATCGTGATGTTATAAGGTCTGAGGTCATCAACCAAAATGTTGTCCCCATAAATAATATTCACCAAATTAATGATGTCTTAGGTCTGAAATCATCCAAGTATGATGTCTGATCTCAGTCTTTGTCACCAAATCATGATGTTATAAGGTCTGAGGTCATCAACTAAGATGTTGTCCCCATAAATAATTTTTACCAAATTAATGGTCTAGGGTCTGAGGTCATCCAAGTATGATGTCTGACCTCAGACCTTGTCACCAAATCATGATGTTATAAGGTCTGAGGTCATCAACTAAGATGTTGTCCCCATAAATAATTTTCACCAAATTAATGATGTCTTAGGTCTGAAGTAATCCAAGTATGATGTCTGGCCTCAGACTTTGTCACCAAATCATAATGTTATAAGGTCTGAGGTCATCAACTAAGATGTTATCCCCATAAATAACTTTCACCAAATTAATAGTCTAGGGTCTGAGGTCATCCAAGTATGATGTGTGACCTCAGACCTTGTCACCAAGTCATGATGTTATAAGGTCTGAGGTCATCAACTAAGATGTTGTCCCCATAAATAATTTTCACTATTCGAGCACAATGGACCAAATATGGACACAGGAACAGATCTTCTCATTAATAATCTCATCATAAGATGATACATTTACATGAAAGCACTGGTAACATCATATGTAATATTTTTTTAGATGATCAGCATTCCAAAGGTTGGAGAAAGGTTCCCCTTCGAGGTTTTCTAGCCTGTAAGTCCCGGGTACAACCTCCTCAATCATTTTGTAAGGGCCATGCCAATTTGGGTGAAGCTTGTTTTCCTTTTGCAACGTCTTCTTCAACACCAAGTCCCCTACAGCTATGGGTCTTGATTTTACCCTTTGATTGTAGAACTTTGTTGTTCTTTGCTGGTAAGCTGCTTACCTAATTTCTGCGTCTTCCCTTCTCTCTTGAATTAAGTCTAGGTCGAGTCTTTTTTCCTCCTCATTCTTCTCAGGGTCATAAGTCTGAACCCTATGAGTAGGGAGTCCTACCTCTGTTCGTATGACGGACTCTAAGCCATGTGACAACATGAACGGGGTCTCCCCCGTTGGTGTCCTAGCCGTCGTTCTATAGGCCCATAGCACAGCATAAACCTCTTCAGTCCATCTTCCCTGAGCCTCCTCCAACCTTTTCTAGATCCTGTCGAGGATTGTTCTGTTAGTGACTTCGGTCTGACCGTTTGCCTGAGGTCGGCTAGGAGAAGAGAAAAATTGCTTTATCCCTACTCTTTTGCAGTATTTTTCTAGGGAAGAATTCTTGAATTGGGTTCCATTGTCCAAAATGAGTGTGTTTGGGAGGCCATGTCTGAATATGATGTTTTTCTAAATAAATTGGAAGGTCTTTTGCTCTGTAATCGTGATCATCAGCTCTGCCTCTACCCATTTGGAGAAATAATCAATGGCCATTATCAGAAATCGGTAATTATTTGCAGCCCTTGGTAGGGGTCCTACTTAGTCAATTCCCCATACTACGAGTGGCCAAGGAGAACTGATTGTCATCATAGGTTGATGGGGTTGATGTGGAATAGTGGAGAATCTCTGATATTTGTCGCACCTCTTCATGTAGGCTGCAGCATCTTTGGTCAAGGTCGGCCACCAGTATCCTTGCATGATAATCATCTTCGCCAAAGGTCTCCCTCCTATGTGACTGGAGCAAGAACCCTCGTGTACCTCCTGTAGGATGTGGGGGACTTCTGTGGGATGAACGCATCTGAGGAGAGGTGATAGGAATCCCTTCTTATACAGGACATCTCCCACTACTGAGAACTTTGCAGCTCTGTACCTCAGTTTCCTCCTTTCTAACTTCGATTCTGGTAGCACACCCTCTCTGATATATCTGATAAGGGGATCCATCCATGAGTCCCCTAGGTTCAAATTAAGGCAAGGGTTACTGACCTCTTCATCTTCAATGATCGCCTTGGGAAAGATCTCAACTGAGACTGTCCTTCTAATGTTTGTCCTTATCGTCGAGGCTAGCCTTGCCAATGCATCTGCATGACTGTTATTTTTCCAAGGTATTCTATTCATCTTTACCTCTTTGAAACCTTTTAGTATCGTTCTCACTCTCTTCAAGTATTTGGCCATCCTTTCATCCTTGGCTTCATAAACCCCCAATACTTGATTAACAACCAACCTTGAGTCACTGTGAAGGAGGATTCGTCTTATTCCAAGGGTCCTTGCCCAGGAGAGGCCTGCTATCATGGCCTCATATTCTGACTCATTGTTTGATGCCTTGAAGTTGAACCTTAGGGAATATTCGATGTTGGTACCATTCGAGGCTGAGAGTATCAGGCCCGCACCGCCTCCACTTTCGCAAGAAGACCCGTCGACGAAGAGGTTTCAAATGTCTTTATCTGATGAGAAACCCTCTTCTAACATGATTCCATGCCTGAAGAGATACCGGTCTTCCTCATTCTCGACTATTCTATCTCCGGCTCCCTTAGATATAACCTCTTCTGGGTCTTGGAAGATGTTGATGTTTGACCTTTCTGCAGTCTCTAGGTTATTCTCAACCTCGACCTCTTCCCATATGAACTTTGCGATAAAATCTGCCAGTGTCTGCCCTTTGATGGTCGTCCTAGGCTGATAAGTGAGGTCATATTCCCCCAACTCAATGGCTCATGTCATTAACCTACCCGACTTCTTAGGTTTATGGAGGACCTGTCTTAGTGGGGAGTCGGTGAGGATGACCATGGAATGGGCTTGAAAGTAAGGCTTCATCTTCCTAGAAGCATGTACCAGAGTGTAGGCTAACTTTTCCATCCAAGGATAATTTTGCTCAGACCCCTGAAGGGACTTACTATTGAAGTATACTAGCCTTTGGACCCCAATATCTTCCCGTACTATGGCTGCACTTATAGATGATTCAGAGACCACTAAATAAACATACAACTTTTCTCCTACTGTGGGTCGAGATAAGAGTAAGGGAGATCCAGGGTAGTACTTGAGCTGGTTAAAAGCCTCATCACACTCTTTGTCCCACTCTAAGGCCTTGCTAAGCACCTTAAATAACGGAATACACTTGTCCATCGCTCTTGAAACAAATCTGTTGAGTGCCGCCAGTCTTCCAGTTAGTCTCTGAACATCCTTGATGTTCCTAGGTGTCTTCATATCGAGCAAAGCTTTAATTTTCACTGGGTTCGCCTCTATTCCCCTCTGATGGACAATGAATCTAAGAAATTTCCCAGCTCCTACCCCGAAGACACACTTCGCAGGGTTGAGCTTCATCTTGTAAGTCCATGGTATCGAATGTCTTTTCAAGGTCTACTACATAGGTGCAGTCCTTTAAGCTCTTTGTTAACATATCATCTACATACACTTCCATAGTCTTTCTTATTTGGTCTTCAAACATCTTATTCATAAGACGTTGGTATGTTGACCCCGCATTTTTCAATCCGAATGGCATAACCCTGTAACAATATATCCCTTTGTCCATGATGAAGGAGTCTTCTCCGAGTCTTCAGAATCCATGAAGATCTGATTGTATCCTGAGTACGCGTCCATGAAGCTCATGAGCTCATGTCCTGCCATTGCATCTACCATCTGGTTGATCCGAGGTAAGGGATAACTGTCTTTTGGGAAAGACTTGTTCAAGTCAGTAAAATCTACACACATTCTCCACTTTCCGTTGGCTTTAGGCATAATGACTGCATTTGATAGCCATTCCGGATAAATCACTTCCCTGATGAATTCAGCCTCTTCTAACTTTCTGACCTCATCTCGGATGACGTTGTACTTCTCCCTGGAGTATACTCTTTATCTCTGTTTGATGGGCCTAGCATCCTTAGTCACATTCATCTTGTGGCACATAACTTCAGGGCTGATGCCAGGCATGTCTGCGTGACTCCAAGCGAAGACACTCTGCCTCTTCCTCAGGAATTCAACCAGCTCTTCCTTGATTTCTGCCTTTAAGGCTTTACCGACCTGGACGGCTTTTTCTGGCTCATCCTCATTGAGGATGATGGATTCTACCCCTTTCGTGGCCTCTCATTTCTTCAATTTCGTTTCATCTCTGGGGTCAAGTGTATCGATGTTATATCTGGTAGTTGCTCTCTTTTGAGCCTCTCTCTCTTCAGTCGAGTTGAAGTATCATTCTCGTGTCGTGGTCTGGTCACCCTGCACTTCCCCTACCCCATAGGGGGTCGGGAATTTTAGCATCTAGTGGACCATCGACGACACGGCCACAAACTCTTTAAGGGCTACTCTTCCTATGATGAGGTTATAGGCCGAGAAGACATTTTCGTCCATGACAAAGAAATTGATCTTTCGGGTTAACCTCTTAGTCCACTCATCGCCTATTCGTACGTCCATCTCATACATACCTAATGGATGAACCTTTTCACCACTGAACCCCATTAATGGATGATGATAGGGTATTTGCCTAGCTCTGCTAAGGCCCAGGCTTTTGAAGCAGGGCCAGAACATCACATCTGTAGAACTTCCTCCATTTACAAGAATTCCTTGCACTTGGTCATCATGTGGGGATATGATGCCTTTGAAGTTGATTCGTGAGAACCCAACCACTAGATCATCCATGTTCGCCTTCTTTCTTTTCTGCGTTGTTTCGGGAAACGTTAGTTTTACTACCTCAAGTTTGGCCACTGATTTGGCCTCTGCCATGTGAGCCTTTCGGTCCGCCACCTCAGAACCACCCCCTGCAAGTCCTCCCCATATGGTGTTAATGCCAAAGGAGATCATACCAACCCTCTTCACTGGGGTGTTGTCGTCTTTTGGTGGGAGGTCCGGATCGTCTTCATCATCGTCATTCGAGCCATCATCTCTCCTTGCTTTGGTAACGTCATGACACCTGTCGTGTCTCTTCTTTTGGGGGTCTTATCTCCCCCTCTTGGGAGCCTTGCTATCGATGTACTTTCTCAACTTTCCCGATTTCAACATCTTCTCGATCTCATCCTTTAAGGCGAAGCACTTGTCTGTGACATGGCCATGGTCTTGGTGGAATTCACACCATAAGTTCTGGTTCCTCTTATGTGGAGGAGCCTTCAACTTCTCTGGCCATCTTAGGGATCGGTCATTCTTGATCTCATTGAGTATGTGTTCGCATTTTACAATAAGAGGGGTATAACTTGCAAACTTGTCATCAACTGACCTCTTCTTTCCATCCTTCTTTTCTTTGGAACTTTTTGCTGCTACCGCCGTTCTCGTCTTCATACTTAGCGGCCATGGCCTCTTCAGCGTTCATGACCTTCCCCGCAGCTGCCAATAGCTCTTCCATGGACTTTGGAGGGTCTTCCATAAGTTTCCACAACAACTTCCCCTTCTAAAGACCTCCTATGATGGCGGTCATGGTAATATTCTCTTCGTAATCTTCAACCTCAAGTTTTTCTTTATTGAACCTGGCGATGTAGTCTCTTAGGCTCTCGTGCTTGCCTTGCTTGACATACAACAGATGGGTGGTCTTCTTTTGAGGTCTTAACCCAAAGCAAAAATTATGAATGAACCGTTCAGCCAAGCACTTAAAGTTCTCAATCGAGTTCTTTGGAAGGGAGGTAAACCAGATGTACGCAGCTCCCGTATAAGTCCCGGAGAAGGCCCGACACTTCATCTCATCCGGTATCGAGTAAATGTCCGCTGCTGACTGGTACATCTCAATATAATGTACATGATTGGTGCTACCATCATACTTGGGAGTCACTGTAGCCGGCTTGAATTTGGCTGCGATAGGGAAGCTCACTATTTTAGCCACAAACGGAGAGCCTTCTATGAAACCTCTTTACAATGGGTCTCGACTTTTGATGAGGTCTCCTATTTTGTCCTCAAGATATTGGATGGAGTCATTCCATGGTTTTGCAACATCGGCTTAGCCGAGATTTTCCCCATCCACCTCCAAAGGGTGGACTGAGGGTTCCCCAGCTGCAGCACAACCTCTTCTGTTGACCTCTTTTTGGTCTCTTCCTCATCCCGGATGAGGCCAACGTTGCCTCTCTTCCCTTTGTGATCCAGCTGCACTCCTCGACCTTGAAAACCTCTGTCTTAGGTCGTTTACGGGGCCGAGCCTTTCGAAGGCTAACCCTCTGCTCAATCGATCGAAAGTTGATCCTCGTTGTTGGGCTTATCCACCTCTTCTACCTTCACAACCTTGGCTCCATTGGATAGGACGAACTGTGTTGTTCGAAACCTCATACAGCTCCCAACAGTCTTTCTGTACATCTTCCGCCTCTAGATCATCATACCTATCCTTAGGGCAAGGGTTTCCTTGCCTCCCCAGGCGCAAAAGCCTAGGGTCAGCAATGTCCCTCCTCCGTTGGGGCGTAAGGTGATCCTTTCGCGGTGCTTGGGGTGCTCCCCTGGCATCAGGATGAGGCTGAAAAGCCGTCGGAGTGATCATCTCCGGTGAGACCCCAGGTGGTCTCATCATGTTTTGACTGAGTTGTGCAAATTTCTCTGCATTACTTGTTGCATTACAACCAAAGACCTCAAGGCTGCGGCCACCTCCGCCATTTCAGATTGGGGCGGTGCCTGGCAGGAGCTAGGCCCACCAGCCCCAGGTGGCGGAAGAGGCGGCGGTAATTTCGGTGCCATGTGTTTGCACTAAAGAGATGGTGTAGTAAATGAGATTAATACCTTACAAGACCTCTTTCAATGGTGAAACAACTCCACGCGAGGGATGAGGCCTGGTTTACCACCTGAGTCTCCGGTGAGGTTAAGCAACAGATGAGGAAAAGATAACTTCTTTTTCCCACAGATAGCGCCAAAATGATGATGCTTGTAATAGCACCACCAGGTAAGGTGTTTGTGAGCTCTAATCAGTGTATAGCAATGGAAGCATAAGTATATCAAGTATAAGAGAATGAGGGGAGGAGAAGAGGAACAACATCGGAGTATAAGTGGTTCAGCTAATTAGGCCTACGTCCACTGTGCAAGTGTGTAATCAATATCACTGTATGAGGGCTCTAATGGCCATGAATACAAATCTCTCAAGCTTTCTCTCTCTACTGTGTATATAGATAGGGTTTCAGCTAGGGTTGCAAATTGTGGATCCTTTACAAGGTAGAGGATGACCTCTATATATAGTGCCTGGGGGGTGTAATGTACCCCCCAAGCATGTAATGAGCATGTGCGTAAGGATTGAACCAGTATGAGAATGACACCTAGCTGATTTTATATAGATAATGATGACCTCAATATTCCCCCACGTGAGGGGAATGATTCGGTTATAACTGATTGTGTACACGTGTTCCTAATAATACATATGCTTATAAGGGCTTGGACAACTGTGAATGGTCCCAACCTCGGCCTGGAAGAGGACCAGGTGGTGACCTTGGCTTACAAGGGAAGCTGAGGTAAGGCATGTTGAGCTGTGTCGTCATCCTGGGCCGAAGTAATGCTAGCATAGCAGGAACGTCGGCTGATCCCTAGCCGAGACTCGTTATGATGAGGGGATTGCAACCTCGGCCTGAACCGAGCCGAGGTTGTAAGCCTTAGATGATTAGATGGATAACCGCCCTTGTGGATTATGGAGACCTCACCTGCCGAGGTAGCTAGTAACGTCGACCTTGGCCGACCTTGTCGAGGACGAGCTCGCTAGCTGTTGATCTAAGGCCCCTCCAACATCAGCCACCTCCATGGCCGAGGTTGATGTCTCCGAGCCGAGGGGTATATTTATGGCATATCATAAAGCTTCTCCAAAGGATGATTATCCGCTACCCAATATCGACATGATCGTGGACAACACAGCCAGTCATGCTCTCAAGTCATTCGTTGACGGGTTTATCGGATACAACCAAATCAAGAAGCATCTAGAGCACTAAGAAAAAACCGCATTCATCACCCCATGGGTAATATTTTACTACACCGTTATGACATTTGGTCTCAAGAATGCTGGGGCTACCTACAAAAGGGCTGCCACAACCATCTTGCACGATCTGGTTCACAAAGAAGTCGAGGTTTATGTGGATGATATGATTATCAAGTCCAAAACTAGAGAAGGTCATGTTCCCGCTCTTCAGAAGTTCTTCGAACGACTGCGACGGTATCAGATGAGACTTAATCCACAGAAGTGTGTCTTCAACGTTACAAAGGGAAAACTCTTGGGATTTATGGTCAGCGAGAAGGGGATAGAAGCAGATCCTGCAAAGTTGAAGGCCATACTTGAGATGCCACCGCCCCGAACATAGAAAGAAGTCTGAGGTTTCTTGGGAAATTACAATATATCAGTCGGTTTATCAGCCAACTAACCTCCATCTGCAAACCAATCTTCAAGCTCCTCCAAAAGGATTCAACCAAGGTTTGGAATGAGGCCTACCAAGAAGATTTTGACCAAATCAAATAATATCTAACCCAACCTCCAGTGCTTATGACACCACAGCCTGGTCTCCCTTTTCTCCTATACCAAACCATAACTGACACTGCAACTAGGGATTTGCTAGACCAATACCTTGAGGACTCCCGCAAAGAAAGAGCCATCTAATGCCAGTCATAAATTGGTCGAGGTACGTGTTCAACTACGCTGCTCTGGAAAAGGCATGTGTCGCACTTGTCTGGGTCACCCAAAAGTTGAGACACTACATGCTCGCCTTCCCCATCAAACTTGTATCCCGAATGGATCCCATCAAATACCTTCTTGAGAAACCTGCCTTATCCAGTCGAATGTCCCGATGGTTGATGCTCCTAACCGAGTTCGATATTGTGTACGTCACATAGAAAACTATTAAAGGAAGAGCCATCTCTGCACCACTCAAGACCGCCTTCAATGGAAAATGTTCTTTGACGGCGCTGCCAACAAAAAGGGATATGGCCTTGGGCTACTTCTGATCGCCCCAGATGACTCCCACACTCCCATCGCCATTAAATTGGATTTCCCTTGCACCAATAATATGACGAAATACGAGGCATGCACAGTGGTCCTCAAGGTTGCTCTCCAGAAGGGTATTCAATACCTTGATGTCTACGGGGATTCTGCCCTTATCATCGGTCAAGTGCTCAGAAAGTGGAAAGTCAAGGACGAAAAGCTCCATCCCTTTCATGCCCAATTAGAAGAGTTAGCCTCCTGATTCCGAGATATCACCTTCCATTACCTACCCCAAGCAAAGAATAACCTAGCCGATGCTCTAGCTACCTTGGCCTCCATGGTCGACATGCCCGAAGGAATAACAATGACCCCCTTCCTAGTTCAAAGGCAAGACAAACCAACCCACTACTACTATATTGACCTTATCTCCACTGAAGATCCCGAACTAGCTGATTGCTGGTACTATGATATCTGGTGCCTTCTCAAACATGGTAGGTATCCCGAGGGTTCTAACAAGAAAGATTAAATGACCCCCGGAAGACTGGCCACCCAGTACATCATCTGTCATAAAGCTCTAATCAAGAGGAACTTCAATGGAACTCATCTACACTGTATCGCATGGGCTAAGATTGAGAAAATAATACAGAAAATCCACAGCAGGGAATGCGGGCCCCACATGAACGGTCACATGCTTGCCAAGAAGATCATCTGACAGGGCTACTACTGGACCACCATGACCCAAGATTGCACCGCTTATGTTCGAAGATGCCTGAAATGCCAATAGTTCTCCAATCTTCAACACCTACCTTCGCGAGAATTACACAACATGACCTCTCCCTGCCCATTATCCACTGGGGTATCGACATCATAGGGAAGGTTATGCCAAAGGCTCCAAACGGACATGAATTCATCCTAGTGGCCATTGATTACTTCACTAAATGGGTCGAAGTTGAGTCATATGCAGTGTTGAACGCCAAGAAAGTGGCCAAATTCCTCAAGAATAATAACATCTGTCAATATGGGGTCCCACACGAGCTAGTGTTAGATAATGGGTTGCATTTCGAAGCAGAAGTCACAGAAGTAGTCAACGAGTACGGGATTCAGAGACACAAATCTTCTGCCTACCGACCTCAGACCAATGGTGTAGTTGAAGCCGCCACCAAGAACCTCAAATCTATCATTAGCAAGATGACCAAAAGTTGTAGGGATTGGGCCGACTGGATCCCGTACGCCCTCTGTGGCTATCGAACCTCAATCCGAACCTCTATTGGGGCTACCCCTTACTCTCTGGTCTATGGTATTGAAGTAGTCCTACATGTGGAGCTGGAAATACCCTCGCTACGCGCCATGCTCGAAAGCAAAGTTAGCGAAGAAGACTGGTGCCAAAGCCGTCTTGATGAGCTGACCCTCCTAGATGAAAGAAGATTGAAAACTCTTTACCATATACAGGGGTACCATCGCCGAATAGCGTGATCATTCAATAAAAGAGTCAAGGACCGCGGTGTCCGGGAGGGGGATTTATCCCTCAAAGAGATAATAGAATCCATCTGGGACCCCAGAGGGAAACTCAAGCCCAATTGGAGTGGCCCCTACATTATGAAAAAAATATTATCCGGCGGTGTCGCCATGCTCACTAACCTAGATGGGGAATAGATGGCTCGTCCAGTCAATATGGACCGTCTCAAGAAATTCTACCCCTAGTCCGAAATCTCGGCACGCTACGACTCTTCTCATCCCCCTTCTAAAAAAAACTCTCTTCATTTCCTTCTACCTAGAACTACGTGGGCCTGATCCTCTGCAAAAACTATTTTCAAACATATAAAAAACTTTTCAAAAACCCCAGAGGTACGTAGGCAGCCCATACACCTCAACATGAGTGCGACCCTTTCTTTTTCACAAAATACTATTCTTTTCCTACCTCTGAGAACGGCGGTTCATTCTAAAGAATACTTGAACAAAAGGATTATGTATGCCTTAGCGATCAGTATAGATAATTCAAAATACAAAACTCATCGAAAGGCACAGCTGGATGATCGGAAACTAGTTTATTTCATTAATAAGAAATTACAGTACGGATTACATAAGAAAAAGAACGGATAACTCCCTTCCCCCTACTACCATGAAAAGCCAAATAAAATCCTCGCATCTATTACACAAATAAACTCTCCAAGAGTCCTACCCACAGCTACCAGAGGAGCCTGCACCCTCATCAGCTCCATCCTGAGGCCCCCAAGTTTCCTCTGCCTGAATAGAGTGACGTAAACACTCCATGGACCGATGAGCCTGAACCATCTTCGAAAAGACCACAACACCCCCTTCCATGGTGTTAGATAAAACAAACCATATTTGTCCAATCTCCACTGCCAACATCTTGTTGACTACTTTCCTCCACAACCACTTCATATAATCTTTGGGGACATGCCAAACTTTCCCAATAGACTGGGAGGGACGGGTCGACGGACTCCGATTTTCCCATAGAGATTCAAGCAACAGACGCAGGCGCTCAGTCAAATCTTCTACCGAAAAGAAATTTGAGGTCCGAGGTGGCACGATCTGTGCCCAGCCAAATAGGCGTAGAAGCCACCAAGGGAAATAAAAAGAGGTATGTCTGAGACCAACCAGCCGCACATATGAATACTCTCCTAGCTCTAGAACAGGCTGCAACTGCCCCCACTAAGGCACTGACCAATAAGGACCACGAGCCCTATGCTCCACAAGCCAATGCTCCCAGTTCTCAACATACATACCAACACTGATGAAATAATGTGAAAAGTAGTTGGGTACGACCGACAAGGGATATTCTGGAGGAGTCGCCAAGCGGAATATTTTAGACAACCACATAAACAGCATCACAAGGATACCCTTCAAAAAGTCAGAACGACCTTCTCTCCAGGCATCCAGGCCATTCAGGGTCTCCGCCAGAATCACTGCAGTAGGATTACGACGATATGACATCCATGAAGTAATGGCTGCAAGTTGCGGGTCCACCTGCAATTCTCCAGTCACCAGCAGCAATTTTAAAACCAGACCGAGAACAACGGATCCAGCATAGCCAGCATCACCTACTTCCCGCAAATGTACGGACTACAGCACCACTGGGATGGAAATCATTCCTCCAACAACCAATAATCTGGCCACCGAAGGCGAAATGTGAAGAAGCCAGACCAATAAATCCCTAGGAGAACGGGAAAATTCGGGCAAGGCCGCGGCAACACTAGGATTTACATCGAGAATGGTAGAAAATTCCTCGTAGGTAGGACAAACTCCATCCAACCCAAAGAGGAATACGTGGTCTTCGGGGTACCGGAATTGTACCGCCGCCATCAGCACGTTCCACTCAATACGCCAATTGCGCCACAGGGAGACTCGACGCATGTTAAAAGAATCGTTGTCGACATTATAAGAGCACATTACTTTCAGGGCTTTGAGGTAGTTAGCAAATTCAATGCTACCAGGGAGAGCCATCTTGCAAGGGTAAGAAATAATGGGCAAGTAGGTGAAAATGCAAAGGTGTGATGAAAACACTCCACCCTTACCCCTTTTTATACTTAAAAACCCTCACAAGGGACATAATCCCTGCAAAAATCGGAGGGAATCCTACCCCACAAAGTACAAAAGGATGAAGAGGGTACCATTCAAAGCTTTGAATTGATGGGACTGGACTGAACTGCCGATAGGCAGGACAGGGTGCTTGCCGATCGGCAACCCCCCATTTTTAGAAATTTCCCTTTTTCCTCTTTTGTCAAATAAAAAAAAACTCAATCAAAATAAATTGATATTCTCAAAAGAATTTCAAAATCCCTTTTCCTCCTTATATAATTTCCCATTTTTAAATAAAAAAACTTTCCTTCGAAAATTCCGAAAATACTCCTCTTTACAGTCTCAGCAGCAAACTAAAAATCGCATGTGCATGCATTCATCATTAATAAAAGATAATAAAAAACTCCATTGCATTGCATATATCTGTTTTCAGTGTTACATCATTTTTGCAGGAAATAAAAGAAAAAGCAAGAACAACGGGACTCATCCCGAACCCACATTCTCTCTCTCTCTCTCTCTCTCTCTCTCTCTCTCTCTCGTTAAGAGCTTCCACCCCTGTGATGTGCTCTCTTTCCCCTACGGCGAGATGATGCGCCACCACTACTCGAGCCAGAGTCCTCTCCGAATGAAGCAGACAGCACCAAGTAAGAAGGAATAGGAACCGCGTACCGAATATGGGTAGTCGCCGAAGATATCCAGTCTCTGATGTCCCCTAGCCAAGTGGTCGACACCCGGACTTGCTGCAAGAAAAAGGCAAAATCAGTATCAAAACATAGATGACCAAAACAGAAAAGAAAGAAAGAGAGGAACAAAAAGGTATACCGCAGGTCGAAGGACCTTCTCTGTCAAACCCAACTCCTCTGGATCCATCGCATGAGGACGGTGCAACATAGGCACTATCCCTCAGTCAGCCCGCCGAATGTTGTACAAAAGGGTATGCAACCACACAAAAGGAACCTCTAAAGTCACCACCGTCGCAGATGCCATCGGACCACCGCCGCTATGGGAAGATCCCACCGCACGACTCGAACCCGCAGGAGGGAAAGGCAAGGCATCATATATGATGGGCGCCATCAACCAGCTCGTCACAAGGTCCATATAGTCATATGGCGCAGCCGTATCGGTGTACAATAAGTAGGACTCGCCACTCATCTCCGCAATCCTCTCATCCTTTAACAACAGTCGCTCCCGCCTCATAGACGTAGGAGGCTGTGCAGGTGGCACCACCACCTCCTCCTCAGCAATCTAACGAACCACCCTCTCCCCGAAATACCAAGAATGGCCGAACTCATGCGCCAGTAGATGCCTCATCCGCGCGTTCACCCTGGTCACCCACGCATCCTGAATGGCTGTTCCCTAGGGATAAAAGGTCACCTGAAAATCTCCAAGTAAGCATAAATCAATACAAGATCAGAAGGTGAAAAAATACAAGACTGAAATGGAAACAGTCTTACCCTACCACTAGTCAGGTCATTCAAGACCTGACGCACTGAATCCAAAGAGAGATATCCCTTCGACTACCGATTGGCCTTGCACAATCGATACAATCGACAGGAGTCCCCAACAGTGTCGTTCTTCAAAGAAATCAGCAGGGTATTGCACCCAATCACCTCATAGAACCACGTCTGAATTCACAAAATAAAAGAGACGCATAAGGAAAATGTGAATGCATAAAAAGAAAATGCGGATGCATGAAAAGAAATGCGCAAATCAAATAATACCTCGAGAAGGCACGTGGCTCCAGTAAAGGTCTGCCGACATCACCGGCTGAATGCATCCAGAGAAGAGGAAAGGGTCTCCAAAGTCAGACTACCCCAATCATAGAAAGGGATGTTCAAAAACATCCTCAGGTACGGTAAGAACCACAAATGAACGACGTCGCCGCTCGACGCCACCATGAAGCCTCCCAACATCAGTAAAATGAACAACCATTCCATCTTCCTCAGTTGAAGCTCGTTCTCCACATCAATCACCCTACTCAGGAGAACATCCTTCAGCAGGAACATCCAGATAGAATCCCCAAAAACTATCCTCCCTACATCACCAAGTGCCGCATGCATTGCCTCCGGTCTCACCCATAAAGAGAGATCCATGTCTATCTGCTCTCCATCACAATCTAGTCCCAACAGTTGTTGCACATCTATGGGAGTCATAGCCATCTTCCCGAAGCCGAAATGGAAGGTATCGGTAGTATCCCACCACCTCTCTCCCAAAGCGCACAAGATCGCTGTCGAACGAAGCGTCTCATCCAGCGTAGATGCCAACCTCCCAAAACCCGCTGATGATACCACCCAATTCACCACAGATGGGAGATGCTCCCAGACATCCTTGAACCCCGTCGTCCCACGTGCGCGCATGTTCTTCAAAGAAATATTCGACTGGCAAAAAGGAAAAAGTCTCATCAAAAGTCAAGAAAGAAAGAAAATCACCAAAAAAAAAGGAATGCCAAAGGTCGGGTTACTTAGATAACCGTCGGGGATCACTCTCGAAGAGCGATGATGTGACGGCTCTCGAAACAAAGTCCGCTCATCCGCAATAGGCTCAAACACATCAAAGGAGTTCTCAATACCCAAAGCAAGAGGCGCCCTGGCCCTCCACTCCACATTCGCCCAGTCATCAACGGTCAACCATTCTCGGTGGACTACAGTGCTCATAAAAGCGGCCATTTCTTGAAGATCAGAATGCTAGAACTATTTGCAGAGAAATCACAGAAAGAGAGAAAGCAAAGAAGTTGTGAAAAAATGAAGGGATCCTCCCCCTTTATATAGGATGCCAAGCGCCATGCCAATCAGCACTTCCCCCAACCATACCGATCGACACTGACTCCTTACCTTCCTGAGGTAGCTCAAAAGTCTGTACCACTGTCGAATGGCATCCTTCATACCATGTCAAGCGGCGCCCCCCTTAATTTCGTACAAAAATCCCCAGAAAATACCAGAAAGCCCAAAAAAATCCTCAAAAAATTCCTAAAAATCCCCGAATGGATTTAGAACATTTTCACTAGGAAAATTTCGCATTCCCTCAAGCAGAACCCCTCTTTCCCAGCAAAATCCTCAATAAACCAAGCAAATCTCCTCCCGATCATTTGATTACTTCCCCAGCGGAGTTCTTTCAGCACCATAATTGGTTGTTTCCCCCTGCGATGTCTCCTAAAGAAACAAAAGCTTCCCCAGCTATCAGCACCCCAACTCAAATCAAAATCACAAGGCACTTTCTCCAGCAAAATCAAAACCCAATATTTATCAACTTTTAGGTCAGAATTGACCTTGGTCTTGGATCGTCACCTGAGTTGGGTCAGAATTGACCCCAGTGCTCGGTCGTCACCAATCTTAGGTCAGAATTGACCTCGGTCTTGAATCATCACCTGAGTTGGGTCAGAATTGACCCTAGTCCTCGATCGTCACCACTTTTAGGTCAAAATTGACCTCGATCTTGGATTGTCACCTGAGTTGGGTCAGAATTGACCCCGATCCTCGGCCGTCACCACTCTTAGGTCAAAATTGACCTCGATCTTGGATTGGCACCTGAGTTGGGTCAGAATTGACCCCGGTCCTCTGTGGTCACCACTCTTTAGGTCAGAATTGACCTCGGTCTTGGATCGTCACTTGAGTTAGGTTAGAATTGACCTCGGTCCTCGGTCGTCACCACTCTTAGGTCAGAATTGACCTCGATTATTATATCTTCACTCTAAGCCCGCAGATTTGGCTTTAACCCACAGAATTGGTCATCCCCATCATGCCCCTCAGGTCCTCGGAATCGGCCTCAACCATCTGAATCGATCGTACTCCCTCAAAAGCATCATGTGGTGTCTATTCAACGGTTCTCATTTGTTCCAAACTCACCCATCGAGGGGCTCTATATACACCCTATTCCGTTACCCCCTAACTATCCTAAGGTCCCCAGAACCTCCCTTCATCACTACAAACCCAGGTCATGTCCTGAGTACTGACTTGGAAGCCATCGGGCACTCCCCGGCTCAGTTTGACCAAAAAGTCAAACTCTTCATTCCAATTAAGACTGAATGAATCTTCCAAGGGAACTGAATACCCTTTCCAACGGTCCATCCCATGCACGATTCCGACTTACCATGCGGACGAACGATTCGTTTGCGTCTGAAACTTGACCTAGAGGCCACCGGGCGCTCCTGGGCTCTATTTGACCTAAGTCAACTCTTCAGTTCAACCGAGGCTAAATGAATCTTTGAAGGGCACTAAAAACCCTTTAGAATGGTCCATCCTATGTGCGATTTCGACTTACCATGCGGACGAACGATCCGTTTGACTCTAAGAGGTCACCGAACGCTTCCAAGGCCAGATTGACCATAGTCAACTCCCTAAACCAGGTCAAACTCTTTGGAATGTCAAAGTAAATCTCCTAAACTTTCCAACGGTCCGCCCTGTGTGAGATTTGTACTTACCATGCGGAGGAACGATCTGTATGCGTCTGAATGATTCCCTGTCCAATGGATCGACAAACGCTTCCGAGCCATATTTGACCCAAAGTCAACACCCAAACTCGGGAGCGGTCCCAAGGACTTTCAAAGTTCTTTGAATTACCTTTCCAACGTTCTACCCCGTGCACGATTCTGACCAACGGTTTGCCCTCGACAACCGATTTTCTGAAAAGGCCTGAAACACACTGTTAAACGGTAGGTTCCAGACCCTGCCTATCGGCCGGTGCCGATAGGAGAGATCAGGTCTATGCTGATCGTCAGTGACCTGAGCCTATAAAAGGAGGCCTTCACCTCATTTGCAAGGAGAGCCCAGATCTGATAAAATTCACTCTCAACGAATCCCAAAAACCTCTCTCGAAGACAGCGTGATTTCAACCTCCAAACCCCCTTTTTACTTCCAATTTTCATCATCTTTTTCATCAAACTTGGTGAATTAGCCACTCTCCATCATCATCCAAGTGTAAGGGCTTCTCTCCCACATTTAAGATCAAGCTTAAGTTCTCCAAGAAGGTCCATCTTTCTCAACTTTCTTTTCAAATTCTCTTAAATAGCAATAACTTGTTTTATTATTTAGCACTTTTATTATCCCATTTCACACATCCTAATATACTTTTTATTTTAGTATTATTGTACATCTCTTATTTTCAAATAAATAAAAAACCCAAAAAACAAGAAAAAGAGGGTTTGCTAATAAATTCCAAATAGGGATTCTCATACTTTGCTCACACTTTTCTCACAACTAAACCACTTTTTTCTACACACTCACAAATAAGAGATCCCCCATTTGGATTTATGGGATAAACCCCACCCCTCGTTTTGTATGCGAACTACGTGGACTTTGATGCCTTTATAGTCTATGTAGGCGTCTTGGGGTAAAACCTGATATTCGAGTCCTCTTCTCAATTTTCTCTTATAATATATTTTCTCTAAATCCAATCTCCTTACAATCTATATACTTTCTCTTAGTGACATATTACTCCATATGTGTTATCGTTCCATTATAACGATCAATGTAAGGGTAATCGCGTAAATTTTACTTTCTAATATTATTATTATATCTTCCTATGGATGACTCACTTTATCTATTCCATGATACAAGTCGAGGATTCCTATCTCCATTATATATATACACATGCACACATATCACGGGAAAAAATAAAGGAAAATAGCAAATATCCATGAGAGACCAAAAGGGCGGAATGGGTGCCAAACTCCTTCCCATTTCGTAACTAAGCCTCTGAACCCTTCTCGAATCATTTTGGTTTTTCATGCACCAGTATGTCTTTGGATGCCATCCTTCGGGGTGGCTTCCCCTTTTTCTTTTGTCTGTTTTGAGTAAAATAGACTAGCGACTCTAAATCTCTCTACATTTTTTACACCTCATCTCAAATGACATCGGCTGAAGCACTCCCGAGAGGGATGCGCAGGACCCGGGGGTCCTTCCTCCGTGTGCCCGCTCGCATGGAGAGGATCGGGGATGGCCACAGTATGAGAAAGAAAGACTGAATAATATTTCAAATAACAAAATAAGAATGACTTCCCTTGGGGTGTGTCATTTGGAAAATTCTTTAAGGAGTGTGGTTGAGAATAACAAGAAGGCGAACTCAGGTAAGAAAAAAACACATGTGAGTGAGTATGATGATGAGTATATACCTCTTGATGACGGGGAAGAGCTTAGTTTTTATGCCGGAGATGATGCCCATAATTAGTGTATTGATCCTCAAATAGAGAAGGTATCTTATGTTAGAAATTGCATTTAAATTTCATTTTATCTCTAATATTGAAGTTAAACTCTAAAAACGCATACTCTTGGTAGCTATTATGAATGTCATCACTATCTATTTATTATACATTATTTTTCAAGTTTCATTCATGGCCCCTGTTAGAAGATCACATCGTTCATACACATCCATGGATGGGGAGGGTGCATCCCATGTGATGTTTGATACTTTGTCACTTTCTCCCTTACCCATAGTTGAGGCGGTTGTAAACCTTATGGCATTTGATACCTCTTTGCATTCTTTAGCATCGACAATTGGTGCAACAACACCCCCCGTGCCATTTATTACTTTGTTTCAAGTGTCCCGACCCGTACACTTAGTTTCTAGCAGCGTATGTAATGAATATTTCCAACATGTTCAGTCAAATTTAATGTTGTCAATATTTATAATATGTTCACTCAATTTATATTTTGTTCTCAGCTCTTACCAGGAAACGTGTAAGGGGGCCTACGGTATGAAAAATGACAGAGAAAATTGTGCACCGATATGACAAGCTTAAAGTTGAGGTCCCACCTATTAATGGATCACCAATAGGATTAAATGCTCCTACATTCGCATAACTTGACATTGAGATCAGAAATGTTGCCCAACTTCAAAATGTCTCTTGTTTGGATGAAATGGATCCCTCAATAAATGAGTCAATAATTCAAAGATTTCGGGTAGTTTTCAAAATAATTTTAAGTTCAGTTAATGTCATGTTTATATAATATTTCTTAAGGATCGATACTAGTATTACAAGATAAGTTTGATATCTAGGATTATGATGATTACAAGGGTGTTAGATTTGCCATTAATAGGAAATGTCAGAGCAGATACCATGAATGGAAGAGCAAGATGCGTGCACATTATTCACAGTTAGTGGAGGATGTAGTTGATCTCAAAAGAAAACCGTATCTAGGGGTCAAGCCAAAGGATTGGGATCACACGATTGATGTCACTTGGATTGATAAGGCTTTTTTGGTAACCTTTACTGTTTATAATTGATAACCTTCAACACGCAATTTTTACATTTTTTCTTCAATGTGAATACCATACTACCATCGCAATATTTACAAATGATGATTAGTGTAACCTTTCCTATTTGTGTTTTAAGGATCAGCCATACCAAAACAAAAAAGCATGTGCACATTTCCCTTAGAATCGTGTATGAGGATCATAATCATTTGTAGACGCGATGCCAATCCAGGTGATGCATTTATTAATTTCTAAATTATTATATAGTTATCAAATTGATTTTTCCCTTACTAATTTTGATTTAAATTAATGTGTCATAATAATATTCTTGACATTGTGCATATTAGACATGTTTCACATGCATTATCAACTAGTATGATTATATTCTTACATGCATTAATTTTGAATTCAGGAGCATGAAATCGACATGAAACCTAGCATCCTGTAATTCTCCAAGACATCTCATTAGAGTAAGAAAAAGGATGATTGGATGAATGATAAATCCAAGGAGACACATGTACGTTTCAGTTCTTTCCCCTTTGTATCCTTTTTGATATTTTATAGGACAAATCTTCTAATATAAGTCTTCTTGTGTTCATATTGTTTTTTTACCTTACATTAGTTTAACGGAAAAACATTTTACCTTATATATATATATATATATATATATATATATATATTACTTTTTTAAAAATGGTAGGATGAGTTTCTAAAGCTAGATGTGAGATTGAGGGAGCTCGACATAGTTCAGATATAACATGAGGACATAGCAATTCAGGTTCTTGGGAAGAAGTTAGGATATTTGAGAGGATTCGGTGTCGATCCAAAGCCCTCTAACACTTCAACAGTCATAGCACAGTCATAATGCATAACGAAGAGCTGAAAAACTTGAAAGATGACATATCGTCTCTTCAAGAACTAAATTCTTCTCAGAATAAAGGATTTGAGAATTTGATGAGCAAAACGGGACACTTTTGAGAAGTCATGGCGGGAGAGTTCATCGGACACCTCGCACGGGACCAATGTAACTCGTAAGAACTGACCTCATAGTCACATGAAGTCTCAATTTCAGAATACAACAATAATTTGCAAAAATATAAACTTAGGCTTAAAAACACTCTTTTAAAGGGAAAAATGCCCAAACAGCCTCAAACGGCCCCTTAAGATGCACAAACACCTGGCACGGGACTCATGTAACTCGTAAGAACTGATCGCGTAAATAGGGGACTCCCAGTTTAAGAATACAACGATAACTTGCAAAAATCTGGACTTAGGTTTAAAACAGGTCGTTAGAGGGTGGGAATCCAAAACAGGACCCAAAAGCCCCCGTAAGAGGCACGAACATGTCGCACGGGATAATGTAACATTCTAGAACTGACCGTAAAATCATGGGACTCCCGATTTCAAAATATGATGATAATTTATAAAAATCTTGACTTGGGCTTAAAAACATACCATTAGAGGGAGAAAACCCAAAATAACTCCCAAACGGTCCCGTAAGAAACACGAACGTCTTGCATGGGGCCAACGTAACAGGTAGAAGTCGACCGCATAGTCATGGGACTCTCAATTTGAGAATATCATGACAATTTGAAAAAATCTATACTTAGGCTTAAAACATGCTGTTAGAGGGTGAAAACCCAACACATAATAGGCACGAACACCTCGCACGGGACCAATGTAACCCATAGAAACTAATCGCTTAGTAATGGGATATCTAGTGTGAGAATATGATGATAATTTACAAAAATATTTCTTTAGGCTTAACACATGCCGTTAGTGGGTGAAAACCTAAAACAATCCCTAAGAGGCACGAACACCTCACACGGGACTAATGTAACTCATAGGAACTGATCGTGCTGCCACAGGACTTTCGATTTGAGAATACGATGACAATTTTCAAAAATCTAGACGTAGGCTTAAAACAAGTCGTTAGTGGGTGAAAACCTAAAATAGACCCCAAATTCCCTCATAAGAGGCCCGAACACCTCACACAGAACCAATGTAATACGTAGGGACAGATCGCGTAGTCATGGGAGTCCCAATTCGACAATACAATGATAATTTATAAAAATCTAGACTTAAGCTTAAAACATGACGTTAGGGGGTGAAAACCCAAAATAGCCTCCAAACAGCCGTGAAAAAGGCACGAACACCTCGCACAGGACCAATGTAACACATTAAAACTGATAGCAAAGTCCCGTGACTCCCGATTTGAGAATACGACGATAATTTAAAAAATCTGGACTTATGCTTATAAATATTCCGTTAGAGGGTGAAAATCGAAAATAACCTCTGAACGGCCTTGAAAAAGGCACACACATTTGGCATGTGACCAACGCAACGCCTAGGAACTGATCGCGTAGTCACGTGACTCGCAGATTGAGAATACGATAATAATTTGTAAAAATCTAGACTTGGGCTTAAAACATGACGTTAGTTGGTGACCCAAAACATCCTCTAAATAGTCCCATAACACGGATAACTCGCACCGGACCAATGTAACTTGTAGGAACTGACTGCGTAGTCATGAAACTCATGGTTTGAGAATATGATGACAATTTGCAAAAATCTAGACTTAGGCTTAAAACATGTCGTTTGCGGGTGAAAATCCAAAATAACCCCCAAACGCCCCCATAAGAGGCACGAATACCTCGCATGGGACCAATGTATTACTTAGGAACTGACCGCATTGTCATGGGACTCCCAGTTTTAGAATATAATGATAATCTGCAATAACTTACATTTAGGCATAAAATATGTCGTTAGTGGGTGACAACCTAAAATAAGCCCCAAAACATCCCCATAAGAGGCATAAACACATCGCACGGGACCAATGTAATATGTAGGAACTGATCGCGTAGTCACAGGACTCGGAGTTTTAGAATACGACGATAATTTGTGAAAATCTAGACTTAGGCTTAAAACATGCCGTTAATGGGCAAAAATCCAAAATAACCTCCAATCATTCCCGTAAGAGGAACGAACACATCGCACGGGATAATGTAACACATTGGAACTGACCAGGCAATCACAGTACTCCTAGTTTGCAAATACAATGATAATTTGCAAAAATCTAGACTTATTCTTAAAACAAGTCGTAAAGGGTGAAAACCCAAAATAGCCCCCAAATGACCTCGTAAGAGACACACACACCATGTCGGGACAAATATAATACTTTGGAACTGACTGCGTAGCTACTGGACTCCTATTTTGAGAATACAATGGTAATTTGCAACAATCTATACTTAGGCTTAAAACATGCCGTTAGAGGTTGAAAATCCAAAACAACCTTCAAACGGCCATGTAAGAGGCACGAACACCTTGCATGGGACAAATGTAATATGTTATAACTGACAGCGTAGTCACGGGACTCCCAATTTTAAAAAAATTGGATAATTTGCAAAAATATAGACTTATACTTAAAATATGTCGTTAAAGGGTGAAAACCCAAAACAATCCCCAAACGGCCCATAAGAAGAACGAACACCTCATACGGGACCAACGCAACTCGTTGGAACTGAACGTGGAGTCACAGGGCTCCCTTTTTTGAGAATACGATAATAATTTGTAAAAATATAGACTTGCACTTAAAACATGTCGTTAGAGTGTGAAACTCCAAAATAACTCCCTAATGGCCCCGTAAGAGACACAAACACCTCGCAGTAGACAAAGTAACACGTAGTAACTGACCGCGTAGTTATGGGACTCCCGGTTTGAGAATACGATGATAATTTACAAAAATCTATACTTTTGCTTAAAACATGCCTTTATAGTGTGAAAACCCAAAACAACCCTCAAATGGCCCTGTAAGAGTCACGGACACTTCGCATGGGACCAAAGTAACATGTACGAACTGACTGCAGAGTCATGGGACTCCCAGTTTTAAAATATGAAGATAATTTGCAAAAATCTAGACTTATGCTTAAAACATACTGTTAAAGGGTGAAAATCAAACACCCCCAAACGGCTCTGTAAGATGTATGAACACATCGTACGGGACCAACGTAACATGTAGGAATTGACCGCGCAGTCACATGACCCTCGATTTTAGTATACAACGATAGTATATAAAAGTCTAGACTTATGATTAAAAACATGTTGTTAGAGGGTGAAAACCCAGAATAACCCCCAAACGACCCCGTAAGAGACACGAACACCTCTCATGGGACCAATGTAACCCGTAGGAATTGATCGCGTAGTCACGTGACTCCCGATTTGAGAATACAATGATAATTTACAAAAATCTATACTTAGGTTTAAAACATGCCACTAGTGGATGGAAAACCCAAATAGTCTCTAAACGGCCACGTAAGAGGCAGGAAGACCTCGGATGGAACCAATGTAACATGTAGAAATTGATCGCATACTCACGGGACTCCCGATTTGACAATAGGATGATAATTTGCAAAAATCAAGGCTTAGGTTTAAAACAAGTCGTTAGTGATTTATGAGCTTATTTATGATCTTATTTATGTTAAATCGTTGGAAGGGATTTATTAATTTTTTATTTATGGCTTTTGTGGATGTCATTGAGTTAATTTAAATATCAAAATAGGTTGGATTTCATGAATAAACAAAGGAAAGTCTGCTGAATTTTTTTGAACTTATTGAGTGTTCTAAATTGATTAAGTCAAGCATAAGTTTAGGAAGAATCTTGAGAATCGGGTATTGGAGCGTGAAAAAACAAATATGATACTAAATTAAGACTTCTCTTGGTCCATGTGGGACATGTGAGATTATTTTTTAACCATGGACACGAGTCCGGTGAACCTTTATATAGATTGAGTGATTTATGAGCTTATTTATGTTAAATTGTTGTAAGGGATTTGTTAATTTGTTATTTATGTATTTTGTTGATGTCGTCAAGTTTATTTTCAATGTTAAATCAGGTTGGATTCGTGAATAAAACAAAGAAAATTTTGCCGAAATTTTCTAAAATTGTTAAGTGTTCTAAATTGATTAACTCAAACATACCCGAATTTAAAAATTGAGCATCGAAGAGTGAAAGCATTAAAGACTATCAAACAAAGAAAAAGGAGGCACCGTTATGATAAAAGTAGATTTTTTACTCATATTATGTAATCCAATTATGGTTAACATGTGTTTATTTATTTCATTTCACAGATTGATGATGGAATTGGTTGGATATCATTAGGCTAGTCAATTGGATGACTCGAAGTTTCTCATGAAATTTGTTTTATTTTTGCATTTGGTGTTATTTCATATATTTGTTGTAATCATACATATATTTGACTGGAATGAATCATCTTTTAACGAATAATTATTGAATTGAATATGGTGTCATTTTAGTTTGGATGCTAAATTGTTATGAATGCACATTTATACCAGTTATATCATGGCAGAAATTTGTATATACTCATCTTGCAAACTTCTTTTGAAATTATTTATTAAAAACAAAACTTTTTTAGCGACACAACGTGGGTGTCGCTGATAATCAAATCATATTCTTTAGCGGCATAATAGATGACATTTAGCGACATACACTATGTTGTCTAACAGATGACATTTCGCGACATGTATAACATGGCGCCTAAGAGATGACATTTCGCGACATTTATAGCATGTCACTTAAAGGATTACATTCCGTGACATAGGCTATTATGTCACGAAAGATGAAGTATTATTTAATATAAAAAAATCAATATAAATATATACATTCCGCGATATGTTGCTTATCACAAATGGTAAAAACATTCCGCAGCATAGATATTGTATGTCGCCGAATACATTTTTAGACGGGGATTCCGAGACACAGGGGTGATAAATGGTCGTATATCACAAAATGTATTTTTTCTTGTAGTGATCACACGCGTTACAGATAAATTTATTTAGTCGTGTCACTAACTATTTGTTTTTTGTACCTATATGTACTTATTACACTTATACATGAAAAATTGTTGAAAATGTTTCAAAATGTTTCATTACGCGATAGATATACCTTTTGAGATTATCATTACATGTACATTATTGATTATCTTTGTGATAATATCTTTGCTTCTTAATGTGATGCTTATTATTTATGACTAGTTTCTACTCCTTTGCCTATTACGAACAAAAGGGGGGAAATTGAGGTTAAGTTTTATTTTTATTTAAAACTTTTACGCATCATGGTATTTCTTATTTCTTACTTCATGTGTGTAGGTCTCTTCCACTTTAATGATACCTCAAGGACTACAAAAGATGAAGACAAATCTAGACAAGGGAAGAATAAGTTCAGTTGAAGACAAGTCTCAATTGTCATTTCGTTTCTGGCGTTGGGAGGACATTCAGATTCATTATCTTGGAGGATTTTATTGTAATTTGGTTTTCGGTTTTGTTTTGTATTGGAATAGCCAAAGGAGGATACTTTTAAGAGCAATATTTTATAATTGCTCATAGCTTAGGAATTTTTTTTATAGTTTTGGCATATCTTGTTACAACCCAATATCTCAAACCGAATATCCACACTATCTCCAAGTTCATTCGAAGATTCGTTAGCGACTAAGCACCGTTTTATGGATTCATCACCAACACTTTAAAGACGTATAATTAATTGGAGTTTTGGAATGAATATAGGTTTATTTGAGGTGTTCATCATTTAGACCCATTTGAATGGATTAATTAGATGACTATTAGTTGATCTTTCAGATTAGAATAATTCCTAGATTTTAGAATCATGTACGAAATGTCCCTTTATATTCTATATAAATTGGTGAACGTAGAAAAACTTGTTGATGATATTTAGGATGGATATGAAGAAGAAAACTAGGGATGGAATTCGATGAACTGATACAGTGTACCGGTCCACCTCCAGTCTGAACCAATTCGGATTTCTGGATAGATTCAGGTTGGGTTATTTAATTTTAGGGTTATTTCAGTAGGGATTGAATGGATTTAGCAAACCCGTAAGAATAAGAGAAGATTATTAAGAATGTCCTAGGAGGGGTTTCGTTACCTTGGGATGATAGGGTAATCAGACTTTAACTAGAAATTGAGAGAGAGATAATTCACGAGAATTTTAAATAATGAATTCGGAGAAAAGCATTCGGATAAGTTTAGTTACGAGCTAGTTGGGTTACGCCGATTATTTTAGTTGCGTTACGCTATATTATTAATTTAACTATTCTATTGACAAACTGATTGGGTAGGTCCAGGCATTCTAGCAGGGTGGTGCTACATTAATTATTTGACTGGTGATAATTTTAATAAATTAAGAGTCGGGGAATAGATTCAGGATAAGTGGGTTAGTGCTTTAGGCCATAGGCGCGGGTTTGCTAAACTTTATGACTATATATATATATATATATATATATATAGAGAGAGAGAGAGAGAGAGAGAGAAAGAGAGATAGTGAGTGTGTGAGTGTGTGTGTGTGTGTGTGTGTGTGTGTGTGTGTGTGTGTGAATGCAATAATATATGTGTGTACAATATTGGTGTGAACATACCCCTCTAGTGCTAGTGATATCAGTGGAGGTTACGCGATGTGGGTGATCTTCCCTGTCGACAGAAAGCAGGGTAAGTATAGACCCCAGGTCATAGCGCCATGTTTATGTTTGTGTGATTTATATTGGAAGTGAGACGATTTGGGTATTCTTAGGGCTACTATCGCAGTACTGTGAACGCCTCCTTAAAGCTTCCAATTTTTACTGAGTTGGTGTGAGCGTCCGACCGTCGGTAACCAGGATAAAGTGAGTATGACCTAGATTATTAAAACATTATAGAGAAAGGCATCCAATGACTTATTACTCGGGGGTTGGCATCCACTGAGTTATTACTCGGGGATGGCGACATCTAATGAGTTATTACTCGGGGGATGGAAATTATACGCGACATATGTTGGTTTGTTATAGTACATCTTTATGTATATAATAGTGTAGCTAAATATATACGGGCTTAATACATTAAGAGTGAGCGTATGTGTGTTTACTATAGTATCTCATTACGTATATAATAGTGTAGTTAATTATATATGGGCTTAATACATTAAGAGTGAAAATATGTGCGTTTATTGTAGTATCTCATTATGTATGTAATAGTATAGTTAATTGTATACGGGATTAAAATTTTAAGTGTGAATGTTTATAAATAACTAAAGTAAAGTTATAAGAATTATTAACGATGAGATGACTAATTAATCTAATGAGGAAACTAGCTAAGAAATAAATGAAATAATACTTAGGTTAGAGTAGGGTACGGTATTGGTGATATTTGCAACAGAAATTGTTAGGCGGGTAGCGTAACTAGGTGGATTAAGATGTATGCGCTAGGTATGCACTATAGTTGAGAGGTGAGAAGCATCCCATGGGAGTGCAACATTGGCTTAAATATAGAAAGTTTTACTGCATATTTATTAATGCATCTTAATTATTTGCAAATATTTTAAAAGGTTTTGGGCTCTGACCCATGTCAAATTATTTTCCAAAAACTATTAGATGTGTAGCCATAGGTATGTCATGGATGACCATTCTTTCCAAGGACATGAAGCTGCAGCTGATGTGGAAGCTTGCAGGTCACTGAGTAGCCACTTCACTTATTTTATTATATAATAGGGTTTTTATTTCAGTTATCAGTTGGGCGTGTTGCCCCTTTATTTCCAGACTCAGTTACTTTTAGTGATTATTACATTCAGATATTGTTTTGGATTTTTGTAATCGATGATTTATTCGGTGTTTGGTTTTATTATACGATGTTTAGACTTCTTTATGGGTTTGGTTTGTTATTTAGCTTTATTGTTGTGTTGGTTGTAGCTAACAATTTACTTTCCGCTTTTAAATCGAAGATGAAATTTGGTAGCAACTTATTTAACTATAGGTAGTTAGTAATTTAAAAAAAATCGGCAGTGATGCTAAGAATGAACCAAATGATATTACTGTTCTATTTTAGTAGAGGACTGATCACTCGATGTTTAAATAGACGGAGTGTCACAGATTCCACCTTCACCCTCACTCAGACTCTCATCATCACTCTCACTCTCTCCACAATGAATTAAAACATTGTCGAGGCACTCACATTTAGAAATGCCCTGATCGGTGTGGGACAAACTAGAAGTACTAACGTGACTGGACATGAACGAAATACATGGTTCATGTGGTGATTCATCCACAGAGTCCACGATTCAACTTCACTATCATTAGGAGTGGGCTTGTCTGCAACTTTCTTGCCTTGGTTTTTCACCCTAATAGGGCACTCATGTGCCTTGTGCCATTTTCCATCACACTTGTATCATCTTATCTTATCTTTCTCATAAACCTTATTACCCTCGTTCTTACTTTTATTTTTCTCAAAAAAATATTTGGAATAATTTTCTTTGTTAAATTTGCCACTTTTTTTGAATTTTTTCACAAAAAGGGCTAAATCATCCAACTCAAAATCAAACTCAGACGAAGAATCACATACTTTTTTATTTATTCATTATATCTTGAGCATTCAAATCAATCCTTACTTCCTTTTTCTTAACATCTTTGGGAAACAGGTCAATTTCATAAGTTTGAAGGTCTCTTATAAGTTCTTATAACCTAAGAGTATTTGATATTCCCAATGAATTCAAAACTGTTACTTTATGCATAAAACGGATAAAAAGAGAACTCAAAATTTCATAACTACATGCGTTACAAAATCTTCTCACCTAAATTGACACTCGAGTTTACTATATCAGACAGATTTTTGTAAAACTTATCAAAAGATTTAAACTTAAGCATTGTGATTGTTTCAAATTGTGTGGTGAGATTTTGCAGCTTAGAAGCTTTCACAACAATTATGCCCTCATATGTGAGTTGGAGAATATCCCAAGCCTCTTTAGACTTAGTGCATGTCATAATGCAGTGGAACTCATCAGGGTGACGGCTCCCGAGATGGCACTCAAAAAGACATGAGTTAAAGTTGCTCCATTTAGAATATTCCTCTGTCTAAGCTGAGATTGGTTTTGGACCTACGATATTATCAACTGTCATAATGTGTGGTGTCCACCCTCTTTCACAAACTAACCAGACACATTCATCTATGGATATTAAAGTGGACCTCATTCTGGACTTCTAGTAGGCATGGTCTGAACCATAAAAAATTAGCCATCCTATTATACAAACTATCCATTAAATCCAAAACTTTTAAAGATCAATATTTTTTTTTTAAATTGATATCAATTTTTTTTTGTAAAAACGATCATATAATAATTTTGTGTAACCGACCCTGATACCAATTTGAGAATTTTGAGGATTCAATGGATTGATTTGTATTTTAATTTTCCACACACTCCACTTTTTACCAAATTTTATCTTTGATTAGTGTAGGTGTGCATATGAGATGTTGTCCAATTTTAAGGCAATAAACCATCATGCAAACCACACAAACAAGTTTGAGAAAAATCCCTAAAAAGGGTCAAACCTATATTCAACAACATAGAATGATTGACAGACAATCGACTTACAAACTACTTACACAAACAAAGTATGACGTGCAAAGTCTTTAAATCATCTATAGAAAATGACAAAATCCAGAGCCGTCCACAGGAAGTCAACTTCCCTCCGTATCCACCGATCAACCTTTCTTTCTTCAGTAGTGAAACCTTGGTTACACAATTCGGCATTAGATATTTCTCTCCACAAAGGTTTTTTAACTAGAAACCTTCTTCTTGATTTGGTAAAGTGATCTTTATGATTCCAAGGGGTTTGGAATGATTATAGAAATATTTGATCACAAAGCAAAATCAAAAGGGTGTTTAAAGATTGTAAATGGAGTTCTTAAGGAGTCTAAACCCGCTCATCCTATTTATAAAAAGGTTTGTTATTAAAGGATAATAATTAAAGATTTGGATTAAAACTAATTAAAAAACAAAAGTTTACATGTTCGTTCAAACGACGGATACCTCATTCGAACGACATATCTGTTTTCATTCAAACAGCTATCAAACGAGGCTGCGAATGAGATTCCATAGGAAGGCCAAAAATGGTTCATTCGATATAAAATGGATCTCGTTCGAACGATATTGCCAATCTCGTTCGAACGACATATGATGATCGTTTTAACGAGGGGACAAGTTTTAAAAAAATCTTTCCAAATATTTTAATCTCATTTTGAAAAACTAACCTCTTTAAAAATTCTAAAACCCCTGAAAACATAAGGTAATTATTTACCAATCAAAACCATAACTTCTTCTTAGATTGTTGAGATGATAATTCTTCAATCTTCTAAATGTCTTCAACTTTGTCTTCAAATCTAGAGAAGCAATGTATGCGTAATGAGATATGCCAAAATACAAAATAAAACTGAGTAATTATAAAACTTGCTAGTACATGTATATTTAGTTAGAGTTCTACGCTTCATATAGTGACGATCCAATTTGTTCTTTTGACCATTGACTCCATATTTTGAGGTCTAAGGAGATAATCCTAGTTTGTATTCAGTGGAGTCACTATAGTGAGTCTGATTCCACTTGGGAGTGTGAGGATACAATGAGGCAACAATATCCAGAGTTATTTTGATCAATTATACGTTATTTTCTATGAATTTCGATGTGGAATTCTTTTTATTATGGGAAAGGACGTAATCCCCCAATTTTAAGGTATTTAATAATTTAATAAATGAACAATAGTAGGGCTAATTAATGACAATTTGGATTAATAATAACATGGTATTGTTAATTTAATTTAAGTTGGATGATAATTATGTGAATTTAAAGTTAAGATTGGTTAAAATGGACTTCTATAATTTGTTTGGTAATATGTTAACGTTTCGTGGGCCTTGGTTTAATATTTAAAATTTTAATCTTGAATTATAATTATGTTAAATTAGTAAACTGTAAATGGGACATATGGGAGATTTGGAGAAAATCCCTAGGGCTTGGTATTTAGTATATTTATTGAGTAGGAAGTTTAGAGGTTAAATAACATAAACCTAGGATCTTTTTAAATCAAATTGGCTACCCTTTGAACCCTAACTCGTGCCATGAGCCATAACTGCGGTATCTTGGAGCCCCAAATATAGTAATTTAATCGTGATTGTGGTGATGTCCAACCGGGGTCGCGGGAGACACTGTCATGTTATCTTTTATATTGATTTTATACAAAAATCCCTTATTTATCGTATGATCCCCTCATCTCACACATTTTCTCTCTAAGGAAATCCTAGTTTATCTCTTAATCCTTCATCAGGTAACTTAATTTCACAAACAAATCATTTTTTTCTCAAGGAAATTTCAAGTCAAGATTCAAAGAATTTCAAATCAAGCTTCAGAGAGGTTTCAAAAGGATTTTCAAGTTGTTTTCAAATAGTTTCATCCACGCCATTTTCAATATATCTTTTGTGCATTTTGAGAAAAGTTACTAATTTACTCTCCTCCTTGTATATATACAAATTGTTAACTCCTCCTGAACATATGGTTTAGATCTAAAATTGAGTTGAAATCCCTCATTCCACTCCTAATTTTATGATGAAAGTTAATTGAGTGTGCATGATTTAGCTTGGATTTAAACTCAATTTAATTATGAATTGTTGAATAGGATTATTGGTGATTTGATTTGCATATTATATTTATAATTGATAGTTTTTAATTGAGAATTAATTGTAATTTTATTATTGCCTTTAGCTTAGTTGGTAGCACCTATAGGTATGAGTACCTATTTAATATGGTTCAATACATGATGTTTAACAAGTGAAGTTTAATCTCACATGTAGACTTGTAAATAAATAATAATCCCATGTTTATCGTCTCGAATTTCAATTAGAATCTCATTAAATCATCAATTATTTAGAAATTGGAATTTGGACCCAATTATATTAAAATTGGATTTAAGCCCTTATTTATCTTTCAGATATTGTCGAAATTGAAAGACTTTGAGTCCTTGGATTAAAAGAAGTGTGGGAATATGTTGTTTGTATATGATGGGTTTGTTATTAATGTTTGTTTGTGGTGGGTTGTTGTGTATATGGAGGTTGTGTTATTTATTAGTTAAACTTTAAATTAATGCACCTTAATATTTTCATAACTAATTCCAGTGTCTCAACGAATACCTTATATAGACAAAAGTGTACCAAGGGGTTGTTTTTTTCATTTTATTTATGAAACAACTCATGCATGGAGTTTAGAGACGAATAGGAGTGAGGGGTTTAGGAACTTCTAATTAACTTATCTCTTTAACAATAAATATTAATTATTAAAAAATCCTAAGTTAGTTATATTCCAATATGTATATTTAAAAGTCCTTTAGGAGATAATGAAATAACATCACACATGAATTAAAGACTAGTTTGATATGGTACGATGGGCGGGTTAAATACAATAAAATGATATTATGACTTGAGTAATAAGTTGAATGAGTAACATGGAACGGTAATAAGATAATGATGGTATTAATTAAATGGAGGGAGTTAATCAATATGGTTATGGTTATGGTTATGGTTATGTGATGAGAGAGAACTTTATTTCTTGTTGTGTGGCGAAGAAGTACAGTGTTAGTTTTGCATCAATCTTGATGTTATTGTCCCAAAGCATGCTATTGAAAGGTCATGTCTGGTTTGCACGGGGGGATCTTATTTGTCCATCACACGGATTTATTTTATTATTTTTGTTCCGACTAGGCCTGTCAACGGATCGGATTTTATCTAAATCCGAATCCGATCCATTTACACGAATTTGGATCACGCTTGAAATCTGATTACCCGATTATCCGAATACCCGACTACCCATTTATTAAATGGAGTGGATTTGGATTCATATGATCTGATCCGTTAAATATTCGATCTGTTAATATATATATATATATATATATAATGTATTTAGAAATTTATTAATATTTTAAATATATATTTTAATAGTTATTTATAATAGTCCTATATTAATATATATTGTATTTATTTATAATAGTAATTTATATTATAATAGTTATTTAAATATATTTTTTGAAATATATATTATAATAATTACTTATAATATATATTGTATTTTGAAATTTATAATAGTTATGTATAATTTTATAATCGAATCGGATCGGATTAACGGATTCTTAATGGATTCGGATTCGGAACCCTAATAGATAATCCATCAGATAATCGGATCGGATCCGAATCCGTTTAACATAAACGGGTTCGGATTTGGATTGTCCTGATCCGGTCCTAATCCGACTCGTTTACAGGCCTAGTTTCGACCACACTAGAGAATGGTGGTATCTGATTTTATGTGATGGTCTTTATTTGTTTGTATTACATGTTCTCGAGATGGACGGGGAGAAGGGGCATGTACATGATGGTTACAGTATAATAAATTAAAAGGTTAATTAATTATTAAGGCTAACTATTTAACTAATATTAAATAAGAGGTTTCTTTCTATGTGGGTGTCTATCATAGTAGGTTTGATAATCTTTTGACTTATCGTGTGTATAAATAACTACTTTTAAGTTATGTAGCTTTTGTAACTTGTGGGGTTTTGAACCCTTTATTATCGTGGAAACATTTAATGTTCTGAGGTTGCAACTAGAGAGTAGGTTTCTCTCTAACTAGCACGGACCATTACTCCTCGAAATTTCCAGTTTAATTTTATAGGATATCTAATGTAGGTTATCTCATCGGTTCTCTGTCTTTATATGTCAATTTGTGTGACTTAGTTACATTGGATTTAGATACTTCTGTTGCCATGTTTTTGGCAGAGATGAGTATGGGTTTATATTTTAACATTCTGGTTGTGTTGGTACCTTGAGTTGAGACTTTGTAGTGGTTGGTTTCCGTTTTGAGTTCTGTTTATGTGGTTGTTGAGATTTTTCCTTTTGTTTTGGGATGATGACATTATGATTTCAGATTTGATGTTTATCGCATTGCATCTAAATTTTGTCTTACTGTTTCATTAGAAAACATGCTAAGAATAATATTTTAAATTGTTTTGACAAGTTGTATATTTTAATACTAGGACGTGAGCAACCCTAGTGTTAAAGTATACAGGTTTTTACAAACTTAACATGTTGGCAGTCAAAATTCCTCCTTTAAGTTTCCCAATTATAAGAATTTCCATTAATTAAAACATAACATATAAATTCAAGGTTAGTTCAGTATTAAATCGCATTAACCTACAAGAATTAAATAATAAATTATGATAAATCCGTGGATGCACAACAAATGAATCAAAGAGTAAAAGTCTAGTATGCATTTTACATCAAATTCCAAATTACATGTTTCAACATGGGATTTATTATCAATTATTGTAAATCTAATTATATATCATACAAATTCCTTTTGGTGAGAAATTTTTATTATAAACAATATTACAATTAATAACTTTATCAATTAAAGAGTAATTCATCATAATCTTGTGAGTCTTGAGCAAATTTAAACATATGAGAGATCTAAATGAGAAAATATGAAAACCCTAGTTATCTCTACTTAATTTTAGGCCTAAATCATTACTTTAGGTGAATTTAGCACTTATATATACGAAAGGAAAAGAGTATATTAAAATCATTCCTTTTAATTAATTATAGAATAGAGATTTGGGTTGATTAATTAACATTCTTTAAAACAACTTTAAATCCTCTTTAACCCCCCTCAGTTCCACCCTAGAGTTAATCTAGCCTTGGACTTGAATCATCCTCTTTAATGTTGCATTTCAAATTTGTATTTGATAATAGAGAATTGTTTGATTTGAGAAAAGTGTCGAGACCTAGGGTTTGTAGTTTAGAGAGAAGGAGAGATAATGAGAAAAAATATGATGTTAAAAGACCAAATTTAGTGCCCCTCAAGTCTATAAAAGGATACCCACTAGAAAAGTCTGTGAACTTAAACACCTGTGATCATGGGTTGTTTGCCTCATGGTTGCCTGCGGCTACCGTGGTCCCATCTTATAAATCTAGTCGCTGGAGCTTTGTTTAGTACCGTATCTTATTTGGAACTATTGTTTTACCCACATAAAAAAAACTAATATTTTTCCCTAAGATATACACTAAAGACTAAACTGACCTTGGAGTTTCACCCTAATATCCCTTACACTCCTTTTTAGAATATTCTAGCCTAAACAAGCAAAGCCTAAGCCCAATCACTCTAAAATTCATATCGGCCCAAACCACAACTTATTAAGTTATCAATTTTAATTTCACAAGTTTGATTGCAACAATTATAAATTCAATTTAACATGTCATTATTAAAATACAAAAAATCATTTTAAATTCATTAAAATGCCAAATTCCACTTTAATTATCTATTTAAGCCATTTATTTTATTTCTAAAAAATACGGAGTATTACATTTTTGTCCTAACAAAAATAATTTGATCCTCAGAATCCACATAAAACATACATGCCTCAAACACAAGCGAATAATGATATAACGTCATATCCTCACACTCCCATATATACGCAATCTCATTACAATCACTATATGGGCTAAGATACACATATACTACTCACTATATAAAATATTCAACTCTAACTCAAAACCTCCAAATTTTACATATATATTAATAAGTGTCCTCACTTCATAGAAATGCAAGACTCGTGAATACACGAATCATGCTACATACCCGATCTAGCTAATCCCCAAATATTAATCTATACACATGAGTCCCCACTCAATATGAAATTAGGGAAGGCTGGTTACTATCAATCCTAAGATCCCAAAATGTAAAAGTCTCTAATAATAAACTAAGATTCTAGCAACTATAATATGAACATCCAACAACTATAAGACCCAATAACATAAAAATGTCCAATTCAAACTATAAATGCCTCCAATACAATCCTTGAAACAAATATGAATCACAAATATAAGTAACTATCTCAACCAAAGGAAAATGACAACAAGGAAAACTAAACTAGATATTATTGTAGGAAAACCCCCACTAAGGTTGATATGACTCAAAAGTACCTTAATACCATAAACTAACTTCCACCCTCCTAGGACATAAATCCTTGACAACTACAATTACCAATCCATCCCTTAATCATACAGCCCCATATTATCTCCCAACTCCTAGCGTCAAGTAAACTCCATGCGTGAGAGGTTGCATAAATGAAATATACACTTTTGTCTAGATCATCTAGTCTTAAAGAGCTAATAGTTGTCAAAACTAAACCTCAATTATTGCGATAAAGTACCCAAATCTATTAACTAATTACTCCAATTGTTTAAACAAATCATTAATCCTCAACACCAAACACCTATACTTTACGATCACCTTTTCCAAACCCTTATCGACAATGCAAAAACGTAGAGATCCATCATAACACATAAACAAAATCTTGAGCTATAGGAGTTGAGTCTGACAAAACATAAGTCTCATCCTAAGTTCTCATCTATAAAAAATAAACGCATCATGGCATCTATATTCGGCTTAGGCATGACTACAACATACATTACCTATCCTGGTTTAGCAAATATCATTGCTTGGTCACTACAATTTATATAATCTTCATACGTGACTAACAAATCCATCCATAATATCACCCCCGATGCATGGTTATCAAAACTAATAAATTTCTACGAACTATAACCGACCAATACCTTTCCTTCCACACCTTATAAATACAAGTAAATGCGTCTAAGGAAGTAGCAATAAATTAATCCTTACCTCATGGCCTATATGACATATTGCAATACCGCATAAATTTGAGAGCCTGGATTATTTAATTCAAAATAATGTTTCGATTAAAATTTGAATTAAATGAGAAAATATTTAATTTAAATGAATTTTGTTTGTTTTGGATAATTAAATGAATAAAGTGAATATTTGTTTAATTAATTGGTAATTTGGGATTTGGGCTAGGGGTTCTTGGACTCCAAGATTGGGTTTTTGAGTAGTCAGTCACGTATAGACTCACTTGATGGTATATAGTTATAAATAAGTGGGGCGTTTGATAATATAATATAATTGAAATTTTAAAAATAGAGAAAAGAGGAGGAGTTTGTTGTCTTTAGAATCGTGACCGCAGTAGGGAAGCCATCAATTGGTTAAAGGCCATAATCACGAATGTTCATGGCCACGACCGTGGCTTTTTGGCCCGCGGTGTGTCGCGGCTAGGGTTGTAGGGTGGAGTTGGTTTTAAGTATCAATGCAAGTTTCTTGCAAGAAATCTCACACTTTTACACAATTTTACAAACATAAACTCACGCAACTTTTTCTTCATTATCTCTAGGCCATTAAACCTCCATTAAAACACATTCAACCAACTTTTGGGGAGCTTTACACTTGGATTTTGAAGAAGATTAGAGAAGAAATTTTAGGGCTTTTTTAGAAGGAACAAATTTCTCAAATCAAATTTTCAAAATACTCTTAAGGAAACAATATCTCTATTTTTCTCCTTAAGTCCTATTTGATTTAAAAGTTGTGTAAACCCTAATTATATATTTTTGTAAGGATGATTAGGAACCTAATTATGGAATGTGAAAACTTAATTAAAAATATTATTATCATCTAAAATTGGTATGTGGATTTATGAATCTTAACTGGATAAATACCAATGGTAATCAATAAACGATAAAAAGATTAATGGACTTGATTAAAGAGAGATAGGAGATGTTGAGATATAGACAGGGAATTAACATGGTTCGACCAATGGTGCCTATGTTAATTAGAGTTATGCATGAGTTTATTATTCAATCCTTTGTAGAAGCAGGTACAAACTCTCAAATTTCTCTTTATAGGCATGTACATCTCATGTCCCCCCTCGGGTGGGAGTGCGTGATGTTTATATATATATATATATATATATATATATATATATATATGAGATAGAGAGAGAGTATGTGGATGGGTGAAGTCCCTTTATAAGTCTGGAAATTATGCCTTTTTACATTCTAAGACCGGTTAACGAAGATTCATATGTAAGTAATTGGAGTTATACATATTCCCGCATGTGACCCACACATGCTTAGGTGATTCAAAATAATAATATCAATTTACGGTGGTCAGATACCCGACTGGCCAGGAGTAGTACTGAGCCGACCAAGGAGAAGATGTGCCAACCACTATCAATGAGAAAGATGATCACCTTCTGATGACAGATTTTACAATACCAATGGTCCATGTCATGCTCCATATTTATGATAAAACAAAAGGCCCCAAGACTTCATTTATGATTGTAATAGGTAGTAGCTTATCTCGGGTATTAGATATCTAGAGTGGCTTGGGGTGAGGAATGAATGGGTGAAGTCTTAAAAGGCTATGAGTGGGCAGGTTGTGTAGACTTTCAGTCATTGGTCTTCGCTTGTGAATAGGTCAGTAAAGATTCTGTGTTGGCTGAAGACCTCTAGGAGTTGGCAAACCATGATCCTTAGTTTTCCTAGTTTAGTGGAAAAAGAAGGGTACGCTGGTAATAAATCATCTTATGCGGTCATTCACTGTCAGAAGAAAAATGTCATATACATTTAAACCATTATTAGGATTTGGCAACTGTGAAGACGCCGTTCAAGATTATAAATTGTCAGTTCCTACCTTTTTACTCACTTCACTTTTCATTCCAAAACATTCCTTTTTCTTCAAGTTCTTCAGCCATATGTGAGATCTTTTTATCTTTCCGTCTTTCACTGTAACGATCTTCTTATCCCTCTAAAATTTCCTTATCATTACTTTCTTTTTATTTTAGAAGCATGGTTTATACTATTACTGAGAGTTCATTAGAAGATTTTAGGTTTCCTTATGGGATCCCTTAGGGGTAGCTACAGAAATAGTAAATGGGGCATGTGATCTTTGAGCCTTACACAAAGATCACTGGTTACCTTGTATTTTCATTAATGAGTATGGGGTTACTTTACCCAAAACCATCTATTTTTAGAATTGTGCTAATATTTTGATATGATCCCTACCTAAGTTTCCCCAAGTACTATGAGAATCAGTAATGGAGTCCACCGTATTAACGAATTGTATGGAAGCTATATTGGGATTATGGAGTTAATTTATTATTACCATTGGGGCACCACAAATGAGAACATTTATTATATGAAGATAAGGCAATCGAATAGAGCCTTGGTTGTGAACCTAGTTGATTCTAATACGGCTTATCGGGATCAGAATTTGATTGTGCAGAATTGGCAGTTTAACCCTCTTCCTTAAGGTAAAACATATGAGGCCCTAGATGCCTTCAGGAAGGTTGGGAAATAGGTTAGTACATGCACTTAAAATGTTTATGTCTAATTTTATGCTTTGTTTCTATTACTAATTGTGTAGTCTTGCTTTTTATTTTACAGTGAAGAGTAACAAGAAACTCCTTTGTGACTCTGAGGTTAATTTTACTGATTTGGAATATTTTTGGTTAGTCCAGTAAAGGCTTGGCACCGGGGATCATCCTATATCGGCCTCTTTTCTTCTTGGATATAGGAGTACAGCCACCTAATTTATAGCCAGACCAATCAAGGAAATACCACTCGCACCCATCCCTTTAGACGTCCCGGAAACCTTTACTTCTGAATCCTTAGAGTCTGATTCTGAGTCCCCTTATAGAACAGGGGATAATTTTTCTATAGAAATCCCTTTATCTTCCTTTGACCCTTTAGACGTTACATCAGTACCGACTAACATCCTTTCGAACGTGCTGGAAAAGAGAAATATTACAAATCTTCTTACTACCCACACTAGGGTCAGGTCGCCTTCTCCTGCCCGTCCAATGAGCAAGAAATCTGACTCTAGAGCTTCAAGTCAAATCTATATTTTAGACACTTCTACTATATACAATGATCCCCTATCCAAGAAGATAAGGAAGGATCTCCCTCCCCCATCTGAGATCATAGAGAGGAGTACCGTTGACAGAGGCAAAAAAGTGCCACCCAATATGTAGTTGTTAGTCCTAGACTTTCTCGTAGATTGATCAACATTGGGGTCCTTCCTATTAATAGGGCTACTTCTTCTTTTATCCCTCACGACAGGCTGTTGTAACGATCCAATCATAACTTAGTCCTTGTAACTTAATTGTTTATATATTTACTCTTCAAATTTATTCCATCCTTTTGCTAACGTCTTCGTATGCCCTTTAACTTTGCAGTTCCTAGTAGATTATGAGCACCTGTTGGTAAGAAATGATAAGATGAGGGGTTAATCTTTTGATGCAAAATTGCCTTTGATGAACTGCGAAAGTCATTGAAAGTTCCTCATCAGACCAATGCGATTCATATGTAGGAGAAAGAGATGTTGGAGGATAGGGTTCATGACCTAAAATGGAAGAGGATGGTATTAGAAAATTATATTACTATGGCTGAGAATTCTAAAAAGAAGGTCGAAGATGCCTGAGTTAATGTCGAGCAAGCTTTTTCCTTTACAATCAAGGCTAAGAAATAGGCATTTACCAAGGTTTCAGATAAGGTCTTCGCCAATGACTCCATGTAAATTGAATATTTAAAGAAGGTGTTCTTCAAAATTGAACAGGATAAAGCGATTGCCAAAGTGGGCAATGTCGAAAGGTCTGAACTCTTCCAACTACATCTTCATAGCAGTCCTCCTTAAAGAGGAGAAGAAATTGCTGATGATGATAATGTGAAGGAGGATGCTGGCATGGCAGCAAGCAATGAGCAACAGGTGGTCATTGGGCAAAGTGAAGGTCAAGCTGGAACATATTAGGAGAAGTTAGGAAAGTAGTCCTAGTAGCCTTAAGGATTTTAGTTATGTCTTTTTTATTTTACTTCACAGTATTGGGCTTTCCCCAATGTAACTCATTTTGATGATATAATTAATTTACCATTTCATATCATACTTCTTCACTTTAATTTTGAGCAAGTTATTTCTTCTTAGAAAATACTTATTGTTGCCATCCAGGTCGGATTCCTCCGGTACGTATCGACCCCAAAATCGGGACGAGAGGGGGAATAACCCCTGAAGAGGATTGCCTCCCTCTCTTGCCCACCATCCACATGTGGGTGATTCAAGGATATATGGGCCCTCCTTCTACCATTCATGCTGGCATCTTCGTAGTCTGCATCGGATATAAAATCAATCATCGTCAAAAGGGAATAACACAAAAAAATGGAGTCGTCGGCCTATTTTTCTCAAGATAGTCAAAATAAATGTAGTTGTCTCGAGGGAACGACATTAAGGCCATATCGATGCATATGAAACTAAATGAATCGAGGGCATGGGGACTAAGTTACGAAATAAGAAGGTGTTAGGCACCTATTCTGCCCAGTAGTTGATATGGTTGGAGTTTAATGCTAAGCAGACTGTGGTGGACCGAACTTTATAGGTTGTGGAGGTGTTAGTATGGGCTGCCTTAAGGAATATAAAAAGAATTTTGTCAATGGATTATGTCCAAATATTGTGCTAAAGGAGAATCTACTGCCTAGGTAGATTGATGAGACTAACGAGTGGTACATGATGCATGCATCTCGTTTATTCATTTTTCTTATGTTAGTGGATTCGTGGTGGCGACAAGTCGCGACATCGTCCATCTATGGTTTCTATTTTTTTTATGATCATTTCAGACATCCATTTGTATGACCGGTGAAGATTTACATTGGCATCCCTTTATAATTCTTTGGATGCTTTTAATCGATGTTGCTGATAGACTTTTATAGGATCTACATATCTCTTGGAGGTAATATTTAAGTTCAATTTTCCTTTATCTTCATGAAGTCTTTTTGCTTTCTCTTTTAATTCTTAGTGTTGTATTTAACAGGCGTGGTTTTATGAGGTGATAGGGGAAAATGTGGGGTTACTGTCCTTAAAGTCAATCGAGTTGGGAGACTTCTCCAGGATGTACAGATGGAGGAAGTCGAGTAATCATTAGAACCAATCCATTTCTCTGAAGGATGTGAGGGCGGGGTTGAATGCCCTAATGAGCAAACAGGTTAAGCTTTTGATCCTTGTATCTTTCTGAGTTTTTAAAACTTTTTCTTTTACTTAGATTACTAAATTTTATGGGGAAATAGGTGACCTTCTACCCTTAGAGTCTACCCTCGGGGCCGCAATGGTTATGGGTATGAATGCGCAAATGAGGAGGTTATTGGCGCATGAGTTTTTGTACATCTGGTACCCTGGGTAGAGGTTTGTGCGATAAATCATGGAGGGAGAGGTGGAGGCCCTACCATCGGTGCCCCTAAGTACATGAGTCGGGTGAGGGAGATGACTAACGAGGCTAGGGAGGTGGTTCATTACACTGATATGAAGGTGGGCTACCACTACCTAAACTTTTTGACCAACTGGTTGATGTTATCGTGCATATATGATGTGGAGAATATGCATCCACCTGTGACGACATCGGGGAGAGGTACTAGCACCCCAACGACATCTTCCCATAGTTCCAAAAGAGGAGCACTGGTGATAGCGGGGAAGGTTCCATTTCTTCATATCCTCCTACTATCACATTCATCTGCACAGTGGGGATGTGGCATTGGTGCATCATCACCCTCATGTGATGGTGGTAGGTTTGACGGGTCTTCTCGAGGAGTCTCTCCGAGGAGAGGTATGACCACTTATTTCTCTTTTCCATTTCTTACTTTTTTCTCTTTACCGACTTATTTTGATCGTTATGCTTTTGTTCTCTTTTCTTGTAGACTATTCATGTGTCGACCACTTGGCCGAGGGATATCAAGGATTGGATGGCATCGATGTCGGTCTATGTGAAGAAATCACTTAGTGCCTACTTAGGACCATCGGTCACGTCTGATAAGTGCTCCAATTTTGGGAGTAGGGGATCTATTGCTCGTCATCGAGGAGAGCACGGTCATCGAGGTAGTTGAAGGTGGTGGTTTTGAGAGAGATTTTGGAGTAATTCGGAATGCATCCCGATCTATCTTTCTTCCTTTTCATTTCTTTTATTATTTTTTTGATTGTACATGTTAAGAGGATGTAATAATTCCAAACAAGTAAAATACAATAAATGCATTTTTTGGGTAATCTTAGTTTATTAGCTTACTTTATATGCACTTTAATTTGCTGCTCAGTTTTTCAATATTTACAAAGATGGAGATAAAATGAAAATGGGACTCGAAGATTGATTTTTCACAAGTGAAAGAAAGATGTTTATTTAAGAAATTATGTAAAATGAGAAAATAAGAAATTTATATAGGGATAACTCAAAGATTTACTTTTTCAAAGTAAATGTTTTTTAGGAAATGATATGTATAAAAGAGGATTAAAGAATTTCCAAAAATGGATGCTTGTCGATCAGTATACCCCTTATCCTACCTATTGGCATAAGGGTTAAGTCCAAATCACTTAATTAGCTTTTATTGCCCTTTCTGCGTACTCTGGGTACTTTTGGAGCAAGGATTCCCATGACGTTTTGAAGGATTTGTTTTTTATATAATTTTTTAGTATAAAAGGGCGCCTTTGGAATTTTTATCACCACATTCAACTTTTTCGTCTTTGTAACTTTCTTATTCTCTGTTATGCAATGGCTTTTCTAGTGTCTGAAGCCTTTTATATTTATCTTAAAGGTTTAGAGGCCATGTGCCTCTACAAATGAAGCTTTTGGTTTGTTCCAAGTCTCTTTATGGTGTAATCGTCCTATAGAACCTTTTGGAAGCAGCACTATAGTACTGGTACCCTGAAGACCGTATTTACCGATTTGGCTTATATGAGGAATTCTCTATAATTCTATGTGTCAATACTAGTGTAGTGAAAGCTATGCCAGATTTATCTCGTTATCCCCAGGTGTCTTTGGCAGAGTTACTCCACATTCCCCCTTAAGTTGATCGATCTTTGGTTCATGGACGAAATATCAGGGGAGTCATGAATTCAGTATGTCGACGGGATTATACTGATAATAACTTTATTGGCACTGTATCCCTGAGTTTGATTGCTAAGTTTTTATTAATGATGGGGGGATCTAACTACTGACCCTTAAGTGGCCACAATAGCATTGTGGAAGTCCTACCACTGTAGTCCTGCTGCGGTGGTACTAGAGAAGACTCTGAATGGCCTAAATGCTTGGAAGGAAGGTTGGTATGGCTTTTTATGGGGGATCCATGTCATTATATTCATGTGGCTTTCTAAGAGACTACGCCTAGAAGCCCCTCCTGAGTAACCTTTGTCAGTTGTTCCTAATTTATTTTTTGGGTCATCTTCATCTTCGGCACGTCAATGGGGAATTGGGTTAAGTGGATCGTGGAGCACGAGGCCCTTTCACTTACGAGGAGGTAAGTGTAGGTCATTATTTTAGATCCTAGGTGGCAATTCCACTTACGATGAGGTAAGTGTAGAGGCTGAGATCTATTGTCACCGTCAGGGATATGGACCGTGCAATGGTGTACTGCGTAGGGCACACCCCTCTTGTGTGTATTTTGTGATGTTAGTTTGGATGAAGGACTCCTTCAGACTTATAGATAGAGCAGGAATGGGACAATGAAGGTAGATGTCTTTATGTCTTGTGTGTGTGTGTGTGTGTGTGTGTGTGTGTATAAAGTAATTGAGATTAAATCCTTGTATTCTAATGATGTAGACAATTAATAATGGACCTAATACTACAGAAAATACACAATGGATGGTGTGTAATTTCTTGTGGGTACTATCGTAGGGGTTTTCCTTGGGACTAGAAATGTATGAGTATACGATTCACTTCAGTTTATGAATTGTGATAGATGCATTAAATCTAAATCTTATTGGTGTAGTTATCAGACTTCATAATTAGGACTTGGGTTAATATGTGTATGGTATTGCACTTAGATGATGGTGAGATACTTACTGTGTGCGAGTGCCGATGAGTGGTGTATAATGTAAATTAATTGCATTATTGTACAATATTTTAGTAAGTTAATTCTTGCAACTCTAGGGCGCTACCCAAATTATAAAATGCTTCTCCCCCTAGGTTTACATACACGGAGACAGCAGAGCTGATAGGAGATCAAACTTGTAATCGTATTTGCACATCCATTACTTCAGTTCATTGACTTTAGCATAGGTTGCTATTTATATTCCAGTCAGTTTATTATTTCAAATATTATAAAGGCATAAGTCCAAGTTTATAATTCAATCTTTGGGGATATTTGTTATACTTGAGTGATGTTTTACACTAATTGGGAGTTTGGATTTTTTCCCCAGTGATGACTTAAATTATTATTCAAATTATAATTATAATTATCATACTATGGTGTTGACGCTGAGAATGTATCACACCCTACTTTTTGGTATGAATGAACAAGAAGTACACAAAAACTAAGGAATTAAAGCTAAGGTGGAATAACATAACTTCATTCATTATTAATATGTTTACATAGACCATCGCAGGGGTGAGTTACACGTTTTTAATACGCACGATAATATAGAAAATTGAAAAGTGTCACTCCTTGATCGCATCTGCTTTAATCTCTGCCCATGCGGTCACATATGCAATTAGGTGACCGATTTCTGCCTCTAGTAGGAAAAAGATACTATCCTATTTCTCCTGGTGCATCTGGAAAAGGAAGGAATTAGCACAAATATGTTAAGCAGGTTTTACCAGTTTTATAACAATCATATAGATATAAATGAGAGTTGGAGTGCGAATAGAATCAGTGTTTAAAACGTTAACAATAATAATCTGATAATTCCATATTTATCAGGTTATAAAAACATCAAAATATTGGAACTCACAATTCTATATTGATTATTCTGTTTAAGAAATACGGTTCATTACTAGTTTATTTGGGATCATGTAAATAAATTCAAAGAGTTTTGAACTAATACTCCCATTCTTACTAGTTCACTAAAGGGTATAGAAGTAATTAATCCATCAATTAACTTATAATAATAACCATTCAACCCAAAACTTTTGGGGAAAAGTAACTTTCTATGCACATAATTAAAGTGTCCCTAATATGTATGTATCAATAATCGTGGCTATTAATCATCTAAGACTAGTAGGCCAAGTAGAAAGTTTTGTGGGATAACACTCCAGTCTACTTACTAGTTAATACTGATGCTTATAGTAAAAATGGCACGAAGTGGAAGGGTGAACTTAATCAATAAGGTACATGATATCAGTTATTAGATGATAACGATTAAAATTGATCCTTAAGTTTAAATACTGGTGATAACTTCAAATACTGATGATGGTTAACAAAATATATATTATGGAAGTATAATGGCATTCACACACTAAGAGTAAATGGGGGAATCACAGAGTGATACCAATAGTAATATTTCAAATACGCAAAGTATAATACAGAAAAGGTCGAAAAAACCTACTTGTTTGGTATTCAGTTGGCTTGCTATCACACTGGGATATTTGGAAGAACTCTGGCTTGATCTTCTGTTATACAATGTGTGGTATATAAGTATTAGGGGTTTAATAAGTCAGTTTGGTACTCAAAACTATCTTGTTTAAAGTTTTGGGTCTTATTTGTAATTATCTTAGGACTTTAAAATATTGAACTGAAGCTCATTATTGCACTTTGGTGCAACAAAGTTTTTATCATAAAGTAGTTTTATGTATGTATGGGCAACGTTTGGGGATTAAATTCATAAGTTGGAAAAGTTAATAGGGGTTAATTTGTAATTTTGAAAAAGTTTCTTTAAGTAAAAACCTTGCTTTTACATAACTTGAGCTAGGAATATTCAAACATGATCTTATCTTATACCATTTTGATCAGAAAAATTTAATAAAAATTTTGGGGAAAAATTAAAATTTTCTGATTGGCCATGCGCCTCCATGGTCAACGTTTCTGAAGAAAGTCTTCATCTTCAACCTCTCAATTTTGACTTTTTAGGGTTTCAATTTTTGGTCGAGGTTTTCCCCTTCGTTGCTATACCGTTTAAGATGATTCCTTAACGAACTTAACCTAGTTTTTCATGAGGAATCCAAATATATATGTTTTATGGATTGACATTGAGTATGGCTCAATTTCTGAAACTGTGTTTTTTCCTAAAAATTTGACCTGACTTTCGTGGATTTCTAGAGTATGGAAAGGTCTCTTATGAATTGGGTTTGATTTCAACTATATGTGAGAGTAGTTTGGTTTTGGTTTCAAAGATTATGACAGATTGTACATGGAGAATTTTGAATTTACAAGTTTTGAGTTCAAAAAACACTTTTGATCGATTTGAACTCTACATGAACATTCATGGCTTTTAACCATCACACTCGAGATCCTTAGGTTATAATGAAGTTATACATGGATTCAAATCAAAGTTTAAGGCAATATATCGAGTTTCACCATCAAAGCTCGGGCTTAAATGGTGTTCCTACTGATTTTTACTATCCTAGGCCATTCTACACATAAAAGCTTGCATATTATAAGTGTTTTAACTATATTAACTATCCAAACAACTACTAGAATTGAAAGAATTAAAAATGAAGCATAAAATTATAAGATACCTGAATTGAGGGAAATTTCAAGATTTAAAACTGAACTGTGGGGTGAGTTTTTACTGCTTGGATCGAGGGATATTTATACTACTTCATGTGAGGATTTGATTGGAGCTAAAGGGAGGTGGATTTGAACTAGTTTAGGACTGGGGTGCACAGTGGTTCATGGGATTTTGCATGTGGTTTTAACTTTTATGCTAATGTAGGGAAGCATGTGGATAGGGGTTGAAATATAATTTAAGAAAGTTTTGAATTTAGTCCTTCATTGTTTGTATATTTTCTTCTATAGCCCTAAAAGTACACTTTTTGTAAAGTATAGGAGTATTTTGGTAATTTTAGAAAGTTTCTAGGGTTGAAGTTGTAATGTTATGTTAGTTGAGGACTAAAGGATTAATATGATGTGAGGTTGGGGTTTAGGAGTTAAATATATCTCAAGTTATCTTACTTTGAAAATTTCAGGGGCACTTTTATAATTTACTAAAACTTAAAGGGATCTAAGTTAATATAATAAAATTGTAGGGTTTTAAACCTAGTTTCTTTCTTCTTAGAAGACTTTTGACTTTACACAACTTATGAGGGTCCAAATCAAGGTAGTAGTTAGATTAGGGTTTTAAAGAAATTCCCGGTTCTTACACTCTACCTATTTAAGGAAAAAATTTGTCCTCGAATTTTACCTTAAAATAAGTCGGGCTACTGATTCTTCATTGCTTGTTCTGGTTCCCATGCAGCTTCTTGTTGATTCTAGTTCTCCCAAAGTACTTTAACTAGGGGGATTTAATGGTTTCTGAGATACTTCACTTGGCGATCAAGATTTTGAATAGGACATACTTCAAATTCATAGTTGGGTTCAATTTAAACATCTTGCCATGTGATGGTATGGGATGAATCTGATATATACTGGGGTAACTGTTATACATGAAACATGTTATGGATATTGGATAATTTCATTGGTAATTCTAAGTGATAGGATATAGAGCCAATTATTTTATAAACTTTAAATGGTCTAATATATCAGTGGTAATTTTTTGTTCTACCCAAAATGTAAAATTCCTTTTCGGGGGGCCACTTTCAGAAATACTCTCTCATTTTCTTGAAATTCTAATGGCTTTTGGTGATGGTCTACATAACTTTTCTGTCGATCTTAGGTTGTCTTCAACTTCTCTCGAATCTATTGTATTACCTTGGTGGTTTCTTGAATTATTTATGGACCAAAGTGTTTACTATCTCCTGACTATATCAAACATACAGGAAATCTATAAGGTTGCCCGTATAAAGCATCAAATGGGGTACCTTTAATAGTGGCATGGTAGCTATTGTTATATGAAAATTTGATAAGGGGTAAATATACATTCCAGTGGTCAGTCATATCCAACGTACAAGCACGTAACATATCCTCTAGGGTTTGAATTGTACATTCTGATTGTCCATCCGTTTGGGGGTGAGATGCAGTACTTAAGTGAAGTTTAGTACCTATTACATCTTACAATCCATGCAAAAAAATTCCTGTGAAACGAAAATCTCTATCTGATACAATGGATAAAGGGATTCTAGGTAATCAAATAATTTCTCGAAAGTATAACTTGCTAAGCTTTTGGAATTAATCGGTGGTCTTTAAAGGCAAAAAATAGGTAGATTTGGTCAGTCGATCTACTATTACCTAAATTGAATTATGTCCTTAGGACATACGGGGTAATCCACTAACAAAATCCATGGTAATATGATCCCATTTCCATTCGGGAATAGTTAAGGGTTGTAGAAGTCCACTAGGGTGTTGGTATTATATCTTTACTTGTTGACAAGTAAGACATCGCCTTACAAAATTCTCAATATCATTTCTCATGTTTGGCCACCAATATTGCTTCTTCAAAGCATTGTACATTTTCGAGATTCCAGGATGTATCATAAATTCTGAACGATGACCTTCTTGCAACACTTCTTCTCATCGAGATGCATCGTCAGGTACATATAATCTATTTCAAAATCATAGTACTATTTCTTTATCATGGGAAAATTTTGGATTTTTGCTCAAAATATTTTGTACAAAAGAATCTTTGGTCTGCTGAATTAAGATTTTATTTCGTAATTCGGGATAAACGATAATGTTAAAAAATTTGAACAAGGGGTAAGTAATTATATATTATATTGTTATATTAAGCTGTAATATCATAGGAATTTAGAGTATTAAGTCTTCCTATGGAATTTTGACTTAAAGCATCGGTTATTACATTTCCTTTGCCTAGATGGTAATTAAGTTTAAATCGATAATCTTCTAAAAATTCTATCCATCGTCGTTGTTTTAAGTTTAAGTATTTCTGGGTAAAGATATATTTCAAACTTTAGTGATCTAAAAAGACTTGGAAACTTACACCATAAAGGTAACAACGCAAAATCTTTAATGCAAAAACTACGGTGGCTAGTTCTATATCATGGACCGGATAATTACGCCCCATGCGTCTGGAGTTGTCGTGACCCGTATCGTACCACTTTTTCATTTTGCATTAAGACAGTTCCTAGTCCTTGTAATGAAGCATACGTATACACCACATAACATACATAACTAGAAGAAATAGTGAGGATAGGAGAAGTAGTTAACTTGTCCTTTAACACTTGGAATGATTGGTTACATTCTTCAGTCCATATAAATGGAATTTCCTTCCTAGTTAGTTTTCAAAGGAGAAGACCAATGTGTGAAAATCATTCAAAAAAATAGAGATAGTACCAGTTAATCCTAGAAAACTCTTGATTTCAATAATATTCGTAGGATTTTTCCATTCCAAAATGGCTGAAATCTTGGCTGAATTGACTTGGCGATAGTATCTCAAGTAATCTTACTTTGAAAATTTCATGAGCCCTTTTGTAATTTATTGAAACTTCAATGGGTCTAAGTTAGTATAACATAAATGTAGGGTTTTAAACCTAATTTTTTTCATCTTTAGAACACTTTTGATTCTACACACCTTATGAGGGTTTAAATCAAGGTCGTAGGTAAATTAGGGTTTTAAAGAAATTTTTGATTCTTACAGAATGCTATAAATTGTTATACAAGCCTCATCTTTGATGTATTGTGTCTGGCCAACCTCTACTGGAAAATATGTTATATTCACTACAAAATTTCATTCGTAATGATGACATGAATGATCATTGCATTAGCGATGATGAAGTTACCATACACACACACACAGGCAGATTTGGATATACTTGAAGTTACATCCACTAATGCTCATATCACTTTGACTACTGAATCTTCATGGACTGTACGTAGGGATGCCATGACAAATGTAATGTGAGACGAATATTATCTCAATGTTGACACAAAAGCAAATTACTTTGATTGAGATAAATTAGTATGTACTTTGAGGTGTGAGTTGTTGAATTTGGAGTATATGATAGCGAGGGCAGTTGTTGTGGTTTCTAGGTGCTTCCTAGGCATTTTTAGACATAATACCTTTTGTTATGTTATCCCGGATAAAATACCCATAGAGGTATGGATAACCCTTGGAAGTCTAGGTGTAGAATGGTTAACATGTTTATTTAATAAAATTTATAAAGAAGAAAACATGCCAGATGGATGGAAGAAACTACTATAATAGCTTTGTATAAAAATAAAGGGGATATAAAAAAATTGCGATAATTATAGAGGAATCAAACTGATGAATCACATTATGAAATTATGGGAAAAGGTAATAAAACAACGATTAAGAAATGAGTCAATTATTTCAAAAAATCAATTTGGATTCATGCTAGGGAGATTCACCACAGAAGCTATTTACTTATCAAGATAGTTAATGGAGAAATGTAGAAGTAAGAATAAAAATTTACACATGTTGCGTATAGACTTAGAAAAGGCATATGATAGAGTACCTATGGCTATACTATAGTGGTTTTTAAGGATAAAAAGAATCCCTATGAATTATATTAAAGTTATTAAGGATATGTATGATACGTAAAGCCTATAGTAAGAACTATTTGTGGAAAAACTAATGATTTTACAATTAAAGTCGGTCTACATCAAGGATTGGCATTAAGTCCTTACTTATTTCCCATAGTATTGGATGAGATTACCAAGGAGATAAAGGAAGATGTCCCATTGTGTATGTTGTTTGCAAATGATATAGTTTTAATAGACACTTCAAAAGAGCCATTAGCAATGACAGCAGATACTTGGAGAAATACCTCAAAGTCTAAGGGACTAAAAATCCGTAGAAATAAAATTGAATTTATGGAATGTAAATTTAATAATGAAGCATCTAATAGCATAATATTAAAGATTGGAGAAAAAGTGATAAAACAAACTAATAAATTTTGTTATTTAGGTTCAATGATACAAAGGAATGGGGACATTGATGAGGATGTTACGAGTGGAATATTAATTGTTTGGGTGAAATGGAGACAAGAAAGTGGGGTGGTATGTGATAAGAGGATAAGTAATAAATTAAAAGTAAAATTTTATAGACAATTGTTAGACCAGCGACCCTCTATGGAGATGAGTGTTGGGCTTTAAAGAAAAAACATTAGCAAAGTCTCAATGTTAATGAGATGAGGATGTTCTCATGGACGATAGGAACTACTAGAAAATACAAGATTAAAAATCTTTATGTGAGAGAAAAGTTAGGAGTGGCTCCCATTAGCGATAAATTAAGAGAGAGTAGACTTAGATGGTATGAAAATATGTTGCGTAGACCAGTAGATGCACCTATAATAAGGGAAAGATTATTGAAAATAGAGGGAAAAAGAGAAAGGAAACGTCCTAAGCTATCGCGAGAGGAAATTATTAGGAGAGGTCTTAAAGAATTAAACTTGAATGATAACATGGCTAATAATTAATAAGAATGGAAAAGAAGAATCCATGTTGTCAACCCCATGTGATGGGAATAAGGCAAGAATAATGAGTATGACCATTGGTTATGTTGTAGTGTATATAAGAAATTTGCTGAAATTTGCATTTTGCTATTGTGTCCCCCTGTTACAATATTTTCCCTATTGTATTATGTTCTTGTTCCCCCTGTAACAAATGATTGGTCTCAGTTGAGACTCAAGTTTAAATAGATTTTACACTGATATTTACATGGGATGGTTTCTAACTAATTTTACACAGATTTTTATATGGGATGGTTTCTAAATCATGTCTCATAACTAATATGTGCAATGGATGGTTTATAACTGATCATATATAACTAAGTTGATCTTATTTGGATCACTGATCTATTGTGGATAATTGATCTGCTTCAACCAAGATGATTTATTATGGGGATTTTTTGAAAACTACTTGGGAGATGTAACTGACATAATTGATATATTCAACCCAAGACTAAGCATATACTAGTTGGTTTTAATATTACTAAGCATGTTTAGTCTTTTGTTGCATTGCAAGCTCAATTTCAAAATTACATATCATTAACTTCAATTTATATAAATTTTTTATCTTTCTATATGATTGGGACAAATGATCTGTTGTAATATGTTTTAAAAGGTGATAGCATTTGTGTTTGTAACAGCTAGGTTATGTACATGATAGTCCCATTATATGTTGTTATATTAGGTTTTGCACAAAAAAAAAGGACAATCTTTTTACAGGGCAATAGTTGTGCTCTATTTTCTTGATTGAAATGCGTTTTATTTATCACTGTTTGGATAGAGGTTACTTTGTTGTCAAAACTAGTTGGTTACACTACACCAAAACAGGTCAATTGTAACGGGCAAAAATCTTTACAAAAAATATTTGTAATGGATTAAATTCGTTGGAAAATTGGCGTTATTTTTTTTACCAACAAAATTTGTAACTGATAAAATCCGTTACAAATTTAATATTTGTAACGGGCTAAATCCGTCACAAAATATTTTGTAATGGATTTGGCATTGGTACACATCTCATATATTAGTAATGAATATACTAACTTGTAACAATTTTTATCCGTTACAAATATAGATTTTGTGACAGATAAAAATCATTACAAAATACATTACTTGTAACGGTTTTTATCCGTTGCAAATATAGATTTTGTAACGGATAAAAACCATTACAAAATACATTGCAACGGATTGGGAATATCATATATTTGTAACAGATGTTTTTATTTGTAACGGTTAAAGTCCGTTAGCAATATTAATTTTTCATTAAACAAATATATATAAATACACAGGTAAAAGCTTGTACTCAACCAATGGTAATGCAGAACTAATGCCCACAAATTTCACTCGAACAATAATTTCAAAATACACATGAAAAAATGAACGACACTACATTTCGGTGATATTACATCGATCTAAAACTATATTCCATTCATAGACATTAAAGTTCTCAAAAAAAAATATACGATAAAATAAACCATTTAGCTTTTAACCATAAACTTGAAACGAAGTTTAACATCATTAAAGTTCTAAACATATTATTCTCCAAAAGTAGTGTTCATGATATTCCTTGCAAAAGTAGACTTGATGGATGTATTTTCCTGATATTCCTTGCAAAAGTAGACTTGCAAAAGTAGTGTTCATGGATGTATTTTCATCGTGAAAAACGAAATAGCATACAATTGATGCATACCATTCCTCCAAAGATGTCCATTTACTTCTTTCGATTTCAGACTCAATTTATTAAGACACTTTGAACATGGACAAGGTATCGTTGTCAACCCCTGATCATTTTTCTCTTTCCCAAATTTAATATACTCTTCAATGCCCTTTAAATACAATAAGTTGCTTGTGTTCTATTCGATCATGTAGTCTTTGTTACTTGGTTGTGACATTCTATAAAACAGATAAAACACCCATTTGATAGACAGGGTTTTGATGCGGCGTGAGAGTCACCTGCGCGTCGATCGTTTTGAATTCTTCTCACCTGAACTATACAAAAAACTAAACTATGACTACACTCTTTTAAGGGAGTATAACGGCTAGTCCGGGTATCGAATCCACAAAGACAAGTTGATAGAATTTAACTGGTTTAATACTTCTAAAATAAAAGTGTAAAAGATAATTTTAATAAAAGGAAAAGATAATAAAGAGAAAAGATTAAACTAGGTGAGTGTATTTAAACTACGTTAACAAAGCGAATAAAAACTATAGGTTGCGTCGGATATCCCTCACCCGAGTTAATTAGTATAAAATGGTTAGATGGGTCGACGAGTTATTAAGAATGCATCTCGTTTCGACAGTTAATTAAATCAAGAGTTGTCACACCCCTAAATTGGCATAAAAGTCTAATAAGATTTTGGCATCAACAAATACCCCAGAAATTACGCACGCAAGGTCGTAAGCACGTAGCATAATTGACATGCCCTCGTCAAATCTCCTAGGCGTAATGACAAGGACAACCCACTCAAAATAGACTCGTAAAACTCCATCACCATGGCAAAGCAACCAAATCAACCCTAGGTGAGTTCAATCCGACACAACCTAGACTAAACTAGCCACTAAGCATGATAAACAACATAAATAAGCCCACTAATTAAATTACACTACACAAATTAAACTAGACTTGAAATAAATAAAGCATGAAATAAATCTAGGGAACAAAGCAAGAACAAGAGGAAGAAGATGAATAGTACAAGGAACTTACATTAATGGTGGATTACACAACAAAAATGAGGAGAGGGGAAGCACTCCACAAAAATCCCAAATGTTTCTAACCTAAAATGAAATATCTCTCAAATAAAAGCCTACAACATTCTATTAATACCCCAAAATATACCCCCAACAAAACCAAGTAAAAAAACCCAAAATAAATCATTTTTCGTCCATATCTGATGGGCCCGGTCGACCTAATGTTTGGGGCCAGTCGACCTCGCTTTTGACAGCCCCATTTTCCTCTCCGAACCAATTTTGACGCGTTGTACGGAAATGGCCATAACTCCCTCATACGGAATCGAAATGATGCGTGGTCGGAACCGACACGAAGATAATTCAATTATATACATTATTATGTTTTGATACCATCAAAATTATTCAGTATTAAATTACCAAAATTCCCTTGAAGTAGAAGAAAATACCGACACCTTCCGGAAATGGCCATAATCTCCTCATTCGGAGTCAGAATGACGCATGGTTAGTGGCCACGAAAATATAATTTGATGATATACATGTTGATAACTTCATTACATACAAAATAGTGAGTTTGAAAAGATCATATTGCCCTTGAAGTATCTTTAGACGATGAAACTTCTCCGAAATGCAACCGAACCTCACTTTTAGTGTTCCAATACCTACAAAAGCATAATTAACACCAACAAAACATATATATATCCAAATCCAAGGTTTTCTGGTTAATGAGCATAAATATAAGCATTAAGGACCGTAAAAGTGCTAGAATGCACAAAGATAAAGGGCGGAAATATGCAGTATTTGATACGAATCACACCCCCTAACTTAGACATTGCTAGTCCCTAGTGATGAAAAAATGAAACCAATCCACAGAAGGAAATACAAAATGTATATATGCATAGAAATATAATTGCCACTTTCGTACGGAACACGATTGCATTTAGCATATGCAATAGGCCGTTAAACCCCTAGGTTACCCTAGTGGACGAGTGTCGTCTCGTGAAGGTTTTTGTAATACCCCTTAATTTTATTGATTTTTATTTGAGGGATTAATTAAATTAAATGAGAATTAATTGGGAATTAATCCGGATATAAATACTAGCGAGATGTGAGTTGGTATTTGATTATGATGTTAAAGTTGAAAATTTCATGAGTATTGGAAATATTAAAATTGTCGCGAGACCGAAATATGGCAATTTGGAAATTTAGTTGGGACGCGCGTGTCAGTCGCGTCAGAAACGAAAGTATTTGAATTAAAAAGTGAATTTTATTTTTTATCAACCGAATGGTCATTTTGAGTGCGCCAACGTGTCCGGAAGGGTCGAAATAGTCAGAAAACACTAGCTGGGGGCTTAGTTTGGGTCCCGGGGCATTTTTAGGCCAAACCGGCAACCCAAAAGGGTATTTTTGGTAATTTTAAAAATATGGGAATTAAAACCAATGAATTTTAGGAGTTAATTTTATATTATTTAGGAACCCACTAAGTCCATTATCAACATTTGGTAAGTTAGAGGACTACGGGAGTTATAGGGGGAGTTTGAAGAGGTTCCAAAAGAAACCTCCTATCACCATCACCATCTTTGGGAGAATTCTGTAGAGAAAAGGGGAGAGATCAACCTTCAACCTTCAACATCAAATCAGAACATCTAAGGCAAGTGGTTTAATTACATAATTTTCAAGCGAATGTTTCTTCCATGCTTAGAATTGAAGATATGTCTTATATTGAAAGTTTGATGAAAACCCCATGAAATTTGAGGTAGAATTCATAATCTCATATAGGGATGGCATGTAGAATGTTATTGGATGAATTCTATATTCGAATTATATCTTTTGATAATGTAAAAACGGATTAATAAGGAGTAATTGTAGACAATAAATTATGTGTTCATATTTATAGGGTTTGGGATAAGATTTGGGAATTTCTGATGATTACGTGTTGATTTAGGAGGTATTTACCCCATGTATATGTTAAAGAGTGACCTAGGAGGACTTAGTGTAGTTAAAAACATTAAAACTGAGTTTGGATGATTATAGGATAGATTTAGAAAAGAGAAAAAGGAAGAAAAACTAACTTTGTAGAATTCTGAGCGTGTTCTGCCATCTCGTTAGAAGGCCTGCCCAGGTCGTTCGAACGAGCTTCTAACGAGATGACAGTATCTCTTCTAACGAGTTGGTAGTTCATTCTAAGCCTTTCGTTCAAACGAACTCGTTCGAACGAGACTTTTAACGAGTTGACGGAATGGACTTTTTTGGCCTGATTTTATTTCAAATATCCCGGAGACTTATTTAAATTGAATTATAACCTTCCCTTATTGAATAGTGGGTACATTTGGGAGATTGGGACACGTTGAGGAGTAAAATTAAGAATCTTATAGAAAATCGGATGACCTTTATGGTTTAGGAAACGAGTACCAAATTACGACGTGAGAAGAGTTGATAACTTTAGTGCATATAAATCGGGGACTTGTAAATATATAACGCTAAATGATGGTAGAAGGACGAGAAGTATACCTATATTAATATTATGAGATATTTAAGAAGTGTGAATGCTTAGTATATGTGGTTATTTGTGTACAACATACCTACCATACTTGCTGTCATGGGAGGTCGACGTTCAATCAGGGCCATCTAATCTTTGTGTGCCTACGGGGGGATTTAGATTGGTACCTCGAGGACATAGGTCAGAGAAGGACTTATTGAGAAGTTAATAAGTCTGCTGATAATGGGAGCGTAGGTATGTGCATAACCCATGTGATGTGAACTATGTTCGCCTCCATTTTGTGTGATTGTTGTTATTTGAGAACGAATTCATGAGAGATTCGGAATGCGTGGTCCTTATGTACGTGATGTACCGGTATTGGATAGCAGAGTATGTGTGCACCGCAGCTTAGTCTCGGGGTGCTAGTATTGTATATTTATGATGAGAATAATATACGGTTAATTTAAATATAATGTCATGTATCAAAGGCGAATGTAAATAATAGCAATGTTTTTATAAAGATAAAAGTGTAAATGCTCTAGTAAGTTGTATTACTAAATTGGGAAACCGAGAATAAATATAAAGCTGTTTGTTTCAATGAAGATGTCGAAATTAAAGCGTGAATCGTATGGTAATGTTAGGTATTATGATTGGACTAGTTAGATATGGGAATAACTAGCATTGGGTACGGGTACGTTAGGAGTGCACAAATAGTCAAGAGGTGAGTATTTCATGTGAGCGCACGTCCTAACTTGTATTTTTCATTCATTGCTTTATTGTCATTAAAACACTTGCTATATTTTAAACTGTTTTTCACTATCGGGCTCTGACCCGTTTGCTTCTAAATATATTTTTGTAAAAACTTTTTAGGTGCCCAGCGACAAGGACATCAAGTATAGGAGTTCCATTCAGGTGACGTACTGTAGCTACCGTGGAAGCTATAGAACCTTGACACTAGACGCCTCCACTTTCGATCATGACTCTATATATCTAGATCTTCTCATCTGTTGGGCATGTCGTCCTATTTCCTTTTTGAGACACTTTATTTATTTAGTTATTTCAGAATTTTGGGTTGTAATTAATTTAGTGATACAGACTTGGTTCTTGTTTATTTTAGCATTTGTATTGTGTGAGGAGTGTTTCTCCAGACTCATTACTATTTTACGGTTATTCCATTGTCATTATGTTGTGGTGGTTATGTTAGCATTTAATAAATTAATTATTGCATATTAATCGGATTTAATTAAAATTGGCAACTCACTTTTTAAATATTAGGTGGGTAGAAATTAATAACACGTTTTCGACAGTGATGCTATGAACTGAACCAACTTGGAATTTTGTATTAATTTAATAAAGGAGTAGCTACCCGGTATTTAATTAGTCGGGGTGTCACAGGTGGTATCAGAGCATCAGGTTCTAGTGTCCTTAGGATCTGTACGGCTTATTATGTTTCCACTGAGCTTTCTTTGATATAGAGCCCTATATTTTAGGACTGTTGTATTCTTTTATGTATGTTCCGCTCTTCAGCTATTTTGAGATAATAACTGCTAACTTATAAGACTTTACTCTCATTTCAGATGCCTCCGCAACGTGCACAGCGAGTTCCTAGGGATGCACAGCCCGAGCCACAGCCTGCACCAGTTCAGGGCACCATGAATGCCGCCGAGGTTGCAGCTATTGTAGCCCAAGCGGTAAGTGTCGCCCTAGCCGTTGTACAATAGGAACCACCCCAGGCGCTGGTAGTTGTCCCAGTTCAGGCTCATGCTTTCCCGTCTGCTTGGGAATGCGTTCGTGATGCTTTTCAGAAAGCACACCCTCCAAAGTTTGCAGGTAGCTCCGATGTTGTCGTGTCCAGTCAATGGAGGAAGGACATTCGAAGGCACTTAAGGATGTACGAGTGCACAGATGTTTAGAAGAAGATACTGGCTACTTTTAAACTAGTAGGATCAGCGTTGTAGTGGTGGGAGTCTATTACCACCACGGAGGGGAGGGACGCCCTTTCTATTCAGGAGTTCTAGGTGCGGTTCGACCGCAAATATTTTCCGTCAGCTGTTCACACTGAGATGAGGAGGAAGTTAATGAACCTCAAGAAGGAGGAGAAGACCGTGAGCGAGTATGAGTTTGAATTCACAAACCTCTTAAATATTATTCTCGATGAGATTTCGACTGAGGAGAAGAAGATTCAGAATTTCATGGACGGATTGACTTGGAGGATCCGACAGCACTTGTTGTGAAACCTTTCGTTGGCCACTTACTCTAACGTGGTTAACGCAGCACTACTTCACTGCCAGGATCACCGCTTTCACATGTTTGAGAGTAAGAGATCAGGAGAGTCCAGCCATCAGGGCAGGACAGGGGAAATGGTTCTAGCGGGGCACAAGCTATTCAGGGTCAGCACAGGCAGGGTGATCAGGGTTCTGAACAGGTGGATCCTAAGAGATTCAGATCTGGGGGTTTCAGGAATGGTCAGGGAGGTTTCAGACATGGCCATCAGAGTCATAATGGCCATCAGGGCCAGATTGGTCAGCAGCAACAGTTTCAGCAGGGCCAGCATGGTCAAGGTAGGAATGGTAACGGCCATCAGGACCGAGGGCAACAAGGACAGCAAGGAGGAAACTTCCCAGGGAAGTGCTTCGTGTGTGGCAAGATTGGACACAAACACCAGGATTGTCTTGATAAGGGTAGGGCCCCACAGCAGCAGCAGTCGGGTGCTCGACACAAGCCACAGAGGCCTATGTTTCCCGCCGCCCTCCCAACACCACCACAGATGGCAGCATTACCACCCATTCCAGCGGTCCCAGTCTAGCTGGGATAGCTTCAGTATGGGAGAGTGTATCAGCTCCAGCATGTCGCAGTCCCACAGGATCCACCTGCTATTAAGGGTATGTTCTCTATTCAGGGGACTTTAAGGCGTATTTAATTTGATACGGGGGCCACACATTGCTTCATTACCACGATATTTGCACGCACTATTGGGTTGTTAGACATCGCAGAGAGCATAGTTACTTGTGTAGATTCACCGTTGAGTAGGGGTTACTTGATTTCACTTATTTGTAGAGGTGTGGGTATAGATATCGAGAGTTTTACTTTACCCGCTGATATGTTAGTATTAGATATGACTGAGTATGATGCGATTATTGGTATGGATTGGCTAGTTGCGTACCGAACCATGATTGATTGTTTCAGTAGGAGTATCATTTTTGCCATTCCCGGGCAGGAGATGTTTTAAGTGGTGATGCCTCGCCCTGAGGGAGGATCGTCCACTCATTTGTACTATATAGAGGAGGAGACCTCTAAGGAAGTGGTGATACCACTCGATTCGATTCTAGTCGTGAGGGAGTTCGCTGACATATTTCAGGATATACCTGGATTACCGCCTAGTAGAGAGATAAATTTTGTTATTAATTTAACGTCGGGTACATGGCCCATTTCCCGCGCAGCATACCGTATGGCTCCAGCGGAGATGAGAGAGCTAAGGGATCAGATAGAACAGTTGTTGGGTTAGGGGTTTATCCAGAGGAGTACTTTGTCGTGGGGTGCCCATGTGTTGCTCGTAAAGAAGAGGGATGGATCGTTGAGGTTGTGTGTAGATTATCGGGAGTTAAATAAGGTCACGATACGGAATAAGTATCCGTTACCCCGAATCGATGACTTATTTAACCAGTTGAGAGGATCTTGCTTCTTCTCAAAGATTGATTTACGATCGGGATACCATCAGTTGCGTATCAGGGAATAGGGCGTCTCGAAGACTGCTTTCTTGACGCGATATGGTTCCTATGAATTTCGAGTTATGCCCTTTGGCTTGACCAACGCTCCAGCCGTGTTTATGGACTTAATGAATAGGGTGTTCAGAGAGTTCCTAGACCAGTTTGTCATTGTCTTTATTGATGACATTATGGTTTACTCCCAGAAAGAAGAGGAGCACGCCGAGCATTTGAGACAGGTTTTGCAGACGCTACGTCAGAACGAGCTTTATGCAAAGTATGAGAAGTGTGGGTTTTGACTGAAGGAGGTTCAGTTTTTGGGGAATATCATTTCAGATCGGGGGATATCTGTTGATCCGAGGAAGGTATCCGTGATGAGGGAGTGGGGACAGCCCAAGACACCGACTGAGATCCATAGTTTCTTGGGCCTAGCAGGATACTATAGGAGGTTTATTCGAGATTTCTCAAAGATAGAGGGTCCTTTGACACATCTGACTCACAAAGGTATGCCATTCATCTGGAGTGATGCCTGTCAGTTGGCATTCGATGAGTTGAAGGACAAGTTGACATCATCACCTGTGTTAGCATTGCCCAGACCGGGAGTTGAGAATTTAGTTTACACCGATGCGTCCTTACAAGGACTCGAAGGTGTGCTGCAACAGGAGAGTCAGGCCATAGCTTATGCTTCCCGTAAGCTTAAGCCTCATGAGAGGAATTACCCCACCCACGACCTGGAGTTAGCGGCAGTCGTATTCTCACTTCGGATTTGGAGACACTATCTCCTGGGGGAGAAATTCCGGTTGTTCACAGATCATAAGTCTCTACAATACCTCTTCACGCAGAAGGAACTGAACATGCGTCAACGACGGTGGCTAGAGTTTGAGAAGGATTATCAGTTTGATATCCAATATCACTCGGGGAAGGCTAACATGGTAGCAGAGGCGTTGAGCCGTAGACTAGTAGATGAGGTGTCCGAGGTGTGGAAAGCTAAGTGGAAGGAGTTGGGACACCAGGATGCAGTAGCCCGATCGTTCATGTCTGTGATGACTGTTACACCGCAGATTCTTACAATAATGATAAAGGCCCAGGAAATTAACTCGTTCTGTCAGGAGGAGATAGTTCGATTACTAGCAGAGGGAGCCTAGTCCTATACCGTTGGCTCAGACGGTGGATTACGCTTCAATGGGAGACTAGTCGTTCCGGAAGGAGAGGACTTGTGACACGAGGTAATGACGGAGTCGCACGGCTCACGGTTCGCGGTACACCCTGGTGGGGATAAGATATACCAAGACATGAGACGAAAGTATTGGTGGAGCGAGATGAAGAAAGATATCACCGTGTTTGTTTCTAAATGTGCCACTTGTCAGCTAGTAAAGGTGGATCATCAGAAACCGACAGGACTTCTACAGCCATTAAAGGTCCCGATGTGGATATGGGAGAGCATATCCATGGACTTTATCACGGGGTTACCTACATCACAGAGGGGTCACGATTCCATATGGGTAATTATGGATAGGTTGACCAAGGTTGCTCATTTTCTACCCGTGAGGACAGGTTACACTACGAGACAATATGCCCAGATTTTCATTGAGGAAATAGTGAGACTTCACGGTGTGCTTCTAAATATCGTGTCTGACCGAGACAAGATATTTGTTTCACGATTTTGGGAGAGTTTTCAGGAGGCCATGGGCACGGAGTTGCGGTTGAGTACGGCATATCACCCGCAGACTGATGGACAAATCGAGCGGACAAATCAGATGTTGGAGGACATGTTGCGCATGTGCATCCAAGACTTTGGAGGTGGATGGGAACAGTACCTTCCACTGGTGGAGTTTGCTTATAATAACTCCTACCAGTTCACCATTGGAATGGCTCCATGTGAGGCATTTTACGGTAGACCTTGTCATTCCCCAGCATGTTGGTTAGAGGTGGGGGATAACAAACTCCTTGGGCCGGAAGTGATTCAGGACACTTCGACAAGAATAGAGATGATACGGAGCCGCATTCGGGTAGCTCAGGACCGGCAGAAGAGCTATGCTGATGCAAAAAGATTCTTCAGAGAATTCAAGGTGGGAGACCAGGTGTTACTCAGAGTATCTCCTATGAAGGGGATAATGTGTTTTGGGAAGAAGGGGAAACTGGCACCAAGGTATGTGGGGCCATTTCCTATCATCGAGCGTGTTGGGCCAGTTACGTATAGACTGGGGCTACAGGAGCACTTGCATAGGATTCATGATGTGTTCTATATTTTCTCGCTAAGGAAATATCTTAGGGACGATTTGGCCCATACTCACATTGCTTTGGAGGACATCGATCTCTAACCTGATAGTTCCTACGAGGAGGGGTCGATTGCTATTTTGGATCGAAGCGAGCGAAAACTGAGGTCGAAGATAGTACCGTTAGTACGTGTGCCGTGGAGGCATCATAATGCCGAGGAGTCCACATGGGAGCGCGAGGATGAAATGTGCGAGCGATATCTGAAATTATTTTTACCAGGTACTCTTTAATTCCGAATTTCGGGATGAAATTATGTTATTATGGGGAAGTATGTAATACCCCGTAATTTTATTGATTTTTATTTAAGGGATTAATTAAATTAAATGACAATTAATTGGGAATTGATCCGGATATAAATACTAGCGAGATGTGAGTTGGTATTTGATTATGATGTTAAAGTTAAAAATTTCATGAGTATTGGAAATATTAAAATTATCGCGAGACCGAAATATGGCAATTTGGAAATTTAGTTGAGACGCGCGTGTCAGTCGCGTCAGAAACGAAAGTATTTGAATTAAAAAGTGAATTTTATTTTTATCAACCGAATGGTCATTTTGAGTGCGCCAACGTGTCCGGAAGGGTCGAAATAGTCAGAAAACACTAGTCGGGGGCTTATTTTGGGTCTCGGGACATTTTTAAGCCATACCGGGAACCGAAAAGGGTATTTTGGTAATTTTAAAAATATGGGAATTAAAATCCACGAATTTCAGGAGTTAATTTTATATTATTTAGGAACCCACTAAGTCCATTATCAGCATTTGGTAAGTTAGAGGGCTACGAGAGTTATAGGTGGAGTTTGAAGAGGTTCCAAAAGAAACCTCCTATCACCATCACCATCTTTGGGAGAATTCTGTAGAGAAAAGGGGAGAGATCAAACTTCAACATCAAATCAGAACATCTAAGGCAAGTGGTTTAATTACATAATTTTTAAGCGAATGTTTCTTCCATGCTTAGAATTGAAGATATGTCTTATATTGAAAGTTTGATGAAAACCCCATGAAATTTGAGGTAGAATTCATAATCTCATATAGGGATGGCATGTAGAATGTTATTGGATGAATTCCATATTCGAAATATATCTTTTCATGATGTAAAAATGAATTTAAAAGGAGTAATTGTAGACATTAAATTATGTGTTCATATTTATAGGGTTTGGGATAAGATTTGGGAATTTTTGATGATTACGTGTTGATTTAGGAGGTATTGACCCCATGTATATGTTAAAGAGTGACCTAGGAGGACTTAGTGTAGTTAAAAACATTAAAACCGAGTTTGGATGATTATAGGATAGATTTAGAAAAGAGAAAAAGGAAGCATATTTCTGGACGTGTTCTGCCATCTCGTCAGAAGGCCTGCCTAGGTCGTTCAAACGAGCTTCTAACGAGATGACAGTATCCCTTCTAACGAGTTGTTAGTTCATTCAAAGCCTTTCGTTCGAACGAACCCGTTCGAATGAGACTTCTAACGAGTTGACAGAATGGCCTTTTTTTGGCCTGATTTTATTTCAAATATCCCGAAGACTTATTTAAATGGAATTATAACCTTCCCTTATTGAATAGTGGGTACATTTGGGAGATTGGGACACGTTGAGGAGTAAAATTAAGAATCCTATAAAAAATCGGATGACCTTTATGGTTTAGGAAACGAGTACCAAATTACGACGTGAGAAGAGTTGATAACTTTAGTGCATATAAATCGGGGACTTGTAAATATATAACGCTAAATGATGGTAGAAGGACGAGAAGTATACCTCTATTAATATTATGAGATATTTAAGAAGTGTGAATGCTTAGTATACGTGGTTATTTGTGTATAACATACCTACCATACTTGCTATCATGGGAGGTCGGCGTTTGATCAGGGCCATCTAATCTTTGTGTGCCTACGGGGGGATTTAGATTGGTACCTCGAGGACATAGGTCAGAGAAGGACTTATTGAGAAGTTAATAAGTCTGCTGATCATGTGAGCGTAGGTATGTGCGTGACCCATGTGATGTGAACTATGTTCGCCTCCATTTTGTGTGATTGTTGTTATTTGAGAACGAATTCCTGAGAGATTCGGAATGCGTGGTCCTTATGTACGTGATGTACCGAGATTGGATAGCAGAGTATGTGTGCACCACAGCTTAGTCTCGGGGTTCTAGTATTGTATATTTATGATGAGAATAATATACGGTTAATTTAAATATAATGTCATGTATCAAAGGAGAATGTAAATAATAGCAATGTTTTTATAAAGATAAAAGTGGAAATGCTCTAGTAAGTTGTATTACTAAATTGGGAAACCGAGAATAAATATAAAGCTGTCTGTTTCAATGAAGATGTCGAAATTAAAGCGTGAATCGTATGGTAATGTTAGGTATTATGATTGGACTAGTTAGATATGGGAATAACTAGAATTGGGTACGGGTACGTTAGGAGTGCACAAATAGTCAAGAGGTGAGTATTTCATGTGAGCACACGTCCTAACTTGTATTTTGCATTCATTGTTTTATTGTCATTAAAACACTTGCTATATTTTAAACTGTTTTTCACTATCGGGTTCTAACTCGTTTGCTTCCAAATATAATTTTGTAAACACCTTTTAGGTGCCCAGCCACAAGGACACCAAGTATAGGAGTTCCATTCAGGTGACGTACTGTAGCTACCGTGGAAGCTACAGAACCTTGACAGCAGATGCCTCCACTTTCGATCTTGACTCTATATATCTAGATCTTCTCATCTGTTGGGCATGTCGCCCTATTTCCTTTTAGAGACACTTTATTTATTTAGTTATTTCAGAATTTTGGGTTGTAATTAATTTAGTGATGCAGACTTGGTTCTTGTTTATTTCAGCATTTGGATTGTGTGAGGAGTGTTTCTCCATACTCATTACTATTTTATGGTTATTCCATTGTCATTATGTTGTGGTGGTTATGTTAGCATTTCATAATTTAATTATTGCATATTAATCAAATTTAATTAAAATTGACAACTCACTTTTTAAATATTAGGTGGCTAGAAATTAATAACACGTTTTCGACAGTGATGCTATGAAATGAAACAACTTGGCATTTTGTATTAATTTATTAAAGGAGTAGCTACCCGGTATTTAATTAGTCGGGGTGTCATAGTTTTTAGGGATGAAACCCACAAACATCATATGGTTTCCTCAAAGTAATGCCCAATCACATGTGACACACCCAACAATAGCGAAAGAGATTTCATACACATTATTAGCAGAATGAACGAATTCAAATGAAAGTCCACATTATTAACATTATAGAATGCACCTCATAGAATTGAAACCTTAAAATGTGGGAGGGGAGCGAGCACATGCAAAGTTTGATTTGGAAAAAACTAAAATAAATCGAATACTAAATAAAGCAAGCATATATTCATTCCTCATGGGCATTACACTCATCAAGTGAATTCAATCGAAACAGGGAGGTAACACATGGAACATGTAGGCATAAAGAGTAAATATAAGTGGAAACTAGGCCGCACACATGTCACAAATGAAGAACGCTATATATGAAATTAAAAATTGTAATCTCAATGAAAGATACTGCACATTAAAGGAGGCGAATTTTATTTTCACAGATTATCAAAACTATTTTTACTTTTAAATTAAATGCACCCTAAGATCACATAGGACTTGATAGGGTTATAATGTAGGTTTGGCTAGGGTATGAAATGAAGGATATGTATGTACGAATTCAAAGTGTTCGGAATGAAAACTTAGAATAATGAAAAGAATGCGGGCAATATTAAAAATTGAATAACAATTTCCATTAAAGGCATTAGATATACAAATGGGGATAGTAATCAAAGCTTATTGAACACTATACACAACGTATACAAACTTCTCTTTCTTTTCTTTTCTTCTTTTTCTCACTTTTTCTTTTTCTTTTTCTTTTTCACTACACTTTTTTTCTTTGCTTTTCACACTCTCACATGTCTAAATTGCAACCGCAACACAACAACATCATTCAATCCCAAGTAACATTCCAAACAAAGGTATGGAAGGTGCATATATGGTTTTAACTCCAATTTGGAGTTGGTTATGGGATTTTTGGATAATGAAATGAAAGGCTAATATTTAGGCTCAAAGTGGTTGACGAGGGTAAACATATAAGGTAAGGTCAACGCTAATATGGGTAATATAAAAAATATTGCCTACGATCATTTCATAAAGTTTACACAATTCTCGAGTGAAAACAATATATGAAAATTATGCTCAAGTAATACATTTCATATATGAACTCAATTAATGAACGATCAAATGAAAGAATAGTGAGATTACCAACGAATTCAATGTTTTCAATGAGTAAAGAATAGTGTATACACTGGCAATCGACGAAAGTTACAAAGCTTACTCAGGGTAAGTATATACAATGCAACAAAAGATTACCGAGTTATAAAAATATTAAACCAAATCAATAAAGCAAGAAAAGTGCATGTGCTTATGGGATTAAAGTTATATTCATGATGTTATTCATAATATCAAAGATTGAGGACTAAAGTCTAATAACTTCTAAAATCAAGAACATGCATCATTGAGTTGTCTATTGGATCGGGCAATTATTAAAAAAATCATCGAAAACAAAGGCAAAATGCCCAAAAAAGGAGAAAAAGAAAGAAAATCTTTTTGAAAATTTTAAGTTTTTACAAGAAAAGCATGCTTCGAAATAACATGTAATCAAATCAAAGAAACTACCAATGAATGGATAGAATATCCTGTACCCCCTAACTTAAAACCTGGCATTGTCCTCAAAGTTAATTAAGAACCAAGTTAAAGAGAGGGAAATAGCGATATTACCCAAAAAGGAGCGATCTCGTGAAAGAACAAGTTCAATGATTCTACAAAACATGTTAGTACCAAGCATAGCAAAAACAAATAACAAAAAACTTAACTAATTACGCTAGACAAAAAGTAAGAAAAAATAAAACTAACTATTTACAACCTACAATTTAGGCTTCACACTAACTATACACTAGAAGTCTAAATAGTTGAGGGTCCACCATGAGAACGATTTGACTTTGGAGGATAACCAATGTACCCTCACTCTCAAACACGCCTTTCGAAAAATATGAATATCGTTTGAACAACGAAAGGCATGTGTAAGGCGAAAGAAATGAACCATTGTCAATTAAAAGTTTTGGAGGGACGCTGGGGGATTTGGATTGAACGGGTGACAAAAACATGTGGGGACCGAGAAAAGTAGAATATCCTCCCAAATATTTTGAAATTGAAATGGGAGGTGGCACACATGAAGACAAAGATGCGTTCATGAAAGGCGACTCGAGCAAGTACTCCTCATCGACGAAAATTTTAACACATTAAAGTTTGAAATCGATTCATCGGGTACTTGTGACGGTGTGATAACAGAGAATGAAAATGGGGAGGAAAGAAATTCAAACTCACGAGATGAATCATCATTGCATGAAGATTGAGTTTCGAAAGAAATAAGATCATTTTCAATGAAATGTTCTTCTTTGGGAGCCAAAGAAGAAATCATTTCATTGCAAATAGATATAACGTCATTTTCATCCTCACTTTCAATATCTATTACGCAATGGGCAAAGTCGATAATGATTTGTTCCAAAGTAGGCGCAAAGTCGTCATTTGGTTCAAAACATTCCTCTACTTCAAAAGTCTCGGAAGCAAAATCGTCGTCGGATTCAAATAATAAATTCAATTCATGTTCCCACAAACGATTTTCTTCCCGATAAAGATTTTCAATTTTCAAATTTTCAAGCATACGCAAGCCCTCGTCAAAAGCCATAGGCCAAGGCGCGGATACTTGAAAATGGGAGCTTTGAAAATTTCCATCGGACTTAAACTTAAACTCATTATTATAAGAATTTTGAAAACTATTAATATTTGTTTAAAAATTCCTATTATAAGGAATTACAGGCACAAAATCATTATCATCATCCTCAAATTTCCAATAACCCAAGTTTTGACTTTCGTTATACTCGCCCAAAGTCATTTTTGAATTTGTAATTTTTGGGGACTCTAAGTATTGACCGAAAGTCATTGGATTACGAGCATTTTGAGAATTGTAACAATGATTACCAAAAGAATTGGAATAAGACATGCTTACCCCAAAAATGGCTCGAAGTGGCGAATTCCACAAAGTAGATGCGCGCGGGAAATTCAAGCAGTTCTTGGTGCTCAAAGGTAAAAGTCCTACAAAAATGTTAGGCAAAAAATACAAATAGAAAGAAAATACTATGAAATACTAAATCAAATAAAGTCTAAAACAAACTCGTCCCTAGCAACGGCACCATTTGATAGACATGGTTTTGCCGCGGCGCAAGAGTCACTTGCGCACCGGTCATTTTGAATTCGGCTCACCTGAACTATACAAAAACCTAAACTATGACTACACTCTTTTAAGGGAGTATAGCGTTCAGTCCGGGATCCACAAAGACAAGTTGCTAGAATTTAATTGGTTTAATACTTCTAAAATAAAAGTGTAAAAGATAATTTTAATAAAAAGGAAAAGATAATAAACAGAAAATATTAAACTAGGCAAGTGTATTTAAACTACGTTAACAAAGCGAATAAAAACTATAGGTTGCGTCAAATATCCCTCACCCGAGTTAATTAGTATAAAATGTTTACATGGGTCGACGAGTTATTAAGAATGCGTCTCGTTTTGACAGTTAATTAAATCAAGAGTTGTCACACCCCTAAATTCGCATAAAAGTCTAATAAGATTTTGGCATCATCAAATACCCCAGAATTTACGCACGCAAGGTCGTAAGCACGTAGCATAATTGGCATGCCCCGTCAAATATCCTAGGCGTAATGACAAGGACAACCCACTCGAAATAGACTCGTAAAACTCCATCACCATGGCAAAGCAACCAAATCAACCCTAGGTGAGTTCAATCCGACACAACCTAGACTAAACTAGCCACTAAGCATGATAAATAACATAAATAAACCGACTAATTAAATTAAACTAGACTTGAAATATATAAAGCATGAAATAAATCTAGGGCACAAAGCAAGAAAAAGAGGAAGAAGATGAATAGTACAAGGAACTTATATTAATGGTGGATTACACAACAAAAATGAGGAGAGGGAAAACACTTCACAAAAATCCCCAAATGCTTCTAACCTAAAATGAAATATCTCTCAAAAAAAAGCCGACAACATTCTATTAATACCCCAACAAAACCAAGTCAAAAAACCCAAAATAAATCATGTTTTGTCCATATCTGATGGGCATGGTCGACCTCGTGTTTGGGGCCGGTCGACCTCGCTTTTGACAACCCCATTTTCCTCTCCGAACCAATTCTGACGCGTTGCACGAAAATGGCCATAACTCCCTCTTACGAAATCGAAATGATGAGTGGTCGGAACCGAAGAGAAGCTAATTAAATTATCTACATGATTATGTTTTTAAACCCTCAAAATTTTACAATATAAAATTACTAAAATTCCCTTGAAGTAGAAGAAAATAGCGACACCTTCTGAAAATGGCCATAACTTCCTCATTTGGAGTCAGAATGACGCACGGTCAGTGGCCACGGAAAGATAATTTGATGATCTAAATGTTGGTAACTTCATTCCATACAAAATAGTGAGTTTGAAAATATCATATTGCTTTTGAAGTAGCTTTAGATGACGGAACTTCTCTGAAATGCAATCGAACCTCACTTTTAGCGTTCCAATACCTATAAAAGTACAATTAACCCCTTATATATATATATATATATATATCCAAATCCAAGGTTTTATGGTTAATGAGCATAAATATAGGCATTAAGGACCGTAAAAATTCTAGAATGCATAAAGATAAAGGGCGAAAATATGCAATATTCGATACGAATCACACACATTAACAATAAGTTGCAGCTGTAATCTTCGGTAATGGTTGGTCTCTATTTATGGCAACTAATTATACCACGACTTATGCTAAATTCATAGTTTCTAAATTCTAAAACACTTTGATGAATAAAAAGAAAATTTGAGCATATTCGTCATTTGAAGTAACTAAAACACATAATTCTTCATGATTTCTATTTGCAACTAACGTGATCATTCATGGCGTTCCTTTTAACTTAGCATAAAACATAAGATGTGCATCGCAATAAGTGCATTGAGAAAAACTAAATATTAACCAACTTAAGATACAAAGATAAGAAAATGACCCTCCTCGTAACGTCTCAACCTAAAATGGATACTTATCCTAAAGCCCGTGTTTTTAAAACCAAATATCTATCAACAATTTTGGTTAATAAATACATACACAATATAACTATTTGCATTTGTAGACAATTATAATTCAAATAAAACAACCTCGGATACAATAGCACAAATGCACATAGTAAGTTAATAACAAAGTCCTAAAATAAATCATACGAAACAGGAGGTTTTAAACTAGGATAGGAAGGAATTAGTCCAAATTAGCAAAATCCTAAACAACAACGAAATTAAATTAACTCAAACCATTAACTATGTCAAACCCTTAAAATAAATAGCAACAAATTAATTCAACCCATAATCAAAAATAAAGAACAACAAATTGATTCAAGCCCTAAACAACAACAATATAATCCAAGTAACTAAAGTGGCCAAGTGAATGAAAGTGTGTGAGATTTTTTTTAAGGAAATATTAAGGTTTTTTGTCTTCAATTTTAAAACATAAACTTTATACCCTTATAATTATTTATTTATTTTTGAAGTTTTTGGGGTGGGCACTCGACCCCCCCCCCCCACCCCCACACAGTTACCAAATAGCTCCGCCCCTGCGAACAAAATTCAATGGCAATTGAATCACAACAGTTTAATGGTGTTTGTTCGTGAACAAACATGAACGTGGTTATAATAGAAAATGTGTATTAAAAGAAGTCTAGGAATGTCTTTATAGCCACAATTTTTCCTGTATTCTCTCTTCCTCTATCTATCGAGTGTTACTGAGTTTAATCCGAGTGTAAACTTTGAACCAAAAAATTGATATTACTATATTATGTCCCGAGGGAAAATTTCTATTTAGTCCATTGTATACTTATGGTTGAAATTAGAAGGGCAGAAATATTGCTAAAAAAAATATTCGTACAATGTGCTCCGTAACTAGAGGTGGAAAAACTGTCCCAACTAAGCTATAATGCCCAAACATAGCCCGCTCAAAAGAATATGGGGCCCATATTTTTAAACCTCGGGTCAAATTTGGGCTGAGAGAATTACAATTTATGGGCCATTTGATAGCTTAAATGTAGAACACTTGCCCTATAAAATGCAAACAGCTAAATAATAAACCCTTAACATTTGCCCCAATCATCTTTCTCATGCCCTCTCACCAAGTTACAAAAGCAAGAGAGAAAGATACATACATATACGTATATATATAGACACTAATAAACCCCAATTCTATTTTTTACTTAACAGAATCAAAATCTTAAGAAATTTAGCCTTCTTATATAGGTATACACACACACACACACACACACACACACACACACACATATATATATATATATATATATATATATATATATATATAAAGAGAGAGAGAGGGGGGATTAAGTGAGGTCTCCCAATTTGAGGTCCCTGAATGAGGTCTTTTTTTTAAAATAGAAAACAAAATATTTTGGGGCTAATTTTTTTTTTTTATGATTTTTAAACATTTCAGTGGAACTATAAAAAAATAATCACCTCAGAATGAATTTTTTTACTAGTCTAAAAAAATCGGTCAAACTGTGTCAGTTTTTAGGCTGTTAAAAACTGACAAAATTTGACCAATTTTTTTAAACTAGTAAAAAAATTCATTTTGAGGTGATTATTTTTTTATGATTCTACTGAAATGTTTAAAAACCATAAAAAAAATCAGCCCCAAAATATTTTTTTTACTATTTAAAAAAAATGGACCTCATTCAAATCCTCAAATTGGGACCTCACTTGATCCTTTCCCTATATATATATGGAGAGGATCTCTAAAGGATCAAAAAGAAGGACCTAAAAAATGGACCAATTTTTTTAAAATGCTGAAATAATTATTTTGACCTTATTTTTTTTGTGTGGTAATTAAACATTTCAGGGAAGTCCCAAAAACAAAATCAGCTCAAAATAATTTTTTTGCTATTTTAAAAAAATTGGCCAAATACATGTGAGTTTTTAGCACCTTAAAAACTAACATATATTGACCGATTTTTTTAAAATAGCAAAAAACTTTATTTTGAGCTGATTTTGTTTTTGGGACTTCCCTGAAATGTTTAATTATCACACAAAAAATATCAACTCAAAATAATTTTTTTTACCATTTTAAAAAAATAGGTCCCTTTTTTAGGGCCTCTCTTTGAGGTCCATTTTTTATCTTGTCTAAATATATGCGTGTATTCTTCTGCTTTCTCGGCAAACAATCAAAAAATATAAAATCAGTAGAGAATGATCCATTTTGGCATGCCCATTTATGACCCTGACCCACCAAAAATTAACCCAACCCACCTTACTGCTAGTTCTATTTGTAACATTTGGATCGATTACAATTTCTAGTGGTAACATCTGAATCATTATGGTAAGAGAAGAAACAAAAAATTACCTGACTCAATCAGAGAGAGAGACGAGCGACCCGAGCAGTGTGTAACGGAGTGTAACAGAGAGAGACAAGAGAACCAAGCTCTCTGTAACAGAGAGAGAGAGAGAGAGAGAGAGAGAGAGTGAGAGAGATGAGAGAAAGAGAGGCAGGTGTGGGGCGGTATAGAGAGAGGCATGAGAGAGTTTGAGAGTGGGAAATCCCACTTTTTTTTAAATGACTTTTACATATAATTCTAATATATTAGTAATGGATTTTTTCTATTAATAACGGATTTTGTCCATTACAAATGTGTAACGGATAAAATCCGTTACAAATAGGAAAAAAAATCCATTACAATTTTTTTTCTTTTGGCGTAGTGTTACCCTTGGAGAAGCTTAAAATATGGTAGTTTAAATTGATTGTGCCCCTTTTTCTAATACATTGTTGTCCCATTTATGTTGAATATTGCTAGCAAACTAATATGTGGAGTTTTCATGTGATATTAAACAGATTCCTATAGCATAAAAAAACAAGTTTAAAGAGTTTTCATGTACCAACAACCAACACACATCCAATCCATCAACCAGAACTAGAGGAAACCATTCAACCGTCTTTTAATAACGGTGGCCATACAAGAAAGTCTCAATTGTGTTGGATAAAAAACATGGATGACATATTGTTAAGCACACTTATGCAAGAATTACTCTCTATACCTAAGAAAGTTGATAATGGATTCACTGAGACCCAAGTCTTAAAGGTTGTCACTCAAGTACATGAGGAATGTCACATGGCTATTATCGAAAAGAACTTGAGGTTTCGACCGAAAATGATGAAACAACTTTGGCAAGATATCTACGAATTGATCTATGTGAGTGGATTTGGGTGGGATCCAAACACTTGTAAAATCACAGCGAAGACATTTGTGTGGCGAAAATATATTAAGGTGAGTCGAATAGTTTTTTTGCTAATTATATTTGAAATTTGCTCAATATTGCTAAAACTTGGTTGTTGAAATGTGATAATTTATGCTGAAATTTTCTATTTAATGTTGTATTTTGTCGTTTGGTTGCTGAAATTTACTATTTAATCATGAAATTTGTCATTTGGTTGCTGAAAATTTTCATTTGGTTGCTGAAATTTACATTTTAAATTTGCAATTTAATGCTGAAAATTATTGTTTGGTTATTAAAATTTGTTATTTGGGGAATTATACGGCTAAACCAAAAGTTATAAGTTTAAAGATAAGTTGTACCCGCATTTGCCCGACATTGAGGCCCTTTTTTGATATTGAAGGGCAACCAACGATCAGGCAATGATGGGTCATGACATCCCCCAAATCAGTGGTATGTTGAATATTTATTCATTTTATTTTTATTCAAATTTGAATCATCATATCAATATATGTTTATTTATTTTATGTTTTTGGCAAACCCAGGTTTTGTTAACATGTCTGCGGATGAAAATCCACCATCAAGCCCTTCGATCACGTTCAAAGGAAAAAAAATGGAGGAAGCACAACATCTCGTCATAGACGTGCCATGTATGACTCTAATGTTTTTCCATCATTATCGAGTCCTCAAAGAAGTTCGCTATTGCTATGGAAGCCCGTGCAAAAGTCATGGACACAAACGCAAATCAAGTTCACATCAATTGGCAAGAAATAATTGATACGTTAAATGCAATTGACATAAGTAGAGCCGATGTGATATCTTATGGAGAGTTTTGAGAAAGGAAATGCATTGGGATGTGTGTTTCTTGGCATTATTGATGATTAATTTAGGCCTGATTGGGTGTATAATAAATAAGAGCGGAGTCCGCCCACTTATCATTAAAACTTGCTTGCATTGATGACATTAAAACTTATTATGTTTGGTGGATAATTTTTCTTGTAATACTTATTTTTACTTTGAATTGTTAATAATTGAGTTTTAAGACATTAGTTTTGTGTTACTTACATGACATTAAAACTTATTATGTTTATTGGATAAGTGTTTTTTTGTTAATATTTCTTTTTATTTTGAATTGGTATATTGGTGTAGTACCATTAGAAATTCTTATTATGTTCATTATAGAAATTCTTATTATGTTCATTATAGAAATCCTTATTATGTTCATTATAGAAATTCTTATTATGTCTCCTAGCTGAGCAAGAAGCAAAATTCCATCTCTTTGTCCACTGCGGAGGCTGAGTACATAGCCGCCGGGAGTTCTTGCACGCAACTCTTGTGGATGAAGCAAATGCTGGAGGATTATGGGATTTCACAGGACACCATGACCATTTCCTGTGATAATACGAGCGCGATACACATATCCCGCAATTCAGTCCAGCATTCGCACACAAAGCACATCAGGATACGCGAGCACTTTATACGACAGCTTGTTGAGGAGAAAGCCGTATCCCTGAGTTTTGTTCCTACCGACCGTCAGTTAGCCGATATTTTCACGAAGCCTTTAGATGCCCTTAGATTTGAGAGTCTTAGGAAGTCTTTGGGGATTTGCACAGTTGACATAGGGTTGGTCCATGTCTAGAATAGGATGCTTTTTCATGTTCATATCATATGCTTCCTATTGCTAGTTTGTTTTATATGTATCATTGTTTTGTTGTACAGCTATTTCTTTAGTCTTTTGAAAAAATCCAAAAAGATTTTTGTTTTTGTATATAAAAATTTTGAGAAAATCCCAAAAAGATTTTTGTATTTATTTTGCAGCTTTTTATGGATGAACATTAAAGATAGCCAAGTCACAAATTCATTTCATTTATCCATGTGACTGTTTGATAGTGATTTGAGATGCTACATCATTTCATCCATGTTCTTTAGATTGATTGGAGCCTTTGAGATGTGATTAGTGATATCTTTCTACATGTTTGACTCATATCTCCTTTATTGCACACATGCACAGCTATATTTTATTATTGCACTTGTTTATCACATATTGGCTTGAGTGTTTTCATCTCAATTCTGTCTATACAACGTACAATATGTGATTAAACTTGACAAGATTGGAATGCATGTAAAAATCATTTTTGTGAGACTGTGTGTTTGTTTAAGAACGGGGAGGGGCTGCGAAAGATAATTATCACTTCTTTGCGCAAAAGCCACCGTTCAAAAGGACCTAAAAATGGAGGAATTTTATTATCCGGGGTCCAAAGAGGTTAAAAGAGCCCGAAAAAATTGTAAAGGCAATAAAAAGCAATTCATGCCACATATGGGCCACTTAGGTTTCCTCTTCAATTCTCCAAAGTTTGAGAATTTAGAATACCTCTATTCAAAATATAAATCTGAGGGAGTTTGGTTGGAGAATTCAAACGGGTTTGCACTTCCTTGAAAGTCCTAAAAAAGCATGAAATTATTTTGGACGTTATTTGTATGGAAATCATTTGTAGCTTTGATTTGTTGATTTGATTGAGTCAATGTCTCATATTTCCATTTTTTACACCAAAGGAAGACTTTGAGTTCATTCGTTAGGAGTATCTGACATCCATCGTGCACATATGTCATGATTGTATTCATTGATTTTCCTATCGAATTTGATCACACCCATTCATTTACGCTATCATGGACTTGGTTGTTTTGTACTCGTTCATAGTGTGTTTCCTTGTATATATTCTATGTATGAAAAATTTTGAAAAATTCAAAAAAAAATAGTTGTTTATTCCTTGTGACACCCTTGCTTTGATGATTTGATTTATTCCTCTCATTTGTCTATTTGGGGACATCATAAAAAGGGGGAGAAATTTTGGGTGAGTTTTGAAGTTTTTGAGTAGTTTTGGTATCTATATTTATCTCATTTCAAACTCGATACGTCACTTGGTATTCTTCTTTTTCTCATGTGTTGGTACTACATGGATTATCATTTGATTGCACACCCTGATGAGAAAAGCGTTGAGATTCCTGAAGATTCGAAGAGCAAACGATGAAGTCTTATTCAATTGTATCTTTCCAGTTTTGGGTTCATGGAAGGGTAGATTTGTATGGGAATTTTTAGTTGGTTGATAATTCGGATGTTTGTTTTTATGTATGTACCGACATAGACATAGGGGGAGATTTGTAAGGACATTTTTGTCCATTATCATTTGTTATGTCGTACGCCGTTACACCATTGAAGAAATTCAAGATTCATATCGTCATCAACGGATCCGAATATCAAAGAAGAGGAGGATTCAAAATGCTGACAGGCCGGATCGGTCCGCCCAGATAAAATGAACAGATCCGACCCCGGACCGGTCCGCCCCTTTATCGGACCGATCCGCCTGCTGAAAAGCCAGTACTCCCCGGACCGCAAGCGAACCGATGATGCCTAAATTTAAAAGAACCGGTCCGCCTCCTCGGACCGATCCGCCTCAGACTCAGACCGGTCTGCCTGGGATAATCTCAAATAGATCGTGCAGAGATTTTTTAAGCCAAGTTACTCCTTTATAAACCCACTACGGGAAGTGGTTTTACAAGACTTCCATACACGATTTTCAGAGTCCATAAACTCAAAGTCTTCATCTTTTTGAGTTACCAAACTAATGTTTTGATTCACACAAATTTTCAAATCTTTGTGAATCATTTTGAAACCCTAGAACACAAATTCTTTTTGCTGTTCATATCCTTGTGGAGAAGACCGGCCCTCTTCTTCATTGCAGCCCTCCTGGAAAGGGAAACTTCCAGCCGCCGATTACAGATCCGACACCTGAGGGTAATTCTGTGTCACCCTTGTATTTCATTGTAATCCGTGTAAATTGTATTTTACAAAATTATAGTGAAATAAATGGTTTTGCCCCTTTGGGGAATTTTTCTTCATTTGTGTGTGTTTGAATGCTCTTGCTTGCTTTACATCTTATTCAATCACACCTAGATGCATGTTTAGTATTTAATTGGGTTAAACTGTGTTTAATTATATAATTTCTTAATTTGAACGCACGCGCAACTCTTTACAGTTAAGAAATAACATATTCTAATTAAAACTCGGAATACTAATGACCATATTTCGGGGAAGGAATTAAAACTATTAAGTAACCCAAAGGTTAATTAATAATTTCCTTATAGTCTCCCATGTAGTCGTTAGGAGAATCCATTAATGTTTTTAATTAAGAATCATAAGGAGCGCATTATATATTAAATCCTTCAATAATTGGTTTTTATAAGTGTCTTGTCTAGTCCAGTAGTTAATGGGAGTCATGGCATTCACATATCATTATGTAACATGATTCCTTATATGTACTATGACATCGACGACCTTCTTAACTAGGCCATAATCAGGAATTTACATAATCCAATAATAATATATGTACACAGTGGACAACTGAATAGAATAGTCGTAGAAATTTTATTAAGAGCTCAACAAATGTCATAAACAGGCATAATAAATTTGTATCTGAAATAATTAGGAACTATCTTCAAGCCCCATGCTTTCAGTATGTATCTGAAATGTCTTTAGAGGTAGTCCTTTTGTAAAAATATCTGCAACCATGAGAATTATGCCTGTGTGTTCAATGATAAATTTTCCTCTTCTAACATCTTTCTTCAGTGAGAGATATTTAAGATCCATGTGTTTGGATCCCTTAGATATCCTTTCATGCTTGGAGAAAACGATTGTGGCATCATTGTCACAATAAATAGTTAAGGTCTTAGAAATGAAATTCAAAACTCCAAACTCAAAGACAAAATTTCGCAACCATGATCCTTAATTTGTAGTCTCGTAACATGCCACAAATTCAACTTCTACAGTAGATGTGTAGATCAATTCGGACTTCTGAATTTTCCATGATATTAGACCTCCAACTAGGAGATACACATAGCCAAGAGTATAATGTCTAGTGTTAGGACATCCACCAAAATCTGAATCTGAAAACCCAACCATCTGTAAATGAGCTGATTTCCTATATGTGAGCATGTAATTCCTCGTTCCCTTTAAGTATCTCAGTACTTTCTTTGCAGCTTTCCAATGAGCGATTCTTTAGTTACTCTAAAATCTACCCAGCATGCCAATAGCATGGCTAATGTCAGGTCTGGTGCAAACCTGCACATACATCAAATTTCTCACAAGAGAAGCAGAAGGATAATTTTCCATTTCTTTACGTTCCAAGTCATTATGCGGACATTGCCTAAGATTAAGTTTATCCCCTTTTTGCAATGAAACAACACTAGAAAAATATGTCATCATGCCAAATCTCTCTAGAACTTTGTCAATATATGCTTTCTAAGGCATTCTCAAATTCCAAGTGACCTATCACGGAATATTTCAATTCATATCACATAGGAAGCCTCACCCATATTTTTCATTTCAAAATTCTTAGAGAGTTGACCCTTAGTTTAATGTAATAGACCAAGATCGTTGCTGGCTACTAATATGTCATCAACATATAGTACGAAAAATATGAACTTACTCCCACTGATCTTGAGGTATATATATGGATCAACTAAGTTTTCTTTTAAACCAAAGTTTATAATGATTTCATCAAAATTAAATACCATTGCCTCGAAGCTTGTTTCAGACCATATATTGATTTCTTAAGTTTGTAGACCATGTCTCCTTGACCTTCGATTATGAAGTCTTCAGGTTAACGCATATAGACCTCCCCTTATAAGTCTCCATTAAGAAAGACTGTTTTCACATCCATTTGATGTAACTCGAGGTCATAGTGAGCTACTAATACCATGATAATTCTACGAGAATCCTTTCTAGACACAGGAGAAAAAGTCTCAGTATAGTCGATGCCTTCTTTTTTTATTAAAATATTTGGCTACAAGTCGAGATTTATGTCGTTCAATATTGCCATTGCAGTCACGCTTAGTCTTAAAGACCCACTTAATAGTTTTAATTCCTTCCCCGAAATATGATCATTGGTATTTCGATTTTTAATTAAAATGTGTTATTTCTTCACAAAATGGTTCATATTCCAAAAGCGAAATAAATATTAAAAGGAGTTAAAATTTTAATTGAATTTCTACCTTTGATGGACGTTGAAATTAATTGACCTTTGGAATTTAGGCTCTCTCTCCACCTATAAATAGATGTCTTTCTTCCATCTAAAAAGGTATCCACGAAATACACATATGAAGGTTTATAGGCAAGCAGAGATAAGCCAAAATTCTCCATTGAAAGACTGTTAAGGAGGTCAACTAGCGGCAAACAGCGACATCATATCCATGGCGATGAAAGGAAGTATTACATTATCTCTCTTTTCACATACCAATTAGATGAATATCATGGTGTTCACGATCTTAGTATTCATGTAAATAAACTGTTCTTACATGTCGTATCAAAATTGATGTTTAGGAACAAATGATTGTCCAATAAATAGGTTATATATAAATTGTCCTATAACTGTTGATAAACTGTTGTAAATTATTTGTTTTTCATGACTATTAAAAGAGTTTATGTTTTCTGTTTCTTCATAATTCGTTGAAACAATATTGATTCAATATTGTATTTATAGGTCGAAAGAGGCCCTAAATTTCAAATGTCAATTAATCTCAACCGTCCATCAAAAGTAGAAATTTAATTGAAATTTTAACTCCTTTTAATATCCATTTCGATTTTGAAATATGAACCATTTTAATTAGGAAATAACATATTCTAATTAAAAATCGAAATACTAATGACCAAATTTCGGAAAATGAATTAAAATTATTAAGTAACCTAAAGGTTAATTAATAATTTCCTTACAATAACTACATTGTATTTTTTTATTAAATCTAAAAATATGTTGAATTAAATATCAAATATTTTTGTACACTAAATATTAGTTAATTCTAAAAGATAATTTTTTGTTTAGAATTAGTCAAACAATTATTAATGAAGGTAAACTATATGAATATGACCATGAGAGAACTGTGTGCACAAATAAGAGAGTCCTTTTTTTACCCGCTATATGTCAAGCACACATTAAATATTGTTTGTAACGAACCCACACAAACTAAACTATATGCACAAATATTTCAAACCTCGAAATTAGCTCGGATGGCGTTGTCTTGGGAAAGATTGGAAGCTCTAAAACCTTTTAAATTTTGAAATTAAAAACCTTTTACATCGAATCTCCAAAATAGAGAGTCGCGAGAGACTCGTGACTTTGGATACCTCGCCAACCCCAAGGCCAACGCCAAGGCCCCACTTAAATTACCAACGGTAAACAACGGATATTCCTGTAACTCTATATAATCATTTTACTCTTTTCAAAACCCAATAAAGTCACCTTGTCCTTTTGCGTTGTAAAAGTCTTTGCAAAAATATTGTACCATATAAAGAAAGGTAAGTACAACTATTCTCTTACCAAATATGGTACAAATATTTAGTATACCATTTATTTTGACAATAATGATCGATTTATAATTTATGACAGAAAATAAAATAAATGAATAATATTATTTTTTATTATCCAAATAATTTATGACAAAAAAGAAAATAAATAAACAAATGATGCACAGTTGATGCAAATACACAAAACAATTCATCTTACTTCAATTCCTTCAAACAAAATCAACACTATTTTGACAAGATAGTTTTCTGGTTAAAGGCGTTTGTAACATTTCACTTTTTTTTAGTAGAAGAAAGGAAATAACATTATAAGAGCGAAATACAAAAAATGTTTATCACATCTACATAAGGGTGGCAATTTTAGAAACGACATGAAAACATGACACTAAATTGATTCGAAATTGGCATGATATGTCGTGTTCGTGTCGATTTTTTTTTTACATGAAGTCGTGTCGTGTCAAAATTATGAGTCGTGTTATCGTGCCCATCGTATTTTTATTTGGGTTATCGTGTCTATTTATGTTCAATTTAGTGTGAAATTTAAGAAATCGTGTTATTCGTGTCGTGTCGTGTCGTATTGTGTTGTTTATATTCGGGTCGTGTTCATGTCTACTGAAAAAATACGAATTCGTGTGTGTCGTGTTCGAGTCCGAAAAATCCTTGTCGTGTTATGTCGGCGCGAAACACAACCCAAAAACACGAATTGCCACCCCTATAGCCATATAAGAGATTTTAATCCAACCCATAAGTATTAAGAAATAAAAAGCTCCATGCAAGGAGGCCAGAATAGGACTAATTAAAAGCAATTTATTCTCTTTGATTGTCGATCTTTTCCTCATCGATGATCACTTTCAATGATTTTGGAGTTCTAATAGGATGAAGAAACCCTCAGCACAAGGCTTGGCATAATTAGCCAGCCAGTCAGCACATTGGTAAACCTATCTCGAGATGTGTTGCAAGGTCAGGTTCATTTCATGCTTCAGGTCGCGACAGTCTAAAATGATGGAGGAATGAGGATGATTCTCTCAGAATCCTTCATTGATCATGTCCATACCTTACAATCTTACTCTAGTGTCGAATTCATCCAACCTTTGTCTTTCGCCGTGATCGTCCCGTAGAAAATGGCCTCAAGCTCGACACGCATCGGGAAAGATCCAATAATTTGCCCAAAAAAAACAGTGATCCACTCACCGTTGTGGCTACCAACAATGCCTTCGAACGTTCCGACCCTGATATTCTTGTCCTAACCACCATATGTGTTAATCTTCACATTACCTGCACAAGGACATAACTAAGATGTTAGTGATTTTAAAATGGGCCTTCTATGTTTGTTCGGTTTAGTGTATGCTCTCTCAATCTCCTTAGCAAAGTTTACACTAAACTTCACAATCATAGACGACAGAGATTTGTTGGCCTAAAAACGCAAAGGTTTCTAGCTTTCCAAAGGTGCTACCGGGTGAAAATAAACAAGATGACATGGTTATCATTTTTCATGCCATTCGGGATTATTCACTCACAAAAATCATCTGTACCGTCATGGGTAAATAACGAATCAAGGCGCAAACATTCCTATGTTTCTTTGACAATAAAGCACTATTGGAAGACATTCTCCAAATCCTTAATTCTACCACATGTGTTACACCCCTGGGTCACTAGTCATGCCTCTCAATAGGCGGTGTTGGTTAGTGAGGAGTTTACCATGAAGTGTGGTCCACAAGAATGTTTTAAGTTTTGGGGGAATTTTCTTTTTCCAGATTCGCTTCACTCAGTCCGGGCATGTTAAGGTTTCTTCCAACCAGATCTTTGTAGCCAGATTTGATGGTAAACTTACCATCATCGGTGAGTGTCCATACAGGACTATCCTCATGAGGTCTAGTTCTAAAAATATCTGTGTTAGTCACAATATTAACCTCTGAGGGGTGTATTCAGTGGGCAATTATAACCGGATTCCAAGTTTCGTTTTGGTCAAGCAGCACATCCACACCCATTTCCTCATTTTCATTAAACCCTAACGGAGGTATTGATGCGAGGGAAACCGAGTGTTCGTGTAGGGACATTGTCGTTGATTTCGGCTCCCGCTCTACGTGCAAAACCCTAAGATACTACTACACTTCAGAGGCAAGCACAGCGGTAAGTCGGGTATTGTAAGAAATCCACAGGGAGTGATTGAATTTTAGATTTTAATTATTTTAAAACTTCAAGAATATAAGTGTAAAATAAATAAAAGAAAAGGTGATGGTTGGGAAAGGTGACAAAAGGAAAGAATAAGTTACGCTACACAAAAATAAAGCGAGGATCGAGATCGCATTTTACCACACAGATCGAAATAACTACTAATTAGAATTCCGACTCGAAAGCAATTTAACCGAGCATATTCAACTAAGAATAAACATCACACAATAATAACCCAAAGTTGCGAGATTAAATATTTAATCAAAAATGATCACACGCGGATTAAATTTGGATTGTCGCTATAAACACTAAAGTTGCGTGACAAATAAAGTTAAACGCATAACAATTCAACTTTAATACACGCGGTTTCAATCAAACGCAATTTTACACAAAATCCTAACTTTCGAGGTCCAAACCCGTAAATAGCGGAACGAAATCCCGACCCTATTTATCTAGGGGCTAAGCATGAATAAACTTAATTAACATCTAATTAAACTATAAAAGCAATAAATAACAACAAATAAAGATTATCTAGGCAAGAAATATAAATGACATCAATGAAAATAAATAAAATACAACAATATTAATGGTAGGGGTAATGAAAAATCCAACTTACAACACCCAAAAGTTGTCAAACCAAATGGGGAAGAAGAAGAGCTCTCCAAAAAACAAACCCTAAACTAACCTCTCTAAGTGTGAATATGTATATCTCTCAAAATGAGAGGAAGTTGGTATTTATACAAAACTATCCCAATGGAAAACTTGTAAATAGAAAGAAGAAGAAAAACTACAGAGTCGAATCGATTCGCATAGTGCGAATCGATTCGCATAGTGCGAATCGATTCGCTGATAAATATCTTCGAAGCTGCAAAAGGGGCGAATCGATTCGCATAGTCCGAATCGATTCGCTGAATGCAAATGTTTCTACTGTCTCGGGGCGAATCGATTCGCATGGTGCAAATCGATTCGAAAGTTGGAGACCTGACACTTTCACTATAGCGAATCGATTCGGCAAGGGAGAATCGATTCGCTCCCCTATTTTTGCCTTTTTTCTCTTATTTTGGTTGAGATGTCTTTCTCTTCCGCTTGAACTTTTCGTAACTTCTTCGTTAGGGATCGGATTCGCGCACCGTTTGCAGCCACGTGAAGCTTGTTCAGAGGGATTTAACTTTCGTGAAGACATTGGGAAAGTTGTCCAAATTGTGAAATGACTAAATTGCCCTTGCACGTGCGATTGTGTACGGAAGTTAGCCAGAATGCATCCAAACTTCATACTAACCATCCAAATACCTATAAAATCTCAATTAACCCTTGAAAGACATGTTAACATAGAAATCCGAGGTTGTCTGGTTAAAGAGCATAAATATAGGGATTAAGATACCCGAGGGGGCTAATAACGCATAGGTTAACGGTTGAAATACGTAATATTTGCGTCGTATCACACCCCCTAACTTACACATTGCTAGTCCCTAGCAATGAAATAGGAAACAACAAGAACTACAAGTAAACCAAAAACAGGATACAAGCACAAAATGAGATGAAAAATCAATAAAAATATAAGGCCACTTTCGCGGGCGAATGATTGTATTTAGCGTATGCAATAAGCCGTTAAACCCCTAGGTTACGTTAGTGGACGAGTGTCATCTCGTGAGGATTTTCAGGGATGAAACCCACAAACATCATATAGTTTCCTCAAAATATCCCCAACCCAACATGCGACAAACTCAACAACAACAAAAAAGATTTCAAACGTGTTATTAGCATATTGAATGAATTCAAGCTAAAGTCCGTTGTTATTAACAGGTTGAATGCACCTTATGGAATTGAAACTTTAAAAGTGGGAGGGGGGAGAGAATGCATAATATGATTTGGTAAAAACTTAAATAAACCGGATAATTAATATTAAAGCATGCATATATTCAATCCTCAAGGACATTACACTCAACAAATGAAATCACTTGAAATAGGGAGGTAATACACGGTACATGCGGGCATAAAGAGTAAATGTGAATGGAAACTAGGCCGCACACATGTCACAAATGAAGAACGCAATATAAGAAATGAAAAGCTTATAATCTCAATGAAAGATACCGCTCATTAAAGGAGGCGAAATGTATATTCACAGATAAACAAAACTATTTAAACTTTTAAATTAAATTCACCCTAGGATCACATAGGACTTTATAGGGTTGTAATGTAGGTTTAGGTTTAAGGTACAAAATGAAAGGTATATGTACGGATTCTAAGTGTTCGGGGATGAAAACTGGGGATAATGGTAAATAGTGGGAAATATCAAAAATTGGAAAACAAGTTCCAAAACAAGCAATAAATATGACAATGGGAGAGTAATCAAAGCTTATTGAACACTATATACATCGTATACAACTTTCTCTTTTCTTTTCTTATTTTTCTCATGTTTTCTTTTCTTTTCTTTTTCTTTTTTTTTCACTACACTTTCCTCTTTTCTTACTCTTTTCATGCTCAAATTACAACCACACTACAATAACAACATTCAATCCCAAGTATCATTCCAAACAAAGGTATGAAAAGTAATATGTGTGGTTTATAACTCCAATGTGGAGTTGGTTAAGGGATTTGGGGGTTATGAAATGAAGGGCTATATTTGGCCTCAAAGGGGTTGACTAGGGAAAAATAAGGTGAGGTCAAGGCTAATATGGGTGATATAACAAGGATTGCCAATGATCATTTCATAATGTTTACACAATTTTCAAGTCAAAACAATATATGAAAATCATGCTCAAGCAACACATTTCAAGATATAAACTCAATTAATGAATGATCAATGAAAGAATATAGAGATTACCAACGAATTAGCATTTTCAATGAGAAAAGAATATTGTATACACTCACAAATGAAGGTATGTCTCTAATCTCACTCGGCATAAGTATATACAATGCAAAAAAAGATTACCAAGTTATAAAAATCTTTAAACCAAATCAGTATAACAAGGAAAGTGCATATGCTCATGGGATAAAGTTTAATTCATGAAGTTATTCATAATATCAATGATTTGAGGACTAAAGTCTAATAACTTCTAAAATCGAGAACATGCATCATTGAGTTGTCAATTGGATTGGGCATTTATTGAAATTTATCATTGCAAACAAGGCAAAATGCCTAACAAAAGAGAAAAAAGAAAAAAGAAATTAAAATTTTCATTTTTTCATAAAAAGCATGCTTAGTAACTAAATGTGAGCAAATCCATAGAAAAAACAAAGAAATGGGTAAAATATCCTACACCCCCTAACTTAAATGTTGTATTGTCCTCAATGAGCATTAAGAACACAACACCAAAAGAGGAAAAGAACGATATTACTCAAAATTGGAGCGATCTCCATAAGCATGAGTACAATGAAATCTACAAAACAATTTAGTACCGAGCATAGCAAAAACAAATAATAAAAAGTTAACTAATTACACTAGACTAAATTAAAAAGGAAATAAAGAAAATTAAAAAGCTAACTATTTACAATCTACTATTTAGGCTTCACACTAACTATACACTAGAAGTCTAAATAGTTTAGGGTCCACCCAAATAGGGATTTGACTTTGAAAGATCAACGGTGGACCCTCCAAATCGAACATGCTTCCCGAAAAATAATAATTCCGTTTGAAAAACGGAAGGCATGTGTAAGGCGTAAGAAATGAACCATCGTCAATTAAAAATTTGAGAGGGACGATGGGGGATTTGGATAAAATGGGGGACAAGACCACATTGATCTCGGAAAAATCAAAATCACATCCCCAAGATTCTTCAATTGGAAGGGGAGGTGGAGCTAGTGCAAGTGAATATACTATGAGATGAACCATCTCAAAATAACATTCTCGTTCAAGAATTGGGTCAAAGTCCTCAAGACTTTCAATAGATTCTTATGATAAATTTAATTGTTAGGAATAGTAAGGAATAAAGGAAAAGAATGACCATCAACCTCAGTACAATCAGAAGCATTAATAAGAGGTTGAAATCCTAAAGTGCTAAAGCTAGGGTCATTCTCAATGATTTCTTCAATAAAAAGGGGTAGAGGTGAAACGCAAGTTTTAACCTCGACCCGGTTTTGTAAAGAAATAATCTCATCGAGCATGGCATCATTTTCCAATAACCAAGCTTGAGAACTTTCGAATTGGTCATTGATTTCCTTAATCACTAATGCATAATCAAACTCACAAGAAGACATAACATCTTCTTGTGCGGGTTGCTCATTGCTAATGAATTCCCCGCATTCCAAATTATCCTCACAAGGCAATGAGGGATTACTTACATACTCTTGAATTTCACACTCAATGCGCTCATCTTCAAGAATTTGTAGGCATTCTCTCATTGTTTTGGGAGTATAACTTGAAAAACAATTCTCATAACAATTAAGGTTATCTAAAGCGTAATAGCGAGACATTTCAAAGTAGGCAATTCAACAAAAGCAATAAGCGCCAAAATTTCAATTTCTCGAAACAATCTACCACAAGTCAAAAGGAAAGGAGAAATTAAATAATACAAATATGAATGAAAGAAATACTACGAAATAATAAAATAATTACAATCTAAAACACACTCCCCCATAACGGTGCCATTTTATTTTGATGCGAGGGGAACCGAGTGTTCGTGTAGGGACACTGTCGTTCATTTCGGCTCCTGCTCTACATGCAAAAACCTAAGATACGACTAACTTGCAAGGAAGGCACATCGGTAAGTCGGGTATCGTAAGAAATCCACGGGAAGTGATTGAATTTTAGATGTTAATTACTTTAAAACTTAAAGAATAAAAGTTTAAAATAAAGAAAAGAAAAGGTAATGGGTGGCTATGGTGGAAAAAGAAAAGAATAAGCTATGCTACACAAAAGTAAAGCGAGGATCAGGATTGATATGCCCTATTTGTACCCAACTGCTCAGAGACATCAACCTCGGCCAAGGAGATAGCTGAGGATGGAGGGGTCATAGATTGGTAGCCAGCAGTCTCGTCCTAAGCAAGGTCGGCCATGGCCGACGTTACTAGTCTCGCGTTTAGACAGCAGTTGAGATCTTCATGATGTACAGAGGCAGAATACTCAGCAGGCCACCCAAGGTTGACAGCCTCGACTAGGTGCAGGCCGAGGTTACCAGGAAAACTCCATCATCATAACTAGCCTCGGCTATGAATCGATCGAGGTTCCTGCTACGCCACCATTACCTCGGCCCAGGCCGACGTTGCAGTCCCACCAGTCTGACCTCGGCTCTTCCCCTGAGCCAAGGTCACCACTGATCAAGATGTTACCTTACCACACCAACCTCGTCCTCTTTCAGGCCGAGGTTGGGACCAATCACAGATGGCCGAGCTCTTATGCGCATATGTGTGGCTAGGAACACGTGTGCATAAATCAGTTATAACCGAATCATTCCCCTCACGTGAGGGAATATTGAGGTCATCATTATCTACATGAGATCAGCCAGGTGTCATCCTCATACTGGTTCGATCCTCATGCACATTCTCATTGCATGCTTGGGGGGTACACTACACCCCCCAGACACTATATATAGAGGTCATCCTCTACCTTGAAAAGGATTCGAGATTAGCAATCCTAACTAAAACTCTGTCTAAATACACAGTAGAGAGAGAAAGCTTGAGGGATTGTATCTATGGCCATTAGAGCCCTCATACAGTGATACATATCATACACTTGCACAGTGGACGTAGGCCTAATTGGCTGAACCACTTATATTCCGGTGATCCTCCTCTTCTCCTCACCTCCTTCTACTATATGCCTTTATACTGCCATTGTTAACATTGAATTGAGCTTACAAACACCTTGAAGGGTGGTGTTATTTCAAGCATCATAATTTTGGCACCGTCTGTGGGAACAAGAAGCTGTCTCTTCCTCTTTATTCACTTAACCTCACCGGAGACTCTGGTGGTGAACCAAGCCTCACCCCTTGCATGGAGCTATTTCACCATTGAAGGAGGTCCTGTAAGGTATTAAGATCATTTACTAGACCAGCTCTTTTGTACTAACACATGGCACCGGAATTACCACCACTTGTTTCGCCGCCTGGTGCGGGGGGGACTAGCTCCAGCTAGGCACCGTCCCAATACGAAATAGCGGAGGTGGACGCAACCTTGAGGTCTTTGGCTATAACGCAACAAGAAATGCAAGAGGAGTTTGCACAACTCAGCCAAAATATGATGAGGCCACCTGGAGTCTCACCAGAAATGATCACTCCGGAAGCTGTTCAGCCTCATTCTGATGAGAGGGGACCACCCCAGGCACCGCGAAAAGACCAACCTGCAGGCTGCACCCCAGTGGAGGAGGGACGTTGCTGAACCTAGGCACTTGCGCCTGGGGAGGTAAGTAAACCCTTTCCCTGAGGACAGGTATGATAATCTAGAGGCAGAAGATGTTCCGAAAGATTGTTGGGAGCTATATGAGGTTTCAAACAATACGGTTCGTCCTATCCAACGAAGCCAAGGTTATGGGGGAAGAAGAGGTGGAGAAGCCCAACGAGGATCAGCTTTTGATCGACTGAGCAGAGGGTCAGCATTTGAAAGGCTCGGCCTCGTAAATGACCTAAGACAAAGGTTTTCAAGGATGAGAAGTGCAGCTGGCTCACAAAGGGAAGAGAGACAACGACGGCCTCATCAGGGATGAGGAAGAGACCAAGAAGAGGTGAACTGCAGACGTTGTGCCATGGCTAGGGAACCCTCAGTTCACCCCTTAGAGGTGGCTGGGGATAACCTCGGTCAGGCCGACGTTGCAAGACCATGGAAGGACTCCATCCAATGTCTTGAGGACAAGATAGGAGACCTCATCAAAAGTCGGGATCCACTGCAAAGAGGTTTCTCATAGGGCTCTCCGTTCGTAGCTAAGATAGTAAGCTTCCCTACCCCAGCCAAGTTCAAGCCACCCACAGTGACTCCCAAGTATGACGGTAGTACCAATCATATACATCATATTGAGATATACCAGTCGGCGGCGGATATCTACTCGATACCAGATGAGATGAAGTGTTGGGCCTTCTCCGGGACCTTGACGGGAGCTGCGCACATGTGGTTTACTTCTCTTCTGAAGAATTTAGCTGAGAACTTTAAGGGTTCGGCTGAATGGTTCATTCATAATTTCTGCTTTGGGGTAAGACCTCAAAAGAAGACCACCCATCTGTTGTACGTCAAGAAAGGCAAGCATGAGAGACTAAGAGACTACATCGCCAGGTTCAACAAAGAAAAACTTAAAGTTGAAGATTACGAAGAGAATATTACCATGACCGCCCTCACAGGAGGTCTTTAGAAGGGGAAGTTGTTGTGGAAACTTGTAGAAGACCCTCCAAAGTCCATGGTGGAGATATTGGCAACTGCAGGGAAGGTCATGAACGCTGAAAAGGCCATGGCCACTAAGTATGAAGATGAGAACGGTGGTAGCAGTGAAAAGTTCCAAAGAAAGAAGGATGAAAAGAAGAGGTCAGCTGATGATAAGTTTACGCGTCATACCCATCTTATGGTAAGCTGCGAACACATCATCAATGAGATCAAGAATGATCGATCCCGAAGATGGCCAGAGAAGCTGAAGGCTCCTCCACATAAGAGGAACCATAACTTATGGTGTGAATTCCACCAAGACCATGGCCATATAATAAACAAGTGCTTCGCCTTGAAGGATGAGATCGAGAAGATGTTGAAGTCAAGAAAGTTGAGGAAATATATTGATGGCAAAGCTCCCAAAAGGGGAAGAGATGACCCCAAAAATAAGAGGAACGACAGATGTCATGACAGTACCGCAGCAAGAAGAGATGGTGACTCAGATGGAGATGATGAAGACGATCCAGACCTCCCGCCAAAAGATGACAACACCCTAGTGAAGAGGGTTGGTATGATCTCCTTTGGCATTAGCACCATATGCGAAGGACTTGCGGGGGGTGGTTCTGAGGTTGGTGACAGAAAAGCTCATGTGGCAGAGGCCAAATCAGTGACTAAACTTAAAGTGGTAAACCTGACCTCTTTTGAGACCATGCAGAAGAGAAAGAAGGTAGACATGGACACTCTCATAGTTGGGTTATCCCGACTCGACTTCAAAGGCATCCTAGCTCCACATGATGATCCTTTGGTGATCACGATAAGAGTTCATGGATGTGAGGTGCAGAGAATTCTTCTAGATGGAGGAAGTTCGACAGATGTGATATTTTGGCCCTGCTTCAAAAGCCTAGGCCTTAGCAGAGTTAGGCTGGTACCCCATCATCATCCATTAATGGGGTTCAGCAGTAAAAAGGTCCATCCACTGGGAATGTCTGAGATGGATGTATGAATGGGTGATGAGTGGCCTAAGAGGTTAACCCGAAAAATTAATTTTTTTATTATGGACGAAAATGTCTTCTCGGCCTATAACCTCATCATAAGAAGAGTAGACCTTAAGGAGTTTGAAGTCGTGCCGTCGACGGTCCACCAGATGCTAAAATTCTCGATCCCCTATGGGGTAGGGGAAGTGCAGGGTGACCAGACTATAGCACAAGAATTCTACTTTAACTCGACTGAAGAGAGGGAGGCTCATAAGAAAGTAACTACGATATATACCATTGATACACTCAACCCCAGAGATGAAACGAAATTGAAGAAAGGAGAAGCCGCGAAAGAGGTAGAATCCATCGTCCTCAATAAGGACGATCCAGAAAAAACCATCCAGGTCGGTAAAGCTTTAAAAGAAGAAACCAAAGAAGAGCTGATAGACTTATTAAGGAAGAGGCAGAGTGTCTTCGCTTGGAGTCACGCAGACATGACTGGCATCAACCCGGAGGTTATGGTCACAAACTCAATGTGACTAAGGATGCTAAGACGATCAAACAAAGACGAAGAGTTTACTCCAGGGAAAAGTACGACATCATCCGGGAAGAGGTTAGGAAGTTGGAAGAGGCCGAGTTTATCAGGGAAGTCATATATCCGGAATGTCTATCAAACGCAGTCATTGTACCCAAAGCCAACGAAAAATAGAGAATGTGCATAGACTTCATCGACCTGAATAAGTCTTGCCCAAAAGATAACTATCCCTTACCTCGGATAGACCAGATGGTAGATGCAATTGCAAGACATGAGCTCATGAGCTTCATGGACGCATATCAGGCTATAATCAGATCTTCATGGATGCTGAAGACTCATATTACTGACAAAGGGACGTATTGCTACAAGGTGATGCCCTTCGGATTGAAAAATGCAGGGGCAACATATCAACGTCTTGTGAATAAGATGTTCTAAGACCAAATAAGCAAGACTATGGAGGTGTATGTATATGATATGTTGACGAAGAGCTTAAAGTCCTGCACTCATGTGGCAGACCTAGAAAAGACCTTTAATACCATAGACCTGTACAGGATGAAACTCAACTCGGCAAAGTGTGTCTTCGAGGTAGGAGCTGGGAAGTTTCTTGGATTCATCGTCAATCAAAGAGGAATCGAGGTGAACCCTGATAAAATCAAGGTTTTACTTGACATGAAGACACCTAGGAGTATCAAGGACGTTCAGAGGCTCACTGGAAGAGTGGTTGCGCTCAATAAATTTATTTCCAGGGCGACCGACAAGTGTCTTCCATTCTTTAAGGTGATTAGAAAGGCCTTCGAGTGGGACAAAGAGTGTGATGAGGCTTTTGATCAACTTAAGTCATACCTTGGATCTCCCTTGCTCTTATCTCAGCCAATAGTGGGAGAGAGGTTATTTATTTATCTAATGGTCTCTGAATCGGTTATAAGCGTGGCCATTGTATGGGAGGACGTTGGGGTTCAAAGGCCCGTATACTTCAACAGTAAGGCCCTTCATGGATCTGAACATAATTACCCTCGTATGGAAAAGTTAGCCTACGCCTTGATACATGCCTCTAGGAAAATAAAGCCCTACTTCCAAGCCCATTTTATGGTCATCCTCACTGACTCCCCACTAAGACAGGCCCTCTATAAACCTGAGAAGTCTGGAAGATTGATGGCATGGTCCATTGAACTAGGGGAGTATGACCTTACCTATCAGCCTAGGACGACCATCAAAGGGCAGGCACTTGCAGATTTTATCGTCGAGTTCACATGGGAAGGGGCTGAGGTTGAGAATAATCTAGAGACTAGAGAAGGGGAAAACAATAATGTCTTTCGACACCCGGAAGAGGTTATGCCCAGGAGAGCTTAAGATGGAATAGCCGAGAATGAGGAAGACCGGTACCTCTTCTGGCAGGGAATCATGTTGGAAAAGGATTTCTCATCAGACAAAGACATCTGGAACCTCTTCGTCAACGGGTCTTTTTACAAAAGTGGAAGCGGTATGGGCCTAATACTTTCAGACCCGAATGGTACCAACATCGAATATGCCCTTATATTTAACTTTAAGGCGTCAAACAACGAGTCAGAAAATGAGGCCATAATAGCAGGCCTCTCCTTGGCAAGGACCGTTGGTATAAGATGACTAATCCTTCACATTGACTCAAGGTTGGTTGTTAATCAAGTATTATGGGTTTATGTGGCCAAGGACGAAAGGATGGACAAATACCTGAAGAGGGTGAGAACGATACTCGAAGGCTTCGAAGCGGTAAAAATGAAGTGAATACCTCAGCAAAATAATAGTCATGCAGATGCATTAGCAAGGCTAGCTTCGGCAATAAGGATAGATATCAGAAGGATAGTCCCTGTTCAGATATTGCCCAAAGCAACCATTGAATAAGAAGAGGTCAGTAGCCCTTGCCTCAATTTAAACCTAGGGGACTCATGGACGGATCCCCTTGTCAGATATATCAGAGAGGGGGTGCTACTAGAGTCAAAGTTAGAAAGGAGGAAATTAAGGTACAAAGCTGTAAAATTCTCAATAGTAGGAGATGTCCTGTATAGGAAGGGATTCATATTACCTCTCCTCAGATGCGTTCATCCTAGAGAAGTTTCCCTCGTCCTACAGGAGGTACACGAGGGTTCTTGCTCCAGTCACATAGGAGGGAGACCTTTGGAGAAGAGGATTATCACGCAAGGATATTGGTGGCCGACCTTGGCCAAAAATATTGCAGCCTACGTAAAGAGGTGCGACAAATATCAGAGATTCTCCACAATCCCCCATCAACCTCATCATCCCATGACATCTATCAGTTCCCCTTGGTCGTTCACAGTACGGGGAATTGACTTAGTGGGTCCTCTGCCAAGCGCTGTAAATAATTACCGATTTCTGATAGTTGCCATTAATTACTTCTCCAAGTGGGTAGAGGCCGAGCCGATGATCACGATTACAGAGCAGAAGAACTTCCAATTTATTTGGAAAAACATCATATGCAAACATGGCCTCCCGAACAACCTTATCTCGGACAACGGAACCCAGTTCAAAAATTCTTCCTTGGAAAAATACTACGAAAGAGTTGGGATAAAACATTTTTTCTCTTTTCCTGGCTGACCTCAGGCAAACGGTCAGACCGAAGTCACTAACAGGACAATCCTCCACAGGATCAAGAAGAGGTTGGAAGAGGCTAAGGGAATATGGACTGAAAGGGTTTATGCTGTGCTGTGGGCCTATAGAACGACGGCTAGGAAACCAATGGGGGAGACCCCATTTATGTTATCACATGACTCAAGGCCGTCATACCCATAGAGTAGGACTCCCTACCCATAGGGTTCAGACCTATGACCCCGAGAAGAATGGAGAAGAAAGAAGACTCAACCTAGACTTTATTAAGGAGAAAAGGGAAGACGCAAAAATCAGGCAAGCAGCTTACCAACAGAGAACAACAAAGTTCTACAATCAAAGGGTAAAATTAAGGCCCATAGCTGTAGGGGACCTGGTACTGAAGAAGACGTTACAGAAGGCAAACAAGCTTCACCCAAATTGGCATGGTCCTTACAAAGTAATTGAGGAGGTTGCACCAGGAACCTCCAGGCTAGAGAACCTCAAAGGGGAACCTTTTTCCAATCCCTGGAATGCTGATCATCTAAAGAAGTGTTACATATGATGTTGCAAGAGTTTGTGTAAATATATCATCTTATGAAGAGATTGTTAATTAGAAGATCAGTTCCCGTGTCAATACTTGGTTCATTGTGCTTGAATGGAAATACGTTTTATGGGGATAACATCTTAGTTGATGACCTCAGACCTTATAACATCATGATTTGGTGACAAGGTCTGACGTAAGACATCATACTTGGGTGATCTCAGACCCTTAACATCATTAATTTGGTGACAAATTATTTATGAGGGTAACATCTTAGTTAATGACTTCAGACCTTATAACATCTTGATTTGGTGATAAGGTCTGAGGTAAGACATCATACTTGGGTGACCTCAGACCCCTAACATCATGATTTGGTGACAAGGTCTGAGGTCAGGCGTCATACTTGGATGACCTCAGACCTTAAACATCATTAATTTGGCAAAAATTATGTATGAGGGTTACATCCTAAGCTGATGACCTCAGACCTTATAACATCATGATTTGGTGACAAGGTTTGAGGTCAGACGTCATACTTGGATGACCTCAGACCCTTAACATCATTAATTTGGTGACAAATTATTTATGAGGGTAACATCTTAGTTGATGACCTCAGACCTTATAACATCATGATTTGGTGACAAGGTCTGAGGTCATACATCATACTTGGGTGACCCCAGACCCTTAACATCATTAATTTGGTGACAAATTATTTATGAGGGTAACATCTTAGTTTATGACTTCAGACCTTATAACATCTTGATTTGGTGACAAGGTATGAGGTAAGACATCGTATGTGGGTGACCTCAGACCCTTAACATCATTAATTTGGTGATAAATTATTTATGAGGGTAACATCTTAGTTGATGACCTCGGACCTTATAACACATCGCGTGGCAAAAAGAATCATTCAATAAACAATTCTGCAATTGAAGAAGTAAAGCCCTCCTCAGAGGGTGGCAGATTAAAGTTGGGAGTTACAAAATACAAAACAACGGAGTTTGTCAGAGGTTACAAATCTTCAGAGAAATTAAAATTGATAAAAACTTCATAAAGAAATCAAGTGTTTGCAGCCTCAGGGTTAGGTACCACGTCTGCATCTCCCTGGCCGAGGGTGGCAACTTCCACCCGTCGTCTTGAGCACCAACATCTTCAGTCATGGTGTCACCTTGGGGGGCGGTCTCGGTAGGGGCAGCACCTCCCTCCTCCTCAACTTCCTGTAGAGCCTGAGCAAATTTAGGGTCGGCATAACCCAAGCTGATGAAGTCAGATGCTGCAAGGCTCCTTGATTCCTTCTCCTTCATGGCAGCCCATTTGCCAATAGCCTTGACCCCTCTCTCCAAATATTCAAAGCTGACACTGACAAACTCATCAGAGACCTTGTAGTCCTCCAATATCTTCTCGAAGGCATCCTTGACAGCCACATCGACTTTACGTTGAAGAGATTCAGCCTGAGCCTTTAAAGCAGTGTTATGATCTTCCCTCTGCTTGTCCATGTCCTTTCGTATCCCCTTCACTCTAGTTTCAGCCTTCTTCAGAGCAGCCTTCAGACGTTCCACTTCAGCATTTAAAGTGGCCTCAATCTTCTCGGCCTCTTGGCCCTTCTCAATCAGGGGAAGTTTTCCCAAGGTCCAGTTGACATAGTGATGCATAGTGAGAAGACCCTGCAGAACATGTGCAAAGATGTCAGTCTAAGATTTGATATAGTTCGATGCCGATGTTACACTTAAATAATTCAGAAGCAAAGGTTAAAGGTCTTACTTGGATGGAATGGTGGAGGGGGAATTCAACCAGCAGAGGCTTATCCAGTGAGCAGCAGAAGCACTTGTCAAACTCAGTCATGACATCGCCGATAGCATCAAGGGCCTTCAGACTTTGGCCAATGACACTGTCACCAATCTTTAATTGCTCAAGACGAGAAATCAACGCATCCTCAAAAGAAATGGGGATGGTACGATCCCCCCCTTTTTTCTTCTGCCTCTCATTCTCAGAGGCAGGATCAACAGGATTTCTCTTCTTGCTGGCTCCAGCCCTTGAGGTAGATGGAGGGGGAGGAGGAGCATTCAGACCAGCCTTCTTGACAAGCTTCGTTAGACTTGGGGCTGCCATCTCCCACAGTTCGTCAGATATTCCTTTTGGTCTCTCTATAAAATAGAAAGGTCTGAGTTAGAAAATCAGATGTATAAAAATTTAGAGGTATAACTTGTTGAAATAAAAAGCACTTACAAAGTTCTGTTAGAGGACTTCCCCCAAGACCAGTCTCCGAGAGATAGTAGAGGGTCATCAAGTGTTCGAATTTGACAAGCAGACCATGCTACCCCTGATCCTGAAGGTCTTTGACCTTTTAAAGATTATTTAGGCTTAGCCCAGGGTCGGCTCTAGTAGCCATTGTTACCTTTCCCCATCTCAGGGGTATTCTCGGCTCTAATGAGGAAGAGGGGGCACATGGACCAAATTCCCATGGCCCAGATGCAAAGAAGTAACGAGGCTTCCAATTATGGTTTGAGGTTTGTGTGATCTGCAGTATCTTTTTGTTTGACTTTCGAGCTAAAAAATGATAATAGCTTGGATGATTTTTGGCAGATGGGGGGACATAGCACCCTATGAAGACTTGGACTGGAAGGTTTGAGTGATGGACAACCCTCCATAAGACAATAGCTCTAATTATCACCCTCGAGGCATTGGGTGACAACTGGGAAGGAGCCAAGTTGATGTAGGACAATATAGTCCTGATGATGGGATAAATAGGTAGACAAAACCCTAACTTGAACATCTACTCGTACAAGCAGATCTCACCATCTAGGCCGCCGAAAGCCCTTTCTTCCCTCAGAGGTCTCCTGAGTTTTATGGAAGGACTTATGGAATATAGGTGGCCAGAAGGTCGACCTCACTGACAGAACTTTCTATCTTGGCCGCCTCAGAGATGTCAACATCACTCTAAGCACCATCATCATCATCTGGCTCAACGTCGTCCTGAGCAGACGATTGTGGACCTCTTGGAAACCTCTGAGCGAACTCAACTCCTGTGACAGCCGATAGGGGAATGGATTCAAGGATCGGTGGAACAGCCACACTTGGTCCTACAATTTTAACCTTTGAGGAAGAGGTTGATGTGCTTGAACTTTTGTGAGACGAGGCCCGACTGGAAACTTCTACTTGATCAGGGACCGTATCTTATTGAATTGAGAAATCCATGGCCTCTTGAAAAGAATCCACAGACATAGGGTCTGAGGTGGATGACTCAGACTCAGACATTGGAGAGGGTTCAATTGGGTCTTCTGCTAACTTAACTGACTCGGCTGGCTCAAGATATATGACCTTTAGGGGGGTGGAAAGACAGGTCTAAGGGGGAATGCCTCTGCCCTACAAGCTTCCTCTTGGGCTCTTTCTATTTTTCTAATTTTTTCTAAGGTCTTCTCCCTAAGAGAGGGGAATTCTTCTAAGAGTTTGTAAAGGGGTCTGAGCATATGAGGCAAACGCTAGACTTGTGACTCCCCTAAATAACAAACAGGATTGGCAAATGGAATTAAAGATCAAACTATTAAACTTCGAATAAAAACAACCAAGAACAACAAGAACAGTGCCTCCGGAAAACACAAGCAGTCGTCGAAAAACTCATAACTCTCGCCAGAAATTGAAGAGACAAGAATAGAAGGGGCTAAAAAAATAGGAGAGCAAGGTGAAGACGATACCTGAAGACTTTTGGAATGAAGAGAGGTTGAAGAAATACAGAAATCCCAAACAACGAAGCAGCCAAACTTTGTAGAGAGAGAAAGTTGCAGAAATAGCCAATTCAGGAGAAGAAGGGAAATGAGGAAGAAAGAGAAGAAAAATGGGGTTTAAACCCTTAAGTGTGAGTGCACACATCCCAAAGACCATCATTGCCTTAGAGCCCAAAAGACAACCAACATCATCACACTTGTCAGGCACACTTCCAACTCCAATGCCTGACACTTGTCAAGAAAGTATTTAACACCTAAAGAAATTCAACCTCGAACAAACATACCCCTTAGGCACCTGATCACACAGGTAACTAAGGTCTAGGGGGTGATTGATATGCCCTATATGTACCCAACGGCTCAAAGACATCAACCTCGGCCAAGGAGATAGCCGAGGTTGGAGGGGTCATAGATTGGTAGCCAGTAGTCTCGTCCTAAGCAAGGTCGTCCATGGCCAACGTTACTAGTCTCACATTCAGATAACAGTTGAGATCTTCATGATGTACAGAGGCGGACTACTCATCAGGCCACCCAAGGTTGATAACCTCGGCTAGGTGCAGGCCGAGGTTACCAGGACAACTCCATCATCATAACTAGCCTCAGCTATGAATCGACCGAGGTTCCTGCTACGCCATCATTACATCGGCCCAGGCCGACGTTGCAGTCCCACTGGCCTAACCTCGGCTCTTCCCCTGAGCCAAGGTCACCACTGATCAAGATGTTACCTTACCACACCAACCTCGTCCTCTTTCAGTCCGAGGTTGGGACCAATCACAGATGGCCGAGCTCTTATGCGCATATGCGTGGCTAGGAACACGTGTACACAAATCAGTTATAACCGAATCATTCCCCTCACATGAGGGAATATTGAGGTCATCATTATCTACATGAGATCAGCCAGGTGTCATCCTCATACTGGTTCGATCCTCATGCACATGCTCATTGCATGCTTGGGTGGTACACTACACCCCCCAGGCATTATATATAGAGGTCATCCTCTACCTTGAAAAGGATCTGAGATTAGCAACCGTAGCTGAAACTCTGTCTAAATACATAGTAGAGAGAGAAAGCTTGAGAGATTGTATCTATGGCCATTAGAGCCCTCATACAGTGATACATATCATACACTTGCACAGTGGACGTAGGCCTAATTGGCTTAATCACTTATATTCCGGTGATCTTCCTCTTCTCCTCACCTCCTTCTACTATATGCCTTCATATTGCCATTGTTAACATTGAATTGAGCTTACAAACACCTTGAAGTGTGGTGCTATTTTAAGCATCATCAGGGATCGTATTCTACCACACGGATGGAAACAACTATGAATTAGAATTAAGGCTCGAAAGCAATTTAATCGATCATTTTCAATTAAACATAAACATCACACAATAAGGAATTTAACCCAAAGTTACGAGATTAAACATTTAATAAAAAATGATCACACGTGGATTAAATTCGGATTGTCGCTATAAACACTAAAGTTGCGTGGCAAATAAAGTTAAATGCATAACAATCCAACTTTAATACACGCGCTTTCAATTAAACGTAATTTTACACAAAATCCTAACTTTCGAGGAGTTAAGCATGAATAAACTAAATTAACATCTAATTAATCTATAAAAGCAATAAATAACAACAAATAAAGATTATCTAGGCAAGAAATATAAATGATATCAATGGAAATAAAGCAAATACAACAATATTAATGATAGGGGTAATGAAAATTCAACTTACAACACCCAAAAGTTATCAAACCAAATGGGGAAGAAGAAGAGCTCTCCAAAAACCAAACCCTAATTCAACCTATTTAAGTGTGAATATGTATATCTCTCAAAATGAGAGGAAGTTGGTATTTATACAAAAATATCCCAATGGAAAACTTGTAAATAGAAAGAAGAAGAAAAACTATGGGGCCAAATCTATTCGCATGGTGCGAATCAATTTGCTGATAAATATCTTCGAATCTGCAAAAGGAGCGAATCGATTCGCATAGTCCGAATCGATTCGCTGAATGGAAATGTTGCTACTGTATCGGGGCAAATTGATTCGCATGGTGCGAATCAATTCCTAAGTTGGAGACCTGACACTTTCACTATAGTGAATCGATTGTGCAAGGGCGAATCGATTTGCTCCCCTATTTTTGCCTTCTTTCTCCTGTTTTGGTTGAGATGTCTTTCTCTTTCGCTTGAATTTTTCGTAACTTATTCGTTAGGGATCGGATTTGTGCACTGTTTGCTTCCATGAGAAGCTTGTTCAGAGGGATTCAACTTCCGTGAAGACATTAGACTAGTTGCCTAAATTTTGAAATGACTAAATTGCCCTTGCGCGTGCGATTGTGTACAGAACTTCGCCGGAACGCATCCAAACTTCATACTAAGCATCCAAATACTTATAATAGCTCAATTAACCATTGAAAAACCTGTTAACATAGAAATTATAGGTTGTCTGTTTAAAGAGCATAAATATAGGGATTAAGATACTCGAGGGGGCTAATAACACATAGGTTAACGGGTGAAATACACAATATTTGCGTCGTATCAGGTATAAAATGGGTATCCCCGCACCCCCAGTCCGCATATATATATTTATGGATCTTCCATTGCCAACATTCCATTTGATATTTCTATTGAGGATATTTTTGTTATTGTGGATCCCGTGTCAAATGTATGTGGCCTTATTTTTTTGGGACCAAGTTCTCAAGTTAGGGTTCTTAGCATATTTTCTCCTCATAACTTTGACCCATAACGCATTCTTGTCATTTATAAGTATCCACCCAAGTTTGGAAAGCGTGGCCTTATTAACGAGATAAGTTTTTCTAATTTATATCCCACCCCGCTTTTTAGGGCGACAAACGTAAGGGCAACTTTTCTGTCATTGCCCCTAGCATCTAGGACTTGTCTATAGAATCTAGGTTACATAGAGTATGGCATATCCATCTACTTCCGTCATGGTAATTCACGTTCACACGATCAAGAATATGGATCCAAATATCAAGCATCTTCAATATACTCCATGATGTCACGTAATATCGGTATAGTTGTTGCTTTGGTTCGTGGATTTTTTACATAGTATTGGGAGATTTTTATAAAATGATTTTTTACAAAACCAGACAGTTTTTCGAACAGTTTTTTGAACTTAAAAATATTTTGATTTTTTCCTTGCTTCGTTCAAACGAGATGACAATCTCATTGGAATAACTTTGCATGTCATTCAAAGGTTGTTTAGTGCACTATTCAAACGAGGTTCGAATAAGGGCGTACTATTCTAATTTTTTGTACCTCGTTAGAAGCAAAACCTATGTCGTTCAAATGACATCAGCATGTCATTAGAACAAAGTCATAGTTTCGTTCAAACGATCCTACGGCACCTTGAATTTTGTGTCCGCCTATGAATTCCTATTTTCTATAGGTTTTTCATTAAGACTTATCATTTACGAAAACTCAAGAGTTGTTGTAAAAAGTCTTCACTTTTAAGAGGGAAAAACTTCTTTTAATTCACTAAATCTCTCCTATATACTTTTGTGAATCATCTTTGAAACCGAAAACACTTTTGTATTGAAGTTACTCTTATAGAGAAGTAGTCTCTACTATTGTTCTTGTTATTCTTGCGGGAATCATTGCTGAAGGAATGATGCGGTCTTTGTGAGTTCTTGCAGAAATTCATTATTAAAGAAGACAAAGATCATTCGCCAGAGATTCGTCAGGCTGTATTTCTATATTGTGATTGTAAGTTGCGATTTACAAACTATAGTGAAATAAAAGATTTTCCCTGAGGTTTTTTTTCTTAAAATTCTATTTTCATTACATTCTTGGTTTGGTTTATGTTTTGAATCACATAGTTGCATTATTCTAGGGTTATATGAATTAAAATTTGTTTGTGGGATTAGCATCCAATTAAATAAGTTTACTCCACTAGAGAATAGCGCACTCTCAAATTGGTATCAAAGCAGGTTTCACCAAACTATTATGATATCCTTTTTACGCAAAAAAAAATTTGTGATATCAATTGTTTTGAAAATTTGATTTCTAAAAATCACAAATTTGTCTATGGATAATTTATATAATCGAATGTCTGTCTTTGATGGAACAAATTATGCATATTGGAAGGACCGTATGAGATCTTGTTTAAAAGCTATTGAAAAAAGAGTTTATCTTATTTGTGAAAGAGGGTGGAATCTTCCCACTATCACAGTTGGGAATGACATTAATCCCAAACTTATTTCTGACTGGACTAATGATGAGTTTAAATGGAGTACCTACAAATTCCATAGCCTTAGTGTTATTTATGAAGTCATCACCCTTGATGATTTATGTTACATCATGACGTGCACCACGTCTAAGGAAATATAGGATACCCTCTAGTTGACACATGAGGGTACCAATGCTGTCAAGGCATCTAAGATTCAAAATTTGACCACCCAATTTGAGACCATCACTATGTTAGAGTCCTAGAGTTTTGATGAATTTTATGCTAGATTTTTAGACATTTTTAACATTAGTTTTAATTTGGGTGAGAAAATTGAGGAGTCGAGATTTGTGTAAAAGATTTTGAGGTCACTCCCGTTCCAATTTATTCCTAAGATCACCGTGCTTAACTCTTTAGGGGTCTTATACACTCGTAGGTTAGAATAACTCGTATAAGACCTTAAAACTTATGAAATCGACATGTTATCCAAAACCATTAAGCCTAAGGATAAAGGGGTAGCTTTAGAGACTCAAATTAAGAAAAAGAAGAAAGAAAGTTTGTGAGTCTGATTATGATTCTGAGGGAGAATGTGATTTCGATGACTTAGCCTTATTTCTGAAATTTTTTAAAAATTTTCTCAAATTTTTCAAAAATAATTCTTCCAATAAAAAGATTTGTGAGAAAAGAAAAAACAAGAATGAGGTCAATGATAGCGGTGAGAAAGAGGATGGTATAAGGTGTTTTGAGTATGAGGGAAAATGGCACAAGGCATTTGAGTGTCCCATTATGCTAAAAAGAAAGGGCAAAAAGATAACAAATAAAGCCACTCTTAGCCATAGTAACATCGAGTCTGTTGATCCAGGGAGAGAATCACAACATTAAAAATGCGTTACTTTCATGGCTAGTCACGTGATCACTTATAGTTTGTCCCAAGAGGATGAGGACACATGTAAACGTGAGAGCCTAGATGGTGTTTCGAGCCATTCAAGTGAGTGTGAGGATGAGATTAAAAGTGAGGTAGATGGTGATCTCCAAAAAACATTTAGTGATTTATACATCGACATATTAAGGATGAAAAATATGAATAAGGAGTTTTTTATTAGGGTGTTAGATTTGGAGAGAGAGAGAGAGAGAGAGAGAGAGAACTTTTGAGGGTGTGTGAGGCATCGGCGAGTCAACTCTAGAAGGTGAAGTTTTCTTTATGTGAGAAATTGATCATCTTAGTTCGGGAAAAGAGTGATTTGATCAACACTTTGGCTAGTCTTATGGAAGATCTTCAAATTTCATTGGAGACTCGTGAGAAACTTGAAGCCCGTATATCCCAACTCGAGAGAGATTTCGATTGTGCTCGGGAGGTCAAAATTACTTTATAGGATACATCTAAGAAGGTTGAAAAGATGGTTCTCGATCCCACTTTGGATAATGTTGAGAGGCTAGGAATAGGTTATGGCGGTGCATCCATGTCCCATATTGCACCCAAGCCGATTTCTGAGTTTGAGATAGATCCTTATGGCTCTCGACCTAACCCACCTCGGCGTACGATTCCATGTAAGAGAGAACGTCCTAGATATTTTGAGAGAGGTGGTCCTAAGCTCGTATATGTTTATTCTCGTTGTAAGAAAAGAGGACACCTTAGGGAATTTTATTTTAAGTTGGGTAGTGTGTCTTATAGGTATCTTTCGCGATATGATACAACACGTGTTGCCACATGCACTCTCACATATATTACTTTGCATGCTCGCGCACATCATATGAGAGATTTTGAACTTTTTCGAGAGCAAGTTGAGTATTTAGTCAAAACTTCACATGATTTGATGGATTTTTTCATAGGATGTCGTATCCTTCGGATCTAATGATTGATGATGAGACTTGTTTGCTAGCATAGGATTCCTTTCATGTTTATATCATTCATACATATTTCTAGATTGTACTATTATTGTATCTATAGGTTTGTTTTGCTATATTTTTCAAAAAATCCAAAACGAGTTTTATTTTTCTTGAGAAATTTTGGAAAAATATAAAAATATTTTCGGTTTCTTTTTAAGAAAAAGTCAAAAAGATTTTATTTTTGATAAATTTTTTAAAAAAATCCAAAAAAAGTTTTGTATTTTTTTTACACCAATGATAGCGGGGAGAACGAATTATCGGTAAGTGAGAGTTCGATTTAAGGGGGATAATTTATTTTATTTATGAGTTTAATCTTATTTCAAACTCGATACGTCATGAGGTATATTTCTTTGCTATTGTGCATAGGTACACTTTAATGATCATATGCAAAGTACACGTAAGATAAAGATTACAAAAAGAAGATCAAGAAAAAGAAAGAGAATTGAAGATTTGAAGATTTTGAAAGTTGAAGATTTCAAAGACTTGCACATCTTTAGTATCTTTCCATTTTTGGGTTTCTGGGAGGGTATTAGATTTGTATACGATTTTTGTATGTTTGGATAACTCGAATTTTTTATTTTCTATCAAAATAGCCATAGGGGGAGATTTGTAAGGGCAACTTTTCTTCCATTCCCCCTAGCATCTAGGACTTGTCCATAGAATTTACGTTACATTGAGTATGGCATATCCCATTACTTTCGTCATGGTACTTCACATTCACATGATCAAGAAGACGGAACCAAATATCAAGCATCTTCAACATACTCAATGACATCACGTAATATCGGTATAGTTGTTGCTTTGGTTTTCATGGATTTTTTTACATAGTATTGGGATATTTTTATAAAAGGATTTTTAATAAAATGAGGCAGTTTTTCGAACAGATTTTTGAACTTACAAATATTTTAATTTTTTCCTTGCTTCGTTCAAGCAAGATAGCAACCTTGTTAAAAGGACTTTTCATGTTGTTCAAAGGTCATTTGATACTGTTCAAACGAGGTTCGAACGAGGGTGTATTGTTCTGATTTTTTACATCTCGTTAGAACTAAAACCTATGTCATTCAAACGACCCTATGTCGCCTCGAATTTTGTGTCAGCCTATAAAGTCCTATTTTCTGTAGGTTTTTTATTAAGACTTTTCATTAATGAAAACTGCAGACCTGCTGCAAAAAGTCTTCAATTTTAAATGGAAAAAACTTCTTTTGATTCACTCAATCTCTCTTATATACTTTTGAGCATCATCTCTTAAACCCAAAATACTTTTTTTATTAAAGTTACTCTTGTATAGAAGGAGTCACTACTATTGTTCTTGTGATTCTTACAGGAATTATTGGTGAAGGAATGTTGTGGTATTTGTGAGTTCTTGCAGGAATTTGTTGAAGAAAATAAAGGTCACCTGTGGGAGATTCGTCGGGTGTATTTCTCTATTGTGATTTTAAGTTGCGATTTACAAATTATAGTGAAATAAAATATTTTTCCCTGAGGTTTTTTTTCCTGAAATTATGTTTTGAATCACATAGTTGCATGATTCTAGGATTAAAGGAATTACAATTTGTTTGTGGGATTGACATCTATTTAAATAAGTTTAGTCCATTAGAGAATAGCGGACTCTCAGCAGACAATGTCCCATTTGACCACGTGAACTTTCTTTTGTGTATCGTTGTCACCCCAAAGGAGATTACGATTTATTCTGTCTATCTCCTCATAGACACTAGGATTGAATGGGATGGTTTGCATGGTATAGCTTGGTATAGCTAAGGTGTTCGATTGGATTAGCGTAGCTCTACCAACTATGGAAAGTAAATTAGATTTCCACCAATCTAGTTTTTTCTTCACTTTATCAAGGATATCTTTAAATGTATTTCCTCACACACGGCCCCTTAAGAGAGGGATTCCCAAGTATTTAACGAGGTCATTTATGAGTCCCATATCACATATGTGGGCAAAGTCCAAAGCCTCCCTTTTACGGATATTTGGAGAAGCAAACATTTTGGACTTATAAAAATTTATAGATTGGTCGGAGATGCGACAAAAATCTTTTAAGGTCTCCATAACCGAATAACACACAGAGTTGGAAGCCTCAGTAAACAAAACAAGATGGTCAGCAAAGATAAGATGGGATACGGGGGCCCCAGAAAGGCTCTTATTCCATACCATTCCTTGTTATTGACTTTCTTCATAATACTACCGGAACTCCATTCAAAGGACAAAAAGATATGGTAAATAAGGTCTCCTTGGCGTAGGCCCCTGGCAGGTTTGAAGGATGGGAGTGAGTTTCTGTTCCAAAGGATAGAAGTTGAAGTGAAATTGACACAGATCATGATTAGATTAATCATATTTGTGCTAAAATAAAAAGCATGGAGGACCATTCTGGTGAAATCCCAACTCACTTTATCATAGACTTTCTCAAAGTCAATTCTAAAAATCAAATCACCCTTTTTACCATGTTTATTGTAGAGGGTGTGAAGGATTTCTTTGGTGATTATAATGTTATCCGTCGCGTGTCTTGCTGGGAGAAATCTAGCTTGATAGGGGTTGATAATTCTCATGAATATGGGTCTAATTTTTATCATAATCACTTTAGACAAAATCTTATAAGTAACGTTGCATAAAGTGATGGGACAAAATTTACTAATATTCTCTGGGTTATCAAGCTTAGGTTTGAGGGTGATGTGGCTAGTGTTCATATGGGCTGAAATTTGACCCATAATGAAACATAATTTGACAATTCTTCAAGGCTAGGGGCAGTAATATCCCAATATTTTTTAAACAACATGGATTGAATACCATCAGGACCAGGGGCTTTAAGGGGTTTCATGTTGAAAAGGGCCCTTTTAATTTCACACAAAGTTATATTGTAGTTCATTCTCAATTTATCCATGTTACTTATTTTGGGCAATATGTTGGGATTGAAATAATCTTCATTTTCATGAATATTCAAAGCCGAGAATGGTTTGGTAAAGTAATCATTAATGTCGTTGCCTGTAGTCATAAGATCATTAGACCACTCTCCATAAATGTGCAGTCTGTCAATTTTATTCCTTCTTCTTCTTCTAATGATGATGAAGGTATGAAAGAATTTAATGTTATCTTCTCCCTCCACCAACCATTGAATTCTAGATTTTTTTTTCCAATAAAGTTCCTCATCCTTGAGGATGTCATTATATTCGTAACTAAGTTCATTTTTTAGGATGTCCAGATTGTGAGAGAATTTGTTTTGTTGAGCAATTTGGATCCCTTTAAGACGGTTAAGAAGACTTTTTTTTTTATGTTACCATACATGTTATTGTTCCAATAATTAGAATTTTTTAGGAATATATTAATATTATAATCAATATTAAAAGAATTTTGCCAACTAAGGTTCACTTAATCATCAAAATCTTCCCTCTTAAACAAACTAGCAAGGAGCCTAAATAGTTTAATAGGGGTTCTGGGAAAGAATTTACCTTAGGTGTAGATGAGCATGGGGATGTAATCTGAGGCCATTCACTTACTTAAAATGGGACGTTTAATTTGTTATCTTTTTTTTTCTTTTTTCATAGATCTAGTGCCTATAATATTTAAGTAACCAAAACAATTCTATTTCTAAATCATTACTTCAATTATATATATTATCTTTCACACCACCCCTAGTTCAAGTACCTCTCTCTCATCTCTCTCACGCATTTCATAAAAACCTATCATTGAGAATTTTTTAGCATCGTTAAGCACTTCCTATCTCCGATGTTGACCTCTCCCTCACAGTCCAACACAATTTATTTATGTTTCAAACATCCGAAGGTGGGAAATCCAAATCTGTAAAAAAAAACTAGTAGATTTTAACATTTGCCATAGATTCCATAGAATAAACTCTTGCTCACAAAATTTCTTCACGACTATTTAAAAAAAATTCTTCTGAAGAGGTTATCAAAGGAAACTTCGAATTTTTTTAGGCTTTTCTTTCTTTTAAATATTCTTTACCACAAAAAATATCTATAAGCATATGCCACATTTATAAATAATATTTTTTTCTTTTTTTAATAATTTTTTTCATTATCTGTATGATTTGAAATAAGTTGTTGAATTAGGTAATTGTTTGAAGTACAGATTTTGTTATGGTTAAGTGCGTTTCATATAATATTTTCTTTGTAGATTGCAAATACTTACAATACATATTCAAATTTTCAATACAAGGTGCATAAATAAATGAGCAATATTTTATTGTGCTTATTAATTTTGTAGTAAATTTTTTTGCAAATTTGAGTTTGCAATTGGCAATTTGGATGATCGGAAATGAGGTATAGTGTGAAATGTTGCTCCAATAATATTAGTGTTGTGAAATAAAAAAATCTAATAATTACAAATTTAAATTTTCATCCAGTGACTAAATCTTCGATGACTGGAGCTCAGAGTTGTGGCGACTAGAGGCATAAAGATCCGATGAACGGAAGCCTAGAGGGTCGGTGGGTGAAATCAAATTTATAAATCTTTAACATAAGGGTAAATATTATATTGTTAGAAAAATAAGAATAACTTTTATTTATGAAAAAATGGGAACTGATTTTATAGAGGAAAGGTTAGTTATCCATAACCTATAACAGAAAATCTTATATGTACTAATTCTTAATTATTAATAGAAGGGTATAATTAGCATTTAAAAAATAAAATCACGACTATTATTATTTTTTAAAAAAAAAGAAGAAGTTAAAAGTCATGTATCCATAACCAACATTATTATAAGTCCTAAAAGTTGATAATCTATTTTGACAATGCATTAACTTTTCTTTTTTCATGCTAACTCCATATATAAGACCATGCCCAAAGCATTTGGACAAAATAACATACTATTATCAATATATTTGTTAGAAATGACACTTCAAAGCATTAAGATAAATAACATTTTATTAAAAATATGAAGAATTTGAGAACAAAATCCTCTTTATTTTTTTTTTCTTTATTACGTTCGTAATTACCTCATTTTAAACTTGACACCTTTTTTAAAATTGACTTTGAATTTGGTACCTTTTTCATTGAGCTTTTATTATACTTAACGGTCATCTGTCTTGCATGCAACTTGTGAAATAAAAGTAAAAAAATAAAATATAAAATATAAAAGAAAAACAGAAAAACAGAAAAAGTTAAAAATAAAAAGGAATAAGAAAAACCAAATTGTCTTTACCCTAACCCACCAAACCTGGTTTCCCTCGCACCATGTCAACTCCTACCACCACCAATCTCCCCCACCCCACTATCCCCCTATATATATACATATATATTGGTTTTCAAGTGATTTTGGTTTTGAAATCGTTTTGGGTTTCTAATTTTATTTTTTATTTTGAAAATCGATTTTGGTTTGTGATTTTGGTTTTGACTATTGAATTGGAGAGATAGACGAGTTCAAACAAAGTTTGATTGAGTGAAGGGGTGGTTGGCTATCGAGGGGGAGTAGGAGTGATGGGGGGCTTGCAGAGGGGTGTTGGGGCTTGTGTTTTAATAGTTTGAGGAACGGTGTTATCGGGTGAGGGATGAGGGAGGGGTTGGAGTTGTCGAGTCTAGGGGTGAGGGATGAGGATGAGGAGTGATGGGGTTGGGCATTGGGAGGGTGGGGTGGGGGATGGAGGTTGTCGGACGGTCGGGTTTGGAGGGTGGGGGGTTGTTGACAATTACGACTGAGGGTTATTTTTTCTTCTTTTCTATTAATTATTTTTATTCTACAAGTCATGTACAAGCCACATAACTGTTAAGTCTAACATCATATTAATGAAGAATGTACTAAATTAAAAGTTAATTATAAAAAAAGTACCAAACTCAAAATTGTGAAATTATGGACTTATTTAATTAAAAATAAAATTTTTGAACAACTCCTACAAATCTACGACACTCCAAATGTCGCACCAATGGGTTCCGTGATAGTTGGTGTGCTATGAAAGATATTCCCTAATTTTTAATTAGAAAAAACAAAAATGAATCAAATAATGTTGACTATATAAATAAATGTTAGTTGAATCGAGAAACTATTTCATTTTACATTAATAACGTAGTTGATTAAATAATAAATATAACATTTAGACACTAGGAATATTTAAAAAAAATATGACATAAACAATTTTTATAGATAAAATTTATATTTAAAAAAATCACTCACTTGGGAAATCAAATGATTTTTATCAATGATTTTTTTAACTTTTCAGTATGCGAGTGGACGGAGTCCAATTGGAGCATTCGTGGTTCACTATTTCTTCTTCCTAATTTCTTTTAATCACCCGTTATTTTCTAGGACGGTTCTTAGTTTTTCCTCTAATAAGTACAACTTAATTTGATCCTCTACAACACACGATTGAGCCAGGGACTCCATGCACAAGCTCAAATTATTTGAAGAGTTAAAAAAATAATGACAAAGATATTATCAACCTTTCTCTTGTCTTTCATGGAATTTCTTCCAATTTGTTACTTATACCTTGGTTGGCTAAACGTGGGTAGGGAGTTATCACTCAATATCATGTTATCCATAGAAAAAACATAACACTCGTCGACAAGTTGCTGAAGATAAACTAGGCTTGGAGTAGATATGTATAGTCACACATGATGCTCACGTGATCCTATCGTTGTTATTCAAAATGCACTGTATTTGGATCTCATAGTTACATTTTGAAGTGTCATTTAAAGCAAGGTATCACTTTATGAACCTAAAAGGCTCATTTGTCTCCACGTAGTATGTCTGATAAATATTGAAAAATTTATGACTGTTGGTGTGGTTGTTGTATAATTCTCGTTCTATAATCGCAGCACTGGCCAGTAATTTTCTCACTATACGAACCCGCGGTCCATTTTAGTATTCACAACATTGGGTCTCATTTTTAAATTTGTGCAAAAAATTATATATGAAAAGAAAAATGCCCCTATATGGGGTGTGTGCTTAAGCAGGGATGGTATTGGAAATAAAAAATCTTTTTTTTTAATTTTTTTTTAAGATCAAAACTTTAACAGATAAACCCAATAAAACTTTACACCTATTTCAAATCGATTTGTAGACATAAACTAATTTATCCAATTTTATCTTTTTAGCCTAAACCATGCATCTAGGTGATAGCATATGAAATAAATAAACTAATCGCACAAGACACCGATGTACGAGGAAAACACGCATTGGAAAAAAAATTTGATGGCTCATCTACGTAATTCATTATGATACGAAATTACACAAGACGATAGATGACTTACTCAATGACTCGATCCCCATAAATATTGATGCATCTTCAATCTTTAACCGCTCATCCACAGTGCAACGTAGGAATTTATCCACGCAAATTCCACAACGTGTGAGTCCACATATGCCTCGGTATCCACCGATCCAAACTCAGCAACCGTCTACGGATTGGAACACAAAATTCTCTGCTTCTTTAACGCAACATAGCAAATACAGAATCCGCTGCAATGAAACAATTCTCACAAAGATATGGAGAATAAACTTCGTGCCTAAAACAAGATCTTTAAAGCATGTGAAAGATGAATCTTGGATCCTAAACTTATTGGGTGAAAACGAGGGTTCTGAAAAAATATTTGGAAGAATTTTATCACAAAATAACTCTCAAAAGGATCTCTTAAAAGTCTAATCCACGTCTTTATTTATGTGAAAGTTGTTATAAAAGGATAGGGATTAAAGATATGGAAAGATTTATTTTAAAAAATAAAATTACTAGTACTCGTTCGAACGAACAGACTTCTCGTTCGAACGAAGTACCCATTCTCGTTCGAACAGCTTTCAATGAAACTTTGAACAAAATTTCAGAGCGTACCCAAAGTCAACGTTCCAAATCTCATTATAACGACCAACGCAAACTTGTTCGAACAACATTTCAAGTCGTTCTAATGAAACTACAAAATTTTCAAAAATAATCTTTTAAAACATCTTAAAAAATTCTAACACCCAATAATAAAATATTCAAGGCTCAAAAAAATATGCATTCCTACCTGAGAGATCTTCGGGGCTTGAAGATGAAAACGAGCACGAAACATGGTACGATAATATAATCTCTAAAGCTTTGTCGCTACGTCTTCATCCAAACATATCAAATACTTGAAGGGAAAACACCAACCCTAACCTATAACTCAAAATGTTTTATCCGGAATTAATCCAATACATAAAAATTAACTCAATTAAAAATTTATCCTTACAAATCGCCCTCTTTGGCTATTCCGGGACAAAACCAAAATAAAAATTCTATGGGCCATAAAGCTCTAAAAAAAACTCAATCCCCAACCCCAAAAGAAAAAAGTACAAACGCTCAATAAACACAAACTCTGAGTAGCTTTTCTCGCTTGAAAACTTTGCGCATGATGAAAACCTATACACTTAAACACACATTTAAATGCAGAGAGAATATAACAAGTATAAATTCGTATAAGAATAAATTCGTACAATGTCTAAAATAATTTCAACCTAGGTAAGATGTGTCCCCCTAAGATAAAGATATCTTAAACATGAAAGGAAAGATATGATTTCTCCCCTTTTTTGTTCAGGAATAGACAAAGCAAGAAATCATAAAATTATTTCTCCCCCATAAACCAAATCTCCCCCTAAATGTGTGAACATATGATACCAAGAGAAATAGGGAGGAATGAATATAATCACGCAACGGTGTAAAGTGAAACAAATACAACATGGTAACACAAGCACATATAATCCAAACAATGAGAAAGAAAATATCAATAACGATTCAAAAACATACCAATATGAATAATCAATGAAGTATGATACAAATTTGAAATTTGAATTTTCAATGCACACAATAAGATATACCAATATGATTATATAACATGCCAAATATAATTGAATGATAAAGCATATGACAAACATGGACTAAATGCAAATGCAAAGACTCAAAACAATATCGTGTATACTTATACAAAATATACCACTGAAATAACGACACATATATATAGGTATAAAACCCCAAAAATTTGACACAAACACATAAGATTTACACACTAGCATAGTATTGATGTGTCTAAACATGTGGAATAGAATGAATGGTTATGAACTGGATATAAATGAATTAAGACCCAAACACTAAAATATATTCAATAATAACTAAGATTTAGCCTCAAGTGATAAGATAAAGTTAACCCTATGAACAAACTAGAAGAATGCACATAAGCCTAGAACATAAATGAATCTACACATCAATAGTTTCATGTAAAAATAAGCATAAATAGGATTCATTGTACAAACCCATTAATCTTCAACTATAACACCCTCAAAAGATAAACATATATCATATTTTCTTTTCTCTCAATTATTTCGAAGCTATCAATTTTCAAAATAAACTAAACTAAACATATTAACCTTGGGCAATTTTTTATTTTTATTGCGTTTAATCTTTTTTATTAGGCTCTTGCCAATGGTGGCTTTCTTGCAAAGGAGATTTGCTCCTTTCGTAGCCCTTTTTTGTGCACCCTCATATTTTTTTTAATACTAATCAATCATTCTCACGAGAAATAATTTTTATGTGCACAAAATTCCCCATAGTCACAAAATATGTAGATGACAAAATTAATGGGAGAACATGTCACAAAGTCCAAATATACATATGAAATTAACGTTCAAAAAGCTCATGTATGTGTATGAGGAGGCATATACAAATTTGAATCCATAAAGCAAATCAAAGTCAAAATAACTCCATGCAAGCATGATTAGGAATAATTTAGTTAACAATCATAATCAAATGTCCTAGTCACATGGATAGCACGAAATGAATTGAATTCAAATACACCAATATGCCACACAAAATGTGTAAAACTAAAATACAAAAAAACAAAAAATATTTTTAAGTTTTTATACATTTAAAGAAAATTAATTTGAAAATAAACTAACTTAAAAGACAAACAAAATCTTTTAGTATTTTTTAATATGGCTTAATAAATGAAAAATAAAATATAAAAGACTCAAACAATATACAACTAGTATGCATATATATATATATATATATATATCATAAAGCAGAAATGCTAGTATATGCAAGCATGCAAGCAATCACCCATAAGATATAGCATGTGAAAAGTCATGTGCAAACATGCGAGAATCAATCAGTCTAACATTTAGCACTTCTAAAATTAGTTTTCGAACCCAAATAGATAAATGCTTAATGCTTGGGGTTTTGGAAACCAAGGGGACACTAAACTTCAACTTCCTAGGGTCTTTTCTAAAATCATAGCAAAAATGCCTAAGGTGATCTTTCCTACTGCAGTGTGTGCAAGTGTAGAAAGCGGGACCTTTTGGTTGACCTTTTATAACACCCTGGGATGTGATTTACCCTCTAACACAAATGATGGTCTTGGTTTTAGCAGTGAAAGAATTCAAATTATCAAAGCCAATACTAACACTAAAAACACTATTTTTCCCTTAGATCATCTTTTAACTTTAAAATCGTAGACTCGAGCAAAGAATTATAATCTTCAAGTAATAGGGACTCCTTATTTAAATTTTTAATCATTCCTATAAGGTTATATCGTTCCCCCTCAATTCAAGCAAAATTATCCCTAAGAGTATTCTCACTTACTTTCAAATCATTAATAAATTTATCATTATCCTCATTGGCACATAAACAAACCCTAGAAATTTTAGAGTCCTCTAATTCTTTCTCTAAAAGCTGGACTCTGTCCTCACTCTCTTTCTTGGACACTTCTAAAGTTGTAAAAATATAGTTCATGTCCACAAGCTTCTCACGAATGATATCCCTATTGACGCGACTCAAAATGTGTCTCTAGTGTGTGCTAATATTGACTCAAGTGTAATTCGGTTGCGTAAGTAATAATCCGAGCAAGTCGGGTATCGAACTCAGGGAATAGGATGAATAACGTGACAACAAATAGGAAAGACAAATAACTTCACACTTGACTCAGAGAAAGAAAGGAAAATATGATTATTTGGGGGAAAATACTATCAACGAATGCAAATTGATTACTATTATGAACTAATTACACATGGAAGAATAAATATTTGATTTTAGATCTATGTGAGAAAATAGAGTTGGAGTACACTCTCTCGAACCATTGGTAATTAATTAGGACATAAAACCTTCAAGAACCTAATTCATAATTTAAAGAAATATTAAATACTTTCTAAGCATTCGATATATGCGGACATAACTCCTCACAATATCAAATTAAAAATCATATTTAATGGGAATGATAAATTATCAAAACTTGTATCATATACTTAAACATTCCGGTTACTTGGGCAAACGAAATTAAAAGACCTACAATGTTTATTTCAATAAGATTTCAAGCCTTTGAATTAATAATTATATTTTATCCACTTGTAAATCCATTCGTAACACCTAGGTTGGGTTCATGTACCCCAACCCTCTAATAACTTAATCGGACATGATGGAGTTACAAATTAGCATGGGTTCTACATTGCATGAATTCATTATTGTGTAAATATTTTAAGTAAGCACACATAAACGAATTACAACAATAAAGTAAGGAAGAATGATCTAAAATTAAGATAAATAATGAAATCAATGGAAGAAAATACTTATATTGAAGAACACCACATGAAATAATGACGAAATTGATGATTATCTTGATGAATCTTTCTTTAAGGTTTCTTGCCTCCTTCTTGCTCTCAAAACTAGGTTAAAAATTATCTAACTAACTATTAGAATAATGAATAAATAAAGATCCACATTTTTACAAGTGTTTTAACCAAACAAAACTCTTAAAGTAAAGTGGGTAAACTTGTATTTTTGTGCATCAAAAATCCGAACCAGTTCTAAATCAGAACCGAACCGGTTCTACCTTCCATTGTGGCCAAGGCTTGGTGAGAAAAGATTTTACTTCAGAACCAAATCGGTTCTACTCTCAGTAATCCTTAACTTTGTCTTTCTGATTCTTCATCTTTAAACGAGCATAACTTGTTCACCGTATCTCAGATTGAGGTGTCAATTTTCTAGTGTTTTTGTGACTTCAAGCTCTTCAACTTTTCAGTTGACTCCTCGTTCGGATTACAGCTATATAATTATGAAATTACCCTTGACTTCCCTTTCTTGTATTTCTTTCATAATTTCGGTGTTTATCATCCATCCACTTGTACGAATTACTTGTTAAAAAAGAGAGAAATACACAAAACAAGAAAAAATTATCAAAAAGGGTTAGTAGCATATATATGAGATAATCCACCTAAATTACATTACCCTGAGTGATAAAAGCATCTGAACTACGGGGATAAATACGAAGAATTTATGCCTGATCACCTATGATTTTGAACAATTAGGAAAAATTCAATTTTAGTTTTAAAATGAAAATTTTCTTTTTCAAGAATTATAATTCTTTTTGCAAACATTAAATTCACAAGAGCTAAAGTTTCGGTACGGTTATGAAGCTTATTATACTCATTTCAAATGTCAAAGTCGTCATCATCGTTAAACACATCGGATAACTTATTACATTGATGAATCATTGAGAGAAAACAAATAAAAACAAACACTAGCCATAGAGAGACAAAAAGACCACCCTAAACAACACGAAAAAATAATCTACACAATAAATTAGTGTAACCCGCTCTGATACCAATTTGAAAAAATTAGTATCCAAAAACAATCTACACATAAAATAAGTATTACACAATAATTTAGTGTAATACTTGCTCTAATATCAATTTGTGAACAGAAAAATTCCCTATACGATGTGTACTTAGACAGGGTTGGTACTGCAAACAAAAATCCATTTTTTTCAATTTTAAAGATCAAAACTTTAAACACATCACCCTAATAAAAATTTGCACCAATTTTAAATCAAGTTGTAGCGATAAACTAATTTATTCAATTTTATCTTTTTAACCTAAACCATGCATCTAAGTGATAGTAGATAAAATAAATAAAACAATCACACAATATAGCTATGTATGAGGAAAACCCACAACGAAAAAATCTTGGATGGCCCAGCAACGTAATTCACTATGACACGGAATTACACAAGATGACAGATGACTTTCTCAACGACTAGATCTTCATAGGCCTTAATGCATCTTCAATCTTAAACCGTTCCTCCATAGTGCAATGTAGAAATCTACCCACGCAAATGCCACAATATGTAAGTCCACACACTCCTAGGTATCCACCAATCTTGACTCAACAACTGTCTGCGGATTGAAACACAAAATCCACCGCTTCTTCACCGAAACCCAGTAAATACAACACAACAACGAAATAGTTCTCACAAAGTTATGGAGAATAAACTTGGTGTCCAGAGAAGATCTTTAAAGCATATGTAAGATGAATCTTGGATCCTAAACTTATTGGGTGAAAACGAGGGTTCTTGGAAAATATTTAGAAGAATTTTATCACAAAAAGAACTCTCAAAAAGCTCTCTTAAAATTCTAATTCCTCATCTTTATTTATAAGAAAAGTTGTTGAAAAAGGATCAAGATTAAAGATTTGGTAAGATATGTTTTAAAAAATAAAAACACGCATACTCATTCGAACGAACTAACTTCTCGTTCGAACAAATAATCCATTCTCATTCGAACGGCTTCCAACGAAACTTCAAATGACATTCTAGAGCGTACCCAAAAGGAGACATTCTAGATCTCGTTCGAACGAAGGAATCTCGTTCTAAAGACCAATGAAAAATCGTTCGAATGACAGTTCAAGTTGTTCTAACGAAACAACGAAATTTTCAAAAGAATTCTTTAAAAACATTTCAGAATATTTTATAAAATACTAACACCCAATAATAAAATATCCAAGGATCAAAATGAATACATATTCATACCTGAGAGATCCTTGGAACTTGAAGACAAAAAAGAGCATGAAACACGACATGATGATATAATCTCTGAAGCTTTGCCATTAAATCTTCATCCAAATGCGTCAAAGGCTTGAAAAAAATAACAACTACCTATGACTCAAATTTTTTGTCTAGAATTAAGTCATTACATAAAAATTGACTCAATTAAAAATTTGTCATTACATTATGAAATACCTAATTTTCATTTGATGTACACATAAACTAGATCCTTTGACATATCTGCTCTTATAAAGCAAATCGCTGCATCTTCATCCCGAGATATTTTTGTCTAGCGGTGGCTCCCCTTTTCCATTTGAATTTTCGATGTTTGAGTTTTTAGAGTTTATTTAAATTAATCTTGTTGATTTTGGAGTAAGTCTTCATTTTCTTGGAAGTGCTTGAGATATACACAAAAAGATTGAGCTTGAGATTAAGATTAAGATTAAGATGGGTGATGGAATATATTAAATTTTGAGGTATATTTATATAGTTTTTCAAAAATATCCGTTAAAAAAACCATTGAAATGTGTTTATTGGCGTCAAAGTATTTCAAATGCCCTGAAACTTCCATGAGAATATACTCACTACCAAATGCTTTGGAGCTACTGCATTATTTTTACTAAGAAAAATAGTGTCAGAGAATTTTTCCTAAACAAAATGTCCCGCTATTGTGGAAATGATCTAAGTCGGTAGTTGGTTTGTGAAACAATAAATAAATTTTAGTTACTCTAAAAACCAACTTAGTTCATGATATAATTAACCTCACCATATATAAAGTCTCCCCAAACAAACTAAATACGACACGCACATAGACAAGTATGCTAATTACGTGATGCGAGGATGTCTTAAATTTTTTTATTTTTAAATTAAATATAAAATAATTAAAATCTCAATAATCGAATTTTAAATCGAAATGGTCGTGAAAATATAAATTTTAAATATTTACTTTTTTTTCAAGTTTTATGATAATTTAGCAACATAATTTTTAAAATGTTAAATACATATGTTTAGTGAACGTAATACAGGTCCTTTAAAAAATTAACATATTAATCAATTAAAGATAAAATTTTATAAAACAAATATTAAAAAATCGAATTTATTAACTCTAAATATTTAGTCTATTGCTAAATATTATGATTCAATTTCTTTAAAATATCAATACTTTTAAATGTAATTGTAATTTTTATTATTCTTTAGGTAACACTTGATTATTCAAATATTTTATAAACATTGGAGGTAAAATTAAATTAAGTATCATAAGAAGCAAAACATGCAAATTCAGATATAAACAAGATGGAGAGTTGGTTGAGAGTGTGATAATTTATACAAAAATAATAATTAATCCCAATGATTATAATTCAATAAGTAAAAATAAATAAATGATATAAATAATGAGACAAGTATTTAATCAAATAGAGATTGTTATTAAATTGGGTGTTTTGACTTTACCTACCATGTAATTATCATTATTTGAATTTACCCACTATTTTATTTTTCTTTAGGGTTTACCAACCATTTTTTATATTTATTGACGAGTAAAAATCACAAAAGGTAAAACAAGTATTGCAAAATGTTAAACTTGTGGGTAAAGTCTAAAGAAAAATATAAAAAAATGTCATATTATGATGATTACGTGGTTGGTAAACTCAAAATACCCCTAAAATCAATTGTAATAGTAGTATGGAAGAGGACTTAGCAAAAGATATGTGTTTATGGTCAGAGGTAATGTGAAGGTGTAAGGAAAAATGTTGAAGAACACACACACACACACACACATGTATGTATATATATATATATATATATATATATATATATAGAGAGAGAGAGAGAGAGAGAGAGAGAGAGACGGACTGTTTATTTATCTTGAGTAATGAGAAATTTTATGGTCACTTGTAAAGTAATTTCGCATCATACATAATTTAAATTGAACTATAAATTATAAATTTATAACTTTTAAAGTAGACAATAAGTTTCATTGCATTGGAAGTTAAAAAAAGTAAAAAATTACTGGCATTTTTTGTAAAATATTAAAATTACATATTAATAATTACTCTCATGGTAGTAATATTTTGAAAAATGGTGAAAATGATAAGAATTATTGATAACTATAGTGACACTTGTCACTCTCGGATAGAGTAGTTTGTTACATTATATATTACACTATTTGCATATATGTATGTATGAATGTAATTAAAAAGTACCATCAAGTGTTCCACACACCTTTGTTGATGATTGTGGTTGCACTAATTATCCGTCCCATTATCAATGTTGACATCGAACTACCAACAACAACCCTTCCACGATCCAAATACCCCCTAATGTCACCTTGAATTTAGTGTCTCGCACCTTCTCGACTTCCCTTCCATCCTCATATCCCCTAAGAGTGCATGTCTCAGGTGGAGACTTCAATATGTAACCAAAATGTGCTTAAAATCTCTCACGAAATGATATACACACAATAAAATATATTACCGTGATGAGTTAATGCTTGTATTTATTTCTTTTTATGGTATCTAAATAAAAAAAACCTATGTCTATATTATAAAAATATTCCCCAAGCATATTACATCAAATTTTATCTTGTTAAATCAAATGAATGATCGAAATATAAAATGATAAATCAATCACATAATACAAAGATATAATGAGGAAAAAACCCATAACGAAAAAAATCTTGGGTCGAATGAATGATAAATTAAATAAGGTTGGAATTAAACATATGAAAATATGCCCTATACTATCTTTTTCAAACTTATGCTAGTTCTCTTTCACAGCATATCCTCTGACCGGCGATGCGCCAACCGCTAAAGACTTCTTTATAACCATGACGGGATTCAGTCCACAATCAATGTCTTCGTTGTCAACCTAAAAAGAAAAGTTTTATTTTTAGTTGAAGATGAAACTTGTTCCGTGGTATAATGGAATCAAGAGAATCCACAAATGATCTCATACTACTTCCTAGGAAATGATATGTCCTAAGAGTTTTCAAAAGTGATTAAAGTATTTGGCTTGCTAAAAAACTCACAAAGTGTGACTTATATATAAAGTGAATCAAAGTCTCTTGAATAGTATTTAAAAATAATTTGTGTTCTTATCTTGCGATATAAAGAATAAAACTCGAAAAATGAATTAATTCAAAAATATGTAAAGAGGATGATAGCTCAAATGACGTACAAGATTAAAGAAAAACTATAAGTATATGCCATTAGAAATTTTTCATTATGGAAAAATCAAGACTATAAAGTCAGCCTATAATACCTTCATTGGAAAAAAATCAAAAGTTCTTGAGCAACCTCATGTGCAAGTGTATTAAAGTTTCACCTAGATAACCCCTAAGACTTTTAAGAGAAGTTCTAAGGAACAAGTAGGTAACCCTTATCCCTCTTACATCAAGATCATCCACTTATGAAAAAATATGTTATAATAATATATGTATACTCGTTGTATCGCAGTCTTATAATTTGTCTAAATTCTATGGCCAAAATGCATTTTTACTCTTGTCTAATTGAACTCCAAAAATACTCATCAACTCATGTCGCAGTATTGGTGTCATTACACAGAGTACACCACTTAAGATAAAGGTATTGTTGATACAAAATTTAATCTGCTGACTTGGACCAATCATATGAAGACACGTGGCTATCTACATGGCAACAACAAGCACTTCCGAGATGATCACACGCTCCGAGGAACCATGTTACTTCGAGGAACTCATACGCTCCGAGGAACAGACCTCTCCGAGGAACTCATACGCTCCGAGGAACAGACCTCTCCGAGGAAATCTTGAGTACCGTGAAGCTCAGGCGATCCGAGCAACTCAGGCGGTCTGAGCTGCATCTCGAATAAAGCATTAAAAGCTGGGTAACCAACAGTTCAACTGATTCATTAAATGCTTATCATTCAGACGCACACGCAAAGAGGGCATTAAATGTATTACCCTTTCATATGTATATCATTTAATGTATCACCCTTTCACATGACAGCCCCAGGGCTATAAATACATTGTACAATCCTCATTGTAGAGGGATCGAATCCAGGACCCCTGGAACGGAAATTTCTTGAGATAATTTGTAATCAAGAATTTCCATACAAACAACAATACCAAAACAGTGGATGTAGGCCATTCTTATAAGGCTAAACCACTTTAAAAATCTTTTGTCTCATTTTTATTTATCTGTGATTGAATTATTACAGTGATCTAATTTTTTACATCAACAGATTGGCGCCGTCTGTGGGAAATGACTGGTAATATCGTTTTCTCACCAAAAACAATCCATTACCAATGGCTGACATTTATGAATCCAGCAATCGAAACGCTGGAACCCCTCCAAATCCATCTGCTCCACCAATTATTCCAGATCTGACTGGAATAATGGTAAATCTGGCTTAGGGCCAGACCGTCATGCAAGAAACGATGCGACAACTCATCCAAACCCTCCATGGCGGTACATCAGCCCATTCTGAACCACGAAGCATTCAAAGAAATACCCGTGTGCCTTCTTCGCGTACTAGGCATACTAATTCATATCGCAATGAGGAATCTGAAGATTTTGCTTATCAACCTGGATGAACTTCATCAGTGCGAGCCACAGATACTGAGCAACGTGTTACCCTCTCCCCAGAAAGGACCAGCGCACTGGAAAGGTTAAGTAAGGCTTCTCCTTTCGACCGATTAGGCCCTAGGAGGAACAAAAGTCCTCTTAATGCAGCGTCGAGGAGATTTCGATGAACACCAGATTTAGGGGAAGGATCTGCCCAGTTGCGACCAGCTGCTCGTCAAGATGGATCTTATGACCGACCAGCTGCTCGTCGAGATAAATCCCAGGAAGCCACTTCAACGAGATCAGTTGCTCGAACCAATAGGCCCGAGGAAGGAAATGATGCATGGAAAGGATCTATTCAGAGGCTGGAGGATAGATTAGGGGAGATGGCTAGGGCCAAGAACCCTCTACAACGAACCTTTGTTCGAGGGACACCTTTTGTCCAGGATATTGTTGATTTTCCAACACCATCAAAGTTTAAAGCACCTGTTGTGACTCCCAAGTATGATGGGAAGACTGACCCTGTCCTTCATATAGAACAATATCAAGCTGCTGCCGACATCTATGCTGTCCCAGATGAGATGAGATGCTGGGCATTCTCGGGAACTCTTACCGGATCTGCTCAGATATGGTATAATAATCTTCCTCGGGATAAGATTTCAAATTTTCTTCAACTGGCCGAGTTGTTCATTGGGAATTTCTGCTTTGGAGCAAAGCCAGTTAAACGAGTAGCACATTTGTTAAGTGTTAGACAAAAAGCTGGTGAAAGTATCAAAGATTATATAACTCATTTTAATAACGAGAAACTCGAAGTCATTGATTACGAGGAGAAGACGGCGATTACCGCTTTGATGAGTGGACTACTGCCAAACAAGTTGTACTACACTTTGGCCAAAGATCCACCTTGAACCATGTCGGACCTGATGGGAAAAGCGTCCAAGATTATGAACGCCGAGGAGGCTATGTCTGCGAAGAAGAATATGGACGCCAAAGAAATCAAGGTGGAAGGTGATAAAGCTAAGAAGAAAGAAGAAGATCTTACCGGAAAAGAGTAGAGCTGATGAAGACAGACGATGGAAGAGATGAATACACAAGAGAGTAGAAGACAATGAAAAACTCAAAGATGAAAATTTGAAAAGATAGAAGACAATGGGAGTGTCTGTGAAGTTTAAATACCTTACCTTGGGAACTGGCGAAGAAATGATTACAAAAAGGATGATTACGTTACCGGCGGCTAAAAAGATGAAAAGTGGCGCGGGAACCAAAGCGGGCAACAGCGGCCAAAAAGATGAAAAGTAATGCGGGAATCGAAGCACGCGGAAAAGTCCAAAAAAGCATAATTCTACAAATTTGGAAGGAGAAATAAATACAAGGGAAATGCTCCTAAAAATCAGGAAGACTATTTAAAGCTACCATATTCCGAGAAAAATGTTCCATACTCCTCAAATTTCGAACTATGAAACATTGGGGGCTTCTGTTGATACCAAATTTAATATGCTGACTTGGACCAATCATATGAAGACACGTGGCTATCTACATGGAAACAACAAGCACTTCCGAGATGATCACACGCTCTGAGGAACCATGTTACTCCGAGGAACTCATACGCTCCGAGGAACAGACCTCTCCGACGAACTCTTGAGTACCGAGAAGCTCAGACGGTCCGAGCAACTCAGGCGATCCGAGATGCATCTCGAACAAAGCATTAAAAGCTGGATAACCAACAGTTCAACTAATTTATTAAATGCTTATCATTCAGACGCACACACAAAGAGGGCATCAAATGTATTACCCTTTCATATGTATATCATTTAATGTATCACCCTTTCACATGACATCCCCAGGGCTATAAATACATTGTACAATCCTCATTGTAGAGGGATCGAATCCAGGACCCCTGGACCGGAATTTCTTGAGATAATTTGTAATCAAGAATTCCCATACAAATAGCAATACCAAAACAGTGGATGTAGGCCATTCTTATAAGGCTGAACCACTTTAAAAATCTTTTGTCTCATTTTTATTTATCTGTGATTGAATTATTAGAGTGATCCAGGGCTATAAATACATTGTACAATCCTCATTGTAGAGGGATCGAATCCAGGACCCCTGGACCGGAATTTCTTTAGATAATTTGTAATCAAGAATTCCCATACAAACAGTAATTCCAAAACAGTGGATGTAGGCCATTCTTATAAGGCTGAACCACTTTAAAAATCTTTGTCTCATTTTTATTTATCTGTGATTGAATTATTAGAGTGATCTAATTTTTTACATCAACAGGTATATTGAGTATATTACATAGATTCACCAATGGTTAGATATACTCTTATTAAATTGAAAAAATATTTTTAATTTAACTTTGTAGTTTTTGAGGTTTCCAAATAAATGATCAATACAATTTTCTCATGTAACACTTATAATTGAAATTCATAGTCTAAGTTTATTTAGTTCATAGGTTGAACAAGCAATTATGGGCTTTGCCGAATCATTGCAATGAAGTCTAGATTCGCTGGTCATGACCTCGTTTTGATAAAAATTGGGAAAACTCTAACCTTAGGTGAAACTTGGCTTTACTTTATCAAACTTTAATATTTTCACCTAGATCATTTTTTCGCATATAGGTGACCTTATTTGTTGAAGGTTTTCTTTAGTGAAGCCTCACTTTACTGCAGCTAACAACCAATGACAGTTGTTAGAAGTACTTTTTGAGATCTTTTTAGAAGATATTGTTAGGTAGTGTGCCATGAATAAAATCTAGATTTCTTACAGCCTAGATTTTATATATGATACCTTAAATGTCTAACACACAAGTTTAAGTTTCCCTATTACCCTTACCCTTTGGTATATAACTTTTCGGTTAACCATTATTCCAAAAAACAAAGAGAATTATTTTTCCAATATTTGAAATAAGATTTTTGAGATAAAAATATTTACCTTTTCTTCGTTGTGGTCTTCAAGATCTTGTCGTTCCATAATTGAAACTTGTAAGAAGACTTATTATTCTACTCAATATTTGAACAAACTATTTTTTCGAAAAAAAAATTATTCTTAAGTAAAGTATTCTTTCAAGCTTAAAAAATATTTTCTAAGATTTGGATAAACCATACACTTTTCCTACACATTTTCAACCTTTGAATACCCTCACATATCCTAGATGTAGATTTTTGTGATTACTCAAGGTTCCATTTGTTGGGGATCGATATACGTAAAAACAATATTGCCCAAAAACTTCAATTGATTATGAAGTAGAAAGTACAAAAAAAAAGTTTAAATCTTAAACCCAGGGTTTCGAATATAATACCTTTGTGAATCTTGTTGGTGATCCGAATGTGAGTGTCGGCACCTTTTGATGTGAAAATATTTTTTTTGATTAAGATGTTGACCTCTCTCTAATCCTCTTCATAAAAAATAAATAGTATTTTTCTCTCCCTTGATAACCCTTAACAATAAGAATGAAACTTAAAACCCTAGCTTACACCAATATAAATAGGTATAAGTCATGGACTTGGGCTAAAATGGTTTTCAGAGAGTTTTGACCTATTACGTGGGCATTTGGACTATATTAGGGATCCAAAAAAAAATAATTAAGTTGGCTTCTAAATAAATACTCGAAAATCCCAAATTATAATCCCATAATTTATTTCATTTATTTATTTAATCATAATTAATTTCACTTAATAATTTTAACTTCACTTCAATTTCATAATTTTAAAATCACTTAGAGTTAGAGTAATGAGGTCTTATTTATAAACTTAATGTGGTATATAATATTAATCCCCGTGTTAAGTTGCCTATATCCACTTGATCAAATCAATTTACCACTAATTGATTTTAACTAATATCTAATCAATTCCTTGATTCTTAAACTTATCTTATTTTCCCAATCCACCGGATTATAAATTAATGCAGTGATCATGTTTACTGGTGGAAACAAATTTTATAAATCTATTAAGGGGGTAATACAATTGAATATCTTTCTTGGATGTAGATTCCTCTGAATTAAGATCTCAGACCTACTTACATGACCACTGCCCAAGTTATGGGGATATATTGATTCAATCTAAAATTGAATCAAACCCATAACAATCAGAGCAATAATTATGTAGCATTTCAATCCTCATAACCCTCAGGATTATGAATCTTTGCACCCTTTGCAAATGGTGTGAGATTACCCAAGTCTAATGAGATAACCCTTAGACTTGAATCTCACAAGAGGTCATGTTCAATACATTCTTGAATATAGAAGCCGCAATCCTATTTTGAAATATCAAAACAAGTTCTTGAACCATAATACGGATTCCTGTAGTTTGAGATAAACTACTAGGATTGGACAACAACTATATCGATAGGATGTCAACTCCTTATCTAAGTTATGAACTGCTCAATTATATTAGAACTGGAAATTCAATCTCTTGTGATCAATATCAACTTAACTCACAATACAATTAGCGTATATAACATACAATATATTTAAACCATAAATATAATGCATTATCATAAACATGATTCTCATTTTAAATTAAATAGACGAGCCTTTTTATTGAAAAATAAAATGTCATTACATAATTTTAAGAATAAAACCCCAATAGTCTCCAACTCAATCTTAAAGCCATATGCCTATGCATTTGAATCTTATTCCCACAACATAACTATCCAAAACCTTAACTGGTAATATCTTTGTAAAAGGATATGCCAGGTTGTCCTGAGATATAATCTTGGTCACGATGACATCGTCTCTCTTCATGATCTCTCGAATCAGGTGATACTTGCACTCTATATTCTTTTTACTCTTATGATTCCTTGATTCTTTCAAATTTGTAACTGTACCACTGCTGTCATAATAAAGTGTAATAACTTAATGTACTGAAGGAACCATACCCATGTCACTTAGGAAGTTTCTTAACCAAATAACCTCATTTATTTTCTTCGTAGGGGCTACATATTCAGCTTCAATGGTCGAATAAGCAATATATGATTTCTTAATACTACTCCAACTTATGGTACCTCCTGGGGTAAACATATATACCGAGGTCGACTTCCTTGAATACTTATACGATTAAAAATCGAATCCCATGTACCCAATGGGTACTAGACTGATCGTTGAGTAAACCATCATATAATCTCTAGTCCTTTTCATGTTGTAAGAGGTGAGTTCTTGAAATGATATTAATATGAAGGGAGGCGTAACCCCTTATCAAGATGGTAATTATGGTCTTAGAACAATCAATGACAATAATAAATACAAGTCTCGAGTCGACACATTTAATATACAAAACTCTTGTGTTAAATATGTTCTTTTAACATAAATACTATAACAAAACAATTAATGAGGAAGATCCCACAGTTGACTTGGTTGGACGGAGTGGGCACAAGCACCTTTAGGGAACTAAAGGAAAGGAAGTAACCTTAAACATAAATGGATTAAATGGGATTGGTCTCTCAATAAATGTTCTCACGATAAACTCTCTTGTATAGGAGTACTTTGGCAGCAATTCTAGACTAGAGAAGTGCGATCCCCAAATAGTATAACTTTTGAGGTATTTCATAGGGGAGCCAGATCGTTCAAGTGACTTACCTATCATAAATGCATTTGACCCCTATTGATGTTAATAATATTGTTCATTTAATGCCAAAGATATTGCATTAAATGAGCCATACATGATATTTTGGCAAGAACACTGTTTAGACTCTTTAGAGTTGTCAACGCATTAAATAAGACGTGATGTGACAGTTATGGACCTACCATCCTAGGAATATCTTCACTTGAGTTATATTTTATCGAGTTCCTTAATGTCAGGCATATTGACGTCAAAGAGTTGGTAAACAGTAACCTGCGAGGGATGTGCTATCACACCACTCAAAAAGTTGGTTCATCGAATTGAAGGTTGTTCGAATAATGACTTGTTCGAACAACTTATGGTGTGTGTAGAATTTAGAATTTAATCTTTTGGGAGACTGTTTAGGACTGAGGACCCTTAAATGGGTTCCTAGAGATGGTATCTCGAATGGAAGGTTGATCGAACTACAAGTCGTTCGAGCAACTTATAATCTATATACGGGTACCACAAGCTAACATTTGGACAACTGTTTAGGACTGGGAACCCTGGAGTGGGTTCCTAAATATGGTATCTCGAGGTACTACTGAGTCATATTGTGTATAAACCAAGGTTTTGCCTAAGTACCCTAAAGGGGTTAGTCTCTTCCAACGTTGCCTTGCACCCAATCCTCAAAACCAAAATCCCTGCGAGATACCAAGGATGAGGTTATTCAACAGAGCATATAAGCTCTCCCATGTACTTCCATCCATGGTCCCTTGAAGATACCGAACAACCTCAAAGATTTACGAAGTAATTATTATCTGTACAAAGAGGGCTAAATATAAGTACATCAACATTCCTATTACAATTTGTGTTTTCCAAATTTATCTCGTGGTCCTGGCATTTGTTGGAGGTCCTCCGAACAGATTGTCTTTGTACGAGCAACCTTCTTTTATGATCGCTCAAGAAATTTGCTTTCTTGCATGCCACCTTTTTTACATGATCATTCGAGCAACTTCAGCTTTGTGCGAGAAACCATATTTGTTTGTTTAAAGAAATATATGTACGAAAAAAATGATTTCCCATCCTATCTCAATTGATCTGCACATGTGATTGTTAGTAGTAAAAAAGAACTCATAGATTTGTATTTTTATACAACATAAAAACAAATAAAATTATGGGTAATTTTAGCTTGTGTTCATGTTTCTTGAAAACTCTTCCTTCTCGCATGGTATCAGACCTCCAGCTACTTCTGTTTCTCAGTCTTTTATCTTGGGGAACTATAATGGTTTTTAATAAAATTTCCCCCAAAACTATTTATTTCTCTAAGTGTGAAAGGGCATAGAGTTTCTCCCCTAAATGTATCTTGAATTTCCCCCAAAAGATAATAATTACCACGTCTCTTCATTTTAAATGCATCTGATAGCCTTTTCCCCAGCTGTACATGCATCGATTGATTGCCCGCATGTTTAATCCACGTGAGCCACTTAAGTCGACGAAAAAGCTAAATGTGATGATTACATTTCCCACGCGCATATTTTTGTATCAACCACATATTATTTTCGAAATAACAAAACCTTTATAAAAGGGTTTCCTTTGATACATAAATCTTTTTTACATTTGAGTATTTTGAGGGAAGTGTTTTCTTAATTTGTGATAGCAAACAATATTCTTTGATTCCCAATCTTCTTCGTTTCTTTCTCTACTTGCTTTCATGGCTCCCATTCTGAAAAGAACTCCCTCCATTTCCACTGCTGTCACCGAGAAAACTTCCTCCAACATTGTTGACTGCCATTTGCAGTGGAAGAAATACTATCGCGACCCTTACTTCCGCAATGTAGATAAATTTTGGGAGTTCGCCAATGCTTTTCCTGGTTCCCTTGTGTCTACGTTTCATAATTTGAAGATTTGGGTTGGTGAAGACGATGTGATTGAGAATTACTCATATCTCCCTGGTTCTATTGTTACTAGGTTTACGGTTGAGAGGGGGGACTATCCTTATTCAAATGTTGAGTTTGAGTCAGCTGGTGGATTTTATGAGGGATTAGGTGCATGGAATAATTACATTCATAGAAAGTACTCTGGGAAATTACTGACAGTTGGTTTATCTTGTACTAAATGGTTTGGCAATGTAACTTTGTCCAAGAATAAAAATACTCTGAGAACCCTAGTTTCTCGTTGGAGTCATAGGACCCACATCTTTATTGCTTCCTGGGGTGAATTCACCATCACCTTACAGGATGTGTGTGAGCTCTTAGGGTTGGAAATGGATGGAGATGATACTTATTTTGAGGAAGCCATCACAAAAGAAGAACGAGATGAACGCAAAGAAATGAATGGTGTGGTGAAAAGGTGTATGAAGACGTATAATAAATATATTCTCTTGGAGATTATAAGGTACTTCTATTACATGGAGGATAAGGCGAGTGCCATTGCTCGTGAGCAGGCCAAAAAAGATCTCAAGGGAAAAAACATCATGGAAATGCCCCTTATTGAAGAAGGGTATGAGAGTAGGATTGAACTTACTGGGTATATTTGGATTATTCTCTCAAGGTCCTTTTTGCCTAGGAATCCCCACGACAGCCCCAGTAAGGACCTCATAAACCTTGAAGTTCGCCTTGCCTCTGGGGTCAGGTTCCCCTTAGCCGTCATGATAGGGTTCAAACTGATTCTGCCCGGTCACTTATCCATTTTGATGTGTTTAATTATGCTAACCACATACTTCTGACTGCGTTCATTTATGCCTGGTTTCCTGAATATGCCTCAGACCACTTACTTCCTACCTCTCATGAGGTTAAAGTCCCTTGAATCCTCTTTTGAAACCACAAGTAATCCAGGAAGTCTTTACATTCTTATATTGACAACGTCAAATGCTTTAACTTTTTCCCTTACTCTGTCACTAATCACTTCTTTATTCCTTTTTTGAAGACATTGCTCGCCTAGTCCAAGTGCAATCGTTTTCTCTAAATTTTCCTTTTTCTAATGTTCTATTGGTTCTTGCTCCCTCGTACCTTCCCTCGTGCACTGAATGGTCTAACTATTGCACCTTCGACTCATCCCATCGAGTAGCTTTGTAGTTTGGTTTTGATCAGGGGGTGCCCCTTCTCAATCACAATACCACCGAAAGACCTTTTAATTTTTCGAAGGAGTGCAGCTATTTATTAATTGAGATAGTAGCCACTCTTTCTATCCAGTTCAAAGGCCAATTTGTTATCCATGCCCGGCGTACATGAGGTAATAGATCTACTGAGTACCTTAACAAATTCTGGCCCAACATCCTTGGCCGTTTCCTTAAGGTTTTTGAGCAAAAGCCTATTTATCCTACTGTTGAACACTTTCCCCCATCTGCGATGGGATTAAAAACTTGTACCATTAATCAAGCCCAATTTCCTTAGATCAAAACCAACACCACCACCCCCAAAGAACTTCCACCCATAACACCTCTAAGTGAAGATATTTTGAAGAAGATGAAAAAAGGGTCTTCGAGTTCCCAGGAAGTTAAGGAGGTCGTAGATCACCCTGCCTCTTCTAGACCTGCTATTGAGAGGGAAACTCCTATTGATGTCTCCCGTGTTGTAGTGGATAAGGCCAAGAAGATAACCCCTAATGAGAAAAGAAAGTCTAAGCCCTCTAGTTCTTCTGAAGCATCTCAAACCCACTCCTCTACAGGCCCACAGTTGGTCGATCAATGCACAGAGCTACTTGATATAATCTATTAAGGCAATTCAATCAAGGCTCTGCAGATGCGCGAGTGAGGTATTTCATTTACTCCCCCTCCCCCTATTACTGGTCGTAAGAGGACTAGATATAGTATCTAAGTGCAACTGTCTCTTGACGATAGTGAGGATGAGTTTCTTACAAAAAAGGGTAAGGAGGTGGAAGAAGAGGAAGACACCCCTTTAGCTCAATCGTCTCACAGGATACGTCAAATTTACTTAACTGAGAAGCCTGGTTCCATTCCCATGGACTATACAATTCTTGATGATTATAGCGACGTCTCGGAGCAAGATAAATCCAAAGTAACCCCAAGCGTTGAGGACCATTCACCTTAACATACTCCTAGTATTAACCTTCATTCATCATCCCCCTCAGCGTGAAAAAAATATGCCCCTTATGTTAGAGCGCAATCCTTCTTGTTAATTTTTTTTTCTGGAGAAATAGGTGGTTGAAGTTGCGTCCACAACAGTTGTTGGTCCTGTAATTGTGGTAAGTGTGTACTGATTTCTTGCGCTTTGTCTATATCCTTCATGTGTACATTACACTTATATTTTGCAATGGCTTTCACAGGTTGCCCCTATTGCCGAAGTTGATTCCAACCCTTGTAGGGATATTGTGATTGTTCCCCCTAAAGTCGACATTAGTGAAAAAATGTTTGTGGGATTATTTCGACCATCTATACTAGAGGGAAAAGCAGCCACTCCAAAGGAGGGGTAAGCTGGAGTAGGTAGTTATTGCCCCTCCTGAGGTTTCTTGTGAGTCTTTAACTATTCAGGAGGTATTCATACTCTCCCTTTCTTTGGTCAAAACATCATTTATTCCTGTGGGAAAAATATGGACTTTTGTAAGAAACAAGTTGTTCACCTAGTCGTGCAACCCCAAGGATGCTTTAGGTAAACTGAGGCTTGAAGATGACCAACCTTACATAGTTGAGCAACCACAAATGTTCTTTAAGTAATATAGGACTTTTTGAATCGATAACAGTTTAACTAAATGAGCAATCATATAGGTGTTTTTTACAAACTAATGCTTAAGATGCCCAGTCTTACTTAGTCGAGTAACCATAAAGGTGCTTTAAGTAAAACTTAGACTTTTGAAGTGAAAACAGTTTACTTAGTAGAGAAACCACATAGGTGCTTTAAGCAAACTGAGGCTTAAGATGCCCGCTCTTACTTAGTCGAGCAACCATAAAGGTGCTTTAAGTAAAACTGGTACTTTTAAAGCGACAATAATTTACCTAGTCGAGCAACTATATAGGTGCTTTAGGAAAACTGAGGCTTAAGGATACTTGTTTTGATCGTACTCTATTTTCTTCTCCTTTGACTCATTTCTCGTTCTTTTAGGTGGAAGTTAACCACCAAATGACTTTGGGGGATATTGTTGCCCCTACTGAGTAGGTACCTCCAGAGAATGTTCCTATAGAAGATGCCCAGTCCTACATAATGTTCCCCAGATAACCCAAAGCGTGGAGAGAGGGGAACGAGACATAACTCCATTTTTTTAAGAAGATGACAGGGCGTCAAACTCTGTATTTCCCTCTACTAGTGATAGTGCCTTCAGTGTTCATCCTCCAGAATTAGCTCATGTTGAGGATATGAGGCATTCTTTGAAGGATTTTGGCTATATTATAACTCCACCTTATAGAAACCTGATCGAGCGATTGGTATAATGTCATCCATCCACTTTTACAGCTCGTTGTATTCAAGCCATCCCTGTTATAATGGCTTGCACATGGTTAGGATTTTCCACCGTATTGTCTGATGTGTTGTATGGACCTTTGTCTTATTTAAGTCACAATAAGATTAAAGAAATGATAGGGTAAACCAATATCCTTGTGGGCGAGGGTTTTTCTCTAAAATGGCTAATTGATCTACTCAAGTCCTTCAAGAAAGCTGACTTACCCTCCTACTTTGTGAAAATCCAGTCCACTACCCATTCGCAGAGTGTCTTAGCCGAGAAGATAGCCACTTTAAATTTTAAACTTGCCAAAGCTGAGGAACAGTCTATTGTTGCTAAGGTCTTTGGATAAGGCTGAGGCAAAGGTTGATGAGCTTCAGAAGGAGATGGATCGTTATCAACAAGAAATGGCAAACTTGTCCTGCGAAGAGGTTTCTTTACCCTCTCTATTACCCGATCATCACCACCGAATTTTGGTCTCTTCTAGCTTGTGGTTTGTTGTAGATGATCCAAATGATTATTAAGGGGACTTTTGAGTTACAGCTAGTTATAACACAATGTACTGCCCTATTTTATTTTTCCATGTACCTAGAGGTAGCAGACCCTCTTTTATATCTTTATTGAAATTTGGGATTTTGGAATACATAAGATTGGATTGATCTTTACTCACATGCAAATTGTTTAAAAAATAAAAAACGAACTTGTGGTTGTATCAACATAACCCTCATACTTTCTATATAATTCACAAAAAAAATATTTTAACACATTGTGAGAGCATTCCCTCTTTCTAGCTTACTTGTACCTACACTTTAAAATCCCTAAAAAATGCTAGGAAAAGTTTGCAACTTAAACAAAATAAATTTTGAGCCACTTATTATTGAGTTTAAAAGTCTCTTCATCCTTAACCTTCGCAATTTCATAATATCCTGAATCATAAGATTTTTGAACAATATAAGGTCCTTACCAATTTACCGCAAGCTTAGGCAGAGAGAGACACCGTATGTGCCTTGTACAAGCCTTCAAAACTATATCACCTTCCTGGATTTTTCTTGGATTTATCATTTGGTCATAATATATGGACGACTGCTTTCTATACATCTCAAAACTCCTTTTCGCATTATCTTTGTGCTCTTCCAATGCTTCCAGTTGCACATGACAACTGTGAGGGAGCATTGTACTTCGAAGGTTGTAGCGTGCAGAAGGTACCTCGAGCGCTACTGGGAGAACTGCTTCAGCGCCAAACACTAACGAGAAGGGGGTGTACCCTGTAGGTTTTCTCTTTATGGTTCTATATGCCCACAAGACCTTTGGTATTTTATCATCCCATGTTCCTAATAAATCTTCTAACATCTTCGAGAGGATATTTACTAGAGTCTTGTTCATGACTTTGGCTTGTCCATTGCATGTAGGCTAGGCCACTGTTGACTTGTGGTGAATAATGGAGTATTTTGCAGTTAGCATTTGCACATCACTATTAACAAATGGGGTCCCATTATTCGATAGGAATACTTTCAGCATACCAAATCTGTAAATAATGTACTCCTTCATAAAGCGTTCCATTACCCCCATCGTAGCTTTTTTCAATGGTATGGACTTTGTCCATCTGGTGAAGCACTTCCTAGCCACCAGTATCCAAATCTTACCTCTCGATGATGGGTTAATTGCCCCTATTAGATCGAATACCCATGTATGGAATGGAAAATGGGTAGAAATGGAATATAGGTCCACTGAGGGATCATGAATCATGTTCCTATGGAGCTGGCATGCCTTGCACTTTCGAAAACATTCTTCTGAATCTTTCTCTATTATTGGCTAAAAATACCCCAGCATCATTAGTTGGTCATAGAGTTTTGCTCCCCCAATGTGTCCTGGCTCATGTGCTTGATTTATCACCTCACCTACTTCCTCCAGTCTAATGTATCTTAGGTACCTATTGTGGTAACCTTTTCGATAAAGCTGTCCCTCCTAGACGTATTACCTAGACACTCGTCATCGTAGTCTAGTGGCATCATCTTTATCCATAGGAATAATCCCGTCAACCAACATGTCTAGATTTAGTTGTCTCCAATCTAATAGATGATCTATAAAGTTATACTCCATCGCCTGGTAATACATTAGGCATTTCCCACATCCTCTCTGTAGTTGTGCGGCATTTTATTTCATCGTGGGCCAAAAATACCCTGCCTTGTGAATTTTTCTATGCAAGAGATTTTCATTGTCTCATAGCCTTTGTCATGTATCTCTATCAACATCTGCTTTGCTTCTTCGGGTCCTACGCACCTAGATACCCATCCACCTTTATTTTTATAGTACAAATTGCTCGAGGTGGTAGAGTATTGTGCTAGCTCTACCAACGTAAGTGGCCCTTACCCCGTCTCTAGTTGTTTCCACGTTTCCCCCTCTCGTTGTTAAAATCGCCAAAAACTTGACGCGACTGAAAATGTGTCTCAGAAGTGTGTTCACTCTAGGCTCAAGTGTAAGCCTGTCGCTCAAGTAATAATCCCAGTAAGTCGGGTATCGATGCTCAGGGAAGAAGGACAACAGAGTTGTGACGACGGGAAAAGGCAGAGGAATCCTAACCTTGACTCTAAAAAGAAAAGGAAAAATGATTTGGTTTTTGAGATTGGTTACAGCTAAATGCGATTATGAAATTATGAAGAAATGCAACTACACTAATCTACCTAAATTATGAACGAAAAATAATCTGAAACTTTTTTTTTAAATGATGAGAAAAATAGGACGGGAATACAATCCCCCAACTCTAGTGTAGTGCAGTCATAATATTAATCTTAAATTTATCTGATTGATTTTGACCCGGAATTTAGTACTCCCAAGCATTATGTATACGAGGTTTAAGCCCACGTCATACCTAATCTGAGGATGAGTAAATCAGTATTGCGATAGTAGCACTCGAATTGCACTCTAAATCATCACGAGTACCCAGAGGCAAACGAGATATAAAGATATACAAATGTTGTGTAACAACGCAATACGGTCCTAATCAATCACTAAATTCAGCGGATTAATTTTATACACACGCATTAACACATCAGGCTGGGTTCATGTACCCCGGCCTTATAAAATCTAGCCTATTATGATTAAAGTCATGGAAATAATGATTACTGTGTAGGTGTTCATGATTACTCTAAATAAAATAGTAATTAGATGCAGAAAAGAATTAGAATTAAGAATTACTCACTAAAATTACCCAAGCAATAAGTGAAATAAATAATGAAACTGATACTCACAAAAAATCACTGAATAAACCTTCAATCTTTGAGTTAAAACTGCAATTGTTGGCTAAACTAGGGTTTCTGGAAAAAGAGAGGAAAAAATCCTACCAATTCTCCATCCTAATAACAATAATAAATCGGGTCTTTTATACCCTACAACAATTTCGGAGTTCAACTTCACTAGGAGTCTTTTTAGGAAGAGAGAAGATTTTCAAATCTCAAAGCCCATACCGGTCCGGGGCTTAGGCGGACCGGTCCGCCCCCAAGGCGGATCGGTTCTTTTTATTTTGGGGCGAACCGGTCCGGGTATGGACCGGTTCCTTTTATTTTTGCCTTCTTCGATTTGCTTGTGGTCCGGGGTCTTCTGGAGTTTGGCAAGGCGGACCAGTCCGGGGTAGGGGCAGACCTCTCCGGCTATTTGACTTTTTGCCTCCTCTTTGACTGCTCATAACTTTTGTTTCGGAATTCCGATTGAGGTACCGTTTCTTCCTATGTGCTCGTGAATGAGATGTCTTCAACTTCTCTTTAGGTACCTTATCTGAATTCCGGGTGGAAATTATGCTTTTGCCCTTGTGACTTTTCCTTCTTTCTTTCTTGATTCTTCTGGTTTCCTTCTTTCGTTTCTTGACATCAAATACCTGTAAAATCACTACGAAATACCAGAAACTCGGTGTACTCATTAGGATCAATCAGTAGCACAATTATGAGATAAATCCAAATCAATTACGTTGTTCGAGATGCTATAAGTAACTAAATCCAGGGATAAATTAAGAAGAATTTATGCCTAATCAAACCCCCCTAACTTAGAACTTTGCGCATCCCGAGCAATGTAAAAGAATCCTAGCAAGGCTCAACTCTTGAATATCATTTTATTGGGATAAAATACCTTTTTCGCGGGCAAGCGATTGCATTTAGCGTATGCAATAAGCCTTTAAACCCCTAGGTCACCCTAGTAGGACGAGTTGTGTCTCGTGAGGGTTTATAATGAATATACCCACAAAATTCCTTATTGACACAAAGAAAATTCAAAATATGCAAAAATTGCGCAATTCAAACTTTTCCAGAAAATAGTCATCATCAAGTCAGATTTACATGTCTCAAATCATAGTGCGTGTGTGCGAAGCCGGAAATATAACTGTCAATTTCCACCGATTGATCATTACGTTACTTGTTCGAAAATTCATTTTGATTTCAATTTCTCACGGAATGCTCTCACAAACGAATCTCTCGGATTGTGGCTGTTCTCTCGGTATGTGTGATATAAAGAGTAAATGTAATGGAAGCAAAATCACGCATACAAGTAGAAAGACGGAAATTTCATGGTGAAATGATCTCATCAACGGATTACGGTTTTAAAAAAAGGGAACATTGCCTCTTTTTTCGCGCACTTAATCTCCCTTATTATCTTTTGGTGTATTAGGTCTCCACGCGATAACCAATTTCGCAATTTAGACTCGGTTAGGACTTTTTCGGGTTTCAAGGTATATAGGGTAAAATGACAATGGTATGGAGGTTGGAATTGGAAAAGTCATTAATGATGTCCATTTGTGCTTTTTTCGAGCTATTGCTCATTTTTTATTTCTTTTTTTTCTTTTTTTTCTGTTTTTCACTTCTTTTCTTTTCTTGTTATGTTTGTTGAGCATACTATTTTTTTCTTGCCCCTTTATATGCACTTTTTGGACTAGATTTTGAATTCTCACTTTTTCACAATTCCGGGCTATTTGGGTTTTTCGGGTTACCAAACGAAAAGGATAAATTTTATTCGGCTCAATTGGGTTATCAAAGGGATAATTTTTTCACATTTTTTATAGCTAATATTTTTGGGTGACAAACGAGGGCCTACTTCATTGTCCAAAATGCCAATTGCGTTACCATATGCGTTTCGAGATGAATTTACGTTTAGAGATTAATTTGGCACGTTTTTCAAGGCAATATTACACATATTTTTCAAAACCGATCAAAATGAAAGGATTGAGATCCTCGACAACTTTTTAGGCGTTGAAAATAACTTTGAGTTAACAATTAACTCGGATTGATTTAAAAACTCGCAAAAAGTGATAGGCTCGAATCTTACCGGGTTTGTTAATCTCCACACTTATTCGTTAAGTCGTCAATTTTTTCTCAATTTCCATCTTTAGTCAATTTCGACTTTGTGTATGTTGAATGTTTACAACTTGAGACTTTAAACCGACTTTTAATGATATTTTTGAAAATTTTGAATTCCAATTTTTATTTATTTTGACAAAAATATTTTTGGATTTTTCAAAATTTTATGATTCTTTTTTTTTTTTTGAAATTTTTGGGCATTTTGAAAATTTTTGAAGTTTTAGAAATACGCACTTGCAACCCCCCCCCCCCCCCCCTAACTTAGACTTTTGCATTGTCCTCAAGCAAAAAAGACTAAAATCTAAATAAGACAAAATAATAAGTGCGATAAATAAAACAATCAAATAGAGAATATGCAGTTTTTATTACAAAAGGAATGTGTTACATGTGCCGGAAAAAGCATACAAATGTGAACTGGAAGAAAAATAAAAAACTGCCAGCACCATATAGAGCTTCACCGGGGTGGGGGATGGGAGGTACCGGGCGCAGTGGGGTCATAAGGGTTATGGTAGTAGGAAGGTAGTGGCTCATTCGGATCCCCGAGGCGGCGCTAGATGTCCGCTTGGAAGCGGAGGACTACGCCCATGTCGCGCTCGTAGTTGGTCTGAAAAGTGTTGAAGTTGGTCTCAAGCGCCGACATACGAGCGGAGAGGTCCGTGCCCTCCCACTCGAAATCTGGGTCGTCCTCCTCGTCCGCGCCGAGACCTCCCATCTAGACATCCTCACCGGCTGGCCCTGCTTCGTCCTCGCTCTCGCTCGAGGCAGCCTCCTCTTCAACATCATCTGCCCGCCTAGCCCGGAGGACAGCTAGCTGTTTGGCACTTTTGGTGAGCGTCCCTTGTCGAAAAGGACCGGGGAGGCACGTATGGTCGCTCGGTGCCGCTATGCCAGCATCCTTAAGGATGGAAGTGATCAATCGGGCATAAGGAAGTGGGGCGATGCCCTTCTCATCCAAGGACGCGTCAATGATGTCCGCGTATAAAGTGCGGTCCAAATGGATGGAAGTTTGGGGGTCGAAGAGATGATATGTCAAAGTAGCTTACCGAGTCCGCATGGCGGAATCGTTGGATGTTTGCAAAAGATTGGCGCACACAATCTGAAATGTGAGCCGCGCCTTCTCGTTTAGGCGTCCAACGGCGACGGTTTGCCCCGCCCAAGGCACATTCGGTGCAATTCGGGCCATGACAATGTCCTTGTCGACCGGGAGGACGTTTTGGGGATATGTAAATTCCTAAACGTCCGGGACGTCAAACTCGGCCAACTTGGCTGTGAGACGGGCCAAGGAAAAGGGAATGAAAGTCCCATCCACAAAAGCTTCGGCCTCGAATTGGCCCGTCCGGATGAGTGTACCATAGAATGAGAGGACTTCGGTTGCCCAAACCACTTCATGAGGTTGGTTGAGGAATCGGCACCAGCCTCGGGCCATGAAAAGGGCGGTGACGGAGTTGGGCAGGGCTTCCCATTGGACAGCACGCTCCATATGGATTTTGCGGCCCAAACCGAAGTATTGAGTGCACCATCGCTCCTCTTAGCGGGAGCGGAATTCGTCGTGACCGGAGGGTTAGATCACGGTGGAGTCGTATTTAGTGGGGGCAACACGGGGGGCCATGGAAACAGTGGGGATTTATTGCTTGAAACACTAGAGAGGAAGAAGAGAGTATTTGTGTTGAAGGTGTGAGGAGAAGGGGGGTTTTGGAGGTGTATTGATAGTGGAAAGGGGAGGGAAGGGGTTTGGAGGGAAAAGGGGATGGTTTGGGAGGGAAAGGTTGGGGTTGGGAAGAGGAAAAAATGGATTGGAGGGAATGAATGGGATTGGGGGGAAAGGGGGTGAATCTTGGGAAGGGGAGAAGACAGATCTACAGAAGGCGGATCGGTCCGAGGTAGGGGCGGCCCGGTCCATCCCTTTGACTTTTCAAACCCTCGACAGGCGGACCGGTTCCTTTAAAAATAAAAAGAACCGGTCTGGGGTCGGACCGGTCCGTATTAAAAAGGAACCGATCCGCCCCAGGGCTTTTGGGCTGGAATTCTCCTAACTTCGTTACGAGCTCTCTTCTTCAAAATATTTCACTTTCCCGATATACTCTCTATCCAATTGGACTAAAAACCCTCTCGATTTCATTGGTCAATGCCCTTTTCACTCAAAATTCCCAAAACACACGAATGCTTCTCCTGAACGAAACCTAGTCCTAACGACTCTCAAAACACACAAGACTCTCACACACACGACTCTCACCCCATACGCGTCGGGGGTGCGACGACCTCTCATCTCTCCATGAACTCACCCGACCCCACTCGCAGGGTTCGATGCTCTCCTCGTTTCTCCCGTCCTAGGATTATAATCCAACAATCGGAACAAGTTGGGCCCTCGCCCATAGATAAAGGATAGACCGGGAGACTCATCGTGACTAATTAGAAAGGGATCCTCGTGATGCTGGCTCAAAGTGTGGTCTGCGTGCGCTGACTCGGAGGGAACACCTAGGTTTCGTTCAATTTTTAAGATGCATGGGTCGGGCTCGAAGTCAGATGAACCACAACTTTTCTCCTCACTTGCCTTCGGGGCCTCTGGTGTTGTGGGTGGATTGTCGCAACGAAGGAATTCATTAATTTTTGCTTTCAAGTCACTTTCGTCTAAGTGACTACATGAATCCAATAGGTATTGGCCTTCAATAGTAATACTTTCATCCACCTACCCAAATTCTCTTTCAAATTCTTTCATGCTCATGTCCCCTAGTTCTCTCTCTCGGGTAGTGCCTATGTACTCTCTTACTTGCTCGATCTCCAACTCCACCAATTTTCTCTCTTCTAACCCCTATCTCTCCCTTTTAATTGCGGTCACTACACACCTATTCCCCACTTTTCTCTCATTGTCATAACTACCACTATTACTTGATGAAATAGGGCATACCCCTAACGTCTCTCTCTTGTGGGACCCCTCATTCTCATTGCTTGACACTAAGCAGGACCCTAGGGCATCTCCACAATCATTTTCCTCAAAGTACTCCCCTACGATCTCGTCTATGAAGCTCACCGCGTGAAGGTCATCTTCTTCCCCCGTATGTTGGGCGACATGGAAGATGTTGGTCTCTAAGGTCATGTTCCCAAAGGTGAGTTGTATTCGCCCATTCCGAGTATTGATGATTGCGTTAGCCGTAGCTAAGAAAGGGCGCCCAAGGATGATGGGAACATGGTTGCTCGAGTTAAAGGAGGGCTCCATGTCCCAAATGACAAAGTCTACCGGGAAGTAGAAAGTGTCAACTTGGACGATCACGTCCTCGACTATGCCTCTTGGGATCTTCATGGTTAGATCCGCTAATTGGAGAGTGACCTTTGTGGGCTTGAGGTCGCCCAAGTCAAGTTGCATATAGATGGAGTAAGGGAGGATATTGACACTTGCTCCCAAATCAAGTAAGGATTTTTCGATTTATTTTCTCCAATGATGCAGGAAATGGTGGGTGCACCGGGATCTTTGAATTTAGGTGGGAGATCATTGAGTAGAATGGAGCTCACATTCTGTGATAGAAAGACATTTTTCTTTACCTTCATCTTTCTCTTTACCGTCAACAAGTCTTTAATGACTTTTCCATAAGCTGGAATTTGCTTAATGGCATCGAGGAAAGGTAAATTCAGCTTAACTTATTTTAGCATGTCTAGCACGTCATCACGTGGGTTTCCCTTATGGGAAGGAATTATCCTTTGAGGAAACGGTGCCCCGGAGGGTGGTTTCACTACTACCTCGGGCTCACTAGCGTCTTCTTTGTCACTCTCATTCAAGGGGACATCTTCGGCCTCTTTCGTACCGGGTGAAATATCCTTGTCTTTAGGTACGTCTCGTGGGGGAGGTGACAAGTCAACTACTCTCCCACTACGTAGAGTGGTAATTGCGCTACATTGCTCAGGATGGTCATGGGGTGTCGAGCTAACACTAGTTTGACCTTGGAGAGGTCTTTGGCCCTGAGCAGGAAACTTGCCCTTCTCTTGGATACTCCACAATGATTGCAACTGTGAAATGTTCGCAATCATGTCATTCATCATGCGCTCATGCCTAACATTAGTTGCAGTCTGGGTATTGATAAAGTGGTTGATAGTATCCTCGAGACTTCTCCGCGGTGGCGGGATATAAGATCCTTGAGGTGGTGGTGCTTTCACGTGTCCTTTCATGTGTGGGGCTTGTTGAAAGTTTTGTGGTGGATGAGGGCAACATGGGAAGTAGGGTTCATCGCAGCGTGTTGTTGCCCATAGCTAAAACCAGGGTGATTTTTCCAAGAAGGGTTGTAAGAATTCCCGTGCGGTGCACAGAAATTACCCATAAAACCTCTTATACCACTAACTTGCTCTTGAAGCATCACTTTATAGGCGAGTATCATCGGGAATTCCTCAGTTGAATGTCCTGCCTCACAAATAGCAAACACCTTCACGACGGGGTTTGGAATGGGTCCAGCTAGTCCTTTTCCATATATCTCGCATAGATCTCGAAATCCTTTCTCAAGAGTCTCCAATCGGCTGTCCGTCATAAAATTCTTATCTACGTGGAATAGGCCGGACGCCGACGGAGTGGTGGTCACTTGTCTATTTCAATTTTGAGCGTTGGGATCAGAAGTGTCCCAGGATTGGGTAGTCTCAGCGACATACTCAGGTGAAGGTCAGGATCGTGGGCATCTAAATCAATAAACGGACCACTTCCCATTGTTTCAACAAGTTGTTTGGAGTTAAGATTCAACCCATTATAGATAAAAGAGATGACTTGCACCGAATCAAATCCATGATGGGGGCATGAAGCAACTAATTCGTTGAAACGTTCATAACATCGATGGAACGACTCATTTTCAGCTTGTCTGAATGCTTCAATTTGAGCCTTTATGGAGATTGTTCGATGTGGTGGGAAGAATTTCTTAAGAAATTTCGACTGTAACTCATTCCATGATGGAATCGAGCTCGGTGGTAAAGACCATAGCCAGGTTTTAGCTTTATTTTTTAGCGAGAAAGGGAAGAGTTTGAGGCAGATTACCTCTTGTGTGCAGGTTTGATCATTGAGAGTATCACACACGTCCTGAAATTCCCTAATATGGTGGTATGGCTTTTCAGAATCCATACCATGATAATGCGGTAGCATCTGGATCATCCCATTTTTGAAACGGAATTGCTCGGCATTATACGGGAGTATAATGCATCCCAGAGTGACAGTACGCTCGGGATATAAGAAGTCTCTAATCAGACGATATGGGGGCTCTTCTCACCGGCGGGTGCATTACTGTGTTGTGACATCTCTTCCTCACTTATTGACTTAGTGTTCTCACTAGGCGTGCTTGGAGTGTGTCCTAAGAAGGAAAAAGGAGTGTTATCGGAGACTGAGTGCGACGGTGTGGGAGGTGAGATCCAGAACTGTGGGGCATTTGGAGTGTGGGGACTATCGGGATTATACTCAACAATTGGATTTTCATGAATGTTGGTTGGAGTATTATGGGGTGTGGGAGTGGGTTCAGAATTTTGCATTAAGCTTAGGAGAGATGATAGTTATGAATCTTGTTGTGCTTTTTAAGATTTTTTTTTTGGTCAAAGCTTTGGATGGACTCAATCTAATCCTAAGTCTACCTAATTCCCCGGCAACGGTGCTAAAAACTTGACGCAACTGAAAATGTGTCTCAGAAGTGCGTTCACTCTAGCCTCAAGTGTAAGCCTATCGCTCAAGTAATAATCTCAGTAAGTCGGGTATCGATCCTCAGGGAAGAAGGACAACAGAGTTGTGACGACTGGAAAAGACGGAGGAATCCTAACCTTGACTCTAAAAATAAAAGGAAAAAGGATTTGGTTTTTGAGATTGGTTACATCTAAACGCGATTATGAAATTATGAAGAAATGCAACTACACTAATCTACCTAAATTATGAACAAAAAATAATCTGAAACTTTTTGTTTAAATGATGAGAAAAATAGGAAGGGAATACAATCCCCCAGCCCTAGTGTAGTGCAGTCATAATATTAATCTTAAATTTATCTGATTGATTTTGACCCGGAATTTAGTACTCCCAAGCATTATGTATACGAGGTTAAAGCCCGCATCATACCTAATCTGAGGATGAGTAAATCAGTATTGCGATAGTAGCACTCGAATTGCACTCTAAATCATCACGAGTACATAGAGGCAAACGAGATATAAAGATCTACAACTATTGTGTAACTACGCAATACGGTCCTAATCAATCACTAAATTCAGTGGATTAATTTTATACACACGCACTAACACATCAGGCTGGGTTCATGTACCCCGGCCTTATAAAATCTAGCCTATCATGATTAAAGTGATGGAAATAATGATTACTGTGCAGGTGTTCATGATTACTCTAAATAAAATAGTAATTGGATGCAGAAAAGAATTATAATTAACAATTACTCACTAAAATTACCCAAGAAATAAGTGAAACAAAGGATGAAACTGATACTCACAAAAAATCACTGAACAAACCTTCAATCTTTGAGTTAAAACTGCAATTATTGGCTAAACTACGGTTTGTGGAAAAAGAGAGGAAAAAATCCTACCAATTCTACATCCTAATAACAATAATAAATCGGGTCTTTTATACCCTACAACAATTTCGGAGTTCAGCTGCACTGGGAGTCTTTTTAGGAAGAGAGAAGATTTTCAAATCTCGAAGCCTGGATCGGTCCGGGCCTTAGGCGAACCGGTCCGCCCCCAAGGCGGATCGGTTCTTTTTATTTTAGGACGGACCGGTCCGGGTGCGGACCGGTTCCTTTTATTTTTGCCTTCTTCAGTTTGCTTGTGGTTCGGGGTCTTCTAGATTTTGGAAAGGCGGACCGGTCCGGGGTAGGGGCGGACCTGTCCGGCTATTTGACTTTTTATCTCCTCTTTGACAACTCATAACTTTTGTTTCGAAATTCCGATTGAGGTTCCGTTTCTTCCTATGTGCTCGTGAATGAGATGTCTTCAACTTCTCTTTAGGTACCTTATTTGAATTCCGGGTGGAAATTACGCTTTTGCCCTTGAGACTTTTCCTTCTTTCTTTCTTGATTCTTCCGGTTTCCTTCTTTCGTTTCTTGACATCAAATACCTGTAAAATCACTACAAAATACCAGAAACTCAGTGTACTCATTAGGATCAGTCAGTAGCACAACTATGAGATAAATCCAACTCAATTACGTTGTTCGAGATGCTATAAGTAACTAAATCAAGGGATAAATTAGGAAAAATTAATGCCTAATCAGAAGGCAATATTTCTAATATAGTTGAGGATGTTATTCTCTTTGTGATTTGAACAACCGTCGATTCTCTATTCACCGTTCTTGTATGTCTCTTAATCTTTACTTTATGGAATTGTCCGAGCAAGCTCTGTACAATTGTTTTATAAGTTGCTAAGGTCATGTGCTTAAGAGCATACTCTCCATTCACCTACTATACCACCAAATTTGAATCCTCTTTTATTGTTAGTACCTGTATACCCCTTCTTAGAGCCTCTAACATCCCCAACACTAAAGCCTCATACTCAGCTTCATTGTTTGAACATTTGAAATCCAACTTGAATGATAATTATACTTCTTCTTCCCCTTAACGTAAAATCACTCATACCCATCCTGTGTTTTCAAACCATCAAACGGCATGCTCCATTCTTTTAGATTTTCTTCGAGATAGTTATCTTAGAGATCATCTCCAGATAACTCCTCAATAGGTGGCTTGAACGTTCTCGAAGGGATTATAGCCAGCAGATCTACATAAGTTTGACTTTTGATCGCTCTAAGAACCACGCACTTGAGATCGTACTCCGAAAGAATTAAGAACCATCGCGCAGCCCTGCCTATTAACACAATCCTAGCTAAAAAAAAACTTATGCGGTCACATGTAGTAGTGATGTGAATCGTGAAAGCTAACATGTAATGCGTAAGATTTTGAGCAACAAATACCAGAGCTAAACAATGACTCTCGATGCTTATATATATAGCCTCAGGCCCAGGTAGGTCCTGTGTTCTTTAGACCAAAAGGAATAACAGTATAACTGAAGTAACCTAATGGTGTAAGAAAGGCTGTCTTCTCAGCATCTTTTAGGTCCATTTTAATATGGTTATATCCCACGTAACCGTCCATAAAGCTATACATCTTGTGCCCTGATGTTGCGTCTATGAGGATATCAATGAAAGGTAAGGGGGAATCATCTTTCGGACATACTCGATTCAAATCCCTAAAGTCTACATAAATCCTTATTTGGTTCTTGTCCTTCTTCCCCATAGGCACAATGATAGATAACCAAATGGAGTGTTGGATGGGGCTAATAAAACCTAATGCGAGTAGCCTCTGGACTTCTTCCTTTATCTTCAAGTCTAGCTCCGGTTTATACGTTCGAGTGGCCTGCTTTACCGATACTGCTAATGGTATAACATTCAACTTGTGTAAGCTCACCTCCTGGTCTACTTCGGGCATCTCAGTATATTTCCACACGAACACGTCCTTGAATTCCCTTAGCAACCCCATCACTGATCCTTTTGTCACAGCATCAAGGTATTTCGAGATAAACATTGGTCTCGGATCAACCCCTTCATCAGCTAAGTCTATTTGCTCTAGCTCTTGGACTTGGGATCTTGGTCTATCCTTAATGCACTATGGTTCCACCTTAATTTCCTCCACAAAATCCTGGATGTTGGAGTTGTCAATCACCAAACATTAGCCTAAATTATCCACCAAAAATCATTCGTAGACCAGGTCAGCCTCGTCATCCAGGCCTTCGACTTCCCGATCACACCTTCAGATTTTATAAATGATCTTTCCATTGGCCAAAATCATTCTTTTGTATGGCGTTGGTTCTCCTCCTCACAAGGTCTTTTTCATGTATTCTCTTCTAACTCCTTCGTTGTAACTCTATTGAACACACTTTTCTGCTGGACTTGATGTTCGATTGGATCAATTTGTGGCTTCATCCGATAATGAAGCTGTCTCTAAAGGCTGGGAGGCCTATTTGATCTGCGCACCCTTTCTCGCTCCTCGTAAGCCACTACCGAGCGAGAAGGTGTACGTACCCTTTCCCTAGTACTCGGGATCTTAATCCCCCCCTGTGTACCGACTGAGCATAATAAATTATATAGCTAACTCTATATATAAGGCTGCATCGACCAAGTGAGCTTTCTGTGACACCCCACCCAATAAAATATCGGGTGATCAGTCCTATATCAAATTAAACAGGAATCTCATCTGGTTCATTCTTAGCATCACTGTCAAAAACTTTTTAAACTTACTAACCACCTAGTATTCAAAAGGCATGGTGTTAAAATTTATCTTTTTATTAAACCTCACTAACAACACGCAGAAGAATATATATAATAAATCATACATGCAATCACTAAATCAAACACTACTCAAAATGAATATAGATAAATCCTTGCCGAGAAAATGACCGGCTACAAAATCCAAATCACAAAAATATACACCACAAGAATAATATAATGAGTACATCATCTCGCTGGAACAAAAGTAATAACTAGGGCGACATGCCCAACGGAAATACTAATTGCATCCTACTCTAGGAATGAAATGGCTAACGCGACTAAGTCAAAATCCTATAACATCCACATATGCCGCAGTTGCATAACCCTCGAATATAACAATTCTAGCGTCCTTGTGACTGGACACCTAAAAGGTTATAGAAAATAATTTATAGCAAGGGTTGGCACCCAAAACATTTTGAAAATATTTAGCAAGTGAATTTAATTGCAGTAAATTAAAATGCATGAATAATCTTCATATTTTAGTTAGTGTCGCCCACTCTTTTGAGAACCACATCACCCCTCAACTAATGTGCACGCCTAACGTACCGATATATGACCCATCTGGCTATCTATCCCGTAACTAGTCTTCTCATATATATACACACATCCTACCTTTTCCACTACTCTATCTCGAGTGAGTTTAGTAAATGTTTTACAAATTATTAACCACACTAATTATTTAAATCATTTCTCATTTGATACTATATAATAATCTCACAAGTTATACAATTAATATAATTCACATCATGTATTTACCCGTTTATAAATCTACATCATATATACGTACCATCATATTACAACATTCACACACATGTCATAGATATAAGCATCCTCCTGAGTAGGCCCTCATCGGATGCTCTCTAAATGCTATCACCCTTGGGTATACTCATCCACCCACAACCCTGAGGCGGTGCACTCACCGAATCAGTAAAATAAACGCATTGGAAGTGGCCATAGTTTCCCACGGTAATGAGATCGAATCATACCCAAATCATCTCATTCCTGAACCCAAACGCTATGACAGGGGGACTATACTCACCCTGAATTCTCTAGCCAGGGGATTCACCCACATCGCGCAACATTCCATGATAGCACTAGAGTGGGTATGCTTTCCTATAAATATTATTCACACCAATATTTAAATATCATATATATACACTACATATCATCGCATATATATATATATATATATATATATATATATATATATATTAAATCAAGGCTAGCCGTGTACAAATACCGTAACACTAGCCTAATATTCCCAAGTCTATATACCAATTTGATATTCAAATAATTCCCACAATTATATATTTATCACTTAATTTGTGTCACCCAATTAAAATCACCCGGACATACATCACTAGCCCGAAATCTCATCATGTAGAACTTATTCCTCAAATCCCACATATTAAGGTTAACACCCTTTTTATTTTTGAATATTCCATAATTTATTATATAACCCTGTAATAAATTATCTAAACCAAATCCGTGCCCCAATACTCGTAGCCCTACTCTAAAATTCACCCGAGTCAATATCCCGACTCAATCGAATTAATCACGCATTAATTAATTCTCTTGGCGTCACTCACCCAATTTACCCGGACTCACTCGCTTGGTACGAAAATTGAATATCTCGAATTTATTATTCAAAATTCTCCTCAATAAATTTTGCACAATTATTAATCTAAAGTTTTCAATTCACTCAATTTCAACCTTAATTCCCTTATGGATTATTTTCTCAATTATCCCAATACTTACTTGTCTCACTTTATCTAAACTTAATCTCCACTTTATGACTAATGTCCTTATTATAGAACCACAATCACAATCAATCAATATAGGCAACCTCTAATGGAATAACACCTAAAATTAACATTTCTTAAAAAATTTCCTCACGAATCTGCCCAAAATTTTAAAATGCCATTTTGAGGTATTTTGGAGCCGTTTTTTGGAGAAAATGAATTAAGGAACAAAATGTAGAAAACGGGATTTTCTATGAGGCAGCGTGGACAGAATCCCCATTTTCTTAACCAAAATGTCGAAAAAATAATTTCTAAATGACGGGGTAATTTACCCAATGTCATACACTTCTTCGAATTCAAGAAATTGTTCTACAATTCAATCCTACCCATCAAAATCCAATTTTGATATCAAATAACCCCAAACCATATCATCTTATCACACCCACAATGATACGAATTGAAATATGCAATTAATTTAGATGCAAGTTAAACCACTTACCTTAGGGTTTGTAGAATCTGAATCTTTGATAAAGATGATGGATTGATGAATGTCATCCTCTCTTGTTCTTGATCTTTGGCTCCCATGGCTTCTCCCACTTGCACCCACTTTCTCTCTCTAAAAAGGGTTTATCTAAAAATGTATTATGAATGCCACACCCTCTCACTTTTAGGGTTTAATAACTTAATCCCGTTTTTTGGCTTGTGGGCTTTATAAAAAGGGACCAAGCAATTATTTGGGAGCTCAAATGTGTCTAGAAAAGTAATGAAACCCATATTATACCTGTGGACGCTATTTTTCAACTATTTCGACCCATCCGGACTCAACCGTGCACTCCGAATTGCCATCCGAATTAATTTATGACATTCTCCAAATTTTAACCTCAAAAGGCAACACAAAATAGTCCAAATAATTAAACCTCAATTCGCCAAATTAATAAATTTCTCAAATTTAAAATTTTTCCAAATCATGAATGTAATTCCTTCTAATAAAATAAATTATGTTTCTCCAAAATATAATTTAATTAAAGGTCCTTGAATTTATGGGGTGTTACATATTTCCCTCCTTACAATGGAATTTCATCCTCGAAATTCGAATAAGCCTAGTAATCTCCGTCTCAACTTGCTCCCCAGTCACTTACCCTTAGTATTGCTACACATAGGTCTTAAGAGAATGTAACCAGAGCGCCCATACACCTTATACCCATGCTTAACCGCAAGAAATAAAACCCTGTTTTTACCAGTCCTTTAACCGTAATATAACTTCAATCCCATAGTTATAACACTAAAAATACCTTTCTCTAGGCATAAAAGTATATATATCCACTCTTATGATAAAAAGGACAACATACACTACTGCACCCTTACTATCACTAGTTTTCTTGTGCAAAATAAGTCCCGAGCTATATCTCCCCGCTCGATAATAATTCAGCCCAACCTGAATCACATCACAAATGTCCCTACTCCCCGGGATTTCAATTAACAATATTACTATATTAATATGCAACACATCACAGTCAAATACACTCGTATATATATGCAAGATCTTATCTCAGGTGAAACCTAGCAAAGATAATTCATACCCTGGTACTGCGAACACCCAATCTTACTATAACTACCCACTATAGGCCCAAACTATATCTAATCGGTTTGAAACTAGGAAAAACATACACATTACTCCCATAATTCTTGAAAGTAGAAATATCTGATATAATTCAACCATCCTCTTAGTGTACCTTCAACCCTCTTGTGTTTAACACCAACTAACCCCGCTATCCCACGGTAAATATATACACTATGGTTATTTCAGCCAACACATCCACCAATATCCATCTCACTTATGAATCCTAGTTGTAACAAACCATAGGTTATGACGCACTCAATGTCACTTCCAAACACACCCACGCTCAACGTTTCATAATCCGAGGAACATATTATTCCTATTCCTCCAAAATGTACCCAAAATCATCACCTTTGCATCTTCTCCCCGAATCTGCTAAGTATCTACACAATAGAGACTTTGGTTCCTCCCAGGGTGCCCATATGCCCTATATTCCGTGCATATTTGAATAAACCTACGATCATCACATACGTAACCATTTTATCTCAAGTTTTTCTCCCTCATCTATGACCTGCCTATATCCTCCAAATGTTTCCGATGACCTTACTAATTACCATTAAATCTCCTCCCGATATTGCCCCACCTATCAACTTGTGATGCAAAACTTCGCAGTGTTTCTTTCGCAACACTTCTCGGCTCCACTGGAACTATTCCTTAGTATCTCTCTTCTCAGCGTATTTTTCTCCACACATTCACTAATTATCATTAAATTCGATGACCTAGATTCCAATGGCGTCTTCCCACTTTTAAAATTAAGGCTTATGCATGTAACACCTCCCAATAAAGTCCACTATTTCTCATCATTACTGGTCCTCGATTTTCATAAAACCCTAAGCCTATAACTAGGTCACTCAAACCTCATCTGTATACCCATAAGTCTAATCATGGACTCCCGCGTCTCTAAAAGAGTCATATATTAATGTGCTCACACTATCACTAAGCCATTAGCACTAAATATTAATAACGAGATAAATCTCTCCGCTCCACGGCCACCCAACAAACCATAAATCTCATCAGTAAAAGTCCTACGCACCGAGATCCAATATAACTAGACAACTGTACTCTTTGAAGTCTACTTCATAAAATTTCACCGCGAGCTCAACCTTCTTTCTATGGGACATCACACAAACATACCTCCTACCCTGGGATAATGAACACGATAGCCTTTATATGATCGCCCACCATTACAAACCCATTCATACCCATGATTAAAACCATTCCTCGAATATTACCTCTCAAACGAGCTAATCCTCATAATAGTATATCATCTCAACGTACCCACCCGTTCCTTTTAGGTGGAACTGAAGAGACGCCCGCAACTCCACGATAAAAATACACACTAATGATATTAAAAATACCTCCACTAAATTTGTTTCTCATGCAAACCTAGTATTAACACATTCCTGTGACCCACTTGCATCACACAAAGAATACCTCAATCATCTCGGAATAAAACTCGTAGTTTTAGTTGCTCATAACACTGCCATCTCAATAGTTAATAGACATAACACCCTTCTCCTAACCAAACCAAAAACTTTTCTACTGCTGCCCTTGCTAGACATCCCACTCCTGTCCCCTACCTCGCTAAAGACAAAAACCACCCATGTTACTACTCTTTTACACATAAGACACCTCTCTATGTTATGCCCCTTTCTCTGGCCCCATCGTCCAACTGGGATTTTCCTTCTCACTGACCTGGTAGCCTTGACCCTGATTTTTACCCCAAACGTCCCTTTGGATCCGCTGATCTCATAGACTCTTTTTTGGCATTGACGGATCTAACCTAACCCACCGTCACTTGGTAGAAATTCTATTGATCTCGATCATTAATCTGGGTCCCCTATTGGGTATCCCTTCCCTTGGAACCTTACTAGCACTAAAAATCCAATCTTACTCCTCTGATAGATTCTCCAATCCCCTTAGCTCCCTTCTCATGCGAGCATTGGCACCAATATGTAAATGTACAACCTTAACTGCAACGACACCAGTAATTCTAGACGGATATCTTATATATGCTTGTATGTTCTACCCACGATTCTATTATCATCTTGTAACTCTTCTTGTTTCATCATAACCTTCTAATCGGTTATGAAGTTTGAGAATTTCGTCAACATTCCTTACCCTTCGTCCACTGTCTGACCCTTTTTGTAAAGTTACAAAAATTTCCCTTGCTTCTCTATTTAACCTCTAGTGAGAGGATTCATAATTACTCTGCACAGCACATTCCTTATCATTCGCGGTAACTCCCCATGGATGTGGTGACTGTCTCCCGTCACTCCATACTACTTCTAAAATAAAACTTCTTTGACCAAAATTTTGACTTGAGTGTTACTACACTCTCCCACATGTGATCCTAATTGGATGTTCTATATCCATTGGTAAATCACCCTTCCGAACCTCCCACCTCCCTCTGATTCTAGCGGATAGTAATCTAAAACAAAATCTTCTTCGGCCCTTGTCCCTTGTGGTCTACACTTGGGGTTTTAACCTTACACCATCGTCCTTACCGACGGCTCTTGGGGAAACTACTGCGCCGCATTAGTTTCTCCAACTTCAATTATTTGAACAATATGGTGACTCCTACCGAGTCAATGTTTCTAGAATACTCTATGGATTCTGATGAGTTCTCCCTCCTACAATCATTCTAACATCCCACGTTTGTCGCTCTATAATATTCGATCTTGCACTCTCAACCGAAACCGTATATGGATCACTTGAACTATATCTATGGTAGGAGAACGTAAGTCGCATACGACAATGAATACAACAATCCTATAACAAGGCTCTATATCAAAGAACGCTACACTGAAACTTGATAAGACACACGAATCCTAAAGACACAAGAACCTGATGCTCTCATACCATCTGTGACACCCCGCCTGATAAAATATCGGGTGATCAGTCCTATATCAAATTAAACAAGAATCTCATCTGGTTCATTCTTAGCATTACTATCGAAAACTTTTTAAACTTGGAAACCACCTAGTATTCGAAAGACATGGTGTCAAATTTTATCTTTTTATCAAACCTCACTAACAACATGCGGAAGAATATATATAATAAATCATACACGCAATCACTAAATCAAACACTGCTGAAAATTAATATTTACAAGTCCTTGCCGGGAAAACCACCGGCTACAAAACCCAAATCACGAAAATATACACCACAAGAATAATAAAATGAGTACATCATCTTGGTGGAAAAAAAGTAATAACTAAGGCGACATGCCTAAAGAAAATACTGACTGCATCCTACTCTAGGAATCAAACGACAGAAGAGGCTAAGTCAAAATCCTACAACATTCACATATGCCGCAGTTGCGTAACCCTGGAATATAAAAATTATGGCGTCCCTATGGATGGACACCTAAAAGGTTTTGGAAAATATTTTATAACAAGGGCTAGAACCTAAAACATTTTGAAAATACTTAGCAAGTGAATTTAATTGCAGTAAATTAAAATGCATGAATGTTGTTCATATGTAAGTTAGTGTTGCACACTCTCTTGAGAACCACCTCACACATCAACTAATGTGCACGCCTAACGTACATATATATTACCCATCTAGCTATCTATCCCATAACTAGTCTTGTCATATATATACACATATCCTATCTTTCCCACTACTCTATCTCGAGTGAGTTTAGTAAACGTTTTATAAGTTATTAACCACACTAACTTATTTATATCATTTCTCATTTGATACTATATAACAATCTCACAAGTTATATAATTAATACAATTCACATCATGTATTTACTCGTATATAAATCTAACCCATATATACGTATCATCATATTACAACATTCACACACATGTCGTAAATATAACCATCCTCTTGAGTAGGCTCTCGTTGGAATCTCTCTAAATGCTATCACCCTCGGGTATACTCATCCACCCACAACCCTGAGGCGGTGCGCTCACCGAATCAGTAAAATAAATGCATTGGAGGCGCCCATAGTTTCTCACGGTAATGAGACCGAATCATACTCAAATATTCTCATTCTTGAACCCAAACGCTATGACATGGGGACTATACTCATCCTGGATTCTCTAGCCAGGGGATTCACCCACATCGCGCAATCTCCCATGATAGCACTAGAGTGAGTATGCTTCCCTATAAATATTATTCACACCAATATATATATATATATATAAATCCATGCTAGCCGTGCACAAATACCGTAACACTAGACTAATATTCCAAAGTCTATATACCAACTTGATATTCAAATAATTCTCATAATTATATATTTATCACTCAAGTTGTGTCACCCAATTAAAATCACCCGGACATACATTACTAGCCCAAAATCTCATCATGTAGAACTTACTCCTCAAATCCCACATATTAAGGTCAACACCATTTTTATCTTTGAATATTCCATAATTTATTATATAACCCTATAATAAATTATCTAAACCAAATTCGTGCCTTAATACTCGTAGCACTACTCCAAAATTCACCTGAGTCAATATCCCGACTCAATCGAATTAATCACGCATTAATTAATTCTCTTGGTGTCACTCACCCAATATACCCAGACTCACTCGCTTGGTCCGAAAATAGAATATCTCGGATTTATTATTCAAAATTCTCCTCAATAAATTTTGCACAATTATTAATCTAAGGTTTTCAATTTACTCAATTTTAACCTTAATTCCCTTATGGATTATTTCCTCAATTATCCCAATACTTACTTGTCTCACTTTAGCTAAACCTAATCTCTACTTTAGGCCTAATGTCCTTATTATAGAAAAACAATCACAATTAATCAATCTAGACAACCTCCAATGAAATAACAACTAAAAATAATATTTCTTAAAAATTTTCCCCACGAATCTGCCCAGATTTTTAAAATGTCGTTTTAAGGAATTTTGGAGCCCTTTTTTTTTGGAGAAAATGGATAAGAGAACAAAATGTAAAAAACGAGATTTTCTAAGAGGTTATGTGGACAGAATCGCCATTTTCTTAACCAAAACGTCAAAAAATAGTTTCTAAATGACGGTTTATTTTACCCAATTTCATACACTTCTTTGAATTCAATAAATTGTTCTACAATTCAATCCTACCCGTCAAAACCCAATTTAGATATCAAATAACCCAAAACCATATCATCTTATCACACCCACTATGATATGAATAGAAATATGCAATTAATTTATATGCAAGTTAAACCACTTGCCTTAGGGTTTGTAGAGTTTGAATCTTTGATGAAGATGATGGATTGATGAATGTCATCCTCTCTTGTTCTTGATCTTTGGATCCCATGGCTTCTCCCACTTCCACCCACTTTATCTCTCGAAAAAGGGTTTTTCTAAAAATGTATTATGAATGCCACACCCTCTCACTTTTAGGGTTTAATAACTTAATCCCGTTTTTTGGTTTGTGGGCATAAAAATGGCCCAAACAATTATTTGGGAGCTCAAATGTGTCTAGAAAAGTCTCGAAACCCATATTATACCTATGGAAACTCTTTTCCAGCTATTTCGACCCATCCGTACTCAACCGTGCACTCCGAATTGCCATCTAAGTTAATTTATTACATTCTCCAAATTTTTTACCTCAAAATGCGACACAAAATAGTCCAAATAATTAAACCTCAATTCGCCAAATTAATAAATTCCTCAAATTTAAAAATTTCTCAAATCATGAATTTAATTCCTTTCAATAAAATAAATTCTTTTTCTCCCAAATGTAATTTAATTAAAGGTCCTTGAATTTACGGGGTGTTACATATTTTCCCCCTTACATTGGAATTTCGTCCTCGAAATCCGAATAAGCTTAGTACTCCCCGTCTCAACTTGCCCCCTAATCACTTACCCTTAGCATTGCTACACATAGTTGTTAAGCGAATGTAATTAACCAGAGCACCCATACACCCTGTACCCATGCTTAATCGCAAGAAGTAAAAGCCTACTTTTACCAGCCCTTAAATCGTAATATAACTTCAATCCCACAGGATTGTTGTTGACGTTGGCTTGCAGCAGCTCGATATATCCTGTCTTGGCATGTCTATCTATTATCTTCCTAAGAGAAAAACATTTGCTCGTTGGATGTCCCACCCAGTTGTATACCATGCAAAACTTCGGGCCCTCTCTGTCTTCTCGAGTGATGGGTTATGTATCAGCCACTACGGGCCAACACATGTTATCTCAAATCATGAGCTCATAACTTTCAATATCCTACTCCATTGAGCAAGGAAACTCTGGGGGGTCATATTTTTTTAACTTCCTCTTGCATCCCCTTCCTTTTTGGCCACGATTTCCTCCCTCGTGCTTTCCACCTCCATCGTTGGCATAATTCACACGAGGAGGTAGCCATCTACCCGAACTACCTGACGGCTTAAGTAATAAAATCGACAAGACTGGAGAGGGTGTTAGCAGTGGCTTCACCACCAAGACAATGTTCCTCGCAGATTTAATGAACAAAGCAAACGTACCTTCACAAGTTTTATTTATCAGATGGCATATATACTCAGGTAAAAAAACCTTCTGCACAAACATGTAAGAGCTTAGCCTCTCGTGTCTCTTCTCTCATGTCCAGAGAGTGCTCACAAAATCTCCTGATGTATGTCACTACATCCTCTCTAGGGTTTTGTTTCTCTCGAGCCAGTTGTGTAAGAGTAAATTCATCTTCAGCCAAGAAGAATTTATGTACAAACTAAACATGAAGATCCTCCCACGTGGCAATACTACCTGGAGCCAGATAAGAGTACCACATGTAACCTTTCTCACTTAGAGACTTAGAAAATTCTCTCAGCCTTAGCTTCTTATTATTACAGTGGGCCCCAAGGTTCTCCATAAACCTTTTAATATGATCCTTGGGATTACCCTCCTTTCTTGTATACTTCTCAAAGATAGGGGAATATACCCCACTGGGTAGGGTTCGTTATTGTATTCCTCTGGATACGGAGTACAAAAATCATCGTACACCGAAGAAGATTTTCCTCCCACCTTAGAGGACACCATCATTTTCAAAATCTCCTTTTTCATCTCCTCCATCCTAGTTGAAGCTGAGTCGTGATGCACATGGATCGTCGTCATCAGGACTATTGTTGGTGGCGGGATCGGTGTGCCATTGCCTGGACACGCTACCGGGGGAAAGTTGGCACGGTAGTGCTATGTGATCCTCCTCCTACAGTGGAGGGAGTGCTCAAAGGCGACGTTGGCGGGGTCATATTTTTGTAGTTGCCTGGGCCACTCCCTCTAAGATAAAGGGATATTTTAAAGTCACTAGTGGGGTCACGATTGAACTGGGCCCCGCTGTAGCCCCTAACACTGCCTAAGCTGTCGAAGTTTTGATAAACTCAGCGAACAGGCTCATTAGACCTTCCATGTGCGCAGGTCCTGCGTTGGTCACCCAACTATTAGTGGGCACAATAGTCTCCATTCGCCCTACTCACTCTTTTTCTGGAAAGTTGGTGAGGTTCTCTCCCTCCTCACGCTGTATAGTGTCAAAGTTGATGTTTCTTGCCACATCGTTGTTAGCCATCTCTCAAAAGAGAATGCCTCCCCAGCAGAGTCACCAAATGTAAGAGGTGAGTTCATGAGATGATATTAATGTGAAGGGAGGCGTAACCCCTTATCAAGATGGTAATTATAGCCTTAGAACAATAAATGCAAGTCTCAAGTCGGCACATTCAATATACAAAACTCTTGTATTAAATGTGTTCTTTCAGCATAAATACTATAACATAAATACTAGGCATATCTTCACTTAATTCTATTTTATCGAGTTCCTGAATGTTACACATGTTGATGTCAAAGAGTTGGTAAACAATAACCTGTGAGGGTTGTGCTGTCACATCACTCAAAAAGTTGGTTCATCAAATTGAAGGTTGTTTGACTAATGACTTATTCTAACAACTTATGGTGTGTGTAGACTTTAGAAGTTAATCTTTTAGGTGACTGTTAAGGACTGAGGACCCTCAAATGGGTTCCCATAGATGGTATCTCGAATGGAAGGTTGCTCAAACTATAATTCGTTCGGGTAACTTATAATCTGTATACGGGTACTACAAGATAACACTCAGATAACTGTTTAGGATTGAAGACCCTGGAGTGGGTTCCTAAAGAAGGTATCTCAAGGTACTACTGAGCCATGTTGTGTATAAACCAAGGTTTTTCCTAAGTACCCTAAAGGGGTTGGTCTCTTCCAACGTTGCCTTGCACCCAATCCTCCAAACCAAAATCCCTCTAAGATACCTAGGATGAGGTTGTTCGATAAAGCATGTAAGCTCTCCCATGTACTTCCATTCATGGTCCCTCGAAGATACCAACCAACCTCAAAGCTTTACACAGTAACTGTTATCTATATAAAGAGGGCAAAATATAAGTACATCAACATTCCTATTATAATTTGTTTTTTTAAGTTTATCTCCTGTTCCTGGAATTTATGGGAGGTCCTTCGAACAGATTGTCTTTGTGCGAGCAACCTTCTTTTCATGATCGCTCGAGAAATTTCCCTTCTTGCGAGCCACCTTTTTTCATGATCGTTCGATCAACTTTAGGTTTGTGGGAGCAACCATCCCTAATCTTTCTTGTGAAGTGTTAGTGTTATTTTAATCAACTTTAAGACTGGACCTCCCTCTACACATGCACTTGAGAATATGCTTTATAGAAATCTAGTGCTCCTAACTTGGGTTAGACTGGAATATGCTGACCATGCCAATGATAAAACTGATATCCGGTCTTGTACACAATATACCATACATTAGGTGTCCATTGCCGAAGTATAATATATATTTAGCATCCTCTCCGTCTGATTAGATGTATTAGGACAATCATCCTTAGATAATAAATTACATACCTGAAATGGAGAAACCCTTTATTGGAATCTTTCATGCTAAACGTTGTGAGAACATAATTGATATAAGTGGCTTGGGATAATCCAAACATCTTGTTTTTTCAATAATGCATAAGCTTGATCCTAAAGATGTGACTAGCTTCTCCTAAGTCCTTCATATCCAACAAATTAGAAAACTACACTCTTATACTAAATAATACACCCATGTCATTCTTGATTACAAGAATATCAGCCACATGTAGTATTAGAAATACCACCATATATTTGTCATGCTTTTTATGCATATAAGTTTCATTCGAACATTGATCAAAACCAAAAGATTTATATGCTTGATCAAAATGTATGTTCTAAGACCATGGCACTTACTTGAGTTCATAAATGGTTCTTTTAAGCTTGTACACCTTACTTTCATGGCCATTTTCTATGAATCCTTCGGGTTGCATCATATAGATGCACTCCTCAAGACTGTCATTCAAGAACATAGCCTTAATGTTAATTTTCCAAATTTAGAAATTGAAATGAGACACAATGGATAAAAGAATCTAGATAGACTTTAGCATGGGTACAAAGGTTTCCACATAGTCGATCCCCTCTTTTTGAGTAAACCCTTTCGCAACAAGCCTTGGCTTAAAGGTTTCCATCTTTCCGTTTACCCTTATTTTCTTATTATAGATCCACTATCATCTGATGGGTTTTATACCATCTAGAAATTGTACAAGTTAATAAACCTAATTTAAATACATCAAATCCATCTTGTTATTCATAGCCTTTAGCCAAACCTCGGAATCTTTGTCTTGGAGTGCCTCGTCATAGTTTTAGGGATCCAAATTGTGTTCCCTTGGGATCTTACTAAATTATTCACCCAAATACACTAACCTATCAGGTTGATGCCTAACTTTCCCACCCCAACGTAGCTCCACTTATAGTCTAGTATAAGTGACATATGAATCCAAATCGTCGGTAATACTCCCACTACCTCTAAATAGTATATTATCGATATCAGGTTGTATTTTATCCTAAACGGGTAGTTCAAAATAAATTATTGGTATTTCCCTCTTCTTGTAAGATAACATTGCTCTTAGACTAGTGTTTATCATATAATATTCCTCTAAGTACCAGACATTTGTATTGACCAACACCTTCTCATCCTTAGATTTTAAAATAAACCACCTTTAGTTCCTTTTGGGTAACCTATAAGGAGACATACTTATATCCGTGATTCCAAGTTATCGGTCTCCTTCCTCAACATGTGTATAAGATAATCCCAAATTCGAACATATCCTAGACTAGGGTTGATCCAGTCTATATTTTTGTGGGAGTTATTAATACCGACTTAGAATAAACCAAGTTCAATAAATATGTAGCCATACTTATATCCTTGATTCCAAGTTATCGGCCTCCTTCCTCAACATGTGTATATGATAATCCCAAATTCAAACATATCCTAGACTAGGTTTGATCCAGTCTATATTTTATGGGAGTTATTAATACCGACTTAGAATAAACCAAGTTTAATAAATATGTAGTCGCATGTAATGCATAATCCTAAAAAGAGTGTGGCAGATCCGAATAAATTATCATGGATCTAACCATGTCCAAAAGAGTCATGTTCCTTCTTTTTGCTACTCCATTTTTTCGTGGAGTGCCTAGTGTAGACAATTGAGATGTAATCCCAATTTATGGCAGTGATTCCTAAACACTCCCAAGAGGTACTCCCCTCCACGATTAAATCGTAGAGTTTGAATTAGTTTACCATGCCTACGTTCCATATCAACCTTATACACTTTAAACTTATCAAAGACTTCAAACTTGTTGTTATCATCAAAAATTAGTATATAAATTTGGTCTTAGCAAATATACACCAACTACAAACAATAACATATAAAGAGACATAATTACATAAATACTAATCTAGAGAAAACAGTGGAGAGAGTTTGGAGAAAAATAATGAAAATAGATTTATATAGTTCATCCTAAAGAGGTGCCTACGTCCACATGTTCAGGGATTTAATAAACTGATTCAGATGGCAAAAACATGGATGAATAAAGGCCACAAGCTCTTAAGTACACTCTAGAAATGGACATCATAATGATATGAAAATAAAATCTAGATTCCCCCAAAGTAAGGGTGTGTGTGTTATTTATCGAATGTTAGAATAGAGAGAATAAAGAGTGCAAGTGTCGCGCCTTTATAGGTCAGGTAGGTACACACTTTACATGCAAGCGAGGGGAATAATCATGAGTTTATTACGTGCACATGTGGGGAAATATTCACATATTTCCCACACGTGTACGTGATGTAACTGCTCCTGATGTCATTCTATCACATGGTACATACTTGGGTAAACGATGTTAACTAACAACATTAGCTAACTATGAAATGATAGTGTTAAGATGGGTTACTGGGACTGTCTGGATGATCTCATAGATGTGGCCAACCATATTCATTGCTGAGTCGACCTCCTTGTTGTTATTAACGTGTCCACATGTTATCTTTTGAATGGTCTTGGAGATGTTACAGATTTATAGTATACAAAAATCCCTTAAGACTTTACTCACGATTAGAACTGGTAGCGGGTTCTCGGAAGTGTTTAATCTTCTGAGTAGTTGCTAAATGAATTGAGTGAGTAAATTGTTAAGTGAAAAAATATTATCGACTTTCACAATCCTCGACTTTCACAATCCTGGTCATCTTTGGATCTTTTCGGCCTGCGTCGAGCTGAGTGACTTGTGTGATTTTTCTCAAAATGTTGAACTTAGCACGCGTTAAGTACCGGGGAGTTTTTCAGGTGTAATTATGATGCACATGCCTTGGAAGCATGTGTCAATATGCGAAGGGTTAATTTCCCCATGTATGATGTCATGTGATGCATTAATAAGGGTGATAATTACCACCTTGAAGGTATAAAACTCAAATTTAAAATCATTTCACACTTTACAAATTAATTTCCTTCTCGCGATAACTTCTAGAAAGAGAAATAAAACTCTTCTTGTTTCAAAACCTTCCCTTCTTTGGAAAACTCTGGTTTGAAAAACCTTTTTTTGGTGAACCATTTAAATTTCCCTACGTTTATTGATAGAGCTTAAGTAGTGTCTGCATTGTCCTCAACCTCTTAGGGTTTCAGGTACACTGTCTTTCTCTCTTACCTCTTCTTAGGGTTTCCTTCTGTGTTTTTTTTTTATAATTTCTTTGCAATTCCATCTCCTTTTATATGTTTGTTATTAGATTTTATTATTGTTAGTGTTTTATTGGAGAACCGTGCATCTTTACATAGCCACTAAATCAGTTAGCCTAGTTCCCATTTTAGGCATTTGATCCCAATTCCATTCCTTAATGAGTTACGAGTGTTGGGTTCAGAGGTGGTCATAATATTTGACTAAATTAAAGAAATCTTGTCCTGGAATCATTGCTAAAAGATTTCCTATCACTCTCCAGATTATTCGACCTAAAGACGAGCTTGGTCACCCTAGGTATACTCCCATAGTAGCCTCTTCGGTTGGTTCTGCACCACAGCCCCCAGCTATGAAGCACAACTCCCTTTAGTTCTCGAAAATCGTAGGAGTTTCTACAGTGAAACACCCTATAGGTGGTGAAAAAATTACAAACACGGTGTCCTATATATCAATCATTAAATTAGACATCTCACCGTAGAGATCTATGTCTGAAAGGCCTAGAGCTCCCACATCTCTTGTGGTTGTTCCTCTCACCGAGGAGAATACCTCACCTCAGGAAGCTCTGATTCTTAGGATCTAACCACCACCGATATTTGAAATCATAGTTGCGATATTACTGAGGATGAATTAAAGGAGTTGAGGGATAAATATGACATTCCTATTGGTATTTCATTGAGATTGCCCGAATATGATGAAAGAGTCTATGACTGGCCCAATGCCGATGAGATCTATTTTTTTAGTTTAGGATTTGCAAGTAGAAGTTTGATCTCCCCTCCATCTAATCATAAGGTTTATCTTGAGTGGTAATGAAGTAGCTCTTACCCAAATTCCACCTAACGTTTATAGGTTCATTTTAAGGTTTATGGTTTATTGGGAAGGTTATATTGTCTTTGACCTTACTGGGATATATTCAGATTTTCATACAACATAAAAGAAGATGCTAAGGCTAATAAGTATTACTATTTTTATCCCTAGAAGTCTGACCTGAACATGGTGCATATTATTCAAGCAGGCAACTATAGCTGGAAGAATTAGTTCGTATATGATGATTCGGGAAACAGCACCACCAGCTAAGGTGTTGACAAGCTAAAGTAAGTGATAATAATGGCAGCACATGAGAATATATATATATATATATATATATATGTGTGTGTGTGTGTGTGTGTGTGTGTGTGTGTGTGTGCACTACACCAAAATGGGAAAATTGTCACCTTTCAGCCGGCCAGCCTTGTCAAGGTCATTGACCGTGACAAAAAAACACGCATTTTATGTCACGATCATTGACCTTGACAAGGTGGATTTGTCAAGGTCAATGACCTTGACAAATGGGCAGATTTGGTGTAGACGTGTGTGTGTGTGTAGAACGAGGTGAGGAGAAGATGATGAACACTTGAATGTAAGTGGTCAGCCAATATGGCCTACGTCCACTGTGAGTGCGTGTGAGTATTATCACTGAATGAAGGCACTAATGGCCATAGATACAATCTCTCAAGATTTCTCTCTCTACTCTGCCATTCAGCTAGGATTGAAAAATATCGATCCTTTACAATGTTGAGGATGACCTCTGTATATAATGCTTGGGGGGTGTAATGTACCCCCAAGCATACAATATGAACGTGCATGAAGATCCAACCAGTGTAAGGATAACACTTGGATGATCTTAACTAAACAATGATGACCTCAATATTCCTTCACGTTGAGGGAATGATTCAGTTATAACAGATTTGTCCATGTGTTTCAAGCTAAACATATGTGTGTAAATGCTCGTCTGTCTTCGCTCAGTGCCAACCTCGGCTTGGATGAGTACGAGGTTGGTGATGCCTGACATCCTCCATATTTGAGATAATTATATGATGGCCTTGGAAGGGATGCCCGCCGAGGTCAGTTGCCTAGAACATAGGCCAGGGACGATGTTGTCTTGACACGATGCTAAGCCGATGAGGCTTTGCTGATATCAAGTGATAACTTGTAACATCGTCCAGGGCCGATGTTGATGCTGATGCTGATGCTAATGGATGGTTGAACATGTGTCCTTACTGAACTCGGCTGATGTCCAGCCGAGGTTGATGTAAAGGTTGAAGCGAAGTCGACTGAGGCCGACCTTCTGAGTGAGGACCCTGATCATGGATGGCATAGGCTTTTGTCACCTCAGGCATAAAACTGGCCGAGGTTAGTAGCTCTGAGTAAGAGGGTGAACTTAGGGCATATCAATCACCCCTAGACCTTAGTTACCTAGGTTAATAGGTGACTAAGGGGTATGCATGTCCGAGGCTGTATTTTCTTATGTGCCAATACTTCTTTGACATGTGTCAATTTCTAAAGTGGGTAGCGTGCCTGACAATGTGTAATTATGCTGACTGTCTTTTGGGCTCCCAAGGTAATGGTGGGCCTTAGGATGCGTGAAAAATGATTTTGAGGGTTTAAACACTTTTCTTTTCCTTTTTCTTCATTTCTTTCCATATTCCCGTTTGTGCTTTCCTCTGTAATTTCTCTCTCTTCAAGAGTTATTGTTGCGTTTTGGGGTTTCCTCGATTCTGATCTTCTTCTTCTTCTTTCTTTCACGCTCAGGCAGGTATCGTCCTCATCCTATTTCATCATTTTTAGCCTTTAATTTTCATTTTTGCTTTTTTCGGTGAGGATTTAGGCTTTCTGGTGAGGGTTTTAGGGTTTTTTGGTGATACTTTGCATTTTCTGGTGATCCTGTTCTTGAGTTTTCTTGGTTTAAAATATTTTAAAATCCAAGTTTAACCTTTGATTTGGGTTGAATTGAGTTGTTTGGTTGTGGTTTAGAGTCCACAAGTGTAGGGTCATCTGCTTTATGCTCAGACCTCTGTATAACCTCATTGAAGAGTTCCTTTCACTTAGAGATAGGACCTTAGAAAAAAATAGGCAAATAGAGCTAGCCCAAGTGAAAGCTCATAGGGCTGAGGCCTTCCCCCTCAGACCTATCTTCCTTTCACCTCTGAAGGTAATATACCCTGAGCCAGCCGAGGATCCAATAGACCCCACTCCCATGTCTGAGTCTGAACCCTCTACCTCAAACCTTATGTCCATAGACTCTTTCCAAGAGGCTATGGACTACTCTATTAGGCAAGATCAGGTCCCGGATTAGACTGAGGTTGAGGGTCATTCCTCATCTCACAATGGTTCTAGTACCTCACAAACTTCTTCTGATGTTGAAGTTGTAGGTCCAAGTGTGTCCATTGTATTCCCCTATCGACCATTACCGAGGCTGAGTTCATCTTAAAATTTCCTGATGGTATCTCTGTATCTGCCCAAGCCGATGTTAGTAGGGATGATGATGATGCGCATGAGAGCAAATTCGATATCTCTGAGGCAGCCGAGATAGAGAGCTCGGTCACTGAGTATGACCTCTTAGCCTTTAGGCACCTCTATTCTATAGGTACTTCCATTAAGCTTAGGAGACCCCTGAGCTGAAAGGGCCTTTCATAGCCGAGATGGGGAGATTTGTGTGTATGAACATATGTTTAAGTTGGGATTTTGTCTTCCCATCTATCCTACAATTAGATCCATATTATTCATATCAACCTATCCCCTTCATAATTATCCCCCAATGCCTGGAGGGTGATTATTGGGGCCATCATCCTTTGGAAGGCTTTCCACCACTCAAACCTTCCAGTTAGAGTCTGCATGGGTTGTTACGTCCCATCTTATGCCAAAAACCACCCCAGCTACTGCCACTTCCTAGCTAGGAAGTCAGATAAAAAGATGTTGTTGGTTATCCAGACTTCAAATCACAACTGGAAACTACGGTATTTCTTTGCCTCAGGGGCATGGGAGTTTGGTCCAAGTGTTTCTTATTCAATGTCTCATCCTAGGACACCTCTGAAGTGGGGGAAAGTGTCTCTTACGGCCAAATCCAACCCTAGCCTTAGCCAAGATAATTTCAAAAAGGTTAAGGACCTTCAGGATTAGGGAGAACAGGGTCGTCTTATCAAATACGAACATCTGATGACCCTCTACTACCTCTCTCAGACAGGGTTAGGTGGTAGTCCTCTAATCGAGTGTCATAAGTACTATTCTCCATAGTTGTACCTCTGATTTTTCATACTTGTGATTTACTAACTCAAATGTATCTTTTCGCAGAACGTCCAGAAGGTATTTCTGACGAGCTCTGGGAGATGTCTGTCCCAAGCCTTATAAAGCTGATGAAGAAGGAAGGGCATAACGTAGTCCCTCCTCCTCCCCAAATATAATGTCAGCACATTCAAGGCTAGTGTTACTAAGTAAAGGAAGCCCACAATGGACTCGAAGAATCATAGGCCGAGCAAGAGTCAAAAGGGAGATCGTGCCATTCTGATCTCCTTAGATGATTCCCTTATAACTCTTCTGGCCCAGTTGAAGATCAGTGATAGCTTGACTGGCCATGGTCTAAAGGCTATGGATACCATTGGCTCTGTAATTATCGAAGAAGACAAGCATTTCCTGTGCTCTCTGGATATCCCCTTGCTGGCCGAGTGCAACCTTCATAGGTCTATTCAAGTACTAGTTTCTGTTATTTTGCTCTTCCAAGTGTAACTTTGGCTGTATTTATAGGTTACAAAACTCATACATCTGACTTTTCATTACAGGGTGTTCTATCCATGCATTAATTTTTTGACTGAACTCTAAGGAAGATTCCCCTTAATGAGAAGGGAAGAGAAGCCCTGAAGGTCCAGGCCTCTTTGAGTGCAGAAGTTGAACGTCTAAAAGAAGAGCTGAAAGAGGCTGATAAGCTGATTAAACAGAGGGATAGGGAAATCTTTAACCTCAAGAAGGACTATGAATTAGCCCTGAAGGCCAAAGATGATTTCCTTCAGACCTGGTGGATGCTGTAGTCAAAGCCTCACTGGAGGATGCCTCAGAGAAGTTCCTTGCAGATTACAAGGTGTCTGATGAGTTCATAAGTTTTGTCTTTGAGTACCTTGAAAGAGGTATTAAAGCAACTGGGAAGTGGGCTGCTTCTAAGGAACAGGAGTCAGGGAGCTTAACTGCCTCAGACTTTATCGGTTTAGGCTTTGGCGATTCTCATTTTGCTCAGGCCTTGCAAGAGGTTGAGGAGGATGGTGCTGCCCCTACTGAGGCTCCCTTGGAGGTTATTGAAACTGAAGAGGCAATTCCTTATGACGATGTTGCAGAGGCGACTAACATCGGTCGAGAGGGCACCATTCCAACTGTAGATACTTAGGCCTTTCAATGTGAAGCTTTTAATTTATAACTTCTGTTTATTTTAATTTGTAACTCTGATGGCCCTTTAGCACATTTGATTTGTAAACCTGGCTACTTAATGTAATACCATCTTCTTCAGAGGATTTTGCTTCTTTCAATGAATGCCTTATCTTGCATGTTATCTTAAAGTCATATAATGATGTTATGTTTTAGGTCTGAGGTCATCATAATATGATGTTTCACCTCATTATTTTATCACCAAATTAATGATAATTAAGGTCTGAGGTCATCAAATTATGATGTTCACCCTCATAATTGCCACCGAATTAACGATGTTTAAGGCCTGAGGTCATCAAATTATGATGTCCACCCTCATAATTGCCACTGAATTAATGATGTTTAAAGTTTTAGGTCATCAAATTATGATGTTTAACCTCATAATTACCACCAAATTAATGATGTTTAAGGTCTGAGGTCATCACAGTAAGATGTTAACATCATAAATTGACACCAAATTAATGATGTTTAAGGTTTGAGGTCACCATAATATGATGTTTACCCTCATAAATTTCACCAAATTAATGATGTTAAAGGTCTTAGGTCACCATAATATGATGTTAACCTCATAAATTGCCACCAAATTAATGATGTTTAAGGTCTGAGGTCACCATAATATGATGCTTACCCTCATAAATTTCACCAAATTAATGATGTCAAAGGTTTGAGGTCACCATAATATGATGTTAACCTCATAAATTTCCACCAAATTAATGATGTTTAAGGTCCGAGGTCACCATAATATGATGTTTACCCTCAAATTTCACCAAATTAATGATGTTAAAGGTCTGAGGTCACCATAATATGATGTTTGCCCTCATAAATTTCACCAAATTAATGATGTTAAAGGTCTGAGGTCACCATAATGTGATGTTCACCTCATAATTTCACCAAATTAATGATGTTTAAGGTCTGAGGTCATCACAGTACGATGTTAACCTCATAAATTGTCACCAAATTAATGATGTTTAAGGTCTGAGGTCATCACAGTACGATGTTAATCTCTTAAATTGCCACCAAATTAATGATGTTTAAGGTCTGAGGTCACCATAATATGATGTTAACCTCATAAATTGCCACCAAATTAATGATGGTTAAGGTTTGAGGTCACCATAATATGATTTTTACCCTCATAAATTTAACCCAATTAATGATGTTAAAGTTTTGAGGTCACCATAATATGATGTTAACCTCATAAATTTCCACCAAATTAATGATGTTTAAGGTCTGAGGTCACCATAATATGATGCTTACCCTCAAATTTTACCAAATTAATGATGTTAAAGGTCTGAGGTCACCATAATATGATGTTTACCCTCATAAATTTTACCAAATTAATGATGTTAAAGGTCTGAGGTCACAATAATATGATGTTCACCTCATAAGTTCCCCAAATTAATGATGTTAAAGGACTGAGATCACCAAATTATGATGTTTACCTCATAATTATCACCAAATTAATGATGTTAAAGGTTTGAGGTCAACATAATATGATGTTTCAGCTCATATTTTTACCAAATTAATGATGTTTAAGCATAGTGAAATAGTATTGACACATGAACTGCTCTTTCATTAATATCCTCTTCATAAAATGATACATGTATTACAAATAAATAACTCTAACATCATATATAATATTTCTTCAAGTGGTCAGCATTCCAAGGATTGGAAAAAGGTTCCCCTTCGAGATTTTCTAGCCGGTAAGTACTAGGCACAACCTCATCGACCACTCTGTAAGGGACATGCCAGTTTGGGTGGAGCTTATTCGCCTTTTGCAATGTCTTCTTCAGCACTAGGTCTCCCATAGCTATAGGTCTTGATCTTACCCTTTGATTGTAGAACTTTGTTATTCTCTGCTGGTAGGTTACCTGTCTGATCTCGACATCTTCCCTTCTCTCTTCAATTAGATCCAAGTCAAGTCTTCTTTCTTCCTCATTGCTCTGAGGGTCATATGTCTGAACTCTGTGGGTGGGAGTCCTACCTCTGTAGGGATGACATCTTTTGAACCATGTGCTAGCATGAAAGGAGTCTCTCATGTTGACATTTTTGTAGTCATCCTGTAGGCCCACAACACAGCGTATACCTCTTCTGTCCACTTCCCTTTAGCCTCCTCCAACCTCTTCTTTATCCCACCAAGGATTGTTCGATTCGTGACCTCAGTCTTCCCATTTTCTTGGGGTCGGTCAGGAGAGGATAAGAACTACTTGATCCCCACACTTTCATAATATTTTTCTAAGGAAGAATTCTTGAATTGGGTTTCGTTATCTGAGATGAGGGTATTTGGAAGGCCATATTTGCATATGATGTTCTTCTAGATGAACTGGAAGGTATTCTGCTCTGTAATCGTGATCATTGGCCTAGCCTCTACCCACTTAGAAAAGTAATTAATTGCCACCACCAAAAATCGATAGTTATTTGCAGCTCCTAGCAAAGGTCCTACTAAGTCAATCCCCCAAATTGAAAATGGCCAAGGTTATCTAATTGACGTCATAGGATGATAAGGTTGGTGAGGTATGGTGGATAATCTCTGACACTTGTCGCATCTCTTCACATAAGTAGCTGCATCTTTGGCTAGGGTCGGCCATCAGAACCCTTGAGTAATTATCCTCTTAGCTAGAGGCCTCCCTTCTATGTGACTCGAATAAGAGCCCTCATGTACATCTTTCAAGACCTGAGGAACCTCTAAAGGGTGCACACATATAAGGAGAGGGAGTAGGAACCCCTTCTTATACAAGATCTCTCCTATAATTGAGAACTTGGCGGCCCTGAACCTCAACTTTCTCCTTTCTAATTTTTATTCTAGCAGCTCTCCCTGTCTGATATATCTGATGAGTGGGTCCATCCATGAGGCTCCCATATTCAGATTGAGGCAAAATTTGGCAACCTATTCTTTTTTGATGGTTGGCTAGGGCAGGATTTTAACCGGTACCGTTCTTCTCATCTCTGTCCTCGTTGTTGGGGCCAACCTAGAGAGTGCATCGGCTCGATTGTTGTCTTATTGAGATATTCTCTTCATCTTTTCCTCTTAAAAGCCTGCTAGCGTCGTTCTTACCCTCTTCAGGTATTTGGTCATCCTTTCATCCTTAGCCTCATACACCCTAAGAACTTGATTGACAACTAACCTCGAGTCATTGTATACTAGGAGTTGGTCAATTCTAAAGGATTTTGCCAAGGATATCCTCGCTATCAATGCCTCATACTCTGACTCGTTGTTTGAATCCTTGAAGTTGAACCTCAGTGCATATTTAACATCGGTACCATCCGGAGCTGACAGTATCAGCCCTACTTCACTACCACTTTCACAAGAAGACCTATCAACGAAAAGATTCCAAATATCTTCATTTAAAGAGAAGTTCCCCTATGACAAGATCCCTTGCTTGAAGAGGTACATGTCTTCCTTATTCTCAGCTACACTTTTTTTGGACTTGCTTGACCCAACCTCGTCGGGATCACGAAAGACGTTACTATCTGCTTCTCTTGCAATCTCTTGACTATTCTCAATCTCAACCTCTTCCCATGTGAACTCTGCTACAAAGTCTGCAAGAGCCTGCCCTTTGATGCCAACTCTTGGTTGATAAATAATGTCATATTCCCCCAACTCTATGGCCCAAGTCATCAACCTGCCCGACTTTTCAGGCTTGTGAAAAACCTGTCTTAGTGGGGAATCAGTGAGGACAACCATAGAGTGGGATTAAAAGTATGTCTTTATCTTCCAAGAAGCGTGTATCAGGGCATAGGCCAACTTTTCCATTCGAGGATGATTATGTTCAGACCCTTGAAGGGCCTTACTATGGAAATATACCAGCCTCTGCACTCCATCGTCTTCTCTTACTATGGACGCACTAATGGCTAATTCTGAAATGATAAGATACACATCTAACTTCTCTCCCAAGATGGGCCGAGATAAAAGCAAAGGGGATCCGAGGTAGGACTTCAGCTCTTTGAAAGCCTTATCGCATTCCTCATCCCATTCGAAGGCCTTTCTAAGTACTTTAAAAAAAGGGAGACACTTGTTTGTAGCTCTTGAGATAAACCTTTTCAGTGCAGCAAATCTTTCGATTAGCCTCTGAATGTCTTTGATAGTTCTTGGTGTTTTCATTTCAAGCAGTGCCCTTATCGTTTTGGGGTTAGCTTCTGTTCCCCTCTGATTGACAATGAATCCCATGAACTTTCCTGCCCTTACTCTGAAGACACACTTAGCAGGGTTGAGCTTCATCCTATATAAATCCATGGTGTCAAAAGTTCTTTCCAGGTCGGCCACGTAGGTGTCAGCCTTCAAGCTCTTCGTCAACATGTCATCCACATACACCTTAATGGTCTTGCCGATCTGATATTCAAACATATTATTTACAAGATGTTGATAAGTGGCCCCTGCGTTCTTTAGGCCGAAGGACATAACCTTGTAGCAATAGGTCCCTTTGTCTGTGATGAACATTTTCTTCTCTCAGTCTTAGACATGTATAAAGATCTGATTTTACCCTGAATATGCATCCATGAAGCTCATAAGTTCATGCCCTACTGTGGTATCTACCATCTTATCAATTCGAGGAAAGGGGAAGTTATCGTGTGGGCAAGACTTGTTCAAATCAGTGAAATCTACGCACATCCTCCATTTCCCATTAGCCTTTGGCACGATGACGAAGTTAGATAACCACTCAGGGTATATGACCTCTCTGATGAACTTAGCCTCTTTCAGCTTTCTGACCTCTTCCCTGATGACATCGCACTTTTCCCTGGAGTAAACTCTTCGTCTTTACTTGATTGGCTTGACATCTTCTTCCATGTTGAATTTATGACACATAATCTCAGGTTCAATGCCTGGCATATCTGCATGGCTCCAAGCAAAGACACTCTGCCTTTTCTTTAAAAGCTTTACCAGCTCTTCCTTGATTTCGGGTCTTCGGCTTTACCGATTTGGATGGTTTTTTCGGCTCATCCTCATTGAGGACGATGGATTTTACCTCTTCCGCGGCCTCTCCCTTCTTCAATTTTGTTTCATACCTTGGATCAAGTGTATCAATGTTATATGTGGTTGTTGCCCTCTTATGGGCATCTCTCTCTTCCGCCAAGTTAAAGTAGTATTCTCGTGCTGAGGTCTGGTCACCTTACACTTACCCTACCCCATAGGGAGTCAGAAATTTTAGCATTTGGTGGACCGCTGATGGCACGACCTCAAATTCCTTTAGGGCTACTCGTCCCATGATGAGGTTGTAGGCCGAGAAGACATTTTCATCCATTCTAAAAAAAATAATCTTCTGGGTCAACCTCTTAGGCCATTTGTCTCCCATTCATACATCCATCTCATACATGCCCAATAGATGGACCTTTTCACCGCTAAAGCCAATTAACAGATGATGATACGATACAAGACTAGCTCTGCTGAGGCCAAGGCTCTTGAAACATGGCCAAAACATTACGTCAATTGAACTTCCCCCATCGACTAGGATTCTCTGCACCTCAAATCCATGCACCCTTGTATTGATTACCAAAGGGCCATCGTGTGGAGATAAGATACCTTTGAAATCAATTCGGGAGAACCAAACTATAAGAGTATCCATATCTACCTTCTTTCTCTTCTGCTTAGCCTCTGAAGATGCAAAATTCAAAACCTCTGCTTTGGTCCCTAACTTAGCCTCTGCCACATGAGCTTTACGGTCGACTGCTTCTGAGCCACCCCCTGCTAGTCCTCTACAGATGGTGTTAACACCAAAGGAGATCATACCAACCCTCTTCACAGGGGCATTGTTGTCTTTTAGTGGGACGTCAGGGTCATCCTCATCATCATCATTTGAGTCCTCATCTCTTCTTGCCAGGGGATTTTCCCGACATCTGTCGTTTCTCTTCTTTTTAGGGTCGTCTCTTCCCTTCTTAGAAGCTTTACCGTTGACATACTTCCTAAGCTTTTTGGAGTTCAACATCTTCTCAATCTCATCCTTCAAGGCATAGAACTTGTTACTCATATGACCGTGGTCTTGGTGGAACTCACACCACAGATTCTTGCTCCTCTTATGTGGAGGAGCCTTTGGCTTCTCTAACCATCTTAGGGATCGATTATTTTTTATTTCATTGAGGATGTGTTCGCAACTCACAGTTAGAGGAGTATAGTGTGCAAATTTATCGTCTGCAGATCTCTTTTTTCTGTATTTCTTCCTTTGGAATTTCCCGCTACTACTTCCGTTCTCATCCTCGTACTTTGCAGCCATAGCCTCTTCAGCGTTCATGACCCTTCCTATAGTTGCTAACAGCTCTGCCATGGACTTGGGAGGGTCTTCAGCAAGCTTCCACAGTAACTTCCCCTTTTAGAGTCCTCCGATGAGGGCTGTCATACCTATATTCTCTTCGTAATATTTAACCTCCAATTTTTCTTTGTTGAATCTAACAATGTAGTCTCTTACGCTCTCATTCTTGCCTTTCTTGACGTACAGTAGATGAGTGATCTTCTTTTGAGGTCTTACCCCAAAATAGAAATTATGAATAAACCATTCAGCCAAGCGCTTAAAATCTTCAACAGAGTTCTTCAGAAGAGAGGAAAACTAAATATGTGCATCTCCAGTTAAAGTCCAAGAGAAGGCCCGGTACCTCATCTCATTTGGGATCGAATAAATGTATGTCGCAGACTGGTACATCTCAATATGATGCACAAGGTTGGTACTACCATCATACTTAGGATACAACGTAGGTGGTTTGAACTTGGCATGGGTTGGGAAGTTCACTATCCTTGCCACAAATGGGGAGCCCTCTGAGAACCCTCTTTGTAGTGGGTCTCAGTTTTTGATGAGGTCCCCTATCTTCTCTTCAAGACGTTGAATGGAGTCGTTCCATGGCTTTGCAACGTCATCTTGGCTGAGGTTATCCCCAGCCACCTCCAAGGGGTGAACTGAGGGTTCCCCAACTATTGCATAGTGTCGGCTATTTACCTCCTCTTGCTCCCTGTCTCGGCTATGTTGGGGTCGACCATGTTGGGGTCAGCCCTGATGAGGCCGATGTTCCCTATCATCCTTTTGTGAGCCTGCTACACTTCTAGACCTGTATAACCTCTACCATAGGCTATTAACTGGGTCGAGTCTTTTAAAGGCTGACCCTCTACTCAAGCGATCAAAAGTTGATCCTCTTTGCTGGGCACCCCCATATCTTTTGCCCCCACAACCTTTGTTCTGCTAGATAGGACGTATAGTTTTATTTAAAACCTCATATGGATCCCAGAAATCTTCTGGAGCATCCTCTGCCTCCATATTATCATACCTATCCTTAGTTTAAGGGTTTCCTTGCCTCCCCAAATGTAAACGCCTAGGGTCAGCAACGTCCCTCCTCCGTTAAGGAGTAGGTTGGTCTTTTCGCGGTGCCTGGGGTGGTCCCCTGGCTTTAGGATGGGGTTGAGCAACCGTCGAAGTAATCATCTCCAGTGAGACCCCCGGTGGCCTCATCATATTTTGACTGAGCTGTGCAAATTTCTCCTTCATTGCTTGTTGTGTTACAGCCAAGGACCTCAAGGCTGCTGCCACCTCAGCCATTTTGAACTGGGGTGGTGCCTGGCTAGAACTAGGTCCTCTAGCACCAGATGGTGGAGGAGGTGGTGGTAACTCCGGTGCCATATAGTAAAACTAAATTTCTTGTGAAGATGATGAACTTAATACCTTAAAGGACCTCTTTCAATGGTGAAATAGCTCCACGCAAGGGGTGAGGCCTAGTTCACCACCAGAGTCTTCGGTGAGGTTAAGCAGCAAAAAGGAAGATATAGCTTCTCGTTCCCCCCAAAAAGTGCCAAAATGATGATGCAGGAAACAGCATCACCATCTAAGTTGTTGACAAGATCAAGCAAGTGATAATAATGGTAGCACAGGAGAATATATGTATATATGTAGAAGAAGGTGAGGAGAAGACGATGAACACTTGAATGTAAGTGGTTGATCCAATCTGGCCTACATCCACTGTGAGTGTGTGTGAGTATTATCACTTAATGAAAGTACTAATGGCCATAGATACAATCTCTCAAGCTTTATCTCTCTACTGTATAAAATGACAGAGTTTTAGCTAGGGTTGCAAAATATCGATCATTTACAATGTTGAGGATGACCTCTATATATAGTGCTTGGGGGGTGTAATGTACCCCCCAAGCTTACAATGTGCATGTGCATGAAGATCCAACCAGTGTAAGGATGACACCTGGCTGATCTTAACTAAACAATGATGACCTCAATATTCCTTCACGTGGAGGGAATGATTCAGTTATAACAGATTTGTACATGTGTTATAAGTTAAATATATGAGTGTAAATGCTCGGATGTCTTCGCTCGGTGACAACCTCAGCCTGGATGAGTACGAGGTTGGTGATGCCTGACATCCTCCATATCTGAGATAATTATATGATGGCCTTGGCTGGGATGCCCGCTGAGGTCAGTTGCCTGGAACATCGGCCAGGGTCGATGTTGTCTTGACACGATGCTGAGCCGACGAGGCTTTACTGATCTCAGGTGATAACTTGTAACGTCGTCCAGGGTCGATGTTGATGCTGATGCTGATGGATGGTTGAACCCGTGTCCTTACTAAACTCGACTGATATCCAGTTGAGGTTGATGTAGAGGTTGAAGCGAAGTCGACTAAGGCCGACCTTCTGAGTGAGGACTCTGATCATGGATGGCATAGGCTTTTGTCACCTCGGCTGTAAACCCTGGCCGAGATTAGTAGCTCTAAGTAAGAGGGCGCACTTAGGGCATATCAATATACCTGAAGGGTGATTGGGAATTTCATTCCACTGAGAAGAAATTATCGTATAGTGTCCTTCATGACCTGTGTGGGACATATCATATTGGTATACATCTTTCTATTGTACTTTTTAGTTGCAGCTAAACACTTGCATACCTAATACCATTGAATTTGAGAAGCTGTTCTCGACGAGAAGGTTTATAAATCTTGGGTATTACACCCCTTCTGAAAGTGCTCTGCTAGAGATGATAAAGTAGCCTTGGTGGTTAAAGGTAATATTTTTATTGACTAGGAAGGACAAGAGTAGAAGGAGGTTGAAGCAGGTATAAGAGTTTTCACCTTTAATAGCTCATTTTAGCTCACCATTTTGACTTTCCTAAATGATGTGATCTCGTGTAACTTCCACTCCCACTTTGTCATCTTTTTTAATTGAGCAATCATCTAGCATAGCCCCTCTACAAATTGACCATCATGCTATGGAAATTGCTCGAAAGAGGAGGAAACTTAACGTAGAGGCTAAAAAGAAGAGGGTTAATGCTGATGCTAGGGCAAAAAAGAAAGTTGATGCCGGAAAGAGGGTTGCGGCTTAAAAAATGTTAAATATGCTGGCAGAAAGAAATTCGAAGTTGATGTTGTTGCCAATGCGAAATCCAAAGGCAGGGGGAAGGTTTTTGCCCCAGATGATGTGCCCTAAACATGTAATAAGAGGCTTATGGATGGTCCCCTATAGTAACCCAATCCCAAACATAAAAGGACCAACGTACCTAGGTAAAGGGTCCAAATCCATGGGCAGTCAACTCGGTATTTGGTCAGAGGTGGTTGGTCATCCTCCCCCAATGGTGAAGCGGATCCATTCACATTTGACCCCGAGAATTCGACTACACTGGAGAAGCTAAAGAGTAATCCGAACTCTATTTTTTTCCAAATAAATAATGATTTTGATGTGGTCAGTTATCATGGGTATGCCCTTGATTTTTAATTCCTTAGGATTTTTAATGTTGGCAACTTGTGGAACATGGTGCAACACCAAATTCTTGTGGTAAATTCTCACTCAGACTTGTATTTTCTTGACTTTGTTGAAATCTTTTTCACTGTGTCGATCTTTTTTCCTTTCTTTCAAGGAGAGATATGTGCCACCATATTAAGGGAGCAAGTAACATTGTACTAAAATGTTTTTAATGATGAGAGAGAGGCTAATGTTAATCTCCTTAGTCATCATGATACCATATCGGAGGAACTAAAGACTACACAAGCTGAGTATGGCAATGCCTACATCAAGCTTAAGGAGAAGGATGATCAACTTATAGTGAACGTTTAATCCTTAATCCATTATGACGAAGAGAATAAAAATCTAAAGGAATAGGTCGACACTGATGTCATAAAGTTCAGGAATTTATATGGAAACACTCAAGAAGAGGTTTTAGGAATTTATTTAGGCTAATGATGCTATTAAGAAGACCATCGAGGCGCTTGCGAAGGCAAATGAGGCCCTTGACCACACTCAGGAGGTTGACCTGGTAACCATCTTCCTAGAGGGTTGTGATGAGCCGAAGAATAGGGTCATCAATAATACCCTAGCATTGTCGAGGTAGTCCAAAAATGGGAAGGGGACGATAATGAAGCCAATTCCTTAGATATTGAGCAGGAGGGGATTGAGGTAGATGACTTGAAAGACATTACTACCTAAAACTAGACTGATGTTAAGGCCGAGTAAAATATTGCCAAAAAATAGTCTGTCTCTCTTGGCTGAATTTCATACTGCCCAGGTTCTCGAGGAAGGAGTTGTCTGCTCTGATTTTTTTATTGTTCTTTTTGTTTGAATTTTATTTATAACCACTACGAATAATTATTTGTCATGGATGTTAAACTATCTTTCTTTTCTTATTGATGAGAAGCCAAGTTTGTTCAAGATATTTGTGTGCCCATGTGTATATGTTGTGACTTTTTGTCAATTACTTTCCTCGGCTAAGTTTTTAGGAACCACTTTTAGTTAAGTGTTTGTGCAAAAATATTTTTAACAAGGAAATATGATCGGATCTTAATGAACTCCCAATTAGTTCTAGCCTTATGGACTCATGGTAGGATCTTGTCTACCCGACATGTTAACATATTAGTTGTTTGGTGTGAGATAGGTTTGCTAGTAGTTTAGTCTTATGATCTTATGGTCAGATCTTGTTCACCTAATCTGCTTTATTAGCTACCAGTTTTGAACGAACCTGAGTTATCTTGAGATAGGATATACCCATGCTTGTTCCAGCTTACTGGTCTTATGAATGGATCTTATTTACTTGATCATGTGTCAGCATTGGTTGCCAGATTCGACCGAATATCCTAGGATTTATATTTGCTTTAGTCAGTTATGATCAAATCTTATTATCCATATAATTATAAAAGATTTCCCATATTTGGCTAAACTTCTTGATCTGGCTTGTCCAAGGATGAGGTCGTACATGAAGTGTGGTTTTGATCGATTATTTTGATATGATCAACTCTAAGATGTCTTCGTCCAGGGCTCTTACACATTTCTCACACTAATGAAACAAACATTGTAAATATAGAAAATCTTCAAATGACAACATATGTAGAGGAAATTGTATTTTTCATTGACCACTGAGAGTTCATTAAAAAGGAATAAAAAAGTTGCATATAAATTTGGTCTCTTATTTTCATTGGGGTTTCATGTGGTCATCATTATTGATAAAATTTTGTTAAGTTCTCGGCATTCTATGGGTTCTTAAACTTCTCGCCTTATAAAGTATCGACTCTATAAGTTACCAATCATACAATAGAAAATATCTTGTATGGGTCATGATAATTTGGTTCCAATTTGTTCCTTTTTTAAATGATCTTTTTAGCACGTAGTCTCCATCCTTTAAGGTGCTCTGCCTTACTCTTTTATTATAAAACCAAGCAGTCTTTTACTGGTAGGCTGCCACCTGTAGTGCCATGTATTCCTAGACTTTTTTACAAGATCTAAATCGATCCTTCTCATTAGATACTGGATGGTTGGGTAAGCCTATCTCAGTGGGCACTACTGCCTCAGTACCGAATGCCAACATAAATTGAGTCTCGCACGTTATCATTCTCAGTATCGTCCTATACGCTCAAAGTACAATCTGTAGCTAGTTGATCCAATTCCCATTGGCTTTATCTATCCTTTTCTTAATTTCGTATGATAAGGTTTTATTCATCACCTCTATCTACCCATTGCACTATGGGTGATCAGTTGTTGAGTGAAGTTTTTGGATCTTCAAATGGATACAAAATCTTTAAAATCATTATTGTCAAACAGCATACCATGGTCAGTGATGAAGGTGTACGACATGCCATACTAAAAAATAATGTTATTCCATATAAAATGGAACACCTTCTTATAAGGCATCTCAACCAATGGCTCTTCTTCAATGCACTTAGTTTAATAATCCATCGCAACAACCAAATACCTAAATCTCCCCCTGTCTACGGTAATGGCCCGACTAGATCAGTTACCCTTATGGAAAAAGGACAAGGTGATGTCATCAGCGTTAGTGCATCTTTAGGCCTTGTGTGGATCACAACATACCTTAGGAACTTATCACATTTTCTTGTATAGTTCGCACAATATTTTCCCATTATCGGCCAATAGTATTCTTGCGTAGCAACTCGCTTCACTAACGATATGCCCGTTGAATGGGACCTATATGAGACCTCATGCACTTTCTTTACCCAATCATTAACCTCGATAATATGGATACACTTGATCAATGACATGATAAATCCTATTCTGAATAGGATTCCCCTTTCCCGTACATACCTGTAGCTTTGTAGCAAAGTCTCCTCCCCTCCTTTCGATATGCCAAAATTGCTCCAGTCTCTAGGTATGCTCGGATGGGATCCATCCAGGATATTCCGACATCTAACTCCATCATAAAAATAAATTCTTCATATGTACTGCAATACATCAATACTTCTACAGGTAGTGGATGACGCCAAACGAGCGAGTGCGTCTGCCTGTGTGTTTTTATCCCTTGGTATTCTAACCATTTGTATAGACGAGAACTTTGAAAATAATCCTTTTTCCATCGATTATTCTCTTGCCTCATAAACTCTGAGAACTTGATTCAATAAGAGTTTAGAGTCGTTGTGCACTGATAGTTGCTCGATGACTAGTGACGATGCTAACCCCAGGTCTATTATGAGATCTTCATACTTAGCCTCATTTTTAGAGGCCTCAAAGTGGAATCTAAGGGAGTACTCCACATTGGACCTATCAGGTATCATAATTATCCAGCATGCTCCGCTACTATAGGTCATTGATAGTGCGCGAGAAGCGTGCGCGTGTAAAGTGCACAGTCGTTATTTTCGTCTCGCCGCGACTACAAAAAAAACCTAAGTTACTACTACACTTGCGGGGCAAGTCTAGCAGTAAGTCGAGTATCGAGAATCCACTAGGACGAGTTGCTAGAATTTAATTGATTTAATATTCCAAAATAATTGTGTAAAAGATAAATAACAACAAAAAGGAAAAGATGCGAAAAAGGGAAATGATTAATCTAGGCGAGGGAAATGAAACTAGGTTAACAAAGCGAGTAAAAACTATAGGTTGCGTCGAATATCCCTCACCCGGGTTAATTTGTATAAAATGGTTACATGGGTCGACGAGTTATTTACAATGCATCTCGTTTCGAGAGTTAATTGAACCAAGAGTTGTCACGCCCCTAAATCCGCATAAAAGCCTAATATGATTTTGGCGTCAACAAATATCCCAAAAATTACACGCGAAAGGTCGTAAGCACGGGACATACATGATATGCCCCATCAAAACTCCTAGGCATAATAACTATGACAATGCACCCAAAATAAACCCGTAAATACCATCACCAAAGCAAAGCAACAAGTTAACCCGAGTGAGTTCCATTCAAACACAACCTAATTTAAATTACCTAGAAAGCATCATAAAAATGCGGTAAATAAAGCGAGTAAATAAATGCGGTAAATTTATACTAGAAAGCAAGTAAAGGAAACAAGTAAACCTAAATTAGAAAGCATGTAAATTACACTAAAAAGCAAGAAATGAAGAAATACAAACTATATTAATGGATAGGATGATGAATAGTGCAACATTCAACCCAAATGGGGTGTCAATCTAAGAACAATTGAAGAAGAACTCTATAAAACCCTCAAACCCTAAGCTAACCTAAGCTAAAATCGTGTATCACTGTTTATTACATCAAAATTGCTTTATATAGTAAGTTGGAAAAAAATAGAAATGAAAAGAGAAAAGAAAATAAAAGGCAAAATATCTCCTGAAAACAGGGGATCAATCGATCAACAAAAAGGGTCGATCGATCGATCAAGGCAAAATTTTGACGGTTCAGAAGGATCGACCGATCGACCAAAAGGGTCGATCGATCGATCAAGCAAGGGTGAGCCAAGAAGCAGCACATTGCATTCTTTTCTTCCCTTTTCTCCTCCTCTTTTGATTTCCTTGTTTTTCCCTCCGTTGAAATCGCTGTAACTTCTTCATACGGACTCAGAATCGCGCACCATTCGTGGCCCCGTGAAGCTAGAGAGGAGGTCTACAACTTCCGTGAGATGTTGGGCCAAGTGCCCAAGCTATGAAAATACTAAAATGCCATTGAATGTGCGATTGTGTACGAAAATCAAGCGGAACGCGTTCGAACTTCACACTTAGCATCCAATTACCTACAAAAGCTCAATTAACCCCTGCAAAACATGTTAACATAGAAATCCGAGGTTGTCTGGTTAATGGCCATAAATATATGGAATAAGATACCCGCGGGGATAAGATGCGTAGGTTCGGAGGATGAAATACGTAATATTTGCGTATCATCACACCCCCTAACTTACACATTGCTAGTCCCTAGCAATGAAATAGGATGCAATAAGAACTACAAGCAAACCAAAAGCAGGACATAGTACAAAAGTATGGTATAAAAGAAATAAAAATATAGGGCCACTTTTGCGAGCGAACGATTACATTTAGCATATGTAATAAGCCGTTAAACCTCTAGGTCATCCTAGTGGACGAGTGTCGTCTCGTGAGATTTTTCAGGGATGATACCCACAAACATCACATGGTTTTCTCAAAATATGCCCAACCCAACATGCGACAAGCCCAATAATGGAGAAAAGGATTTCATACGCATTATTAGCAAAGTGAATGAATTCAAACAAAACTCCAAATCATTAACATTATAGAATGCATCTCATAGAATTGAAACTTTAAAATGTGGCCGGGGGAGCGAGCACATGCAAAGTGTGATTTGGCGAAAAACTTATATAAACCGGATACTAAATTAACGCAAGCATACATTCAATCCTCACGGGCATTGCACTCATCAAATGAAATTCACTTGAAACAGGGAGGTAACACACGGAACATGCGGGCGTAAAAAGTAAATGTAAATGGAAACTAGGCTGCACACATGTCACAAAAGAAGAACGCTATATATAAAATGAAAAATTGTAATCTCAATGAAAGGATACCGTACATTAAAGAGGCAAAATGCAATTTCACAGATTATCAAAACTATTATGGCTGTTAAATTACATCAACCTAAGATCACATAGAACTTTAATAGGGTTATGATGTAGGTATGGATAGGGTGCGAAATGAAAGAATGTATGAACGGGTTCAAAGTGTTCGGAATGAAAACTATGGATAATGGGAAAATGTGGGGAATTCAAAATTGGAAAACAAGTTCCAAAAGGCAATACATATAACATCGGGGAGAGTAATCAAATCTTATTGAACTATAAACACAACATATACAACTTTCTCATTTTTTTTTATTTTTTTTCTTTTGTTTTCTTTTGCTTTTTGCTTTCTCTTTTTCTCTCACTTTTTCACTTTTTTTTTTCTTTACTTAACAAACTCTCATATGCCTAAATTGCAACCGACACATAACAACAACATTCAATCCCAAGTAACATTCCAAACAAAGGTGTGGAAAGTGTATGTATGGTTTAAAACTCCAATTTATAGTTGGTATGGGAATTGGGTTATGAAACGAAAGGCTAATATTTAAGCTCAAGGGGGTTAACGAGGTTAAACATATAAGGTGAGGTCAAGGCTAATATGGGTGATATAACAAAGATGGCCTATGATCATTTCCAAAAGTTTACGCAATTCTCGAATCAAAACAGTATATGAAAATCATGCTGAAGTAACACATTGCAAGTATGAACTCAATTAATGAATGATCAAATGAAAGAATAGTGAGATTACCGACGAATTCAGCGTTTTTAATGAGAAAAGAATAGTGTATACACTCGCAAACGACGAAAGGTACAAAGCTTACTAGGTGTAAGTATATACAATGCAACAAAAGATTACCGAGATATAAAAATCTTAAACCAAAACAATAGAACGATAAAAACGCATGTGCTCATGGGATTAAAGTTTAATTCATGAAGTTATTCATAATATCAATAATTGAGACTAAAGTCTAATAACTTCTAAAATCGAGAACATGCATCATTGGGTTATCTATTGGATCGGGCAATTATTAAAATTTATCATCAGAAACAAAGGCAAAATGCCCAAAAAAGGAGAAAAAAGAAAGAAAATATTTTTTAAATTTTCAATTTTTCTAAGAAAAGCATACTAAGTAACTAACATGTGAGCAAAAACATGGACTAAACTATAGAAATGGATAGAATATCCCACACCCCCTAACTTAAAACTTGACATTGCCCTCAATGTAAATTAAGAACCAAGTCAAAGAGAGGAAAAGAGCGATTTTACCCAAAAGTGGAGCGATCCCCATAAGAACAAGTCCAAAGAATCTACAAGACAAGTTAGTACCGAGCATAGCAAAAAGAAATAACGAAAATTTAACTAATTACACTAGACTAAATTAAAAAGGAAATAAAAAAAATAAAAAGAAAGAAACAAAAAGCTAACTATATACAACCTACAATTTAGGCCTCACACTAACTGTACACTAGAAGTCTAAATAGCTAAGGGTCCATCGTGAAAATGATTTGACTTTGGAGGATAACCGGTGTACCCTCACATACAAGCATGCCTTTCAAAAAATATGAATTATGTTTTAATAACGGAAGGCATGTGTAAGGCGAAAGAAATGAACCATCGCCAATTAAATGTTTTGGAGGGACGATGGGGGTTTGGATTGAACGGGTGACAAAAACAAGTGGGGACCGAGAAAAGCCGAATATCCTCCCAATGATTTTGAAATTGGAATGGGAGGCGGCGCGCACAAAGGCAAATATGCGATCGTGGAGGGAGACTCAAGCAAGTACTCCTCATCAGCGATAGGGTTTAAAACATTAAAGTTTGAAACCGAATCATCAGGTACTTGTGACGGTGTGGTAACGGAGAATGAAAATGGGGATGAAAGAAATTCAGACTCCTGAGATGAATCATCATCGCATGAAGTTTGAGTTTCAAAGGAAATAATATCATTTTCAATGAAATGTTCTTCTTTGGGGGCTAATGAAGAAATCATTTCATTGCAAATAGATATTACGTCATTATCATCCTCACTTTCAATATCTATTACGCAATGGGCAAAGTCTAGAATGACTTGTTCCAAAGTAGGTACAAGTACCTCATTTGGTTCAAAACATTCCTCGACCTCAAAAGTCTCGAAAGCAAAATCATCGTCGAACTCAAAAAGTAAATCCAAGTCATGTTCCCACGAAAGATTTTTTTCCCGATAATGATTTTCAAGTTTCTCATTCTCATACATACGCAAACCCTCACCAAAAGTCATGGGTCAAGGTGCGGATGCACGAAAATGGGAACATTGAAAATTATCATCGGACTTAAACGAAAACTCATTATTATAGGAATTTTGAAAACTATTCGCATTCATTTCAAAATTCCTATTATAAGGAGGTAAAGGCCCAAAATCATTATCATCATCATCAAAATTCCAGTAACCTAAATTTTGGCTTTCGTTATACTCGCCCAAAGTTATATTTGAATTTGTTATACTTTGGGATTCTAAGTATTCACCAAAAGTCATAGGTTTGCGAGAATTTTGAGAATAATGACAAGGATTACCGAAAGAATTGGAATAAGACATGCTTACCCCCAAAATGGCTCAAAGTGGCGGATTCCATAAAGTAAGTACGCGCAGGGAAAATCCGAGCGTTTCTAAGTGCTCAAACGTGGAAGTCTTGCAAAATATTATCAAATAATAGAAATAGAAAGAAAATACTATGAAATACTAAATCAAATAAAGTATAAAACAAACTAATCCCCGACAACGGCGCCATTTTGATAGCGCATGAGAAGCGTGTGCGTGTAAAGTGCACAGTCATTGTTTTCGTCTCGCCGTGACTATACAAAAACCTAAGTTACTACTACACTTATGGGGCAAGTCTAGCAGTAAGTCGGGTATCGAGAATCCACCGTGACGAGTTGCTAAAATTTAATTGATTTAATATTCCGAAATAAAAGTGTAAAAGATAAATAACAACAAAAAGGAAAAGATGCAAAAAAGGGAAATGATTAATCTAGGCGAGGGAAATGAAACTAGGTAACAAAGCGAGTAAAAACTATAGGTTGCGTCGAATATCCCTCACCCCGGTTAATTTGTATAAAATGGTTACACGGGTCGACGAGTTATTTAGAATGCGTCTCGTTTCGACAGTTAATTGAACCAAGGGTTGTCACGCCCCTAAATTCGCATAAAATCCTAATATGATTTTGGCGTCAACAAATATCCCAAAAATTACACGCAAAAGGTCGTAAGCACGGGACATACATGATATGCCCCATCAAAACTCCTAGGCGTAATAACTAGGACAACGCACCCGAAATAAACCCGTAAACACCATCACCAAAGCAAAGCAACACGTTAACCCAAGTGAGTTCCATTCAAACATAACCTAATTTAAATTACCTAGAAAGCATCGTAAAAAAGCGGTAAATAAAGCGAGTAAATAAATGCGATAAATTTATACTAGAAAGAAAGTAAAGGAAGCAAGTAAACCTAAATTAGAAAGCATGTAAATTACATTACAAAGCAAGAAATGAAGAAATACAAACTATATTAATGGAGAGGATGATGAATAGTGTAACATTCAACCTAAATGGGGTGTCAATCCAAGAATAATTGAAGAAGAACTCTCCAAAACCCTCAAACCCTAAGCTAACCTAAGCTAAAATCGTGTATCACTGTTTATTACATCAAAATTGCTTTATATAGTAAGTTGGAAAAAAATAGAAATGAAAAGAGAAAAGAAAATAAAAGGCAAAATATCTCCTGAAAATAGGGGATCGATCGATCAACAAAAAGGGTTGATCGATCGATCAAGGCAAAATTTTGACTGTTCAGAAGGATCGATCGATCGACCAAAAGGGTCGATCGATCGATCAAGCAGGGCTGAGCCAAGCAGCATCACACTGAATTATTTTCTTCCCTTTTCTCCTCCTCTTTTGATTTCCTTATTTTTCCCTCCGCTGAAATTACCGTAACTTTTTCATACGAACTCGGAATCGCGTACCGTTCATGGCCACGCGAAGCTAGCGAGGAGGGATACAACTTCCGTGAGATGTTGGACCTGGTGCCCAAGCTGTGGGAATACTAAAATTTCCTTGAACGTGGGATTGTGTACGAAAATCGAGCGGAACGCGTCCGAACATCACACTTAGCGTCCAATTACCTACAAAAGCTGAATGAACCCCTGCAAAATATGTTAACGTAGAAATCTGAGGTTGTCTGGTTAACGAGCATAAATATAGGGAATAAGATACCCGCGGGGGCTAAAATGCGTAGGTTAGAAGGATGAAATACGCTATATTTGCGTATCATCAGTCATGATAATCCACCTATGAATAATTACCAAACTATAGGTTCTTCTTCAAAGATTCTTTCAACTAAGAATCCACTGTTGAATAATTTTTTCATTTGATTCAGATCGTGAGTCCTTTCTTCCTGCCGAGCTGATGACTTTGGTCTATCATTAATTTGGTCGGTTGTCTTTGTTACTGAGCTCTTTTTCGTATAAGTATTCTCGATTGTCTTTGTTACCTAGCTATCTTTCATAAAAGCTTGTTATGTTGTCTTTGATGTTGAGATCTCTCCTATAAGAGTATGCTTTGTTCTCTTCACTGTTGATCTCTTTTTTGTAGAAGTTTGATCGATAATTTTCTCTTTGTAAGTAAACTCTTCTATAAATTTAACCACTGCATGGCCTTTGATTGTCATTTTAGGTTTATACAGTATGTTACACTCTTCTAGTTATATGGCCTAAGTCATCGGTCTACCTGATTTCATAGGTTTATAAATAGCTTATTATAGATGAAGGTCTATATAAACGATAATCATAAGTGCTTGAAAATACAACCTCATTCTTTGGGACGCTTCTATTAAAGCTAATGCTAACTTATTCAACTTAGGGTGTCAAATTTTAGCTCCGTTGTACGCTTTGATACTATAGTAAATGGGCTTCTGCACTCCACCTTCTTATCGAACCAACACCAAACTGACCGCTAATTTTAATACTACTAAGTATAAATAAAGCTTTTCACCTAGAACTGGCCTTGATAAGAAGGAAGCATATCCCAAGTACTTCTTTAGTTATAGGAAGGTTGCTTACACTCTTCATTGCACTCAAAGGTCTTTATGAGATCCATAAAGAATGGAAGACATCTATCAGTGGCCTTAGAAATAAAACAATTCAACGCTGGTACTCATCCTATCAACCTTTGGATCTCATTTTTACTCTTAAGGGTCTACAAATTAATTAGTTCTTGGATCTTATCCAGATTATGCTCTATACCCCTTTGGTTGACTATAAAGCCCAGTAACTTCCCTTTCTTGACTCCAAAAATGCATTTCGTCGAGTTTAACTTCATTGTTACTTTTCCAATTGGTCAAAAGTTTATCCAAGGTCACAGATATAGTCGAAAACTTTCTTGATTTTTGTCAGCATATCATCAACTTAGACTTTCATAGTTTTATCGATCCGTTCTTCGAAAACTTTATTCACTAGCCTTTGGTATGTTTCTCCAACATTTTTTAGTCCAAAAGGCAAAATGTTGTATAAATAAGTACTTCGACTTGTGATAAATGAGATTTTCTCCTTATCTTCTGGCTTTATTTTCACCTGGTTATAACTTGAGTAGGCATCCATAAAATTGAGTAACTCGTTCCCAGTAGCTGTAGTGACCAATTGATAAATCCTAGGTAAAGTATAATGTTCCTTAGGGCAAGATTTGTTAAGATTTATGAACTCGACACACATACCCCGGTTGTCATTCTTCTTCTTGATCATAATCACATTTGAAATCCATTTCCGATACATAATGTCTTTAATGAAATCTTTATTTTGCAATTTATCAACCTCATCCTCTTGTGTTAGACACGCCTCGTATCCTTCATTATATTGATTTCGTGGAAAAGGAACTCTAGATCTATCCTAGGCATATCTTCATGGCTCCACACAAACACTCTCTTTTGCTACCTAAAAAAACCATCTAGTCCTTTCTTAAAGAAAAGATCTAGTGATGATCCGATATGAGCTATTCTCTTGGGATGCTCGTCGTCTAGAATCACTGATTCGACCTGTTACACAACTTCACGTGTGACTAACATATCTTAATCTTAAGGGTCTAAAGTTTCTATCTGATAAGTAGTGGTCAACTTCTTCTTCTCTTCCTACTCTGTAAACTTTAACAGAATTCTCACGCTTTAACTTGGCTACCCTTGACCAAACGAACTCCATATTGTGTAGGGAATTTTAAGCATTGATGGAAAGTGGAAGGCATGACTTTAAATTTCTTCAGACTGACCCTGTAAAAGATTATTATAGGTTGAGTGAACGTTCTCATACATGATGAAGAAATGTATTGTCTCTGTTTGAAAGGTTGTCGATGTGCTAACCACAACCTCAAGCTCAATTGTTACCAAGGGGAATACCTTCTGCCCTAAAAAAATTGATAAGAGGCCCTTGATACGCCTCTAGCTTGATATCTCTCAATATTAACTTCATAAAGAAACTGTTTAATGCATTATCAGTTGAACTGCCATTATCGACTAGAATCCTTGTTACTCGACTTTCATACAGCATCATTGTGATGACTAGAGGGTATTCATGCGAATAAAGTATACCTGACAAGTCATATTTATAAAATCCAACATTGAGATGATTTTTTTACCTTCCTGGGATGAGTTTCTAAAGCTTCAACCAAATTGATCTGGTTGACATGAGCACAGACCTTCGCCTCATTAAGGTAGGATTTCCTCTCAACTAGTTCATCTCCACCATAGGCCCCTTGGGCTTCTTGGGCAGATCTATATCCTCCTCCGAATCATCATCTCAACCATTTTCCACTCGTTCGCCTTTTTATAAGGGGACGTTGATCGTCGCCTAGGTTTCTTCTCATCCTTCCCACCTAATCGACCATTTTTTTCAACATACTTTTTTAGTTTGCCTCGCCTGATGATATTTTTAATCCCGTTCTTTAGGGACAGACAGTTGTTAGTGTTGTGGTCGTGATCCTTATGGAATTCATGATATTTACTCTTGTCCCTCTGATTTATTGTACCTTTTTATTTTCTCAACCATTTAAGATCATTTCTTCCCCAAATCTCATCGAGGATGGGGTGAATACCAATGGTAAGCAGAGTATAATCATCATACTTCTTCGGCTTGTCAGCCTTCTTATTGTCGTTGGGATCTTTCTTCTTCTTTGAGCTCTTGCCAGTGTCGGACTTAGCACAACTCAACTACTTTTCTTCCATCGCTTTTTTATCATTCATAATTTTACCAGCCTTAGCCAACAATTCTAACATTGTTCTCGATGGCTCTTTGGCCAACGCCTAATACAACTTCCCCGATAATAGACCGTTATGATCGCAGTGATTGTTATCTTCTTGTCATTGTCAATTACCTCAAGCTTCTTGGCATTAAAGCTTGTGATAAACTCCCTAGTCGTCTTATACATTTTTATATTGATGCTTAATAGATGAGCTAACCTCTTGCATAACTTTTTACTAAAATATAAATTACTCACGAAGAGATTAACCTTCGATTGGAAGTTTGATATCTTCCCTTTTGGCAAGCCATTGTAACAAATTTGATGCGATCCAATAATTGTACTAGAGAATGCTCGGTAGTGCATTTTATCGAGGATATAATAAATATCGATAGCAGCCTGATACTGCTCTATATGCAGCATCAAATCAGACTTGCCATCGTATTTGTGGGTAAAGATATGAGGTTTGAATTTTGTGGGTTATGGATAACCCATAATTGATAATGTAAATGGTGATCCCTGAACAACAACCCTCTACAAAGGGTTATTCATCTTTATAATATTTTTCAGATGATCCTTTAGGCATTGGATAGCCCCCTTTTAGGGTTGTTCCTCCTTCTCGGCCTTAGCCAACACTGTATTTCCTACTCAGTCTTGACTTTCAGTTAAGCTCTCTTCCCGAGTAGTCCGCTCGACTTTGTCTGACCCTCGCATGTTTGTTTTAGATCTGATTGAGCATTCAACCTTCCTTATTTTAGTTCTTATTGGTTCTTCTCTATACTCCCTAGGCTACCTCAGATCTCTGTGTTAGCTCTTGGGCCCAATCAATTAAAAGTTGATCCTCTACTAACCCTCTCTAAAAATCTTGGGAATTCTAGGTTGTAATTTAGTTCATCATTATATCCACCTTATTTGATCGTGGATGTTGCCCCTGGGCGATAATATATGTCATTGCCCTCCGATCTAGAGTATTTAGACCCGTTACCTTCCCTTTTCGAAACTAAATCCAACCGTCTACGATTTTCCACAGTTCTCGCATGGTGTGCCTGCCTCCTATTATTGTATGGGGATAGAGGAGGCATATCTCATCTTTGTCCAGAGCTTTCACCCTCTTCTAGAGTGATTGGGTTCTCTTTGGGCCTATTTTGTCCCTCCAAAATACTCTGCATCAACTGTCTGATGCTCTCATGCATAGTCTTTTGGACTCTAGCCAATCATTGTAATATTCTTTACTGATCACCCGCACACACATATATGGAAGGAGAAATTCCCTCAGCATCCTTACTACTTTCTGGGTTTTCACCTATCTTCACAAAATTTTTAGAAAAACAGAGTACTGTTATACAGAAAATAGAATGTAACAGTTACGATACCAAAAGTTATAGAAAAGGCCGTTTCATAACAGGAAAAACTAATTTCGATGGTAGATTCAAGTAATATAAGGGAATTAAAAGGTATTTGCAAATGAATCGACTCTAACCCAATGAAAATAAATGAGTTAGATTTACACTTTTCTCATAATAGGGTATCCTCGAGTTTCAAAAATCAATAATGGTGGAAAAAACTAATCGTCTTACCGTTTCCCATAGATGATGCCAATCTGTTATCATCTAAAACTAGTATATAGATTTGGTCTTAACAAATATACACAACCTATAAACAATAACAGATAAAGAGATATAATCATATAAATACTAATCTAGAGCAAGTAGTAGGAAAGGTTAAAGAAAGAGAATAAAACTAAATTTACGTGGTTCGGCCCAAAAAAGTGCTTACGTAAACAAGTGAACGTGTTGAATTTACTAATTAAAACGGAAAAATCCATTGATAAATAAAGGTTACAAGCTATCAAGTTCACCTTAAAAATTGACAGTATAATAATATGGAAATAATATCTTGATCACCCCACCCCCCAAGTGAGGGTGTGTGTGTTATTTATAGGATGTTAGAAAAGAGAGAATACAGAGTGACAAGTGTCGGGCCTTTATAGGTTAGATATGTACACACTTTACATGTAAGCGAAGGGAATAATCATGAGTTTATTATGCGCACATGTGGGAGAATACTTGCATATCTCCCATATGTGTACGTGATGTAACTACTGTTGATGTCATTTTATCATATGGTACATGCTTAGGCAAACAGTGTTAACTAATGAATGACATTTCAAGACGGATTGTTGGGACTATCTGGATGACCTCATAGCTGTGGCCGACCGGATTCATTGCTAAAAAAACCACCTTGTTATTATTAATCAGGCCACGTTTTATCTTATGAATGGCCAATGAAATGTTCCATATTTATGGTATAACACTTATGATGCATAAGGTAAACATATTTGAACCTCAAGTATTCATCAATAAAAGTGACAAAGTACTCATAACCACCTTTTACCCAGATACTCGTAGGGTCAAATAAATCCAAAGGAATCAGTTCCAACACATCTTTGGCTCTATAGCCCTTGGTCGTGAAAGGCCTCTTAGCCATCTTACCATCTAAGTAGGATTCATATAGTGGAAGTGCCTCCACTTCCAATGAACTCAGTTGTCCATTTGAGAAGAGTCTTTGAATTCTTTTGAGATTAATATGACTTATACGTAAGTGCCAAAGATACATTTGGTTCAATTAGAAGGTTCTTTTCTCTTTAGGATATTTTCATTTACATTACTCATTTAAGTATTTAGCAATAATAGTGATATGGGTATTATGTAAATTTCATTTTCCAATGTACCAGAATAGATAAGAGATTTGTCATTTTTGATATAAAAAAAACACCCATGTTAAAATAAACCAAATATCTATTCAAAACAAACTTAGAAACTGAAATTAAATTTCTTCAAATGTTACGAACACAAAAACAATCTATTAATATCAACTTATTGTCTTCACTAAAATGTAAAGCTAAATTTCTTGCTGCTAATATTGTTGTCGTGTTGTCATAGCCCATGAATAGAAACATTTATACCTCATCGATCTCCCTGGTTACTTGGAACCCCTAAAAATAATTATAAACATGATTAGTGGCTCTCAAACCTACACACTAGGTACCGGTAGATTACACCACAAAATATGTCTCAATAACAAAGGCAAAATGACCATTTACAATCTTTCTTGCTAAGAAGATCGAGCACTAATTATTCTAATGTCCTAACTATTTCTAGAATATAATAGTCATCTTGTGACACCCCGCCTAATTAAATACCGGGCGATCACTCCTTTATTAAATTAAATCAATGTAAACAGTTGGTTCATTCTCAGCATCACTGTCGATAAAAATAAATTTTCCAATTTAACACTCTGAATAATTAAGCTAAGTGTCAAAACCATTTTCATACATACTTTCCAAATTTTGAATTAAAGAAAAAGATTTATTTATTTAAAAACAACATTTCTACAATTAAGAATCACACCATAATAAACCAAATAATATAATACATTCGTCAATCGAATGTCAACATATGAAAACTAAAATCACAAATCCAAACTGAATAAATCCCATAGAACAATACTGGAAATAACTGAAATATATATGTCCCAACAACAATGAAGTAATGGAAAGGGCGACACATGCCCAATAAATGAGAATGCTAGAAGTGGAGTCAATAAAGGAAGCCGTCTATGCAAGTGACCTGCAACTCCCACCTAAGCTGCAGCACGTTCCTCTCAAGGGATCCTAAGCAAGACGCCCCTGTGGCTGGGCACCTGAAATATATACATATATATACAAGAGAGAGAGAGAGAGAAAAAAAGAAACGGGTCAGAGCCCGAAAGTGTGTTTGATTTTAAAATACGTTTAGCAAGTATTTAAATTGATACAGGCCAATGCAACAGCATATTAATGCGTCACTCTCTTGAGAAATACTCACCTCTCTTCTAATGTGCACACCTATCGCACTAACCTTCCCAACGGTTATTCTTAACAATTATATCATACTAACCTTTCCAATAATTTAGCGTATCTTAACTTACTCATAAGATTTCAAAACCGAACAATATTTTTGTTTAAAAAGAATACTTCCAGTTAGCATCACAACTCTCGTTTTAGCTTTTATTAATTCATAAAGTTTCTCAGTAACATATTATACTTTCACAAAACAAGTATTTACTATTTGAGTCATCAACCATGTCCTACTTATCTAATCACAGTAGGCAGTTTCAAATTTCCAAATCTCATATATATATTAACTACTCGTATAATATATATAAAATAACAGCACACCACATAAAACTATGGTGCGTGCATACTTCTACTATCCAAAGCCCCATATCACTCATATTAAGGGGAATACATTCGGAATCACTCTCGAATTGTATTAACATAAATACACAAATAATATTGAGGCGAAGAATAGATTCCAAGTCTCTAAGAGGATGGCACATGCCTACGTCGCTTAGGACCGTCTGAACTATCACATCGATATCCTGTACCAAGGATATCTATCTTCTAGGGTACAAGTCAATATCCCCCATAAAGGTCCCATCGAGATAAGACTTGTCACAGTGCGGTAACCTCAGGGATAGCAAGTAGCGTGGGCATGATTTTCACAAGTATATAATATATGTACACACAATCATATAAATATACCACTTTATCATATTAATATAGGTTCTTCTCGTCACCCATAATTATAACATTTATCCTACATTTCACATTATTAGTATTACATATAAGGTTTCATCTCTAACCTTAACTCGAAGGGTTTTCTCACTTAATACGTGACATTCGTGGACTCTATTCTTCCAAGTAGAAAATTTAGTAGGTACACCTCTATTTACTAGCGTAGCTATTCGCCGCAATCTCTCACTTGAATTACGTAGTATCCTCGTTCATTATATAATTATCCCAAAAACAAGATTCTCGTCTTATAATAAAGTTCCCAACACTTATTCATATGTCCTACTGGTCTTTCTTAACTCCCAAAACATTACATTAAGAATACCCAAGAATTATTTCGCGATAACTTTAATTTAACTAATTAAACAAGGAAAATAGGAATCTGCCAGGAGGGGTCGATCGATCGAGGTCTGGGGCTCGATCGATTGAACCTTCGATCGATCGAAGCTCTAGGCTCGATCGATAGATCAAGCAGGTCTGCGAAAATTCTGCAGAAATGCAGTTACGGGTTCTACCAAATTTCTTCATCCAAAACCATGTTTTTCCGTTCTAATTGTCCCAAAAATACTACTACTATCATTATAACAATATACCAGATGTTTTCAACGTAAAGCATGTGTATATCTAACATTAAACATGGATAATTAACCCAAAATCCCATCTAATCATCAAGAACCCTAGAGTTTTTCTTAATCAAGGTTCTAATCTATTTTTATCAGAATTTCCTTCTAATATATCATCAAAATTTCATGGTTTATATTCCTCTACATGGCAAGGATTCCAGAATTTCATTATAATCAATACTACATGCATTTTCCTAACACAAATTGGGTTTTCTTCCATAGTTTTCATCTCTAATCAATCCTAAACTAATATGAAGATTGCACTAACAAAAATACGCAAGTTAAATACTTTCCTAGGATTTTCAGAAGTCCAGTTTGCAGATGAATCCGGTGTGGTTGCGTTCCCCTTCTCGCGATCTACGCGTTGGTGGTGGCGGCGGTGCAAACCGGTGACTTTTTGGCCTAGAATTGCCTTGGAGCTCTCTCCTCTCTTCTCCAATGGCCGTCACTTGTTTTCTGAATATTCTAACCCTAAAAGACTAACCTAAATGGCTGATATAGGCTGCTGAATTTCGTGGGTTTAATTACCCAAAAAGGTGAAATGACTAAATTGCCCTCCCGGGGTACCAATTAGGCCTAAAAACGCCCCGAGACCCAAACTAAACCCCCGGGTACACTTTTCTGACTATCTTGACCCTTCCGGACGCGTTGGCGCACTCAAAACGACCATACGAACAACTTATAAAATATTCACTTTTTATTTAACAAAATTAATCCTGACGTGACACGGGCATGTCCCGACTTAAATTTCCGAAATAGTCATTTAATTCACTCATGACATTAAATATAACCAATATAATATATTACTTTGCTCATTAGTAATATTCAACAAGTTTCCCATAATTACTAACTCTCGTCACGTTAATAATTATAACATAATTAATTTCCGAATTTTTATTAAATAAATCATTCACGTTAAATTTAATAAATCCCCAAATTAATATAGCATAAAAATACGGGGTATTACACATCTTTAGGTTTTTTACCCATTACCCGAGGCTTAAAAATAGTTTTAACAACTATGGGTTGTGCTTGAGACTTTCCATTCTTCTTCTTATATTTCGAGACAAAAAAATATGGGCCCTTCTTAACAACCTGAACAACACCCTTTTGCTTGGTAATATTCTCAGCAACTTGGTGTTATTTAAGCAGTTGTGCCAGAGAGTATTCAAGTTTGTTCATAGGATAGTTTAGGTGAAACTGTTTAAAGGACTCCGACTAGGATTTGAGCATAAAATCAATCTGGGATTCCCCATCAATTTCAGATGCAAAGACTTACAGTTTCCCCATTATGGACATTATCTTAATAATATGATCGCGTACAAAAGTACCATTTGACATCTTTTTGTTTACTATCCTTTCCATAACATCCAGTCTTGAGGCCCGATTATGATCCTCAAATATGTATTTGAGGTTTAAAATCATATTGTAAGCGCTTGGCATGTGTTAATGTTGGTGTTACAACACATTAGTCATAGAGGCCAATATGTAGCAACGAGCCATATGATCAGCCTTTTTCCACCTCTAATAAGTCCGAACATCCTATTAGGATGCCTCCTCATCAGGCTTGGTAGGGCATGATTCAGTTAAAATAAATTTTAAATCCTCATCATTTAAGATAATATATAGGTTTCTTTTCCAGCCTATATAGTTCCTTCATCATTTAAGACTAAAGCAAGTGGATTGATTGCTGAGCTCATTTTAAAATCTAAGAATCATAATTTGAAGATGAAATTTATAATTCATCATATAAGAATTAACTTCTATTAAATTTTAATTTGGCAACCCTCTACCGTCAATAAAAAATAAGATCTCATTGACCATCTTAGTTCCCTTATGAGGTGAGATTTCTCAATGGGAGCTTTAATTACCTCACCTTAAATTAGACAGATTTTCATCTTTCAATTATATTTTAATAGCATGCATCTTTTAGTCCTACTTCTAATGACAGTGACTCCAATGGGGAGGATATCATTATTTGTGTCTAATACCATCGGTTCATTCAAATCAAACCCGCTCGTGAAGAACTTTCTCAATGAGAGCACCAAACTCACTCACATTCAATTTCAAAGAACTATTACTTAAGAATTTTAAAATCACCATGATGCCATGATTAAAACCATCTGATGGGTGGCCAGATTAAAGATGACACGATGAATTAATCACATCATAATTTTGAAATACCGATGAAGACCGTGGGATTTATATTGACACCCATCTCCAACTTAATATTTTAAAGTTGAGGGTATTTTGAAAAACTATTTTTATTCAATTATAAATATCCGAATTAAATACTTGGTAATTTTAAATTTACTTTTACAAATTAAATTTCTCAATCTCACTATTTTAATTTTCCAAAAAAATATGACTATTTTTAAATTAAAATAAAACTTGAAGATGACAATTTATTTTATACATTTAAATTAGTTACCTAATTAAATTTATTTAAAAAGGAATAAATAAATAGATTTTCAAAAAACAACTGTGCTCTGGGTCGGCACAAAATAATAAATCATATTGTCAATAAAATCAGATGATCCTAATTAACTAATTAATTAGCACACGAAATCATAAAACCAAAGTAATTAAGAAATGTGCAAATAATAATAAAAAGGGCTCAAAGTCCGTTTCCACAATGACCTAAATTTTTCCTTGAGCAGACTCATCGAGGAATAAGGTCCCTTCGAATACGAATCCTTGCTGGAGAAGAATATTATTGAAGAAGAGCCCTTGAGAAATAAACCACTAAGAAGAAACGTCTCTTGGAACAAAAAATCCACCCATTTCCTTCCTCCATTTGGTCGCATGCCCAACTGCTATAGCTATCATAACCCCGAGGCTATGTCCTTCACCCAATGTCGCTTTATCTATTTCTATGAATTTCGAGGAAGGAATTTCATTATTAGGGGGAATAATGTAATATCCCAAATTTTTAGGAATTAAACAAATGATTATTTAATTAATAGTTAATATTTACTCGGGTGAATTAACGGTTAATTTTCAATTAGAATGATTATTATCCAGAATTTAAAATAAGAATTTTATATAACGTATGAATGACTCGTAAATTAAATAAACACAGTTGTAATTAATATGATGTTGTGGGTTGGTTTGATTGGACTGGACTCTATGGAGGCACAGAGTTCTAAAATGTTTTTTTTAATGTGGAAAATTGGTCTCCATGGGTAGGTACACTTTAGACCAAGTTTAAAGAGTATTGGGTTAGTGTTTTTAACTTGTTTGGGGGCCAAAAGTGTGCTAATAGTAGACCTGCGGGTTTAGGGTCTTAAATAGGTGAATAACCCTCATCAAATATCATAATATATCATAATTAAAACCTAGAAAGAATATTATATTACTTCTTTTAATTTAAACAATAACTCTTATTCTTACTTAATTTATTATCCAAATTATTCTTTTTCGTGCAACACCACTATAGCCAGTCAACCTAACTATCGGTCTTGCACATACTATTGGCACGCTTAAGGTTCTACACATCACATCCATTCCCCTCACTATAGCAAGTCATCCCAATTTCCTTAGCTCTGCAAATAATCGTGAGGTTCCATGCACGACACGTCACTATAGCCAGTCGACCCAATTATCATTAGCCCCGCACATACTCGTGACGTCAATACACATCCATGTCCCAATTAACATTAGTTCAGCACATACTCACGATGAAAATTCATTCTAATACCCGTTTATTATCTTAGCATTAATTATCAATTTTTTTAAGTTCTCATTATTTATATTAACCCCCCTTTAATCGAGCATAAATCCGCAAGCCACCCCTAGTTCCATACCTAGAGCTATCTGAAACACAAGTATATCCTAACATATCATTTAGGAATATTACCTACTAATAGCTACTACCTAGTCTCGCACCTAGGCTAACAAGCTAATGGAACGACGTAAAATTCATCCCCACCCCGAATATACCCATCCGTAAAATTCAACACTAACTAGTCCCATACCTAGAAAGTGTTAACAACAACAAATGCCTACCTACTAATCTTGTACCTATAAAGCAACCTAAAATAAGGTGAAAGTATAGCTACCCCAATAATCCCGTCATCCCCGCGACATCGAATATTAACATAATTAACGATCACATAAGGCATATTTCAACCTATAACAATAATTCTTCCAATTAATCACAAGATTACTATTTATCCAAATTATGTCCATTTAGTTAAAATCTTAATTAAACAATTCATTTTTCAACAACTTATACAATTTTCATCAACATGCATATTTCGTGGCATACAACAATAACTCTCTATTCTACGAGCAACACATAAATAACATGATTTTACGAGTCAAATTCAATTTATAAAGTTCAAACGATTTATTCTAACATGTGACCGTCTGTATATTCTAACGGAATCCCAACCTTTAATTTAAGCATGCGAAAGTTTTGAGTTTTAATTCTTATTAGAGATTTGAATAAAAATAGTCCCAAATTTAATTTCACTTTCCCTAATTAGTATCTCTAATTTATTTTACAAAAATAATGATTATTAGTGTTTAGGCAACATTTATAACGCATAATACTAAAGGGGGAGAATAGAAGTATTTGTTCCTGTAAAATGTCACTGTAAAAATCTAATTGGGCGATTGCATTCCTCTCGAGAAAATAATTAAGGAGTGTTCTTGTCCGTTCTTAAGAAATCTATATTTAGACCTTCAAATATTGACTTGAAAGTTGTGTTTAATGGGTTTTTAAGTTTTATAGAAGAGAGGATAAAATTTATGCGAGGCTACTTCTTTTGGAGAAGGATAAAATGTGTTTCAGAAACCCTAAACTCAAGCCTTTTTGTTTTTATATCAGAAAAATGTTTGAGTCCTAAACAAACTCTAAAACAAAAGAGTTTTATTTTTCACAAACGGGCAAAGCGAACCGGTTCGCCGAATTTTTGAACCGATTCGGATTTCTGTACAAATCCAAAATTCTCCTATTTTTTTATAAAATACAAAACACTATGATTTTCAACCCGATTTCAATTCCGATAAAATCCTTTTTTATACAAATCAAATTCAATATTTTCAAGAAGGAAAATAATCAATTTCCAAAAATTTATTTTTCCCCAATTTTTTTTTTAATTTATTAAACAACTTACGATTTTAAAAATCACGGGTGTTACATATTCCCCCACTAGTACAAGAATTTCGTACTCGAAATTCGAAAAAGTGTAAATCCGCAAAATAAAATAAGGCTCATATATGCCTACTCTCCTATTTTTTTTATAAAATACAAAACTCTCCGATTTTGAACCCGATTTTAATTTCGATAAAAATCCCCTTTTATACAAATCAAAATCAACATTTTTAAATAGGAAAATAATAAATTTCCAAAAATTTGTTTTCCCCCAAAAAATTTTATTTATAAAAGATCTTATGGTTTTAAAAATCACGAATGTTACATACTCTCCCACTAGTATAAGAATTTCATCCTCGAAATTCAACGAAGCGTAAATGCGTAAAATAAAATAAGTCTCGCGTATGCCTACCCATAGAATACCATAATTGGAAGCGCATACACTCAATCCTCACACGCACCTACCCCACGAGAAAAAATACAATATATATCCTAACTATATATATACGCATAACTATAAAAATAACAATGTACCACGCTTTTCAGTGAATCACCACTCGATTCTATCTCCAAAATTCAACGCAACACTTAAATCCTCAAATCAAATCATATCACTGCATCGATACTAGTATACCCAAAATATATACTAACGATATGCCAAATAAATATCATCTCAAAAATCAATCTAGGGATCCTCATATCAAGATTACTACTTCTAACCTTAATGCCTACAACGTCCGTAATACAAAACTCCCTATCTCCAAGAAAAATAGCTAACATGTATGCTAGATCCAATATCTTAGAGAGTACGAATCAATAAAGAGAATCAAAGATCAGTAACGCGAAAGATATAATGGACTCATAACCTACGAGACCTAAGACCGTGCTCTGATACCATCTGTAACACCCCTCGCATTCTGACAAGTGAGGTGCCAACCACCGCCGCCAAACTACGTCGGGCGTCACTAAATAAGTTATCATTATCAACATGTGACAAAATTATGAGACATTTAAAAAAATCACAATATAATATTCAAATTTATCCAATCAATATAAACATTCATGTAAATTAAAATCCATCACCATGATATCTCCAAAATAAATCTAACTCCAAATTATTAAAATTCAATGAAATAATCCAAATATAAATATCGGACTGAAAATATAAACAACTATAAAGATCTCCAATTCACACCATGCAGCTACTCTAGCACTAAACATGAAATGTTAGTGAACGCAATGGATCAGAGCCCACCGTATGAATACTGGTTATTCCTTCCAATTAGGCTCCATAAACCCAGACAATAGCATTATATATTCTAAACATTACAATAGAGTATTTTAAATTTAACGAGATATATATATTAATATGCGAGTAAAAATAAACTACCACTATCTATCCACATTAATAAGCCACCCCAATGTTCAAGTCCAATTACGATATTACAACTTTTAATTTAAACAATAGCTCTTATTATTATATAATTTAATTATCCATATTATTCTTTTTCGTGCGACACCATTATAGCCAGTCAACCAATTTATAGATCATGTACATACTCTTGGCGCGCTTAAGGTTCTACACATCACATCCATTCTCCTCGCTATATCCAGTCAGCCCAATTTTGTTAGCTCTGCACATACTCGTGAGGTTCCGTGCATGACACGTCACTATAGCCAATCAGCCCAATTATTATTAGCTCCGCACATACTCGTGATGCCAACACACACCCACACATCCCAATTATTGTTAGTTAAGCACATACTCGCGATGTAAATTCATTTTAATACCCTTTTATTATCTAAGGCATTAAGTATCAATTTTCTCAAGTTCTCAATATTTATATTAGCCCACCCTTTAATCGAGCATAAATCCTCAAGCCACCCCTAGTCTCGCACCTAGGTTAACGAACCAACGGAATGACGTAAAATTCAGCCCCGTTCTAAAAATATTCATCCATAAAATCCAACACTAACTAGTTCCATACCTAGAAAGTGTTAACAACAACTAATGACTACTTATTAGTTATGTACCTAGAAAGCAACCTAAAATAAGGTGAAGGCATTATTAACATGATTAACGATCACATAAGGCATATTTCAATCAATTACATTAATTCGTCCAATTAATCACAAGATTACTAATTATCCAAATTATGTCCGTTTAATTATAATCTTAATTAAACAATTCATTTTTCAACAACTTGTACAATTTCCATCAGCATGCATATTTTGGGACATACAACAATAACTTTCAATTCTACGAGCAACACATAAATAACATTATTTTACTGGTCGAATTCAATTTATAAAGTTCAAATGATTTATTCTAACATGCGACCGTCCATATATTCTAACGGAATCCCAACCTCTAATTTAAGCATGTGAAAGTTTTGAATCTTGATTCGTATTAGATATTTAAATAAAAATAGCCCCAAATTTAATTTCACTTTTTCTAATTAGTATCTCTAATTTATTTTAGGAGAATAATGATTATTAGTGTTTAGCCAATATTTAAAATGCATTTTACTAAAGGGGAATAATAGAAGTATTCATGCTTATAAAAATTCGTTGTAAAAATCTGATTGGATGGTTGTGTTCCTCTCGAGGAAACAATTAAGGCGTATTCTTGGTCGTTCTTAAGAAATCTTGATTTAGACCTTCAAATCTTGGTTTGAAAGTTGTATTTAATGGGTTTTGGTTTTGTAGAAGAGAAGATGAAATTTATAGGAGGCTACTACTTTTAGAGAAGGCTAAAATGTGTTTTAAAAACCCTAAAATCGAGCCTTTTTATTTTTATATCAGAAAAGTGTTTGATTCCTAAGAAAACTCTAAAACAAAAGATTTTTAATTTTCACAAACGGGCAAAGCGAACTGGTTCGCCGATTTCTGAACTGGTTTGAAATTTTGCACAAATTCAAAATTTTCTTATTTTTTTTATAAAATGCAAAACTCTCCAATTTTGAACCCGATTTCAATTACGATAAAAATCCCTTTCTATACAAATCAAAGTCAACATTTTTAAGTAGGAAAATAATCAATTTCTATAAACAAAATCCCCATTTTTTTTTAATTTATAAAAGATCTTACGGTTTTAAAAATCATGGGTGTCACATGGGAGAAAAGAAGGAACATTCAAGAGGAATTAATCAAAGATCAAGCTTCGTTTAAGGCAAGAAATACTATTTTTCTTATCATGTTAATGTAATAAATTTATGACTTTCGTCATTATGTATGAATAAATTGGTTAGGAGCATTCTATTAAGGTTTAAAATTTGATTTTGATCTATATAATTTGAGTTTTAAACATGTTTATTTTAGATTTTAATCGATTAATTTATTAAACGCATGTTCATGTTGAATCATTATATATTATAAATTACATTCGTTCTATAGTTTAAATGTTTAGTCACATGTTTAATGAAAGTATTAATGTTAATAAAATGTTAATTTGTCCCAATTGATTGAGGAAGATGGATCTAATAAAATGTCACTATTTGAATTTGAACCCTTAATTGTATTAGAATCATGTTAAATATTGTAGAAAACTTGTTCCATAAATTCATCCTTGGTTAATATGTACGGAGGAATGGGCATCGGCCGCTGTAGAGACTATATGATAAGTTTTGCACTTTTTGGGTCCGCTAGTGATGGAACTAGGTGAACTCAACATTCTGGACTCGTCGGATCGATCCAAACCTATAGTAGATGTTATTTTGGGCCAGTTTTAGGGTTTAACAAGTGTGGGTTCTTTTAGGATGTTTAGTTGGGTACATTTGGATATATATATTATATATGTATGCATGTATGTATGTATGTATGTATGTATGTATGTATGTATGTATGTATGTATGTATGTATACACATCTATTTTACAAGGGGATGAACTAAGAGGACATAAAGGTGGGGTTTAATTAGGGTTTGAGTGTATTAAACCTATAATTATTAGCATAATCCGGTTAAGGGATTTGGACGGGCCTTGGGTATACTGGTGATATGTTATATTCAATGTGTGATTTATATTATGTATAATTATTTATTATACATGGTGGGTTTGGTTAATCAGTGGGACCACACGTTGAGGTGGGGGTTAGTTCGAGTGCCGATATTTGTATTGGGGTGGAGTACCACACACATTGGTTTATGTAGCATACCTAGATATTGAGATATAATTATTAGACAATTGATTAAGCCTCGGGTATATATATATATATATATATATATATATATATATATATATATATATGTGTGTGTGTGTGTGTGTGTGTTTAGCCCAGTCATGAGGAAATGTGTGTGTTAATATTAAACACATATGTGTTAGGTTCGAGGGTAGTTTAAAATTTGGATATATATATTTTACGGTAGTTATGGTTAAATTGGCATATTTATTTGTATCCGCGTATAAGTATATATGGGACTCAGTCATTGGTATATGTAAAATACGATTCACGAGGTGTACTTAACAAGATCATAAATGTTAAAATACATCAGGGGGTTGGGTTAATCATAATAAGTATAAATAATTATTAACAATACATGGTTATGGTATAATCTTAATGATGAATTTATTTAGAATAATGATACTCTTTATATGGTTTAAATGAGGGGCGAAGTTGGGTTATTGCTCAGTAGTTGGACGAATGTGTCTGGTCCATCTGTCGGGATGATGAATGGTATGAGGTGGGTAAATACTCTTTGTTTTGGTCTATTTGTATGAATGATATGAGGTATGAGTTGAGTGAATACTCTTTGTTTGATCGGTCTAGGGTTGGTTGATTACTATGGGCTGGTGTGATATATACATGTTGGATTGTATATATATATACAATTTTTTTACCCCGGGGTATAAGGTATTTATGAGCTGGGTTATTTCTCTTTGGTAATTGACATGATTATATGAGTTAGGTTACTGGCCCATAGACATTTGAATGATACATGAGCCGATGTAGTGCTCCATGGTATTAGTTACGATGTTATTTGAGCCTTCGGGGTATTTGTCTAGGGAGTCTCTTACCATTACTTATACTTATGATCCAGATAGACATAAGTGTATTAGAGGGATTCCTTATTTGGATATCCTTTTATGAAATGTCTCACGCATATAGTCTAGTTTGGTCCAAAGTTATGAGCATTTGAGTTTGATATCCTTAGGACCTACCTGTGGATAGATCATTGGTTTATGATGTGATTATCATAGTGATATGATAGGTTTTGGGCCAATGTGTCTTAGCGACCAACTAAGATAAGTAGTAGTGGGATGGAGGGATTCTTATTTGAATATTATCATTAGACGTTCCACACACGAAACTTAGTAAGGTTGGGAGTGAGAGATAGCGGGGCTCTAGGAATATTGGTGTATACTTTATATTTTACTTATGTGAAAAATAATCCTTCGTATGGCAATGTATGGATTTCTTACGGTTAATTAAAATTGTATGTGTATCAGGATAAAGGAGATCTCAAGTATATTTTGCATGAATGTCAGCATGTACCGATATGGGACACAAATGGGTCACATTTAATATTGTTAAGTAATATAAAGATTTCTTAAAACTTTTGGGCCCTGACCCAAATCTATACAACCTTTTTTCTAGGTATTATTATTGTTATACAAGAGTAGCATGACTTAGCAGTCAAAGTTGCAGTTCTTGGAGATCTAGTTCATCATCCTTAATGTAGGTGTTGTTATTTCTTTTCAGTTGTCATTCCAATAATTATTGTATTCGGGAGTTTATGTATGATTCGAGGTGGTTCTAGTTATGTACATTTCAGTTTTGAGACTATTGTATTATGCAGATTTAATACAATAGATTCAGTTTTATTGGAGAGTTTTTTATTGCAGTTTAGTTATTTGTATTGTCGTCCTTTATTGTTGTTGTTGTTGTTATTATTATTATTATTATTATTATTATTATTATTATTATTATTATTATTATTATTATTATTATTATTATTATTATTATTATTATCATTATTATTATTATTATTATTATTATTATTAATACTACTACTACTATATCTTGCTATTTTTTATTTACTGTCAATTTTATTTTATCGTTGTGGTTGATAATGATATAAATTGCATAGCATGCCCAATCTTCTTCGTGTCAACTTGATCAACTGCACATGAAAAATATGGGGTGTTAAAGTTGGTAAATACTATGGAATAAACATTTATTCCTTGCCAAAGTTGTATAACACAACCCTTGAATCCTACCTCTGTGAAGAAGAAATAGTAATAAAGGTAAGAAATAACTTTTTCATTTATAAATAATAAATATTATATAATAAAAAACCTGTATTTTTTGGTTACTCTAAAAATGTTGAAGATGAATCTCAACTGTATAAATATTACTTATAGAGAGAGAAGTCTAAGAGGCCAAAATACTATTCATTGTAGTTGTGAAACTAAAAGTGTTTGGCTATTTAACGAGATTATACTATTTATTTTGAATTTGTAAAAAAATTATCTTTGGTGCCTGTTTATACCCATGAAACATATATGACCATTGGGGTTATTAAAATAAATTAGTGCTCGAAGTGCTAAAGAATACCCATGCTCAGTTACCATTACTTTGAAGTATAAGCGTTGTTGATGCAAAAAACTAGACTATCTCTAATTATCTGATCACGGATAAATAAGTAAATAAGAGACACAAAAGATTTTTAAAGTGGTTGTGCTTAAAGAGAAAAGCCTACATCCACTGGTGTATATTGCTTTGTGTTTGTTAAGTTATCTCTTGTTTCGTGTCCCATGGCTGTAGGGATTATAATGTATTTATAGCCCCTGAGGGTGTACATAAGTGGAGTATTAAAGGATGGAATGCCTTTATAATAGAGACATTTACATTTGTACAACGTTCATAATGTATACAACTAATAGTGCTTGATAACCCTTGTTGGTCGGTCTTCCTAGTGTTGGTCGGCATTCTGCATTGTTGGTCGACATTCTTGGATTCATTCTGATAGATAGGACTTGCTGACTAGGATTAATGCCACTATGGATAACACATGTCTATTTCTGATTGTTCCATGTAATAGCATAATTTTTTGTATCAACAGAAGCCCTCATTGTTTCATGCTTGAGGTTTTTACAAGAGTATGGAACATTTAGCTCTTAAAGTTGCTCGGGCAATAATTTTGAGTCTTAGTCGGCTACCGACTTCCCATACTATTAAAGTTAATGATTTGATTATCGGCTCATAATGTGTATGGCATTTTTGTAATTATCTATAGTTTTAACGAATCATTTTTGGGCAAATGTGTATTTTCTGTCTTTATTCGCCATCAGTTCAATCGACGCTTCCTTTAATCATTACCTGCACCAGTTTCGAGGTAACCTATAAGAGGCCGGAAAAGCCACGATTGTCTCTTACCTCAAAATCTTCTGAGTTTTTTGCTGTTATCTCTTTATGCTCTCTGTTTGATCGTTTTCCCGTTCTTCAGTTCTTACTGAATCCTTAAATTCTTGTAAGAATCTTTTCTCTTTCCTTTTTCTTCTTCTTTGAATATGGTTTATTCTATAACCTATTTAGAAGAATTCAAAAATGAATGGAATATCCCTTCATGGATAGATTGGCGCCGTCTGTGGGAATCGACTGTTACTATCGTTTTTCGCAAAAATCATTTGTTATCAATGGCAGATAATCCAGAATCTAGTAATCGAAATGCTGGAAATGCTGGAAATCCTCCAAATCCATCTGCAACTCCAGATCTGACTGGAATTATGACAAATCTGGCTCAAGGACAAACCGCCATGCAAGAATCTATGAGGCAACTCATTCAAACTCTTCAAGGCGGTGCACCTACCTATTCAGGACAACGGAGTGATCGTGGGAAATCACGATCCAGACGTACTGCGTCATATCGCAATGGGGAGTCTAATGATTCTTCTTATCAACCTGGGCGAACTTCATCGATACGGGCTACGGATACAAATCAACCTATATCTCTCTCTCCGGAGAGAACCAGCGCTTTGGAAAGATTAAGCAGGGCGTCTCCTTTCAGTCGATTAGGACCAAGGAGGAATATGAGTCCACCTAGAGCTCCATCGAGAAGTTTTCGGCCACCATCAGGTTTGAGAGAAAGATCAGCACAATCACGACCAGCTACTCGTCGAGATAAATCTCAGGAAGCTACGTCAGAACAATCAGTTGCTCGGACTAAGCGGCCTGAGGAAGGAAATGAAGCATGGAAAGGTTCCATTCAGCGGTTGGAGGATAGACTGGGCGAAATGGCTAAGGCAAGAAACCCCTTACAGAGAACTTTTGTTCAAGGGACACCTTTTGTGCAAGCCATTGTGGATTTTCCTACACCATCGAAATTCAAAGCACTTGTGGTGACCCCCAAGTATGATGGAAAGACAGATCCTGTACTTCATATAGAACAATACCAAGCTGCCGCCGACATATATGCCGTCCCCGACGAGATGAGGTGTAGAGCATTCTCGGGAACTCTTACCGGATCTGCACAGATATGGTATAACAATCTTCCTCGGGGTAAGATTTCAACTTTTATTCAATTAGCCGAGTTGTTCATTGGGAATTTTTGTTTTGGGGCAAAGCCGATAAAGCGAGTAGCACATTTGTTAAGTGTTAGACAAAAATCAGGTGAAAGTACTAGAGACTACATAACTCGTTTTAACAACGAGAAGTTGGAAGTCGTAGATTACGAAGAAAAGACAGCAATCACTGCTTTGATGAGTGGTTTGCTGCCTAATAAGCTGTACTACACCTTGGCCAAAGATCCACCTAAAACTATGTCCGAGTTGATGGCAAAAGCAGCCAAAATTATGAATGCCGAGGAGGCTATGGCTGCGAAGAAGAATATGGATAAAGAAGTAAAAGTGGAGGTCGACAAGTCTAAGAAGAAAAATCAGAAAGGTAATGGTGGTGACAAGCATTACAGGAATAATAGGACAACGTTGGAAGTCCTAAAGAAGTACGATAATTATACCCCATTGAAAATGGGTATTAATCATGTTTTGGAAGAAATCAAGAATAGCGAGGAAATCAAGTGGCCAGAGAAACTGAAGACAAATCCCGATCTGAGGAATAAGGCCAAATATTGCGAGTTTCACAAAGATCATGGCCATATGACCAAAAATTGCATAGCCCTTCAGAACGAGATTGAAACACTCATCCGAAGAGGAAAGTTGTCAAAGTATGTAGATCGTAGAGATGAAAGGAAGAATGATGACAGAACTAGAGAGAGATCTAGATCTCCTCGTCGTGCAAAGGAGAAAAAGAAGAGGGATCATGAAGATGATCCAGATGATGACCCTGATCTTCCCAAGAAGCCAAGGCAGCCTGAACGAGAGGTATTTTCCATTCGTTTTGGGTCATTTGATTGTAATGTTATTACAGGGGGAGATGCAGGAGGAGGAGACCTTACTGCAGAAAGAAAAGCTTACCTCGGAGAGGCTCAAGCTTGTTTATATATTCAGCGAATAAATCTGGCCGAGGATGATCATCCGAGGAAGGTAAACAAAGAGAAGCTAGTGATTGGTTTTTCAAAAAACAACCTGGCAGGTGTTCTTTACCCTTATGATGATCCTTTGGTGATCAAAATGAGGATGAAGGATGTGGTCATTTCAAGGGTGTTAGTAGACAATGGTAGTTCGGCAGACATCATGTACTATTCATGCTTTGATAGCTTGAATTTAAAATTATCTCAATTGGAACCTTATCATAGACCCCTTCTGGGTTTTGCTGGCGAGAAAGTTTTTCCACTTGGGACGATCAAGTTGGATATACTCATTGGAACTTGGCCTGCTTGTCGAACAGAAAGAATACGCTTCTTTGTGATGGATAAGAATGTGCAGTCAGCCTACAACATCATCATGGGAAGAGTTGGATTGAAGAAGTTCGAAGCAGTTCCATCTACAGTACATCAGTGTTTGAAATTCCCAACGAATTTTGGAGTCGGAATTATGAAAGGTGATCAAAAAGTAGCTCGGGAATGCTATTATTCGTCTTCCGAGCAAGAAGAACTTGAAGAATCAAGGAAAAAGACTACTACTTATCAAGTGGAGGAGGGTACAGAAATTGAAACTCTTGACCCTAGGGATGAATCTCAACTTGTAAAAGGACAGGTGGTGGAGTCTACAGAAACTGTTATTCTGGACGACGAGCATCCTGAACGAGTAACCCAGATAGGATCGTCGCTGGATGTTTCAATAAAACAGGAGTTGATAACTTTTTTGAGAAACAGGAAGAATACTTTTGCTTGGAGTCATGAAGACATGCCAGGTATAGATCCAAACTTCTTATGTCACGAGCTCAATGTGAATAAGGAGATCAAGCCTGTGAAGCAAAGAAGAAGAGTGTTTAGTCCCGAGAAGAACCAGGCCATACAAGAGGAGGTCGAGAAACTTCAGAAAGCCCAATTCATTGAAGATGTGAAATATCCAGATTGGTTGGCAAATGTGGTGATGGTAAAGAAGAAGAACAACAAATGGAGAATGTGTGTTGATTTCACTGATCTCAACAAGGCATGCCCAAAAGATCATTTTCCATTGCCCAGAATTGATCAACTAGTGGATGCTACCTCGGGACATGAGCTACTCAGCTTTATGGATGCTTATTCTGGCTACAATCAGATCAAAATGAAGCCGGAAGACAGGGAAAGTACTTCTTTTATCACCCCAAGGGGAACTTATTGTTATAATGTTATGCCTTTTGGTTTAAAAAATGCAGGTGCAAGATATCAGCGGCTGATGAACAAGGTTTTTACCGAACAAATCAGTTGTAATATGGAAGTCTATGTCGACGACATGCTCACCAAAAGCAAGAGAGCTACTAATCATCTAGTTGACTTAGGCCAAACCTTTGATCAACTGGACAAATACCAAATGAAGCTCAACCCGACGAAGTGTACCTTTGGAGTACGAGAAGGAATGTTCCTCGGATACATCGTCAATCAACGAGGTATTGAGGCAAATCCAAAAAAGATCAAAGCTCTTTTAGGGCTGCGATCCCCAACGACGAGGAAAGAAGTACAGAGTCTTACCGGACGAGTTGCAGCGCTCAACAGATTTGTATCCCGAGCAACTGATAAATGCCTCCCATTCTTCAAAACACTGCGAAAAAGTTTTGAGTGGACTGATGAATGTGAGAAGGCCTTTCAAGATTTGAAGAAGTATTTGGGAGACCCACCATTGTTGTCTAGGCCAATAACTGGAGAGAAGCTGTACTTGTATTTGGCAGTATCAGAGAATGCAGTTAGTTCATCATTGATCAGATTGGAGAATGGAGTCCAGAAACCTATCTATTACACAAGTAAAGCTTTCCGAGGTGCAGAAATCAGATACCCAAAGCTAGAAAAATTGGCATTGGCATTAATTGAAGCAAGTAGAAGAATGAGGCCATACTTCCAGGCCCATACAATCATTGTGTATACCGACATGCCATTAAGACAAGCCCTTCACAAACCAGAAAAGTCAGGAAGATTGATGTATTGGGCAATAGAACTCGGTGAATATGACATTGTGTATGAACCCAGATCATCATTGAAGGGGCAAGTTGTAGCAGATTTTATAGCAGAGTTCACATACCCTGATACCCCCGAGGAACAAAAGGTACTTGCTGACCTACCTGTGGACGATACAGTATCAACAGACACAAATCCAGACCAACTAAGGTTGGTAAAAGGACTTGTGGATATAGAAAAATCATCATATTCAAACCCAGACCAACTAAGGTTGGTAAAAGGGCGCGAACAGATGACCGATGAGGAACGAAAGATACCAGGGAATGATGAAACAAAACAGCAGATATTTTACCGAGGAACTCTGACGGACAAGAAATTTGAAGACGAGGTACCTACATGGAAATTATATGTAGATGGATCATCGTGCACAGCTGGTTGTGGAGCAGGAATTGTTTTAAACACCCCAGATGATATTGACATGGAGTATGCCCTGAGATTCCAATTCAAAGCTTCCAATAACGAGGCTGAGTATGAGGCTATGATAGCAGGTTTTCATTTGGCGAAAGTTATGGAGGCACGGCAAATAATTGTTTTCAGCGATTCTCAATTAATTGTGAATCAAATGATGGGAATATATGCAGTTAAAGGAGAATTAATGGTGAAGTACCATGCGAAGGTGATGGAGTTATTGGCAGAATTTGATGCTATTCAATTGGTGAGAATACCGAGGATGGAGAATGCTAGAGCAGACGCATTAGCCCGATTAGTGTCAGCTACGCGCACCGAGCTATGAAGAACGATACCAATTGAAGTATTAGAAAGTCGGAGCATAGAAGAAGACCTGATGGTGAATATAATAACCCTTGATTTAGGACCATCTTGGATGGATCCTATCAGGGCATACATTGAAGAAGGAGAATTACCAGAGGACAAGCTAACTGCAAAGAAATTGAAGTATAAAGTTGCTCGGTATGTGTTAACTAATGGTGTTTTGTATAGATGAGGAATTATGGCAGGTTTGCAAAGATGTGTGCATCCATCAGAAGTCAAAGAATTGGTTGAAGAAATCCATGAAGGATCTTGTGGAGCTCATGTAGCAGGTCGGACACTTTTGCAAAGGGTAATGACACAGGGATATTACTGGCCGACGATGAGGGCTGATTGTATAGCCTATGCCAAGAAGTGTGACAAGTGCCAACGTTTTTCCTCCATCCGAAGAACTCCACAAGCATTGTTGACACCCATAACTTCACCTTGGCCATTTTCCATGTGGGGGGTTGATCTGGTTGGACCATTGCCGACGACCCGAGGAAGGTTCAAGTATCTCGTCGTGGCAGTGGATTATTTTACTAAGTGGGTGGAAGCTGAACCACTAATTGATATAACGTACGAGAAGGTATATCAGTTCATTTGGAAGAACATCATTCGTCGATATGGTCTCCCCCATGCATTCATCACAGACCATGGAACACAATTCGATAATGAAGAATTTGCTGCCTATTGTCATCAATCGAACATTTTGAAGTATCATTCAGCACCAGGCCATCCCCAAAGCAATGGACAGACTGAGGTGACAAACAGAACATTATTAAATGGTCTGAAGAAGAGCTTAAGTGAAGCTAAAGTAAATTGGATCAATGAGCTCCAATCAGTACTATGGGCTTACCGAATAACTCCCCGAGTAGCAACTGGAGAATCACCATATATGCTAGCATTTGGAAGTGAGGCTGTGATACCTACCGAGTTGGGTCTCCCAACGCATAGAGTACTGAATTTTAATTCCCCGATCAGCGATTTGATGAGAAGATTGGATTTGGATATGCTCGAGGAGGTTAGAGAAGAGGCAGCCATTAGGAATGCTGCTTACCAACAACGTACAGCTCTGTTTTACAACAAAAGAGTGAAGAAATGTGAATTAAAAGAAGGGGATTATGTGCAAAAGAAAGTCATTCAGAAGCAAAATAAGTTGGAAGCAAACTGGCATGGACCTTACCGAGTTACAGAGGTTGTTCGTCCGGGAACTTACAGAATAGCAACTCTAGAAGGAGAAGAATTTAAGAATGCGTGGAATGATGAACACCTACGCAAGTATTATCAGTAATGTAAAATGTAAAGCATTCCCTTCATTATGAATAAAGCGAGGATGTTTCGCCATTTTCTTTCTGGTTGAAAGTTTTTCGTGGAATACTAGTGTAATACACTATGCTCACAAAAAGCGCTCTAAGGAGCCAAAAGCTCTAAGGAGCCAAAAAATACTCCTTTGGTTAGGAGGCGCTCTAAGGAGCCAAAAGCTCTAAGGAGCCAAAAAATACTCCTTTGGTTAGGAGGCGCTCTAAGGAGCCAAAAGCTCTAAGGAGCCAAAAAATACTCCTTTGGTTAGGAAAAACAAAATATTCCAAAATACACCAAGTATAGTTGGTCGGGGATAAAGACCCACTAACTGTAGTTGGTCGACGAGGACAAATTATTGACCTTAGTTGGTCGGACACATTTTTATATTTGAAATTGAACCAAGTATGGCTGGTCAGGGATGAAAATCCATCAACTGTAGTTGGTCGACAAACATTATTTATCCACCTTGGTTGGTTGGAAACAGTTTGAACAATTTATACTCATTACTGTATTATTAAGTGATTGGACAACCTTGATACTTGTAAATTTTTATTATTAAGTTGATGGACAGCACAATATTGTTATCTTTTTAACAGATACATAGATACATATGCACAAATATAAAGGTGTTTGATAAACACAAAACAATAGCAAAATTGGCAAACAGAAAATGAAAGTTTTTTTATTAAAAATCCAGAATAAATTACAAGTTACATGAATGTACTAAGGGTTACATTGAAAACCTATTCTATTGGTTTCTTTCCTTTATTTTTTGAAACAGGCTCCTCGCCAGCAGGAGGATCCTCTAGGCAAAGAGGAGAATTAATGAAATTAACATCCCTGAGCATTCTGACGTTCATCACAGAAGGTGTATCCAAGAGATGCTCAGGACGAGACAATTCAACCTGAGAATGAAGGCTATAATCACCAAGGTACTTTGAAATCAAGCTACGAGGAATGGAACGAGCTGGGATCCATGCCATGTCCAATTTGAAAGGTGGTACAGGCAAGTCTAATAATCCTGGAGCATGATAATCCCATAAATAATGCCCTTGCTCCAATTTTAACACACCCAGTGCGTTCAACCATCCTTGCTTGTAACCTTCATTGTTGGCATGTTCAATACGAGCATCCAGATGAACAAGAGCTTCATTATATCCTGCCATCCAGAATTCCCTGGGTTGTTTATGAAATTGAAAGGTTAATCTATCCAATTGCTCGAGAAGGTTTTTGGCAAAAAGATCCTTAGTATGAAGAGCAGACTTTGTCGCAGCCAGTTGATCTTCTAAAGATAAGTTTTTTTTGGACAATTCAGACAGAGCACGATCCTTAGCCTTCAGTTGGAACGCTTGAGTTTCCAGAGTAGATTGTGTGCGAGCCTCTTCAACGTTGCGACTAAGAACTCTTGATCGGCTCCGAGAAGCAACTGGAGAACTTTGCTCCTCGCCAATTCTTCCTCGTCCCCGAGAACCTCTTCCTCGTCCACGAGCAGTCCCAGAAATAGCAGATCTTCTTAAATCATCCAGCTCTTGCCTTAATTTGTCATTTTCGACCTCTAAGAAAGAGAAACCCTCATCAGTAACGGGCACTAGAGCATTGGAAGATGACGCTGCAGATTCATATTGAGCCAACTTTTTCTGTAAATTATTATTTTCTTGTTCTAGGATCTCGGCAATCTGCCTGCAAGCTTCAACTTCACCTTTTAGGGTCCTTTCCCTAATATCATATCCAGCGATGATCTTCTTATGGCCTGTTTCAGAAGAGAGCTGCTGGTATCTATTTTCATAATCCTTGTGCAATGAAGCCAGTGATGCATTGTGTTGATTTTGAAGATCCTCTATGGAACCATGAAGTTCCTCGATCAATTCGTAGTATGCCACATTATTGGCCACAGATCTATCAAGTAAATCCTTCAGATACCGGTAAGCCTCAACTGCTTGTTCTGAGGCATCGTGACCAAGGATGTCAACAATCTCTGATACACTTAGGTCTGTATGACCAGCTTTATAATAGCCATTGCATTGTCGCATCAATTCAGTATCAGGAGCAGATATCAATTCCATTCTGGCCAAAAACTAATAAAGAAGAGGAAGCAGGAGTTAATAAATAAAAGCAGACAGAGTATCAATAAAGAAGAGAAATGAAGATGTATTTTATTAGATCATCAAAAAGTTACATTGTTCGATTACAAGTAATGAAATATAGAAATAATACCGAACAACTTCACACCTTTTCCTTGTCCCCCAAGACTTTCTCTGGAGGCTGGGACGAGGAGCTCGGTTGCTCGGTGGTAACAACGGTTTGATCAACAGGAATCTTCTCGGCAGGAGAAGGCATGGAAGAAATGTCCTCGTTGACAGAGGGTTGAGAAGCAGAGACTGGGTCACCCGTAGCCATAGAAGATTCATCTGAGACAGGCTCATCTTCTTCTTCTTCCACAATTGCTGGAGGAGGACCAGGGAGGTGTTGTTGGAATAGCTCAGAATCGTCTTGGACCTTCAACTCTTGCAGAGCAGCTACCCAGCCATCGTGGAAGTATTTCAACTTCCCATATTTGACTTGGGATGTCATTGCAGAAATCCCTTTATCCCATCCTTTCTCCCAACCAGCACTGAAATGTTTCTTGATTGCGACATTTCTCCTCAACTTCTCCGAGGAGAGCTTCACATCCAATTCCTCTTTTTTGACCTTGATATCTCGCAGGGTAGATAACTCTTCCTCTGCCTTTTTCAGCTGGCCATCATATTCCTGATGTTTAACCTCTAAACCTTTTACTTTCTCCTCCAAATTCTTGGAGGTTTCGGCCATTTTCACCTTCTCAGCTTCAGCCTCAGCTAATTTCTTCTCCCAAATAGCTTTTTCGTCAACATACTGTTGACGAGATTCCTTTAAAGACTGGGTCAAACCCAACAGAGCATCCTCTACACCTGACGAGGAGCTTGAAGCTTTAATAGCTTCATCCTTCTTCACAATATTATTAAAACAGTTCACCAACTGAAAGATGAGAAAAATAGCAAAGTCAATACAAAATGCAAGCTTTCAGAGAAAGAAAGAAAAACCAGAAGTATAAGAAATTTACTGAAGCAAGGTGACGAGCAGCTAAGGATGTCAGCATATCCCTAAGAATTCTTTCATCAATACCATGGACCTCGGGTACGACCGAGCTCATTGCAGAACTTGGAAGAATGATGTTTGGAACATCAGAACCACCAGCAGGTAGGGAGGAGGCAGTTTCAGCCGGAGTAACTAAGGATGATTTCCTCAATCTCTTCAACGGGCGGTCAGAACCTTCAACCAAAGAGGTCTTGGTCGGAGAGATTGTAATTACATCTACAGGAGCATTTTTCTTGCTCGGAACCATTGGGGGCTTCTCGGTAGCTTTAGAAGACCCAGCATCCACTTTTTTAGTCCCCTCTGGGGCATCAGTTTTGCTTTTCTTGGCCCCAGCAACAGAAGTAACATCATCAAAGAGAGCAGGAGGAGCTCTTTTCTTACCCATCCTTTGACTTAAAGGAATATGAGAATCTGAAGATGAACCTTCTAGAGTTGAAGCTGGTTCAACAGGGCGAGCAGTATAAGAGGTTGTGTAACTCTTATACTGTAGCAGATATGAGGTAGACCTGATGTGTTCGTCTGCAATGTTCTTGTGCAAACCCCAGATAAGTTTCAGATGCTTGATATTAACCTCTGATTCTTTTGGAGTTCTTCTTTTGCTATCAACTGCAAATAAATACATAACGAGATATCAATCATACATTTTGTCAAACATGATGAAAGCATAATTTCATAAATAAAATAAAATGAAAAATAAACCTATCCCATTGCCATATGGGGGGCATCTGGGACCGTTGTATACTTCATCTCCAGTTAAAGGGGCATATTGCCAATTTTTTATAACCAACCCATGTTCAAAATAATCTCTATTTGAGTCAGGGAGGTTAACTACAAGAGACCTATTCAGAAACCTAGTTTTTAAGTAATAAATATTATCTAGAGTGGCCCACTTATAGCAATACATAATCTCAGGGATCCCAATACGAGTCCCATGAGTTAGATTTAATTTGTGTACCCCATTAATTATTCTCCATGAATTGGGGGCTATTTTTGCAGGGACAAGATCAAAATATTGACAAAACTCAAGACACAATGGATTTGGGGGAAAGGAAAAACCGCATTCAGCAATAAAAAGACTGGGGAACCAATGTCCCTCAGCCAGACGAAAATAATTTTGAGGTTCAGAAAGTTCCTCCAAGATTACCCAAGACGGGATGGAAAAGTCAGAGCGGAACTTTTCAAGAGATTCAATAATGTAAACCATGATGAATAAAAGAAGAAGGAAGAAAATCTTACAGGAAGGAAGGAGGTCTGCTGACAACTAACGAAGGAAAAGATGAACGCACAAGAGAGAAGGAGAGAATAGAAAGCTTGAAGGCAGAAAATTGGAAAATGTAGAAGACGGTATGGTTACCTAAGAAGTTTAAATACTTTGCATTGGGAAGCGGCGAAAGAAATGATTACCAAAAAGAAACTACTGAACTTCCGGCGGCTAAAAGGACAAAAACTGCACGGAGATCGAAGCGCTTATAAAAAAAAAATTCAAAAAAAAGGCGGAAGCTGCGAAATGAGAAGGAAATTTGAACACAATGTTCCTGAAACCCAGGAAAAGTCATTTAATATTGCCATATACCAAGAAAGAATGTTCCATACTCCTCAAAGTTCGAAATATGAAACATTGGGGGCTTCTGTTGATACCAAAATTAATATGCTGATGTGGACGAATAATACGAAGACACGTGTCAATCTACGTGGCACAATAGCAGCGAGGAAGTTCATTTCCCAACCAACCATACTTCTTTCGGAGGAACTCTAGCACACCAAGGAACTCTAGCGCACCGAGGTACTCTAGTTCTCCGAGGAACTCCTGATCAGCGAATAGCTATGGCGGTCCGAGCTGCACCTCGGTCGTATCATTAATTGCCAGATAATCAACAGTTCAGATATTCATTGAATACTTATATTCTTGACGCGCACGCTGCATTAAATGTATTACCCTTTCACATGTATATCATTTAATGTATCGAACCTTTCATGTACAGCCTCAAGGCTATAAATACCTTGTATCAAACCCATTCGAGGGGACTGGAATTTCTTGAGAGAACTTGTAATCAAGAATTCTGCAAACACTCAGCAATAACATAACAGTGGACGTAGGCTTTATTCCTAGCCGAACCACTTTAAAAATCTTTGTCTTATTTATTTATCTGTGATTGAATAATTAGAGCAATCTAGTTTTTTACATCAACACCACTAATATTTTTTCTTTGCCTTAAGGCCATTGGTTACCTTCCATTTTCATTGCTGAGTGTGGGTCTACTTTTCCCCCAAACCCATTTTGTCCTGAATTTTGTCAGTACTTTGATATCGTTCCTGATAGAATAGCCCCCAACACTTGGAGAGTGGCTAATAAGGTTTATAAGTTAAACCAGCTCCATGGAACCCATATAGGAATCCCAGAAATTATGTTTTATTACATATGGGTATCAAGTGACACCCCATTTTATTTAAAACTAGGGTTGTAAACAAAGCTTTAGTTGTTAATCTTCCTGACCCAATAGAGATTATTTTGATCAGGATTAATTGTCAAAAATTTGCAACATGCTCCCATGACTGGAAGTGCTGAGTATCAGGGGCCTAGGTACCCACCAAGTGGAAATGGGATAGGTTGTATTCGTTCATTTATTCTTCTTTACATATTCTGCTAAATGCTAATACTAATGTTAACCTTGTTAATTTTGATTGCAGTTGATCGAGAAATAAAGTGTCCTACAGAAAGTGACATCAACCTTAAAGAGTTGAAGTTCATCTGGGGCATTCACCAGAAAATAGGGGAGGAGCATACCAGATCAACCATAATATTGTCTCTTTTTTTGTTGCTCGCCCCACTGTTGTTGTGCCTTCACCCTTGATTGATCTTGACCAAGATCCCATCTCTGCATCCTCAGCTACTGCATTTGGTAGTGGTTAACTTGTTATTGCTTCCCCCTCCTTTATAGACTCAGATTTACTTCTTGTTGTTGCCATGGGTAAGAGGATTTTCCTAACATTTTAAGCGTTATTTTTGCTACTGGTTCCTCCAAGCAGGCTGTTGATGGGGCTAAGAAAAAAAAGGATGCTGAGAAGAAGCCCCCAACCAATAAGGAGGATGCTGGGAAAAAGTTCCCAGCTAAGAAAGCTGATAAAAGCCATCTCAAGCGGCTGAAGAGAGGGATCCTTTCTAGGCTGGTAGAAAGTTCTTTGATCAATACCGACCAACAAGAGTTGGTTGATTTATCTGCCCACAACTAATAAAATCTAGTACATTGCCAGACCATAGGGGTGCTGCTTCTGCACTGCCTCGATAAAAAATTTCTAAAAGGTTTGCTCAAATCCTGGCTATGGTAAGTACTATCATCTCTTCTTATATTTTATCATTTCTTTTCTACTCTTTACACTAACTTTCTTTATTTTCTTATTGCAGTTCTTGGTCGACTTCAACAACATGTTAGAGAAGGATGATATTTTACGTTCTTCTTCAACTGAGGTTGAGGAGGCCTTTGATGAATTGAAGAAGTCATTGCTTGACTCCCAACAAGCATTGGTTAATGAGCAGAACAAGTGGGAGTCCAAAATAAAGGCTGCTGAAGATGATGTTGTTGTTGCTCGGGGGCAAGTTTGAGAACATATGTGCTCGCGTTCAAATGATAAACTTATATATTAAACACCTTTTAACCCAAACAAACCCTAAACATGCAATAGTATGTGATTGAATAAAATGATAATCTAAGCAAGAACATTCAAACACATGCAATTGAGGAAAAATCTCCCAAAGGGGAAAAACCATTTATTTTCATTATAATATTGTAGGCTGTACAATTTCGGATTATAATGAAAATACAAGTGACTAAGAATTACCCTCAGGTATCGGATTCTGTAATCGCGGCTGGAACTATCCCTTTCCAGTAGGGCTGCAATGAAAAAGAGAAACGGCTTCTCCACAAGGGTTGAACAATAGCAAAGCTTCGTTCCTGGGTTGCAAAGTGATTCACAAAGGATTGGCAATTTGTGTGAATCAAATACCTAGAGTCTAGATGCTCAATAGGTGAAGACTTAGGGCTTTATGTACTCTGAAAATCGTGTGTGTAAGTCTTAGAAAATCACTTCCCGTAGTGGGATTAAATAAGAAGTCTCGGGCCTAAAAAATCTGAACACGATCTGTTGAAGTTTATCCCAGGCGGACCGGTCTGGGTCTGAGGCGGATCGGTCCGATTGACCGGATCGGTTCTTTTATTCTGAGGCGGATCGGTCTGTTGATGATCGGATCGGTTCGCTACCAGGCTTCATCGGTTCTCTTGCGGTCCGGGGTATACTGGCCTTCAGCAGTCGGATCGGTCCGAGTTTTAGGCGGACCGGTCCGATTGACCGAATCGGTTCTTTTATTCCAGGCAGACCGGTCCGGTTCTGTCAGACTTGATTCCTCTTCTTCTTTTGATATTCGGATCCGTTGATGAATGTATGAATCTTGAATTTCTTCAACGGTGTAACGGCGTGCGACATAATAAATTGCTAATAGACAAAAATGTCCTTACAAATCTCCCCCTATGTCTATGCCGGTACATACATAAAAACAGACATCTGAATTATCAAAACAACTAAAAAATCTTATACAAATCTACCCTTCCATGAACCCAAAACTGGAAAGATACAATTGAATAAGATTACAGCGTTTGCTCTTCAATTCTTCAGGAATCTTAACACTTTTCTCATCAGGGTGTGCAATCCAATGATAATCCATGTAGTACCTACACACATGAGAAAAAGAAAAATACCAATTGACATATCGAGTTTGAAATGAGATAAACATATATACCAATTTATGAGCAAATTCAAACTTTCAAATCTCGCCCATAATAAGATAATTCATTCTTCCCATTTTTATGATGTCCCAAAATAGACAAATGAGAGAAATAAATCAAATAAGCAAGTGCGGGGTGTCACTAGGATAAAATCACACCATGAATGAACACAAAGTAACCAAGACGATGATAGCGTAAATGAAGTGGTGTGATCAAATTCGATAGAAAAATCAATGCATACAAACATGACATATGTGCACGATGAATATTGGATATTCCTAGCGAATGAACTCAAATGCTTCCTTTGGTGTAAAATAATGACAATATAAGATATTGACTCGATCAAATCAACAAATCAAAGCTCAAAGTGATTTTCACACCAATAACGTCCAAAACGATTTTATGCTTTTTCAGTACTTTCAAGGAAGTGAAAACCCGTTTAAAGATTCTCCAACCAAACTCCCTCAGATATAATATTTGAATAGAGGCATTCTAAATTCTCAAACTTTGGAGAACTGATGGTGAAACCTAAGTGGCCCATATTTGGCATGAATTTCTTTTTATTGCCTTTAAATTTTTTCGGGCTCTTTTAACCTCTTTGGACCTCGGATATTAAAAATTCCTCCATTTTTAGGTCCTTTTTAACGGTGGCTTTTGCGCAAAGGATAGATGATTACCTTTCGCAGCCCCTCCCCGTTATACAAAAACTCACAGTCTCACCAAAACGGTTTTTACATGCATTCCAATCTTGTCAAGTTTTATCGCATATTATACATTGTATAAACAAAATTGAGATGAAAACACTCAAGCCAATATGAGATAGACAAGTGCAATAATCAAATATAGCCGTGCATGTGTGCAATAAAGGATATAGGAGTCAAACATGTAGGAAGATATCACTAATTACATCTCAAAGACTCCATACTAAGTAAAGCACATGGATGAAATGATGTAGCGTCTCAAATCTCTATCAAACAGTCACATAGATATATGGAATGAAGTTGTGACTTGGCTATCTTAAATGCTCATCCATAAAAGAAGCAAAGACAGAAATCTTTTTGGATTTTTTCAAAAATTTTATCAAAATAAAATCTTTTTGTGCTTTTCTTAAAATTTTTCTTAAAGGAAAATCTTTTTGTATTTTTGTTTTAACGAAATAAATAAAAAAAATGAACAAAAATAAACAAACTAATGGTACATGCTAGCAATAGGCAAAAGAAACAACATGAAAATCATCCTATGCTAGCAATCAAGACAAGATTCTCAACCGGGAGTAACGGTGGAGTTTTCCAAAGATGGTGACATATTTTGAACAAACTCCACTAAATCATGTGTTGTCTTGATAAAAAACTTCACTTGCTCGCGAATGTGTGCAAACTCTCCATCATAATGTGCAGGCAAAGTGTCATGAGTGGGTGTATGTGCATGAATGTGTGAAGTGGCATGATATGGAACTAAACCCAACTTGGAACAAAACTCCCTAAGATGTCCTCGCTTCTTGCAGTGGGAGCAAACATAAACCGGTCTAGGAAGTAATTTGTCAACAATTTTGGGATGAACATTCCTAGACGAGCTCCCATGGGACTCACTCACCAAGGTGGATATAGGCTCAGGTGCATTAAAAGAAGTGAATGCACCGTCATTACCTTTTCCAACATCATTCAAAATGGGATAGGGAACCATCTTATCAACCTTCTCAGATGCATTCTCTAATGTGACTTGGACCTCTCGTGCTTGTTTGAGATCATCCTCGAGATGGGATACACGTGTCATCAGACTAGACACCGTGTTGGTCAAGTCACCTTTTTCAGTTTTTAGCTCATCATTCTCTCCCTTCAACTCACAAATCCGAAGACCTAGAATTCTATTTGACCTTTTTGTTTCCATGGTCTCCATAAATAACTTTCAAAAAGCTTTTTGGATCACATTTTCATCACCAACATCATCCTCACTATCACTTAGAGAGGTGGGCATTGCATCTTTCTTACGCTCTCTCCTAAGTTTAGTGGGACACTCAAATTTCTTGTGTCCTATCCCATCGCACTCAAAACATCTTATCTTCTCAAGTTCTTTGTTTCTTTCTTTTCCACTCTCATCACAACTCTCTCTTTCTCCAAACAATCTTAAATCTCCCACTAAAGCGGTGATCCTAAGAGTTAACTCTTTATAACGCTTCTTGGTTTCAAAAGACTCAGAATATAACTCGACGTAAGCGCGTGGGAGATCACACTCGCTCTCACTTGCCTCATCCTCCCCATCACTCTCATCACTCTCACTGTCGAGGAGTCCTTGTGACGTAGCATCCTCATCGTCGTGAGGAGCATTGGAGGTACTCACATGACTTGCCATGAGTGCGGTGATGTTATGCTCATGCAGTGACTCATCTCCACAGTCCACCGACTCAACCTCACTGTCGTCACTAAGGGTAGCATTTAGGACAGCTTTCCCTTTCTCTCTATTCAGACGAGTGGCACACTCAAAGGCTCTATGACCCCTACCATCGCATTCAAAGCATCTCTCATTGTCTATCTTAGGCGGATCTTTAAAATCTTTTTCATTATTTTTCTCAAAATTCCTTTTATTTTTTAAATTTCCACTTTTCTTGAATTTGAGAATTCTTTTGAAATTTTTTGTAAACAGGGCCAAGTCATCTAAGTCCAAATCACACTCAGAATCAGACTCAAAAATTTTTTCTTTCTTTTTCTTAAAATGAGTCTTTAAAGCAATGCCATTATCCTTAGCCTTAATGGTTTTGGGAAACATGTCAATCTCATAGGTCTGAAGATCTCCTACAAGTTCTTCCAACTTAAGTGATTTCAAATTTTCCAAGGAGTTCAAAACAGTGACTTTAGGAATAAAGCGTTTTGGGAGAGATCTCAAAATCTTTTTAACGACACGCGTGTTATCAATCACTTCACCCAAATTAAAACTTGTGTTAACGATGTCTGACAGACGAGCATAAAAATTATCAAAGCATTCAGACTCGGACATGGTAATAGTCTCAAATTGGGTTGTCAAATTTTGTAACTTAGATTCTTTCACAGCATTAGTTCCTTCATGGGTGACTTGTAAAACATCCCATGCCTCTTTTGACGTGGTGCACGTCATTATGCGTTTGAACTCATTAGGTGTGACAGACCCAGAAATAGCACTTAGACCCTTAGAATTAAAAGATGACCATTTAAATTCTTCATCAGTCCAAGAAGTGTCAGGTTTCAAGTTGACCACATTATCAACAGTCACGGAGGGAGGAGTCCACCCTCTTTCAACTAAGATCCAGACACGTTCATCAATGGCTTTTAAAGCCGACCTCATTCGGGCTTTCCAATAAGCATAATTTGTCCTGTCAAAAACAGGCATTTTATTATATAACTTCTCCATTTGAACACGCACTTTTTTCAAAAATCAATTTTTTCAGAAAATTGATATCTTAGAAAAATTTTGCGGAAAATAGGAATACGCGATAGATTAGCGTAACCTGCTCTGATACCAATTTGAGAACGTATGTGCTCGCGTTCAAATGATAGACTTATATATTAAACACCTTTTAACCCAAATAAACCCTAAACATGCAATAGTATGTGATTGAATAAGATGATAATCTAAGCAAGAACATTCAAACACATGCAATTGAGGAAAAATTCCCCAAAGGGGCAAAACCATTTATTTTCATTATAATATTGTAGGCTGTACAATTTCGGATTACAATGAAAATACAAGTGACTAAGAATTACCCTCAGGTATCGAATTCTGTAGTCGCGGCTGGAACTATCCATTTCAAGTAGGCCTGTAATGGAGAAGAGAAACGGCTTCTCCACAAGGGTTGAACAATAGCAAAGCTTCGTTTCTGGGTTGTAAAGTGATTCACAAAGGATTGGCAATTTGTGTGAATCAAATACCTAGAGTCTAGATGCTCAATAGGTGAAGACTTAGGGCTTTATGTACTCTGAAAATCGTGTGTGTAAGTCTTAGAAAATCACTTCCCGTAGTGGGATTAAATAAGAAGTCTCGGGCCTAACAAATCTGAACACGATCTGTTGAAGTTTATCCCAGGCGGACCGGTTCGGGTCTGAGGCGGATTGGTCCGATTGACCGGATCGGTTATTTTATTCTGAGGCGGATCGGTCCGTTGATGATCGGATCGGTTCGCTACCAGGCTTCATCAGTTCGCTTGCGGTTCGGGGTATACTGGCCTTCAGTAGTCGGATCGGTCCGGGTCTTAGGCGGACCGATCCGGTTGACCGAATCGGTTCTTTTATTCCAGGCAGACCGGTCCGGTTCTGTCAGACTTGATTCCTCTTCTTCTTTCGATATTCGGATCCGTTGATGAATGTATGAATCTTGAATTTCTTCAACGGTGTAACGGTGTGCGACATAATAAATTGCTAATGGACAAAAATTTCCTTACAAAGTTGTTGATCTGCATAAAGATTTGGATGCTGAAAAAGCCACTGTTGTTGCACATAAGGATAAAAGAGCCAAGGCCAGGGAATCGTCCTTCAACAAAGATTGGGATAAGGCCATTGGAGCTACTTCTACGCAAATTGAATTTATAAAGAAAAAATGCTTCAATGATGGCTGGTCCACTAGACCAAAATGGAAAAATTGGCAACCTTTCAGCGGCTAGCCTTGTCACGGTCATTGACCGTGACAAGAACATTTGTCACGGACTTGTCACGGTCAATGAATGTGACAAATCTGTTAGAAAAAAGCCCTTTCCCCTCCTTTTTTCCTCACCGAATTCCCTGCAATTTGTCTCTCTCTCTACGCGCTGCTCTCACTCTCTCTCTACTTTCAGGTTGGTTTCTCTCTCTCTCTCTCTCTCTCTCTCTCTCTCTCTCTCCCATTTATATATGTGTGTGTGTATATATATGTGCATGTGTGTGTGTATGTGTATGTGTATGTGTATGTGTGTGTGTATATGTGTGTGTGCATGTGTGTTTGTGTGTGTGTGTGGTGGGGGAAGGGGTTGCGAGGGGGCGGCCATGTGTGTGTATGTGTGGTGGGGGTGGGGCAGGGTGTGTGTGCGTGTGTGTGGTGGGGGTGGGGCTACTTGTGTGTGTGTGTGGTGGGGGATGAGGAGGGGGCAGGGATGGGGGTGGGTGGTGGGGTAAGGGGGATGCGCGTGTGTGTGTGTATGTGCGCATGTGTGTATATGTGTGTGTAGTGTGCATGTTTATGCGTATGTGCGAGAGAGGGAAATGATGTGGACGGGGGGTGGGGCTGCGTGCGCGCGTGTGTGTGTGCACGCGCGTCTGTGTGGGGAGGTGGGTATGGGGGTGGGGCTTGTTAATTTTTTTTATTAAATTTTGATTGGTTTATTAGATATTTTCCCTCATATGCAAGTAGTGTCCCTTGTAAACGAATTAATTAATTATTAATTTTTTTAGTAAATTAATATATGAAAGTAGGATTTCCCCTCATTGTAAATTAGTAAATTAATAATTGTATATTTTAATTGTTAGTTTAATTGATGAAAATAATTAATTGAGTAGATGAATTAGAAGGAGTACGGGATACACATTTGTTGTTGACATTGCGGTTGGATTATAGTGGATTGATGTTGGGTTGGTTAATTTTAAAAGTGGCATGACCACTATATTATTGTCCATATGGGGGTGGAATTTTTCAACTTTTTTGAAAATTACTTTGTATAGCGGAATATATATATATATATATATATATATATAGTATGATAATTAAATGAAACATACTTGAAATTACATATAGTGCGCATAGATACCAGCCTTCTAGTTCTTATGCGTACGCATTCAATTGGCCTTATACCCGTTCGAGAGTCATTATCCTTGTAATGAGATCTCTCGAATTGTCCCGTTTGGACAGTTTGGGACTGCATAATTTCTGTATAATAATATTCTTAGTAGCTTAAAGTTGTTACTAGATTGACAAGTGTGACTATTATTTCAATTGATCAATTGAAATAACACTCACACTTGCCAATGTACGTCGTGTACTTGGAGAACTACGGGGATATGCTGTCGAATTTTTCTCAAATCGTAACAATGTGCATGAGCTGTTAAGTATATTACAAAAAAATGCAGTCTTGAATGGGATAGGACCACTTACCCTTTAGAGGAGATGGAGGAAATAGAAATTTCTATTAAAAATTGAATTTGAATTTGAAATTTAAAAATCAAATATAAATAAGACATAATTAAATGAAGTATACTATAAATCTAAGTTTGATTATACTAATCCATGAATATACGTTTCTTACCTTTAATAGGTGATTAGTTGTGGTAGCTGTGATGGGATATCCGAAATACAAAGAGTGGAAAGGTTAGACAAATAGAATGGGGGATGTGTTTCGCAGAGGTGCTAATGAATTTGTGAAATATGCAAAGAGATGTCATAATGATGAAGAGTTTCCGTGTCCGTGTGCTAGGTGTAAGAATGGTAAGGTGTTTCAGTTTGTTAAGATTGGGTATGCAAGATAGTTATCGATTTTGGAGTTTTCACGATGAATTGAAAGTTCCTTTTGTCCCCGACCAACCTTCACAACAATCTTCAACAAGTAGGATAGATGTAGAAGGGGACGACATTGATCATAATATGTTAAAGGATTTAGTTGATGATGCGTACGGGGTTTATAAAGAAGAGGAGAATAAGGTTACTGATGATGTACATAGTTCAAGTGCGCGTGAAGATATTACGATACCAAAGTTTAAAATTTAAGGCGACCCAACCATTATGCTCTGGTTGTGAGAAAGATCAAACAACTTTACATGCCATGGTTGGTTTGCACAGTTTGAAGACGCAGTACGGTTTCTCTGGCAATAGCGTGACAGTAATTCTGAAATGGGTGAAGGGCTTACTAACCAAGGAGAATACGCTTCTAAATAGCTATCCTATTATGAAGAACAGTTTGAAAGGTTTGGGAATGAAGTATAAATCGATTCATGCTTGTGTGTATGACTGCATACGATACCGAAAGGATTATGAAAATCTCGATCGTTGTCCGGTATACGATGATCCTATATATGTCCAATCTACTAGTAAGGAAGGAACAAGCTCAAAAGTGCCTAAAAAAGTGTTGAAATATTTTCCCGTTGGGCCTAGATTAAAGCGATTTTTCAAATTACCATGGATAGCGGAGAATATGACTTGGCATACTAGGGCAGAAGTAGGGGTAATATCATGCGTCATCCTATTGATTCTACAGCCTGGAGGATGATGAATTATGAGTATCCCGATTTTGCTCGAGAATAGCGCAACATTCGTTTGGCTATATCAACAGATGGTTTCAATCCATTTGGAAATCTAAGCACCAATTAGAGTGTATGGCCAGTGATCCTAGCCCCACTCAACCTCCCTCCTTCACAGTGTGTGAGACCTGAATTTTCGATGATGGCTTTGTTGATACCTGGGTCAAAGGCACCAAGTGATGACATCGACGCCTACCTAGCTCCTTTGGTAGAAGAATTAAATGAGTTGTGGGAAGAGGGGGTGAAATCATTTGACTCTTTTATAAAATAAGAGTTTACACTAAAAGCTATGTTGATGTGGGCAATTCATGATTTTCCAGCTTATGGGACATTATCCGGTTGTGTAGTACATGGTTATTTTGGGTGTCCAATTTGTGGCGAGGAGACTGAATCTCTTTATCTGTCCTTTAGCTTAAAAAATGTATACCATTGCCATAGGAGGTTTTTACCCCCGGCTCAAAGTTTCAAATTTGAGAAAGGTTTCAATTTTTTATTGGGCGGGGTTGAACATAGGCTACCGCCGAGACAACTTTCAGGTTCAAAAATTGAAACTAAATCTATTAAATGTGGCCCTAATATATCAGGTAAGAATCCCAAATTTAATAATATCAAGCATAAGAAGACCCCAACTGGGAATGAAACTGAGACAAGAAAGGCATGGTCTAGGAGGTAAATTTTATTTGACTTGCCTTATTGGAAGAATAACCCGGTGCACTATGTATTGGATGTGATGCATGCAGAGAAGAAATTCGCTAAACATATTGTGGGCACTTGCCTTGGGGGGAGTCATTCGAAGGATGGAGAAAATGCACGAAAAGACCTTAAATCGTTAAAACTTAAGCCACAACTATGGTTGAAAGAAGATAGTAAGGGAAGGACAATAATTCCCCCTAGTACGTTTACTTTGACGAGTGGGGAAAGGAAGGTGCTTTTAGACACAATATATAATTTGAAGGGCCAATCTAATTTTTCGTCCAACTTGCAAAGGATTGTGAATTATGCTACTCATGATTTACATAAGTGTAAGTCCCACGATTGGCATGTGATCATGCAATTGGTTCCTCTATTGTTTAAGCACTGTTACTCCAAGCACAAGGATTTACAGAGGGCTATTATGAAAATTAGCATTACATTCTCACTCTTGTGTGAAAAGGTAGTCATTCGAGAACACATAGTGGCCGCAAAATTGGCTATGACCGAAGCGATTTGTGTGTTGGAGAAGTACTTTCCCCCAGTATTCTGTGACACAAGTGTTCACTTGTTGGTACATCTATGCGACGAGGCACTTTTTTGTGGTCCGGTTAGATATCGGTGGATGTATCCATTTGAAAGATTGATGAAAGTTTTTAAAGATTACATCAAGAATACGCGATACATTGCAGGATCAATTGCAGAGGAACACATCACCGTGGAGTCATCAATATATGCTCAGGAATATATGCCTGACTCGACCAGCGTTGATGACACTGATGAGTTCGCCGATGATGGTGGTCGTGTGATGTATCTCGTTATCAATTTGACACATATGAAGATGTTGAAGAATGGAAAAGGTAAGTTTCGATTATTATATTGTTTAACATTATTTTAGATTATTTTATACATGATTAATTTTGTAATATGCAGAAAATATGAAGCCTGTGAGAAAAATAAAAGACAAAAAATAATGGTACAGTCAGACAGCGAATTTAGGTTGTGGTTGACACAAGAGGTAATTATAATGAAAATGGTTGTTATATAACGTTACATTACACTCAAATTTTACAACTAATATAATTAATTTATCTATATTCTCAGCTCTTAAAGACGGGTGATGCGACATCAAGGTTTGCTCGTCTAGCCACTGGACCTTTGTTCGTGGCATAAGAGTACAAAAGTATCGATTGAACAGTTATGTTTTCAGCGCTAAAGTGTACGAGGAAAGTAAAAATGTACAGAACTTGGGCATTTCATACAAGGCTCTTACTTTCTTTCGAGCGAGCGCAAAAGATAAAACCTCGTTGAAGCTGAAATGACTTACTATGGTGTAATCCGAAATATATTTGAATTGGATTATATAAGCTTCAAAGAGGTTGTATTTTATTGTAACTGGGTAAGAGTTGAGGATAAAAATGCTTGTAAAGTTGATCCTGTCACCAATTTGATCATGGTTGACTTGTCAAAGTTGAAGAGAAACGATCACATGAGCGATGAGCCATTTGTTTGTGCATTTCAAAAGGTTAACCAAGTGTTTTACTCGAAGTATATTAACAACGAGTTATGGTCAATTGTGCAACACACGCCAAAGCGTCTAAATAGTAGTGTGGATGACTTGGCTGCTCCTATCGAATATCAATCCATTTTTTATGATAACCGGAATTTTAAATAATTTTTTAATTTCTAATAAATATTCCAATTTGTATCGAAACATCCATTTTTAATTCTTTTAATTGATTTGCACTTTATCATTTTCACTCTTGTGTACTGTGCGTGTGTGTGTGCCGTAGGGATGGGGGTGGGGATGTTTAACAGTATGTGTGTGTGTGTGTATGTGCGTGTGTGTGCGTGAGTGTGTGTGCATATGTGTGTGTGTGTGTGCATGTGTGTGTGTGGTAGGGGAAGGGGGTGATGTGTGTGGGGTGGGGGTGGGTGGGGCTATTTGTGTGTGTGTGTGGTGGGGGAAGGGGGTGGGGGGCATGGATTGTAATAAACATTCTAATTTGTACTGAAACATCCATTTTTTATTTGCAATTTATCATTTTCACTCTTGTGTAGTGTGCGTGTGTGTGGGAAGTAGGGTGGGGGTGGGGATGTTTAACCGTAACAATTCATTTTTATTTGTAGTAATTGTACATATTTGTATGTCTTCTTCTAATTCATTTTGATTTGTACTAATAACATTTTGTTACAGCAAATGTCTCCTTCAGATATTAAGGCGAGGATGATGATGCTGGTTATGGTGATGTCGTCTGGGCTCGGTGATAGCGGAGGCGACGAGGGCTCCTCGGCCCCTAGGCTCCCCAAATATGGCAAATTGGGGATGGCCATCAAGAACAAGTCGGGGCTATTAGCGAGATCCCTCGAGCTGGTAAAGACAATCATCAGTCCGGGGCACATTAGTTGGAAGGAGGTTCCATATGAGCTCAAGTTAGCTGTTTGGGTGGCACTACAGGTAATGTATTTATATTTATATTTATATTTATATAAATATGAATATTTCAATTTCAATTTCGATTTTGATTTCTATTTCGATTTCAATTTCAATTTCATTTCATTTTATATTTATATTTATATTTATATTTATTCACAACTAACATTGTATTTGTTGGACAGGAGCAATTCAGCCTGGATCCAAAGCTACGCGATTCCGTCTTGGAGCAGTTGAGGGAGCAACACAAGACGTGAAAGAAAAATATGCGAACCCGGTACTTTGGGAAGACACGAGAGTCCGCTATCCGAATGCGTGAATCCATCCCGCCGAAGGAGCCGATCTCATTGGCACAATGGCAAAAGTTCATTGATAATGAGATCGGGGAGCGACAATTGGCATCTCGCCAATCGGGGAGGGAAATCGGTCAAAAAAGACGAACGTACACTACTCCGGCCGGACGTCTTATGCCGAGGTCGAGCATAGGATGATGGTAAGAATTAATTATTCTATAACTACAGAAATATATTATTCTGCATTATTTTACTTTGCGGGGCCGATACTAATTTTACTTTATTTTATTTCAGGGAACAGGGAGTGGCCCTGGGGGTAGGCCACATAGGATCGATACTTATGTGGCTCTTCGGACGAAGAAGGGAAAGGATAAGGAGGTGTCCCCGAGCGTCGCGATTACAATTGTAAGTAATCCGAAAGTTTACTTTTTATTAATTATGTTATAATTTTTTAATTTACTTATTTTACTAATCATGTGTTTTTTGTCGTTTCAGGCAAAGCTTAGGGAAATGCATGAGTCTCAGTCTGATGCCGACAAGGCATCTTTGTCCACTGACAAACTCAGCCAAGTTCTTGGCACTAATTGCAAGGGGAGTACAAGGGGGTGAGCTCGCGGGTGGCCAAATCTAGGATCATCGAATTGAAGATGAGTGATACCGGGTTGGCTCGAACGGTGGACTCGCATGACGCGAAGCTGTCCCGTTTGGAGACGACGATCCAAGATATGTTCTCATTCATGAAGCGTTCGTTGGGCGAAAACCGTAAGGGGAAGGATAATGAGAAGGTGGTGGAGGAGGACGTGCAGGAGGACGAGGATGTGGACCTCGCTGCTTCATCACCGACACGTGCGGACCTTGATGATATATTTCCCTATTTGACTCCCTTCGACCGACCGATGTCGACACTTAGTTGACAAAGCGTGTTTATACTGGACATATTTGATGGCCAGCGGATAAGGCGGGAGTTGAGGGACCTGAATCTCGTCCAGGGTGCACTAGTTCATGGACATGAGCTTTAAGACATCGAGTCTAAGGTGCTCGTCATGCATGTGATACCCGGGAAGGATAACTCCTCATTGTGGTTGCACAAATAATGTGGCACGATGTATATTAGTGGGTGTGTAAATTCGTATATCATGTGGCCTACTCACCTCCTCAGAGCTAACTTTACCCAAGACATGTAGTGACATTATTTGAATTGAATTATTTTTAAGTTAATACATTTGAATTATATCTGGATTATATCGTGATGCATATTATCTCTATTTTGAATGTATATTTGTATTATATCTATTTTATTTGGATATATGATGCTTGAAAAGGTACAACGTTGCTATAACAGGTACAAATAAACTGCTAGGCAGTGGCAGTGGCCAAACCGCCCAGTAATTTTTTTTAAATTCTTCCCAGAATTGTCACGGTCATTGACCGTGACAATTTTTAACCATTGTCACGGTCCTTATCCGTGACAAACTTGTCAAGGTCAAGGACCGGGACATGACCGTGATAATTCTAACGAACTTGTCATGGTCTATGATCGTGACAAGTCCGTGACAAAAAAAGTTGTCACCCCAGGAATTATCACAGCCATTGACCTTGACAAGTTAAACTTGTCAAGTCAATGACCGTGACAATTCGGCAGATTTGGTGTAGTGGTCAGCAGCCTTAGTGGAGGTCGGCACTCCCCAAGAATCTGAACTATTCCTCAGACATGACCCAGGATATACTCTTAATATAGATAAGGAAATTAAAGATGACGGTGGACCAAGTGAATCCAATTTGGTGTTGGAATTTTCCGATCAACACCAAGCTACTGCAATTGACTCCTCTGCTCCTCCATCAGGTGGTAACCCTACCTTTCATGCTCCCCTCCAATCCTGTTGGGTCTACTTCAGATGTGAAGAAGGTGTAGACCAATTTACTGAGCAGATTTTTATTTTATTTTCTCTTGCAGTTGTAATTTTTCTTTTCTTCTATGCTGATGTACTTGTACTCAACAGTTTATCAATAAAAATAACGTTTACTTCTAATTTCATGTCTTTCTCCTTTCTTCACATACTCTTGTTGATTGGAAACTTTTCTTGCTCTTAAGATTTCATGGATAAACTTGACCAATTCTCCACAACTGACACCGAGCTGCTTTAGAGATGTAATGAACTCTTCAAAGCTAGTCATTTATCTTTAATCGAGGAAGATCTATCAGTGTTGCTCAGGGAAAATTCTTCAGATCAAGTTAAGAAGCCTACCTTCATCTAAAATGCCTCATTGATCGAGCAGTGGCCAATAACGTGGCTTACTATGATATGATTGAGAAATTGCAAGAGAATCATAAGGAATCCAAGGCCCTCTTGCATGCTGACTACGAACAAAAGTATCAAGCTGTAAATGAAGGATTGGGTTTTGAGAAGAAGATGGAGAAATATGCTTCCCATTTCAAAAGACAAGATTTTTTGCTTAATCGTGAAGTGGAAGAAGCTAGGGCTATTGCTAAGTTATTGGAGGAGGAGAATAATAGCCTGAGGGATGAATTACATGCACTGAAGACTTCCTCTTCCACTGCTGCTACTGATAAAGGAGTATCGTTCTTGGAAGCTGAAAATGCCAAGTTAAGGGAAAAAGTGGAGTCACTGAAAAAGACCAAATTCACTTCATCTTCTCGAGCAAGAACTAAACCTGGCCGAGCTATGATAAATGAGGCAAGGACACATCAGACTCTTGCAAATCAAGCTGCTCAATTAAAATCCAAAAATCAAGCCCTTACTGAAATGTCCTAGAAGCTTCAAACACAATTCGAGCAACTTGTTACTCAGTCTACTCAGTTACAAGCCAAAGATGGGGTGTTAAAGAAGTTACAACACTAAGTCAATAAGTTAACCTTCAAATTCCACAAGCAACATAGGGAAATCTAGATAGAGGGATACAATGAAGCTTTAGGGAATTTTGATGAGCGGTTTATACAAGCCCAGAGTGAAGGTTATAAATGGGGTTGGACCAATTGCCTGACAGTACTGAAGGTAGAGCAAAACATTCCTTTCTGGATATGGTATGATCCAGGGTTGTTGGACCTTGAAGATCCTCATTTTAGGTTGGATGTTAATTGGATTCCTGTCAACACCATTCCTCAGTTCCTGATTTCTAAGTATTTAGGGGACTATGGCTTTCACGACGAGCTGGAAATTATTCATCCTCCTCATCTGTTAGATCGACAAGCAGCATTAATAGAAGGATGCTCCAAGACTTTAATTTTATCAATTCTCCTTACACCCTAGAAGCCCCTCCAGCTGGTATGGAGACAATTTCTAAGGCTGAGGGAAAACATCCCTGAGAATAGTTTTCTGTAATCCTATTCGGAATAAAATCATTTAATGATTAGTAAATGAATGAAATATATTTGATAAAATTGTCTTCTTTTTTTCATTAATTCTATTGGCACCCTTAATCATCAATTATCAATGAATACATAGGTTCTACTAGCTTACTTCGATTAAAATCTAAATTTAGTACTAGTTACCATGTGTCTCCATAGGTTTTACTAAAGCACCTAGTTTTCTGCATTAGTTACCAGTGGTGTGACCAGGTGTATGTGGAAAATGTGTCTACATTCCTCTTGAGAAATCTTCACAACATTCTTCCTTCACTTTGATCAGTAGGATAAAGATCTTGTTTTATCCTTATCTTTGTTGACCAAGTTTCTTGAGGAGTTAATATCTTGTTGTACTTGGGTTTTCATCTGCTGCCGATCAAGTTATGTTCGTGCCGAGAACCTTCTTACCTGAGCCGATAAACATTTGATATCAACTATGTGGTTGTACTTATTCTGAGTTGCGACTAACAGTGTGGTACAACTTTTGAAGTTTATCTGGCAACTTGATATATTTTAGTGCATATCACTACTACTAAAAAAAATTAAAAATAGAAATGGAAGGCCTTATCATTTTATTGATATGGAAAATTGATATTGAATTGGGTACAATTGATTACATCTGTTGCCCAGATTATACTCAAGAGGGGGGGGGGGTGAATTGAGTTTAGCAAATTTTTAGTCAAATTAAAATTTCAGGAAAATATTTAATTTACAATACTTTAACAATTTTCAGATTAATAAATCTTTAAAGATTAAGTCCAAGAATATCAAATAAATGCAACCAACAAATTTAGACAAACTAAAAAGCAGATTTTGACACACCACAAATATTAAATTAATTTTCGTATTTAATATAAATTAATGTTATGAAATTAATTAATTAATTCGAAAATAATTATTTTAACTTTAAAATAAATTTACCAATTTTCAGAATTAACATATTTGCAAATTAGTATGCTGAAAATATTAACTTAACCAAGCAGGGGACACAACTATGTTCAGAGATGCTACACGCCCAGTTAGCCTTTGTACATACTTCTTACAAGTAGGGGATTGCATCTCAATCAATGCCTTGATCTTATCTGGGTTTGCTTCAACTCCCCTTTGATTTAATATATACGTAAGGAACATTCCTTCCTGCACTCCAAACACACACTTGGTCGGGTTCAGTCTCATCTGGTGTTTCTCCAATTGGTCGAAAGTCTGATTAAGGTTGGCAATATGATTAGACGCCTTCTTGCCCTTTGTTAGAATATTATCCACATAAACTTCTATATTTTTGCCTATTTTCTCCTCAAAGACTTTATTCACCAATCTTTGATAAGTTGCACCTGCATTTTTCAAACGAAATCGCATAACATTATAACAGTAAGTTCCTCGGGGTGTAATTAAGGAAGTGTTCTCCCTGTCTTCAGGCTTCATTTTGATCTAGTTATAACTAGAATAGGCATCCATAGAACTGAGTAGTTTATGTTCCGACGTAGAATTCGCAAGCTGATCAATTCGTGACAAAGGAAAATGATCCTTTGGGCATGCTTTGTCCAAATCTGTGAAGTCGACACACATTCTCCACTTATTATTCTTTTTCTTAACCATAAGTACATTGGCCAACCAATCTGGATAATTCACTTCATTGATAAAAGAAGCTTTTTGAAACTTTTCAACTTCTTCATGTATTGCTTGGTTCTTCTTGGGGCTGAACACTCTTCACCTCCGCTTTACAAGCTTGGGATCTTAGTTAACATTTAGTTCATGGCAAACAAAAGTAGGATCAATCCCTAGCATATCTTCGTGAATCCATGCGAACACATGCTTTCTTTGTCTAAGAAATTTCGCTAGTTGTTGTTTAATAACAGGATCTAACGTTGCTCCTATTTGATTGGTTCATTCTGGCTTGTCATCATCCAACACAATGCTTTCTATTGCCTCTACTATTTGTCCCTTCACCAATTTTGTTTCCTCCCTTGGATCTAAGGTTTCAACCTTAGATTCTTCATCAGGTTCAGAGGTGTCCACTTGGTAAGTGGTAGTTTTCTTCTTTATTTCTTCTAGATTTTCCTGCTCGATGGATGAGTAGTAGCATTCATGAGCTACTTTTTAGTCGCCCTTTACAACGCTTACTCCAAAGTTGGTTGGGAACTTCAAACATTGATGGACTGTAGATGGGACGTCTTTGAACTTCTTCAACCCTACTCTTTTAATAATCATGTTATAGGGTGAATGAACATTTTTTTCCATTACAAAGAAATGTATCTTCTCTGTTCAATTGGCTGGCCAAGTGCCGATCAACATCTCCACCATAATTCTTCCCAAAGGGAATACTTTCTCACCAGAAAAACCAATTAAAGGTCTGTGGTAGGACTCCAATTGGCTAAGCTTAAAGTCCAGACTTTCAAAGAAAGGATTGAACATAATATCTGTCTACCTACCATTATCAATTAGTACTCTAGAAATAATGATATCCTACTTGCTGACCTTAATTACTAGAGGATAATCATGAGGATGAAATACTCCTGAGAGATCATTTTTAGAGATATCGATCACCAGATTATGTTTATTCACCTTCCTCGGTCGATCTTCTTCAGCTAGATTGATTCTCTATATATAGGAACAAGCTTGAGCCTCATTGAGGTAAGCCTTAACTTTCTGCTATATGATCTCCTTATCTTGCATCTATACATGTAATCATTTGGCAATCAAAAGAACCAAAGATGAGCATGAATACCTCACGTTTTGGTTGCTTGGGATTCTTGGGTAGGTCGGGATCATCCTCCCGATTATCTTCATAAATCCTTTTTTCTCGTCTCTGGGCTTGTAAGGTGATTTCAACCTTCGTCGAGCTCCTTCGTTGTTCCGCCGATTAATAAATTGGTTCAATTTGCCTCTTCGAATGAGATTTTCAATTTCATTCTGCAGAGCAATACAACGATCTGTTGTGTGACCGTGGTCCCTATAAAATTAACAGTATTTGGACTTATCCCTCTTGATAGGGGAGTTCGTCAACTTCTCTGGCCAACGTACATCTTTGTGATGTTTAATTTCCTATGAAACATGGAGTGTAATTATTGTACTTCTCGATCCGGTCTATAATCCCTTTTTGTTTAGATTCTCTATGTTCCTTGGAATCTTTGTGTTCATTCTTATCAATTTATCTTTCTCTTTTTGTCCTCGAGCTCTGCTTATCTGCCATTGCCTCCTCTGTATTCATGATCTTGGCTTCTTTTGGCATTAACTCGGTCATTATCTTTGGGGATCTTTAGCAAGTGTGTAGTAGAGTTACTCGGGGAGGATTCCACTCATAAAAGCTGTTATATCAGTCTTCTCCTCATACTCCACAACCTTAAATTTTGCGTTCTTGAAATGAGTGATGTAGTCTCTAGTACTTTTTCCTTCCTTTTGTCTCACACTGAGAAAATGAGCTATTCTTTTTACTTATTTATCCCCAAAGAAAAAGTTGTTAATGAATAGCTCGGCTAGCTGATTGAAGCTGGAAATTTTCCCCCAAGGAAAGTTATTATACCAGATTTGAGCAGGACCACTAATTGTTCTGGAGAATGCTCTGTACCTCATCTCATCGGGGATGGCATATATGTCATCTCCTGCCTAATATTACTCGATATGAAGGACATGGTCAGCCTTTTTATCATATTTGGGTGTAACTACATGAGCTTTAAACTTTGAAGGTGTGGGAAAATCCATAATATCTTGTATGAAAGGAGATCTTTTCTCAAAGCTTCTTTGCAAAAGGTTCTTAGCTTTAGCAATTTATCTCAATCTATCCTCCAAGAGCTATTTGGAGCCCTTATATGCATTATTTCCATTATCAAATTTGTGTGTTATAACTTTTTCATTCCTACCAACTCTCTGTGCTGAACTTTCTTCTTGCGATTGTTGCTCGGTTTGGGCACTTCGTTGGGTATCTGATCTAGATTGGGTTGAGCCTTCCCTTTAATCGGTTGGTCACCGAGTATTCCTCGGCAATGCCTTGGGAACATTTTTATTCCCCTTGGGTCCCAAACGATCAAAAGGAGATGCCCAGCTAAGCCATTCTAAGGCACTCAATCTTTCAGGAGTAAAAGACTGATCATCATAAGGATCCGATGTTCTAAGAGAAGAACTTGCTCCTGGGAGATAAGAGGTATCTCTAGTAGTCCTGGATTGGCTATGTCTACTACTTCTTGGAGAAATAAGTGGAATATTTCTACGAGCAGGTAACGAAGGTGACCTGGCTTGCAAGGTTTACGCTGACTGCCTCATGGTATCTTTCATAGCTTCTTATCCTCTGGCGAGATTGGCCAGCATACTAGTCAAATCATTGGGTGTTGGTGGGGAATAAGGAACAGGCGAAATGCCATTATTTCTGAGGCTTGATTCAAGAATATCAGCTATTTAAATAAATGATTTGGTGAAAACAGTTAGAAATACGTTCCCATAGACGACGCCAATATGTTAATGCAAAAAACTAGATTGTTTCTAATTATTTTATCACAGATAAATAAGTAAATAAGAGACACAAAATATTTTTAAAGTCGCTCGGCTCAAAGAGAAAAGCCTACATCCACTGGTGTATATTGCCTTGTGTTTGTTTAGTTGTCTCTTGTTTTATGTCCCATGGTTATAGGGATTATAATGTATTTATAGCCCCTGAGGGTGTACCAAAAGTGGAATATTAAAGGATGGAATTCCTTTATAGAATAGACATTTACATACGTACAACGTTCATAATGTATACAACTAATATCACTTGATAACCCCTGTTGGTCGATCTTCCTCCTATTAGTCAGCCTTCTTGGTGTTGGTCAGCATTCTGCATTAATGGTCAGTATTCTTGGATTCATTCTGATAGACAGGCCTTGCTGACTAGGATTAATGCCACGATGGATAACACATGTTTATTTCTGATTGGTCCATGTAATAGGATATTTTTGGTATCAACAAGCGTCATGACACAACATACACTTTAAATTTCAAAAGTATTTGAAGGTTGAGGCGACCCTAAATAATAATTAAAGCAACTCAAGTATTTTGTGTATGTTGGGAGTAAACCTAAGAAAATGAGACACGACACGACACGAATTGATATAAAGTTATTAGTTAATGGGTGAACCTTTAATTGTTTAAAGTCATTGTTAATACCAAAAAAATATTCGTCTACGTGGACCAATCAGAAGTGAACACTTTTTCTCTTACGTAGCTAAAATCCTAATCAGCAGATAGTTACTTGGCAAGAATGTCGACCAACACAAAGAATGCCAACCATAAATACCAATTAAGGGTCACCTCCTCAAAAGTCGTATCACACGTGGTTAGCACAATCAACTATCATATTCATCATATACGAATGTAAATGCCTAAATATATAAAGGCACTCCATCCCTTAGAATTCCAACCCTTGACCTCCGGGTCACTATAAATATGTTGTATCCCTTTCCTCAAGGGCAAGGTAGAACATATTCTAGGCTATTCTTATTGACAAGAGTACCTAGCTTTCTGTAACCTCTAAAATCAATACAATCACAGTGGACGTAGGCTTTCTTACATAGCTGAACCACTTTAAAAACTCTCTATATCCCTCTCTCTCTCTTTCTCTCTTATTTAGCATTGCAATTATATATATTATTTGTGATTATGAAATTGGATCAAGTCCAATTTTTTACATCAATAGATTGGCATCATCTATGGGAACGTGTGTTTAATCGACATTCTCAATCTTATTTAAGTAAAAATGAATTATCCAGAGCCTAATGCCAAAAATGAAGGCAACCCGCCTGATCCATCTGTTTCGCCTACAGTAACCGACCTAAATGGGATCCTAGCCAGTATTGCCAGAGGTCAAGATGTTATGCAGGAAATAATGAGACAATTATCTCAATCGTTATAAGCAAGATCTGTAGCCCTATCCAGACAGCAAGCAGTCCCATCACCACGGAGAGAAATATCGCCTCCACCTCCTAGGCATAGCCAACACAACTATTCCAGACCATCTCAGGATATGACTTATCACCCAGGAATCAGTTACTCAATCAGATCCTCAAAGTCTTATGATAACTATAATTTCTCTACTAAAAGTTTAAGTGTCTTGTAAAGATTGAGTCGAGCTTCGCCTTTCGATCGATTGGGACCCCGAGTAAATAAAACCCTCTTACAACAGTATCTAGGGACACTCAATGTCCAGACGACCAATATGAAGTCACGATTAGATCAAGATCAAGGATCCGATGATCTGTATGTGTTGAGCAGACTTCTCACGAAGAGAGTTCAACGCATACACATAGTCAGGGAAAACGAGCTATTTTGCATAAATTTGATGTGGGCAATCCTTTATGGAAAGGATCAATTCAGCGATTGTAAGATCAACTAGGAGAGATGGCAAAGGCAAGATCCCTTTTTATTCAAGCGATTGTAGATTTTCATACTCCATTTAAGTTTAAAGCACCATATGGTCACCCCCAAATATGATGGGAAAACTGATCCAGTCCTGCACATTGAACAATATCAAGCTATCGCTGACATTTATTCGGTCCCCGATGAGATGAGATATAGAGTGTTCCCAAGCACCATTGTAGGTTCTGCACATATGTAGTATAATAATTTTCCCCGAGGATAAATTACCAACTTCAACCAGCTTTCCGAGCTATTTATTAGCAATTTATATTTTGGGGTAAAGCCAGTGAAAATAGTAGCTCATCTCTTGAGCGTACGGCATAAGGTAGGGGAAATAACTAGGGAATACATCAGTTGTTTTAATAATGAGACATTAGAAGTGGTAGATTACGATGACAAACTAGTCATCACTGCTCTCATGAGTGGGTTGCTTCCCGAGAAACTGTACTATACTTTGGCTAAAGATCCTCCTAAAACAATGATCGAGCTCATGGCTAAGTAAAAAAAAATAATGAATATTGAGGAAGCAATGGCTTCAAAGAAGAGTCCAGCCAAAAATATTGAGAAGAAAGACTAGAAGGAACAAAAAGAGCCAAAGTCGAAAAAGAGGATAAGCTCAAAAAATATGGAACCAACACTCCATTGAGTGTTAGCATTCACCATATCCTTGAGGAGATTAAAAACAATAAGGATCTGCGATGGCTTGAAAGGTTGAAAGCACCCCCTAATAAGAGGGACATATCTAAATATTGTGAATTCCACAAAGATCACGACCATATAATAGATAATTGCATCACTTTGCAAAATGATATATAATCTCTCATTCGTCGAGGAAAACTTAATAAACTTGTTGATCGGCGTGAGAGCTGAGAAGCTAAAAGAAGATCAAATTCTCCATGCAAGCCCAGAGATGACAGGAAGAGAAACCATGAAGATGAGTATGAGGATGATCCTGATCTGCCAATTAAGCCCAAAGAGATAGAACGTAAGGTAGTTATGATTAGTTTTGGTTCATTTAATTATCATGTCATTATAGGTGGCAATGCAGGAGGTGGAGATCACGTTGCTGAAAGAAAAATATTATTTAAATGAAGCCCAGGCTTGCTCTTATATCTAGAGAATTAATCTGAACGAAGAAGACCGACCTAGGAAGGTCAATAAATAAAAACTAGTGATCGACTTTTCAAAGAATGATCTCTCTGGGATACTATATCCCCATGACGACCCATTGGTTGTCAAATTCAGGATCCAAGATACTGTTATAGCTAGAATTTTGGTGGATAATGGGAGCTCGACAGATATTATGCTTTATCCTTGCTTTCATAGTTTGGACTTAAGGCTCAACTAGCTAAAACCCTACCATAGGACATTAATAGGCTTTTCTAGTGAAAAAGTTTACCCTCTTGGGACAATCAAGCCTGAAGTGTTATTTGATACTTGTCCAGCAAGTTGAATGGAGAAAATATGCTTCTTTGTGATGGATAAAAATATTCAATTTGCCTATAACGTGATCCTCATCAGGCTAGGATTGAAGAAGTTTAAAGCTGTACTATCAACAGTTCATCAATGCTTGAAGTTTCTAACTCATTTTGGTATAGGTGTCACAAAAGGCGATTAGAAGGTGGATAAAGAATGTTATTACTCCTCAACCGAGCAAGAGGATTTGATCGAATTGAAGAAGAAGACTAAAAAATATCAAGTGGATACTACTGAGCCCAACAGTGAATTTGAAGTTAAAACTTTAGATCCATGAGATGAGACAGAATTAATCAAGGAATAATTTGTGCAAACAACTGAAAGTGTCATTCTGGAAGACTATAAACCGGAGAGGACTATGTAGATCGACGCAACACTAGAGTTAATTCTTAAATAGGAATTGATTATGTTCCTGAGGCAGCGAAGAAATGTATTTTCTTGGAGCCATGAGGATATGCCTGGGATTGACCCCAATTTTGTCTATCATGAGCTCAATGTCAATAAGGATGCCAAGCCAATCAAGTAGAGGCGAAGGGTTTTCAGTCCCCGATAAGAATTAAGTTATCCAAGAAAAAGTCGAGAAACTTCAAAAGGCCCAGTTTAATGCAGATGGGAAGTATCCATCCTGGTTGGTCAACGTGGTAATGGTAAAAAAGAAGAATGATAAATGGAGGATGTGTGTAGATTTCACTGATTTAAATAAAGCTTGACCAAAAGACCATTTACCCTTGCCTATAATTAATCAATTGATGGATGCTACATCGGGGCATGAGATTTTAAGCTTCATGGATGCCTACTCTAGGTACAACCAAATAAAAATAAAACCTGAAGACAGGGAAAGTACAGCCTTTATAACCCACCGAGGAACTTATTACTACAACATAATGCCCTTTGGGCTCAAGAACGCTGGATCAACGTAACAAAGGTTGGTGAATAAGGTCTTTGAAGATCAGATAGGCAAGAACATGAGGTTTACACGGATGATATGTTAATAAAGAGCAAGAAAGCTTCAGACTATATCAGTGATCTTAGACATATATTTGACCAGTTGGAAAAGCATCAGATGAAGCAAAATCTTACCAAGTGTGTGTTTAGGGTCCAAAAAGGAATGTTCCTCGGATTTATGGTCAGTCAAAGGGGCATTGAAGCTAATCCAGCAAAGATAAAAGCTTTGATCTAAATTCAATCTCCAGCCTGCAGGAAAGATGTTCAAAGGCTCACAAGCAGAGTCGCATCTTTAAACAGATTTATTTTCCGAGCGATAGATAGGTGCTTACCATTTTTTAAGGTGTTAAGAAAGACTTTTGAGTGGAATGCAGAATGTGAAGAAGCATTCCAAGAGTTAAAGAAATACCCGGGATTATTACCATTGCTCTCCCGACCAGTTTTGAGAGAGAAATTGTACTTATACTTAGCTGTTTCTGAGTTAGTAGTGAGTTCGACATTGATCAGACTGGATAATGGAATATAAAAACCAGTTTATTACACCAACAAGCATTCAAGGGAGCCGAGATCAGGTATCCACACTTGAAAAAGTTGGCTTTAGCACTTATTGAAGCTTCTAGGCATATGAAACCTTATTTTCAAGCACATATTTTAGTGGAGTATACTAATCTACCTCTTCGTCAAGCACTCCACAAACCTGAGAAGTCAGGAAAATTAATGTACTGGGAAGTAGAGCTGGGAGAATATGACATTGTCTACGAACCACGGTCTTCATTAAAAGACAAAGTTTTGGCATATTTTATTACTGAATTCACCTATCCAGAGGCTCCTGACCAATAAAACTTGCTTACTGAGCAAACTTCTAAAGAAGAGAATTAAGCTTAAAAGCAAAATGAAATCATTACCGATCAACTTGAGTCATCTGTAACTCAAGAGTTAATCAAAAAATATGCAGAAGAGCGAAAAAAGGTATTCCATCATGGAGTTCTGTCTGAAGAAAGCTTCAATAATGATATCTCATTGTGGAATTTATACGTTGATGTTTTTTTATGTGTGACTGGAAGCGGAGCAGCTAAATACTCAATACTCCTAATGATATTGATGTTGAATATGCACTTAGGTTTCAATTTAAAGCATCAAACAATGAGGTAGAATACGAAGCTTTAATAGTTGGACTAGATTTGGCTCATTCATTAGGAATCGAGCAAGTAATGGCGTACAATGATTCACTGTTAGTGGTTAACCAAGTTCTTCAGTTGTATAGATTCATGGGAAAATTGGTGACCAGATACTTCGCCAAAACTATGGAAGTCATTGCCAAATTTCCAGCCGTATAAATGCATAGGATTCCCAGAATAGCCAACGCCTGAGCAGATGCACTTGCTTGACTGGCTTCAGCAACTAGAATCGAACTCAGGTGTACCATCAGAATAGAGATCCTAGCTAATCGGAGCATTGACGATGACTTGATGATTAATTTCAATATAGTAGATTTGGGACCTTCCTAGATGGACCCAATTAAATCCTATATTTAGGATGACATCCTGCTACCTGATCCCAAAGAGGCTAAGAATCTTTGATATAAAGCAGTAAGATATATTCTAGACAAAGGAGTTTTATACAGAAGGGGATTGACGATATCCTTTCTACGCCGTGTCCATCCAATAGAGGTGGAAAATTTAATCAAAGAGGTGCACGAAGGTTCTTGTGGAGCTCACTTAGTTGTTCGATCTCTACTTCAGCGAATTACTACTCAGGGATACTACTGGCCGACTATGAGGGCAAATTGTACAGCCTTTGCAAAAAAAGTGTGACAAATGCTAGAAGTTATCTGTAATTCATAAAATACCCAATGCCACTCTTAAACCCATAACTTCACGTTGCCCATTTGCTATTTGGGGGATTGACTTCGTCGGCCCACTACCGACCACCAAGGGAAGGTTCAAGTATTTGGTCTTTACTATTGATTACTTCACCAAATGGGTGGAAGTAGAACCATTGGTAGACATGCCTTATGAGAAGGTGTACTAGTTCATTTGGAAGAATATCATATGCAGATATGGACTACCATATGCCTTTAATACAAATCATGGAACTCATTTTGATAATAATGAATTTGAGACATATAGTGTCCAGTCCAAGATCCAAAAACTTCATTTTGCACTAGGCTATCCTTAAAGTAATGGTCAGACAAAAGTAAGAAATAGGGCTTTGATCAATGGGTTAAAGAAAAGGCTTGATGCTGCCAAGGGCAACTGGATCCACGAGTTATATTTTGTGCTTTAGGCTAATAGAACCACACCGCGAACAATAATCGGAGAAACACCATACTTGCTTGCATTTGGGACTGAAGCCATGGTTCCAGCCGAGCTAGGCCTACCAACCCATAGGGTGTTGAATTTTAATTCTTCGACCAGTGACTTAATGTGGCGACTAGATCTAGACATGTTGGAAGAAGTTTGAGAAGATTCTACCATGAGAAATGCTGCATATCAACATAGAGTCGCTCATTTCTATAATAAAAGGGTTAAGCCAACCAATCTTAAAGAAGGTGACTATGTTTTTAAGAAGGTGATCTAGAAGAACAATAAGCTTGAGGCTAATTGACATGACCCATATCGTATTTCCGTTGTCATCCGACCAGGAACCTATCGAATTGAGACTTTAGAAGGGGAAGAATTTAAAAATCCCTAGAATGTCGAGCATCTCTGAAAGTATTATCAATGATTTAAAGGATTGTTACTATTGTATTTCTTTTAATTTTATGAGAAAAGTTTCAATAAAATATTGATTTCATTCCCTTCAATTTTTTGATTTTTTTTCGGAGTATAGCGATATATCATCACACAAAAATAAGTCAGAATGTCCCTCTTGCTAATCAACAGTACATAACAGCTTTCTCACTTAAATGCAAACTTCCTGCATGACTTCATATAAATAAGGCATGAACAAGAAGTAAATATTACTTCATGCATGGCTTTGTATAAACAAGTCACGAACAAGAAGTCTTATCCGACTAAATTAAAGGAACACAATCCTAAAATACTTAGTCGGCAAGAGCAATTTACTTCATGTATGACTTCGTAAAAAAGAATCACGGACAAGAAGTTATTCACTTCATGTATGATTTCGTATAAACAAGTCAAGTTCGTATACAACTAAAAAAGTTACATATAATTTTTACTCGACAAAGTTATGTGTAGGAGGGAAGGTAAATATTCCTAACATACTGGGATATAAATATATATTTCTCATACACTTATTCACCACTGATAACTAATGATAAATTTGGATTAATATATCTAAGTGCATTAGTAGACTCAATAGCATTATAATCACAAGTTGACTGACTGATTAAAATAATCATAAGTTAACAAACATATGGATTCTCATTCATATAAACCGTATTACATTCAAATGAATAATTGAATACATAAAAATTATTCAACATGACATTTCCCTTCAAAATTAGAGGTCGACTGAGATGATTGTACTCTTTCCATTCCAGAAGGAGGATCATCCAAAGTATAGGGATAATTAATAAAGTTAAAATCCCTTAACATCCTTTTATTACTGCTGCTGGGCACATTGATCAGGTGAAGAGGATGAACAACTTGGATAGCATCCATAAAGTATTTAGTGATCAAGCATCGGAGAATAGTATCAACTTGGATCCATGAAGTGTCCAGCTTGAAAGGGGGATTATTGCAGTCTAAGAGACTAGGCTCATTCCAGTACCACAGTTGGCTATTACGATCGTGCTTCAATAAAGTCAGATAATTAGTCCGACCCCACTTATAGCCTTCATAATAGGACTGAGCTAGGTGACCATCTACATGACCTAAAGCTTAATTGTAGCCTTCTATCCACACCTCTCTGGGTTGTTTGTGAAATTGAAAGGTCAACTTTTCAACTTGTTGTTGAAGTTTCTTCAAAACACTATCCTTCACCTTCAACGGTGTGGACTGGTTGGTAAGGGCTTTATCCTTAACTTTCAGCTTTGTAGACAAGCGACAATAGCCTGATTTTTTGCTTTCAGTTGGTTAGCCAAAGTTTTCTTGGTCCTAACTTCCTCAACAGCTGGTCGGTTGGTTCTTTGTTGTCTGGATGATAATACAGGTTTGGATTTCTTTACGATTTAAAGCTCTTCTATTAACCTGGCATTCTCATTCTCTAAAAAGGAGGTACCTTCATCAGCACCACTACCAGAAGACTTTTTCAAAGTTTCCAGCTCATTTCGAAGTTTATTATTCTCATCCTCCAAAATCTTGGCAATCTCTCTAGATTCATCAAGTTCATGCAAGAACTTTTTCCTCCTATATGAAGAAGCATACTTTTCTAGTTTCTCCTAAAAAACCCACCCTTCACTCAATGCTTTACACTTGGCTTCGTAGTCAACATGCAGTATGTTGATGTAAAAAACTAGATCACTCTAATTTCTCAATCACAGATAAATAAATAAGACAAAGATTTTTAAAGTGGTTCGGCTAGGAATAAAGCCTACGTCCACTGTTATCTTATTGCTGAGTGTTTGTGGAATTCTTGATTACAAGTTCTCTCAAGAAATTCCGGTCCCCTTGAATGAGGATGATACAAGGTATTTATAGCCTTGAGGCTGTACATGAAAGGGTCGATACATTAAATGATATACATATGAAAGGGTAATACATTTAATGCCCTTAGGCTTGTGCGTCAAGGATAATCATTTAATGAACCAGTTGGACTGTTCGTTATCTGGCAATCAATGCTGTGGCCGAGATGCAGCTCGGACCGCCTTATTTGCTTGTCGTTAAGGAGTTCCTCGGAGCGTTGGAGTTCCTCGGAGTGTTGTGGTTCCTCGGGGTGTCCTTGTTGTTCGGAGCGAACATGACTTGGTCGGGGGGGAAATAAACTTCCTCGTTGTTATTGTGCCATGTAGATTGACACGTGTCTTCTTATTATTGGTCCACGTCAGCAGGTTAAATTTGGTATCAACAGAAGCCCCCAATGCTTCATGCTTGATAGTTTACTTGAAAGGATGGAGTATTTATTCTGCAGTGTTGCTCGGTGCTTGTGAAATTCTTGATCTACCTTCTTGATTTGTTGGACATAAAGGGCATTATCTCCTGGACGACATATGAGGCTGTTTGTAGCTTATCATAATCTTCAAGTATGTTGATTGGTTTGTTAGCCGACCTAATGCATTCTGTGAGCTAGTGGTGGACTTTGAAACATTTTCTTGCAACTTCTTCTTCAATTTTGGTCGAGACAGTATTAGCAAAGATCTCAGTGCTGTAGATGATGATTTTGACTTCTACCTCTGCTCGGGGACGAGCAAGAGGTTCTCGGGGACTAACAAGTGATTCTCAGGGACGAGCAAGAGCTTCTCGGGCAGATCATCTGTGATGAATATCAGAATGTTGAAATATCTTAACTTCATAAAACTCCCATTATGCTTTGGATGATCTTCCTGCTGGCGAGGAACCTGTTTCTAAAGCAGAGGGAGAGAAAACCAATAGAATAGGAATCTCAATGTAATAGTTAGTACACAATTTAATATCAATGTAATAAATTTGCGTAATTCATTTTGAATTCAGTGAAAGAATTTCATTTTTGTTCACAAATTTGAATTTGCTATTGTTTTGTAAATATCAAACACTTTATTATTTGTGCTTGCATAACAATATTGTATGGTTCATCGACCAAAAAAGTTACAAGTATTAGTAATATTGCTCGATCACTTAATAATAAAGTAATGAGTATAATTTATTCAAACTGTTTCCAACCAACCAAGGTGGATAAATAATGTTTGTCGACCAACTACAGTTGATGGGTTTTTATCCCCGACCAACCATACTTGGTATAGTTTGGAATATTTTGTTCTTTAAAGAACTTTTTGTAATAATGTTACCTCCCGACCAACATAAGTTGTAATGCGAGAATATATAAAGTCTTACCAACCGTAGTTGATCATGCTGGTGTATACCTCCTAGTCAAAGGAGTAGTAGGGTTCTTTAGAACTTTTTGGCTCCTTAGAGCATGGCTCCGTAGAGCATGGCTCCGTAGAGCATGTCCTCCTAACCAAAGGAGGTTGGCTACTTATAGCACTTTTGCTCCGTAGAGCGTGTCCTCCTAACCAAAGGAGGTTGGCTACTTATAGCACTTTTGCTCCGTAGAGCTTGGCTCCGTAGAGCATGGCTCCGTAGAGCATGACTCAGTAGAGCATGGCTCCTTAGAGCACTTTTTGTTGATCCTGTAACATCCACAGGTTGATCAGCGAGCAATGTTTGTTTCTCGGGAGTATTAGGAATCCTCCCAACCATTTATGCATTGCATCCTGTAACATCCACAGGTTGATCAGCAAGCAACTTTTGTTCCTCGAGAGTATTAGGAATCCTCCCAACCATTTCTGCATTGCATCCTGTAACATCCACAGGTTGATCAGCGAGCAATTTTTGTTTCTCGGGAGTATTAAGATCAGTAAACTCTGCTATAGCTTGTATTAATGGCATGTCGGTATGCATGGTATGGGCCTTGAAACACAGCCTCCTTCTTCTACTTGCTTTAATTAATGCCACTGCCAATTTTTCCAGCTTTGGGTATCTGATCTCTGCACCTCTTCTTTCGTTTTTGGGGATTGCAACCCTAAAAGGGCTTTGATCTTGTCTGAATTTGCTTCAACGTCTCGCTGGTTGATGATGTACTCGAGGAACATTCCTTCTCGTACTCCAAATGTGCACTTCGTCGGGTTGAGTTTCATTTGATAATTATCCAGTTGATCAAAAGTTTGACTCAAGTCAACCAAATGATCAGCAGCTTTCTTGCATGTCATCAACATAGACTTCCATACTGCAACTGATTTGCTCGGCAAAAACCTTGTTCATCAGCCGTTGTTATGTCTTCAGGTTTCATTTTAATCTGGTTGTAGCCAGAGTAAGTATCCATGAGCAGTTCGTGTCCCGAGGTAGCATCCACTGCCTTGTTGATATCGGTGAAATCAACACACATTCTTCATTTATTGTTTTTCTTCTGCCCGATGAGGAGATCTAGATCTCCCTCTTGCTCGGTCTTCATTTCCTCTTGTATAGCTTGATTCTTCTCGGGGCTGGATACTCTTCTTCTCGTATGTCATGTCAATAAGTGGCTCAGCTTCTATCCACTAAGTAAAATAATCTACTGCGATGACGAGGTATTTGAATCTTCCTCGAGTCGTCGGCAATGGTCCAACCAAATCAATCCCCACATGTAAAATGGCCAAGGATAAATGATGGGTGTCAACAATGTTTGTGAAGTTCTTCGGATAGAGGAAAAGCGTTGGCACTTGTCACATTTCTTGGCATAAGCTATACAATCAGCTCTCATCGTCGGCCAGTAGTATCTCTGCGTCATCACCTTTTACAAAAGTGTCCGACCTGCTACATGGGCTCCACAGGACCCTTCATGGATCTCTTTAATCAATTCTTTCACCTCGGAGGGATGTACACATCTTTGCAAACCTGCCACAATTCCTCGTCTATACAAAATACCATTAATTAATACATACCGAGCAGCTTTAAACTTCCATTTCTAGGCAGCGAGATTATCCTCCGGTAATTGTTCCTCCTCAATATATGCTTCGACTTTCTAATACTTCAATTGGTATCGTTCTTCGCAGCTCGGTACAAGTAGCTGATGCTAATCGGGCCAATGCGTCTGCTCTAGCATTCTCCATCCTCGGTGTCCTCACCAATTGAATAGCATCAAATTCTGTCAATAACTCCATCACTTTTGCATGGTACTTGACCATCGACTCTCCCTTCACTGCATATATTCCCATCATTTGATTCAATTAATTGAGAATCACTGAAAACAATTACTTGCCGTGCCTCCATGACTTTCGCCAAATGAAAACCTGCTATCATAGCCTCATACTCAGCCTCATTATTGGAAGCTTTGAATTGGAATCTCAAGGCATACTCCATGTCAATATCATCTGGGGTGTTTAAAACAATCCCTGCTCCACAACCAGCTGTGCAAGATGATCCATCTACATATAATCTCCATGTAGGTACCTCGTCTTCAAATTTCTGGTCTGACAGAGTTCCTCGGTGGAATACTTGTCGCTTTCTTTCATCATGTCGTGATACTTCTGAATACACCTCTTGAATTTCAATATACCTCCTGAACTTCAATATTCCTCCTGAACTTCAATATATCTCCTGAACTTCAATATTCCTCCTGAACTTCAATATACCTCCTGAACTTCAATATTCCTCCTGAACTTCAATATATCTCCTGAACTTCAATATTCCTCTTGAACTTCAATATACCTCCTGAACTTCAATATTCCTCCTGAACTTCAATATTCCTCCTGAACTTCAATATATCTCCTGAACTTCAATATTCCTCTTGAACTTCAATATACCTCCTGATTAGTCGTGGTTGAATTTGATGCTCGACTGCATGATGATATAAGAATGTGCCACCAAATGAACAAATATATCTGTAATATAAGCCCCCAACTGTGGAATGTGAACTTTGAATGAGATTTATCGACCAATACCAACCGGAGTTGGATTTTATCTACCAACCGGAGTTGGATTTTTTCTACCAACCGAAGTTGGATTTTATCTACCAACCGGAGTTGGATTTTGTCTACCAACCGGAGTTGGATTTTATCTACCGATCAGAGTTGGTGGTAATTGATAATAAATGATGAAGACTTCCTCGGAGCTGACCAACAGATTGTTGGGCATAAGATAATATAAATACTGGAGACCTCCTCGGCGCTGACCAACAGATTTGTTGGGAATAAGATAATACAAATGCTAGAGACCTCCTCGGCGCTGACCAACAGATTGTTGGGAATAAGATATAATAAATGCAGGATACCTCCTCGGCGATGACCAACAGATTGTTGGGAATAAGATATAATAAATGCAGGATACCTCCTCGGCGATGACCAACAGATTGTTGGGAATAAGATATAATAATTGCAGGATACCTCCTCGGCGATGACCAACAGATTGTTGGGAATAAGATATAATAAATGCTGGAGACATCCTTGGAGCTGAATAAGATATAATAAATGTTGGAGACATCCTTGGAGCTGAATAAGATATAATAAATGTTGGAGACATCCTTGGAGCTGAATAAGATATAATAAATATTTGTCGAGCTCCATGCTGAAATGAGAATAGAATATGCATCCAAATAGATATAAAGAATAATTAAAAATAATAAAGTGCCTCGCCGATCAGTCGAGGTAGAATCATATAATGCCGAACAAGAATAAGATCTTTCAGAACATAATAATATGGCCGAGAATGTTGTCAGGCCTGAATATAAATAAGAATTATCCGAACGAATGTTGTAATTCTCCTTAAAGCTGAATAAGTATCCTGTCGAGGCATAATTGCAGAATGCCGAATAAGAATAATATTTTCCAGAATATAAGAATATGGCCGAGAACTTTGCTGGGCCTGCATATAAATAAGAATCACCCCGACCAACTATCCGTTGGGGGTGAAATATAATAAATGTTACAGTTCTCCTCAAAACTGAATATGATAATAAGTATCTCGCCGAGCTCCATGTTGAGATGAATATAGAATATGAATCCCAATGGATATATAGAATAATTTGTGCTGGAGCAGATATTTGGGCAATAATAAAATCAATAGTTCCTCGCTGAGGTGAAATTTCATACTGCCGAGCTATGATAATATTTTTCAGAAGAGTAAGATTATTTCCGAGCATTCGTCGGAGTTGAATCTTGTACCTGTAAAAATTATTATCTTGCTCTACCATTTGTGTAGGCTGAATTGATTAGTCATGAGAATGATTTACTCATCCAATCAATATATGATATGTATATGCCTGAGAAATAAAAATATTAATTTCAAAATATCAGGGGTGCTTAGCATTTCTTAATACCCCAAGATTCTAGTCCTGCCGACAAACAACATGGATGTTGCCGACCAACATTTAAGGATATCTCAAATTATAAAATATATGGTTGGATGACTAGAATATCTCGAATCTTGAGATCAAAAAAAAAAAATAACATTCAATGTAAAATTTAGGCCTTAAGAATGTTGATTAAACGAATAACTATATAATCCAATAGATCATGTGATTTCGTCAAAGAAACCTTGTGATGTGATGAACGAGGGGCCAACATATCAAATTTATGCCCAAAGTCTTGATATGGTCATGATTATTTTACTGATCCTCTTTTACAAGAGGTGGGTAATGATTTTTCAGGTGAGAAAAAATTATTTTTTATATTGATCCCTTCATATTCCCAATTTGGAGAGATAAAAATATGGTGAATGATTAAAGTTATTACCAAATAAAAAATCAATCAATTTGACTTTATTGACATAGATGGAAGATGAACCAAATTAAGTATATAATTCATAAAAGTGAATGCAAAGAGACTCAAACTTGAAGAGAGAGAGAATATATATGGGTCATGATTTCCATGAGAAGACTTTTCATTGTCTTTAACCTTTTCCCATTCTTTTATTAAAAATATGATGGGAATTTGAATAGACATCAAATATCTTACAAAATTTATTTCAAAATCAACAATGAAAATGATCAAATCTTATCATCGTCGTATATATTGGCATATGTAATCATTTAAAATATTTATTCCATGATATAAAATTAAAACTTGAGAATCAAGCAAAGAATTATGATTTATGAAATCTACTATTTTTCAAATTTTTAAATAAGGATAAATCTAACAGTTATGATTAAAAAATCATGATATGCAACAATTTGCAGATAAAAATTGGACAATTAATTTATGTATATAAACATAAAAATCATGATCGAATCAAAAGATGTATGTATAATTGATTATACGTAGAGAAAATAAAAACTTAGCTTTTGGTGGAGAACAACGCTTGTAACACGTTTCCCACAGACGGCGCCAATCTGTTGATGTAAAAAACTAGATCACTCTAATTTCTCAATCACAGATAAATAAATAAGACAAAGATTTTTAAAGTGGTTCGGCTAGGAATAAAGCCTACGTCCACTGTTATCTTATTGCTGAGTGTTTGTGGAATTCTTGATTACAAGTTCTCTCAAGAAATTCCGGTCCCCTTGAATGAGGATGATACAAGGTATTTATAGCCTTGAGGCTGTACATGAAAGGGTCGATACATTAAATGATATACATATGAAAGGGTAATACATTTAATGCCCTTAGGCTTGTGCGTCAAGGATAATCATTTAATGAACCAGTTGGACTGTTCGTTATCTGGCAATCAATGCTGTGGCCGAGATGCAGCTCGGACCGCCTTATTTGCTTGTCGTTAAGGAGTTCCTCGGAGCGTTGGAGTTCCTCGGAGTGTTGTGGTTCCTCGGGGTGTCCTTGTTGTTCGGAGCGAACATGACTTGGTCGGGGGGGAAATAAACTTCCTCGTTGTTATTGTGCCATGTAGATTGACACGTGTCTTCTTATTATTGGTCCACGTCAGCAGGTTAAATTTGGTATCAACACAGTAGATCTTTAGCTTCATTATGGCCTGCTTTCAAGTCTTCAATCATCTTATAATATGCAACATTATTGGCTACAACCCGATTAAGAAGATATTTGATATATGTGTATGTATCTTTTGCTTGATCAGAAGCATCAGCGCCGAGCAAGTTTGTTAATTCCTCATCTAACGAATCCAAGTGGCAAGCTTTGAATAGATTATTGTAGCATTTGAGTAGGTCAGAGTCATTGGAGGCAATTTGTTCCATCTTGGCAATAAACTAGAAAAATAAAGTAACGCTTAGTCAATAATAAAAGGAGACAGAATAGTAGGTAAATATCCAATAGTGCTAAGTAATTAAAGAAGAAGTTCTTTCATTGATAAATAACAACGTTATAAGTACATCAGAACAAGACAAAAAGAAAATAAAAGAAAGGTGCAAAATACAAAGCCCAGAAGCCAAACAAGTCTACACCTTCTTCTTATCCTTCTCAACTTCATAGCTTGTATCCCAGTTGGCAGGAGGGGTAGTAGAATCAACAGGAGCATTATCTTGGTCGGCTGAAGGAACACTTGGCTCAATGTCCAGTGAGGATTCCCTCAAACCTGCATCATCATCATTAAAATTAGGAGGGGAGCCTAGATCATGCCTTAAAAATAGCTCTCAATCCTCAACAGTGCCAACTTCCCTCAACGCTACCGACCAACCTTCCTTAAAGAATTTCTCCTTAGCAAATGATATCTGGGCAGAAGTAGCAGAGATGACCTTATCTCAGCCCTTGTTGAAGGATTCTTCTCTGGCTTTCTTTCTCTTGGCCTTCTCAACAGTAAGGTCAGTAGACAATTTGACCACTTTCTCTTCAACAACCTTTTGGCCTGCGCTCAGCTTCAGCAGAAGTCAAAGTAGCCATAATTAGAGTTTTCTCAGCTTTTTGCCATGCTTCTTCGAAAAATTTAATTTTCTCCTCCCAAGCCTTTTGCTTTATCTCCAAAACTTGCTTGGAATCCTCCAAATATTTCTTAAGAACTTCAAAGGCCTCCTCTACTTCTCCTGAAGAAGAATGCAACTGGTCATCCTTCCCCAACATTTGGTTATAATCAACCAAGAACTATAAGAAAAAAGCCAAGTTAATGAAAATAAAAAAAGACATGAATAGTATTCGACCAACTTCAAATATGAAAATTTACCAAAGCTAAGCTTTAGGTAGCCCTCTCTAATAGTTTTGATCGGGACATTGAATCAACAGCAACTCTATGGTCCGAAAGAGTACCAACTTTGATCAACTTCCTAGACAAGCTAGGACTAAAAGCTACAGACGAGCCAATAACATATGAAACCTTTCTAACCAATCCCATTTGGTTGGAATCATCAACCTTATCAACCTTTTTATCATCAGCACGACATCTTCTTAGTCTCTTGAGAGGAGACTCATCACCTTTAGTGGATGGGGACTTCTTGCCATCCTCAACCTTCTTCTTTGGGGCGTTGGTATCAACTGATTTATTGGCACCAACAGTAGAATCATCCTCCGGAAGGTTGAGAATTTTTCTCTTTCCCATGTTATCAGAAAAAAGAAGATTAAAATCAAATGAAGAAGAGTTGATAACAAATTTAATCTGCTAACATGGACCAATCATATGAAGACACGTGGCTATCTACATGGAAACAACAAGCACTTCCGAGATGATCACACGCTCCGAGGAACCATGTTACTCCGAGGAACTCGTATGCTCCGAGGAACAGACCTCTTCGAGGAACTCATACGCTCCGAGAAACATGTCTCTCCGAGGAACTCTTGAGTACCGAGAAGCTCAGGCAGTCCGAGCTGCATCTCGAACAAAGCATTAAAAGCTGGATAACCAACAGTTCAACTGATTCATTAAATGCTTATCATTCAGATGCACACGCACAAGGGGCATTGAATGCATCACCCTTTCATATGTATATCATTTAATGTATCACCCTTTCACATGACAGCCTCAGGGCTATAAATACATTGTATAATCCTTATTGTAAAGGGACCCCCGGACCGGAATTTCTTGAGATAATTTGTAATCGAGAATTCCCATACAAACAGCAATACCAAAATAGTGAACTTAGGCCATTCTTATAAGGCTGAACCACTTTAAAATCTTTTATCTCATTTATTTATCTGTGATTGAATTATTAGAGTGATCTAATTTTTTACATCAACAGATTGGCGTCGTCTGTGGGAAACGACTGGTAATATCATTTTCTCACCAAAAATAATCCATTACCAATGGCTGACATTCCTGAATCCAGCAATCGAAACGCTAGAACCCCTCCAAATCCGTCTGCTCCACCAATTGTTCCAGATCTAACTGGGATAATGGCAAATCTGGCTCAGGGCCAGACCATCATGCAAGAAACGATGCGACAACTCATCCAAACCCTCCATGGCGGTGCATCAGCCCATTCCGGGCCACGAAGCTTTCAAAGAAATACCCGTACGCCTTCTTCGCGTACTAGGCGTACTAATTCATATCGCAATGAGGAGTCTGAAGATTTTTCTTATCAACCTGGACGAACTTCGTCAGTACGGGTCACAGATACTGAACAACGTGTCACCCTCTCCCCAGAAAGGACCAGTGCATTGAAAAGGTTAAGTAGGGCTTCTCCTTTCGACCGATTAGGCCCTAGGAGGAACAAAAGTCCTCTTAATACAGCGTCGAGGAGCTTTCGACGACCATCAGATTTAAGGGAAGGATCTGCCCAGTCGCGACCAGCTGCTCGTCAAAATGGATCTTATGACCGACCAGTTGCTCATCGAGATAAATCCCAGGAAGCCACTTCAACGCGATCAGTTGCTGGAACTAATAGGCCCGAGGAAGGAAATGATGCATGGAAAGGATCTATTCATAGGCTAGAGGATAGATTAGGGGAAATGGCTAGGGCCAAGAACCCTCTATAACGAAACTTTGTTCGAGGAACACCTTTTGTCCAGGATATTGTTGATTTTCCAACACCATCAAAGTTCAAAGCACCTGTTGTGACTCCCAAGTATGATGGGAAGACTGACCCTGTCCTTCATATAGAACAATATCAAGATGCTGCCGACATCTATGCTGTCCCAGACGAGATGAGATGCAGGGCATTCTCGGGAACTCTTACCGGATCTGCTCAGATATGGTATAATAATCTTCCTCGGGGTAAGATTTCAACTTTTCTTCAACTGGCCGAGTTATTCATTGGGAATTTCTGCTTTGGCACAAAGCCAGTTAAACGAGTAGCACATTTGTTAAGTGTTAGACAAAAAGCTGGTGAGAGTATCAGAGATTATATAACTCGTTTTAATAACGAGAAACTCGAAGTCATTGATTACGAGGAGAAGACAGCGATTACCGCTTTGATGAGTGGACTACTGCCAAACAAGTTGTACTACACTTTGGCCAAAGATCCACCTCGAACCATGTCGGACCTGATGGGAAAAGCGTCCAAGATTATGAATGACGAGGAGGCTATGTCTGCGAAGAAGAATTGGACGCCAAAGAAATCAAGGTGGAAGGTGATAAAGCTAAGAAGAAAGAACATAAGAACAATGGTGGTGACAAACAATCCAAAAATAGGTCGTCATGGGAGGTCTTGAGTAAATTCGATAATTACACACCTTTGAAGGTGAATATCAATCACGTCCTGGAAGAAATTAAGAACAGCGAGGAGTTAAACTAGCCAAAGAAAATGAAGGCAGACCCTGACACGAGGAATAGGGAAAAATATTGCGAGTTCCACAAGGATCATGGCCATATGACCGAAAATTGCATAGCTCTTTAGAATGAAATTGAAACACTCATCCGACGAGGAAAGCTAGCAAAGTATGTTGATAGAGGAGGCGAAAGAAGAAACAACGATCGAATTAGAGAGGGGTCCAGATCTCCTCGTCGAGCAGAGGAGAACAAGAAGAGAAACCATGAAGTTGATCCATAGGATGACCCCGATCTTCCCAAGAAACCAAGGCAGCCAGAACGAGAGGTATTTTCAATATGCTTTGGATCATTTGATTGTAATGTTATTACAGGAGGAGATGCAAGTGGAGGAGACCTTACTGCAGAAAGAAAAGCTTACCTCGGTGAGGCTCAAGCTTGCTCGTACATTCAGCGAATAAATCTAGCTGAGGAAGACTGCCCGAGAAAGGTGAACAAGGAGAAATTGGTTATCGGTTTTTCAAAAAATAACCTTGAAGGTGTTTTATATCCTCATGATGACCCGTTGGTGATCAAAATGAGAATGAAGGAAGTCATGATTTCAAGAGTACTGGTCGACAATGGTAGCTCGGCAGAAATCATGTTCTACTCGTGCTTCGATAGTTTAAATCTAAAGCTATCTCAACTGGAGCCTTACCACAGATCCTTCATTGGTTTTGCTGGAGAGAAAGTATTTCCACTTGGGACGATCAAGTTGGATATATTCATTGGTACGTGGCCTGCTTGTCGGAAAGAAAGAATACGTTTCTTCGTGATGGATAAGAATGTCCAATCATCATACAATATCATCATGGGAAGAGTAGGATTGAAGAAGTTCGAGGCTGTGCCATTTACAGTGCATCAGTGCCTAAAATTTCCAACAAACTTTGGAGTAGGAGTTGTGAAAAGTGATCAGAGAGTAGCTCGGGAATGCTATTATTCATCCGCCGAGCAAGAACAACTGGAAGAATCAAAGAAAAAGAACACTACTTATCAAGTGGATGAAGGTGTAGAAATTGAAACATTGGATCCTCGAGATGAGTCGCAACTCGTGAAGGGTCGAGTGGTGGAAGCTACTGAAAACATCATTCTGGACGACGAGCACCTTGATCGAACTACTCAAATAGGTTCATCGTTGGAAGCCTCATTAAAACAGGAATTGATAACTTTCCTTAGAAGCGGAAGATAAACTTTTGCGTGGAGTAATGAAGATATGCCTGGGATAGACCCAAACTTCTTATGTCACGAGCTCAATGTGAATAAGGAGATCAAGCCTGTGAAGTAGAGAAGAAGAGTATTCAGTCCTGGGAAGAATCAAGCTATTCAGGAGGAAGTCGAGAAGCTCCAGAAAGCTTGTTTCATTGAAGATGTCAAATATCCAGACTGGCTAGCAAATGTGGTGATGGTAAAAAAGAAAAACAACAAGTGGAGGATGTGTGTAGACTTCACCAAAAAGCATGCCCAAAGGATCACTTTCCATTGCCCCGAATTGATCAACTGGTGGATGCTACCTCGGGACACGAGTTGCTGAGCTTCATGGACGCTTATTCTGGTTATAATCAGATCAAAATGAAACCTGAAGACAGGGAGAGTACTTCTTTCATTACCCCTAGGGGAACTTATTGTTATAATGTTATGCCTTTTGGTTTGAAAAATGCAGGTGCGACATATCAGAGGCTGATGAACAAGGTCTTTGCCGAACAAATTAGTGACAATATGGAAGTCTATGTTGACGACATGCTGACAAAGAGCAAAAAAGCTGCCGATTATCTAGTTGACTTAAGTCAGACTTTTGATCAACTAGATAAATATCAAATGAAGCTGAACCCGACGAAGTGCATATTTGGAGTACGAGAAGTCATGTTCCTCGGGTACATTGTCAATCAACGAGGCATTGAAGCAAATCCTGAAAAGATCAAAGCTCTATTAGGGCTGCGATCTCCAACGACGAAGAAAGACGTGCAAAGTCTTACAGGACGAGTAGCAGCACTCAACAAATTTGTGTCACGAGCAACTGACAGATGTCTCCCATTCTTCAAGACACTCAGAAAGACTTTTGAGTGGAATGATGAATGTGAGAAGGCTTTTCAAGACTTGAAGAAATACTTGGGAGCACCTCCACTGTTATCCAGGCCAGTTATGGGAGAAAATTGTACTTGTATCTAGCAGTATCGGAGAATGCAGTTAGCTCGGCGTTGATCAGAGCGGAGAATGGAGTGCAAAAACCAATTTACTACACATGTAAGGCCTTCCGAGGAGCAGAGATCAGATATCCAAGGCTAGAAAAGTTAGCACTGGCGTTGATTGAAGCGAGTAGGAGAATGAGGACATACTTCCAAGCTCATACTATAGTAGTATATACCGATATGCCATTGAGGCAAGCCCTTCATAAGCCAGAAAAATCAGGGAGATTAATGTACTGGGCAATAGAGCTCGGTGAATATGATATAATTTATGAACCCAGATCATCGCTAAAAGGGCAGGCTGTAGCAGACTTTATAGCGGAGTTCACATATCCTGATACCCCTAAGGAGCAAAAGTTGCTCACTGATCAACCTGTGGATGTTACAGGACCAACAAATACAAGCTCAAACCAATTTCGATTGGTAAAATGGCATGTGGATGTTACAGGATGCGATGCAGAGATAGTTGTGAGGACTCCGGACGAGGAACAAGATTTGCTCGCTGATCAACCTGTGGATGTTACAGGATCAACAGACACAAGCTCAGACCAACTTCGGTTGGTAAAAGGGCGAGTGGATGTTACAGGATCATCAATTTCGAGCTCAGACCAACTTCGATTGGTAAAAGGGCAAGAAAAGATGATTGACGAGGAGCGAGAAAAATCCGGGGAGGATGAAAGGAAGCAGCCAATATTTCACCGAGGAACTCTGACTGATTCAAAATTTGAAGACGAGTTACCTATATGGAGGCTATATGTAAATGGCTCATCTTGTACTGCAGGATGTGGCGCGGGGATAGTTTTGAGCACTCCAGATGAGGTCGACATAGAATACGCCTTGCGTTTCCAATTCAAAGCTTCCAACAATGAGGCTGAATATGAGGCCATGATTGCAGGGCTTAATTTGGCAAAAATTATGGAGGCGCGGCAGGTTGTGATCTTCAGTGAATCTCAATTGATCGTAAACCAAATAATGGGAATATATGCAGTTAGAGGAGAATTAATGATCAGATATCATGCAAAAGCAAAGGAGCTGGTGTCAGAATTTACCGCTATTCAGTTGGTCAGAATACCGAGAATGGAGAATACGAGAGTAGATGCCCTAGCTCGACTAGCATCAGCTACTCGCACCGAGCTATGACGAACAATCCCAATTGAAATGTTAGCTGGTCGGAGTATAGATGAAGATCTGACGATGAACTTTATCACCCTTGAGTTAGGACCATCTTGGATGGATCCCATCAGGGCGTATATCGAGGAGGGAGAATTGCCAATTGATAAGCTCGCAGCCAAGAAATTGAAGTTTAAAGCTGCTCGGTATGTACTAACTAATGGTGTTTTATATAGACGAGGAATTATAGCAGGTTTGTAGAGATGCATACACCCCTTCGAGGTGAAAGAATTGATTGAAGAAATCCATGAAGGGTCTTGTGGAGCACATGTAGCAGGTCGAACGCTTTTACAAAGGGTGATGACGCAGGGATACTACTGGCTGACGATGAGGTTTTCTTCAGTACCTTGTACCTCGGGAATGGTCAAGGACTTTACCGAGCTCATGGCATAGCTCGGGGGAACGAAAGATGGAACCCCAGTTCCAGCAACTGGGGGCTGAGCAATGGTATCATCCAAATTGACCGAGGAGCTCTTCTTCAGCCTCTTCGGGGGAACAGGTACAGATTCAACCAAGGAAGAATCCTTGGTCGGTGATATCACAATCACCTCTCCAGGAGCAGCAGACCTGCCCGGAGCCACTACGGGCTTCTCAGCAACCTTCTCGGTGACTTTAGCAGGAGCAGCTGGAGGAGCTGCATCAGTCCTCTTTGTCCCCTCCCTTGGGACATCAATCCTACTCCTTTTTACCTCCCCAGAGCCGGAGACAGTTTTCTCAAACAGACCAGGAGTTATTCTTTTCTTCATCCTTTCACTTAAAGGAATATGGGATTCAGGCGATGAGCTTGTGGAAGCTGGAACTGGCTCTAACTCACTGATCATAGGACGAGCGGTGAAGGAGGTGGTGCAGCTCTTGTACTGGAGCAGATACGAAGCCGACCTAATGTGCTCGTCTGCAACACTTTGATGCAAACTCCAGATAAGTTTCAAATGCCTTATGTTGACATCTGCTTCTTTTGGGCACTTTCTTTTGTTATCAACTGCAAATAATCAAATATTATTATCAGTGGCACATTTTATCAAACACAAAAGAAGCATAATTTCAAAATAAAATGAAATAAAAATAACATATCCCATTGCCATAAGGAGGGCATCTGGGAACCTGGTAAACTTCATCTCCAGTCAATGAAGAGTGTTGCCAATTTTTTATGACAGCCCCATGTTCAAAATAATTCTTATTGGCATCAGGGAGATTAACTACTAAGGCTCTGTTTAAAAATCTAGTTTTTAAATAATAAATATTTTCATTGACTGCCCATCTATAGCAGTACATGATTTCTGGGATTCCTATACGAGTTCCATGCACTTGATTTAATCTATGCACCCCATCAACTATTCTCCATGTGTTGGGGGCTATTCGTGCAGGAACAACATCGAAATACTGACAGAATTCTAGACAAAAGGAATTGGGTGGAAAAGAAAATCCACATTCAGCAAAAAAGAGACTAGGGAACCAATGTCCCTCAGCCAAATTGAAATAATCATAAGGCTCAGAAAGTTTTTCCAAGACAACCCAAGAGGGGATGGAGAAATCAGAACGAAACTTCTCAAGAGACTCAACGAGGTAAACCATGGTGAATAAAGAAATAAAGAAGAAGGAAGAAGATCATACAGGAAAAGAATGGATCTGTTAACAACGAACGACGGAAAAGATGAACGCACAAGAGAGTAGGAAGAGACGACGTAAAACTCGAAGATAAAAAATTGAAAAGGTAGAAGACGATGGGAGCGTCTGTGAAGTTTAAATACCTTGCCTTGGGAAATGGTGAAGTAATGATTACAAAAAAGGATGATTACGTTACCGGCGGCTAAACAGATAAAAAGGGGCGCAGGAACCAAAGCGGACAACAGCGGCTAAAAAGACGAAAAGTGACGCGGGAATCGAAGCACGCAGAAAAGTCCAAAAAAGCATGATTCTACGGATTGGGAAGGAGAAATAAATACAAGAGAAATGCTCCTAAAAATCAGGAAGACTATTCAAAGCTACCATATTCCGAGAAAGAATGTCCCATACTCCTCAAATTTCGAACTATGAAACAGTGGGGGCTTCTGTTGATACCAAATTTAATCTGCTAACATGGACCAATCATATGAAGACACGTGACTATCTACATGGCAACAACAAGCACTTCCGAGATGATCACACGCTCCGAGAAGCCATGTTACTCCGAGGAACTCATACGCTCCGAGGAACAGACCTCTCCGAGGAACTCATACGCTCCGAGAAACATGTCTCTCCGAGGAACTCTTGAGTACCGAGAAGCTCAGGTGGTCCGAGCTGCATCTCGAACAAAGCATTAAAAGCTGGATAGTCAACAGTTCAACTGATTCATTAAATGCTTATCATTCAGATGCACACGCACAAGGGGCATTGAATGCATCACCCTTTCATATGTATATCATTTAATGTATCACCCTTTCACATGACAGCCTCAGGGCTATAAATACATTGTATAATCCTCATTGTAAAGGGGACCCCGGACCGGAATTTCTTGAGATAATTTATAATCGAGAATTCCCATACAAACAGCAATACCAAAATAGTGGACGTAGGCCATTCTTATAAGGATGAACCACTTTAAAATCTTTTGTCTCATTTATTTATCTGTGATTGAATTATTAGAGTGATCTAATTTTTTACATCAACAAAAATCAAATGAAGAAGAAGTGCCAACTTCAGCACCAACACCAACACATTCAGTAGCCGAGGAAGTAGACACTGGATCCTTATCCAAATTAACTACAATTGAAGTCACAAAAGATGTTGGCCAAGCTAAAAAAGAGGTAATGGAAATTTTATACTCTAGCAATATAGAAACTGACTGGGGATGATCCTTTCATGTCCTTTGGTTTAAACCCCACAAGAATTTAATTTCTTCTAAATTGAATTCACTCGGTTTGGGGCACTTTCTCTTACGTCTTCTGTAATAGAATAATAAACAGTAACAATTAGCACATATAAAAAAAATTAGTAAAGAAAGGCAAGAATTGAAATAACAACCAATCCCATTCCATGACCGAGGGCATCTGGGAGTATGGTAGGTCACTCAATTTTCAAGTGGGTCATGTTGCCAATTTTTAATTATCAAAGTATGACTCCAATAATCCTTATTGGAATCAGGCAGATTTAATACTAAAGCCCTATTGACTTGTCTAGTTTTTAAATAATAAGTGTTCTCTCCTATAATAGCCCATTTATAGCAGAATATGATTTCTAGAATCCCAATACGGGTCCCATAGATTTCATTCAATATATTCACCCCATTGACAACCCTCTAGGTGTTGGGGGCTACCTTTGCTGGAATGATGTCGAAATATTGGCAACAATGAAGAAGAAAAGGTTTTGATGGAAATGTGAAACCACACTCAGTTATAAATAAGGCTGGGATCTAATGACACTCAACCAAAGAATATACGTCTACAGGATCATGGGGTATTTCTAAATCAACCCAAGATGGAATTTTCTTTTTTACCCTAAATTCCTCTAGAGAATCCTCGTCAACTATGTGAACCATGGTTCAGAAAGAAAGGAAATGAAGAAAAATAGAGAGAAAGAAAGAATTCTTATAGAAGATTAAGGATTCAACAAGAACTATTAAAGGAAAAAATGAAAGACGACAAACGACAAACGATAGCACAAAATCTCAGAAATAACGGTCATAGTTCGAAGATTTGAGGTAAGATAAAATCTAGAAAAAGCCTCCTGCCTTTTATAGCTTGTATAAAAAATAGTGAAAGTAATGATTAAGCATACCAACAATTAACATTCCGATGGCTTCGCGATACAGAGGGTGTTAAATACCCATTTACCCTTTGGCGGTTCGCTAAAATTCAAATGATTTACAAAAATACCATCTTTAAGCAGTATCGGTAAAATTTTACAAGTGTGGGAGGTCGGCTACTAATTAAGCATCATGGAAACACTCCTAGCTAATTTTAGAATTGAATGCTCCATACTTCCATGCAAGCATCAAGCATAGAACATTGATACAAAAAAATATTCGTCTACGTGGACCAATCAGAAGTGAACACTTGTCCTCTTACGTAGCTAAAATCCTAATCAACATATAATAACTCGACAAGAATGCTGACCAACATAGAGAATGCCGACCAGCACAAAGAATGATAACCATCAATACCAATGAAGGGTCACCTCCTCAAAAGTCGTATCACACGTGGTTAGCACAATCAACTGTCACATTCATCATATACGGATGTAAATGCCTAAATATATAAAGGCACTTTATCCCTTAGAATTCCAACCCTTGACCTCCGGGTCACTATAAATACGTTATATCCCTTTCATCAAAGGCAAGGTAGAACGGTATCTAGGTTATTCTTATTGACAAGAGTACCTAGCTTTCTATAACCTCTGAAATCAATACAATCACAGTGGACGTAGACATTCTTACATAGTTGAACCACTTTAAAAACTCTCCCCCTCTCTCCCCCCCCCCCCTCTCTGTCTTTTATTTAGCATTGCAATTATATATATATATATATATATATATATATATATATATATATATATATATATATATATTATTTGTAATTATAAAATTGGATCAAGTTTAGTTTTTTACATCAACAATCATATTAATGCCAACCAATAAGACACATAATTAATGGGATGATTTTAGTGTTGAGCTCCTTCACTCGTGAAAACACTTTAACACTCATTAATTTAAGTAAATAAAAAATATTGTTGGGTATTTTGAAGAGTTTATGTAGTTTAATATTAATTAATTATAATGAAATTTACTAAATTAGAGCTTTAGTAATGCTAATGAACTAACAAGTGAAGTTTGATATAATATTGGGATACTATTTCAATTTTTAGACGATTCAAAGTAATTGATTATCTTAATGGATAATAATAATTGAATGACACGACTCACTAAGATAATATGATGGATTTGAATACGATTTTTGCCGACCAAAATAAAAATAAACACAAACACGACTAGAAATCGCCTATTTCCAGGTCTATCCAATAGAATGCTAAACACATTTTTTTTAGGTTCAGGCTCCTCTAAGATTATGTCCAGGCTTTTGAAATTATATCGGTGGTTGAAGATATAACTCAAGTAGAACTTATATCTATTAGTTTTGGACACGATTTTAAATTTAATTTTGAAATCCTAACCTCTTTGAACTAAATTCAAACATTCATATTACAAACTTAAATTTTTTAATACATTTGTAAAGAAACATTACATTGAGTTGTAATGGTCTTCGTAAACTCTAAGTTTGCCTTCGGTCTTCAAGATTAATGAACATTTTGTATTCCATTTGGTGGGATTTTCATTGAGTATTATGTCTTGATCATATTCTAAGGTTGACAATTGAATGTTATCACCAAAACTACATAATTGCAAGTGATATAATATTTTGGGCCAAAAATATATATTATAGAAGAGAATATTGAGTTGTCCCAAGTCCGGCCATAATTTTAATCCTTAAAAATTTTGATTTTGGAAGATCTCAACCATTAAAAAAATTAATAACTTTAAGTTATGTTCATACGGATGCATAAACCACGTGTCAATAAGAGTTTTTTAAATTAATAACCAAAATTGTGTGGTCCTTTAGTCATACACGTTTCCTTGCTGATGGGAAAGACAAAAAGAGAGTGGGATAGACACCCATAGTGTATGGTGTGTGGTAAGTTAGTGCACATATGTGTATATTCTCAAATTTTCTTATGAATCTGTGGTGCAATTACACATTGTACCTTAAGGGCCATGTGGAGGGTGCTTGTCCATAGGGCTGTAACACTAACTAAGTTACTCGAGTTCGACTCGTATTCGTTTATTAAAAAGCTCGTTCGAGACAAGCTCGTAAAATAAACAAACCAAACTTGAACATATTTTTAAGCTCATTGCCTTATTAATCTCGGTCTGGATTCGATTCGATCACGAATAATCATACTAAGCTAGTGTCAAATAACCAAGCTACTCTAACTCAACTCGTGTTCGTTTCCTTATAATCTCGTTCGAGCTTAACTGGTAGGATAAATAAATCAAACTTGAACATATTTTTAGACTCGCTTAAACTTACAAACCAAGCTTAAACAACCTTAAGCTCGACTCATTACACCCGTACTTGTCCATGGATCTTAGTTAGGGCGAGGGTCGATGCTCAAGGCATTTTAGAATAGGGACCATCATGTCCACCCGACAAAAGGTTAACGACCTCAAATGGGAACGACGAGCCCCTATGACTCTCACGTGTACTCGTTTGCGCTATAACAATAACCCAAAGATTACCAAATAAGACCTATATTCTATATTAAATTTACATTCACACCTATTTGTGCCCATTTTCTTGACTTTTTGCAAAAAGGTATTTGAATTGTATACAAATATTCCCTAATAAAATACTAAAAAAATTCCACCCAAAGTATTAAAACAAGGTATAATATCCCTTTTTGGGTATTCTTCGATTTGCTCTCTACTTTTACCCAACCAAGCGTAGCGGCGAATTTTCTTTTCAAAGTCTTCCTTCATTTCCCCTTTTTAAATTCTCTCTCTTTCTCAACTGTCTCTCCGTGTTCAACTCGCGTTTTGGCTGACAAATCAAATAAGAGAATATAAAAAAAAATACAGACTTTGATTAATCAAATTCAATATTTTTGTTTAATATTACAAACCCATCTCAGATTTCCAATTATTCGATCGAGATCTCAGTTTTTGATGAATGATATGGGCCTAAACTGCTGGGTTTTGATGTGTTAAACGCAAGAAATAATGTCGTTTTACATTGGTCGTGAGGCTTCTAAGGTTTGTAATTTTACTATTTTAAGTTTGTTTAATGTTTTGATGAGTAATTTGATTGAGTTTGTTTTTGGATGTGAAGCTATGGAAAAGAATTTGTTCAGAAACTGCTACGGAAATCAAGCTTCTTTCGGAGAATTGGAAGTATATTCTGGGTGGATTAATTGGCCAGGTTTTCACTTTTTTTGTTACCTCAAATCTTGTTCTTTTTTTGTTTTTTACTGTGTTGAGTGTTTGTGGTAATTATTATAAGGTTTATCAGAATATGTGTGTGTTTGTTTGTATTGTTGTTTGGCAAATGAATTTGTTGTTTAAATTTTGAAATTTGGGTCTGTTTGTATTGACAGAATAATTTGGATTTATTTAGGGTGTTTTTGATAACTGAAAATTAGTTAATTTTAAGAGAAATTGCAAGGTAGGAGTGATATGGTCTTACTTTTGAGTTTTCTTCATGGAAATAAATTCTTTGGGTTTGGGTTAAGAAATGTTGTTTATGGAACACTTTTTCGCATTTATGAATGTACTTGAAATCAAGCACCACAAAAGTTACATAGAAAATAAGTCAACGTTATTCAAACAGACCCTTACGTCTCGTTTGATGCGCCGGATAAGAAGATCGGATTGGATAAATTATTCTAACCAATGTTTGGTGTATGTTAGGATGCGATATAAGATGAGATAAGCTCCTTATCCCACAAGGAGTGGGATAAAAAAATCCCATCTCCTAGATGGTATAAAATTATCCGGTGTCAAGCCTTGAGTTAAATTTACCGTCGTGTCCTTCTAAAGTCAAAAAAAACCAAACCAAGCCAACTTGGACTCTCAACAATAGGAATGGATTTGGAGTGTCACTTGTCCGTCTCTTCCATTGTAACATCATTCTGTGGGTTTCCTCTCACCATCAGGTTTCCTCCTTTCTTCTTTCTTGTTTTGTATCCGTGTCTTGCTTTTTTTTTTTGTTAACATCTTCAACTTGAATAAAAAATGACAAGTAGCATTTTTTTTACTTTGTTATCAGTTACAATATTTTTTACTTTTTTATCAGTTACAGTATATTTTTTGAATTTTTTGAATATTAAATACAAAATAAAGGTATTTTTGGAAAACTGGAGACAAATTAATCCTATCCGGGGAATTTTAAACGTAAGATCAGATTATTATATTCCATCCTGTCTTTTTATCTATGTCAAAAGAAGGTTTGTAATAAGTCTTATCCAGTTTATCTTTATCCTATCCAATCTAGCTCTTATCCTATCCTATCCGACCCTATTATCTGGAGCGTCAAACGGGGCCTTAGTGTATCGTGGGCATTACAATAAATTTGATTAAAGTGTGTTTCCTTTTTCTCATAGTCAACTCATGTTCCGAGTGAAACAAAATAAGTGTTTACGAGGGCCAAGGTTTTCTTCACTTATCTTCTTATCCATTTCCTTCTCTTTCCGTTTGTCTATTCAAACTTGTAATTACTACTCCATCCTTCCCAAATTTATAGTCCAACTTTCCTTTTTGGGATGCCCCCAATTGAGATTCCACTTTCCTAAAAAAATGTCGTTTTTGAATAGGGACTATCAATTTGGGACAGAGGCAATATTTCCCCATTTTCCTTTCCTTTCTTGTCCTTTATATTCCTTTAATTCAAACAGAGTGATTGTAAAATGGTGCAAAAGGAATGTGGTTGAATCAAAAGTTGGAATGTTTTTTGTATTTGAATTTTCATCTCGCAGGGGTGCAATGATAGTTTGTTGTATAGCAAACTCCAACTGGGAATAATACATCTCTAATACTCCCCCCGACCCAAATTTAGTGTCCCAATGCAAAAGCGATGGTTTTTAATGTTAAGTATACTCTCAATTAATGGCCAATGTCAAGACTTGTTCACTATCGTCAAATTTGGTTGGTTGATTACATCCAGAAAAGGGAATGGGACTTTTAATTCAGGACATCCTCCTCCCTCCCCCCCACCCCCACCCAAAAAAATAAATAAATAGTAGACACTTAATTTGGGATGTAGAGAGGATTATTTTGAGAATTTAGAAAGGCAAGTTTTGTTTACTATTTTATGTACAAGACTTGAAGGGAAACAATAACAGCTCTTCTGGCTCAAATAGCTGTTTCTAGATGTCCTACTGAATGCGGACATATGAGCTTGATATTCAATTTATAAGATAAAAACCATTATAATGAGATGCTTTTATCGTGACACTCTTCCTTCGCAATATTCAATAATTCTAAGTTTTAGTTGCTTAAGTGGATTATTGTAAATTTTGTTATTTGGGCTTTCTTCTTGATTCTGCTTTGTGCCTAACATGCCATAAATTTCGCTTCTGTCTTCAGTACATCCATGGGTTAGCTGCTCGAAGTGTTCATTATTTTCATAGGCCCGGACCAACTCTTCAGGACTTTGGGTTCTTTCTTCTTCCGGTCTGTTAATTTATTTCATTTTTTCGTTGTATATCTGTAAAATACACTACCTATTATTGTGTATCTTTGCTTATTTAATCTTCTTTGACTATAGGAACTTGGGCTAGAGAGAGCGTACATTAGTGAGACTGTGTTCACCTTCATATTCCTATCATTTGTCTTGGTGAGGTTCTCTTTATTTATTTGTTTATGTTGTTCTGTCAATTGTTATTGCAGTAAGTTGATTTGTTTTTCTATACGTGGCCAAATTTGCAAAGACAATTTATTATTTGAGAAAAGGATGTTGTTTTTGGGTAAATTTGCTCCAAGAGTTGTAATCTCTTGTTGAGTTTTTCGTCATTCAGTGAGGTTTGTAATGTCTCATCTTCTCAATATGGGTTATGTTGTGGTGCAGTGGACCTTTCACCCTTTCATTTGCAAGAGCAAAAAGATTTACACAGTTCTCATGTGGTGCAGAGTCCTTGCATGTTTAGTTGTAAGTGCTGTTATACTTATATATAAAATTTCCTGTGTATTTAACGCTTTCATATATGGTTATTATATTGCCTTAAAACCATTAGGAACTTGTAATTTCACGGGTTGATATGTTAGTAAAACAAAATCATAAAAACTGTTAATGTAAGGGATCCATCAAATGCTGAGATTGAAATCGTAATGTAAAAATCTAACGTGCTCAATCATTTGGAATTAGTTAATTGATGAACAAATACATTGATATCTTTTTTCGTCAAGTACGTTTATATCAGTATGTGATTTTTGTAAATGCGTTGCAGGCTTGTCAATTTCTTCGGATCATAACATTCTATTCTACTCAGCTTCCGGGTCCAAACTATCATTGCCGTGAGGTAATACCTACAAAAGTTTGTTCTGTTATATGACTGGATTTTCAGTTGTGTTGGACAAATATTTTATATATTTTTATATGTTAAATATGAATTATTTTATTTGTTAGGAATCTATGCAATTACAATTCGGTTGTTATGCATATAGGGTTCAAAGCTTGCCACGCTGCCTCGTCCAGACAGTATTATAGAAGTTTTTATAATTAATTGTAAGTCACATTTATTTCCTCTTGCTTTTATCTTACTGCTTGTGATAGCTCTAGCTTACATGCTCATTTAATTTTATGATTATGCAGTTCCTCGTGGTGTGCTTTATGGTTGTGGTGATTTGATATTTTCATCTCATATGATCTTTTCTTTAGTGTTTGTGCGAACATATCAGAAATACGGCACCCAGAGGTAATGATTGAACTGTCTCATAGTAGGTCTCGTTCTAATTTATAAGAAAGATTACTAATAAATTCTTACTAATAAATAAAGGGTACTAAGTTTCTAATGATTACATATGAGACATAGCTTGCTGGATTGTAGGCAATGGAGATAATTTGTGGGATAAAAAGTGTTGAATAATAGCATGGAAATTTAGTACATTTATTTGGAAACTTCTTTTGTTAAATACGCCATATAGTTAATTATCACCACCATTACTGTCATCGTTCCTCTTTTAGGATCATGCCCTCTATAAAATCACGAGCTGCAGAACTTGTTATACCATCTTCGTCCTTGTGAGTGTTGGTCTTTTCTTGCTCTAGTATGACCAATCACTATTGTCTACATTATTTCTCCTTAATGGTGAAACTAATGTTCTTTGTTGGACATGCTCAAATAAATCACGGATAGAAATTAAGTTTGTTTAAAAATTTGCTAGAATTGGACCTTTTCAGGACTTCTGTTTATTTCCTCACCCCTAACCAAATTTCACCTCCTTTAACTGTACCATTTTGACTGAATTACGGCGCTGTTTTGTTGTAGGTTTATAAAGCAGTGTGCATGGGTATTTGTTGTGATTCAGAGTTTGCTGATTATTGCATCCCGCAAGCATTACACAGTTGATGTCGTTGTGGCATGGTACAATATTTGTTCTTGGGTTATTTTGACTTTGGCCCCCATTTAATTGAGTCATCCTGGTGTATATCCTCCCAAAGTTCCATATCTTGGCTTCGGCCCCCCAAGTGACTATTTTTTGTCACTTCACAATAATCCCTTTCCCCCCTCAAATGCAGTTTGTACATTTGGGTCATTCACTTTCAGAACAACTCTTTGAAGTAGGTCATTATTATGATTTTGTTTCAGGTACACTGTTAATTTGGTGGTGTTTTTTATTGACAAAAAATTGCCAGGTTAGCATCTGAGTCAACATTTTTTTTGTATCATCACCATTTGCTCTAGTTTTCTTTTCCTGTTCAGCACAGTATTTTATACTTAATATTGACTCTGAGTTCTCTATACAGAACTGCCTGATCGCAGTGGAGCTGCAACATCGTTGCTACCTATAAGCAAGGACGGTCGGACGAAAGAAGAGAATCACAAGCTCCTGAATGGCAATTCTGGAGATCCTGCAGATTGGGTATAATTACCAATAAAGTCTCCTTCATCACGTTTTTCAAATCTGTCGACTCTGTTTGCTTTGGTTTTAAATTTTGCTGACTTTTTGGTCCAAACTGGCATAATATAGTATGTACACATGCTTACAGTTTTATATGAACAATATTTATAATTAATAATAGGTCACAGGGAATCAAATGAGGCCTTATTGTTTATTCAGGCCTTGAGCATAGGTTGTGATTTTTTCCTTTCTTTGCTGTTTGTACAGAGGATGAGAACTCAAGTCAATGGCATGGGTCTGGAAGATGGCAAAACAGTACATGTTGAGACAACAATGAACGGTGTATAGACGAAAGAGTTGCTGTTTCATCTTTACAACTTTGCATCAAAGACTGGTAAATCTGATTTGTATTCTAGAAAATGGAATTTGGGGTTATGCTTTCCAAGGTCGGGTTTTGCTCATATGGTTAATGCCATTCAGCATCAGTAGTGTTATCGCATTTATTATGAAATTTCGGTGTTTTCATTGCTTCAATCGTTTTCTTATCCATGTATATTGCACTTCTGTTTTAACTGTAGTCCACTTGCTCTTTTGTTTTTTGTTCCTTTTTTCCCTTTTTTTTTTTTTAAGTTGTTCCTTTTTCTTTGTTGAATATCAAGTGTTGAAGGGGATGGCCATTTTTGTGGAATCAATGATGGACAGGGCCTAGATCATGGTTTAAAAATACATTTTTGGTCTCAGATGATGTAGTTTAGATTGATTCCGTGTTGGTATAGATTGATTAAAGGATCATTGCTCTTTTGTTTTCTGTTCCCATTTTTTTTCTTTCTGAAGAAGTTCTTTTTTCTTTGTTGAATATCAAGTGTTGAAGGGGATGGCCATTTTTGTGGAATCAATGATAGACGGGGCCTATATCATGGTTAAAAACACAGTTTTGGTCTCAGATGATGATGTTTAGGGATGATGTTTAGATTGACTCTGTTTAGATTGACTCTGTGTTGGTATACATTGATTAAGGGCTTGTTTTTTTTGTAAGAAGTAATAGATTTAAAGTTGAATGATAATATTGCTCATAATAGATTAGAATGGAAAAGGAGAATCCATGTAGCTGATCCCATGTGATGGGATTAAGGCAAAAATGATGATGATGATGATCTCGGGCAAGATGACGAATTGTTACATTAGTTAGAGGATAAACAAAAATTAAAATAAGAATAAGATTTGGTGATTCAATTGCCAACGTGGTTGATGTAGCTGATAAATTGGTCCATGTAATGGTTTCGGCGTTTCCCTTGAACCATGACCGAACTGTGTTGGAATTCGCAAAAACCATCTCAAGCAAATTGTGACAACTTGGGTGATACTGTTGCCGTTTTGATGTCAAAGTAATAGGTTGCGGTAATTGGTTCAGCGGCTGCACAAGTCAACTCAGCTGTATTAGTTTGGTTTCAGCCTTTACCGCGAGGCATGACCTAGAAAAGCTCACTAGTAGTGTGGGATTTCACAAACTCTGCGTCGAGCAAGTTAGCCATAGCTTGAACCCCAGTCCCATCAGGGCTGAGTGGGCGAACCGACATGAACCCATTGTTTGAAAGGGACTCCACCAAACCCTGTGAGAATGAGCCTTCTCCGCTAGGCTCTAATGAATGCCGTAATGGTTGGAGGATAAAAAGGAGAAATTGCATCTCAGATTCCAGAAAGAGAATTAATTTGTGGTGGGAATGACTATGGTGTAAAGATGAAACAAATGCGAATATTTATATTATTAGGCTAGTGAGAAAGACTACACAGATTACAGAAACAGAAATAACGAGTGGGGGTGGGTGGGAGTGACGATGGTACTTGATGCTTAATATGACCACTGCTACCCATAAATTAAACTCTATACTTTCAATGAGTGGTAGATTATCATGTGGGCGTACAAGGATCGATCATGTGATGTTAATTTTTAACAAAAGTAGCGTGGGCTGGTTATTTATAGTTAAAATATTAATGTAGTACGGCACTTACAAGGTTGGTTTCCATTTTCAATGGAGACCGCATCTAGCAGCACATGGTCTCTCTGTCAAATAGATACACTAATATATATATATATATATATATATATATATTTTTTGGATATAGCTATTAATTAAAAAACTCTTATATCCTTATGATTAATCCAAAAAAAAAATGGCTGACCACCGCAAGGCTGACCACTGCTATTCGATGGTACTTTTATTTGATGTTTAATATGACCACTGCTGGCCATAAAAGTTAAAAGATTCTTATACCCTTATGATTAATTCATTTCATTTCCTCTCATTCACAAAAAGAAATAAACCTCTTATTTACTCCAAAAATTATACACATAATTTTAAAAAATGAACATTTAAAAAATAAGCAAGGGCTGGAAAAAATATTATATAATTTTAAAAAATGAACTAAAAAAAAAGCAAAAATCTCTTCTTTACCTCCGAAATCATTTTTTTTAAACAAGAACAATACTCAATTAAAAAGAGACACGACATATGACATAAATTTATTTTCTCCACCTAAAATGAACACCACCCAAATAAAAACAATATAACGCAAAATCTTTTTTTTACCGAACACGAAAACGATCAACTAAAAATGCGGTCCGACACGATTTCTCATTTTTATTTGGCTAACACAAATAAAAGTGACACGACACAATGAGATTTATGGTTTCAAATAAAATTCAAGAACCATATATTCCATTTTTTCTATCTATGGTCCCTTTTTAACATAATCTAATTATTAAAGTATTTTTTAGTTTATTTACATTTTTTTATTTGAGTCATGTTCGTGTTAGGTGAAAAAATAATATTTTATGGCATGCCGTGTTTTAATTAGGTCGTGTTCGTATCTTATTTTTAAAAAAATATTTTGTGGCATGTCATATTATGTCGTGTCATTTTTATTTGTACGGTATTTGTGTTAGCTAAATAAAAATGAGATTTCATGTCGGACCGCATTTTTAGTTGATCGTTTTCGTATTCGATAAAAAAAGGATTTTGCGTCGTATTGTTTTTATTTGGGGGTGTTCATTTTAGGTGGAGAAAAAGAATTTATATCATGTGTCGTGTCTCTTTTTAATTAAGTTGTGTTCTTGTTTGTTTAAAAATAATAATTTCGGGGGTAAACAAGAGGTTTTTGCTTTTTTTTATTAGTTCATTTTTTAAAATTATATAATATTTTTTTTACCGTCCTTGCTTTTATTAACAGTTCATTTTTTAAAATTATGTGTATAATTTTTGGGATAAAGAAAAAGTTTATTTCTTTTTGTGAGTGAGAGGGAATGGAATGGATTAATCATAAGGGTATAAGAGTCTTTTTAACTTTTATTTGAAAACAAAGTGGAGTTTTAGAAGATTTCTTGGAGACATGGGTATTATGTTGGCCATTTTTTTGTGTTGGTTTTGTGTCTAAACCATATACATTGTGTTTGGCATGTAATGGCTCGGAGATTTTAGAATTAGATCAAAATTAGGAAGTTATTGAGTTAACAGATCACTTTAATATTTGAGAAGTATATCAGTGCCCTTAAGTTTATAGAAATTGGATTCCGCTACATGATTGCATGGTGCAGAGTCTACTTTTGAATAATTGATCTTGGATTTGATTGATACATTAGTGATCTCAATGCAAGAACGGATTGAGATTGACTAACAACCTTCTAATTTTGTCTCTTTTTTATTCAATTAGAGGACTGTAATTTTCAAAAAAAAATTAAAAGTAACCTCCATGCGTTCATCCCCCACCCCTCGAATCAGGCCATGAGGGAAGCCTAAGCCTCAATTTGGGAAATAAACACAAACGTATTACTAATGGATAATAAAATGGTTAATTACAAATTTAACATCGACGTTTGAAGTCATTTTGAAATTTAGACACAATATTTTAGAAGTTGCATTGTTTACATTACTATTATAATTAGCGTAATGTCAAATATCTGTTGAAAAGAATAAATAAATGGGTGACTGACAACCAATATGGTACCTTACATGATAGATTCTCCAATAAATAGGTGTCATGTAAAAAAATGATTAATTAAGGTGAAAACGCACAGGTTCTCATGTGGGTCAATAAATTAAATAAATCATGAACTAAATGTTTTCAATTTGATTAATTATTTATCTACGGTAATATTTTGCAAATTTAATAACAGGTTTAATTTGTTCCTAATCAAATTAATTAAGTCAATTTTACAATTTACCAATGAATCAATTATGTTCAAATTTCATACGAGGTGATAGCAATTAACAATGGCGAAAAATAAAAGCGATCACACAAATAGGGACACAGTCATTTAACGTGAAAACCTTTTTGACAAAATCACACGCACACACCCCAAATACAGGTCTACTAGTACAAAAAGTTTTAGGGAATTACAAAAGAACAAACACGATTTACAACCATCTATTTGACTGCAACTACAAATTGTTGTCACTCCGAACATTCAACCTTTGTAGTCAAGTTTTGTCAGTCTCTACGGAACTTTGACTTGACAACCACAATTCTCGAGCCTCGACGTCCACTGATCTATGAAACGAATGCGTCTGCGAGAATCTCCACCGCCACTTTGATTCCCGGTTCATCAGTCTAGAAAATGTGCCTTGGATTGCAACCCAAGTCAATTGGCTCACTGATCTCGAAGCTTAGCAAGCTTTGATAGCCACCAAAGTCAAAACTTCACAAATTTATATTATACTTTGTGGGAAATTATGTCTTGGACAACACCATTTAAAGATGTGATTTAATGCTCAAAAAGTCTTTTAAAATATGAAAAAGAAGAATAAAACGCCAATTAGTGAGTTTGTGAGCTTTTAAGGGTTTTTGGCTCACAAAAGTTCGCCACAAAACTTAAATAAAGGTCTTATAAAATTAATCATCTAATTGTATTTTTATTAAAAATTAGAGATAAGTTTTCATTAAAGTGAATTTTAAAAGCAAGAGATAAGGTAAACTCAACAACCGTAACTATGGACCAACAGTTGACTGCCAGTTGTCCAAGGTTGCAACAGCGGGCCAAGGAGCCGCAATCGCGGGCATCCTTGCCACGATCGCAGGTTGCCTTACCTCGCGCTGTACGGTCGTGGGTACTATGTGGGGTGCATTTGATGGTTTTGAGCTTTTTCTTTTTAGGCTTCAGAGAATCCCCTTTAGGTTATGAAATTATTAGGGACGTTTTTAACTGCCACTAAATGACTGTCATTAAAAATATTGGACATTAAAAACTTAAAAAAAATCCCTTTATAAAATTGAAAAAATATTTTAAAATTCTTTAAAAAAATCACTGACGTAAAATTGATTTTATATTTCAAAAAATAATTTTTCCCACATGTATTACCTGTTTGTGCAGATTGTACTTTACTATTATGGATATTGATGCCATGTTGATGTCGTTGGCGTAGATACCAGTTGTGTAGATGATCTTCAATAAAAAAAGACACAGACCTAAACTATATTTTGTCAATCTGAAAGTAAGACAATCAATGAGAACTATGATCTTATAAGAATTACATTTTACATTATAATGAAGAATCAATTATATTGATATAAAATTATTTAAACTCTCGCTAATCACCACCAAACACTTAACATAACCCTTTTTTTGGCCTCCACCACCCACAAAATCCTCTTCCCTCTGCACCCAACCACCACAATGGAAAATGCCGATGCCCCAAAATCTTTATCGCTACCCATCCTGTACCTCATTTCTTCCATCTCTTTTCGCCGTCACCATGACCATTACCTCTCCCTATCCTATTTATCACTCCTCACCATAGATTTCCCCAATCAAAGCCTCCTTATAGATTCATAAAGAGGTGATGTTGGATCCATTCACAAATTTTATAAGTAGATCCACTTAAAGGTTTTTTAAAGCTAATCAACTAGCGTAATGCCAAACATCTGTTAGAAGAATTAAATGAATGAATGACTGACAATCAATATGGTATCTTACATGATATATTATCGAATAAATAGGTGTCATGGAATAAAATAATAAATCAAGGAGTTACATTCTAAAATATAATGAATAATCAATTATATTGAGGCAAAATTAGTTATACTCTCGCTAACCACCACTAAGCACTCAATATACACCTTATTATGGTCTCTACCACCTTTTCCACCTTGCTTATAACTATCACCTCTCCCTAATTTATTTAGCACTCCTCACCATTATAGCCTCCTTATAGATTCACACCCAAACTAATACGATGAAAGTGAGCAGAGACGGTTTAAGGAACGTGGTGATCTTGGACATCCACAAATTTTGTAAGTAGATTCACTTAAAGGGCTTATTAATTTAATTCACCAAAATGGGACATGTATGTATAGGCATCCACGTTGTAGTTGTCCCATTTTAGTGGATTAGTAATTAATTATTTTTGAGTGGATCTACTTACAAAATTTGTGGGTGGACTTACAAAATTTGCGAGGCCCCTAGGCTTGTATGTTTTTTTTTTTACTTACCATTACTTTATCTAAAACATTTGTTTGAGATAATATTAATTCATGTCAATTGAATTTTTTTAATTATATTTTAAAAATATATATTTCAATGTTCTAATAAGCATTTCTTAATTCATAAGAAAAAAATATCTGCAAAGATATTATATATTCTTTAGATATGGAATCTGTGGTGACAATTATATTCAACACAAATTAATGAGAAAGCGCAATTCCCAAAGGGAATAGAGAATAAAAAATGCCAATCACACAACACAGTATGTACGTGGTTCAGCAAAAATGCCTACGTCCACGGTGGTGCTCTCAATATTATTTCTATATACTCCGGGGGGTGTTTTATCGAGAATACAATGCATGCCTTTTGCCCCAGGCTTAGGGTTTGTTATATACATGTTTGTTCTCGGGGAATGGGGGTGTTGGACTTCCCCACGTCCATCTTCTACTCCTAGAATATCTCCTTACGAGATTTTAGGAGTAGACTAAGTCATAACCGGATTCAGTTGAAATGCGAGGAGCCCGGACTTTGGGCCGTTTCTATTGGGCTACTTGCTTGGGCCCGTGATGACAAATCGAGGTACCCACAATTGCCCCTAAAGTTGTTGGGCCACAATTTGGGCTCAATAAATTTAAATGATTTGTCATAATGGCTCTCTTGTAAATTGTGTAACTCTTCCCAAGATTGGAGTTCTCTATTTGATTTTGGCGGCAGCCTGCTTCGGGTCTCGTGCGATATGATTAAAAATGTTTAAATGGTTACTTGGAGCAGTATTTCCATACCGTCGTTTCAATCTTCTTCATATTTTCACACCCTCTTCAAGCTTTAGCTGTTGCGCCTTCCTCTCCAGGTCTTCGTTTACTTTGCTTTCAATCTTCTTCGTCGTCTGGGCTTGTGATCTTGCGTCGTCCAAGCCAAACTTTCATCTCGTAAGTCCCCTTTGCTCTCTCTCTGTGTTTTTTCTGTTGAGTTTTCTTCGAATTTGTAATTAGGGTTTATGAATGGAGAAGATAGGCAATAGATCAGTATCTGAGTTTAGGAAGTTCTATAATATCCCAGACTGGGTAGAAATTGAGTGTGCCTTTGTCCCTAAGAATGTTAGAGAGATAGAGGACGCTCATTGGATTCATGTCCTGTTGCTGTCCCAGGGGGGCCTTACTTTCCCTCCAAGAAATTTGTTTTTGCATTTCTTTGGTTGCTTCAACATCGTCCCTGCACAGTGCTCACCAAACGTTTGGAAGATAGTTAATGGTGTCCATAGAATAAACCAACTCTACGGCACAAAACTCGGGCTTGCTAAAATATGCTTCTGCTACTCTTTCTCGCGAACAAGCTCTGGTCTTCTTTACCTCAAGGCCAGGAGTCTTGATAGGGTATTGGTTGTAAATCTACCTGATTCCCATAAGGATTACTGGAAAGAGGGGTTTCTTTCTAGAAATTGGCAATTTCCTCCCCATACTGAGGGGTCGAGGTCTGACAGGTTCACGGTCCCCTTTTATGGGGAGGAGTTTATAGGTAGGCTTAATTTTTGTTCTGCTCTTCGATTTTCTTATTAATGTATGATTTCTCTGATATTCTTCTTTCTTCTTTTCAGCGAGGACAAAGAATTTGGAACCTTCCCTTAGTGAGGTTCGAGCTGCCGAGTTGATCAAAACTTGGAACATCAGGGAACCTTTGGCTGACGGTAACCGCCCTCAGTCAGCTGCTTTTCTTCTGGAGTATAAGAATATTGGGTCTAGTTTCATCGCACGACCTGTAGATAGCATCCTTGAGTTGGACATCACTGAAGAAGCTGCTGCAGACTCCATTCAGTTGGACGAGGAAGAGAGCAGCTCTGAAGGTGATAATAGGGGAGGTGCTGAAGGTGGTCCCAGTGAGGCGAGCTCTAGCGGTGAAGGATCTTTTAGCTCGAAAGAGGTTTCATAGGCTCAGGAGTCTTCAAGTACATCCAGCAGTTCCAGCGAGGAAGATATGGTTCCCCCCAGGAGGAATCTGATCCGTGATGACGACGATGATGATGATGTGCTTCTTGCTCAGCAGTCGAAGAAGAAAAAGTCCGACGGTGCGGATGTTGCCACCGGTTCTCAGTCTGCTGCCCATGAGCAGGAGAAGAAGAGGAAGGAGGAGGAACTATTGAAAGAGAAAGAGAGAAAAATAGAGGAAGAGAGGAAAAAGGTGGAGGAAAGAATAAAGGTGGAGGACAGGAGGAGGGCTTAGAGGGAGAAAAAGGAGAGGGAAGAGGAAAGAAGGAGAGATGAGGTGAGAACGAAGGCCGAGCGTGCTCTGGTGCCCGTGTCCGCTTTGCCTGAGGGGGCCTCTGTTGACCTTTCTCCCCAATTGGCTCCTGCATTGCTCGAGAGAGCAATTTTGCCTACTGATCGTCAGAAGGCGATGGGGACTGACCAGTTAGCTCTGGAGGCGAGCCAGAGGCTAGCCTTGGTAAGTCTTCTTTTCTCTTCTACGTTTATAGTTTTAAGTTTGATGTTTCTCCATTATTGCAACATTTTGCTTAATGTTTTTCTTCTTTGCAGTTTGTGACTGATTTTGCCGTCCTCTATCGTACTGGCGATGAGATGGTAAGGGCAAAGGCCGATATGGAAAGGCGAAATGTTGAGATCCAGGAGAGGAATGCCGAGCTGAAGGCCAGCTTGAGGGCTGCCAACAAGGCTCAGAAGTCCTCCGATCTCGCCCTTATTGATGCCAATAGAGCGAAGGAGGCGACGATAAAGGAACTGAATGAGCTGAGGCAGTCCTACGACCTGGTCTGCACGAGCAAGCTGGCCGTGGTCGAGGAGAATAAGGTGCTGGCAGAGAAGTTGGAGAAGATGGAGTTCGAGGCAGCCACCATTAAGGAAAGTTCATACAATTCCGAGTGGGCTGTCGTATATGATGATGCTGATGCTCAGATAGGCTACATCAGTCCTTCGAACTTCAAGAAGGGTTGGAACAAGGTTCTTCTGGCTACTAGGGTGGATATTGACTCACCCTTATTTGACGAGCATGATCCAGGCCCAAAGCCTGTTGTAAATGATGTGCTTGCCCCAGCCGTTGAAGGTGTAGACCCTTCCTCCCAGACTGTTCCTGTTGGTGCTCCTCTTGCCCAGGGAACAACAGTTGTTCCATCTGAGGGAGCTGCCTCTGCCGCTGCCGATAAGGGAAAGTAACCAACAACCTTTGAACAAACTGAGGTTGCTAGCTAGCCTTCTCTTAGGATTTCCTCTATATCTTTTTCTTTATTTGTATTGCTCTTTTTTAATTACCAATGTACTTGGACCCCTTTATTTGAATGAAATGAAAGTACTTTCTTTTCTGCACACTGATTCTTCTTCTCTTTACTGCTTGTGTGGCCTGTAGTTGATTGATGTAGATGAGTATATACCTGCCACCTCTCAACTGGGAAAGATCCTTGGTCCTAACGCGAGCATCCAAGTTCGTCAAGCCTTCGTTAGGATTTGAAAGTCTCTCAGGTCGAGAAATAAGAGCTTTAAGGACCAATCTGAGCTCGTCGCCAAACTGAAGGATAAACTTCAGGATATGGAAGAAGTTGCCTCCTATGTCCAAGAAGAAGTAAATACTTTGAGGGCCAAACTTCTAGATGCCTCCGAAATCAACCAAGTCGAAGAAGTTCTTCAACAGGAAAATAAAACTCTGAGGAGGGAGGTGCCGCGACTCAGGGAGCATGCGCCGAGCGTCACACCTCAAGTTTTGCGAGGTTCCTGTTCATCGACTGTTCTTATAGATGGCAACACCATCGGCTGGTCCGCGATCTGGTACAGATGCAGGGGGTCCAGCTAGGGAGACGGACGAGCTTCGAGAAGATGTTCGTCGAGCATACTTGATTGTTGTTGGGCTTCAAAGAGACGTCACACGGCTGAGGCATCTATTCAAGAAAGGTCCTCGGCAAGTATGGGTTGATGGTTATGAACAAGGTTGGATAGATGCTCCGACGAGGCTGACAGAGTTTGAAGAACTATCTTTTATAAGGGGATAGTTGAGCGCCCTCAGGGAGATGCAAGTCCCAAGGAACTTAGTAATCTGGTACCGTCACGATATCTCTCCTTCAACTTTGAGGCCTAATCCTTTTAGGAGGGACGACCAGTGGATCCCTATCGATGCTATCCCCGGGCAGCTATTAGGGCCAGATGCGAATGAGGTCAAGGAGGAATTGGATCCTCATCTGAACGATGGCGGAAGAGCACAAGTGGCTGATTACCTTGTTCAGAGGCCTCAGCCTCATTAATATTTTACCGGATGTAACTCATTGTACATGTAATGAAGTAATGTAATATTTATGTTCTGGGCGATTTTGCCTACTAAACATGCGTTGTATATCTTTTACTTCATTTATTTCCTACTTGATTATCTTAGGCCCTTTTTAGCCGACTAGATTTGTAGGGTTGTTTCTTTGAGTGAGTATCCTCCCAGTCCAGTATACTTTTTGGGATACCATTTTGTCTCTCTTTACCTTTTAGGTCGTGTCGTCACACTACCTTAGGCCCAAGTGTGGCAATGACGAGGACACACCTGGTGTTGGATGTTCTATCCAATCAGGTTTTCTGAACCAAACATAGTTTGGTGACCAATTCATTTTTGGTTTAATTGCCTAAGGGTCCCCTGTAGGGCTTCATATATTGCCGGGACAATGCTAGGAGGTTGTTCGCGTTTCATAACGAAAACTTAAGGAGGGTGACACCCTGCTTTCATTCTTCGAGTAAGGTGCCTATTGCTTGGAAAAGATGTGCAAGTTATAAAGTTTCTAATAAAGAATTAACACTTCATAAGATGCCATTGCCAAATAATCTTTTATTAATCGTTACTAAGGCTAGTTCTCTGCATTCGTCAGCTAGGTCAAGTTCAACGAGTAATGCTGTATCATTTTGGCCTTGGTCGACAAGGGTGGTTCTCATGGTTGGTAGGCCAGCTTCTAAGGGGATGATTGCTTCCATTCCATACGTTAGTGAGAATGGGGTTTCCCCAGTTGCTCACCGTGGGGTAGTGCGATTGGCCCACAAAATATGTGGCAGCTCACTCACCCATGCGCCTTTGGCTCGCTCTAGTCGTTTCTTCACCCATCGATCACTGTTTTGTTGAAAGCTTCGGTTTGACCATTGCTCTGGGGGTAGGCCACCGAGCTGAAATAGTGCCTGATACCGTGTTCTTTGCAGAAGTTCTGGAAAGGGCCACTCTCAAACTGTGTTCCGTTATCAGTGATGATGGTTCTGGGGATTCCAAAACGGGTAATTATATTCTTCCATATGAACCTCATCATATCTGCATCGCGGATATTTGCTAGTGGCTCTACCTCGATCCATTTGGTGAAGTAATCTGTTGCGAAAAACAGATCCTTGCGGTTACCGACGGTGGTAGGAAGAGGGCCTACGATGTCCATCCCCCACTAGGCGAAAGGCCATGGACTTGTAAGCGATCTTAGGTCGCTGGAAGGTTGGTGGACCATAGGAGCATGTAGTTGACATTTCTCTCATTTTCGAGCATACACTGCTGAATCTCTTTGCATATACGGCCACCAGTAGCCTTCCTTCATTCCTCACAAAGATAGTGACCTCCCTCTAATATGGCTTCCACAGATTCCTTCGTGAAGCTCGTGTAGAACTTACTCGACGTCCTTCGGGTGAACACATTGAAGGTAAGGTCCGATGAATGATCTCTTGTATAGTTTTCCCTCAGGAGATAAGTGAAAGCGAGCAACTTTGACTCTTATCTGATGAGTGGCCTTTTTATCGTTTGGAAGTGCACCATCTTTCAAATAGTCTCTCAAAGGGTCCATCCAACTGGGTGCTGACTCAATCTGGAGCATATGTTCCGTGTTTGGAAGCTCGTCGCCTTGGTTGATGCTCGGATGGGTGAGGAAGTCGATGGGGATCGTCCTCTTTAAGTTAGAATCGATTGCTAAACTTAGGGCTGCCAAGGTGTCGGCATGGCTGTTCTGTCCTCTGAGAAACTATTGGACACTAACTTCCTCAAAGCTGGACATTAGCTTCTTTGCCAAGGCGAGGTAGGCTGCCATTCTTTCATTTCTTGCATTGAAGTCCCTACTTATCTGATTAGAGACTAGTTGCGAGTCACCGAACACCTGTAACTGTTTTGCCCTCAGTGCTTGTTCCTTCTTTAGGCCGGCTATCAGAGCTTCATATTCTGTATCGTTGTTAGAGGCTTCAAATACCAGCCCGATCCCTTGCTCGAGGATTGTGTCTTCTGGAGTAACGAGCACAATGCCTACTCCTGCTCCCTTTGAGTTACAGGCTCTATCAATAAACAGTTGCCAGACTCCTATTGATGGGTGATCTTCCCCTTTATTTATGGGCTGAGGCTGGTCGTAAGGTTGCTCGCCTGTGAACTCCGAGATGAAATCAATGAGGACCTTCCCCTTGATTGCATTCCTGGGTTGAAATTGGATGTCAAATCATCCGAGCTCGATTGACCACTTGGAGAGTCTGCCAGACAGATCCGTTTTCCGCAGGACTGCTTTAAGAGGGTGTGAGTTAAGGACGATGATAGTGTGAGCTTCGAAGTAGTGCTTCAGTTTCCTCGAGGCGACCACCAGTGCAAAGGCGAGCTTCTCCAGGGGTATGTACCGCTGTTTGGCTTCTACCAAGGTCTTGCTCACATAGTAGACTAGGTGCTGGATTCCTGACTTTTAGCATATCAGTGCATAACTGACGGTGTGGCTGGAGATCGTGAGGTATAAGTATAGGGAATCATTTTCTTGAGGTATGACCAGCAAAGGTGGTGTACTGAGATGAGCTTTGAGTTCCTCCAATGCTTTCGAGCAATCTTAATTCCACTCAACTGTCTTATTTCCTTTCAAGAGCTGCAAGAATTAGAGGACCTTGAGATGAAACGGTTCAAAGCGGCGAGCATACCCGTGAGCTTTTGTACGTCTCTTATTGTGTGAGGAGGCTGTACCTTGTTGATTGCATCGATCTGGTCCGGGTTGGCTTCAATGCCTCTCTCTCTAACTAAGTACCCGAGAAATTTTCCTGACTGGACACCGAAAGAACACTTGCTCGCGTTGAGCTTCATTCGGTATTTTCTAAGGATTTCAAAGGTCCTTGACAGGTCTGAGAGATGGCCTTCTTTGCGCTTTCTCTTGATGAGCATATCACCAATGTAGACTTCCATGGTATTTCCCAGTTGGTCCTTGAACATCTTAGTGACCAACCGTTAATAAGTTGCTCATGCATTCTTGAGCTCGAAGGGCATAACTTTATAACAGTATAAACCGATGGTGGTGATGAACGCTGTCTTGTCTTGGTCTGGCCCATACAGAGGAATCTAGTGATACCTGGAGTATGCGTCCAGGAAGCTCATCCTCTCATGAGCTGCTGTGGCATCCACCAATTGGTCGATCTTAGGGAGGGGAAAACTATCCTTAGAGCATGACCTGTTAAGGTCAGTGAAGTCTATACAAACTCTCCACTTCCCATTGTTCTTCGAAACTACTACTGGGTTGGAAATCCATTTAGGGAATTGAACTTCCCGTATGGATCCTGCATCCAACAGCTTCTCTACTTCTTTTTCTACAGCTTTGGCTTTCTCGGGCGCAGTTCGCCGTGCCTTCTGCGCAATAGGCCTGAAAGTGGGGTCGATGTGCAACCGATGACAAACCACACTGGGGTCAATTCCAGGCAGCTCATATGGTTCACACGCAAAAATGTCTAGATTACTTCTCAACAATACTGTCAACTCCTTCTTTTCTTGATTTGTGAGTGGAGCTCCAATCAATACCATCCTGTCTTTCTTGCTCCCACAAGATGTGATCTCTTCCAGGTTTTCAACGACCCTCTCAGAGGGGAGGAGCCTGGTCTCCTCCACTCTGGGTATTCCATATCTTAACTGCTATTTTGAAGGCATCAAACCTTCTTGCTCCTCGACCTTCTCTTTGTCCTTCTCGACCTTCTTCTCTGGTTTCGGGTGGATGGCTGCTATGAAACACCTTCTTGCCATTGCCTGATCTCCGTGAATCTTCATTACTCCTCGTTCAGTCACGTACTTGAGTTTCTGATGATAGGTCGAAGGGATTGCCTTCATTGCATGTAGCCACCCCCTACCAAGGATAGCTTGATATGGCGAGTCGATGTTGACCACTAGAAACTCGATCATCTTGGAGACACTTCCTGCCCTTACCGGCAGCACGATCTTTCCAAATGGAATAGTCACTTTTCCAGCGAAGCCAACTAGAGGGACAATGGCTTCCTTCAAGTCGGCAACGCTTAACTTCAATTTTCTGAATAGGTCGAGATATATTACCTCGAATGAGCTTCCCTGGTCGACGAGCAACTTGTCGACGTCATAGTTGGCTATCCTGAGCGTAATGATCAAGGCATTATGATGTGGGGTTCTTACCCCCACCAGATCTTTATTTGTGAACACGATATATTTGCTATAGTCGACGTCATCTGCTCGCCGACGCTTTCCTGATTATTTCTTCGCTGGATCGATCTGAAAAGCTTGCATTACTACAGTAAGCTTTTTCACTTCCATCCGAGATGAATTACCTTGAATCTGCTTCATATCAGATGCCCCATGAATAACTGCAAATTCATGGCCAGCGTCATCTTCGAGTACGTTGTCGGGTCTTGTTGCTCCATTGGTAGCGAATTTCTCTGCCTTCTTCTCCGCAAACTCGTTCAGGTGCCCAACCTGGGCTAGTTCTTCGATGTGAGACTTAAGAGCCTTGCAATGCTCAGTTTTACGTCCTCCCTCTTTGTGAAAAGTGCATCTCAGAGCGTTGTTTCTCTTTGAGGGATCTCCTCCCATCTTTTTGGGCCACTTAACAAATGGCTAGTCTTTGATCTTCGCCAGGATCTTGTAGATTAGTTCTTTGAAGACAATGTTTACTGCTTGAAATGCTTTCAAAACACCGTTCTTGCCTCCATTCTTGGAGCTACCCTTGCCCCCATTCTTTCCTCCTTTCTTCTAGTTTTCGGCCTTATCGTTGCCCTTGGCAGTGAGCTTAGCCCGACCATTATCCCTTACACTGAGGCGGGTCACATCTTCCACCTTGGCGTACTTCTCGATGCGAGCTATCAGGTCATCGATTGTTGTGGCCTCCTTCTTCGTCAGGGACTGGTACAGAAGTCAAGAGCTGGGTAGGCCGATCTTGAAAGAGGCCACTGCTACCTGTTCTGAACAGTCCTCGACCTCATTGAACAACTCCCAGTACCTCTTTGCGTAGTCCCGGAGGCTCTCTTGATGCGTCTTCTTCATTGTTAGCAAAGCATCCATCCTCTTTGGATGGGAGCTGCTAGTAATGAAGCGAGCTGTGAAGAGCTCGACCAGGGACTCAAATCTCCTGATGGACCTATAAGGGATCCTCTTGAACCATTTTTGGGCCACATCATGTAGGCTCGAAGGAAAAATTAGGCACATTAGTGCATCCCTGTGGTTCCAGAGGGTCATGGACTGCTTATACTGCCTAACGTGATCGATAAGGCCAGTCTTTCCTTCATAGATCTTGAATCTCGAAATAGAAAATTTCTTGGGGGCTTTTTCTTTTTCTTCTTCTTCTTCTTCTTCTTCTTCTTCTTCTTCTTCTTCTTCTTCTTCTTCTTCTTCTTCTTCTTCTTCTATCTCCCTTGAAAAAGGGGATTTCATCTGGGTCTTGAGAGCTCGTCGAGCAAGCTCCCTTGTTGATCTAGTACCTCGATGAGCTGGGTGTTAGTCCATCTCTCTTCAGACCAAATTTTGTATATCCTCATCACCTTGAGTTGGGCTCCTGTAACGGTGATCTAGTCGCTGTTGTTCGAGCAAGTCGTCATCCGACTCGTGCTCCTCAAATCTTTGGGGTCTGCGTCCAGGGCTCCTTCCTCGACTGCGAGACTTGCTCTCCTGAGGACTAAGAGTGCGGTATGTACATCGCCTGGTCGGCACAGCCGGACCGGTCCGGATCCATTTGGTCCGGATCGGTTATTTTTTTCTTACCGGATCGGTCCTGTTCCATCCGGATCGGTTTGGTTTCTGGTCCATTTCTCTTCAGTATCACGCAACTTCAAAACATCGTAACTTCTTCACCGTAGCTTGGATTGAGGTGCCGTTTTTTCCAGTGTTCTTGTAATTTAGAGCTCTTCAACTTTCTAGTTGGCCCCACCTCCGGACTAAGGCTGGAAAATTATGAAAACGCCCTTCTACTCTCCATTTCTAGGTTTCTTTCACTGTTTTGAGTTCTCCTTTGAACTAACTTGCGTGAAATACCTGTAAAACACATGAGAAATACACAAAACACGAAATACTTGCCAAAAGGGGTTAGTAGCATAAATACGAGACAAATCCAAGATATTTACACTACACGGGATCATAAAAATACCGAAATTAAGGGGATAAATGTGAAGAATATGTGCCTAATCACATATTCTTTATTGCACAATTTTTAATTTTGTAAAATTTTTAAGCATTTTGATATTTATTTGAGTCAATAAAGAATTTTGTGGGTGTATTCACTGCAAACCCTCACGAGACAAAACTCGTCCTACTAGGGTAACCTAGGGGTTTAAAGGCTTATTGCATATGCTCAATGCAATTGCTTGCCTGCGAAAGTGGAATTTTATTTTAATAAAGTAATTTTCAAGAGTTGAACTTTAAACTAATTTCTTTTACATTGCTCGGGACGCGCAAAGTTCTAAGTTAGGGGGTGTGATTAGGCACACATTCTTCATATTTATCCCCTTAATTTCGGTATTTTTATGATCCCGTGCAGTGTAAATAGCTTGGATTTGTCTCGTATTTATGCTACTAACCTTTTTTGGCAAGTATTTCTTATTTTGTGTATTTCTCATGTGTTTTACAGGTATTTCATGCAAGTTAGTGCGAAGGAGAACTCAAAACAGTGAAAGAAACCAAGAAATGGAGAGTTGAAGGGCATTTTCGTAAATTTTCAGCCTTAATTCGGAGTTGGGGCCAACTAGAAAGTTGAAGATCTCTAAATTACAAGAACACTGGAAAAAACGGCACCTCAATCCGAGCTACGGTGAAGAAGTTACGATGTTTTGAAGTTGCATGATAATGGACTGGTCCGGTCATGCGAAATCCAGGCAATTAATTATGCATTTAATGCAGTGCAACTCTTGGAAAACTTGTGCCACAAGCGAAATTTGATGCCAAATTCGTGCAACTTGGTGCTATAAAAGACCAAGCCCTACCTCATTTTCAAGAGGAGTTGAATTCTAGAGAGAGGGAGTCGAATTCTAGAGAGTAGAATAGAATTTTAGAGAGAGAAAGTCAGATTTTAGAGGGTTTTTTTAGTTTTCTTTGGTAGAAATTTTCATAAACCCTAGTTTTTGAAGTTTGTATACTATTCAAGATTCAAAGTTCTATTCAAGATTCATCATTCATCCATTGCAAGTAATTTTAATTTATTGTTTTTACTGCTTTCCTAGTTAGTTTAATTAATTGTTGATTTTTAGTTTTCCATTCCCAATTCAAGTCATGTTCTCAATTTTCTAGAGTTAGTTATGAATTCCTACACTTTAATTTGTAAGTTTTATTTTGATTTCATCATGTTAAACTAAGTTTTTAAGGGTTGGGATGCATGAACCCATCCCAATGTAAATTACTTATGAAGAAAATAGAATTTAAATTTAAAATTTGAAAGAGTCGTGCGAGACAATTTTACAACCATTGTAGATCTTTTAATCTCTCTTGCCCTAGGTACTTGGGATGTTTAAGAATATGATGTGCGTAAAATTATTTATCACCGCTTTATATTTACCTTTGATTTCATATGATGTGGGCTAGTTCCCTCATATATGTAATGCTTAGGATCTATAAAGGCTGGATTCATTCAAATTTATAATTTACAATTCTAGGTTTCTATACGGTAAACTAATAGGTTTAGGGGGATTGTATTCCAACCTACTTTCTCATTCATCTTAATTAATTTAATTTCTTTATTTACCTATTTTTTTTCCCTTTTCAACCATCATCATCTTTTTCATTTTTTCTTTAGAAGTAATAAATCAATTAAATTCTATCAACCATTCCCTGTGGATTCGATACCCAGACTCGCCACTATACTCCTTAAGAAGTGTAGTTACAAGTTTAGTTTTTTTTGTATTGAGGTTGGAAGCCGATAACAACGACTAGCGTATTACACAGACGCTCGGTTTTTCCACTCGATCAAAATGGCGCCGTTGCCGGGGATTAAGAGATGATGTTTCCCATTTCCAAATAACTGTACTCCGATGATGAGATCTTTTCACCATATATTTCCTTCTTTTCAATTTTGTATGCACGAATTTGTGTCCATTATATTTACTCTTTATATCATGCATACCGAGAGAAAATAACCGCAATCCGAGTGATTCATTTGTGAGTGCATCCGTAAGAATTTGAATCAAAACGAATTTTCGGAAAGTAACGTAATGCTCAATCGGTGGAAATTTGAGGTTTAATTTTTGGCTTTGCACACACACACTATGGTTTGAGATATTTGAATATGAATTTATGGTGATTATTTTTCGAAAAGTTTAAATTGTACAATTTTTAAGTATTTTGATATTTATTTGAGTCTATAAAGAATTTTGTGCAATAAAAAGGGGAAAGAAAAAAAAAGGGCATGAAAAAATATAGTGAAAAACTTGGAAATCTAGCTACTCTTTTTCTTGCCCCTTTTTAGTCCCCGGCAACGGCGCCAAAAACTTGACGCGACTAAGATTTTGTCTCAAAAGTGCGTTTTTCTCTAGGCTCAAGTGCAAGCCTGTCGCTCAAGTAATAACCCGGTAAGTCGGGATCGTATCCACAGGGATCGAGATTGCCAAATAGTAATAAGAAAAATTATTAAATCTTGAAATGATTTCTTAAAAGAAACAAAAAGATGATTAATGATTGGGAAAATTTCTAGTGAAATAAAAATTTACTTAAGAAAAAACAAACTGAAAATTGCAAAAAAATTTAGATCTGACAAATGGGAGAAAATAGGGTAGGGTACAATCCCTCCATCCTTAACAAATTACCGTATAGAATACTAGAATTGTAAATTAAAATTATTGACTAGATCCGGTCTTTATAAATTCTAAGCATTACATATATGAGGGATTTAGCCCGCATCATATGAAATCAAAGATAGATATAGAGCGGTGAATGATAAATCATACTCGCAAAGCGTTCTTAAACATCTCAAGTACCTAGGGCAAGAGAGATTAAAATATTGACAATTTAACCTCTATTTTCTACATAAAAAATTTGCCTTTGATTGAGTTCATGTACCCCAACCCTTAGAAATCTAGCTACTCATGATTTGGTTCAAGAATAAAAACAAATTCACACATAAAATTATGAAACTACAAGACATTGTAAAAGATTTGCAAATAATAAAGTAAAAAAGAATAGAATGATATTACTTGAATTCAGCAACAAAAACGGAATTGGGATTCAGAATTTCTTACAAACTAGGATTCATGCAAACATTTGAGGAAATTGGAAACTTAACCCTAGAAATTTGACCTAAAATTAAACCTAGAACTCTCTCTCCACCTAACTGCACTCAACCCCCCTCAAATGAGGTAGGGCATGGCTTTTAAAGCACATAGTATCGAAATTGACAGCCAATAGTTCTTGTGGCACAAGTTTCATCAGTTGCACACGCCAAAAATCTGCATAATTAATGCCAGAATTTCAGCACAGCCGGACCGGTCCGGATCCATTTGGTCCGGATCGGTTTGGTACCGGATCGGTTCTTTTTTTATTACCGGACCGGTCCGGTCCCTACCGGATGGGCCCTGTTCCATCCGGATCGGTTTGGTTTCTGGTCCATTTCTCTTCAGTATCGCGCAACTTCAAAACATCGTAACTTCTTCACCGTAGCTCGGATTGAGGTGCCGTTTTTTCCAGTGTTCTTGTAATTTAGAGCTCTTCAACTTTCTAGTTGGCCCCACCTCCGGACTAAGGCTGGAAAATTATGAAAATGCCCTTCAACTCTCCATTTCTAGGTTTCTTTCACTCTTTTGAGTTCTCCTTTGCACTAATTTGCGTGAAATACCTGTAAAACACATGAGAAATACACAAAACACGAAATATATTTTCCAAAAGGGGTTAGTAGCATAAATACGAGATAAATCCAAGATATTTACACTACACGGGATCATAAAAATACCGAAATTAAGGGGACAAATGTGAAGAATATGTGCCTAATCACACCCCCTAACTTAGAACTTTGCGCGTCCTGAGCAATGTAAAAGAATCCTAACAAGGCTCAACTCTTGAAAATTCCTTTATTGGGATAGAATACCTTTTTTCGCGGGCAAGGGATTGCATTTTGCGTATGCAATAAGCCTTTAAACCCCTAGGTTACCCTAGTAGGACGAGTTTTGTCTCGTGAGGGTTTGCAGTGAATTTACCCACAAAATTCTTTATTGACTCAAATAAATATCAAAATACTTAAAGCTTGTACAATTTAAACTTTGCGAAAAATAATCACCATAAATTCATATTTAAATGTCTCAAACCATAGTGTGTGTGTGTGCAAAGCCAAAAATTAAACCTCAAATTTCCACCGATTGAGCATTATGTTACTTTCCGAAAATTCGTTTTGATTCAAATTTTTACGGATTGCACTCACAAACGAATCACTCGGATTGTGGTTGTTTTCTCTCGGTATGCATGATATAAAGAGTAAATATAATGGATACAAATTCATGCATACAAAATTTAAAAGAAGGAAATATATGGTGAAAAGATCTCATCACCGGAATACAGTTATTAGGAAATGGGAAACATCACCTCTATTTGACACCATTTAATCTCCCATTTTATCTTTTCATGTCTTAGCTCTCCACGCGGTAATCAATTTCGCAATTTGGACTCGGTTAGGACTTTTCTTGGGGTTAAAAAGTGTAAAGGGTAAAATTGGGAATAGATGGAATGTTCAGAATTAGAAAATGTCCTTATGACATCCATTAGTGCTTTTTCGGGCATTTGCTCATTTTTCTCTTTCTTTTTCAATTTTCATTTTTTTTTCTTTTCTTGCTATTTTTGTTGAGCATATCAATTTTTTTTCTTGCCCCTTTTTATTGCACAATTTGGACTTGATGAATTTTCTCAATTTTCACAATTTCGGGCTATTTGGGTTTTTCGGGTTGTCAAACGAAAGGGAAATATTTTATTAGGCTCAAAGTGGGTTGCAAAGGGATAATTTTTCACATCTTTTTATGGCCAATATTTTTGGATAACAAACGAGGGCCTACTTCATTGTCCAAATTGTTAATCACATTACCATATGCATCTCGAGATTAATTAAGTTTAGATATATATTTAGCACGAATTTCGAGACAACATTTCACACATTTTCCATAACCGATCAAAACAAAGGATTGAGATCATCAACGACTTATTAAAACGCAGAAAGGAACTTTGAGTTAATCATAAACTCGGATTGATTTAAAAACTCATAAAAAATTGAAAGGCTCAAAATCTCACCGGGTTTGATCAATCTCCACACTTATTCGTTAAGTCGTCAATTTTCTTTCAATTTCCATCTTCGGTTAATTTTGGCTTAGTGCATTATGATTGTTAACAATTTGAGACTTTCAATAGAATAAAGTTGATATTTTTGAAAATTTTAAATTCCAATTTTTATTTATTTTGAAGAAAAATGTTTTTGACTTTTTCTAAATTTTTCATTTTTTTTTATTTTAGTCCCCGGCAAATTGCAAATAAATTTAGATCTGACAAATGGGAGAAAATAGGGTAGGGTACAATCCCTCCATCCTTAACAAATTACCGTATAGAATACTAGAATTGTAAATTAAAATTATTGACTAGATCCGGTCTTTATAAATTCGAAGCATTACATATATGAGGGATCTAGCCCGCATCATATGAAATCAAAGATAGATATAAAGCGATGAATGATAAATCATACTCGCAAAGCGTTCTTAAACATCTCAAGTACCTAGGGCAAGAGAGATTAAAAGATTGACAATGTTTGTATGAGTTTCTTTCACGATTCAATCAATATTTTAATTTAACCTCTATTTTCTACATAAATAATTTGCCTTGGATTGAGTTCATGTACCCTAACCCTTGGAAATCTAGCTACTCATGATTTGGTTCAAGAAAAAAAACAAATTCACACATAAATTATGAAACTACAAGACATTGTAAAAGATTTGCAAATAATAAAGTAAAAGAGAATAGAATGATATTACTTGAATTCAACAACAAAAACGGAATTGGGATTCAGAATTTCTTACAAACTAGGATTCATGCAAACGTTTGAGGAAATTGGAAACTTAACCCTAGAAATTTGACCTAAAATTAAACCTAGAACTCTCTCTCCACCTAACTGCACTCAACCCCCCACAAATGAGGCAGGGCATGGCTTTTATAGCACATAGTATCGAAATTCACAGCCAATAGTGCTTGTGGCACAAGTTTCATCAGTTGCACACGCCAAAAATCTGCATAATTAATGCCAGAATTTCAGCACAGCCGGACCGGTCCGGATCCATTTGGTCCGGATCGGTTTGGTACCGGATCAGTTCTTTTTTTATTACCGGATGGGTCCTGTTCCATCCGGATCGGTTTGGTTTCTGGTCCATTTCTCTTCAGTATCGCGCAACTTCAAAACATCGTAACTTCTTCACCGTAGCTCGGATTGAGGTGCCGTTTTTTCCAGTGTTCTTGTAATTTAGATCTCTTCAACTTTCTAGTTGGCCCCACCTCCGGACTAAGGCTGGAAAATTATGAAAATGCCCTTCAACTCTCCATTTCTAGGTTTCTTTCACTCTTTTGAGTTCTCCTTTGCACTAACTTGCGTGAAATACCTGTAAAACACATGAGAAATACACAAAACACGAAATACTTGCCAAAAGCGGTTAGTAGCATAAATACGAGACAAATCCAAGATATTTACACTACACGGGATCATAAAAATACCGAAATTAAGGGGATAAATGTGAAGAATATGTGCCTAATCACACCCCCTAACTTAGAACTTTGCGCGTCCCGAGCAATGTAAAAGAATCCTATCAAGGCTCAACTCTTGAAAATTCCTTTATTGGGATAGAATACCTTTTTCGCGGGCAAGCGATTGCATTTTGCGTATGCAATAAGCCTTTAAACCCCTAGGTTACCCTAGTAGGACGAGTTTTGTCTCGTGAGGGTTTGCAGTGAATTTACCCACAAAATTCTTTATTGACTCAAATAAATATCAAAATACTTAAAACTTGTACAATTTAAACTTTTCGAAAAGTAATCACCATAAATTCATATTTAAATGTCTCAAACCATAGTGTGTGTGTGCAAAGCCAAAAATTAAACCTCAAATTTCCACCGATTGAGCATTACGTTACTTTCCGAAAATTCGTTTTGATTCAAATTCTTACGGATTGCACTCACAAACGAATCACTCGGATTGTGGTTGTTTTCTCTCGGTATGCATGATATAAAGAGTAAATATAATGGACACAAATTCATGCATACAAAATTGAAAAGAAGGAAATATATGGTGAAAAGATCTCATCATCGGAATACAGTTATTAGGAAATGGGAAACATCACCTCTATTTCACACCATTTAATCTCTCGTTTTATCTTTTCATGTCTTAGCTCTCCACGCGGTAATCAATTTCGCAATTTGGACTCGGTTAGGACTTTTCTTGGGGTTAAAAAGTGTAAAGGGTAAAATTGGAAAGAGAGATTTTGATAGAAAGAGAGATTTTGATTCTTCAGACTAAGATGATGTATATAAGTATGTCAATGTATACATAAATATGCATTTCAATTTCCGTTGTCTATAACCATGACCATTTCCATACCTGTTTCACTTTACATAGCCCATGCTCCATGTTCAATAACCTAACTTAATTTAGGGAGTAGGTTTTGGTTTTGATATTTGGACGAGGATATGATGCTACTGTATTAGGTTAACTTTGCAACTTTTGAAACATTAGATACAAATTTATGAATGTTCGCAAACATCAGGATAAAATTTGCAATTAACAAATGATGAACTAAGTTTTTTTCCCCACTAATTTCAAAAGTTTAACATTAGTACCTCACACTATTTAACATCAAGTTGCCCAAATATGTATGTTATGGGTCAAAATTACTTAACCAAGTGGACTAATAATATGGCGACACCTATTAAAATCATCATAGGACTTATCACACTTGGTCGGCATAGTTACTAATTGGTCGACCTCCTTGCCGATCACCTCCAGGAAGTTGGATCATCATCCATATGAAAGGCCACCCATGGGATACTCAACAGACGACATGCACATGCACGTGAAAGGGCACCCAGTTAGCTATAATTATGTGCAAGTGTAAATGCCTGAATCTAAAAAAGCATTCCACCTCTTGATTTTCTGCTTACTATAAATACTCCATCTCCCCAGCTCAAGGGGTCATACTTTTGATGATCCTTACACCTCGTAATTGTATTTCTAAGCTTGGAATATAACCATATCTATTTCACCGTGTGGATATAATCTCATTCTCAGAGCTAAATCACGTAAAAATTCTTTCATCATTCTCCCTATTTCATTTATATATGATTATAATTTTGGTAATTGGATACCCAAATGTAGACATCAACAGATTGCCACCGTCTTTGGGAACGATAGGTCATCATTTATTCTCTACCAATTTCATTCATTAATATTCCTTGATTCCTTTATGAAGGATGACTGAAATTCTAGAAAATAGTCTCGCTAGGGGAAATGATTTCACCCCTTCTGCTCCGCCTAGTACATGAGATCTACAAGGAATCCTAATCAACCTGGCCAAAGGGCAAGGGGCGAAGCAAGAAAAGGTTATGCAATAAACAGTGAGACAACCGGATCAATCACTATAAGCTAAATCTACCGTTGCTCCATCCCACAGGAAAGAAATGCCACCTCCTCCTCCTAAAAGAGAAAGAAGTGGATATTACAGATCTGTGGGTGATAGGTCTTATCATCCAGGGAAAACTTCTTTAATCAGATTCACTGCCTACTATGATGGTCGATCTTTCACTCCAGAATGATCGAGCGCCTTGAAAAGGTTGATCAAGGATTCTTCCTTTGATCATTTTAGTCCCCGAGCAAATGGGGGCAATCATAGGATCCAACTAGATCCCGTGATCATCGTGCCAATTATCGTGAAAGATCAGTTAGGTCCAAAGTTTGGATTCGAGGATCCGTGCGGGTCGAGAAAATTTCTTAAGAAAAGAGCTCAGAACGAATGTACGGTAGAGCTTCCCCAGCTGCCTTGGCCAAATCGAAGTCAGTGGAACTTTATTTGAAGATATCAATACAACGACTAAAATATCACTTGGGGAGATAGCCAAGACTAAAAATCCCCTACAAATGAGCTTTGTAAAGGGGTCTCTCGTTATTCCAGCCATTGTGCATTTTCCTACATATTCTAAATTCAAACCACTAGTAGTTACTCCTAAATATGATGGTAAGACAGACCCTATCCTCCATGTTCAACAATATCAGGTCACCGCGGATATCTATTATGTCCCTGATGAGATGAGCTACCGAGCGTTCTCAAGTACTATAACGAAATTTGCCCAAATTTGGTACAACAATTTACCCCAAGGACAAATTTTTGATTTCCAACAGTTTGGCGAACTATTCATTAACAATTTCTATTTCAGAGCTAAGCCTATCAGAAGAGTAGCCCATTTATTAAACGTTCGCCAGCGATAAGGAGAAGCTATTCATGAATACATTATCCGCTTCAACAGTGAGAAGATGGAAGTGATAGACTATGAAGAAAAGACTGCCATCGCTGCTTTGATGAGTGGAATGCTTCCCGATAAACTGTATTATGCATTGGCGAAGGAGCCTCCTAAAACTATGACAGAGTTCATGGTAAAGGCTAGTAAAATTATGAGCTCTGAGGAAGCTATGGATGCCAAGAAAGTTACAGGAGCCAAAATTAACAATCAAAAGAGTTCTGAGAAGAAGGAGCAAAAAGATAAGAAAGTTGAGAAGCCCAAGAAGTATGAGGAATACACTCCTCTCACCATTGGCGCGTACCACATCCTGGAAGAAATTAGGGGTAGTAGAAACTTAAAATGGCCTGAAATGTTTAAATTACCCCCTAATCGGAGGGATAAGTCTAACTACTATGAGTTTCATAAAGATCACGGGCATACCAACGATAATTGCATCACCCTAAAAAATAAAATTGAATCTCTTATTCGACACGATAAGGTGACTAAGTTTATGGATCGGGCAGAAGATCAAAACTCCAGAAGAAGATCAGAATCCCGGTGCAAAGGCAAAGTGGACAAAAAAAGAGGTCAGGATGATGATTCAGAAGAAGATCCAGATTTGTCGAAGAAACCCCGGGAGCCAGAGATTGATATAAAGATGATATACTTTGATTTCCATTTTATTTCAGGAGGAGACGCCGACGGTGGAGACAAAACAGCTGAGAGAAAAGCCTATTTGAATAAGGCTAATGCTTGTTCTTACATTCGGTAGTTTAACTTATCAGATGAGGTAGATGGCCGACCCGAAAAGGTGAATAAAGACAACTTAGTCATTAGCTTTTCCAAGAACGGCCTATGAGGAGTACTCTACCCGCATGACGACCCTCTAGTTGTCACCTATAGAGTACATGAAGCAAGGATTGCCAGGATTCTGGTAGACAGCAACATCTCGGTCGATGTTATGTTTTACAATTATTTCCATAGTTTGGATTGGGAGACAATAAGTTATAACCTTATCATAATCCTCTGATAGGGTCTCGGGGGAAAAAGGTTTATCCTTTGGGAAATGTCAAGTTAAATGTTTTGATCAACACTTGGCCAACTAGCAAAATTGAGAAGATCTATTTCTTCGTCATTGAGAAGAACATACAATCAACCTATAACATGATCCTCGACAGAGTCGTCCTAAAGAAATTTGAAGCAGTATTATCCATAATTCACCAATGTCTAAAATTAGCCACTCACTATGGTGTTGGTGTAGTAAAGGGGAATCAAGTGGAGGCCAAATAATTCTACTATACATCTATCAACCAAGAGGAGTTAAAGAAAATTACCACTACTTACTAAATTAAGACCCTAGATTCTGGGAATAAGTTGATTTGGTTAAAGGGCAAGCCGTGGAAGTCACTGAGACAGTCATACTGAATAATGAAAGGCCCGAGAGGACCACTCAAATTGGTTCAACCTTAGAAACATCCCTCAAGCAGGATTTGATAACATTACTTAAAGAGAGAAAAAGTGTGTTCACATGGACCCATGAAGACATGCTGGGAATTGATTCAAAATTTTTGAGCTATGAGCTAAACATCAAGGATGCTAAGTCTATTAAGAAAAAATGACTAGTGTTTAGTCCTAAGAAGAATGTGGCCATCCAGGAGGAGGTGAAAAGGCTGGAAAAGGCAAAATTCATTGGAGATGTGAAATATCCGGATTGGTTGGATAATGTAGTGATGGTGAAGAAGAAGAAGAACAAGTGGCGTATGTGTATTGACTTCACCGACCTCAATAAATCTTACCCCAAAGATCATTTTCCTTTACCAAGGATTGATTAATTGGTGGATGCCACAACAGGGCATGAGTTACTAAGCTTCATGGACACTTACTCATGGATAACCAGATCAAGATGAAGCCGGAAGATAAGGAGAGTACATCATTCATCACCAGCTGAGGTACTTACAGTTACAATGTTATGCCTTTTAGGCTAAAATTACTGGAGCACATACCAGAGGCTAGTGAATAATGTTTTCAAAAACAAATAGGGAATAATATGGAAGTATATATGGAAGACATGCTCACCAAGAGAAAGAAAGTTGCCAACCACATCAAAGATCCAAGACAAACATTTGACCAGCTTGAGAAATATCAGACGAGACTCAATTTGACTAAATGCATATTCGACGTATGAGAGGGAGTGTTCTTAGGTTTCATCCTGAATCTGAAAGGAATTGAAGATAATCCAGATAAGATTAAAGCATTAATTGACATTCAGTGTCCCTTATATAAGAAATATGTACATAAGTTGATTGAAATGGTATTAGCCCCTAATTGATTTGTCTCCCAAGCTACGGACAAGTGTTGCCATTCATCAAAGTACTTAGAAAAACCTTTAAGTGGAACGAGGAATGTAAAAAAGCCTTTCAAGAGATGAAGCAATATTTAGGGTCTCCAGCGTTGCTTTTCGATCACTTATGGGAAAGAAATTATATTTATACTTGGCTGTGTTAGAATTTGCTATCAGCTCGACACTAGTTCGGCTAGAAAATAAGATATAAAAGCCATTGTATTACACTAGCAATGCTTTTAGAGGAGTAGAAATCAGGTATCCTCATATGGAGAAATTGGCCTTAGCCCTTATTGAAGCATCAAGAATAATGAAATCCTACTTAGAGTCACATACAATAGTGGTTTACATAGATTTTACCTCTGCGCCAAGTAATTCACAAACCCGAAAAATCAGTTAAATTGATGGCCTGGGCGGTAGAGTTAGGGGAATATGATACACTTTATGAGCCGAGAACATCAGTTTAGGGACAAGCTGCTGTAGATTTCATCACTGAATTCACTTATCAAGAGGACAATCCGAATTTTCCCGTCGAGCTGACTTCTATGGAAGAGAGCTCAACCCCAAAGCAAATCGGGCAAACTTCTTTGAAATATGGCTCTCCTTTCTAAAAACCTGAGACATCCGTTGCGCAAGAAATCACCCAGCGATATGAAGAACACAACAAAAGGTTGTTCATGTATGGAATCCTAAGTGAAGGGAATTTTACTGATGACATACCTATCTTGAAGATATAAGTAGATGGATCTTCCTGCACTACGGGTAGTGGATCAGGGCTAATTATCAAAACCCCCGATGACATAGATATGAAATATGCACTTTGTTTCCGATTTTCGGCCTCCAATAATGAAGCAGAATATGAAGCACTGATCACCGGCTTACAATTGGCCTCATCGTTAGGTGCCGAACAGGTCATAGCTCATAGTAACTCCCAATTAATTATTAATCAGGTGCTCTAAGTATATGGGGTTAAGGGGGAGCTCATGGAGAAGTATCTTTCCAAAGCTTTTGAGGTAATCTCTAAACTATTAGTGATTAAATAGTTCGGATACAAAGGATTGAGAATGCCCGAGCAGATGTATTTGCTTGGCTGGCCTCGACTCCAGGACAGATCTTAGAAGGATATTCCAATAGAGATTCTTGCGCACAGGAGCATAGATGAGGAGACTGTCACTTTAATCTCCATGGAATTAGGACCTTCATGGATTGATCTTATAAAAAACTACATTGACAAGGGTTTGTTAACTACCGACCCTAAAGAAGCGAGAAAGTTAAGGTACAAAGTAGTTAGTAATGTATTAAAAAGGGGAGTCTTTGATAAGAGAGGCTACACTGTTTCTGTACTCTAATATGTACATCCAACCGAAGTGCTAGAATTAACTAAAGAAATGCATGAAGGTTCATATGGAGCTCATTCAGCAGGTCGATCACTAGTAAGAAGGATAGCCATGCAAGGGTATTACTGGCCAACTATGAAAGCATATTACGCTTTATTTGCTAGGAAGTGTGATAAGTGCCAAAGATTCACCACCATACATAGAAGATTGGGGGATACCTTAACTCCAATCAATTCTCCCTGACCTTTTGCCATTTGGGGGATCAATTTGGTCAATCCATTATCGAAGATAATAGGGTGGTTTAAATACTTGGTGGTCATAATGGATTACTTCACAAAATGGGTGGACATTGAACCTTTGGTGGAAATGACTTATGAAAGAGTCTTCCAATTTATATGGAAGCATATCATATGTCGATATGGAATGCCATATGGCTTCATCACTGACTATGACACTCAATTTGGTAATTAGGAATTTGAGAATTATTGTGTCCAGTCCAAAATACACAAACTTCATTCTCCTCCAGGACATCCTAAATACAATGGTCAAAATTAGGCATAAATTCTTCGCATATATTCCTGTAATTTAGAGTCTTTTAACATTTTGTGCGATGTAACTTGAGTTGATTTATCTCATATAATTGCTACTGACATTGTCTAACGAGTACGCCGAGTTTCGTGTATTTCTTATAGAGTTTGCAGATATTTAGTGCATGAGAAGAAAGAAAGAATCCCGAAGAAATAAAGAAAAGAAAAAAAGAAAAGTCAAAGGGAAAAAGAGTGATTTGTAACTAAAATTCGAACGAGAAGCCTACAGAAGAATTGAAGACACAAAGTCTATGAGTTCATAGGAAGAAACGGTATCCAAATTCGAGTCTCGGAGCACGAGTTACGAAGCTTCAAAGTTGAGAGAAAAATCAGAAGGAAGGGAAAATAACTGTAAAGACCAAACCGAACCCATGGAGGATAAAAAGAACCGATCCGTATGCTGGATAAACTTTTTGTGAAGATCGAATCAAACCGATAGAGAGAAAAGTGAACCATTCCGATAGTGAATATACTTTCTAAATACGAGAAACCGAATCGATGGACCTGACCCGGATCGGTTCGATTGTCGAATTTCATCATTATCCTCTTCCAAAATTAGAGTTGTGCATGGTTGAAACTCCTGTAAAAATGTATTCTTTCTATTCCAATGTATTTTCAAACTTAGAGGATTTCCTTTTCAGAGTTCTTTTAGCATAGTTTTAGAGAGAGAAAGTAGTGAAGAACCCTATGAGCTCAAAGTTACAAATTTGTGATTCTTAGTTCAGTTTTCTTTAGTAAAGTTTGTTTCTTCTTCTTCTTCTTCTTCTTCTTCTTATTTCTAGTTTGAATTTATTAATCAGTGCATGGTTTATTTGTTTCCAATAATTTCCTGCATAGTAGAAATCATCTTTGTAGTTAATTGCACTATGCTAGGCTAGATTTCTCAGGGTTGGGATGCATGAACCCAACCCGATGTAGTTTGCACGAGTAGAAAATTAGTGCTATGAATTAAATAATGATTGAATCGTGTTGTGTAGTGATGCTAAAGGTAACTGGATTAATGAACTACACAACGTTCTCCGGGCTTAGAATACCACGCCGAGGATAACTACTGGCAAAACTCCTTATATGTTGGCATTTGGAACATAAGCAATGGTTCCGCAGAGGTACGCTTGCCAAGCCATCGTGTGCTCAATTTTGATTCACCAAAAAAGTGATCTCATGAGGAGGTTAGACCTAGACTTAATCGAAGAGGTAAGAGAAAATGTTGCGCTTTAAATGGCTGCTTCTCTGTAACGCACTGGTCGATTGTATAAAAAGAGATTCAAGCCGAGCAACCTGAAGAAAGGGGATTATGTTATAAAAAAAAGTACTCCAAAAGAGCAACAAATTCTAGGCTAATTGGCATGGCCCTTAATGTATCTCGACGGTTATAGACACTTGAAGGAGGAGAATTCTGGAACCCCTAAACTATTGAACATTTCAGAAAGTATTACCTGTAGTTATGAAATAAAACTTTATGTAACAATTATGCTCATTTCAATAAGAAATTATTTGGTTTATTATCATTTAAACTTCCTTTTAATGTTTTTTTCGATAAATACCAGACGACAATTATCTCAGATAACAGCAAAATGCAAAACTCATGATTCTTGGAAACCCATGTATGGCTTCGTCTTCGACAAGTCGCGAACAAGAAGTTCTATGAACGAGAAGTTCCCAGTTCTCTTAAAAACTTCCTGTATGACACCTAAAGTCAAGAACAATGAGTTTTACCAGACCAAATTAAATTAAGGAAAGATCCTAAAATATTTAGTCGCCAATGGTAACTAATGCAAATCCCTTAGTTTAAAAACGATAAAAAATCGTTTTGATAAACCTAAGTACGTTAGTAGAACCTAAGGCCGGACAACTCAGGTTCGTCCCAAAATATAAACCAAGTTAAGAAGATTAGTCGCTTGGAACCACCGACCAACTAATCAGAACGCTTACCATTAAATAAATTCCAAATACATAATTAACTTGTGTTTGTCAATAAAAACCTTTTATTCAAAGGGTCCCAAATGATCCTTACAAATCAATATTAAACAATACAAGACCAAGATTAGAGAAATCCTCAATCAACAGGCCATTTTCCCCAAGCTTTATCTATCCCAACATGAGGAATATCAAGAGCGGAAGGACCACTTGAACTCGTCCCGTTTACCAGATGCTAAGGACGAACATAAGTGTCTTCATCATGTAATCCAAAATTACCCAAATATTTTTAACCAAGCTCTGAGGAATAGCATCCGTGGGGATCCAATTAGCATCAATTCTAAAGGGAGAATCATGGTAATCGAACACAACTGGATCATGCCAATACCATAATTGGTATGTCTTAGTAACCTTCATAACTGTTAATGTATTCAACCAACCTCATTTATGACCTTCATATCAGGCTTGCTTTAACTTATCCCTTAGATATGCTAAGGGTTCATTATAGCCATCCATCCAAACTTCCCTAGGTTGCTTGTGAAAATGAATTGCTAGCCGATCAACCTTATCAACGAGTTTTTTTTAATAGCCACATCCTTACTCTTAATTAAGGCTGCTTGATCGACTAAGGTATTTTTGGTCCTCTCCTCCTCAATGGTTGGCCGAGCAACCTCCATTTGTTTAGATGATTGGCCAGACTTGGTTTTCTTTAAAATTTCTAGTTCTTCCATCAACCTGGCATTCTCCTAAGGGCATTATTTTCCTTATTTAATAGACTAGCCACCTCCCGAGCACTTTTCACTTCATGAGTTAACATAAATTCTTTTTTTTCGGAAGGTCGAAGAGATATCTTGGATTTTTTTTATCAAAGTCATGTTCAGTGCTCAATAGGTTATACTTTACTTCATAGTACACGTGAAGGCTAGCGAGAGAAGCCTTGTGATCCTTTTGCATTTTTTTAATTATTTCATAATATGCAAAATTATATTCCACTGCCTAATCAAAGAGTCTATGAAGATGATGATATGCTTCCATCACCTAGTTTAAAGTATCCAAACTGAGCAACTCCTTTAACTCGTCTTCATTCAATCCCTCATGCCCAATGCCAAATAACTGAACACTTCTTCTGTACGAGTCACTCTCGACAGCTACAATGGTATTTCTCCGGATTTAAACTGGAAAACAAGACTATAAGCACAACAGTTAATCAACAAGTTTTGAAACAACAATACAAAATCCCAACACAAAGTTTTATTATTATTAAAGAAAATCCATTACATATTAAAAGGATCTTGTTCAGATTACAAAAGGAATAAAACAAAACAAAGGAAAAAATAAAACTTCCAACCAGCCAAGAAGTTATACCTTATACTTATCCTGTGCATCCTTCTCAGCTGGGTTGACTGCCACCACATAAGCTTCAGGAACCATTGAAGATACTCTAGTGCCTTCATCATCATCTATCTCTTCATCTATGTTGGGGTTCCAGGGTTGTGCTGCGGAAATTTTGAGTCAGCAATAATGCCGACCTGGTTTAAGGCCAAGGTCCACCCTCCTTAAAAGAAACATTCTTCATATATTCGATCTGAAGGGTGGCAACAACAAAATCCTTATCCCAGTACCTATTGAAGGTATCTTTTTTCCCCTACTTCATTTGGGCCTTCAACCCCTAGAACTTTTTCTTCTCTTCATTAGTTTCTAAGGCCGAGTCAGCAACAACTTTCTTTATGTCCTTCTTTTTCTGCTCGACATCATTCAGAAGACCTTTTCACTTCTCACCGTCTCTTTTATGAAACTTCTTGGAGTCATTAAGATACCTTTTCAGGCCTTTGAAGACTTCTTCAACATTAGTGGATGACTCCCTCAACTGGTCATTCCTCATCAACAGTTGGTAATAATCGACCAGACATTGGAAATAATACAAACACACGACGATTAGAAGAAATTATTAATAAAAATGGAAATAAAGAAGATGTAAGATTATGTAAGTGAATTATCAAAGCTAAATTTTGGTTAGCCCTCTCCAGCAACCTGGCTCTAGTCATGGGGAAACTACCGACTTATTTCCTAGAAGTACCCCAGCATGGATTAAGCCCATTTCCAGCTTGGGGTTCATAATAATAGAGGTAGAGGCTGGATCAACCTGAGATTTCTGCACCAACTCCTGCTAAGTAGGAGTCCCCATTTTCAACCTCTTGAACTAGGGGTCTGTGGTCTACAACTCTTCAGTACCAACTACCATTGGTCTTTAAGACCCTTCACTAATAATGTTCTTCCTCTTCTCGATATGGGGAGACATAGCTCCAGTCAGCAAGTTGGGAATATTCCTCCTTTTCATTTGGTTTAGAGATGGTAGGGTGGTCGGGATAGTGGTAAGATCAAAGGACTCAAATGAGGAGGAAATCCCTCCAACATCAAAATCTCCTTCTTCTAAAGAAGATTCAGAAGCAACAACAGAAGAAACATAATCTTCTAAGTCTATGGTGGCTTAGGGAATGTCTTTAGTAGGTCGGGAAACAAATGAAGTAATTGAACTCTTATAGTCCGGCACAACAGATGCCAACCTAGGATGGTCTTCACCTAGTCTTTGTTGAATTGACCAAATGAATTTCAGATCTTTAAAATTTACTTCAGAGTCACGAGGGAATTCTTTCTTCCTTCTCTCTGCAAAAAGACAAACATAGTACATTAGTCAGCATATCAACAAACAATATACATGCATATAAGAAACATAAAGAAAAAGAATTGCTGACCTATGCTATGCCCTTCCTGGTGGAATCTTGGACCGATATATCTTACCCCCTCAGGAAGGAGGGCATGCTGCCAATTCTTTACAACTACTCCATAATCCTAATAGTCTTTATTGGAATCGGGCAGATTAACTACCAAAGCTTTATTGACTTGACGTGTTTTGAGGTAATATGTATTGTCTCCAGTAGTTCTCCACTTATAGCAATGTATTATTTCGTTAATTCCTATGTGGGTTCCATGCAACTCGTTAAGGCTATTGACCCCATTAACTATTCTCCAACTAATGGGGGATACCTTAGCATGGACCACATCAACATACTGACAATACTATTAAAAAAAATTATTAGGGGGAAATATAATTCCACACTCGACGATGAAAATTTTGGGCAACCAGTGACCCCCTTCTAAAGACAACACATTAACTGGCCTATACACAATATCTAATATTACCCATTGAGGAATTTTTCTTCTCTCCCTAAACTCTTCTAAGGATCCCTCATCAATAATATACACCATTTTAATAAGAGCAGACATAAAAAGATAAAGAGGAAGAGATTCTTACAGATGCAACTAATAGATATAGAAACTCTTAAAATAGCAGAAGAACTTATAACAGTAGGGAAGAAGGAGTTCGAAAATGCTGAAGTTTGAGGTAAAGGAAATGGGGGGAAAGATTCAATATTTTATAGATACAATAATGACCCTCGATTTCTGAGATTCAAAATGATTAACTGAATCAGTCGATTAAACTTTCGACGGCTTTTCAAGTTATTTACAAAAGTGCCACAGTCCTAGAACAATAGAGAAAATTTTACTAGTCCAAGAGGCCAGCTGCCAACCATAGATCTTTTTGAGTGCCGAGTAACTTTTGAAGAAAATACTTCATTCTTTCGAAGAATCCTTAAGCATGGAGCATTGGGGCTATTGTTATGGGTCAAAAGTACTTAACTAAGTGCGCCAATAATATAGCGACACCTGTCAACATCATCATAGGAATTACCACACTAGATCATACAATTTCTAGTTAGTCGACCTCCCTGCCAACCACCTCCAAGAAGTTGGATCACCATCCATATGAAAGGCCACACGCGCGGGATATTCAACAGTCATAATGCACATGGATATGCATGTGAAAAGGCACCCAGTTAGCTATCATTATGTACAGGTGTAAATGCTTGAATCTATAAAGGTATTCCACTTGTTGATTTTCCACTTATTATAAATACTCCATCTCTCCCAGTTCAAGGGGACACACTGTTGATGATCCTTACACCTTATAACTGTATTTCTAAGCTTGGAATATAACCGTAACCCATTTCACCCCGTGGATGCAAGCTCATTCTCGGAGCTGAATCACGTAAAAATTCTTTTGTTATTTTTTATATTTCATTTATATGTAATTATAATTTTGGTAATTGGATACCCAAGTTTATACATCAACAATGTAAATGGATTGTTAGACGCATTTACAATAAAAAATAATTAAAAATAAAAAAAATAAAAAAGACTAGCAGAAAAACACTCACTATTTGTTCAATAACTAACATGTAGATCAAAAGAACCACCACTATTTTCTCCATCAACAGTTCGTTCCCCCATGGGTGAAGTCTGTTCTTATCGACGAACTACCCTTCTCCCAACTACAAGCTTCCAACCCCCAACCCCAACCACTAATAAACTCTTTTCTCCTTTATGTTGAACCAAACTGCTACAGCAATATAAGTGAATATTTTTCATTTTCCTCAGCCGAATTGAACCCCCTCCCATCGATCACTAACAAATAATTAGGCAAACAAAACCAGACATAAATTTAAAAAAATGATCTAAAAATTATAAAAGATCTGTTATATATGTCTTTAACCTGTGTGTATGTGTGTGTGTGTGAGAGAGAGAGAGAGAAATAGGATAATGGGGGCGGTGTTCTGGTGGTCTAACAATGGTGGTGAAGTTGTCCAAAGTCAATATTAATTAAACTTCCACGTGTCATTTAACTCCAACATTTGTTAACGGTTGTGGGCCAAAGTCAATATTAATTACGCGAGGTACTGACGTCTAATAATAGAAAATAATAAGGTTAAAGTATCCCTAGAACGTATTATAGTCATCCGCAATAAATGTATGATCAAAGTCAATAAGATATAATTCGTTTATTACCTGCCAATATCCCATCATAAGAAAAGCAACATAATATAGCAAAAGAAAATGTATCGCCGAACTATAGCCTCGAAGGTTGGAGGCGCAGATTCTGATATTGACCTTTGTTGCTATAGCATCACCATGAGAACTCTTGACTTGATCTCAAATTATGCAGGTTGTATAAAGTTTCTTAGGTCCGTTTAATAGATGTTGATTTCTTTTTCTTGAAAAATACTTGTTTTAATTATTTTTTAACTTTCGGGGTGCTTGATTTCAAAAACATTATATGAAAATAAAAGCCATGGATATGAAAAATGTTTCATAGGCTTCTCACTTTCCATGGAAAACATTTCTTAGTCACCTCTTAAAGAAATGATTTTCATGGAAAACTCCAAAAGTAAGACCAATCTACACAAATCTTTTTAGCGCATTTTCTAACTTCACATAAAAATGAGCTATTTTTTAATCATTTTTCAACTTTGTAATCAAACACATCCCTAAGACTAATCATGACCTAAATCATGTATAGGCGGGGGAGAGCAGATGATAACATGTGAGACAGACACTTTAAAAATTAAATTAAGGTTGACAATTACAAGCATCGCAGTGCAAGTGTGACTAAAGCTCCAGGGTTGATTAAGTTTGCTCCCTAGTTCTAGTCGGGACAGTTGTAAATAATTTGGGGGCCAGCGACTGACAACTGATTCGCGAGTGGGGATTAATCGAGGTGCGCATAAAGTTGACCCAAACACCTCATGGTACCTCTAATTGGGAGAATAAACCAAAAAATATATATAGGTACGCTATTGTATATAAAATTATTCAGTGGCTAAGAGAATTTCCAATTGTAGCGTGTAATTTCACTCTAAATTTTATATGTAAAGTGAGTTTTAACTATCATTCTTTATCTTCAACTTCAATTGTTTGCTTTTAACTTTTGATATAAACATTGACGACTAACTAGACAAAACCATGTAAAACGTATATATTTGTTTTAAAGAATTTTATGTTAAATATGCATCTTTGATTTGACAAATATATGATAAAAGATAAAAAACAAAAAAAGTGTGATTATTTATTAACATGTAAGTTTTCGGATTGTCATTGAAGATCGTACGAGGAACCTTGCAAAAAGCAAAGTTTGCATTCAAAATGGAGACACCACATTGCATCACATGCATTCTTTTTCAAAGATACCAGATAGCCCATCCCTGTTACCCTCTACTTTTGCAGAAAAAACCTCTCTACTTTTCAAGAAACTTTGAATTTGTCAATAGCGATTTGCAGTCAACCATTGTGGAATAGAGGAGCGTTGGTTGAGAGTGTGCGGGCTTCATAATGGTTCACTTCAATGGGCCTGGTACCACTCTGAGCAAAGAGGTTGAAATGTTTGAGATTTGATGCACTTTTAATTGTTTCGGTGAAACAAAACATATTAACTAATCAATCGGTTCTTTGGTTTTTGTCCAAATTATTAGATGATCAAAATATATTTATGGAGTAAATTGCTCGTTTGCTAACTCTTTTTTTTTTTAAATGTACGGGATTGAGAACAAACTCTTTCAAACTTTAAAATTAACTCGTTTGGCTTAATTTAATTCCGTTTTTATTTTAAAATCTGAAACTCTGACTACCTCAATTTTTATTTTAGGTAACTCCTAAACCAAACTTAATTTGACCCAACACACTTAAAATGTTCAACTATGTTTGAATGACTCGTTTTTAAATCGGAAAATTCTATTGTGCCAGTTTTTCTGACCGAAAGTAATGGACCGAAACATGTGGCAGCACTACAAGACAAGGCACTAAAGCTATTAACCGGAAACCCTCAAGTCCTTTAAGGTTCTTCTTCCAAATCAAAGATTTCTTATTTTTTTTTCTCAAACCATTAGGCATCTCCAATGGAGAGGCTAAATGTACACATTTACATTTTTTCTTACTCACAATGGGTAGCAAAAGATGCACATTTTGGAAAGAGAAAATGTAACCGGAATGTAAAATTATACACCCGCTACACAATGTGTAGTGGTGGAGCCCGCGTAGGACCCACAGCTGGGCGGATAAGTGTTTACCGCCGAGACTGTGGACGGTTAAATGTTGTCCGCCCAAACCATTTTTTTTTTAAAAATAAACAAACATATCGTGTTATCTATATAAATAATATAAACAAAAGGGGGGGGCCACCCTTGGGCTGATAAAACTCTTTCGTCCAAAACCAAATTTAGACTGTCCCACTGTGTAAACCAACTACAAAATATATCCTAAAAAATCTAATTTTACATTGTTTGTGGCTTACCCATTAGAGATAGCGTTAGTAACAGTATCACATCAGTCATAATATAAAGCAGCACACTCATCTCAACAATTAGGTACTTGGTGATTAAAGGGATTTACACTCATTTCATTTCAACTGGTAAATTTTATTTGATTTATTTTTTATTTATGTATTTGAGTAAATAGTAGATTTTAGGTTTTTTTAAGATTTAATAGTTCATGTTCTTAATTTTTTTGTTGAGACAATTTTTCAATATCTTTTATTTGTGGTTAACCAACTGAACAAGTTTTATCCTCTAAGAGACATGTATAATGTTTACAAAACAGTTTTAGCAAGTTTTTATATTACAATTTTTAATAACTTTTTTATTAATTTTATTTTATAAATAAAAATCACTTTTTATGAAACAGTTTTTTATTTGTGTTTATAAAATGTTTCGTAAAAAAATGTATCTAACTACAAATAAATTTTTATAAAATGTTTATTAAATTGTTAAAATTTTTTTAACTTTTTTATAAAACGTTTCGTAAAAAACTGTTTTATTATTACATAAATTCTCGGATCATTCAAGTTTGGGGTTCACTAGGTAACATGATTTTTTTTACCAAATATGCCCCCTTTTAAATTAATATGAATGAGACTCAATATTTTATTTTTTAACTAACACAAACACAACTCAAGTAAAGGCAACATGACACGACATTGAAACTTATTTTTTTATTAAACATGAAAACGATCCATTTAATATAAAAGCTGCACGACACACAATATTGATTTTTTTACATAACACTAACACTCCACAAATAAAAGCGACACAACTTATTTTTGTTATTTTTACCTAACACGATCGTGAACCAAATAAAATACAACGATACAAAATCGTATTTTTTATCTAACACAAATACGACCCAAATATGACGCGACACGACGCGAACTCGTATTTTTTACTTAACACGAACACAATATAATTAAAACACGACACGCCGTAAAATCCTTTTTTAACTTAACACGAACACGGTTCAAGTAAAGCAAAATACGACATGTTAAAGGTGATTATTTTTAGTTGTGCTGTATTATTTTTGGTGTTGTGTTATTTTGGTGTCTTATTTTTGGCCTTGTGTTATTTTTAATTGGATCATATTTGCAATGGCGACTCTGATCATGTGAAAGGTCCATGTTAGTAAGAAAATTAATATATTGTATTGTGTCTTGTCATTTTTTAATTGGATCAGATTTGTGTAAAGTAAAATATACTGTTTCATAGTATTTTTAATTTATATAGCAACAAAAACTTCAATTAATTTTGGGTAGCGCTATAAACACTCCTTCCCATTACTCAAACGCTCCAAAATAATTTGAAATGACAAAACAACCCTTAAGCCCTTAAAAGCTATTCACCAAAGTTACAATCCTTATTTTTGAGTAAAAAAATCTCAAGGGCTCTAAATTATTTAAGTTTGACAAATTTAGTTCCTCCATTAATAATTTGACTAATTTAGTCTCTAAACTATACAAGTTTGGCAAATTTAATCCCTAAGCTAAAAATTTATTAATTTATTCCCTAAACTATATAAGTTTGACCAATTTAATTCTTAAAATTTGCCCAATTTAATTCATACACTAGTAAAAAAATATTTTTATTAAATTTAATAAAAAACGGTTTTTTAAATATGATAAAAAAAACAGTTTTTATTAGTTTAGTAATTAGTAGAATAGTTTTTTAAATAAAAAAACTGTTTTGTAAATACTGTTTTTTTTATTAGTTTAAGAATTAAGAGAACAGTTTCTTTTTTAAAATAAGAAAAAAATAGTTTTAAAAACAGTTTTTATCCTATTTTGAAAACAGTTTTATTTAAAAACAGTTTTTTATTAAATTTAATAAAAAAACAATTTTTTTAAACAGTTGAAAATTGTTTAAACAGTTAAAAATATTTTTAAAAACAATTTTGAACTGTTTAAATATATTTTAAAACAATTTTAAACTGTCTTTTTTTCAAAGTAAAAAATTCAGAGTTTTTACAAAGTCAAAACTTTTAAAATGTACTCCAAATAATAAAAAAAATGAGTTTTACAAAAAAAACGTGTTTTAAAAAAAGGATAAAATAACTGTTGTTTAAAGTTTATCTGTAAAAATGACTATTTTTTAAAAATAGCTTAAAATATCCATTTTAGCCAATAAACTAATAATTTACTCCATAAACTAATAATTTGACCAATTTAGTCCCTAAAATAACTTAAAATTTCATTTTTCTTTTCAAAGTTAAAAAAAATTGTTTTTAAAATGGAATAAAAAACTGTTTTTAAATAGGATAAAAAACAGTTTTTTTTTAAAAGGAAAAAAAACAGCTTTTTAAATAGGATAAAACACTTTCTTGAATATGATATAAAAGAGTTTTTTAAGATAAAAAATTAGCTTTTTAAATAGGATAAAAAACAGTTTTTTTCCTATTAAAAAACAGTTTTTAAATTTAAAAAAAATATTTTTTTATCCTATTAAAAAAATAGTTTTTATCCTATTTAGAAACTGTTTTATTTAAAAAACAGTTTTTTATTAAATTTAATAAAAACCTTTTGTTATCCTATTAAAAAAAACAGTTTTGTGCAGATTTTTGTGGAGAAGTAATATTTTTGTGCAGATTTGAAATTTATACCGTATATTTTTGTGCAAATTTTGGAATTGGAAACGCTGTGAACATGACTGATTATGTGCAGATTTTTGTGGAGAAGTAATATTTTTGTGCAGATTTTTTTTGACAAATATTGGATTGTTAAATATTATTATTTTGAGACATAATTGATATAGTTTTTTGATTCATTTGTGCAAACTTGAAGAGGAAATGATGTATTTTGTGCATGAGAAAGTAACATTTATTATGCAGATTTTTTTGGCAAATATCTAAGTGAAAATTGTAATTTTTTTGGGATAGAAATGATATTATTTTTGTCTTTGCGTATGACAAATGTTGAATTGATGGACTGTTATTTTGTTTGAACCATTGAATGCATTTTCTTTTTGGCAAATATTGAATTGATGAGGATTATTTTGTCATTTCATAAAATTTTGAAGTGCCTTAGTAATAGAATGGAATGGGAATAGCTATACCCTTAATTTTTGGTCTTATAATGGCTTAGGGTCCGTTTGGTTGCCCTTTTTTGCCTAGGTAAATGTTAAAAAGTTGGCAAATAAGAAAATATGCCCACATTTTGACCGTTTGATTGCAAAATTTGCCTAGGCATTATTTGTCAATGTACAACACCTCTTATGCACTATCTGTGAGCAAATTTTGCTTTCCTATTTAAGTAGAAAATATTTTTCAACAAATTTGTCAACTTCTTAAACGGTTTTAATGTTTTAAAAAATAATTTAAAAACTGTTTTAAATAATTAAAAAACTGTTATGAATATTTAAAAACTGTTTTATAATGTTTTAAAAACTGTTTTAATATTATAAAAAATTGTTAAGAAAATGTTTTGCAAATTTTTTTAAAAATCATATTAACAAAATATTGTAAAAACTGTTTTTAACATATTTAAAAACTGTTGTGAAAATATTATAAAAACAGTTTTAGTGTTTTAAAAAATAATTTTAAAAACTATTTTAAATAGTTAAAAAAACTGTTATAAATATTTAAAAATTATTTTCTAATGTTTTGAAAACTGTTTTTAATATTAGAAAAAAATGTTCAGAAAATGTTTTACAAACTAATGTTTTGAAAACTGTTTTTAATATTAGAAAAAAATGTTCAGAAAATGTTTTACAAACTAATATTTTGAAAACTGTTTTTAATAGTAGAAAAAATTGTTAAGAAAATATTTTACAATTTTTTTAAAAAATCGTATTATAAAAATATTGTAAAAACGGTTTTTAACATTTTTAAAAACTGTTTTGGATATATTATAAAAACTGTTTTAAAGTTTTAAAAAATATTTTTTAATACTGTTTTAAATAGTTTAAAAAAGCTGTTGTGAATGTTTAAAAATTGTTTTGTAATATTTTAAAAACTATTTTTAATATTAGAAAAAATTGTTCAGAAAATGTTTTACAAACTAATGTTTTGAAAACTGTTTTTAATATTAGAAAACAATTTTAAAAACTGTTTTGAATATAATATAAAAACAGTTTTAAAGTTTAAAAATAAAATTAAAAAATATTTAAAAAAAACTGTTGTGAGTATTTAAAAATTGTTTTGTAATATTTTAAAAACTAATTTTAATATTATAAAAAATTGTTAAGAAAATGTTTTACAATTTTTTTAAAACACTGTAATATAAAAATATTGTAAAAACTGTTTTTAACATTTTTGAATATAATGTAAAAACTGTTTTTAAATAAATTAATTAGATTGATTTTAATTTCGCCTAATAACTGTTTGATACCCTCATGTGAATTTGTCTAGGCAGACAATTTTTGTCATGTTTACTCTTTTACCTACTGACAACCAAAGGGACCTTATATGTGTGAGAAATCAACCGGAAGGAACATCCCAGCTTTACCGGCTAAGCAAGTTTGTTCACTTTGAAACTCCAACCCTTTTGGCTTTTGGTGAATGACAACTCATTCGTTAGGAAGTTTGTCGATCAAATTCGGGCACAATAGAAATGCTCTTTTAAATCAGATCTGGCTTTTCAGAGTTACTCTACGGTAGAGTATTTTTCAACTGTTCCTCTCACATTTGGACACTGTCCTCTTACCAAGGTGCCTAACAGCATGTCCAACAGGAATTGTAATGTTATTAAAAAGACTGATGGGACACAAATAGTAGACAAATTGATTAAACATAAATTCTAGAGTTGTGCAAAAATAGGACACGATTTGATAACACGAACACATGTCCTCCATTTAGTAAGGAATGTTTGATTGATTCAATCACACCTCTATGTGCCACGGGTTTTTGTAATGTTTTAAAACCATGACAAATATTCTTCTATGAAATTTTAATAGCCGTGTATACCTACCTACCCTTGCCAGAGCATCCCATTGAGCCACAGCAAGTAGCTCTAAGACCATCTTAAAGCGATTTGAACTAGCCTTTCAACTCCATTATATCTTTTTAAATGGGCAAAACTTATATTTGTAAAATTTCGGCCATATTACCTAGAAATATGACAATTCCTGAATGACATTTTTTACACTTTGGCACACTTTAAGTACTGCTCCACCATTCCCTTTTCCCCCCTTTTAATTGAGTGGCGTGGCATTACAACTGTTGCGGAACTCTTGTTCAAATTTGCCGATTGCCTTGGAGTCTAACCAATGAAAATTTCACTCAATCCTGGACACCCATTATTCCCTATTTTGACAAAACTCAATTCTACTTATTTTTGAAAGAAAAATGGTTTTGAGAGTTAAAGATAGTCTAACCATACATATCTTATCGCAAGATATTTAGTTAGAAAAACATACCGTCGTTATGATTTCACAAAATTGGTTTGATACCAATAAACTCACTATTGATTTGTACCACAATAAATGAAAGCGCAATCTAAGTGCTTATTAAGTTAAAGTTTTTATTGTTTTCGGGAATCTTGATTCTTAATTTCACATGTAGAAATTGTTATTAGGAAATGAGAATTGGCATTATATTATTTGATGTAATCTCAAATGTGAATCGGCATTAAAAATATAAGTTGATGTAATTTCAAAAGCGACCACAACATTAAAACCAAGTAAATAGCTAATTAAATAATAGAAGAAGAGCTAGTAGGGAAGGGCATAATTTATAGTCTTTCGTCTTGGCCATGGTACCGAACACATGCTGGATATAGCTGTACACAGATAGCTTAAGGCCGAAAGGGATTCATTAAGCCATCATGATATTGTCATTTAGTGTTTTTCAGAAGTTTGAAAGTTTTTTTCTCCTCCCTTTTCTGGAGAGAAAAAATAGCTCTTCAATGACAAAACGCATTTCTCTTATTTGAAAGTTATGCATTTTGCTAACGGTTAGCCTTTTCGCTACACTTAATTGATTATGTACAATTTTTGTTTAAAAATATTTAATCACCCTCAATTTCTGTAAAAGCGATTGACACGTAAAATAAATTTAAAATGTAGGTAAATGACTGATATTTTGAGTGAGAATCAAATAAGCATGAATTGTTCTTTATTACTTATTTGTTTTCCGTATGTATTAGATTTTTGTGATATATGCTGTAAACAGCAAGTTTTGGTGATTCCATGGGCCATGTGGCCTTCTTTTCATGTGTATTTTTGGTGATACTCATAACAGCTAACTGGCCCCACACTTGGGTCACCTTAAACACACACTAATCTTTAACACACATATGGTAGAATAAGAGGTCTGTGCCCCACATGTGTAACTATGAGTGAACAAGCTCATGCTGGCGCAATTTAAGCTTTAAAAAGCCAGGCAATAAAGGGGGATGGATATTAGATGATATCATGAAAGAGTTGTCTGCATAACCATCTTGCAGGCTTGCTTTAGTATTACATAATGGGGTCCTCTTGAGTCCTGTATGGGGTGTAATAATGAATACTTACCGATGATCATGCCAATACTTGCCCTGCTTTGTTCCCTTTACTCTGTGCTGTGTGATGTGGTCCCAAATACTTTTGGAGTTCCCATTGCATATAATATACAACACATTCTTTTGTTAAAAGGTTTGATCCTTTTGCACCGCCGCTATGCACATCTCTCTCTCACATAGATACACACTAACATTTGAAAATGATTTATACAAATATTTTAGAGAATTAAGTTAAAAGTTATGCGCTTCTTATTTTTTAATTTTTAGGATAATACTTTTTAACTTTATAAATCTAGTCCCTGTGGTACAATAACATTTATTTGTACGGTTCCTTTAAAGTTAGGAGTTCATTTTTTTTTGTCCGCCCCAGCGGCACCATTTTTTATGGTGTTTTTAGTACAGAGACTAAATTATTAAATTATTTGGAGTGTCCTATTTTTATACACTTTGAGAATTATGAGGACCTTCTCCCAAAACCTCATAAATATTTTATATTTATAGAGAATTAAGGTAAATATCATGTTGCTTCCTATATTTGGCTTTTTAAGACAATGCTTTTCAAGTTTATAAATCTAGTCCATGTGGTACAATAACATTTATTGTGTGGGCCCTTTAAAGTTAGGAGTTCATTTTTTTGGTCCGCGCCAGCAACACTATTTTCACCATTTCTCATGGTGTTTTTAGTACAGGGACTAAATTTATAAAATTATGTGGAGCGTCCTGTTTTTATACACTTTGAGAATTATGAGGACCGTTCCCCAAAAACCCCTTATATTTATTATGCCTTAAATATAGAATAGAAAGTGTTAATGAGATTTTAATATTTACTATTTTTTCTCTTTCATCATAAAAATTGTAGTATTAAAAATCAAGAAAATATATAAATCAATAGTCTTCTAGAGCATTGTGTTCTTTAAAATAAAAAAAAATAGATAAATTAAAAGTCTTTTGATTTATCTAAAAAATAGACAACTCAAAAAATAAATAAATCAAAAGTCTTTTAAAAACTAAAAAGATCTCTCTCCGAATCGAGTTAATTTTTACTAATATAAACTTTTCACATAGAAACTTGCATTAACCATAACAAATATTGAAAAGGATGGCATTGCTGAAATTTCATATATTTTATGATATATACCTCGATAGCCAAGTCTTAGTTGAAAACTTTCAATCAATATATGAAATTGAGTGGGTATAAATTTTACAAACAATGAAAAATGTAGCATTTACAAAGATAAACTGATAGAGTTCTTAGGTAGGTATAAAATTTATAAAGACAAATGGTAGGATAAATTTTTATATATATGAAATATTTCTCTCAAAATAGTAATATAATATTTTTTTATTTTTCTCCATTTTTAGTTGAAAGTGAAAATATTTCAAAACTAGATCCAGTGTAGGATAAATTTTTACTTATATATATCTATATATCTATATAATAAAGTATAAAACTTAAGTATATCATAAGATTAAAAGATGATGTCATCTTTATGAGTTTTTATATATTACCTATTTTACCCCTTGTAAATTTGGATTCCCCCTCTTTTCATAAACTCTAATTTGTTTCCCCCCTTTCTTCAAAATTCAAATGGAGGGTATCTTTGTAAACACACCTCCAATACACTCTCACCACAAAGCCTAATTGACTCGCCTCACTCCCCGATCTATCTCTTTCCTTCCCTTTCCACCATACCCTAATATCCTCTCTCCCCAGCTTTTCCACCTGTGTACCCCCTCCCATGGTAAGCTCTCTTTCTTAAACATATATGCAGTCGCTCCCCTCGCACGCTTCCACTCCTTAAAAGGGACTATATACCTGTTTATATGGATTTTACAGAGGTAAAATAGGTATATATTTGCTTATATTGATTTTTACAGGTGTAAAATGGAGTATATACCTAGTTATATGGATTTTACAGATGTAAAATAGGTATATATTTGCTTATATTGATTTTTTATAGGTGAATCTTCACTGGAAGATGATTTTATGGGCGAAGAAGACATGTATATGTTAGACATATCACTGAAAATGGGTAATGATTTTTCACCCTTTCTCATTTCATTCCATTTTCTTCCTTTTCAATTTGTCTTTGTGAAAGACCATTGAGGGAATTTACGATTTTTTTAACATTTTTTCCAAGATTATTTTTATGATAGTTGTTAATAAATAATGGTTGAGAATTATTTAAGTTATAAATGTGTTGTTTTTTTAACTATGTATTATGCTTTGAATGTTAATATTACTCTGTTTAAACTGGGTATAGGTTTACAAGGGTGGAGTTTGAATCAAATCTTTGGTTGTATACGAATCAGATCTACACTGCCGGGAATAATCTCCTCTGAGCTGATGTGGGCATTATTTTTGGTTTTATATGAATAAGATCTACGATTTCCTCCCTCTCTTGATTTCTCACTTCCCTTCTCCTATATTTCATTGACCAGTGCTCTAAATCTTTATTTGTTTTGTGATTTTTTCAGATGGGTTTCAAATGTGATTCTTTCACATGGGTTTTAAGAATGAAAAAGGTAAATATTAAGAAATTTTGAATTTTATTTCAGAAGCTTTTTAAATTGCATGAACTTGCTTTCACTGATTACCTAATTTTAGCAGGATTTATATAATAATTCTGAAAAATTCTAATTTTTTTAGTTGGATTCCAATTTACATGGTTAAGGCATGGTGGTGGAGGAAGGATGATGTGATTTAGTAGCTTTCTAGCGTTTAATTTAGGATTTGTGATATCATGTTGTTATGTTTACAAGCAGTTGATTGACATGAGAGAAGGGCAGTGGAATTTGGAAGTGTAAACTGTTACCTATTGAAGTCAACAAAATAACCAATGAGAGCAGCAAGATTTTGATGCCTACACAACACACTAAGGTATTGAATAATAAAGCATCTACATTATTTATCAATCATGTTTTAACATTGACAACGACTATGAAATTGGTACTTCATTCAAAAACAAAACATAAACAAATCCTCAATTTTTAGTTGATGCGGAGTATTCTGCTCAGTGATGCGCGTCAGTTTGGTGCATATACGTGTCGGTGCATATCATGTCATTAATTTTTACCACTATTTAGGTCATTTTGATGTATGACTACTGTCATCGGTTCTGCACTCCCTAATTCCTCATTTTATTATGGTTTGGATTTTTTAGATAAATGTCATTCACATCTTATGCAGTTATGTATGACTATTGTCATCGATAACTGTGACGACGTCTATAATTATTTGATAAAAACGTTAGGTATGGATATCATTCAATATAATTCAACTTGGATTAATGATGAATTGATACAGTTATTCAGTGGTGCATACAAGCAGGTTCAGTGGTGCATACGAGTAGGTTCTTCAGATTCTTCCAGTTGGTTATTCAAAATTATTCCTCTGAGCATTATTTTGGAGATATGGATTCGTAGGAATAAGGATTTATATGAATCTAAACCTATGAATCCTTATTTCATTATTAATAAAGTGATTTCCAAAATTTGTGAACTAGGCAACAATCTCAATTTTAAAGGTGGCTATAGAGACTTAAGTCAGGATTAACTGAATACTTTTAGAATCAAAATTAGGCTGCCTACTTCAAGAAGATTATCTTCTTTTCATTGGGAGCCTCCAAAAATAGGGAGATTAAAGATTAATTGTGCAGATATTGAAGGTCCACACTCATGTTTTGGAGTAGGTATCATAATCAGAGATCATATGGGAGACTTTGTTTGGGCATCTACTTCCTAGTTGCCTCATGGTTCGATTAAATAAGTTCAAGTCCAAGGAATTAAGAAGGGAATTATTTATTGTGCTCAAGAAAACTACATCCAATTTGATATTGAGATTGACTAAAATATTATCTCCTCAATCCTTTACTCTTCCCCAAAAATTATCCCATGGAGAATTAAAGACATCATCAATGAGATTGTTGATCTTCTTCTATATGTTCAATACTCGAGCATTCATTGCTCCAAAGAAGGGAATAATGTTTCTCTCATGTTATTTAAGTATCGTTCTATACATAGAAGATCTTCATATTTTTAAAGTTTACTTGATGTTCCTAGAGATATTAAAAAATCTATTAGATTAAAATCGTTAATTTTTCCAATGTTTAGAAGTTTACTGGATAGGATGCCTCCTTAATTCCACTCTTTGTGTGCCACCTAGAGAGGGCTATTCTCTCTAATACTATCAATAAATTTATTTTATCTTCAATTTTTTTTTATAGAATACATGTTAGAAACCGCTGCTTTTGAATAACTCTTTTATCTTTTTGCAAATTTGAGAAATAATTTTGTGTCTTAATTTTTTTAATCCTTTACACAGTTTTCTCTGTCATAGAAACCCCTGCTTTTTCATAAACTTTTGTGTTGTTGTCATGGAAACTCGACCTTTACGGCCTTCGACGTGGGTAACTCACAACTACAATGTTGATTTGACAATTGATTTAAACTCCTCATGCACTTATAATTGTATACTCTTGGTTTGTTTCTTCGGTATACCTAATTTATTTTGATTAAATTGTGATTTTTTAATGTGTTTGTTTTTGTATTGCAGAAAATCTAAGCAGTTGAATTTTGATTTGTGGATTCAATTTAAATTCGCGCACGTGTGTACTAACTTGACTTTTATACGAGCAAGGCGATCGGCGACATATGTGTTATGTATTTCTATTAGTAATTATTTGAGCGTGGTTTGAAAGTTAAGAATCTTCAAATGATGTTTGAGATTGACTCATTTATTTCCTTTATCTAATCTTGAGTGGTCTCAACCACAAGCGATTTAATATATTATGATGTTGCTTTTATAGAGACGAGTTAATATCGAGCTCATGATCAAGTTTGAATTGTTTAAGTACCTGTGTCAAACAACTGTATAAGAGAGCTAATACGTTTTGAGCTCCAAGAGATAGAATCATTTTAAGCTCTATGATCAATGTTTATTGTTGTTATAAGTGCATGCATTCCATGAGAGAGAGGGAGAGAGAGAGATATACCAGTAGCCTTAGGGTCATCAAAACTTCACTTATCATGACGGCATCAAGCTATTACCTGCCCATCGAAACTCTCAATGGCCTCAAGAATGATAGCTACTGCACCAACATATTCCTAATATTCAGTACAAGTTTTCCAGGTGGTTCATTTAAGGTAATACAAGTTCATTTCAGGTAATACATGTAATATAGGTTGTTCATTTCGGGTTGTTCCATACATATTACCTATGGGGCTGCATACAGGTTGTTCATTTCAGGTAGTTCACAGATATTTTCATATTTTAAATGTGTAGTTCATTTCAAATTTGTAGTTCATTTCCTAGGTAATCTGTTTATAAAAGCTCAAATTTGTATTTCATTTCACAGGCAATGAAGGAAAAGCTCAAATCATATCTGGATTAGTCTTAGGTGCTCGATAAAATGCCGGTTAGTTAGGTAGAAAAACATATGGATTACGATGCAAGAACAATCAGGTAATTCATTCCGTGTTTTTATTACGATCCCCAATACACCAAATCTGCCGAATTGTCACGGTCATTGACCTTGACATGTTCAACTTGTCAAGATCAAAGATCGTGATAATTCTGGGTGAGATAACTTTTTTTATCACGGTTATTGACCGTGACACGCTCGTTATAATTGTCACGGTCGTGTCACGTTTAGTGACACGGTTTTAAATCGTGACAAACCCGTGACACTCTTCAAAAAATTGTCACGGTCATTGACCGTGACAATAATCCTTTGTCACGATCATTGACCATGACAATTTTAGGCAGCATTGAAAAAAATCTGCCGGGCAGTATGGCCACTGCCACTACCCAGTAGTTTATTTGTACCTATTATAGCAAGGTTGTACCTGTTCAAACATCATATATCCAAATAAACTAGAGATAATGTAAATATACATTTAAAATAAAAACAATATGCATCACGATATAATCCAAATATAATTCAAATGTACCAACTTAAAAACAATTCAAATGTACCAACTAAAAAATAATACAATTCAACTCAAATAATGTCACTACATGTCTTGGGTAAGGTTAAATCCTAGGACGTGAGTAGGCCACACGATATACGAATTGACACACCCACTGATATACATCGTGTCGCATTATTCGCGTAACCACAACGGGGAGTTCTCCTTCTCGGGTATCACATGTGTGACTAGCACCTTGGACTCGATGTCTTGAAGCTCACGTCCATGAACTAGTTCACCCTAGACGATATTTAGGTTTCTCAACCGCCGCCCTATTCGCTGACCATCAAATATGTCCAGTATAAACACGCTCGGCCAACCAAGCGTCGACATCGGTCGGTCGAAGGGAGCCAAATAAGGAAGTGAAGCATCAAAGTCCGCATGTGTCGGCGATGAAGCAACGAGGTCCACATCCTTGTCATCCTGCACCTCGTCCTCACGCACCCCTCCCTCCCACCTTCTCCTTCCCTTTCCCCTTGCATTTTTCGCCGCCCAACGAACGCTTCATGAATGAGAACATATCTTGGACCGTTGCCTCCAAACGGAACAGCTTCGCGTCATGCGAGTCCACCGTTCGAGCCAACCCGGTGTCGCTCGTCTCCAATCTGATGATCCTATAGCTCACCCCCTTGTCCTCCCCTTGTGATTAGAGCCAAGCACTTGGCTGAGTGCGTTTGTGGACAAAGATGCCTTGTCAGCATCAGATTGCGACTCATGCACTTCTTTAAGCTTTGCCTGAAACGACAAAAAGCTCATGATTAGTAAAATAAGTAAATTAAATTTTTTTAACGTAATTAACAAAAAGTAAACTGTCGGATTACTTATAATCGTGGACGCGACGCTCGAGGACACCTCCTTGTCCTACTCCTTCTTCGTTCGAAGAGCCACATAAGTATCAAGCCTATGTGGCCTACCCCTAGGGCCACTCCATGTCCTCTGAAATAAAATAAAGTAAAATTAGTATTGGCCCCGCACAGTAAAATAATGGAGAATAATATATTTCTGTAGTTATAGAAAAATTAAATCTTACCATCACCCTATGCTCCACCTCGGTCGGCCGGAGTAGTGCACGTCCATCCTTTTTCTTGGTTTTCCCTCCCTGATTGGCGAGATGCTAATTGTCGCTCCCCGATCTCATTATCAACGAACTTTTTCCATTGTGCCAATGAGATCGACTCCTTCCGCGAGACGGATTCACGCCTTTGGATAATGGACTCTCATGTCTTTCCAAAGTACCGGGTCCGCATATTTTTCTTCCACGTCTTGTGTTGCTCCCTCAACTGCTCCAAGACGGAATCACGTAGCTGGATCTAGGCTGAATTGTTCGTGTTCAACAAATACAATGTTAGTTGCAAATAAACATAAATATAAATATAAAATGAAATTGAAATCGAAATCGAAATCGAAATTGAAATATTCATATGAATATGAATATAAATATAAATATAAATATAAATATAAATATAAATACATTACCTTTAGTGCCACCCAAACAGCTAACTTGGGCTCATATGGCACCTCCTTCCAACTAATGTACCCCGGGCCGATGATCGTCTTTACTAGCTCGAGGGATATCGCTAATAGCCCCGACTTGTTCTCGATGGACATCCCCAAATTGCCATATTTGGGGAGCCTAGGGGCCGAGGAGCCCTCGTCGCCTCAGCTACCACCGAGCCTAGACGACATCATCTTAACAAGCATCATCATCCTCGCCTTAATACCTGAAGGATATATTTGTTGTAAATAAATGTTATTAGTACATATCAAAATGAATTAAAAGAAGACATGCAAATAAACTAACAATTAAAGTATACAATTATTAATTTACTAATTTACAATGAGGGGCAATCCTAATTTCATAATTAATCATATATTAATTTACTAATTTACAATGAGGGGCAATCATATATTAATTTACTAAAAAATTAATAACCAATCAATTTGTTTACAAGGGACATTACGCATAAACATGCACACTACACACACATATACACACCCGCACACATACAAACACACACCCGCACATAGTCACACACACACAAACGCAGCCCCCCTATCCCACCACCCACCCTCGCATCCCTGCCCTCTCCCCCCCTATATGGACAATAATCCAGTGAAAATGATAAACTGCAAATCAATTAAAAGCATTAAAAAGGGATTTTTCGGTACAAATTGGAATATTTATTACAAATTGAAAAATTATTTAAAATTCGGGTTATCATAAAAAATGGATTGATATTCGGTAGGAGCAACGAAGTTATCCACACTACTATTTAGACGCTTTGGCGTATGTTGGATAATTGACCACGACTCGTTGTTGATATACACAAATTATGCAGTCCCGAACTGTCCAAACGGGACAATTCGAGAGATCTCATTATAGGGGTAATGACTCTCGAACGGGTCTAAGGGCTATTGAATGCATATGCATAAGAACTAGAAGGCTAGTATCTATGCGCACTATATATAATTTCAAATATTTTCATTTAATAATCATATAATATATATATATATATATATATATATATATATATATATATATATATATTGTTCGTGATACAAAGTAATTTTAAAAAAAAATTTGAAAAATTCCACCCCCATATGGACATTAATCCAGTAGTCATACCACTTCTAAAATTAACCAACCCAACATCGATCCACTATAATCTAACCGCAACAACAAATGTGTATCCCGTACTCCTTCTAATTCATCTACTCAATTAATTCATTTAATCAATTAAACTAACAATTAAAGTATACAATTATTAATTTACTAATTTACAATGAGGATCAATCCTACTTTCATATGAAATGGGCACTAATTATTAATTTACTTTCATATCAAACTATACAATTAAAGTTACAATTAAAGCTATACAATTTATTTTATTAAAGATATACAATTAAAGTTATTTCGAATCTCAACAATTATCTGTTAATGAGGGGCAATCCTACTTGCATATGAAAGGGGCAATACATATTTTATTAATCAATTTGTCCGATTCAATTGTTGAGATTGCCCCACCACACACACACACCCACCACCACACACACCCCACCCCACCCCACCCCTCCCCCACCACACACACGCACACGTACGTGCACACACACCACCCCACCCCTGCCCCCTCCCCTCTCCACACACACACATACACCCCACCACCCCCTGCCCCCCTCACCCCACCCCACCACACACACACATGCACACACACATGCACCACCACCCCTTGCCCCCCACCAACCCCCCTGTCCCTCCCCTCCCTAGCCCCCTGTCCATCCCCCTCCCCCACCACACACGCACACGTACACACACACACACGTACACACACCCCCACCCCACCCCCACCACCCCCTGCCCCCCTCCCCCCACCACACACCACCACACATATATATACACATACATACACACACATATTGAAATGAAAGAGAAAGAGAGGAAAAAACATAGCTTAGAGAGAGAGAGAGAGAGCTCGAAATCGCTTAGAGAGAGAAAGAGAGGGAAAACCCAAAACGGTGGAAAAAAATAAAAGCGTAGGGCTTTTCTTACTGAACAAATTGTCACGGACGTGTCACGGTCCTTGACCGTGATAATATTATAAGTATTTGTCACGGTCAATGACCGTGACAAGTACATTTGTTACGGACTTATCACGGTCAATGATTGTGACAAGACTTTGTCACGGTCTTGTTACAGTCAATGACCGTGACAAAAAAATGCGTATTTTTTTGTCACGGTCATTGATATCTATTAGTTAATTTAGCCTTTTTGGTGTACTGCCCTAAATAGTTTGTAGGTTTAACTCATGATCGTATTAGTTAATTTAACATTCTATATTTGGCAGCAACACATATCTGAGCATCATACATATTTTGAATCATATTTTTTCAATTTCTATACCTTTCAATTTCTAGACTTGATATCTATTTTCTGAGATCATTTTCATAAGTTCAATGGACCAACCCAAAATTCTATTTTTCCTATTATCTTCAGTGCTTTTGACATTTATTGTATCTTAAATAGAGTAGTCAAACAAATGTGACCTGCTAAACTTCTAAGCTTCAGTGTATGTCAGCATTTTAAGCAAGTTCTTACTACCACCTGTGCAGAATAACAAGTCACTTAGCCCATGAATGCTCTGAATCAAGCAACCATAGGGTTTGAAAAAATTGGATATACAACCTCAAGGTTTTCTCTGTATAGTTTCTTCTACGCCTAAATGTTTTTGATTTCGGTTTGGGCACTCATATTTGTTTGGTTTTAGTTTATGATTGGTAATAATTTCGTTTTGTGGGTAATTATTTTGTTTATGAATTTTTTTCTTATTTTGATCACGACTCCATCATTTTTGACGTATTTTTGGTTTTCGCTTTGGTGATTCATGTTTATTGGCATATATTATATAGTTGTGATTAGAAATGGTGGTGGTTTTTCGGCAGAGGTAACGGGTCAGATCACTTCTGTTTTTGTATTTTTTGTTTCATTATATATCTTGATGTGATATTGACTTTTAATAATCATGCACAAATAATGTTGTCTTAAGTCCATTTTTTCGCTTTATTTTCTATAAAATCAATTTACAAACTTCTTTGACATATTCGGTGGTTTATCATGATGAATTTTTTTATAGATATACCCCACCCAACTGTAGGCACACTGATATATTTGATTCATTTTAGTCACTGATATTGAAACCTTCTTCCCAGTGGATAGTCTCCTCCACCATAAGCACTTTACAAGGTCAATACAACCTTAAGCCGCCTGATCACAAACCCGTGCCTGAAGGGTTTGAAATGTCCATCTATCGTAAAGGTGGTACAACCAAAACTCCTCCTATCCAATCCTATGACTTATCACAGAAAATCAAGAAGCGTTGCTGATCGTTTGTGGATTGAGAACGGAAATCTAAGCAAAGATTTGTTAGCTGCCGAAGGGAGAGAAGACGAATCTGATAAATGGTTTGAGAAGTTACTAAGAAGGAATCGTAAATATGAAGCGTACTTTACCTCAAACTCCCCAAAAAAGATGCTGAAAGATGAAAGCAACAATGGTGGATTCACTTCAATTGCAAAATCTTCTGTTTTTAATTCAGGATAAAGGACCGGCAGTTAAGTTAAAGGTAGATAAAAAAAGGGGATGCCTAAAGATGAGGGTGATATATTACAGAGAAAGAATGTATATGGGTTCAATACATATCCTCAAAATAAAGGACGAAGTTTTGGGGGAAATACTGCAAACATCTCAAATTTGTGACATTTTCTACCTGATTTTATTTTTCTTCTAAATTTGTATGTAAATTTCAGAGGAGTTACATTTTTTTATCGAAGAAATTATTTTACTATTTTAATTTTGTGTGCTTATATCTTATAGAGGTTTCTCCTTTATGCTTATGTCTTATAGAGGTTTCTCCTTGATGCTTGCCTAGATACTACCTTGATCATCTCGATGGTAGCTGTGACTGCTTCTTTGGGACTGGGTATAAAGACCGAGGTTAGCTTGAACAACGCTGTAAATCGATATCTACTTTTAATAAATTTTAGGGTTCTTAGACTTAATATTTGGTTCATTTGTTTTTGAATTGAGTTCTTTCGGCACATGAGGACAAAAGGAGGTTTTCTTTTGTTCCTTTAGGCACAAGGATTCTGATTGTTGATTGATTGTAACGAAGAAATGGAAGCGTGAAAAATAAAAGACCAAGAGGGCAAGTCATCTGATGACATAATTTGTAGGATTAGGGAGTGAAAGAAGGCAGGTGGGAATCACAATACAACTTCAGTTATATTACGAGCAATTGATACACTATGTTTTAGGTATATCTTTGTATACTGTTTTTATTGTTTTAATTCTGAGGTCAAAAGTGTATTTATGGTTCTTTGTAATGGTAATTTTTGTTCTTGGATCGTTGATTTGGGTTGATGAGGTTGTTAGTTTACTATATGAATATTATTGGATTGGTGGTTATCCCTCAAACATAGTGGATAGTCTAATAAATAAAGGAGGCTATGTTCATTTTTTTAAAATTGACACTTTGTTTATTTGAGGCAGAATGTAAATTCAGTTGACGAATATTGTATATTTTATGTTATATTCGATTTTGTTTGACGAATTTAGACCATTTGAATGTTGTTAGACTATTTGAACGGTGTTGGATTATTTGTTATTTATTAAGCAGGGTAGATAGTCCTATAAATAAAGGATATTATGACATTTAAAAAAAAATTATACTATGTTTTGTTGGGGAATGAAGTTTTTATCGTTTTACGATTACATACTTAGAAAATTTTCACCGTGCCTTCAGACACAGGCATACCCTAGTGTGTGTGTATATATATATATATATCAAAAAATATATTTTTTTAGAATTATATTAAAGTATATGTTTTGTTAACAGTTTAAAACAACTTGTTTTGAAGATTTTATTGTTTTTCTAGCTTTATTTTTTAGTTTTATTTCTTTACAGAAGATATTATATTTGGTATGAATTTTTTACATTTGATTCAATAATATTTGATTACATAACCTTCAAACATTGAATAAAGTTTGTATCATATTATTTTAGTTGCATATAAAGTTGTTGAAAATATGATATTTTTTAGTTTCTTATAAGCATGCAGCATATGAGAAATTGGAGTATCAATATAATGACTCTAATATAAAATATTGAATTTATGATATATACTAATATTTTTAATTATGTTTATATTCGTTTATTTGTACATTGCCTATGAAACAAACGGGTTGTGCTAGTTTTATAATAACTTGTGTCACTAGATTACCTACTTGTAGTGCATTTATATATATAACTATTTAAAAATTATTAAGTACAACTCTATTTTTAAAGCACATTTGTTTTTATATAATTTTAAAAGCACACATTTTATACTTAACGCATCATAACTTAAAAATATATGATAAAAAAAAAGAGTTTGCTCAAATAATATATAAAAGGTATGACTTAGTATAAACATAACAAACGGAAGACTACAACAAACTTTTGACAAAATTTCCCATTAAATATATTGCACAAAAGTTTATAAATTTGGGAAGCTTTTTGATACTTAAAAAAATGCAATTCTAATTAATTAAATAACAAGAAATACAAAATACAAGACACAACGGGTGAAACAAAGATACAACATAAAAGACCTACAAAAAGAGGAACAACTAAAGTAACACATCACAATAAAGAAAGACTTCTTAACACCAAAAAATGCTACAACGATCGAAAAATTCGATAAAGCCGACTCTCCCCATATCCGTAAAATGGGGTATGAGAAATATAAACCATACATTTGAAATGGGGTATGGGAAATATACACCATACATTTTCTAGAGGATATTAATCATTGATAAAGGGTACCATCAATAGGCTTTCACTATAGTGAGGGAAACTATCGCTGTGGCGAAGCTTCGATGATGCTGGTCACGCTCTTCTCTAAAAAATCTGAAATGGTATTTTCCATCTAAGAGTTTAAAAATCTTTTGTCAAAGCATAATAAGTCTGCTTGTTCTTAACAAGAACACTCATACTAAAAATACACATATAAGAATGAAGTTTTTATGAAGATAGTCTTTCTATAAGAAAATTATATTGCATAGTGTATATGTTAAATTTGTCCAAATAAGTCAAACACAAGTTTTAACATGTTTTCCAATTTAAGAAAATCTTAATCTAAGGTATGTCAAAATAAGGTTTGTAACCAAGTAATTCTAAGTCCTTTATCTTTATCCTAATGCGGTAATGTCTTTGGTCATGGCATGAGATCGGTTTTTGGATAAAGATGAAGAAGTCCATTCTTATACTTTTGAACATAAAGCTGTTTGAGACAATTTAGACTATGATTTAAATATGTTTTGCAATGAGATACGGCAATTTAATCCTATTAGAGCTTTTTAGCATAAATTTGCTCTTACAGTTATGTATTAGGGAATATTTTACAACACATACGCAAATAACCACAACAAAAGAGGTGGCAATTATCTCTTTTGATACATATTCCCTTAAATGATTCATCTTTCAATTTCTCTTTTGATTTCGAGAAATTTTGTGCTCATACTTCCTAAACCGATTAATGAAATCATAGAGTTTAGATTGCAATATAGAGAATATAGATAATTAAATAAAAATAAGTTATATATAGCTACTTAGTTTCTCCAATCTTCAAATTTATCTTGGGATTTGAAGACATAACGGGATGCTTTTTCGTATTGCATATTGGTGAATCTCACTTATTTAGGGTTCTCTAAAGGCAATTAATCATCAAACTCTCGAGGTTCCTTGATCAATCTTTCTTCATGACGAATGGACATCCTAATCCCTTGTTCGAAAATATATTCCCTAGCGTGTAACAATGATTCTTCTGTTATATATTCTTTCGCAATTGACCTTACAATACACCGTGCATTCTTAACGTAATATTTGAAGGTTTTCATCAAGCGCTCGAAAGGATACATCTAGTGATACCTGACGGGTCCAAAAAATAAAGCCTCATCGCATAGATGCATAAGAAGGTTGACGTTAATGTAAAAGAACGATGGCGAAAAATATTTCTATAATACACAAATCACTTCGGCTAAAATTTATTTAAAAGATTTAATGTGCCTTCTCTTTACAACTTTTGCACAAAGTAAGATGAAGCACAAACTATCTACATAGTTTCCATGGGAAGATCTTTATGCTCAGAAAGCAATGCCTACACAAAAGAGGGATGAATTGAATGATGATATGATAGTAGTGAGACTTGCACTGTTTTGGGTCATTTGTTTGGTAGCTTATAACCTTGCACAAATTACTAACTAGTCGGAGTCTTGAAGTTGAACAACATGTCGAGGATGATATATTTCTCACTAGTAATGAAAGTGAAAGAATGTGTCTGTAAATTTTTTTCCTAGCATAAAATTTGTTCTTAATCACAATTTTTAAAAATATTTTCATTTCCTTTAGATCGCAGTGTTCCCATTCTCCATCTTTTGAATGATATCCACCCAAACATATTCCTATAAATTTTTTTGCAACTACGTGTGTATCTCATCAATTACATGCCTTACACGGTGCTCTTCCCAATACAGTATGTCGAATAAGATTGACTATCTAGGTCAAGCCTTCATTTTACTAGGATCTTTTAGATCCTCCCTAGCTTTATGCTTCTGGCTTTCAAACTTGAGGGTTTTCTTAAAAAATTATTCCTCGAAGTCTCACCCTTTGCCTTCTCCTAGATTTGATAACTAGAAAGCTAAGGAGGTTTTGTTCAACACTTGTGACTAAAAACTAAAAAGTTAGACTTGTCATTCCTAAAAGGGTAACTGTTCGATAGAAATCTATGATGACTGGCATAATTTATCTTACCATTATGATGTAGTCAAGTGGAATTAGTTTCCTCCCCATAGATAGAACATCCATTATAACCATGAACATTGGAACCAGATAAGGTCCCATAGGTAGGAAAGTCATGGATCATTCACAACACCATTTCTTTAAGTGTGAACTCTTCATTCTTATAAGCGACAAATTCCCTCATCCCAAATATCTTTAATTTGTTTGATTAATGAGCATAAGAAAATATCTACATTGTCATCGTGAGACTTTGGTTCGGGTGTCAATAAGGAAAATAATGTGAAGTCTTTTCTCATGCACCGCTATAACCTAAAATAAGAGTATGGCATATACCAATAAGAATGTGACACATGTCATCATCCATTGGGTCAAATCCCATGGCATTAATGTGGTCGGCTTATTATCTCCACCATTTGGCAGAATGGTCAACCACCTTTAGGAATGCGAACATCAAAGAAGTAAAACATGCACACATGAGAATATCTACTGTCATTCATGAACATGCACGTGAAGACATGCTAGTTCATGCTATTAGGAGTTATCCATAATGTAAAAGAATGTAAATGCATGTTGTATAAAGGTATTCGTCCTCTTCTTCTTATCCGAGGGAGTTCTTGGGAGCTTGTAATTAACTATAATCTTTAGTGACTTAGTGCTCATGGATATAGGCATCGCATTGGTCTGAATCATGTAAAAAACTTTGTCTCCTTCTTTGTCTCCCATATCTCTCTAGCTCATAATATATAATTATTTATCTGTGGTTGATAATTATTGGTATAATTAAGCTAAAACTCACCATAAAACACCATACAAATTTTAGACACAAACAAATTGGCGCCGTTTATGGGAATTTTGACAATCCATTATTGTGTCCCACTTATTCTCAATCCCAAAGTAATTTTCCAATCACTTGCTTATAAATACTGGAAAATGGTAGATAACATAGTAAGTAGTTGTGTTGATGAAACCATCATATCCTCTGCCCCTCCAGGATTAGGAGACCTCCAAGGAATTTTTATCATAGCCAAAGATGAGGAGGCCATGTAAGAGACTGTTAAACAGTTTACTCAAACGCTCCAAGCCAGGTTTGTGGCTAGCCCCATCATACCTTATGAGTGGGAACACCCCATAAAGAGAGGGGATATATTACCTCATGCTCCCTCTAAATATAGGTAGACTATAAACCCAACAGGATTGAATGAGAGGAGTAGATGTGGGTACTCTTGATCAGCTAACAAATAAACTTACCATCCGGGTGCCACCTTATCCTGAGGACCATTGATTATTTAACGGGTAATCATTATCTGAAGAATGGTCGAGCGTGGTTGAAAGGATGAGTAGAGGCTTAATGTTTGATTGCTTAAGTCCTCTATCTTCGACGGGTCATCATAATAGAGAGCATAGAGGATCCAAATATCACCGAGAAGATTCTTTTAGGTTAAAAAATAGTGTATGAGGGTTAGTGCATGCCGAGAAGACATCTTGGGAAGAGAGATCAACACAAAACTAAGGACACATGATTAAAATCATCTCCATAAAAGTCAACCCAGATGAAAAATTATAGAAAGGTTAAATCCAGCAATTGGATGCCCGTTTGGGGGAAAGAGAAAAGTAAAAAAAATCCCTTATATAGAAGTTTGTAAAGGGATCACCCTTCATGCCTGCAATTGTGGATTACCCTATACCTTCCAAGTTTAAGCCACCCGTGGTTACCCCAAAATACAATGGTAAAATAGATCCATTATGTCACATGGAACAATATCAAGTAGCCATCAATATCTATTCAAAACCTGATAAGATGTGTTAACAAGAATTTTCCAAGCACTACTTTATTGCAAGGACAATTCTCCAGATTTCAACATTGAAGTGATTTGTTTGTCAGTAACTTCTGCTTTGGAGCCAAACCATCCAAAATGGTATATCATCTACTAAGTGTTTGCCAGTGAGTTGGGGATACCACACACGAGTACATCACCCAATTTAACAGTGAAAAGCTTAAGGTAATTGATTATGATAAGAAGACGATGATCATCGTATTAATAAGTCACTTACTTTTCAAGAAGACTGTACTATGATCTCGCTAAAAAGCCTCCCAAGACCATGTTTGAATTACTGGACAAAGCTGGTACAATTTTAAATGCCGAGGAGGCAGTGGCTGCTAAATAGTCCCACAACTCCATGGTCGATAACAACACGGGCTCAGAGAAGAAATAAAAGGATAAAAAAGTGGAGAAACCAAAGAGGTATGACGAATACATTCATCTCACCATCGGTGTGCACCCTATTCTCAAAGAAATTGTGGGAAATAAGGATCTAAAATGGCCTATAAAGTTAAAATCCCCTCCAAATCGAAAGAATAAAAGAAAGTATCATAAGTTCCATAAAGATCATGGCCATAACAAGGACAAGTTCATATCCTTGAAGAACGAGATATAAATCCTAATCCAAAGAGAGGAACTATCCAAGTTAGTGGACAGAGTAGTCCGAGCAGACCATTTAGATGAACGAGAAACTAGGAGGCGATCGAAATCTCCTTATAGAAGTGGAGATGATAAGAAAATAAGCAAGGACGATGATGTCGAGGAAGATCCTAATTTTTTTAGAAGACTTAAAAAGCTTGTACATAAGGTGAAAATGATCTCTTTTAGCTGTAATTTTATTGCAGGTGGTGACACCAGCAACAACGATAAAATCGGTGAGAGGAAATCCTACCTCAATAAAGCCAAAGTGTGTTCCTATATTCGATAGATCAACTTGTTAGGTGACATGGATAATCTCTCGATGGAGGTATACAAAGATAGATTGGTGATAGGATTGTCCAAGGATGACTTCTTAGGAGTTCTCTATCCTCATGTTGCCCCCTTGTTGTTACGATGTTGATTTATGAAGGAAGGGTATCTTGAGTTCTAATCGACAGTGGTAGTTCAACCGATGTCTTATTTTATAACTTCTTTAAAGTGTTAGGACCGCGAGATAGAAAACTTAATCCCTATCACAGGCCCCTCATTAGTTTATTATGAGAGAAGGTGTATCCTCTAGGAGCTGTCAACTTAGAAGTCGTAATTAGTACCTAGACACCTTATCGAAGTGAGAAGATTTATTTTTTTTATCCTAGATAAGGACGTTTAATCAACGTACAACATTATCCTCGGCAGGGTTAAATTGAATTTTTTTAAAGCCATGCCTTTTACCGTGCACTAATGTCTGAAGTTGACCAAACATTATGAGGTTTGCGTGGTTGAAGGGAACTAAATTAAAGCCAAGGAGTGCTAATACACATCAGCCGATCAGGAGGAACAAAAGAAGCTCACCACTACCTACCAGATAGAGTCCACATGCACTCGCAAGGAGGCAAAACTTATCAAGGGACAAGTTGTGAAAGCAGTAGAATCCATTGTATTAGACGATGAACACTACACCATATATTGCCAATGGTTATGGTTCTGACTTGTGACCACAACGGTGGGTCACAATCTTCACCCGTAATATTATTAAACATGACACAATTATGCGTCACGATCGCTACCCATTACCCTCATGGGAGAATACGAGTCAGGGTCTTCACCCCATAACCAGGGCACCATACTGGGTCGCGGTTCTGGCCTGTGACTCACAGGGGAGATTTTTGGTCACAGTCATCACTTGTGACCAGTGTCACGAGGTTGGTCACGGTCAATACTTGTGACCCATATTTTTTATTTAAAAATTTGTTTTGGTCACGGGGTTGGTCACGGTCAATAATCGTGATCGTTTTTTTTTTATTTAAAAAAAATTCTTCTGGTCACAGTCTAGAATCGTGACCCAATATAAAAATTAAATTTTTATTTTTATTTTTCTTCATTCCAAAAAAAAACTTATACATTTTTCAAACCTTTTTGCATTTCCAGACATAAATATTTACCTAATATGTAAAGTTAACTAACGCATACTTGCACGAATATGTACTAATACAACACAAGTTAACTAATATGAAATAAAATACAACGTCTGCTTGCATGAATATGTGCAACACAAAATAAAATACAATTCATTTTGTGTGAATATGCACAACTTAAATAAAAATACAACAAATGCTTGCGTGAATATGTTCCAAATGTTCCTTCACCATTGAGGCCTGGAAAAAAAACTTCAAAAATGTCACAAATGGTAAGCAACAATGGACTTGAAAATATCAAAAGTGGTAAGTAACAATGGACTTAAAAACTATCTCAAGTGGTAAGTAACAATGTTATGTTGGTTATGTTCAATGCCATGTTTTCAAGCCTAAGTCTAGATATTTACATTTTTTGTTTATGTTCCTAAACCGGGTGTCCCGTGACTATGCCCTCAGTTGCTACGTGTTTCATTGGTCCTGTGGGAGGTGTCTGTACCTCTTGCAGGGGCGTTTAAGGGCTAGTTTGTATTTTCACCCTTCAATGACATGTTTTCAAGTCTAAGTTTATCTATTTATAATTTTTTATCATGTTCTCAAACTAGGCATCCCATGAATATTCGGTCAGTTACTACATGTTACGGTGGTCCCGTGGGAGGTGTCTTTGCCTCTTGCAAGGTTGTTTGGGGCCTATTTTGCGTTTCACCCTTCAACGATATTTTTTCAAGCTTAAGCCTAGCTATTTGTAATTTTGGATCATGTTCTCAAAGCAGGCATCCCGTGACTACGCGGTCAATTTCTATGTGTTACGTTGGTCCCATGGGATGTGTTCATAACATTATTCTCTATATCCATCACATCAATTAAATTCCTTACAAGATGATTTTTCCAGTACGATAAGTTGAAAATTACTAATCGTCTGGATCATGCCATTATTTTACTAGGGTCGTTTGGATCCCCTGGTTTTACGCTTTAGGTTTATAAACTAAGGGTGTTTGCCTACGTACATATTCCCTGCAGTCACAACCTTCACCTTCTCCTTAATATGTTCACCAAAAAGCCGAGCAGATTTCATCCTATGTTGGTGACCGACAGGCAAAAAGTTAGACTTGTCAATTCTGAAAGGGTGAGTGGTCTGTAAAAATCTATGACGAATCGTATAACTCATCTTACCACCGTGAGTTAGCCAAATGGCTTCAGTTTCCTCCCTACATATGGGACATCCATAATAACCATCAACATTGCAATTAAATAAGGTACCATAAGCAGGAAAGTCGTGGATCTCCCACATCACTGTATCTTTAAGTGTGAACTCTTCACCTTTATGAGAGTCAGACGCCATCATGCCTTTATCCCATAAATTTTTAAGTTCTTTGATTAATGGGATTAAGAATATATCAATATCACCGTCGGGAGCCTTTAGTGAAAGTATCAATAAAGATAACAATGTGATCTCCTTTTTCATCCACAGTGTTAGATGGAGACTCAAAGACGCCATGCGAACTAGCCAATAACTCTGATTAGTACTTAAATTTTCAAAAGGGTTAAGCCCATCGGTTGATAATGCAAGACAGACATTGCACGGTTCCTTTGAAAATTTAGGGTATCGTGTGTTTGAAATTTGTCAAATAATTGAATGAACTGGACGACGCATCAGATTCCCACCAACCTTGCATTGAGCATGCCATGTCACGGCCTCTGATATCCACGGTACAGTGAAAACTCTTTTAACCTTGGACCGGGAGGAAAATACTTCAAAATATTTTGTGGAACTTTCGAGCACTTGGAATATTTTGTGGACTTGACTTTTTGATTTTCATAAGGCACATATCTAGGATCACTACATGCAGGGCACTCGTCCTTCTCTTTGTGCTCATTTTAGTACAACATACAATCATAATTGCATTCATGAATATATTTTTACTTTAAATCCAAACCCTTTAAGCTCTTCTTCATGCTAGGGTAATTTTTTGGTAACATATTCTCTTTTGGGAAAATATCTTTAACCCACTTAAGAATTCCAATTACCCTGTTTCTCGACAAACCAAATTGACTCTTCAAATTATGCAAACCGATCACTGCGTATAATATGGAGTGACCTTCTTCATGATTTTTATACAAAGGTCTAGATTCATCGACTTTTAACCCTATGTATTCACTATCTTTGGGTAATTAAGCATCAATGTTTTCATTAACTTGGTCATAATGTGCATATTCGTATCCATAGACTGGTGGTTTTTATTATGGTGGACTCCATAAGCATCATCAATTAGGTCGGTCAAAGGACGATGGGATGGAGATTTGTTCACCACTTTCACCCAGTGGGGTTCTCTCATGCGGTCATGTACCGATAATTCTTCTGAAACATATGATATATTATTTTCCCCCATGGAATGTCTATTTCTTATCGTCTTGAAACATACCCCACATTAGTTAATGAAATTCAACGTCTTACAGAGATTTAAAATTTCCATTTATAAAACGGTTGCACGGACACAAAATCTTATCACTGATAAGATTTCTAGTTGCATATTTAGTAAATTCCTGAACACCTTTCATATGATTATCAAATACTTTTTGACTCTCCTCCATCCACTATTTGTATCATGGGAAAGCCATTCTAGAGTCTTCAAAATTAAAAAAAAATCAATTTTTTTATTAAACACGATAAAAGAAGAAATATTACAAGAAAATTCATTCAAATGAAATAGATATTGCAATGAAATTCATTAGAATATTACAATGTTAAAGTATTATAAAAAACTCAAATGATACTCCAATAAGATTCAAATGAAAAATATATTAAAATAAACATTGTTTAAGTAGCCTTGGATAACAAATTAACTAGCCAAGTAATATAAAAATTTACCTAAGCTGAAAATATTAGCCCCTCCCCGTGGCCAACGTATGCATGCTCATCTCCACAATTAGATTATATTTTATCGACCAAAATTCAAGCTTCACCCATCTCCAAAGGCTGATTGTGGACTTTTGTTCTGACTAGTATGAAAATAAGAGTGCTCGTGCGAATAATCCCAATATTGGCCAGATTCTATACATAATATGACTACCAAAGTCGGGGCCTGTGGATGGCGGTGATGAACATAATGTTCTAGGGGTAGGAATTTGTGAGGGGAACATTTTGGGAGGAGGCATTTGGGAGAGGAACTTTCTGGAATGAGGCATTTGGGAGGAAAATGTTTCAGGAGGAGGATAAGGGAATGTTTGAGGCCTCTGAGGGTGGTAACCCTGTTGTTGACTTAAGAGTCTGACCAATCCATGGATTTCATTTGCCTGGAGTGCCATATCCTTTCGAAGCTCTGAAACCTATTATTTCATTTTGGCACTTTCTTCCACCCCCTCACCACCTCAGCACTCATTGTAGAGATATTATCTAATAAAGGGACAATGTTCTGTAATATTTTACTTGGCATACATGATCCCACACCTCTTGTCCTCCCCTTATGGTCATTCTCTAATACCTTGTTATGGCATTTGACTGAATGTCATTGGGGCTTCACTCAGACTGACTGCTGGACACTCCCTCTATTATTTTCTCTAACATAATATTATATTTATGACTACGATTTTAATAATAATAATAATATCATAATGTATATATGTTATAACTAAATTAAAACTCACTAAAGTTGGCACCAGTCTGTTTGGAAATTTATTGGTCCTCTTTTATCATCGAGCATGCGAGTACAAATTGACCAGATTAGATTCTTTCCCTTCTTCTAGAATTCCCTCGGTCCATTCCTTTCATTCACCCTCGGTCCATTCCTCCAATTTTAGTATAATTTAAATTTTCAACTAAATTAGATTTGCATAAGCTAAATGTTCCAATCACAGAAAATAACTACACACGCAATCAAACACGGCTCAACTCAACTCAACTCAACTCAACAAAGCCTTTTCCCAATTATTTGGGGTCGGCTACATGAATCCTATTTTTCCATTCCATTCTGTCCAGTGCAATATCTTCGGTTAAACCACATGATATCATGTCCTTTTTTATAATATCCCACCAAGTTAATTTAGGCCTACCTCTACCCCTTGGGTTACCATCAATACTAACTAAATCACTCTTCTTTACAGGAGCATCCATTGATCTACGCTTAACGTGTCCAAACCATCTAAGTCGATTTTCTCTCAATTTATCTTCTATAGGAGCTACTTTTACCGTTTCACGAATTTGTTCATTTTTAATTTTATCCTTTCTAGTTTTACCACAAATCCATCTTAGCATTCGCATCTCCGCCACACTCATTTTCTGCACATTTTGTTTCTTGGTTACCCAACACTCTGTCCCATATAACATGGCGGGTCTAATGGCCGTCCTATAAAATTTTCCTTTTAACTTCAAAGGTATACGCCTATCACACAGAACGCCAGTCGCACTTCTCCACTTAACCCAACCTGCTCTAATCCTATGCGTAACATCATCACTAATATCTCCATCTTTTTGTATAATCGATCCTAAATAACGAAAATGGTTATTTCTAGGTATTTCATGACCCTCCAATTTCACCACATCTCCATTTGTCCTCCTATTACTACTAAAACTACACTCCACATATTCTGTTTTAGTAAGGAAAAATATATTTTCTGGGCAAAACCTCTATCTTAACACTTTGGAATATTTTATAATACAGTCAACTTACAGACTACTTAGACCGACTAAGTATAGCGCGTAGTCTTCACAAAACTTTTAAAAAAATAGCATAGTCTAGAGTTGCCCACCGGCGGCGATGCACCCTCAATATCCACCGATCAGCCTTTCTTCATCCTTCTCCAGTTATCCCTCGGGTCACAACATCAACCATAGAGAATCCTCTCCTCAAGATGTATGAAAGATACAAACTTTCTTGGGTTTCAAAACGATTCAAAAAATATTTAAGGATGTAAATATATGAATCAAAAAGTGTTTTGAAAACACAAAAGGTGAAATTTTTTGCAACAGATATACATGAAATGTTTTTTTAAAAGTCTTACAAAATTTGGAGTCAAAATAGATATTTATAGGTCTGAGTAAAATTCGAGGCAGCGAGTTCGTTCGAATGAGAATCAATGTTGTTGATACCAAATTTAGTCTACTGACATGGACCAATAACTTGAAGACACGTGTCAACCTACATGGCAAATACAAATACTTTAGATGAGCAACTTAAGCGTACCGAGTAACTCAGGCGCCCCGAGCAACTTAAGCGTACCGAGCAACTTAGGCGGTCCAAGCTACTTAGCGTGCAGAGCATCCAAATCAAGAGAATCAAAAGACAACTACGCATTAAATGCACATTATTATCAGACAGATGTATATGTCTACTAGATAACAACGCATTATCCTTTCATATGTACAGCCTCAAGGCTATAAATACAATGTAACCTCCTCATAAGAAGGGGACGGGGGATCTCTTGAAAAACCTATTATCGAGATCCAAGGCAAACAGTCAACAATACAAAATAGTGGACGTAGGCCATTCTCCCAAGGCCGAACCACTTTAAAAATCCTGTCTTGTTTATTCATTCTTATTTGTGATTGATTAATTATATATAATCTAGTTTTTTATATCAACAGATTGGCGCCGTCTGTGGGAAACGACTGTATTTATCGTTTTTCACCAAAATAATTCATCATCTATGGCTAAGAATTCGGAATCCAATAATCGAAACATTGGGGTCCCTCCAAACCCTTCTACTCCCCCAAATATTCAAGATCTGGCAGGCATAATGGCTAATTTAGCCCAAGGCCAAACGGCCATGCAAGAAACCATGCATCAACTTATACAAATTGCTAAAGGTGGAGTGCCGGCCCAATCAGGACAATGAAATGTTCAAAGAAATACCCATTTGCCATCTTCAAGAACTAGAAGAACATTATTCTCGGAGGCTTCTCAATCTAGACATACTGACTCATATCGTACTGAAAGATATAGTGATCCTTCGTATCAACCAGGTCGAACTTCATCAGTATGAGCTACTGATTCCCACCGAAATGTCACTCTCACTCCAAAAAGGACTAGTGCTCTAAAAAGGTTGAGTAGAGTCTCTCCTTTTGATCGATTGGGCCTTAGGAGGAATAGAAGTCCTCCTAGGATTATGTCGAGGAACTCTTAACGACCATCCGACCTAAGGGAAGGTTCTGCCCAATCACGCCCAGCAACCTGTAATGAAAGATCCCAAGAGGAAATCTCAATGCGATCAGTTGTTCGAATAAATAGGCCCGAGGTGGGAAATGATGCATGGAAAGGCTCTATTCAAAGGTTAGTGGATAGATTAGGAGAAATGGCCAAGGCCAAGAATCCTCTACAAAGAACTTTTGTCCAAGGGACACCATTCGTACAGGCATTTATGGATTTTACCACACCATCAAACTTCAAAGCTCCTATGGTGACGCTTAAATATGATGGAAAAACTCACCCTGTCCTTCATATAGAAGAATACCAATTTGCTGCCGATATCTATGCGATTCCAGACGAGATGAGATGTAGGGCGTTTTCAGGAACTCTCACCGGATCATCCCAGATATGGTACAATAATCTTCCTCGGGGGAAGATCGTAACTTTCCTTCAACTGGCAGAGCTTTTCATTGGGAATTTATGTTTTGGAGAAAAACCAGTTAAACGAGTAGCACACTTACGAAGTGTTAGACAGAAGCCAGAAGAAAGTACCAGGGACTACATTACTCGTTTCAATAACGAGAAACTTGAAGTAATAGATTACGAGGACAAAAATAACAATTACTGCTCTGATGAGTGGACTGTTACCAGATAAGCTTTACTACACTTTGGCTAAAGATCCGCCTAGGACCATAGGAGAACTGATGGCAAAGGCAGCCAAGATCATGAACATTGAGGAAGCTATGTCTGCGAAGAAGAATACAGACACTAAGGAGACCAAGGTTGAGGCTAGTAAAACCGAGAAGAAAGATCAGAAGAACAATGGTGGTAACAGCTAGTCGAAAGGTAAATAAGCACTGGAGCAGATGAGGAAGTATGGAAATTATACTCCCTTGAAGGTAGATATAAATCACATTCTAGAGGAGATCAAGAACAACGAGGAGTTAGACTGTCCAGGGAAAATGAAGGCAGATCCTGAAAAAAGGGACAAGTTCAAATATTGCGAATTCCACAAAGACCATGGCCACACGACCAAACGTTGCATAGCTCTCCATAATGAAATTGAAGCACTTATCAGGCGAGAAAAAATGGCTAAATATGTTGATTGCCAAAATGGTGGAAAGACCAACGACCGAGGAAGGTAAAGATCTAAATTTCCTTACCGAGCAAAAGAAAACAAGAAGAGAGATCACGAGGATGATCCAGAAGATGATCCCGACCTCCCCAAAAGGCCAAGACATCCAGAATGCGAGGTATTTTCCATCCATTTTGGGTCATTTGAATGTAATTTCATTACAGGTGGAGATGCAGGAGGTGGAGATCTAAATGTGGAAAGAAAAGATTACCTCAATGAGGCCCAAGGTTGCTCGTACATACAACGAATAAACTTGGCTGAAGATGATCGCCTAAGGAAGGTGAATAGGGACAAACTGGTCATCGGTTTCTCTAAGAACGACCTGGAAGGTGTACTATATCCTCATGATGACCCATTGGTGATCAAGATGAGAATGAAGGAAGTAGTTATTTCACGAGTACTGGTGGACAATGGTAGCTCTGTAGACATCATGTTCTACCCATGCTTTGACAGTTTGAATATGAAGTTATCCCAATTAGATCCCTACCATAGTCCCCTCCTCGATTTTACTGGCGAAAAGGTTTTTCCACTTGGGACGATCAAGTTGGATATTCTTATTGGTACATGGCCTGCTTGTCGAACAAAAAGAGTACGCTTTTTCATAATGGATAAAAATGTCCAATTAGCTTTTAATATCATCATGGGAAGGGTAGGTCTGAAGAAGTTCGAAGTAGTACCATCTACTGTACATCAATGTTTAAAATTCCCAACCAACTTTGGAGTAGGAGCGGTGAAAGGCGACCAGAAAGTAGCTCGGGAATGCTACTATTCATCTGCCGAGCAGGAGGAACGCGAAGAATCCAGGAAGAAGACTACCACCTATCAAGTGGATGAAATAGAAGATGCAGAGATTGAAATATTAGATCCTAGAGACGAGTCTCAGCTTGTGAAAGGCCAGGTCATGGAAGCTACCGAAAATATCATTCTGGACAACGAATACCCAGAACGAACAACCCAAATTGGTGCGTCATTGGATGTATCATTAAAACAGGAACTGGTAGCATTTCTAAGGTGCAATAAACAAACTTTTGCATGGAGATATGAAGACATGCCCGAGATAGATCCGAGTTTCTTGTGTCATGAACTCAACGTGAACAGGGAAATCAAGCCACTGAAGCAGCGAAGAAGAGTGTTCAGTCCTGAAAAGAACCAAGCTATACAGGAAGAGGTAGAGAAACTATAGAAAGCCTTTTTTATTGAGGATGTTAAATATCTCGATTGTCTAGCAAATGTGGTTATGGTAAAGAAGAAAAACAATAAGTGGAGGATGTGTGTAGACTTCACTGATCTTAATAAAGCCTGCCCAAATGATTATTTTACTTTACCTAGAATCGATCAATTGGTGGATGCTAGCTCGGAGCATGAATTGTTGAGTTTCATGGATGCTTACTCTGGTTACAACCAGATTAAAATGAAGCCTGAGGATAGGGAAAGTACTTTTTTTATCACCCCAAGGGGAACTTATTGCTATAATGTTTTGCCTTTCGGACTTAAAAATGCAGGGGCAACATATCAGCGACTAATGAATAAGGTATTTGCAGAGCAAATCAGTCATAATATGGAGGTTTATGTCGACGATATGCCGACGAAGAGCAAGAAAGCTGCTGATCATCTAGTTGACCTAGGTCAGACCTTTGATCAACTAGAGAAATATCAAATGAAGTTGAATCCCACCAAATGCATATTTGGAGTACAAGAAGGTATGTTTCTCGGATATATTATTAACCAAAGAGGTATTGAGGCAAACCCTGGAAAGATCAAGGCCCTATTGGAGCTACGATCTCTAACTACGAAGAAGGAAGTGCAAAGTCTCACAGGGCGAGTTGCAGCGCTTAATAGATTTATGTCACGAGTAACAGACAGATGCCTCCCATTCTTCAAAACTCTTCGAAAAACTTTTGAGTGGAATGATGAATGCGATGAGGCTTTTCAAGAGTTGAAAAAATATTTGGGTACACCTCCACTGTTATCTAGACCAGTGATGGGAGAAATATTATACTTGTACCTAGCAGTTTCAGGGAATGCAGTTAGCTCAGCGCTAATAAGAATGGATGATGGAGTACAAAAACCGATCTATTACACCAGCAAGGACTTCCGAGGAGCAGAGATCAAATATCCAAGACTGGAGAAATTGGCATTAGCACTGATCTAAGCAAGCAGAAGGATGAGGCCATATTTACAAGCCCATACTATAGTGGTGTATACTGATATGCCATTAAGACAAGCTCTGCATAAACTGGAGAAATTGGGAAGATTGATGTTATGGGCAGTAAAACTTAGTGAATATAACATAGTTTATGAGCCTAGATCATCGCTCAAGGGGCAGGCAGTAGTGAATTTTATCGCAGAGTTTACTCACTCTGATACCTCCGAAGAGCAGGAGTTTAATACATACCAACCCGTGGATGTTACAGAATAATCACCCGACCAACTTCCATTCGTGGATGATCAAGAGAAGATAATCAACAAGCAGCGATAAATGTTAGGGGAAGACAAAAGGAAGCATCAAATATTCCACCGAGGAACTCTTTCTAATCCAGAGTTTGATAATGATGTACCTGTGTGGAATCTGCATGTGGATGGTTCTTTGTGTGACACTGGCAGTGGAGCAGGAATTGTTTTAAACAGTCCTGATGAAATTAATATGGAGTATGCTCTACATTTTTAATTTAAGGCTTCTAGTAATGAGGCTGAATATAAATCTATGATCGTGGGTCTAAGTCTGGCCAAAACTATGAAGGCAGAGCAGGTCGTTGTATTCAGTGATTCACAGTTAATCATAAATCAAATCCTCGGGGTGTATGTAGCAAAGGGAGAATTAATTGTCAAGTATCATACAAAAGCAATGGAGGTTGTATAAAATTTTATCGCAGTTCAGTTAATCAGAATATTGAGATTGGAGAATGCAAGAGCCGACGCCCTAGCTCGGCTAGCATCAGCAACACGCACCGAGCTATGAAGAATAATCCCAATAGAAATCTTGGCTGGTCGGAGCATAGATGAATATTTGATGATGAATTTCATAACCCTTGATTTGGGACCATCTTGGATGGACCCCATCAGGGCCTATATTGAAGAGGGGGCTTTGCCAACTGATAAACTCGCCGCCAAGAAATTGAAGTTTAAAGCTGCTCGTTATATACTGACCAATGACATTTTATATAGAAGAGGAATTATAGCAGCACTCCAGAGATGTGTCCATCCCTTCGAAGTAAAGGACTTGATTGAAGAGGTTCACGAAGGGTCCTGTGGAGATCATGTAGCAGGTCGGACGCTTTTGCAAAGGATAACAACACATGGGTATTAATGGCCAATGATGAGGGCTGACTGCGCAACTTACGCTAAAAAGTGCGATAAATGTCAACGTTTATCTTCCATTCAAAGAACACCCCAGGTATTGTTAACACCCATTATGTCCCCTTGGCCATTTGCCATGTGGGGAATAGACTTGGTCGGGCCACTTTCGATGACCAAATGAAGATTCAAATTCCTTGTGGTTGCTGTGGATTATTTTACAAAATGGGTAGAAGCTGAACCTCTCATTGATATGACATATGACAAGGTCTATCAATTTATTTGGAAGAATATTATTTGCAGATATAGTCTCCCACACACATTCATTACTGACCATGGAACCCAGTTTAACAATGAGGAATTTGCTACAGATTATCATCAATCCAATGTATTGAAAATCCATTCCGCGCCAGGCCATCCCTAGAGCAATGGGAAAACTGAAGTAACGAACAAGACCCTACTGAATGGTTTGAAAAAATGCGTGGATGATGCAAAGGGAAATTGGATCAACGAGCTACACTCTGTGTTATGGGCTTATCGCACTACACCATGAACAGCAACTGGGGAATCTCCATACATGTTGACATTTGGGAGTGAGGCTGTCATACCTGTTGAATTGGGTCTACCCACACATAGGATGCTCAACTTTAATTCTCCTGTAAGTGATTTGATGAGACGATTAGACCTGGATATGCTCAAAAAAGTTAGAGAAGAAGCAGCAATCAGGAATGCTGCATACCAATAACGAACAACCTTGTTCTACAACAAAATGGTGAAGCAGTGCGATTTAAAAGAAGGGGATTATGTGATGAAGAAAGTTATCCAAAAGCACAACAAACTAGAGGTTAACTAGCATGGACCTTACAGAGTAACTGAGGTTGTTCGTCCAGGGACATATAGAATTGAAACTTTGGAAGGAGAAGAATTTAAAAACCCATGGAATGCAGAGCATCTGCGCAAGTACTATCAATAGTTAAAATTCCTATGTAACACAGTTTTTTCAATATGAATAAAGTGATGTTTCTCCCATATTTCTTCCTTTGTTGAAATTTTTTCGGAATATTAGTGCTCCACACTAGACAAACCCAAATCTAGAGAAACAACTCATTACCACCAACTCCGATTGGTCGGCAATTCAATTACCACCAACTCCGGTTGGTCGACAATTCATTACCACCAACTCCGGTTGGTCGGTAAATCATAATCACCAACTCTGGTTGGTCGACAATTCATAACCACCAACACCGGTTGGTCGATAATTCATTACCATCATCTCCGATTGGTCGATAACTCATTACCACCAACTCCGGTTGGTCGGTAACTCATAACCACCAACTCCCGTTGGTTGGTACCAAACTAGGCAAGAAGATGGATGACCTCCCGGGGCATCCACTATCTAGGCAACAAGGTAACCCATACGAGATTACTACAACTAAGCAGGAACATGGGATGAAAATCATTCCATTGCTTAGGCCCAAAGAGTGACAAGTCACTATAATCAAACAACAACTGGGATAAGAATATATATATATATACACACACACACACCAACCAACAAACAAGGACATTCTACAAATTATTTTGAAGAAAATGAAATTGTCAAAGACTAATTTTTTTCCATTAAAACCAAGTAGATTACATATGATATGAAGTTTAATTCATTACATAAAAATATCCTATTCTATGGGTTTCTTTCCCTCTACTTTTGAAACAGGTTCCACCCCAGCTGGAGGATCATCTAATGCATAAGGAGAATTTATAAAGTTTCGATCTCACAGCATTCTGACATTCATTATGGATGGAAGATCGAGCAAGTATTCTGGACGAGATATCTTAAAATTTAAATGAAGGCTGTAGTCACTGAGATACTTGGAGATCAAAATTCGAGGAATAGCACGGGCTGGGATCCAATTAAGGTCAAGTTTGAAGGGAGGCACTGGCAAATCAAGAACTCCAAGTTCATAATAATCCCACAAAAAATGACCTTGATTCAATTTCAGGACACATACACCCCTGCTTATATCCTTCGTTGTTCGACTGATGCAAGCGAGCATCAAGATGATACAGAGCTTCATTATACCCAGCCATCCAAAATTCCCCGGGATGCTTGTGGAATTGATAAGTTAATATCTCAAGTTGCTCGTGGAGCTTTTTCACAAGAATTTCTTTACTTTCCAGAGAAGAACTCTGATTTGGAGAGTTGGTCGTTGAAACCCTGAATCTTCTTAGACATTTCTGCTAAGGCTTAGTTCTTCGCCATCAACTGAACGACTTGATTCTCTAAGGCCGACTGAGTTCTCATTTCTTCAATAAAAATCTGAGTAGCCCTTGCTCGTCCACGAGAAGAAGATCGTGCCCTGCCACGAATAGGTGTGGAAGATCCTGCTCGTTTCAAAGTTTCTAACTCATCCCGTAAGTTAGCATTTTCTACTTCCAAAAAAGAAAAAAACATCATCATTAACGGGGACCAAGGTTCCCAAATAAGAAGAAGTAGTAGATTTGAGTTATTTTATTTCCTCTTGTAAAGCGATGTTCTCCTGCTCCAGCAGCTTGGCAATATGTCTATGCTCTTCAATTTCAAGCATTAACACACTCTCCTTTTTCTCATGAGCAGAAATGAACTTGTCATATCCCTTATCAGCTCTCAATTGTTGGTACTTTTCTCATAGCCTTGATGTAAAAGTGTAGAAGATTCTTTGCACAACTGTTGAAGCTCTTAGATCGTTCCTGTAACACCCCGCTTAATTAAATACCGGGTGGCCAGTCCTATACCAAATTAAAATAGAATATACAGTTTGCTCATTCTTAGCATCACTGTCGAAAACATTTACAACTCACCCAATACCCAATTAAACTCGTGTTAAAAACTTTCCAAATTTGAATGTACCAAATCCATTTCCAGTTTAAGAATAACACAACACATTTTATTCTACAACAATGATAACCAAATAGATAACATAAAAGAATTTAAATGCAATTGGAATAAACATTCCCAAATAATATTAATCCATTACAGTAATCCCAACAATATTAAATGTATTAAAAAGACCCGAATACAATAGTATTTGACTCCAATAGCAAAAGATAACTGAATCCTTTGGGCGACATGCCCTAACTAAGAATACTGTGAATCAAAAAGATGATAGGCGTCTAAGAAAAACTTCATAGCTCCATAGCTTGTCAATATCAACTAAGGTTAGAATCCATGCTGCTGGACACCTGATATAGAAGATACAATAGAAAAGAAAATATGCAAGGAAATGGGTCAGAGCCCGATTGTAAAAATGATTTTTAAAACAACAAGTATTTAACAAGTGCAATAAAGCATTTATCGTGTACATGTTAGCATCCCACTCTCACTTGCTATTCTCACCTCTCAACTAGAGTGCACACTTAGCGTTTCCTATTAACCTCCTAGTTAATGGTTTCTCATTACTAATTTCCATCATATGATTCCATTCCCATATCAAAACCCCGTATGTCCCATACCACACGTTATATAATTCTTCTTATACATTTCTCATTTATGAATTGTTTCCCATTAATATAAATCATTTCTCATTAGAATGAATTAAGCTCTTCAATAAATATTCAGTAACTTATTTCAATTATTTTCTCAATTCACCGTTATCTACAATTATCACACAGTAGATAATTTAACCACTATATACACATTCATACAATTCATTATATATATACATATATAACATGGCACCCCGAGTCACAGCTGCGGTGCAATGCATTACTCTGCTATCATGTCCCAATATCGCTTGTCGCCGAATAGGGGACTAAAGGTTCGATAAGGATTCCTCAAACCACACACAACAACATACAAATTGGAGGCAAACATAGTTCTCATATCCACGGGTCACGCACATACCTACGTTCCCACAGTCAGCGGACTTATCAACTCCCCGATAAGTCTTTCATAGACCTATGATCTCGAGCGACAAATCAAAGATCCCATGGATTCATCAGGATATGACTTCCCTCACGCGCAAACCTCCCGTCGATAGAAACTAAGCTAGGTATGTCATACACACAATCAACAATCAATCAAATAGGCATTATCATACCTATAATATAATATCAACAAGGTACTTACATTACCCTAAGATAGTTCCCATACGTAGCATTATATCTCTTTTAATTCCACGTATTAAAATATCATATCTTTACTTCATAATTTAATTATCCTCGCATCCTATAACATCTCTCCACTCCCGACGTCGTTAAGGTTCATGCGCGGAACGTCTCGCAAAGCGAAATCCAAACAAGGAACCCCTCCAATACACTACTACTTAACTTTGTCGAATGTGGAGGTCCGTCAATGTCAAATACGCGATCGGGATAACCTCATACCCTATTTCAACCAAATGTGTTCTAAACTCCCATCTCTATCCAGGAGCCATACCACTATGCTCTTGTACTACACTCAGTCCTTGCGAAATCAATAATGAGCTTAAACTCAGTCCTTGATGTTCAAATTGTAACCCTAAAGCTACCCTCACTTATATTAAATCTACCCTACTGGACCTATCCTTAATTCTTATGCATACCAATTAGAATCCAACAATTTAATCTAGCAACCGAAATTCCTTTAAATTAATTATCATTATTCTTAATCAATAAAATCCCAATCAATTTAATTCAAGTCTCAACTAGGGCTTACTGATCTTATATAAGTCCCATAATATCCAATTAACAATCACCAAAGATCAACCAAAGTTTTGGGATAGGAACCAACATTAAAAAGAAACAACTATAGAAATTCTGGGGTGGTCGATTGATTGAAGGCAGGGGGTCGATCGATCGATCCCTCAGGTCACAACCTGGTTTTTCTGCATTTCTGCAACTACGAGTTTAACCATTTTTATTCATTCTAACCTTCATATTAACATCCAAAATGATTTATAATCCTTACTACATGATATATCAACATATATAAATGATTTCTAATGATCAAAACATCCTAGAATCATCAAGAGATTGAATTAAATGCCTGTTTTTATCCTCTTTTTCCAAAAAAATTATCAACCTAATATCTTCAAGAACACATCAATGGTTTTCATAATTTCTTCAACAGATATATGATTATTTCGTGGATTATTATCATCCTACAACATGAGTTTACTTCCTATATCATTTCGATTTCTAGAAATCCGTATAACAACTCCATTATGACTTCCAAACATGAAAAATCATCTCTTTTCATAATTATTCTAACATGGACAATATACGAACTTAAGTTGCAAATATCAAACACTTGCCTCTAATGAAGATCTGATCCTTTGGAGTTGAATAACACAGGTGGTGATAGTGGTGGTGACCTTTGGTTCTCCTCCTTTCCAAGCAAGCTTTTTCTTTCCAAGCAACCTTTCTCTCTCTCTAAGATGATGACTTTTCAATTTTGTGTAGAAGAGATGAAATGAACCTACGTACACTAATCTCCAAATATTTATAATAAGATAAAACCTGAAATCACTATTCATCCCCCTTGTAAAAATAACCAAAATGCCCTTTTGGGTTGTCTTTTCATTTCCAAATGACCCGAGACCCAAAACCAACATCCAAATAAACTTTTCTAACTATTTCAACCCTTTCGGATGCAACGACGTAGTCGAAACGACTATAAGGTTGATGTAAAAATAAGTTTCCTTTTTAATTTAACAAATTAGTCCCGACACGTCCCATACCGCATCCGACTAAAATCCAAACTACTGAATTAATAACACACCGCCATATCCATAACATCTCATTCATATATTACCTAAATATCCTTAAGTAATATTCAGAATTATACATTTTAATATCCACCATTCGGATAAAACCCAAATGAATTAATTAATAATAAAATCCAATTAATCCATTAATTTAAAATATAACCATTTTAAAAATCATTAAAAATCATGTGGTATTACAGTTCCTTGAAGATGTTCAATCATCTCGTAGTAAGCCACATTGTCGGCTACAGCATGATCAAGTAGACACTTCAGGTACTGATAAGCATCATTGGCCCGCTCAGAAGCATCTGATCCGAGGATATCAATGATTTGAGCTTCAGTAAAATCTGTATGACCAGCCTTGAAATAGTCATTGCATTTCTTCATCAACTCTGTATCATGAGATGATAAGAGTTCCATCCTGGCCACAAACAAGCAAAGGAAAAATGAAAAAAACAAAATCAACATGGATGCGAACTGAGCAAGTAAAAGAGAAATTCAGGACGAACAACAGAAGTCCAAATTTTATTCATCATGATAGAGGAAAACATAGTTCAAGGTTACATTCAAGAAAACAGCAAAACAAAAGACCCAGACAACTTTACACCTTCTCTTTATTTCCTATGACTTCTTCGAATGGTTTGGATGAAGGGGTTGGTTGCTCGGAGAGAAATTGCAGCTGCTGGGCAGATGTATCGGCTTGTTGGACTTGCTCGGAAGGTTGAACAACAGCAACAACAGGGAACTGTTCTCTTGTCATCATGGAGGATTCATCTAAAGCAGCTTCATCTTCTTCTTCTTCTCAAGGAGAGGGAGGAGGGCCATGAGTATGCTCCTGTAACAACTCAAAATTTTCAGCAACCTTCAATTTCTTCAAGACTTCCACCCATCCGTCCCTAAAATATTTAACATTGGCGTACTCAATTTGAGAAGACATAACATCCAGGCTCTTGTTCCAACCCTTGTCCCAACTAGCACTAAAGGATTTTTTAACAACAGTCTTCCTTTTAGCTTTTTCCGAGAAGGTCCTTTCTTTAAGGAGCTCCTTGGCAGAATTCAATTTTTCTTCTACCTCCGTCTTATGTCGCTCAACATCTTGAAGCTTAGCAACATTTTCCTCAGCAGATTTGAGCTTGATCTTAAGATCCTTTTTACCTTGTTCAGCTTCCTTTAATTTCTTCTCCAACCCTTTAGAGGCAGCCACAACTAGATCTCTATCTACTACAACGGACTTGTATTGCTTCCCTCAAGCATATTTATCTTCCTCGTACTTTTTACGAGATTCCTTCAGAGACTGAGTTAGTCCAGTAAAAGCTTCTTCTACCCCACCCGAGGAGGTGGAAGCCCTGATGGCTTCATCTTTCTTCAAAATCCTGTTGAAACAAGTCACAGGCTGAAAAAAGGAAGAATTTTAAGTCAATATATGAACATAGTACTAGAAATAAAGGACTCGGACTAAAGATACTTACTAAAGTAATGTGTTGAGCAGCTAATGTAGTAAGTCTCTCATGAGAAAAGGCGTCTTCAACACCATGGGGTTCTGGAATAGTCCAGGATCTTATCAAGCCCACATCAGAGTTCGAAGGAATAAGAGCTGGATTATTACCTTCAATATTTGAAGGTTGAGAGATAGGTTCAACAGGTCTCTCAGAAGAACTTATTTTTAATCTCCTTAGAGGAGCAGGAGCATTTTCGATTAAAGGAGCTGTCTCTGTTGGTGGAATGACAACAGTCTCACTTGAAGGTGAGATGACAACAGTCTTACTCAGAGGCACAGGGGGCTTTTTGCTAGCTTCCTTGGCAGCAATAGAAGGGGGTACATCTGTATTCTTTATCCCTTCATGTGGGACATCTTGTTTATGCTTCTTTTCCTCATCGGTGGCAAAGGAATACTTGTCAAAAAAAGGCAGGAGCTTTCCTCTTCTTCATTAGATCAGTAATAGGAATACTCAAGTCAGTAGAAGAACCTTCCACACTGGTTTCAGAGGTTGGTACCCGATCAAGATCAACTACCACAAGACGAGGACGAGTAATGAAAGATGAGGTGTAGCTTTTGTATTGCAACAAATAAGAAGCAGATCTAATGTTCTCCCCAACAATAGATTGATGCAAGCCCCAGATAAGTTTTAAATGCTTTATATTAACCTCGATTTCTTTTGGAGGTTTTCTTTTACTGTCAACTGTAACAAACAAAATCAAATGTCAGTGGTGCATTTCATCGAATACAAAGAAAATAAGATTTCAAAAATAAAAACAACCTATCCCATTGCCATAAAGCGGACACCTGGGATGTTGGTACACGTCATCTCCACTTAATGGAGGGTGTTGTCAATTTTTCATCACAACCCCATGATCAAAATAATCCCTATTGGCATCGAGAAGATTGACGACTAAAGCTTTATTCAAAAACCTAATTTTTAAATAGAAAGTATTATCACTAGTAACCCATCTATAGCAATACATAATTTCTGAAATCCCCAAACGAGTTCCACGAAGTTGGTTCAACCTATGTACTCCATTAACTACCCTCCATGTATTTGGAGCAACTCTTGCAGGTACAATATTGAAATATTGGCAAAACTCCAAACACAGGGGATTTGGCGGGAAAGAAAAGCCACATTCGGCTACAAAAAGACTTGGGAACCAGTGTCCCTCAGCCAAAGAAAATAAATCAGAAGGACAAGAAAGATCTTCCAAAATAACCTACGAAGGGATTGAAAACTCAAACCGAAATTTATCCAACGATTCAACAAGATAAACCATGGTGAATATAGTAAATAAAGTAGAGGGAAGAAAACATTACAGAAGAAAGAGAGATCAGTTGACAATGAACGATGGAAAGAACGAAGGCACAAGATAGAGAAAAGATGAAGAGTTCAGAGATACAGATTTGAAAAGTGAAAGACGATAGGATTTCTGTCGCACTTAAATAGTTTACCTCTGGAATAGAGAAAAGTAATGATTACAAGGGAAGACGTTTGCGTTTTCGGCGGTTAAAAGAAGAAAAAGGCACAAATATCGAAGTGATCGTGAAAATTCAAAATATTTATGAAGCCTGATATTATGCGTTCAAAAAGGAATTATATACAAGGAAAGTCTTCCTAAAATTCAAGAAGAACAGTAATCCAAGCAATTTCAAGCAAAATATTCCACACTCTCCTTCAACCTCAACTGTAAAACATTGGGGGCTTCTGTTGATACCAAATTTAGTCTGCTGACATGGACCAATCACTTGAAGACACGTGTTAACCTACATGGAAAATACAAATACTTTAGATGAGCAACTTAAGCATACTGAGCAACTCAGGCGCCCCGAGCAACTTAAGCGTACCGAGAAACTTAAGCGGCCCAAGCTACTTAGCATGCAGAGCATCCAAATCAAGAGAATCAAAAGATAACTATGCATTAAATGTACATTATTATCGTACAGATGTATATGTCTACTAGATAACAACGCATTATCCTTTCATATGTACAGCCTCAAGGCTATAAATACAATGTAACCTCCTCATAAGAAGGGGACGGGGGATCTCTTGAAAAACCTATTATCGAGATCCAAGGCAAACAGTCAACAATACAAAATAGTGGACGTAGGCCATTCTCCCAAGGATGAACCACTTTAAAAATCCTTTGTATTGTTTATTCATTCTTATCTGTGATTGATTAATTAGATATAATCTAGTTTTTTACATCAACAACTGTCATTCGAACCAAAACGGCAAGTCGTTCGAACCAGAACTGTAATTCATTCTAACAAAAATGCAAGTTCGTTCGATCTGTACATCTAACCAGCTCCTAATGAGAGTCTAGTGTAAAACAGTATGCCCTCGTTAGATGTTCATTCGAAGTACATTTCTAATGACCTTCCAACGAAATGGAAATTTCGGTCCAACGAGGTTTTTTATTTTTTAACTTAAAAATCTAACCCTGGTTTATTTTTTAATAAAAATACATCCCAAATATAAATATGACGAATTAAGAACTCATAAAAGATTTTTACCTTCATGAGATGTAGAGGAGTCTTGAACCTGAAGATTTTGGGGTTCGATTCGATGTGTCGGTGCGTGACAGTTTGTAACGGGATACGCTAAATATGCCAAATTTCGTATAAATACAAATAAAAAACCTAGGCTAAAATATTTGCACTTACAATTCTCCCCCTTTAGGTGTTTTGTTACAAAACTAACTGAAAACGAAATTACAATAACTACCCCTCTATGACAAAAATCCTAATACCCTTCCTAAACCCTGGTAATAGAACAACATAGTGAAACTTTGTCTTCAATCTTATCTTGTTCTTACCTTGGGTAACTTTGTCTTTATTTGGTGTAATATGTTCTTACTCTTAGATACCTACACACATGAAGCAATGAAAATAACCGTGATAAATAGAGTTTGAAATAAAAAATAAAAACAAAACTCATGACGCGTTCTCCCCCTTAAATCAAACTCATCATCAAATCAAATCTCCCTCTTAATTTGTTCTTTCCCTTTTTGTTCGAAATAGACAAAGGAGTAGAAACTAAACATAAAGTATAAAATATCACATATAAGAAGTAAGATATGATCACAAAGATATATAAATAAAACATGCGTAAGGATAATATCAATGGCAAAATCCAACAACTATTTTTGACATTTTTCATTTTTTCAAAGAAATGTCAATATTACAAATACAACACAACAACTCTAGCCCAAATAATTCAAACCATGACCAAGTATGCGAAAAATAAGGACTGAATATAAACCACAAAGAGCCAAATCATAATACTGTATATAACGTATGAAAAATATACCAAAGAAAATCCCACACATATATAGATATAAATAATCACAAAACTCGACACAAAACATATAAGCTTTACACACTAGCATAGTATTGATGTGTCTAAACATGTGGGATAGAATGAATGAGAAAACGTGAGTTTTTCTAAATCAATGCTCTGATACCAATTTGAAAACGATAGGACCCCTAATTTTTAAAATCTTACAAAAAGTAATTTCCTTTTTAGATGCAGAATTAAGATGGCTCAACGAAACAATTACATAACACCAAATTTTAATTTCTTTCAAATTAAAATTAAACAAACTCAAAGTGACATTAAATTAAACAACACATTAATTTGCACTTAACCAACTTAATTCAATCCAAGTCCAGGAAATTTGCCTAACAAATAATTATTTCATTTTTGCAAATTAGGCCAAACCAAATTTTATCCAATAAAATTAATGACTTGAACTAAATTAATTAAACATTACCCAAATTAATTTTAGTACCAACTTAAGCATGAGTAGTTATTTAAACCAATTTTATCTTTTTACCTAAGCATGCATCTAATGTGAATTTTGCAAAAGATAAAATAAACAAATAACCACTACGCTGCGATGTACGAGGAAAAACCCACAACGGGAAATAACCTCGGATGGACCTAGCCTCAAATTCATTAAGTACGGTATTATAAGTACAAGATAGTAAGACTTACAACACTCGAATTGACTCCGTCCAAGCCCCGATGCTCCTTCTTGTACACACCTCTGCCTAACGAATAACCACAGAGATCCACCGCAGTCTCGAAATCCACCGATCGGACTTTAAGAACAACCGTCATCCACACATGATGCCTTTCACCATGTGAGAATGCCGCAGCAAAACAACGAACTTCTTCTTTATGGGATATAGAAGTAAACCCAAACGAGCTCTTCAACTCGGTAGAGTAAAACCCGGTGCCAACACTCCAAGAAAGATATATATATATATATATATATATATATGGTAACTTGGAATAAACAAACTATGGGTGTAAACAAAAGTGTTTTTTAATAATGTTCTTGAAAATACAAACACTTAAAACATGAACTTTTGATCTAAGAAATTTCTCTCTTAAATTTTTCTCTAATAAAAAAGGTGTTTGGAAAATGTAAAAAGTTGGTTTTTCAAACTTAGTTCCCGCACATATAACTTTTGTCAAGAGTTAGTGGGTAAAAGTAAGTGGGAACATGGGAAAAAACTGATTAAAACTGCCAAAAAATTTCCCACTAGAAATCTCGTTCGAATGAGATTTTTGTTCGAACGAAGTCTCGTTCGAACAACACTTCTAACGAAGTTCTAGAGATAAATGGGGAAAAATCGTTGGCAAACTCGTTCGAATGACATTCTCGTTCGAACGAAAAACTCGTTCGAACGACAATATCGAAGGAAGTTCCAGAATGGTTGAAATTTGATTGTTAGCCCCAAAACTTTATTTTAAAGTTTTAAAGAAACCTTCTAAAAATAAACATCAGTTTAAAATAAACTTACACCTAATAAAACTTGTTCCAAGCTCCTATATATATATGTAATGCATTCATACCTTAGGAGGAATTGGAACTAATGTTGTTGATGTAGAAATAAGGCACAATAAACTCGGCATATGATGAAGCTTGATAATCTTGGCCGCTACGTCTTTAACTAACACGTCATAGGATTGGATGGATACACTTGAACACTATCCTATGACTCAAATATTTTTGTTCGGAATTGAGCCAACACTACATTAAGACTCAATCGGAGACTTGTGTCCTTACAAATGTCCCTCTTTGGCTATTCCGAGACAAAAATCAAACAAAAATCCTAAAGGATCGTCATTCTCTACTAGACTTAAAAACATATCCCACCTAAAATAAAAAAAATACATAGCTTGACTTAAACACCCAAGGATTAATATCTTTGCCAATGAAAGTTGCTATTTTAGAAGAATTTCTGCACACTTAAGCAAACTATCAAACGCATTAGGAATATCAAGAATATTAAATGCATGTAAAATAAATAAATACTCCCCCTAAATTAATTCTCCCCTTTATCAAGACGTTTCCCCCAAAGATAAATCTCCCAAACTAAGATGCAATTACAATAGGAATATATACCATTTCTCCCCGTATCATTGTCCCCCTTTCTGTTAAGGAATTGACAAAGGATAAAAAATAATTTAAACATGAAGCTTAGAGTGATAAGAACATGAAAGCATATGGGCAACAAGATCATAACTAATCCATACAAATAGAAATGGATACCAACGGAGATACAAAAAAATGATATCAACTAAGCATGTGATATCAACAAAATATGCACCAAGATAGATACCAATTATGAATTAGAAGTATACATGGACTAGAAAGCAAGGCGAAGAAAAAAAGATACCATATATATGTAGACATAATGAATAACACTAGCGCACACGCACATATATATAGGTATAGACACCACACATGATACAAAATACAATAAGTTTTTCACACTCGTATAGCGAAAATGTGTCATATGGAAACGAAAGTGTAGGGGTGTGAACTAGTAATAATTAAATTTAGACCCAATCACTTCAAACATGTTCACAGAGTTCTCAATTGATTGCAAACTTCATCACATTTGAATATAACCTCATGTGACAATATAGATTGAACTCAATGAACAAGCATACACAATGCATACAAGCCTAGAATTTTGATGATTCTACAAACCAATAGAGTCATGACATTGAAAGTACAACTAGGGTAAATGGACATTATGCAAACCGTTGATATACCATCCAAACTCCCTCAATTTAAGCATACTATTTTAATCTTTTGAATGGATAAATCAACTAAAAAAATTAGGCCTTGGTAAATATTTTCTTTTAATGCCATTATTCTTTTAGGCCTTTGGACCACGTATTTCTTTTAGGTCCAAGCAAACGGTGCTATCTCGCAAAGGATGATTTTTCCTTTCGGAGCCTTTCCCCCATGCACATTTTTATAAACAATCTTTATATCTCACACAAATTTCACGTGCACGAATTTTAACATGCACTACTCCTCCTAGGTCACATAACATGTAGATGATAAGATTGGTAGGAGAACACCTCACAAAGCTCAAATATTCATGTGAAGTTATAATTTCAAGTGAGCTTGTGCATGTATGAATTGAGTCATATAAAAATAGAATCCATTAAATCAACACAAAATCCAACTACTCCATGTAAGCATGGTAAAGAACATTTTAAGGATTGGCAATCTAAACCAAAAATTCTAGTCACATGGAAGTGAAAAAGAAGGGATTCAAACACAAGTATATGCCACATAGAGTGCGTCAAACTAAAATACAAAAAAAAATCTTTTTGAGTTTTTGAAAATTTTTAACCAAAATTAAAAAATATGTACTCAAAAGACAAACAAAATCATTTGAATTTTTCATTAAGCCTAAATTACTAAAAGGGTAAAACACAAATGATTAACAAAAATCTTTTTGTATTTTTCATTTAATGCAAACTAAAATAAAAGAACTATAATACAAAAGATAAACAAGAATCATAATTCTTGCATGTGATTAAGCATGGAGCATAGACTAGAAAATGATTAAAACACGCATACAATTAGCATGATTATATAGCATGAAGCACAAAAGCTAAAGTATGCAAACAAAACTAACACATTCAACCTTTAAATTTAGCAAGGGAGGTTTCATGTGAAAGTAAATGAGAATAAAAAATCCTATTTTATAAAGCAACCAAGTCGGATCTTCTAACCCAAACTAATGACGAATGACGAATGACGAATGACGATCTTGGGGTGTAGGAATCTTAGCTACCTCGGCTGCGTTACATTGGGATTTTCTTGGACCTCATTTAAGATCAAAAGAAAATTTCCTAAGATGACCTTTTCAACCACAATTTGAGCACCTAAAGACTCGGCGAAAAGACATACCTAAGGAATGATCGATAATATTGTTCCTAGAGGATTCTCCTAAAAAAATGGTTTTGTCTTTAAGAGTTGACTCTTTACAAGTATCAAAGCCTAAACCACAAGTGTCATTTTTAATTTGGACCGTTCCTAAGATTTTATATAATTTCTCCGAACGACACTCCAAATCAAATTTGACTTTACTAGAGTCTTTTAATTTATTTTCTAAATCTAAAACGTGAGGCTCTAATAAAACATTGCGCTCTTCAAACGCAATAAGCTCCTTTTTCAAGGATTCTATTAAACCTTTAGGGCTATCTCTCTCGCCTTCTACATATTCAAGCTTCTCACGAAGAGCACTCTCACGTGTCCTAAGGTCTTCCACTAACACACTCTCATCAATGACCTTGACACGCTCTCTTAAACTATCTTCTAGCTCCAATTTTCTTCTTTTTAATTTAATAGATTCTTTAAATAATTTTAAAACGCAATTTGATGTTCACTCACATCAACCTCATTTTCACTTTCACTCTCTCTTTCTTATCCACTCACACCACCATCATCTCTTTGGGATTCACTAACAAAAGCCTTGGAAGTGTCATGTGTTAAAATTTAATCACTAAAGGAGTACTCACTATCACTCACATGACTTGCCATCAAAGCCACAAAGTTGGGCTTAGTGGGGGAATCGGGTCCCTCTTCCTTATCACTATCACTAAGGATTGCATTGTAGGAAATTGATCGCTTACCCTCTCTCCTTAGTTTAGTGTGACATTCTTTCCCACTATGGCCATACCCTTCACAACCATAACACCTATTTGACTCATCACTATTTAAATTTTCATTAAAAATTTTAGGGATATTTTTGGCTTTGTCATGCTTAGACTTTTCAAATCTCTTAAAATCATTTTTAATTTTATCTATATTAAATTTAAGAAATTTATGAAATTTCCTAGCAAACATAGCCATATCTTCCGAGTCACTCCCACTTTCACTCTCTACTACTTGTTTTTCCTCCTTTCGGGCTTTCAAAGCAACGCCCTTATCTATTTTCTTTTCAGTTTTAGAGGGAAACATGTCTAGTTCATAGGTTTGGAAATCACCTACGAGCTCTTCTAATTTCGTAGAGGCTAAAGTTGGTAAAGAATTTAACACGGTCACCTTAGGAATAAATCTATCGGGTAGGGACCTTAAAATTTTCTTTACTACTCGATTCTCGGGTATTTTCTCTCCCAAATTAAAAAATTAATTAACTATATCAGAAAGTCTAGCATAAAATTCATCAAATATTTCTTTTTCATTCATTTTGATGGTTTCAAATTGAGCGGTGAGGTTTTGGAGTTTCGAAGCTTTTACGACACTAGTTCCTTCATGAGTGAGGCTTCTTTAGCGGTTTCACACGTCATAATGCGACGGAATTCATCCGGTGTGACCGCACTAAACAAGGCATTTAAACCACGGGAATTAAAATTTGCAAGTTCAAATTCATTCTCACTCCATCTATCGATGGGTTTGGGAACACGTTCATTTTCAACTAAATATGTAGGCGGGGACCACCCGTAAACGACTGATTACCAAATCGTCTCATCGATAGACCTAAATGCCAATTTCATGCGCACTTTCCAATAAGCGTAATTAGAACCATCGAAAATAGGAAATTTAGAAAATGGGGAAAATTCCATTTTAGTCAAAAATATTTTTAAAATCTTATAAAAAGTAATTTCCCTTTTAGATGCGGAATTAAGATGGCTCAACGAAACAATTACATAACACCAAATTTTAATTTATTTCAAATTAAAATTAAATAAACTCAAAGTGACATTAAATTAAACAACAAATTAATTTTCACTTAACCAACTTAATTCAATCCAAGTCCAAGAAATTTACCTAAAAAATAATTATTTCATTTTTGCAAATTAGGCCAAACCAAATTTTATCCAAGAAAATTAATGACTTGAACTAAATTAATTAAACATTACCCAAATTAATTTTAGCACCAACTTAAGCATGAGTAGTTATTTAAACCAATTTTATCTTTTTACCTAAGAATGCATCTAATGTGAATTTTGCAAAAGATAAAATAAACAAATAACAACTACGCCGCGATGTACGAGGAAAAACTCACAACGGGAAATAACCTCGAATGACCCTAGCCTCAAATTCATTAAGTACGGTATTATAAGTACAAGACAATAAGACTTAAAACACTCGACTTGACTCCGTCCAAACCCCGACGCTCCTTCTTGTACACACCTCTGCCTAACGAATAACCACGGAGATCCACCACAGTCTCGAAATCCACCGATGGGACTTTAGGAACAATCATCAATCACACATGATGCCTTTCACCATGTGAGAATGCCGCAGAAAAATAACGAACTTCTTCTTTATGGGATATAAAAGTAAACCCAAACGAACTCTTCAACTCGGTAGAGTAAAACCCGGTGCCAAACACTCCAAGAAAGATATATATATATATGATAACTTGGAATAAATAAACTATGGGTGTAAACAAAAGTGTTTTTTAATAATGTTCTTGAAAATACAAACACTTAAAACATGAACTTTTGAACTAAGAAATTTCTCTCTAAAAAAAAAGGTGTTTGGAAAATGTAAAAAGTTGGGTTTTCAAACTTAGTTCCCGCATATATAACTTTTGTCAAGAGTTAGTGGGTAAAAGTAAATGGGAACATGGGGAAAAACTGATTAAAACCACCAAAAGATTTCCCGCCAGAAATCTCGTTCGAACGAGATTTTCGTTCGAACGAAGTCTCGTTCGAACAACACTTCTAACGAAGTTACAGAGGCAAATGGGAAAAATTTGTTGGCAAACTCGTTCGAACGACATTCTCGTTCGAACGACATTCTCGTTCGAACTAAAAACTCGTTCGAACGACAATATCGAATGAAGTTCTAGAATGGTTGAAATTTAATTTTTAGCCCAGAAACTTTATTTTAAAATTTTAAAGAAACCTTCTGAAAATAAACATCAGTTTAAAATAAACTTACACCCAATAAAACTTGTTCCAAGCTCCTATATATATATATATATATATGTAATGCATTCATACCTTAGGTGGAATTTGAACTAATGTTATTGACATAGAAATAAGGCACAATAAACTCGGTATATGATGAAGCTTGATAATCTTGGCCACTACGTCTTTAACTAACACGTCATAGTCTTGGATGGATACATTTGAACACTATCCTATGACTCAAATGTTTTTGTTCGAAATTGAGCCAACACTACATTAAGACTCAATCGAAGATTTGTTTCCTTATAGAATGGGCGTGAACAAGATATAAATGAATAATGAACCAAACACTCAAATATGTTTCAAAAGTTATGATTGTCTTAAAATTTTATCAAAACTTGGTTTTAGCCTCATTTGACTAGATAAAGTGAACCTAATGAACAAACAAGAGCAATGCACACAAGACTAGAATATTAATGATTCTACAAATCAGTAGAGTCATGACAAAATAAGAAACCCCCCTAAGAAATTTATTTAGATAGGAGAAACAACCTCTCTATAGATGGCTTGTACAAGATGAAGAAAGATAAAAGAAACAAAATAGAAACTCAAAGCTAAAAAGGACATTTGAAAACCAAATTATTAATGAGGAACAAGTCTGATATAATGGCATCCCATAACATCTAGCTTACAAGAACCTCTGATCATCCTTGGCACCTCTTGAATAATTTTGAAGACTCTACCCGATTGAAGCGCAATACCACTTTTAGCTAACATATCAGCCACCATGTTGGATTAGCAGTGCAAAAGAGAGTAGCTTAATTGATTCAACATACTCTTGATATCATTTACTATTTTTATAAACTTCCAAGGAGGCTTCCAATCATCACTTACCAACTTCACTATCATTAAGGAATCATATTCAATTTGAATATGATCAAACTTTAATTTCAAACATATACTCAACCCCTCTTTTAAGGTAAGAAGCTCGACCTTTGAATTCGAGCCAACACCACCTGGAAAAGCATAAGCAAACATCAACTGACCTTTGTCATTTATGAGAATTCCTCCATAACCACCAGGGATAGGGTTACCCTTTGAAGCACCATCAATATTCAATTCATAAAAACAGGGTTGAGGGGGAATCCACCTGATAGAAATAGGAGTTATTGAAGGCTTAACATAAGATATTCTAAACAAATTCTTGAATTTCGCATCCAAACATTCCTTGGAAAATTTCAAACCACTACATATATTTGAGATCAGGAAATTGAGTTTGATATAATGTTTTGGTGTCTAAACTTTTTCCCTTCAAGCATCTATTGATTTCTACCTTTACACCTCCCAATAGATAACTATCGGGATGACTTTGCAAAGAAACTTTTCATAATCTCTACTTCCAGACCTGAGCCACCAACTTAACAAAGAGGTGGACTTGTTATTCGAATCTATTCTAATCCCCAGAAGATTAGTGAAGAAGTCCCAAATCAGGCAAACCTCTAGACATTCTAAGAACAAGTGCTGCACTCACTCAGAGCTTTTGAAACATGCTTGACATCTAGAACTCAGATATAACTCAATTAAACACCCTAAAAAATAAACATATATTATATTTTTTTCCTTATTCTTTTGAAGTAAAAAATTTTGAAAGACCAAACACACTAAACTATGTTGGCCTTTGGAAATTTGCTATTTTTATTTCCTTTAATCTTTTCATTAGGCTCTTGCCAATGGTGGCTTTCCCTCAAAGGATATTTGCTCCTTTCGTAGCCATTTCATGTGCACCCTCATATATTTTAAACTAATAAAATAAAGCTAATAGGCAACGATTCTTACATGCACAAATCTACCATAGTCACAAAAATATACAGAGGACAAAATTGATGGGAGAACATCTCACCAAGATCAAATGTATATTAGAAGTTAAATTTCAAAAGGCTCGTGCATGTGTATGTGGAGGCATATACAAAGTTGAATCCATAAAGCAAATCAAGTTCGAAATAACTCCATGATAACATGGTTAAGAACAATCTAAGTACCTACAACCGTAACCAAATGTCCTAGACACATGGAAAGTAAGAAGTGAATTGCATCCAAACACACCAATACGCCATACCAAATGTGTAAATCTAAAATACACAAAATCGAAAATCTTTTTGTATTTTTCATTTTTTTATTAAAATAAAATCTTTTTGTATTTTTCCAATATAACTCAATAAAATAAAAATATAAAACAAAAGATATACACGTTATAACACTAAGAACCATCTATCATGAAGCATAACTAGAGTATGACAAATAAAATCATGCAAGCAATCACCCATAAGATATAACACGTGAAGCATCATGTGCAAGCATATGAGAATCAAGCATTTTAACATTTAGTACCTCCAAAACGGATTTTCTAACCCAAATAGAGGTATATCTAATGCGTTGAGTTTTGGGAACAAAAGGGACACTGGACTTAAATTTCATAGGACCTCTTTTAAGATCAAAACAAAATGCCCGAAGGTGACCTTTCCAACCACAATGCGAATATGTGTAAGCTCGAGGAATGTTACCTATGGGTTGACTTTTTCTAATGTCCTTAGATGTGATTTACCCTCTAAAATAAATAATGTTATTGGATTTAGCGACGAAAATATTAGAATCATCGAATCCAGTACCATCACTATCAAAACTACTTGAGTCTTTTGTATCATCTTTTAATTTCAAAATTTTAGACTCACGGAAAGAATTAGACTCTTCAAGTTTTAGGAACTCCTTAAAATTTTCAATCATTCCTAGAAGGTTATCTCTCTCCCCCTAAATGCAAGCGAACTTATCCCTACGAGTCTTATCACGTGCTCTCAAACCTAAAATCAATTTGTCACTATCGTTATTGGCATATAAACACTCCCTAAAAATTTTAGAGTCTTCTAATTCTTTCTCTAAAAATCAGAATCTATCATCAATCTCTTTCTTGAACAATTCTAAAATTTTAAAATCACGGTCCATGTCCACAAGCTTCTCACAAAATAAATCTATTTAAGTTTGAATATTTTGCAAAAGTTTCATAGCAGCTTTAAAATGAAAATTTTATTTTTCAAGAATTTTAATTCTTTTATCAAACTTCAAATTCAAATGATTCATTTTTTCAGCACAGTTATGAAGTTCATTAAAATCCTCTCGAATATCAACCTTCCCATCACTCAACACATCGAACAACTTATCATTATGGGAATCCATCGAGAAGAAAAAAAACTCAGTAGAGAAGACTAAATAACCACCCTAAACATCACTAAATAAGGATCCACACGATAAATTAGTTCAATCCGCTCTGATACCAATTTGAGATCACGCAGTGCGAACTTAATGGATCAACTTATTTAATTAAAGTCCCCAAATACAAATTCAATTTTAATCAAATTTTAATTTCCAATTAAATTAGATTTGTGTTAGCTAAATGTTCTAATCATAGAAATTAACTATGCATGCAATCAAACATGAAAAATAAGAAAAAATCCCTTTTTAGGGAAAAACCTCTATTTCAGTACGTCATAACATTTTACAAGACAATCGGCATACAAACTACTTAGACCGACTAAGTATGATGTGAAGTCTTTAAAAAACTTCTAAAGAAAATGACTAAGTTCAGAGTCGTGCACAGGCGACACTCCACCCTCGGTATCCATCGACCAACCTTTCTTCTTCCTTCAACAATGATCTCATGGGTCACAAAATCAGTGTAGAGAATCTTCTCCACAAGGTGTATGCAAGATATGAAACTTCTAGGGTTTTAAAATTATTCACAAAATATTTGGGGGTGTAAATTTGTGAATAAAATAGTATTTTGGAAACACAAAAGGTGAAAACTTTTGCAACAAATATGTAGGAAATGTCTTTTCTTAAAATTCTTACAAAATTTGGAGCCAAAACATGTATTTATAGGTCTGACACAAAATTCGAGGCGATGAGTTCGTTCGAACGATAATCATTATCATTCGAACAAAAATAGCAAGTCGTTCGAATGAGAGTAGTAATTCGTTCTAACAACAATATAAGTTTGTTCGATGTGTACATCTAATGGTCTTTAATGAAATTTCATTGTAAAACAGTAGGCCCTCATTAGATATTCATTTGAGTTATACATATCTAACGACCTTTTAACCAATGTCAGTGCCCTGTCAATATTACGCATGAAAAATATATTCTCTGTTATCTCATCCCAGCATTTTGATAATAAAAACAAAATACGATCGAATATGTAGCCTTGAGAGAGATGAACTCCATAATTTGTAAGGTAATTAAATTGTTCAATTTTCCTATTACCATACTTGTAAATCAGATTCCTCTTTATATGGAATGTACCAATGAAAGAGGTTTTAGTGCGGTCAAATTTCAACCTCTCGTACTTTTATTTCTTCTAAGTACTAACGTGACTCATTTTTCCTGAGAAAATATACATAGAAGGGTGTGAAGACAAAACAAATGAATTTATTCTTAACACTACACTATTTAGTTAAAGGTTTATTATAAAGAATTAATAGAGTGAGCATTTTAGGTATCCATCATCTATATCAAATTATCAACCCAAGAACCATTAACCAAATAATCCAACACAAGATTATCCCGTACTCATTCTAATTTATCTACTTGATTGATTTACAAGAACAAATTATATAATTCTAAGGGTTTCATATACATTGATTTCCACCACAATAATTTCTAAGGGTTTCATATACAATTCTACATCAAGAGTTTAATATATAATTTCTAAGTGTTTCATATAAATTGAATTCCAGATAAAAAAATTCCAAAGGTTTCATATACATTGATTTCCAGCATAACATTTTTTAAGGGTTTCATATTTCTAATAGTGATCTAATAATGAACACAGACACATATAACACACACATGCATAAAACACACTGAACACACACCTAAAACACACTAAACATATATAAACACAGAGAGAACACACACAGAACATACACATACACGCTAAAAACATATACATTCACACACACACACACACAAACACACACACACACACACACACTCAACACATACATATAACATACACCAATGAACACACACACACACACACACATGCACACACATATAAACATAGAGAACACATTCATACACTCAAGAAAAATGGAAGGAGTACCTTTGTGTAAAGAGAGAGAAGTCACCAGAGAGAGAGAGAGAGGTAAGTCGTCAAGTGAGAGAAAGAGTTCTGATTTTATAAAGGGTAAAATAAAATGTAGGGTTCTGATTTGGTTTATACCTTTAAATGGGTCACGGTCAAGGTTCGTGACCCTTTGTGTGAACCCTTAATGAGTTAACTTGTCATGGTTATGGATCGTGACTCAATAGGTAACCAATTGAAACTCGAGAATTGGTAACAATTATGGACTGTGATGATATTAAAGTAGACATTTTAATATAGAACTTGTGGTCACAATTTAAGACCGTGACGTGGGTTCACTGGTAATTAACAGCGTGTTACGGTTGTTGACCATGACCATTTCCGTGACCAAAATGGAGGGAATATTAGCACCAAAATACCCTTGGCCACAATATCTAGTTATTTATGGTCCACGAGTGATGATTGTGACCAACAATGTGATAAAAAATGTGGGACATTTGGCACCATACTAGGTCACGAATGAGTCATAGGTGTTGATCGTGACCCATTTTCTGTGACCATTTTTAATTTTTGGTGTAATAGAATGACTAGAAAAGATGACATAAATTGGCTCATCTCTAGACCTTTCTATGAAGAAGGAATTAGTGGATTTCTTCAGACAGCAAAATAATGTATTCACTTAGGGTTATGAGGATAAGCCATGGATTATTCCAGAATTTGTGTGTCACGAACTCGACATTATCAAGGATGTAAAGACGGTCACATATAAATGACGTGTTTTCTGTCCTGAGAAGAATGTGATCATATGGGAGGAAGTGGAGATGAAGTAGAATTCAAGTTTATTTAAGGACATAAAATACCCCGAATGGATGTCCAACGTAGTTATGGTAAAAAAGAATGATAAATGGCGTATGTGTGTTGATTACATAGATTTGAACGAAGCCTTCCTGAATGACCATTAGCCCTACAAAGGATTAATCAATTGGTTGATGCTACTGCTAAGCATGAACTGCTCAGCTTCATGGATGTGCATTCGGGTTATATCCAAATTAAAATAAATCCAGAAGATAAGGAGAAAATTTCATTCATTACCAGCTGAGGTACCCACTACTACAACGTCATGCCTTTTGGGCTAAAAATGCCAAAGAAACATACTAAAGCTTGGTGAAAAAAAGTCTTTGAGGAACTGATCAGAAAGAACATGGAATTATACGTGGATGACTTGCTCACCAATATCAATAAAGCCACCAATCATATTAAATATTTAAGATAGACGTTCGACCAATTGGAGAAAATTAAGATGAATATCAACCCCATGAAATGTGTGTTCAGCGTGTAAGAAGGAATGTTCCCCGGCTTCATAATAAATCGAAGAGGTATTGAGGCTAATCCAAATAAAATTCAGGCATTGATCAACATGCAGTCCCCGATAAATAAGAAATATCTGCAGAAGCTAAAGGCAGGGTAGCAACTCTTAATAGATTTTTCTCTTGATCTACTAACTTGTTCCTTCCTTTATTCAAGATACCACAAAAGAATTTTGAATGGATTGAGGTGTGTGAAAATGCTTTCTTGGAGTTGATAAAATACTTGGGATCTCCACCCTTACTCTCAAGACCACTCATGAGAGAGAAAGTCCACTTATGCCCGGCCGTATTTGAGACAACAGTTTGCTCAACATTTGTACAACTAAAAAATTGGGTATAGAAACTTGTTTATTAAAAAAATAAGGCATACCGAGGAGATGATATTCATTATCTACGGCTAGAAAAGTTAGTTTTGGACCTCATTGAGGCTTCTTGAAGAATGAAGCCATACTTCCAAGCTCATATCATTATGGTCTATACAGACTTACCCCTACATCAAGCCATTCACAAACCTGAGAAATCAGACAGACTTATAGCTTAGGTCATAGAACCTCGGGAGTATAATACACAATATGAACCTAGAATTGAGATAAAAGGCTAGGGAGTAGATGACATCATAGAAGAATTCACTTATGAGGAAAAATCTGCCGAGCAGACTTCCATGGAAGAGAACTCAACTTCAAAATCAATCGAGAAGATTTATCGAAAAGAGAGCTCAATAGTTCAACCTACTGAGTAGATTTCTTCTGATGATATCTCAATGACTGATGAAGCCGATTAGGTGGATGATATACCAGAATCATCAACTAATCAAGAGGAAATTCCTCGTTACCTTGAGCAAAGCAAGATGATGTTTAATTATGGTTCCTAGACAAAGGGGGGTTTCAAAGAAAAACCTCCAGTTTGGAAGATATATGTAGATGACTTGTCATGTTCCTCTGTCAGTAGGGCTGGCCTGATAATCATCACCCAGACAACATAGACGTTGATTATGTTCGCAAATTCCAGTTCAAAGCCTCTAAAATGAGGCAAAGTATGAAGCACTTGAGAATGCGGGTTTGTATGGATGATTCTTATATTAGGTTATGGACACACAAATTCAAATTATTCCAGAATTTAAATTAATTAGTAATTAGATGTGCATGTAATATAATGTGTAAATTAAATTCTCCAATCACACAGCAAACCAAACATGCGATGAAGATAAGGAAAAATCCTTTTTAGGAAAAACATAGTATTCGGCATTGTAAAGACTTTAATAGACAATATCGAACTTACTGACTACTTTTATCCACTAAGCATAACGCATAGGGTCTTTATATCTTCTATAGAATGTGATGCAATCCAATACTACCCATAAAAATGATCTTCCCTCAGTAACACCCAATCGGCCTCAGGATTTCAGAATCCTATCTTCTTTAGCTGTCACAACTGCATAAAAATCAATTGCAGAGCAAATCGTTATAAGGGTTTGATGTAGATATGGAGACTAGGGTTTTTTAAAACTCAACAAATCATATATGGAATGAATGGTTTGGAAAACAAAGTGTTTTTCTAAGACATAAAGATGAAAACTTTTTGTTCAGATATTGGTAATTTTCTATCACCAAAAGTCTTAAGAAATTCTAAAAAAATAGGTTTTTATAGCCAAAACACAAATTTCGAGGTGATGGTCTCGCTTGAACGAAATAGAATCTCGTTGGAATAAAAATACCAAATTTTTTAATAAGATTTTATCTCGTTATAATGAAAACTAATTTTCATTTAAATACACTTCTAATAACCTTCCAATGAAAGTGGACTTGTTAAATAGAATATTCTTGTTAGATGGAATTCAAACTTCGTTCTAATGAAAAAACAATTTCGTACAAATGAGATCCTAATATCCTTTGAACGAGATAACAAAAATTTTACTTTTAAAATATATTTTATAATAAGCATCAATTTTATAAAAATAAACGTCCCAGAATATTATTTATATGATAAATCAAAAGCACAAGTCATGTGCCTCCAAAAAGTGCCAGTGAAAGGTGCTTGATCACTCACATATCTTCGAATGATTGTGGAGGCAATGTGAATGTAATGTTTGGTTTGAAACTTCGGTTTGTAATTTGATACGCCAAAATAGTAAAAGCATAAGCTATGAGTAATTATAAAATCTTTATCTTACAAATACACCCCTTTGGCTATTCTAGAACAAATAAATACCAAAAACCAAATTGCAACAAAAACCTAAGAAAATGTATGCTGATGTCCTGGCCAACCTAAAAATGGTTCGAAATTTTAAACTTTGTCTTCAACTGAAATTTTTGTCCTCTTGGCCAACTTCATCTTCATCTTGTGTAGTCGATGATATTATCATTAAAGCATAAGAGACTTGGACACATGAAATAAAGACATACCATGACGCATATGAGTTTTAAATAAAAATAAAACTCCCCCTCAATTCCCCCCCTCTTTGTCCGTAATAGACAAAGGGTTTGAATTTAAGTATGGATAATAAGCATCATAATAAGAATCAAAGATATCATCACTCATATCATCGATAAAGCACATGCAATGATAATTTTAGAGGCATTTAGACTATTTTTGAAAATTTTCACTTTTTTTCAAGTATAAGGTATAAAAAGTACATACATATATAAAAACACATAGTCATTTTGGAATAACACTAAAATACCCAAATCGTGGAAACATAATGAAATTGTGTTAAAATTTTCCATAGGCAAATCAACATAAGCATTCATAATATAGGTGAATGAAGTCACGAGATACTTCTAAATAAAAAAAACTCAATTTTAACCTTAGGTATATAATGTTGAACTTATATGAAATTGACTCGACTTATGAAATATGTCATGAATTTAATCATTCCCCAAACTATAATTCCAAACTATTTAATTCTTTTTAAGAGAGTCCGTCGTGCAAACCCATTGATCTTATACTTTATAACACCCTCAAAATCTCACATATATATGAATACACTCTCAAATATTTTGAAGATATCATAATGCTTATATGTAGCGAAGCATCAATGAATATAAAATAAATAGCCTTAGCACTTCTGTTTTTGTGTGCCATTAATCTTTTTAAGCTTTTTTTTTTCCAGATGATGGCTTTTAACACAAATAGAATTTTTCTCTTTCGTACCCCCTTTCCATTGCTTAACATATATCAATATTTTCGGGGAAAAGAAATCAGGGAAATGGTTCTTATAAGTAAAACTCATCTATTTTTACATTTGGTTTGTTATTAAGCAGGATTAAAATGAGAACACCATATTCGACACATGGTAAGCAAGTACAATGTTAAAAAATTCCATGCACATGTGCAATAAAGGTGACAAAGAGTCTATAAAGTAATGGTCAGTGATCAACAAAATGTTATTCATACATTATTAAGCACATTAACGAAAAAACATGTCTTAAAACACTATGAAAAAGTCACGTGAAGGGATGGAATATTGGGATGATTATAATATATTAAATGTTCCTCCACATATAGTGAAAAATTGAAGATACAAAAATCTTTTTGTCATTTTCATAAATTTTATCAAAAATAAAATATTTTTCAATTTTTCAAAGTTCTTCTTAAGAACCGAAAATATTTTTGGATTTTTCATGACATATTAAAAAGAAAAACATATGAATATAATATAAATACAATCTAGCACTAGGGATATAAGATATGAACATGATAAACACCCTATACTAGATAAAGTAAACAAACTCATTCAATGGAGCAAATATCCAAAGACTTCCTAAGATTATCAAATCTAAGTGCATCTAAAGGTTTAATAAAAATATCCACTGATTGGCATTCGGTGCTCACAAGGCTCAAGGACACGACCTTCTCCTCAACGAGATCACCAATAAAATGCTCACGTATCCTAATGTGATTTGTGTGAAAATATTGAATCGGATTATGGGATATATGAATCTCACTCGTATTATCACACGAAATAGTCGTTGTTCCTTATTAAATCCCAGAATCTTCCAACATTTTCTTCATCCATAAGAGTTGCGTTCAACAACTCCCGGCGTCTATGTATTCAGACTCCGTCATGGATAAAGATATGGAGTTTTTTTCTTTCTTAACCAAGAGACAAGAGCACTTACAGAGTAAAAATACCCACCCGAGGTGGTCTTATAACCATCAATATCTCCGACCCAATCGACATCCGAATAGGTGGACAATCGATCATCGGTATCAAAGGAATACAAATACCATAGGAAAGAGTGCCACTCACGTATTAATGGATACGATTAAGTGCAAGAAAGTAAGACTCTTTTAAGGATGCATGGTATCGTGCATAGACTCCAACGCTAAAGGAAATACCGGGATGACTAATGGTTAAGTAGAGAAGACTACATATCATGCTCCTATAAAGGGTTTCCTCTACATCCTTGCCAAAAGTGTATTCGCTAAAATTAGTCGATGTAATCATAGGGGTGTGTGAGTGCTTAACGAATTCTAAAACCAAACTTCTTCACTAGGTCCCTAGCATATTTGGAATGAGATATGAATATTACATCCGATAGATGATGCACCTGGAAACCTTTAAGGAACGTAAGCTAACCAACCATGCTTATCTCAAACTCGATCTTCATCTCCTCTTCAAAAGTGTGAGTTTGTCGATAGAACATGGATCCAAATAGTATGTCATCTACATAGACTTAGGTAACCAAGATATCACAACTCTCTTTCCTCATAAATAACGTCTTATCCACTCTCCTATTTTGAAGCAACGAGCTAAGAGATATGAGGTGAACATCTCTGACCAAGATCAACGTGCTTAATTCAAACCATGAAGGGCCTTGTTAAGATACAAGACATGTCCAGGGTACTTTCGATCTTCAAATTCCTTTGGTTGTTCCAAATAAACTTCCTCCTGTATAATGCCGTTAAGGAAGGAACTTTTAACATTCATTCGATATAACTTAAAGCATATATGACATGCTATGGTGAGTAATAAGTGGGCAGAATCAAGCCTATAAATGGAGTGAATGTCTCATAAAAGTCTACACCCTCAGTTTGTGTGTAACCTTGAGAGATTAACCTTGCCTTATTACGAACTATGGTACCATTCTTATCCATCTTATACTTATAAATCCACTTGGTACCTATCACATTAGTCTTTCTAGGTCAGGGGACTAACTTCCAGACATCATTCTCGTGAAACTGAAGCAACTCATCTTATATAAAGAATATTCAGTGCTCATCCTTAAGTGTTTCTTTCACATTCTTGGGCTCAACTAAGGATGTGTAACAAAGATAGCTAACCACATTCTCAAGTTGAGCGCGAGTCTTGACACCGAGTGTTGGATCACCAAGTATAGCGGTAGGATCATGAAACATTTGATCCCAAGAGAGTGGATCCTCTAAATCAATAATGGTGTCCATTGAGGGTAGTATGAGGAACAATGGGATCATCATAAGGGGGTGCATTATACTCACAATAGGGGCTAGAGTTAATAAACTCCAGAGGCTCGTCGTCTCTAATGATTATGTTTATTGACTCCATAACATTAGATCATCCAAGGTTAGACACCCTATAAGCCTTACTTATCGATGAATAACCTAATAATGTCTCCTCATCGCTCTGAGAGTCAAACTTTCCTAAGTTCTCTCTATTTCTCAAGATTTAGTACTGTTAAAGACGTAGAAATAAGATAGGTAGGTCTTCTTCCCATCCATAACTCATATGACATGTGTAGTGTGTGTGGATAAAGATAATTCATATTCATCGTGTGGCATGTGCTACTCACCGCCTTTGCCCAAAAATGTCTAGGGACATTTTTCCCAAGAAGAATGGATCTAGCCATCTCTTATTTCGTCTAGTTTTTCCTCTTAACGATCCTATTTTATTGAGGAGTATGAACGATCGAAACACATGTTTATGCCCACTCTATCATAATATCTATCCCTTCTCACTTCTTTAAATTTAGTGTTGTTGTCACTACACATCCGATTAATAGTGATAACGTGTTGGTTTTGCAGTATATCACACTTGGTTATTAGGAACTCAACCGCATCAGAATTTTCCCTAAGAAATCCCATGATAGAGTATCTTGGAAAGTCATATACTATCACAAGACTGTAACTTTTACCAACTAAACTCTCCAAATGAGTAGAATCCATAAGATCTATGTGAATTAGAAGAATGTATCTCTTACCATCTCCGAAGGTGACTTTCCCTTCCTTGCGATCCACAAGGTCGGTAAAATATGACTTGTCACCAGTCATAAGTCTAGAGCACCCACATTTAAATACCATTAGGAAGTAATTTGAACCTTGAGAGCGACATGAACTATACTGGCTTTGTTATCTTTCATAGGTACCCAAGTAGTGGTAATCTTGTTTTTTCCCTTATCATTATTGGCTCTAGTCTTAGCGTTAGAATCATTCTTAACAGGCATATACATCCCTTGAAACTGTTGTGCCCCTCAATTCTAAATGTTTTAATATAATTTACTTTAATTCTGAATAAAGATGGTTCAACACACTCAAATGACAAATTTTAATTTCTAAAAATAACATTAAAATTAAAATTAAACCTAACTAAGCGAATTATGGTGAACACACACACACACACACACAAAATTCACACAAACCAATTTTTGGATTTTCTCACGAACAAAAATAGGGCTTGAAGTTAACTATGAGAAATTTACTTTGTACCCAAAATTAATTTAACACAAGTCCTAAAATTTTCCTACACAATATTTTCAATATTATCAAATTAGGCCAAACCAAATTTAACAAATTAAATTTTCGACTTGAATTTAATAAACTTAAATTTTACCCAAATTAAATTACAGCACTAATTTAAATAAGATTACGAATTAAACCATATTTTATCTTTTAATCCTAAGCATGCGTTCTAGGTGATTTACAATATAAAATAAATTCACAACCACTACGCCACGGTGTACGAGGAAAACCCAAATGGGAAAAACCTCGGACGGCCCTAGCCTTAAGTCCACTAAGTACGGTATTTTACAAGTATAAGACAAATGACTTACTCAACTCGGCTTAACTTCTTTCAAGCCCCTGACGCATCTTCTTGTACCAACCACTTCTTAGTTGACAATCTTGGAATTCACCGGAACCTTGAAATCCACCAGTAAAGCTTTAGGAACCCGTCATCCACACACGGTGCCTTTCACCGTATGAGAATGCCGCAACCAAAAACCAAACTTCTTCTTCTTTGAGGGATGTAGAAGTAAACCCAAACTCTTTTCTTCTTAGGTAGAAAAGTGAACCCGGTGCCAAACAAACTCCAAGCAAATATATATATATATATATATATGGGTTACTTGGAATAAACTAATATGGGTGTAAACGAAAGTGTTTAAGAATAATTTTCTTGAAAAACAAACACTCAAAACATGAACTTTTTCATAGAGGAATTAGGCTCTCAAAAACTCTCTCTAGAGATTGTAGAAGATGAAAAAGTTAATTCTTCAAAGTTTGTTCCCGCACATATTAAATCTGGCAAAAGTTAGTGGGACAAAAGAAGTGGGAACATGGAGAAAACTGTGAAAAACTGCCAAAATATTTTCTAGCTGGAAATCTCGTTCGAACGAGATTTTCATTCGAACGAAGTCTCGTTCGAATGACACTTCTAACGAGGTTCCAGAGGCCAATTAAGAAAAGTCATTGACAAACTCGTTTGAACAACATTATCGTTCGAACTAAAAACTCGTTCGAACGACAATATCAAACGAAGTGACATAATGGTCAAAAATCGATTTAAGCCCCAAAACTTTATTTTAAAGTTCTAAAGAAACCTTCTGAAAATAAAATTTATTTTAAAATAAAATTACACCCAATAAAAAATGTTCCAAGCTCCTATATATATATTTAATACATTCATACCTTAGGAGGGATTAGAACTAAGTTGATGACATGAAATGAGACACATGTAAACCAGCAATGATGTTCTCTTGATAGGTAGGCTGCAACGTCTTCAACTTTAACATGTCATAGTCTTGATGGATGGTCAAGAACTCTATCCTTTGACTCTAACATTTTTGTCCGGAATTGAGCCAACACTACATTAAGACTTAATCGGAGACTTGTGTCCTTACCAATCTCCCCCTTTGGCTATTACAGGGCAAAAACTAGAACAAAATCCTAAATGGCCATCAAGATCTACTAGACTTAAACACATCCCACCCAAAAATAAAAAACTTGAATCAAAAGACCCAAGGATCAATAGCTTTGCCGATGAAAGGTTGACACTAAATAGAATTCTTGTACACTTAACCAAACATTAAACGCATAGGGAATATCAAAGATTTAAATGCAATGAAGTTAATTACTCCCCCCAAATTAATTCTCCTTTATCAACTATGATCAAACTAAGAAGATAGAGCTCTCCCCCTAAGTTAAATCTCCTAAACTTAGATAATATTATAATATGATTAGATACCATTTCTTCCCCGTATCATTCTCCCCCTTTTTGTTTAGGAATAGACAAAGGAGATAGAATTAATAAAATAAGATGATGTATAAGGTGATAAGAGTATGAAAGCATATGGGCAACAAACTCATAACTAATCCATACAAAAAAAAGGATACCAACTAAAATGCAATAAAATTGATATCAATTTGATACAAATGATACTAAGCATGAGATATCAACTAAAATATGCAACAAGATAGATACCAATTTTGAATTAGAAGCATGGATGGACTAACAAGCAAGGCAAATAAAAAATTACCATATATATGTAGACCTAATGAATATCACTAATGCACAAACACACACATACACACACACACACACACACACACACACACACACACACACACATATATATATATATATATATATATATATAGGTATAAACACCATGCAAGACACAAAATACATTGAGCTTTTCACACTCGTATGGCAAAAATGTGTCCAAGTATATTTGGTAAACGGAAGTGTAGGGGTGTGAACTAATAACAATTAAATTTAGACCCAATCACTTAAAATATGTTCACGGAGTTCTCATTTGATTGGAAACTTTATCACATTTGAATATAACCTCATGTGACAATATAGATTGAACTTAATGAACAAACATACACAATGCATACAAGCCTAGAATTTTGATAATTCTACAAACCAATAGAGTCATGACATTGAAAGTACAACTAGGACAAACGGACATTGTGCAAACCGTTGATATACCATCCAATCTCCCTCAAAATAAGCACATATATATATTTTAATCTTTTGAATGAATAAATCACTACACAAAACATGCCTTGGCAAATATTTTCTTTTAATGCAATTATTCTTTTAGGCCTTTGGACCACGTATTTCTTTTAGGTCCAAGCAAACGGTGTCTTACTCGCAAAGGATGATATTTCCTTTCGAAGCCCTTCCCCGTGCACACACACACACACACACACACACACACACACACACACACATATATATATATATATATATATATATATATATAATATTTTATCGCTCAATTATCGCGTGCAACGGATTTTAACATGCACTAGTCCTCCTAGGTCACATAGCATGTAGATGACTATATTGGTAGGAGAACACCTCACAAAGCTCAAATATACATGTGAAGTTATAATTTCAAGTGAGATCGTGCATGTGTGAATTGAGGTATATAAAAGTAGAATCCATTATAGCAACACAAAACCCAACTACTCCATGTAAGCATGGTAAAGAACATTTTAAAGATTGACAATCTTAACCAAAAGTTCTAGCCACATGGAAGCGAAAAAGAAGAGATTCAAACAAAAGTATATGCCACATAAAGTGTGTCAAACTAAAATACACACAAAACAAAAATCTTTTTGAGTTTTTTTTAGAATTTTTTAAAACAAACAAACAAAAATATTTACTCAAAAAACAAACAAAAATCATTTGTATTTTTCATTAAGCCTAAATTACTAAAGGGTAAAACACAAATGATAAACAAAAATCTTTTTGTATTTTTCATTTAATGCAAACTAAAATGAAAGAAATATAATACAAAAGATAAACAAACATCAATATTCTAGCATGAGATATGAGATAAAGTAATGACTAGAAAATGGCTAAACATGCATACACTTAGCAATGATATATAATATGAAGCATAAAAAGATAGAGTATGCAAACAACAATCACGTTCAATCTTTAGATATAACAAGGGAGGAAGCATGTGAAAGCAAATGAGAATAAAAAAAATTCCATGTTGTAAAGATACCAAGTCGGATCTCCTGGCCCAAACTATTGACAAATTACAATCTCAGGATATAGGAATCTAGACTACTTTGGTTGCCTTACGTTGGTATTTTCTAGGACCTCGTTTAAGATCAAAATAAAACTTTTGAATATGACCTTTTCGACCACAATGAGAATAAGTGAAAACACGTCAAAAATTGGTACCTAAGGATTGATCTCTAAAGGATTTCCTAGATGATTTTCCTAAAACATTGGTTTTGGCTTTATGAGTTGACTCATTACAAGTATCGAAGCCTAAACCACACGTGTCATTTTTAATTTGGACCGTTCCTAATATTTTATCTAATTTCTCCGAACGACACTCCAAATCAAATTTGACTTTACTAGAATCTTTTAGTTCATTTTCTAAATTCAAAATGTGAGACTTTAACAAAATATTTCTCTCTTCAAACTTGAGAAGCTCATTTTTCAAGGATTTTATCAAACCTCTAAGGCTATCTCTCTCTCCTTCTACATATTTAAGCTTCTCTCGAAGAGCGCTCTCACATGTCCTAAAGTATTCAACCAACACACTATCATCAACGACCTTGATACGTTCTTTTAAACAAGCTTCTAACTTCAAATTTTCTCTTTTTAATTTACGAGATTCTTCATATAATTCTCTAAATGCAAATTAAAGTTCACTCATATCAACCTCAGTTTCACTTTCACTCTCTCTTTTTTCTCCACACTCACTACCATCATATTTTGTAGCTTCACACACAAACGCCATGAAAATTTCATGTATTTGTATATGTTCATGGGAAGATTCATTATCGGTGCTCACATGACTAGCCATGACCGTGACAAAGTTGCGCTCAATGGGGGAAGCGGATCCTTCTTCCTTATCACTACCACTAAGGGTTGCATTGTAGGAAATTGGTTGCTTACCTTATCTCCTTAGTTTAGTGGGGCACTCAAAAACCCTATGGACATACCCTTCATAACCATAACACCTATTTGACTCGTCCCTATTTAAATTTTCATTAAAAGTTTTAAGGATCTTTTCGGCTTTGTCATGCTTAGATTTTTCCAATTTCTTAAAATCATTTTTAAATTTATCTTTGTTAAATTTAAGAAATTTATGAAACTTCCTAGCAAACATAGCCATATCTTCCGAGTCACTATTACTTTCACTCTCTACTACTTGTTTTTCCTCCTTTCGGGATTTCAAAGCAACACCCTTATCTATTTGCTTTTCAGTTTTGGTGGGAAACATGTCTAGTTCATAGGTTTGTAAATCACCTACGATCTCTACTAATTTCGTAGAGGCTAAAGTGGGTAAAGAATTTAACACGATCACCTTAGGAATAAATCTATCGGGTAGGGACCTTAAAATTTTCTTTACTACTCACTCGTCGGGTATTTTTTCTCCCAAATTAAAAGATGAATTAACAATATCGGAAAGTCTAGCATCAAATTCATCAAATGTTTCTTTTTCATTCATTTTGATGGTTTCAAATTGAGTGGTGAGGTTTTGGAGTTTCGAAGCCTTCACGACATTAGTTCCCCCATAAGTGAGTTATAATATATCCCAAGCTTCCTTAGCGGCTTCAAACATCATGATACGTCGGAATTCATCCCGTGTGACCGCGCTAAATAAGGCATTTAAACCTCGGGGCTTAAAATTTGCAAGTTTAAATTCATTCTCACTCCATCTATCTGCACGTTTGGGAATACACTCATTTTCTACTAAATATGTGGGTGGGGACCACCCGTTAACAACTGACAACCAAACTCTCTCATCTATAGACCTAAGTGCCGAATGCATACGTGCTTTCCAATATGCGTAATTAGAACCATAAAAAATAGGAATTTTTGAAAATGGGGAAAAATCCATTTTTAACTAAAATAATTGAAAAAGACCTTAACGCAATAATTTAGCGCTTCGGCTCTGATACCACTTGTTGTGACCCTCAATTTTATATGTTTTAATATAATTTCCTTTAATGTGGAATAAATATGGTTCAACACACTAAAAGGACAAATTTTAATTTCTAAAAACAAAATTAAAATTAATACCTAACTAAGTGAATTATGGTGAACACACACACGCACACAAAATTCACACAAACCAATTTTTGGATTTTCTCACAAACAAAAATAGGGATTGAAGTTAACTATGAGAAATTTACTTTGTGCCCAAAATTAATTTAACACAAGTCCTAGAATTTGCCAACACAATATATTCAATATTACCAACTTAGGCCAAACCAAATTTAACAAATTTAATTTTCGACTTGAATTAAATTAACTTAAATTTTACCCAGATTAAATTATTTCCCCAATTTCAACAAGATTGGAAATTAAACCATATTTTATCTTTTAATCCTAAGCATGCGTTCTAGTTGATTTACAAGATAAAATAAATTCACAAACACTACGCCACGATGTACGAGGAAAACCCAAATGGGAAAAACCTCGGACGACCCTAGCCTTAAGTCCACTAAGTTTGATATTTTACAAGTACAATACAAATGACTTATTCAACTCGACTCGACTCCTTTCAAGCCTCTGACGCATTTTCTTGTACCAACCTCTGCTTAGTTGACAATCCCGAAATCCACCAGAACCTTGGAATCCACCAATGAAGCTTTAGGAACCCGTCAACCACACACGGTGCCTTTCACCATATGAGAATACCACAACCAAATACCAAACTTCTTCTTCTTTAAGGGATGTAGAAGTAAACCCAAACTCTTTTCTTCTTAGGTAGAAAAGTGAACCCGGTGCCAAACAAACTCCAAGAATATATATATATATATATATATATATGGTACTTGGAATAAACTAATATGGGTGTAAAAAAAAGTGTTTAAGAATGATTTTCTTGAAAAACAAACACTCAAAACATGAAATTTTTCATAGAGGAATTAGGATCTCTAAAACTCTCTCTAAAGATTGTAGAAGATGAAAAAGTTAATTTTTCAAAGTTGGTTCCTGCACATATTAAATCTGACAAAAGTTAGTGGGACAAAAGAAGTGGGAACATGGAGAAAATTGCCAAAATATTTTCCCGTCGAAAATCTCGTTCGAACGACCTTTCTAACGAGGTTCCAGATGCCAATTGGGAAAAGTTGTTGGCTAACTCGACATTCTCGTTCGAATGAAAAACTCGCTCGAATGAAAAAATCATTCGAACGACAATATCGAACGAAGTGACAGAATGGTCAAAAATTTATTTAAGCCAAAAAACTTTATTTTAAAGTTCTAAAGATACTTTCTGAAAATAAAATTTATTTTAAAATAAAATTACACCCAATAAAAAATATTCCAAGCTCCTATATATATATATGTAATGCATTCATGCCTTAGGGGGGATTGGAACTAAGTTGATGACGTGAAATGAGGCACATGCAAACCGACAATGATGTTCTCTTGATAACTAGGCTGCAACGTCTTCAACTTTAACTTGTCATAGGCTTGATGGATGGTCAAGAAATCTATACTATGACTCAAACGTTTTTGTCCGGAATTGAGCCAACACTACATTAAGAATCAATCAGAGACTTGTGTCCTTATAAAAACTCTTCCATTAAGCTTTGCGAAGTCATAACTAGGAACTCAACTTTCTCTTTAAGACTAGCAAAGTTTTTATAGCGGTGCGCGGGAGTATGTGTACGTTTAGTTCTTCTTAACTTGTAGAAAAATTCTTTAAGGTGACCTATCCTTTTGTAATAGGTGTAAATATAGAACTGTTTGTGTCTACGTTGGTTTTCTTATTTGGGTTGATCTTTCTTAGGTTGAGGCTCATATGGATCCATCATAAACTTAGGAACCAATTCCTGTGTGATATGATAAGTGGGTGAACCCTCGTAACCTATTCCTTGCCTCTCCCTAAAACCAAAAGAGGGACTGAGGATTATTTTTCCTACCTTCTTCGATGTATACTCTATAGTAACCTTGATCTATCGAGAATTTTTAAATTTTTTTTGAGTTGGGATACTAGCTCTTTAAATTTCTCACAAGTATCCAATGAAGCTTAAAGTTCTCATTTAATACTAGCAACTTTGTTAGTCTATTCACCATTTCCCTCTCTACCAAAATGACTATATCTTCTAAAGAAAATCTCATTGAGGACTTGATCTCTCTTAACTCTCTAAACTCTTTCCATAAAGATAAAACCATAAACATTTAACCTTTATTTTACTTTCTAGTTTTTCAGGACTCGGTGTACGTGCGTTGAAGGTCATTCTCACCCTCACTCAAAACTTCATCTTCCACTCTCTTTTCGGAATGACAAGATAAACAGTCGAGGTCATCATGTTTAGCAAGTTTCTCATCGACGTGAGGTGTACTCTATGTAGTAACATGACTTGCCATAAATGTGGTGAGTTTACGTCCATGGTTTGATTTTTCCTCAGAATCCACTAACTCGACATCGGTATCACTAAGCGTGGAATTGAAGGAATATTTTCCTTTTCCTTGTCTCCTGAACCTCGTATCACACTCATAAGCCTTGTGACCCTTGCCCTTGTTCCCATAAAAAGTCTACTCATCTTCCTTAGGGTGCTCTCCTCTTTCTTTTTCAAAAATTTTCTTCACCGATTTATATATTTTTTTTATCTTTCTCGAAAGTTTTTCTTTATTTGGCGGTATTTTCTTTTCTTAGCTTGCTATTTTTTTAAATTTTTGCAAAATGGAAAGATTATCGAGTTCGAAATCATACTCAGAGCTATAAGAAACCTCATTTTTCTTTTTAGATTGAACTTTTAAAGCCATTTCCATTTTCTTAGGTTTAGCAGTTTTGGGAAACATGTCGATCTCATAAGTTTAAAGGTCTCTTACAAGTTCTTCAAGCATATCCAAAATTCTAATTAATTAAGGACAATAACTTTAGGAATAAAGCGGGAGGGAAGGGATCCCAAAATATTTTTCACAACACGCGTCACATGAATTTTCTCACCCAAATTAGAACTAGGGTTAGTGATATTAAACAATTGTGCAAAAAACTCATTAAATGACTCTGTCTCTAGCATGGTATTAGTCTCAAATGGTGTGGTAAAGTTTTGAAGATGAGAAGATTTCATAGTGTTGGTATCCTCGTGAGTGAGATAGAGGGTATCCCAAACTTTCTTAGCCAAGGTGCACGTCATGATGCGGAAAAAATTGTCAGGGGTGACGTCACTAGAAATGGAACTTAAACCTTGTGAGTTAAAATTACACAATTTTATTTCATTATCTGTCCAATGGTGACGGGTTTAGGACCTATGATATCGCCATTGGTCATAGTGGGCGGTGTCCACAATCTTTCACAAACAACCCAGACATGCTCGTCGAGCACTTTCAAAGATGGCCTCATTCAAGCTTTCTTATAGCCATAATTAGACCCATCGAAAGAATCTAGACTATTATAAAAATTGTCCATAAAACCCAAAATTTTAAAATATCACACAAAAATTTGGTGTAACCGACTTTGATACCACTTTGAGAAAGTGGCTTAGTATGAATCGTCTGTATATTAGGTTATGTACATAAGATCCAATTTTTAATCCAAATTTTTTCTTAATCTAATTAAAATGTGCATGTAAGATAAACTCCAAATTAAATATCTCGAAACCAATAAATAACACCAAACATACGAAGAAGAATATTAGGAAAAATCCCTTTCATGCATACCCTAGATTTTAGCACTGTATTATAAATTGATAGATTCGATGACTTACAGACTACTTAGAGATCCATAAATCCACTACATATAATGAATAGGTATTAAATTCTTCTACATATATGGAATAGTTCAGTGCCATCCATAGAAAATGGTCTTCCCTCGTTATCCATTGATCAACCTTAGGATTCAATATCCTTTCTTCTTTAGCTATAGAGCCTCAACTCCACAAATCATCAGTAGAGTAAAAATTTACAAGGATTTGATGTAATCTTTGGAAACTTGGGTTTGACAAACTCAATGAATCATATAAGGGATGTATGATTTGAAAAAGAAAAGTGTTTTAAGGAAACACAAAGATAGAAACTTTTGTATTAGGTATAATAAAAGATTTTTGCCCAAAATTATGTGTAAAACAAGTCAAAAGAATCATTTGTATAAAAAAACATGATTTTTGAGGCGAAGATTTTGTTTGAACAAAAATGGTCTCTCGTATGAACAAAAAACTATTTTTTTCTAATGAGTTAAATCTCATTCGAACGATAATACTACCTTGTTCGATCGCCCTTCCAACAACCTTCTAACGAGAATGGTTCTATTAAACAGTTCCCATCTAGCTAGATGCTCATTTGAAGCATGTTCTAATGAAAACTGACATTTCATTCTAAGGAGATCTACATCTCATTCGAATGAGATTAAAAAAAAAATTATTTTCAAAAATTTCTTTATAAAAAAATGCCTTGAGTAAAGGCAAACATCCCAGAATATAATTCAACTAAGAAATAAAAAACATAAGTTCGTATACCTCCTTAAAAAGTTCGTGATGATTCCCATTACTTGAATCTCAAACACGATGCTCGATCACTCACATGTTTCCAAATGACCGTGGAGGTAAATGTGGATATAGTGTTTAGTTTGTAGGAACAAATTGTAACGGGATACACCAAAATAACGAAACTATGAGTATTTTTAAAATCTTGATCTTACATGTTATGTATAATTAAATTTTTATATGTAAAGTTAAATGAAACATATGACGCTTGAATGCACAATTGACTAAATAACGAGGGGCTTATCATGTAAATATTTTTAAGAGGCGATATGTGTAATTTCCAAAAGAACTCAATGATGATAAAGATCTAAAATTTGATGAGGTGTAACATAAATGGGAGATCATATTATCTAGGAGTTCATATCTACATAGTTTACTACATGGTTGACAAAAGCAAATTCTTTCACCTCATTACTAGAGTCAGGAAAGAGGATCTTAAAAACTAGAGTTTAATATTTATTTTTAGGTGTGTGTAAGGATATGAAAGTTATGTATATGATATATATTTATGATTATATGTGATATAATATTGTTCCATGCATTGATGTTTAGAAATATAGAGTAAATATGGATAAATATGTCATGTTATATATGTTGTCATCTTTGGACCTTGCTGTGATCAAACTATCATAACTCTCTTTTATGTAGAAATAAGAATGCAGGGTTCATCATTTCCATTCCCTTATTCTATAATCATTGGAGACATTATTTATTTTTGTTGACCATGGGGGTTGGGAGTTTAACGAATGAAATGAGCTCACTGGTCATTTTTTCACTATTTAGCTCAACCTGAATAAATTAGACTTGGGTGAGTATCATACTTGTGCAATTTTACTTTTTTATTTTTTCTAATGTGATTTGTTTATACAAATGACTCTATTTTTATTGTGTAAAAATATTTTTCGATCTACTTGAGATCTTTGAAGCTTGTAAGGAGACAGTTCAATAAGCCTTGGATAAATCTCATCCTTTCAAAGAGATTTATGATGTTCAGAGGTTAAAGAAGCTTGGTTTTATTACTAGGGAAGAAGAAGTATGTGCTAGAGACGCCTTTCATCTTCGATTTGAAATAAAATAAGGTCACATTTATCTTATTCAATTTCAATGTCTGTACTTTCCTGAATCATCAGGTATGATTATTCATATTGAAACCTATTATCTCAAACTTTTGGGTTTGTTAACTTAATCCGACTACTTTTCTAGATTGTGGAGCTATGTCTCATGTAGCCTTCCAAGAGGACCTTCAGAGGAACAACAAAAGGCCAGTCAACCCTTAACCTTCCATCCACACCGTTCCTCAACCAAATATACCCACGATCACTGTGAACCCCAAGTTCCCTTACCTATGATTGCTAACAATGCTCGTCCAAAGAATGCGACACAAGAAACCTCTTCCATTGAATGTGTGGAAAAAGAACCCCTTGGTGCATCGTGGAAAAAGACCTATGAAGGCTAATATCACTCCAACCTCCACTCTAAGGAAGCTGGTCATTGAGGATGAGACTATACAGGATGAGGGGGAAATAGGACACCTTTCCCCTGATATCAGAACACGGATAATAATTTAAATTTTGTAGACGCATTGGGAGAAGAGGAATTGGATCACATGAAAGGTGGAGCAATTGGTTCCACTAAGGATATTATCTAACTAAGGTCCAATGTGAAAACATGTTCAGTATTACTATCTTTAATTTATTTCCCCATTTTATAGTTATCTCTTTTTTTAATGTAAGCATTATTTGGACCTATATAGCCAAGAGGTGGAAATTCCATAGGATAAAGCTATGGCCATCCCAAAGCTAAACAATGATCTTAAGGCTGGCAGGGGCTTTCAAATTGGATCAGGATAATCATACAAAGGCCAAATCTGATATTGAAAATAAGAATATGGGAAAGGATTCAAACTTAATAGAGAAATAAAATTTATTTGTGATAAGGATTGGTGCAAAATGAAGTGGACGACCTGAAATGCCATCTTGGAGAGAAGGACAAAGACATGGATGATATTTTTAGAACCGAGAACGCCTTATCCCCTCTTGTCCAGTTCAAATATTTGAGGTCCTCCATGCTTCAAACTATTGTAGCCTCCCGAGGTACTAGTCTATTCTAAATAACTACAAGGAGTTGGTGAATTGGGTGAAGATTGATTGTCTTGACCTGGATTCGTCTGCTTATGATACCACTCGTTATGAAGGGGTTGATAAAAACCTGATGCTTTATCCTTCCTTCTCGAGTTCTCAAATATTTTTCAAGAATCTAGGATTACTAATAGAGCCTTGGACCCTTGTAAGTTCTGAGGACGAATACCTCTAAATATACATGCACGAGGAGCTCAGTCTTCTCTTACCTCCTCCCCCCCCAATCCTTAGATTTGCACCTCTCATTGGAATATGAATGTGTGGACATTTTGAACAATTTGAAATGTTTTTTGAACTCCATGATTCTAAAATCTTTTTATTTCTAATCCAAACTACTCTTTACTTATGCCAATTGATACGTATGTTATACCTTACTTGAGTAAGCGATTAAATTACCTTATAACTTTCATTTGAATTATATGTATTTATTTGAATAGGTGACATTTAATGAATTTTTTATATTCAGCTAGTGACCAAGTTGTTTGAATTGTTTATATTCGACTGATGATGACTGAGTTGAATTATTTATATTCGATCGATAATTGAGTTGTTTATTTTCCATAAGTTAATGAATGACTGAAAGGTGATACTAATCATCATATTTATTTCTGATTAATAGTTTATTTGTTTTAAAAAAGTCCCAACAATAGTACTACCTTATATCCACTTTATGTCCTTTATTTATACTAACCTCCACTATGCCGAATAAACAGATTATGTTTACCATGGTTGAGAGTTCACTTAGTTTTTAGTCAAGTATTATTTCGAGACATATGAGTCTAAAAAATTTGTATCGAGATAAAACCCAATATGAGACTTCATCCGAACTTCTTGTTGGTACATAATCTGGTATGTTTCAAATAATTTAAGTGGGCATCCGACCATTTAAATGGTTCATAAACAAGTATACTCCGAACAAGTTGGGTGGGTATCAAAGAAAGGCATAATCTTTATAGAAAACATTTTATTTTATTCATAGTAATGATTAAATTGCTCCATAGAGCTATATTTCATCAAAAGAGAAGATGAGGAAATATAGTGATGAATGAAACAATAATAAATGGATGAAGGATCTTCATAATTTCTAGCCACCAAAAAATGCCATATCCATATCGGATCTTCCATGGTTAGCTACTATTGATCGTACAATTTTAAGTTCTCAACATTACATGGATGGGGGATAGTATGGCTTTCATTATCCATCAATTCATAAGTTCCTATCCATATGGATGGGGGAGAGTATGGATTTAATTATCCCTCAATTCATAAGTTCCTATCCATATTATCGGAGTGACGACATACGGACCATCCCAATTGTCTACCAGCTTATCGTGGCTCAGGCTCCTGGTCCAATGCCTCTTTCGAAGAACCAAATCGCCAGATCCTAATGTTCGGCTCTTGACCCTTTGATTCTAGTACATAAAGACTTTATGTTTATTTATAGCCATCCCCAGCACTACTTCATCCCTTATTTATTTTAAATTATCAATATTAGCTTTGAGTCATTCAGTATTCCGTTTTTTAAATAATATATTCATAGACTGTGTATCTCATGTTTAATGGGCATCATAACTTCGGTTCCATATGTTAGAGAGAAGGGTTCCCTAGTGGGTACCCTAGTTATCATCTTATATGCCTACATGACTAAAATCATTTTGTCCACCCACAACCCCTTGGAGAATTCTAGTTTGCTTTTTAGTCTATGAAGTATTGTTCGATTTGTGAATTTTACTTATCCATTGCAGATGGGGTGCCTGGGAGGGGAGAAGCAATGCTTGACCCAATATATTCGCACTAATTGTCAATCCTTATACTATCAGATTATTGGTTGTTATTAGAGATAATGTCATGGGATATACCAAACCTACTAATAATGTATCTCTAGATAAATAAGTGAAACTTCTGATCGGTAATCCTCCTTGATGTCTTAAACTCTAACCATTTCACAAAGTAGTCTATTTCCACTAAGAGAAACTAACATTTGCCTTTTCCAAATGGAAATGTATCGAGTATATCTATTCCTTATAGGGTGAAGGTCAATGGTGACACAATTTCTAGCAACTTTTCAGTGGGTTGATGGATGTAGCTTTTTGTTCACTGACATCAGTCGCATTTCCTTACATATTGTTTAGAATCTTTACTCATAGTCGACTAATATTAATCCTGAGTTAGTTCTCTTTGTGATAAACTCCTCTTTCCTAGATACCCCCACGGATGCCTTCGTGTAGTCTTCTCGAAATTGTCTTTACCTCCATCGAGTGCATATAATGAAGGATGGGGATGTCATACCATATTCGGTATAATCCCCTACCTTAGAGTATGTACTTTGTGTCTTTGACTCTCAACTTTTTTACTTCCACATGATCTCTTGCGAGGTTCCCTTATTTTAAATATTAGATATATTTGTCCTTCCAACTAGGAACCTAATCGACCATACTGACTGTCTTCACTTCATCTAACTATATACTCGTCTTGTCCATGGTCTTTAAGAGTGTATTAACTTCTTCTGTTGATATGAGTCTGGCCAAATGGTTGGACTTCTCATTTTCCTCTCAGGCAATGTGCTTAATGATAAATTCTGGGAATTGGTTTGCTATTTTTTTAAATAACTTTAGGTATGCCATCATTTTATTTCCTTTAGCTTCAAATTCCACCATTAATTATTGGACGATCATATCCAAATCACTGAAGAATTCTGCCATCATTTTCCTTAGAGGATAGAGTGAGCTGTGCTCTAGTGATTAGGCCTTTGTGTTCAACTTCATTGTTAGATGCCCTGAAATTAAATCTTAGCTCATATTCCAGACTTGATCCGTAGAGATTCTCAATGATTAGACCAATACAATAGGTTAATTTATTGGGGGATCCATCTATATGAATCACCCACACATGCTTCCCTATGTCCATCTCCCGAACAGTTGGGCTTCTTTCAGTGCTCGTGAACTCCATGATAAAATCTTCAACTTCTTTCCCCTTTAATACTATTCTTGTCTGTAATAAAAAAAACTCCCCCAATTCAACTGACCACTTCATGAGGCGATCGGAGACCTATAACTTGTGAAGGACTTATCGAAGTAGATAGTCGGTAAGTATGACTATAACGAGGGATTAAAAGATAACCTTAATTTTTGAGCTATGATAACGAGCACGAAAGATAAATTCTTAAGCATAGGGTACCTCAATTATGACCCCCAGAAGACTCTACTATTGAAGTACATTGATAGTTGGATCCTATTATAGTCCCTTATCAGCACCGAGCTGACCGCTTTAAAAGAGACAACTAAGTATAAGTATAATTATTCACTTGGGACTAACTTCAAAGGACTAAGGTCTCAGAAAGGTATTCCTTAAGATTTAAAAAATCTTGTTCACATTTTTCTGTCTAGATGAACACTTTTTTTAATGTCTTAACAAAAGGGAATGAACTTATCAGTTGCCCTATTAAAGAATTTATTCAACACTGCTACTCTTCCTATCAATGATTGCATTATTTAACTATCTTTGAATTTATCATATCTAACACTTCCTGGATTTTCTCTAGTTTCACCTCTATCCCCCTCTAGGTAACCAAGAAACCAAAGAATTTCACTGACACCAAGTCGAAGGAAAAGATCTTTAGGTTTAGAATTATTTGTTGTCAATAAATAATTTTATACTTTTTTTTTCAAATTGGTAATGTGTTCCTCCTCCCTCATACTTTTCACTAGCCTATCATTAACAAATACCCCCGTCGTTTTCCCTATTTTCTCTATAAACATAAGATTGACAAGACTCGGATACATACCCTAACATTTTTTAATCTGAATCGTATCACTAGGTAGACGTATGTCCCTCTGTCCATCAAGAATATGGTTATTTCTTCATTGACATAGTGCATTTGGATCTAGTTTTTTCCAGTGTAAGAATCCATGAAGGATATCAACTCATGTCTGCCAATGGCATCCATTAATGTATCGATCCTTGGGAGTGGATATAAGTCATTTGGAAAGACTCATTCAGGTCTTAATAATCTATGCAGCCTCCATTTACCATTTGACCTCCTTACTATAGTGACAAGGGATAACTATTCGGGGTATTTAATATCCCAAAAAACCATATGTCAAGTATCTTCCCCACCAAAACATGATATGCTTGGATCCTTTTAGGAGCGAATGCACTCTTCTTTTATCGTATTGATTTATACGAAACGTCAATGAGGAAGTCGGGACTATATGGATGGTCGATATATTAAGATCACACACACAAATATTCTTTTTACAAATGTTATGTTATTTAAATTAAAGTTAATATGCAACGGTGATGTGAAGCCAAATTCAAACCAAATCTCTAAACCAAAGAAGATGAAGAAGAAATAGAGAGAAAATCCAGTTGGGGCAAACCACCTCTTAACTCTTCTCGAGTAAAGTTATGACAAAAGGGATTTTATCTTAGATATCCACTAAGTATAACGCTTGGTTTGGAGAAACATTATGACTAACGATCTTCAATCTTGCAAATGTCACCAATGATTCTTATCCTTGAAGACTTGCGAATGGTTATTAAGGTGCAATGGGGTATAACAGTATAAAAAATAGAACACAAAATGAGCAATTATAAAACATGATCTTACAAATTTCTCCCTTTGAATATTTCGATATAAAATAGAAACCAAAGCCAAATCTCCCCCTATGACTAATACAAATAATGCCCTCATAAATCAAGAAACATAAACCCATAAATTTATATGTTTTCAATGGATAGTCTTCCTCTTATGTGGTCGATGAAGACATCATCAAGCATAGTGACCAACATACATGTGAAAAAATACCATGATGTATATGAGTTTAAATAAAAATAAACTCCCCCTTAATTTTTTATCCCCTTTTATGTCCTTAATAGACAAAGGGTTAGACATTAATCCAGAATTATTAGCAAGACATGAATCCAAAAGAAATAACATCACATAGATAATCAATGAAGCACATGTGATGAAATTTCGAAGAGGCATACCAAATATTTTTGATATTTTTTCAATTATAAAAAGTATATATAGATACAAATACAGTACACCGTGGAATAGCCCTAAAATCCCCGAATCATGAAAATGGAATGTAGTTGTGTGGACATTTTCCATCAGCAAATCAACATAAACATTTATAACATAGGTGCACGAAATCAATGAAAAAATTCTAAAGATGGAACTGAATTTCAACCTTAGGTGTAAGAATGTTGAACATAAATAAAATTGAATCGACTTATGCAACATGCCATCAATTAAAATGCTTCTCAAATTAATAATGCCAAATTATTTAATATTTTTCAAGATTGTTTGTCCTTCAATTACATTGTTCTTCTACTTTATAACACCCTCAAAATATCACATAATTAATAATTCACTCCCTAAATTTGTGAAGATATCATAATGCTTATATATAGCGAAGCATCAATGAAAAAAAGTTGGCCTTGACAGTTATGTTTTTGTGTGCCGTTAATGTTTCTGGCTCTTTTTGCAAATTGTGGATTTTAACACAAAGATAATCTGCTCTTTTGTAAGCCCTTTCCATTTCTTAACATGATTTTTTATTTTCGAACAATAAAATCATGACGAGGGTTGTTATAAAAAAAACTTATCTCTATTACATTTGGTTAGTTATTAAGCTCTATTAAGACGATAACACCGTAATCAACCCATGATAAGAAAGTAACATGTCCATAAAGTCTGTGCATGTATGCAATAAAGGTGATAAAAAGTCTAGCATGAATAAAATAAATATCGATGAACAACGAAATGCTAGACACGAATTTTCGATCACGGTAAAGAAACGAATCCATGTATCAAAACGACATATAAAAGTCACACGAGTGAATGGAATGTTTTGGTGATTCAAAAATCATAAATGCCCATCCATAAATGGAGAAAAACAAAATACAAAAATGTATTTGTCTTCTTTAATAATAATTTATCAAAAAAAATCTTTTTTGAATTTTTGTAACTTTTACATAAAAACTGAAAATCTTTTTGGATTTTCTAGATTTTTCAAAATAAAATACAATAAAAATTTAGTTTAGCAATAGAGACAAATGATGTGAACATGATAATGACCCAATACTAGGTAAAAGTTATAACCTCAATCATTAGTTCGAGAGGAGTTGTCAAAAGCAGAAGGCATCCTTTGAAATTCCTCGATCAAACTTTGAGAAATTTTGGCTAAAGATTCCATTGACTCTAAAAAAAATCTCTAAATCTCTATTGTGATGCACGAGAGCATGTGTGGAACCATGGGTGGGAGTGCATGTGGTAAAATGTGCATGAAATCGTGTGGGAGAATATTAGGGAACACGTGTGTGGAAAGCTCTTCTTAATATAAAATAAAACTCCTTAAGGTGACCTCGTTGTTTGCAATAAGAAGAAACAGTAATAAGCATGAGTCTACCTTGGTCAAAAAATTTAGGATGTGCTATCCTTGGTGGGGTAGGTATACTTGGTGGGTTATTTTAAGTCCCATAAGGATCCATCATAAAATTTGAGAACCGGTTCGGGTTCGGCGTTTGAGGTGGATGCACCGTCAAAACCTATTCCTTGCCTCTTATTAAAACCTAATGCTGAACCGAGGAACATCTTTCCAATTTTTTTTGATGTAACCTTGACCTCACAAGCATGTTCGAGATCTTTCTTGAATTGGAATACATATGATTCAAGTTTATCATGAGTCTCCACTGAATCTTGAAGATCTTTCATAAGACTAGCCATAGTGTTGGTCAAATTAGTCTTGTTCCTACTAACCATAAGCAGTTGCACACACAAAGAAATTTTAAACTTCTTTAGTTGAGTATTAATCCCTCAAACTCTCTAAAAACTTTTGTCTCCTTCTCTAAAGCAACCACCTAAGAGTCAAACTCCTATTTTTCTTTTTAGTTCTCAAATACTCTTTGTAAAGTTTCTTGTAGGTGCATTGAAGTCCACCTTCTACCTAACTAAAATTCTCTTCATCACTCTCACTCTCTCTAACTTGGTTTGAAAAATGATCGAGGCTAAAGAGTTTATACATATCCTCATCGGTGTTGGATGAACCCGAAGTTCTAACGTCTCTGGCCATGAACGCATGACATGGTTCATGTGGTGATTCATCTACGCAATCCACCGACTATACATCATTATTTCTAAGATTGAATTTGTATGCAACTTTGTCTTTGCCATACCTCTATAGCCTAGTGGGACACTCTTAGTCTTTGTGTCATTTTCCTTCACATTTAAAATATCTCACTCAATGATTCTTACAAATATTCTTTCCATCATTGATATTTTTATTTTCTTTGGAAGAATTTTTTTTGTTAAATTAAATTTTTTTTTTGAATTTTTTTACAAATAGGGCAAGATCATCAAGATTAAACTTTAACTCGGTCTCAAAATCAAAAGATTTCCCCTTTTTCATTTTAGATTGGGATTTCAAAGAAATCCCTATTTCCTTATTCTTTTCAGTTTTGGGGAATATAGATTTCATAAGTTTGAAGGTGTCCTATGAGTTATTCTAACCTAAGAGTAGGCCTTAAGCACCTCGTCATTCTCCCAGAATATTCAGTCGTTCAAGCACATATCTATAACCAACTCCAAAGATCCGTCATCTCTGTCGTGTACAAAGGACCTCATTAAGAAGAGAAATGACCTCTAGAGGTCTTATAACCCTTTCCCCATAAAGTTATTATGTTTAAGCACCCTTGGACCACATAATGGTGAACCAATGATGATTCTAGAACTCGTTGATGTCTATATGAGCTCTTGTAATTTATCTAGTGAGCTGGTTAATAAGAAGGATTTGTTCCACCTACCACCATCACTCATCTCCATTTGTATTAATGACTCCCATCTACATTAAATGCACCCATTAACTACCTTACACCATCTTTAAGGATTTCTACCACACTCCACTTTTATGTTTTAGCCATCAGACTCCAGAAGGAGCCATTGACATATTTTGCGATCCATTCATTCTCTGTCCAAGATAATTAATATATATATATATATATATGAGGCTTGTAAATGTTTGAAGGCATGCTAAGTGAATCTAATACAAGCTAATAGAAGTAACTCGAGCTAACTGATACAAGTTCAATAGATCACCTACAAATAGAACGAGTGTTCATTAATTGTATTTTGCAATCTCAACCCAATGTTGTGAGCATTTAATCCTAGCTTAGATCACTTCCCACTATTTTTATTTGTTTTACTCCTTATTGATCCCTAAACTAAGACCCGAGAATCCTTAGATAAGTTTATCAGCTACTTCCTAAGGTCCATTATATTAGTAATAAAGGCCATAAGGACCTCAGACCTTCTTGACCAAAGCTCAAGAGGTTTCTCATATTGTAAAAACCATTTTATGATATAATAAATAGTGAAACACCATTTAATAGTGGATGTAAGATCTTCAGTTGTGGTCCTAGAGACTTTATATATTTGTCTATCATTTTGACACACCTCGCCCAACCTATCTGAGGTCTCAAGGGGAGCACCCATTGGTTATGAGGTCTCATATATTTTAAATACCCACTACTATGATTCAAGCCTATGTGGATTAAATAACTGAGCGAATCAATGCTTTGACATATAATTAAGCAAAATTTTATATAATACAAATACAATACAAATATTTACATTTTCATAAGACAGGTAGACTTCCTAACTCTGCCAGGTAACACTATAAAGCGTGTGCCTTATGACTGGATGTTGTCAAAATCTTGACAAATGTCAGTTGGGAGAGGATCTGAAAATATTCTCCTCCATGTACTACTACTAACATTTGATTGTTCTTTTACCTAGATTGTAAAACGTGTTCTCACCTTACCTATAAAGGTGCTACACGTGTCCCTCTCTCTTCTTTCTCTTTTAATAGCCTACGAATAGCACGCACAAACCTCATGTGAGGTATGAGACTTTAGCTTAGTGTTATGATGCAAAAATTTTGAGAGAACTTGATAGATTATAAGTTGTACTCTTCAATAACATTTTCCTAGTAATTAATAGATAAAACACCGCCCGAGGACATAGGCACCAGTATGTGACGAACCACGTAGACCCGGATCCTCCCCTTACTCTATTTACTCTCTAACTCTATTATGTATTTGTATTTTACCAATAATGTCTCTCATCTGGTTTATCTGCTGGTAATTAGTGTATTTAGCTAAGATCAACTCCATACCAATTTCTAGAAACAACAAAAAGAATTATAAAAATCCACCTAATCTTAGCAAATAATTTACGCTAGAAACATTATTAAAACTACAAAATTACGAGATCAATAAGTAATTCTCCTTAAAATAATCAACTTATAAATTTAGTCTCGAACCTTTAATTCTAATACATAAAGCTACCCCTAATTTGTTCACACTTTGGCTCATATAACTACTCGAAAATAAATTATGAAATAATCAAATTTTCGTGATCCTAAAAATTCCTCTAAAAATTATCCTCTTGGTGTTGAACTCGAGGCTTCTATTTATAGGGAAAATGGGCAATTTTACTTTGGTTAAACCCATTTTTTTTCTTGGTGAAAACAAATTTAATGATAACCCAAACACTAAAAACTAACGTTAACCCAAAATTGAATGTTTACAAGATATGGGAACTTTTTTCTATCGGGTATAATTTGAATTTGTTTTAATATAATGTGAGATGACCACTCAAAAATCTTTTCGAATAAGTTTTGGATTCCTTTGACTAGTTATCTTGAACACCATGAACCACTCTCATTGCTCCTCTATAAAGGGACTTAGATGATTGTTTAGTTAGATTACTAACACTGAGTGATGGGCATTGCCACATATTAGGGTCAAATTGGGTTGCTTGTGTGGGAACACCATCATGGCACTCGCTAAATACCTCCTTAGGTCCGAAAGACTTTTACTCCCACCATAAAACATTAGGTCCTACTCTCAACCTTGATCTAGAGGCCATCGGGCGCTTTCGATCCCTATTTGACCTCGATCAACTCTTCAACCTGAATGAAGATAATTAAAACTTTATAGGGATCTGAATCTCCTTTCCAACAGTCCATACCATGTGCAAATCGACCTTACGGTTGGTGTCTGCTAACCTTTTTATTCTAAACCCTGATCTAGAGCCATCGGAAGCTATCGAGCCCCTTTTGACCACCTTCAACCTGAGCGAATCTTATTAAAATATCATATGTCTCTGAATCCTTTTCCCAATGAAGAATAACCCTCACACTTCGCGCGTACTCATCTTTTTATTCTAAGACCTAATCTAGAGGACATGGGGCACTTTTGATCCCCGTTTGACCTAGGCAACATCTTCAACATGAGTGTATCTCATTAAAAACTCATAGGGATATGAAGAACCTTTCCAACTGTCCATACCACGCACTAATTGGCCTCACGGTTTGTGCATACTCATTTTCTTTACTCTGAACCCTGATCTGGAGGCCACTAGGTGCTTTCGTGCCCCATTTGACATCGATTAACCCTTCAAACTATGTGAAGCTCATTTAAATCTCAGAGGTATTTGAATAACTTTTCAACGGTCCATACTGTGCATGAATTGGCCTCACGAATCCCACGTACTTGGTCTTTTACTCTGAGAACCCTTGGTGTAGAGACCATCGGGTGCTTCTGAGCCCCGTTTGTCTTTGTTCACCTCATGAACCCAGGAGTAGCTCAATGGATTCTCGTAGGTCTGTTAATACCCTTTTCAAGGTCTCGACTATACATTATTCAAACTTACAGTTTGTATTTTATGCCATTTTTCGAAAAGCCTGTTCCGGACTACCTATAGGAACCTGGACCTCTTGCCCATCGACAAAGTATACTTTCTTTGGCCAGTAAGGCAGGTCTATGATGATAGGCAGGCTTGGGACATGTGACCTCATTCCTAAAAGGTTCCTTTCTAAAATCGGAACATTTTCCTCAAAATCAATGCAAAATCCTATTTTATAAACATTCTCTTCGTTTCCATACATCACCCTCATCCATTTCACCCTAATTTCCATTCTTACCTCACCACCATCCAACCACACAAATAAGAATTAAATTTCTCTAGAAGATCTACCCATATTCATTTACAACCCACTCAATTAGTGGTAGTTGTTTATTCTTCTTTCCACTTTTGATATATCTTTATTTCATTTCTTCATTCCAAAACTAATCCCACTCTTTATTATATAGTATGAACAAATATTATTTTCATAAAACCTAAAAAATCTAAAAGAGGGTTTTCTTATAAACCGAAAATTAGAATTTTTCCCATTTTTCACTCTTTCTACACTTATGGTGCACATTTTCTGAAAACAAACTAAAGGAATTTCTATAATAGGATTTATGGGTTAAACCTCAACCCTGCGTGTTATCGAACTACATGGAATTTGATGCCCTTTGGTCTACATACGCATCCAGAGTCAATATTGGGATTCGAGTCCTATTTTCTCGTTTATTCATTTTATGTTTTTCTGCACATAGTAGTATTTTGGATTCGTATACTCCTACATATTCATATTCCTCTCGCTATACACACTCACTTATTCATAATGATTTATGATTTGACTGTAAGGGAGAATAGTTTAGCTTAGGCTTTGTTATTTATTTTATTTTCCATCATGTCACATTTGGCGTATCCCGCTAAAAATTGACACGTGTTGACACAATGAACCGAATCTCTAACATCTCCAAAGTTTAGTACTTCTCTACATTATGAAGGTATAAATCATTTAGGATTTTAATTTTTTTATTTTTATATTTGGGAGAGTTTTTATAAAAATTGAGGCAGATTTTTTCAGAGTTAAAAATTAATTATTTTATTGACCTTGTTCAAACGAGAAGAGGATCTCGTTTAAACAAAAAGAAAATTTTCTTTGATCATTTACTCGAACGAACATCCAACAAGGGTGTTTTATTTGAGTTTTTTTTAAGCTCGTTAGAATATTCTAACGAGATTTGAGTCTTGTTTGATGAACTATGTTTTCATTCTAACGAGATGACATTCTCATTCGAATGACTTCTATTTTCGTTCGAAATAATTTTACCGTCTTAAAATTTGTGTACGACCTATAAATACCCGTGTCCAAAAGATTTTAATAGGTACTTTTGAAAAACACAAATTTCATATCTATTTTAAAAGTCCTCAAGTATTTTAGGTCAAACAACCTTTTTAATTCACAAAATAACCTCCCCAATATACTTGTGGATCCTTTTGAAACTCTAAATAGTTTCATACCTGATTTATACTTGGGGAGAGAGATCTCTACTGTTGACCTTGTGACCTGAGGGTTCACTGCTAGACGAAAGGTTAATCCGTGGACACCATAGGTGGACTGCCACCTATGGACTGCTCTAGATCTTAGGGGTTATATTTAGAATGTTTTGTAAGTAAGCTGTCTTGTAAAACTATTTAATGTGGTGGAAAGGGTTTTACCTTGAAAAAGGATTTTTCCTCATAACTATTTGTGATTGCATGCGTTGTTTATTTTTGGTGTTTGGGTCAATTATCACATGCAAACCTAATTTATGTAAAGATTAAAATTTGGTGAAAATTTGATTTGTGTGTTTGGAGGCATGTAATTAAATAAGTTATTCCATCAAGATAGTGCACATGCTCATTGATGGTCACTCACATATTATTTTTATGTTATTTGTTTCATTCACTCCTAGGATGATTCCGCTCCAACTCTCCCATGATGTGAGTCGGATGATCCCTTTCTCTCATTATTCACATTACACACATGTAGAAACACATCACATTTTGGAGAAAAGGAGAATATTATCATAGACCATGAGAGATCGAAAAGGCGGATTAGGTGCCTAACACCTTCCCATTTCGTAACTTAGTCCCGATACCCTTGATTCATATGGTTTCTTTATGCATCGGTATGTATTTTGATGCTGTTCTCTTGGGATGGGTACATTTCTTTTGCCTTTTTTAAGGAAAATAGGTTGGCGAATCCATTTCTACATTTTTCTCCCTTTTAACGATGATCGATGTATATCTATGGCAGCCCGCGAAGATCAGCTCAAGTGGAGAAAATAGGAATCCCTTATCCTCGAATCTTCGCACGTACGGTGAGATGGATTTCTCTAATTTTCCCTCCCCTCCAATTTTTGGGTCGGACCGCGCCAGAGGAATTCGATTCCGATAGGCAAAGTGGTGACTCCGCTAGGACTATTTCAGAGGACTAGACTCTATTTTCACATGGGTGTTAATAATTTCTCTCTCATCATTTTATATATGTGTACATATGTGTTGATACCAAAATTAATATGCTGATGTGGACGAATCATACGAAGACATTTGTCAATCTACGTGGTGCAATAACGACGAGGAAGTTCATTTCCCGACCAACCATGATTCTCTCCGAGCAACGAGGATACACCGAGGAACTCTAGTGCTCCGAGGTACTCTAGCGCTCCGAGGAACTCTTGAGCAATGAGCAACTGTGGCGGTTTGAGCTGCACCTCGATCGTATCATTAATTGCCAGATAATCAACAGTTCAAATATTCATTGAATGTTTATATTCTTGACGCGCACGCTGCATTAAATGTATTACCCTTTCACATGTATATCATTTAATGTATCGAACCTTTCATGTACAACCTATGGGATATAAATACCTTGTATCATCCTCATTCAAAGGGGACCGAAATTTCTTGAGAGAATTTGTATTCAAGAATTCTGCAAACAATCAGCAATAACATAACAGTGGACGTAGGCTTTATTCCTAGCCGAACCACTTTAAAATCTCTGTCTTATTTATTTATCTGTGATTGAATAATTAGAGCGATCTAGTTTTTTACATCAACAAATTGGCGCCGTCTGTGGGAAATGACTATTACTATCGTTTTTCATAAAAAATCATTTATCATCAATCGCAGATAATCTAGAAACCAGTAATTGAAATGCTGGAAATACTGGAAATCTTCCAAATCCATCTGCACCTCCAGATCTGGCCAGAATTATGATGAATCTGGCTCAAGGACAAACCGCCATGCAGGAATCTATGAGGCAACTCATTCAAACTCTTCAAGGCGGTGCACCTACCTATTCAGGGCAAAGGAGTGATCGTGGGCAATCGCAATCCAGACGTACTGGGTCATATCGCAATGGAGAATCTAATGATTCTTCTTATCAACCTGGGCGAACTTCATCAATACAGGCTACGGATACAGATCAACGTATCACTCTCTCTCCGGAGAGAACTAGCGCTTTAGAAAGATTAAGCAGGATGTCTCCTTTCAGTCGGTTAGGACTAAGGAGGAATATGAGTCCACCTAGAGCTCCATCGAGAAGTTTGCGGCCACCATCAGGTTTGAGAGAAGGATCAGCACAATCACGACCAGCTACTCGTCGAGATAAATCTCAGGAATCTACGTCAGAGCAATCAATTTCTCGGACTAAGCGGCCTGAGGAAGGAAATGAAGCATGGAAAGGTTCCATTCAGCGGTTGGAGGATAGGCTGGGAGAAATGGCTAAGGCAAGAAACCCCTTACAGAGAACTTTTGTTCAAGCGACACCTTTTGTGCAAGCCATTGTGGATTTTCCTACACCATCGAAATTCAAAGCACCTGTGGTGACCCCCAAGTACGATGGAAAGACAGATCCTGTACTTCATATAGAACAATACCAAGCTGCTGCCGACATCTATGCCGTCTCCGACGAGATGAGGTGTAGAGCATTCTCGGGAACTCTTACCGGATCTGCACAGATATGGTACAATAATCTTCCTCGGGGTAAGATTTCAACTTTTATTTAGTTAGCTGAGTTATTCATCGGCAATTTTTGTTTTGGAGCAAAGCCGATAAAGCGAGTAGTGCACTTTCTAAGTGTTAGACAAAAATCAGGTGAAAGTACTAGAAATTACATAACTCGTTTCAATAACGAGAAGTTGGAGGTCATAGATTACGAAGAAAAGACAGCGATCACTGCTTTGATGAGTGGTTTGCTGCCTAACAAGCTGTACTACACCTTGGCCAAAGATCCACCTAAAACTATGTCCGAGTTGATGGCAAAAGCAGCCAAAATCATGAATGCCGAGGAGGCTATGTCTGCGAAGAAGAATATGGATAAAGAAACTAAGGTGGAGGTCGAAAAATCTAAGAAGAAAGATCAAAAAGGTAATGGTGGTGACAAGCACTCCAAGAATAATAGGACGTCATGGGAAGTCCTAAAGAAGTACGATAATTATACTCCATTGAAAATGGGTATTAATCATGTTTTAGAAGAAATCAAGAATAGTGAGGACATCAAGTGGCCAGATAAACTGAGGACAAATCCTGATCTGGGGAATAAGGCCAAATATTGCGAGTTTCACAAAGATCATGGCCATATGACCAAAAATTGTATAGCCCTCCAGAACGAGATTGAAACGCTCATCCGAAGAGGAAAGTTGTTAAAGTATGTAGATCGCAGGGGCGAGAGGAAGAATGATGATATAATTAGAGAGAGATCTAGATCTCCTCGTCGTGCAGAAGAGAAAAAGAAGAGGGATCACGAACAGGATCCAGATGATGACCCTGATCTTCCCAAGAAGCCAAGGCAGCCTGAACGAGAGGTTTTTTCCATACGTTTTGGGTCTTTTGATTGTAATGTTATTACAGGAGGAGATGCAGGAGGAGGAGACCTTACTACAGAAAGAAAAGCTTACCTTGGAGAGGCTAAAGCTTGTTCATATATTCAGCGAATAAATCTGGCCGAGGATGATCGTCCGAGGAAAGTAAACAAAGAGAAGCTAGTTATTGGTTTTTCAAAAAACGACATGGCAGGTGTTCTTTACCCTCATGACGATCCTTTGGTGATCAAAATGAGGAGGAAGGAGGTGGTGATTTCAAGGGTGTTAGTAGACAATGGTAGTTCAGCAGACATCATGTACTATTCATGCTTTGATAGCCTGAATTTGAAATTATCTCAATTGGAGCCTTATCATAGACCCCTTCTGGGTTTTTATGGCGAGAAAGTTTTTCCACTTGGGACGATCAAGTTGGATATACTCATTGGAACTTGGCCTGCTTGTCGAACAGAAAGAATACGCTTTTTTGTGATGGATAAGAATGTGCAGTCAGCCTACAATATCATCATGGGAAGAGTTGGATTGAAGAAGTTCGAAGCAGTTCCTTCTACAGTACATCAGTGTTTGAAATTACCAATAAATTTTGGAGTTGGAGTTGTGAAAGGTGATCAAAAAGTAGCTCGGGAATGCTATTACTCGTCTGCCGAGCAAGAGGAACTTGAAGAATCAAGGAAAAAGACTACTACTTACCAAGTGGATGAAGGTACAGATATTGAAACTCTTGACCCTAGGGATGAATCTCAACTTGTAAAAGGATATGTGGTGGAATCTACAGAAAATATTATTCTGGACGACGAGCATCCTGAACGAGTAACCCAGATAGGATCGTCGTTGGATGTTTCAATAAAACAGGAGTTGATAATTTTCTTGAGAAATAGGAAGAATACTTTTGCTTGGAGTCATGAAGACATGCCAGGAATAGATCCAAACTTCTTATGTCATGAGCTCAATGTGAATAAGGAGATCAAGCCTGTGAAGCAGAGGAGAAGAGTGTTTAGTCCCGAGAAGAACCAGGCCATACAAGAGGAAGTCGAGAAGCTCCAGAAAGCCCAATTCATTGAAGATGTGAAATATCCAGATTGGTTGGAAAATGTGGTGATGGTAAAGAAGAAGAACAATAAGTGGAGAATGTGTGTTGATTTCACTGATCTTAACAAGGCATGCCCAAAAGATCATTTTCCATTGCCCAGAATCGACCAACTAGTGGATGCTACCTCGGGACATGAGCTGCTCAGCTTCATGGATGCATATTCTGGCTACAATCAGATCAAAATGAAACCTGAAGACAGGGAAAGTACTTCTTTTATTACCCCAAGGGGAACTTATTGTTATAATGTTATGCCTTTTGGTTTAAAAAATGCAGGTGCAACATATCAGCGGCTGATGAACAAGGTTTTTGCCGAACAAATCAGTTGCAACATGGAGGTCTATGTCGACGACATGCTCACCAAAAGAAAGAGAGCTACTGATCATCTAGTTGACTTAGGTCAGACCTTTGATCAACTGGATAAATACCAAATGAAGCTCAACCCGACGAAGTGTACCTTTGGAGTACGAGAAGGAATGTTCCTCGGATACATCGTCAACCAACGAGGTATTGAGGCAAATCCAGAAAAGATCAAAGATCTTTTAGGGCTGCAATCCCCAACCACGAGGAAAGAAGTACAGAGTCTTACCGGAAGAGTTGCAGCGCTCAACAGATTTGTATCCCGAGCAACTGATAAATGCCTCCCATTCTTCAAAACACTGCGAAAAAGTTTTGAGTGGACTGATGAATGTGAGAAGGCCTTTCAAGATTTGAAGAAGTATTTGGGAGCCCCACCATTATTGTCTAGGCCAATAACAGGAGAAAAGTTGTACTTGTATCTGGCAGTATCAGAGAATGCAGTCAGCTCGACATTGATCAGATTGGAGAATGGAGTCCAGAAGCCAATTTATTACACAAGTAAGGCTTTCCGAGGTGCCGAAATCAAATACCCAAGGCTAGAAAAATTGGCATTGGCATTAATTGAGGCAAGTAGAAGAATGAGGCCATATTTCCAGGCCCATACCATCATCGTGTATACCGACACGCCATTAAGGCAAGCCCTTCATAAGCCAGAAAAATCAGGAAGATTGATGTATTGGGCAATAGAACTCGGTGAATATGATATTGTGTATGAACCCAGATCATCATTAAAGGGGCAAGCTGTAGCAGATTTTATAGCAGAGTTCACGTACCCTGATACCCCCGAGGAACAAAAGGTACTTGCGGACCTACCTGTGGACGTTACAGGATCAACAGACACAGGTCCAGACCAACTAAGGTTGGTAAAAGGACTTGTGGATGTAGAAAAATCACCATATTCAAACCCAGACCAACTCCGGTTGGTAAAAGGGCACGAACAGATGATCGACGAGGAACAAAAGATACCAGGGGATGATGAAAGAAAACATCAGATATTTTACCGAGGAGCTCTATCAGATAAGAAATTTGAAGACGAGTCACTTACATGGCGATTGTATGTGGATGGGTCATCTTGCACAGCTGGTTGTGGAGCAGGGATTGTTTTAAATACCCCAGATGATATTGATATGGAGTATGCCTTGCGATTCCAATTCAAAGCCTCCAATAATGAGGCTGAGTATGAGGCCCTGATAGCAGGCTTAAATTTAGCAAAATTTATGGAAGCACGGCAAATAATGGTGTTCAGTGATTCTCAATTAATTGTGAATCAGATGATGGGAGTATATGTAGTCAAGGGAGAATTAATGGCGAAGTATCATGCAAAGGTGATGGAATTGTTGGTAGAATTTGATGCCATTCAATTGGTGAGAATACCGAGGATGGAGAATGCTAGAGCAGACGCATTGGCCCGATTAGCGTCAGCTACGCGCACCGAGTTGCGAAGGACAATACCAATTGAAGTATTAGAAAGTCGGAGCATAGAAGAAAACCTGACGGTGAATATAATTACCCTTGATTTAGGACCCTCTTGGATGGATCCTATCAGGGCATACATTGAAGAAGGAGAATTACCAGAGGATAAGCTAGCCGCCAAGAAATTGAAGTATAAAGTTGCTCGGTATGTACTAACTAATGGTGTTTTGTATCGACGAGGAATTATGGCAGGTTTGCAGAGATGTGTACATCCATCAGAAGTCAAAGAATTAGTTGAGGAAATCCATGAAGGATCTTGTGGAGCTCATGTAGCCAGTCGAACACTTTTACAAAGGGTGATGACACAAGGATACTACTGGCCGACGATGAGGGCTGATTGTATAGCCTATGCCAAGAAGTGTGACAAGTGCCAACGCTTTTCCTCCATCCGAAGAACTCCACAAGCATTGTTGACACCCATAACTTCACCTTGGCCATTTGCCATGTGGGGGATTGATTTAGTTGGACCATTGTCGACGACCGGAGGAAGGTTTAAGTACCTCGTCGTGGCAGTGGATTATTTTACAAAGTGGGTGGAAGCTGAACCACTAATTGATATGACGTACGAGAAGGTATACCAGTTCATTTGGAAGAACATCATTTGTCGATATGGTCTCCCCCATGCTTTCATCACAGACCATGGAACACAATTCGATAACGAAGAATTTGCTGCCTATTGTCATCAGTCGAACATTTTGAAGTTTCATTCAGCACCAGGCCATCCCCAAAGCAATGGACAGACTGAGGTGACGAACATAATATTACTAAATGGTTTGAAAAAGAGATTAAGTGAAGCTAAAGCAAATTGGATTAATGAGCTTCAATCAGTACTATGGGCTTACCGAACAACTCTCCGAGCAGCAACTGGAGAGTCACCATACATGTTAGCATTTGGAGGTGAGGCTGTAATACCTGCTGAGTTGGGTCTCCCAACACATAGAGTGCTGAATTTTAATTCCCCAATCAGCGATTTAATGAGAAGACTGGATTTGGATATGCTCGAGGAGGTTAGAGAAGAGGCATCCATCAGAAATGCTGCTTATCAACAACGAACAGCTCCGTTCTACAACAAAAGGGTGAAGAAATGCGATTTAAAAGAGGGGGATTATGTGCTAAAGAAGGTCAATCAGAAGCATAATAAACTGGAAGCAAATTGGCATGGACCTTATCGAGTTGTGGAAGTTGTTCGACCAGGAACTTACAGAATATCAACTCTAGAGGGAGAGGAATTTAAGAATGCATGGAATGCTGAACACCTGCGCAAGTATTATCAGTAATGTAAAATGTAAAGCATTTCCTTCAGTATGAATAAAACGAGGATGTTTCACCATTTTCTTTCTGTTGAAAGTTTTTCGGGGAATACTAGTGTAATACACTATGCTTATAGTTCGAAAGAAAAAATATACTCCTTTGGTTAGGAGGTGACACTAGTGTGACCAACCACGGTTGGTAAGATATCTAGTGGACAGTTCGAAAGGACCAAAAAATATACTCCTTTGGTTAGGAGGTGACACTAGTGTGACCAACTACGGTTGGTAAGATATCTAGTGGACAGTTCGAAAGAACCAAAATATACTACTTTGGTTAGGAGGTGACACTAGTGTGACCAACTACGGTTGGTAAGATATCTAGTGGACAGTTCGAAAGAACCAAAATATACTCCTTTGGTTAGGAGGTGACACTAGTGTGACCAACTACGGTTGGTAAGATATCTAGTGGATAGTTCGAAAGAACCAAAATATACTCCTTTGGTTAGGAGACGTACACTAGTGTGACCAACTACGGTTGGTAAGATATCTAGTGGACATATAGTTCGAAAGAACCATTACTACTCCTTTGGTTAAGGGGTGTACACCAGCATGATCAATTACGGTTGGTAAGATAAAAATATACTCTCACATTACAACTTATGTTGGTCGGGAGGTAAGATTAATACAAAAAGTTCCTCAGAGAACAAAATATTCCAAACTGAACCAAGTATAGTTGGTTGGGGATAAAAACCCACTAACTGTAGTTGGTCGACGAGGATAAATTATTAACCTTGGTTGGTCGGACACATTTTTTCGAAAATATTTGAAATTGAACCAAGTATGGCTGGTCGGGTATAAAATCCCATCAACTGTAGTTGATCGACTAATATTATTTAATCACTTTGGTTGGTTGGAAATATTTTGAACATTTTATACTCAAGTGATTGAACAACCTTGATACTTGTAACTTTTTATTAAGTTGCTCGATGAACAATATTATTGTTATCTTTTTAACAGATACATATGCACAAATGTAAAGGTGTTTGATAAACACAAGACAATAGCAAAATTTGCAAACAGAAAATGAAAGTCTTTTCATTAAAATTCAAAATAAATTACAGGTTACATGAATGTACTAACTATTACATTGATATTCCTATTCTATTGGTTGCTTGCCTTTTGCTTTAGAAATAGGCTCTTCGCCAGCAGGAGGATCTTCCAGGCAAAGGGGAGAATTAATAAAGTTCAAGTCCTTCAACATTCTGACATTCATTATTGAAGGTGTCTCCATTAGATGCTCTGGACGAGATACTTCGATTTGGGAATGAAGGCTATAATCACCGAGGTATTTTGAAATTAAGCTACGAGGAATGGAACGAGCTGGGATCCAGGCCATGTCCAATTTGAAAGGTGGCACAGGAAAGTCTAGTAACCCTGGAGCATGATAATCCCATAAAAAATGCCCTTGCTCCAATTTTAACACACCCAGTGCGTTAAACCACCCCTGCTTATAACCTTCATTGTTGGCATGTTCAATACGAGCATCCAAATGAACAAGAGCTTCATTATATCCTGCCATCCATAATTCCCTGGGTTGCTTATGAAATTGAAAGGTTAATCTATCCAATTGTTCATGAAGATTTTTGGCAAAAAGATCCTTGGAATGTAAAGCAGACTTAGTTGCAGTGAGTTGATCCTCCAATGATAGATTTTTCTTGGACAGTTCAGATAAAGCTCGATCTTTGGCGTTTAATTGGTATGCTTGAGTTTCCAAAGTAGATTGAGTACGAGCTTCATCAACATTACGACTAAGAACTCTTAATCGACTCCGAGCAGCGATTGGAGAACTTTGCTCCTCGGCAACATCTTGAACAACTCTTCCTCGCCCCCGAGAACCTCTTCCTCGTCCCCGAGCAGTCCCAGAAATAGCAAATCTTCTTAAGTCATCCAGTTCTTGCCTTAATTTGGCATTTTCGACCTCTAAGAACGAGAAACCTTCATCAGTAACTGGTACTAAAGCAGTGGAAGATGATGCTGCAGATTCATACTGAGCCAACTTTTTCTGCAAGTTATTGTTCTCCTGTTCCAGCAACTCAGCAATCTTCCTGCAGGCCTCAACCTCACCTTTTAGAGTTCTTTCCCTAACATCATATCCAGCGAGGATCTTTTTATGGCCTGTTTCAGAAGAAAGCTGCTGATATCTATTTTCATATTCCTTATGCGGCAAAGCAGTTGATTCATTATGTTGATTCTGAAGATCTTCTAAGCTACAATGAAGTTCCTCAATCAAGTCATAGTAGGCGATATTGTTGGCCACAACTCGGTCAAGTAAACCCTTCAAATACCGATAAGCCTCAATTGCTTGCTCTGAAACATCATGGCCAAGGATGTCAAAAATTTCTGATACACTTAGCTCTGTGTGACCAGCTTTATAGTATTCGTGACATTGCTGCATCAGTTTTGTATCATGGGCGGATAGCAGTTCCATTCTAGCAACAGACTAATGAAGAGAAAACAACAATCAACAAAAACAAGTCATCAACAACAGAGATGAACACAGATGTATTTTATTAGATCATAAAAGGATTACATTGTTCGATTACAAGTAATGAAAGATAGAAATGATACCGAAGAACTTCACACCTTTTCCTTGTCTCCCAAGACTTTGTCGGGAGGCTGGGACGAGGAGCTCGATTGCTCGGTGGTAACAACGGCTTGATCGGCAGGAATCTTCTCGGGAGGAGGAGGCATGGAAGAAATGTCCTCGGTGACAGAGGGTTGAGAAGGAGAGACTGGATCACCCATAGCCATAGAAGATTCATCTGAGAGAGGTTCATCTTCTTCTTCTTCCACAATGGGTGGAGGGGGGCCAGGGAGGTGTAGTTGGAACAGCCCAGAATCTTCTTTGATCTTCAATTCCTGAAGGGAAGCTACCCAACCATCTCAGAAGTATTTCAACTTCCCATACTGGACTTGGGATGTCATTGCAGCAATCCCCTTGTCCCATCCTTTATCCCAGCCAGCACTGAAGGATTTTTTAACTGCGAGTTTTCTTCTCAACTTCTCCGAAGAAAGCTTCGCATCCAATTCTTCTTTTTGGTTTTTTATATCTTGCAGAGCGAGCAACTCTTCTTCTACTTTCCTCAGTTTATCCTCAAGCTCTCCAAAATTCTTGAGCTTGTCGTCGTATTTCTGATGCTCAACCTCCAAACTTTTCACCTTTTTCTCCAAACCCTTGGAGATTTCAGCCAACTTCACTTTCTCAGCTTCGACTATTGACAGTTTTTTCTCCCAAGGAGCCTTGTCCTCATTATACTGTTGGCGAGATTCTTTCAAGGACTGGGTCAAACCCAACAGAGCATCCTCAACACCAGATGAGGAGCTAGAAGCTTTAATTGCCTCGTCCTTCTTCACGATATTATTAAGACAGTTCACCAGCTGAAAAATAAGAAAAACAATAAGTCAGTGAAAAAAGACAAGTATTCAGAGAAAGAAAGGAAATTCAGAATGTAAAAAATTTACCGAAGCAAGATGACGAGTGGCTAGGGATGTCAGCGTATCCCTAGGAATCTTTTCATCAATTCCCTGGACCTCGGGTATGATCCAAGTTTTCACCGAGCTCATTGCAGAGATTGGAGGAATGATGGTTGGAACACCAGCACCACCAGCTGGCAAAGTAGAGGCAGTTTCAGCCAAACTGACTGAGGATGATTTCCTCAATCTCTTTAATGGAACGTCAGCAGCTTCAACCAAGGAAGAACTCTTGGTCGGAGAGATAGAAATTATCTCAGCAGAAGCAAGCTTTTTGCTCGGGGCCACTGGGGGCTTCTCGGTAGTTTTTGAAGGCACAACATCCACCTTCTTAGTCCCCTCTGGGACATCCATTTTGCTTTTCTTAGCCTCAACAGCAGAGGCAGTATCATCAAACAGAGCAGGAGGAGCTCTTTTCTTGCCCATTCTCTGACTTAAAGGAATATGAGAATCTGAAGAAGAGTCCTCTGGAGTTGAAGCTGGTTCAACAGGGCGAGCAGTATAAGAGGTTGTATAACTCTTATACTGTAGCAGATATGAAGCAGACCTGATGTGTTCGTCTGCAACGTTCTTATGCAAACCCCAGATAAGTTTCAGATGCTTAATATTAACCTCTGATTCTTTTGGAGTTTTTCTTTTGCTATCAACTGCAAATAAATACATAATGAGATGTCAGTCATACATTTTGTCAAACATGATGAAAGCATAATTTCATAAGAAAAATAAAATGAAAAATAAACCTATCCCATTGCCATATGGGGGGCATCTGGGACCGTTGTATACTCCATCTCCAGCTAAAGGGGCATATTGCCAATTTTTTATAACCAACCCATGTTCAAAATAATCTCTATTTGAGTCAGGGAGGTTAACTACAAGAGCCCTATTCAGAAACCTAGTTTTTATGTAATAAATATTATCTAAAGTGGCCCATTTATAACAATACATAATTTCAGGGATCCCTATACGAGTCCCATGAGTTAGATTTAATTTGTGCACCCCATTAATTATTCTCCATGAATTGGGGGCTATTTTTGCAGGAACAAGATCGAAATACTGACAAAACTCAAGACACAATGGTTTCGGTGGAAAAGAAAATCCACATTCAGCAACAAATAGACTGGGGAACCAATGTCCCTCAGCCAATCGAAAATAATCTAAAGGCTCAGAAAGAACCTCTAGAGTTACCCAGGAAGGAATGGAAAAATCAGAACGAAATTTCTCAACAGATTCCACAATATAAACCATACTGAATAAAAGAGATACAGAAGAAAGGAAGAAAATCTTACAGGAAGAAAGGAGGTATGTTGACAACGAACGAAAACAAGGATGAACGCACAAGAGAGAAGAAGAGAATAGAAAGCTTGAATGCAAGAAATTGGGAAAAGAAGAAGACGGTATGGTTACCTAAGAAGTTTAAATACCTTGCCTTGGGAAGCGACGAAGGAAATGATTACAAAAAAGAAACTATTGAACTTCCGGTGGCTAAAAAGACAAAAAGGGCACTAAGATCGAAGCGCTCTTAAAAGTTCGAAAAAAGGCGGATTCTTCGAAATTTGTAAATTAATTCAAATACGATGCTCCTAAAACCCAGGAAGATCAATTCAATATGGCCGAGTACCGAGAAAGAATGTTTCATACTCCTCAAAGTTCGAAATATAAAACATTGGGGGATTCTGTTGATACCAAAATTAATATGCTGATGTGGACGAATCATACGAAGACATTTGTCAATCTACGTGGTGCAATAACGACGAGGAAGTTCATTTCCCGACCAACCATGATTCTCTCCGAGCAACGAGGATACACCGAGGAACTCTAGCGCTCCGAGGTACTCTAGCGTTCCGAGGAACTCTTGAGCAACGAGCAACTGTGGCGGTCCGAGCTGCACCTCGATCGTATCATTAATTGCCAGATAATCAACAGTTCAAATATTCATTGAATGTTTATATTCTTGACGCGCACGCTGCATTAAATGTATTACCCTTTCACATGTATATCATTTAATGTATCGAACCTTTCATGTACAGCCTATGGGCTATAAATACCTTGTATCATCCTCATTCAAAGGGGACCGGAATTTCTTGAGAGAATTTGTATTCAAGAATTCTGCAAACAATCAACAATAACATAACAGTGGACGTAGGCTTTATTCCTAGCCGAACCACTTTAAAATCTCTGTCTTATTTATTTATCTGTGATTGAATAATTAGAGCGATTTAGTTTTTTACATCAACAATATGCCTCCACTTTTATGTTCTCCTTACTTTTATACTTACATCTTGTATATATGCCTCGTTTTTGTCGTGATGTTTATTGTTACCATTATCTTTTCTCATCAAATGAATATATCATTTTCTTGTCGCATGTCTCATCCTTTACTCGTATATAGTTGCCACGTTTCACTCCACACTCACACTCGTAAACAGTTGCCCTTTTACTTATGTATTCCACATTACTAGTATATATTCGTGTTTAGTCTCCCTAAAACACACTCACACATTATTTTCACTCATAAATAGTTCCATGATTACTCTTACTTACACATGATTCACACCACTTATAGATATCCATGTTTAGTCTCATTTGCACACGCTTCCATATTTCTCCCACTTGTGTGTATCCACATGCTCTCTTCACTCACACATATTCACGTTTCACTCTCTCACTTTGCGTATATTTCTCACTCACTTATGTATATCCACTTTTCACACTTTGTATCTTTCACAATGCTTTGTATAGTCTTCATGCTTTATGTACATACTTACTAGTTTTACTCTCCATGTTTATCCTCCCATGCTACTTGTATATTTTATTCTCTCCCCTATAGTGATAGTACTTTTATTATTTAGAATATATAAACTCTCCATAAGTTACTAATTAAGACTCATGCATTGTTTCACACTACATCACTTGAGCATGGGAAGATTGACCAAAGTTTTGTCTAGTACTAGGGTCACTTCTTGATGGGTATTGGTCATGCGGGGCATTATTAACCTAAGAAATATGATTCACACATTCCATTATCCTAGTACCTTCAACTTATATCGAATGGTTTCCACACATCGTACCGCTTGACCAAACTCATGACAGGATGTATATATTAGGGAACTCATTTATGTACATCGAGTATATAGAATTCGCTTTCACACATATCGTCCATGAGGTATATCGTGAGATAATTCATGTACACTCAGGTATATCAAATGGCTTGTCCACACGTATCGATGAATGATTGCCTTATAGGTAAAAGGTATATCATGGAAGTTATTCCAAAGGAGGGAACCTTTCCACTAACCCACCAAATGCACGAACCTTGTATAGGCGACGCTCACACTTAGTTTGCCGATTATAATGCGAAACTTTGTCAAAATTCCAGGTCGCTTTACTATCCAAAATTTTGCACTATTTGGCCCACTTTTAAAATAGGACCCTTCCTATGAGTCTAGAAACAAGTCAAAATTGTGTCTTGTATCATGTACCTTATCTTTTCCCTAGGCTCATGTCCTGTCCGACATTTTTTTTCAACATTTTAGTCAAAACATAATTCAAGAGGAACCTAATAATAATAACAACCATGCTGAGGATTTTTCCTTGTTCCCCTTTTAAAAAATATATACCAAAAATATTTTCCCCTTTTAAAAAAGAAAAATAAAATACGAAAAATATTCCCCTTTCCCTCAAAATAAATCAAAATTATTTTTCCTCTCAGGTGTGGTCACGTACCCTAATTTTTTTTTTCTGGCTCCCTATTGGCTCCGATTTTTTTGTCAAACCACCCCGAAGATATACAAATTCCTCTTTTGCTTCCACTGATTTCAAGATATCCCTCCAAAGGTCATTCACGGAGAGCATATACCGGACTACGAATGCTCAACCAGATCTAATGACCATTATTGCCCAGCTCAGTGTTAAGATTGATAACCTCCAGGCAGAAGTTTAGGAAATTAACTCACACTGGGTCCAGACTTAGAGGATCCTAAGCCCAAAATACTATTTCCCGATTCCATACTTCCACCAACTCTTGAAACAATACGGGTCACTGAAGAATATTAACATGCCTCGCGTACCCCACCCTCTAATGGGCCGCTTCCCTCTTAACTACCGATACCAAATCTTGCCCAGCTAGGGGCTAATCTACCAGTGCTAGTGGATCCCAAGGAGGAAGACTGAAAAATGTCAAGGAGTAACTTAGGTTATTATCTAGGATATTGGATCAAGTTAAGATCTTAAGGAAGTACATTAATTAAACCCATATGTCTCCCTATCCCAAGTCTCGTTTATCGATTTTTTTAAATGTCGGACATTGAGAAGTTTGGAGACAATGAACCTCCTATCATGCACCTATGTATCTATTGTCATGCCGTAACTCTCCTTGGGGGCATCAGAGGAGGCAATGGTCCATATGTTCAAGAAAATACTCAAAGAAAGTGCCCTCAGGTGGTTCCTATCCCTCGAAGAATCCAGAATCCGCCGTTGGGAAGACGTAACTAGAGAGCTTACAACACAGTAATAGGATATTGAGGAGGTTGAAGTCACATGTAGGGAAATATAGATACTCAAATAGAATCCAATGAAGTCAGTCTGTATCTTCATCATGAGGTGTAGAGAGAAAGCAACTACCATGACCTAAAGACCATCAAAAGAGGAACATGTGAGCATAGTAAAGAAGAACTTCTTACCCCATATCTGAGCCTTAATGGGAGGTCAGTACTACCCTCACTTCAGAGCCCTTTGAGAAGCTGGGATAGAGATTAAATAAGGGGTTCCCAGTCATAAATAATAATTTGAACCAAAGAGGCTAACTAGACACTTCACATCGTGAAAGTATGAAAAGTCGGCCATCACCTCAGTCTCGGCCATCAAATATATATCCCAACCTACCACTAATTGGACACTTGAAAGTCATTCCAACCTTTCCAAAAAGGATTATACCGAACGCCATGATCCTCTATTAAATTTTTATCAAGCCTTGCTTGTTCGATGCCTCATTGAACCTTTGGAATCATAACTATTACTAGATACTCTTCCCAGAAATTTCAAACATGTCGTCCATTTTGATTTCCCCCAGATCACTGGGCATACCAATGATTAATGCTTCCACCTAAAGAATGATATCCAAAGTCTCATAGACAGGGGTATCATTTCTCCATCATGCAATCCTAAGCCCAATACCTGCAATAATTCTCTCCCAGCACATACAACTGGGGTAAATGCCATAATTTCATAAGGAAATCCATAATTTTATCCCCCAACCAGAATTACGCCCTTTAAAACACCCGATCTGCCTACCACCTCACCAAAAACCCTCGAAATTTATCATTACTTTATCCTGCATCCTATAAGCTTTGACGATTAAGCGTTGTCACTCCTCACCCAAGACTACATTATTGTTCGTACCCACTCAAAAGGGGGAGGAATGTAATTTCTTGTAATCCTAGATTAACTTCTAAAGTTCAAGATAAAATTGCCCTTAAAAATGACAATTGACTGTGAGAAGATAAGTAATTATTTATGGAAGCCCGAAGGTGGGACCAAAAATTTTATGAATGGATTGTGCTCATGAAAGAATTCAGCTTAAATGAGATTAAGCAGGTTTATGTCAGATATATTCCTCCAGAAGTATGAAATATGCAGTGTCCCTCTCCGAGTTACATACAATCTAAAAACTTTAAAGGAGTCTGGTCCCTTCACACCTCCATTTCCACGCTAGTGGGAAGATCTGTATGATGAAGTTATGGAGGTTATTGAATGCTTTGACAACTCTTAAAAGGATGACATCATTGGTAGCAGGTGGGGTGATGATTTTGATAGCTCAAATAATGAATCAGAGGGTGAACATTTCCTCTTTATGGATTCCCTGAACCATGGTATGACCCCGCCAATAAAAAGATGAAAGTGGGGATAAAAATATTCTTCGAAGGTGACATCACCTAGGATGAAGGGTAGAAACATGAGATAGAGACTCCATAAAATAAAACAATGGAAAACATTAAAAATTATGGGATACTGATATCGATGAATCATTCGATCTGCATACACTGGAGCTAGATGTTTTCATGATCCACCAAAAGGCCGAGCCCTATGGCTCGTTTGAGAAGATAACTATTGCTAATGCACCCCTACTCAATTAGTACGATATTTTTGTTCAGCCTGCTCAAGTCAACCTGGACTCTGTCATCCATTCTCTCCAATAAATACCCGAATCTACTATACTTTCTCCTATTTCTGATGTAATTATGAACGATGCCCTATTTCATGAGGTCCTCATCGCGATATTTTCTGGGAACACATTCAATTAAATTAATAATGATTTTGAGTATCCTGCTGTGTCTTAAATAAATTTTCTTAATTATAATCAGACTTTTGATGAAGATGATATAATAAATGAAAAATTCTTAACTGATCGCAACAAGAAAAAAATAAACAATATAACTACGTTTAAACTAATGATCATGTGACTGTTGTTACGAATGACCGAATTTTGAGGAGCATCTGAAAGAGTTCGTGGATGTATTCGTATGGTCCTATAATTCCATGCTTGGAATTGAGTAGGAGATAGCGAAGCATGATACCCTATGATCCTAGAGAGCAAACCTATCAAGAAAAAACCGAGAAAACTCTAAATAGAGTGGTCCCTTAATGTCAAAGATGATGAGCTAAAATAATTAAATGTAGGCTTCAGTCATGTGATCAAATATCCGACGTGGCTTGTAAATATCACCCTCATGGCAAAATCAGGAGGGAAGTCCGCATGTGCGTTGACAATCGAGATCTGAACAAGGCATCCCCAATGACAATTATCCTCTTCCTAACATCAACATGATTATAGATAACAATGCCAGTCACACCCTTAAGTCATCCGTTGATGATTTTATTGGGTATAACCAGATTAAGACACATCCTGATTGTCAGGGAAATGCCACATTAATCACCCCGTCGGGAAACTTTTGCTACATAATCATGCCATTCGGTCTTAAGAATGATGGGGCTACCTACCAAAGAACCACTATGACTATTTTTCATGACATTATCCACAAGGAGGTGAAAGTCTATGTCAGCGTCATGTTCTTCAAATCCAAGACTCAACAATGTCACATTCCTACCCTAAGGAAAATTTTCAAGTGGCTTCGATAATACTAGATGAGACTTAACCCGTAGAAATGGATCTTCGATGTCACCAAGGGAAAACTCCTTAGATTCGTAATAAAAAAAAAAGGGCTTGAGGTAGAACCTGACAAATTAAAAGCCATACTCGAAATTCCACCACCCCAGATGGAGAAGAAGCGCATGGATTCCTAGGTAAGCTCCAATACACCATTCGATTCATTAGCCAACTAACATCTATCGGTGATCACATTTTCATGATACTTCGAAAGTATTAAACTAAAGTTTGGAAGGAGTTGTGTCAATAAGACTTTGAACATATCAAATGATACCTCACCCGACCTCCGATACTCATGGGTAAACAATAAACTCTCCCCTTTTCCTATACTTGACTGTCACCGAAACTGCATCACATGCTCTATTGGCCCAATACATTAAGGAATCTCGTGAGGAGAGAGAAATCTGCCATACTAGTCAGAAACTAGTTAGGTATGAAGTAAACTACACCACATTAGATGAGTGTGCGCTTTTGTTCAAACAAAGAAATTATTTAATTAAACTCAGTTTTTCAATTAAATCCTAAAACATGCATCTAGGTGTGATTGAAGACAAAATAATCATGCAAGAACATTCAATCACAAACAGACACACAAATGAGGAAAAATCCCCCAAAGGGGCAAAACCTTTTCATTTTCACTGTAATTTGTAAATAACGGTTTATACAAATTATACTGAAAACAAGATTGACATATGAAATACCCTCAGGTGTCGGTTCCGATGTCGTCGATTATAATCTCCCGCAAGAACTCCATATAGGCAACAATGGAAAAGAGTCATCTTCTCCAAAAGTTACTCCAGATGAGTAAAAACGATCTCTTGAAGGTTTAAAGATTCGCACACATATTTAGGAAGGGTTTTGTGAATCAAAAGGCATTAAGCCTTAAAAACTTAAAGTCTGTTTTCTGGGCTATAAATTGCAGAAACGTGTATGAAAAAGACTTGAAAAAACGTGAAGAATGGGTACAAATATTTATACAAAAATTGAGGCGGTGCCATCGTTTGAACGACTTAGGCATGTCGCTCGAACGAGACACACGCGTCTCTCGAATGAGATTGCGCAATAAGCTCATGTCGCTTGAACGACAGAGAAATGTCGTTTAAACTAGCTCTATGACCAAAAAAGTCCGCTTCTACACTTAGAATTTTTTTTACTTTTGTGTTTAAAATAAATCAGACTTGGATTTTTTTTAAAAAAAACATTCCCAAATATTTATGCAAATATTAAAAACTCCAATAATTTTTTTTTTACCAATAACGCGAAGTGGAGTAGTGAGAACGGTTGAGCAGCACGTCACATGAATCTTGATGCACATGTGAAGATGGTGGATGCATGGATTGGGATCAAGGCCATCGAGGATGATCATGTTTGACGTGCCGAATGTAGTGGTATCAGACATATATACTATGAGATAGGACAAATTGAAAATTCCTAGATTCTACCCTGAACATTTATAAAATTATTTCCTTACAAATCTCCTCCTATGTCTATGCCGATATATACATAAAAATCCGAATTATGCTATCTCCATAAATGACATATAAGATAATATCCCCATTAAACCCTCAAACTGAGAATACTAACTGACATGTCATCAATCAAACTTCAACATCTTTAAATCTTCAGCTTTTTAGAAACTCTCAAAGCTTTTCTAATCAGGGAAAGAAATCCAATAAGCATCAATTTTGTGCCTACACATATGAGATAAAGAAGATACCCGTGACACGCAACAGTTTGAAATATAATGACATGAAAAAATTAAAGATCAATTAAGCTTAGGCAAATTATTAATAAATCAACCAAACAATTCTCCCCCATAATTAATTCTCCCCTTTTTATGATGTCCCCAAATAGATAGAGATGAGAAGCACAAATAAATGAAAATGGAGAATATCACAAGGTAATAAACTTTCTATTTTTGAATTTTTCAAAATTTTTCACACCAAATATACATAGAAGAATCACACCATGAAAGAACACAAAAACAACCAAGTTGATTATAGCAAAAATGTAGGGGTGTGAGCATTTTCTATAGGAAAATCAATGCATACAAACATAACATATGTGCACGATGAATATAGGATAGTCCTAACGAATGAACTCAACATCTTCCTTAGGTGTAAAAAAAATGGAATTATAAGAAATTGACTCAATCAAATCAGCAAATCAAAGCTCAAAGTGATTTCCACACCAATAACGTCCAAAACTATTTAATGCTTTTTTCGGACTTTCAAAGAAGTGCAAACCCGTTTAAATTCTCCAACCAAACTCCCTCAGATTTGTATTTTGTATAAAGCTGATCTAAATTCTCAAAAATTGGAGAATTGATGAATAAACTTAATGGCCCATTTTGGCATGAATTTCTTTTTATTGCCTTTCAATTTTTTCGGGCTCTTTTAAACCTCTTTGGATCCCGGATAAGTAAAATTCCTCAATTTTTTAGGTCCAATTTAACGGTGTCTTAGTATGCGCAAAGGTCAAATGTGAACTTTTCGCAACCCTTCCCCGTTTTAAAAATACCACACAATCTCACCAAACATTTTTGACATGCATTCCAATCTTGTCAAGTTTTATCGCATATGGTTCATTGTATAGATAGAATTGAGATGGAAACACTCAAGACAATATGTGAGAGACAGGTACAATAATAAAATAAAGCGGTGCATGTGTGAAAATAAAGGATATAAGGAGCTAAACATGTAGAAAGATATCACTAATTTCATATCAAAGACTCCAAATAATGTAAAGCACAGGGATGAAGTGATGTAGCATCTCAAATCACTATCAAACAGTCAAGTGAAAAATGGAAATGGAAGTTGTGACTCGGATATCTTAAATGCTCATCCATAAGAGGTGTAAACAAAATAAAAACATCTTTTGCGCTTTTCTAATTTTTTTATAAAAAGAAAATATTGTTGGATTTTTTGAATGAAAAAAATATAAAAAGCAAAAAAAATAATAATACAAACGATACAAACTAGCAATATGAATCATATGATATAAATATAACAAATCATCCTATTATAGACATGGACCATCCCCTCAGTCAACTGTGCAAATCCCTAAAGACTTCTTAAGAATGTCGAATCTAAGGGTATCTAAAGGTTTTATGAAAATATCGACTAACTGAAGGTCAGTGGGTACGAAACTCAGGGATATAACTTTCTCCTCAACTAACTGTCGTATAAAGTGCTCGCGTATTCTGATGTGCTTTTTGCGCGAATATTTGATCGGATTATGAGATATGTGTATTTCACTCGTATTATCATAGGAGATAGTCACGGTGTCCTGTGAAATCCCATAATCCTCTAATATTTCCTTCATCGGCAAGAGTTACGTGCAATAACTCCCGATGGCGATGTACTCAGCCTCCATAGTGGACAAAGAGATGGAGTTTTGCTTCTTTCTCAGCTAGGAGACAAGAGCAGAGGCAAAGTAGAAACACCCACCAGAAGTGCTCCTATAACCATCTACATCCCCGGCCCAATCGACATCCGAATAGGTGGACATACGGTCATCAGTATCAAAGGAATACCAAATACCGTAGGAGAGAGTCCCACTCACGTATTTGATAATACGTGTTAGAGCGAGTAAGTGTGACTCTTTCAGGGATGTTTGATATCGCGGACAAACTCCAACACTAAAGGCTATGTCAGGATGACTGGCAGTCAAGTAAAGAAGACTACCTATCATACTCCGATACAAGGTTTGCTCTACGTCCTTGCCTGAAGTTTCCTTACTAAGATTGATAGAAGTACTCATAGGTGTACGTACATGATTAGCGGAGTCTAAACCAAATTTCTTCACTAGGTCTATAGCATACTTGGATTGGGAGATGAATATCCCATCCTGTAGCTAACGAACCTAGAGACCAAGGAAGAAAGTAAGCTCACCTGCCATGCTCATCTCAAACTCACTTTCTTCTCCTCCTTAAAGTGGTGAGCATGCTAGGAGCACATGGATCCAAATACTATGTCATCTACATAGACCTGGGAAACCAAAATAACACCGTCATCTCTCCTAACGAATAAAGCCATATCAACTCCCCCTCTCTTGAAGCCACGGGCTAAGAGATAGGAAGTATGCCTCTCGTACCAAGCACGGGGTGCTTGCTTCAAACCATACAAGACTTTCCTCAAATAGTAGACGTGCTCCGGGTGCTTAGGGTCTTCAAAACCCTTTTAGTTGTTCCACATAAACCTCCTCCTATAGAATGCCATTTTTAAAGGCACTCTTGACATCCATCTGATATAACTTGAAGCGTAGATGACATGCGATGGCGAGTAGTAAGCAGACGGACTCAAGCCTCGCAACAGGATCAAATGTCTCCCCAAAATCTACACCCTCTATCTGTGTGTAGGCTTGAGCGACCAACCTAGCCTTATTTCGGATTATGGTACCATTTTCATCCATTTTATTCTTGAAAATCCATATGGTACCTATCACATTCGTCTCACTAGGTCGGGGGATAAGTTCCCAGACATTGTTCTTTTTAAACTGAAGTAACTCTTCATGCATCGCAGATATCTAGTTTTCATCCGGGAGTGCTTCTTTATAGTTCTTGGGCTCGACTTTAGATGTGTAGCAGACATGGCTAACATCATTCTCTAGTTGATCACGAGTCTTGAACCCTTGGGTGGGATCTCCTAGCACTACTCCAAATCTGCACTATTGTCACGGTCATTGACCTTGACAAATTGGACTTGTCAAGGTCAATGACCGTGACAATTCTGGGTGAGATTTTTTTTTTATCACGGACGTGTCACGATCATTGACCTTGACAAGTCCATTAGAATTGTCATGGTCGTGTCACGGTCAGGGACCGTGACAATTTAGTCATGGTTAACAATCGTGACCAACTCAACTCAAAAAAGCCTTTTCCCAATTATTTAAGGTTGGCTACATGAATCCTATTTTTCCATTTCATTCTGTCCAGTGCAATATCTTCGGTTAAACCACATGACATCATGTCCTTTTTTATAATATCCCACCAAGTCAATTTAGGCCTACCTCTACCCCTTGTGTTACCATCAATACTAACTAAATCACTCTTCCTTACAGGAGCATCCATTGGTCTACGCTTGACGTGTCCAAACCATCTAAGTTGATTTTCTCTCAATTTATCTTCTATAGGAGCTACTTTTACTGTTTCACGAATTTGTTCATTTTTAATTTTATCATTTCGAGTTTTACCACAAATCCATCTTAGCATTCGCATATCCACCACACTCATTTTCTGCACATTTTATTTCTTGGTTGCCCAACACTCTATCCCATATAGCATGGCGGGTCTAATAGCCGTCCTATTATATTTACCTTTTAACTTCAAAGGTATACGCCTATCACACAAAACACCGGTAGCACTTCTCCACTTAACCCAGCCTGCTCTAATCCTATGAGTAACATCATCACTAATATCTCCATCTTTTTGGATAATCGATCCTAAATAACGAAAATGATCATTGCTAGGTATCTCTTGACCCTCCAATTTCACCACATCTCCATTTGTCCTCCTATTACTACTAAAATTGCACTCCACATATTCTGTTTTAGTTCTGCTTATTTTAAATCCATTTGTTTCTAAAGTTTCTCTCCACAATTCCAACCTAGCATTAATCCCTATCTTAGTATCATCCACTAAAACAATATCATCTGCAAATAGCATACACCATGGCACCTCATCTTGTATTTGTCCCTATTCAAACATCATATATCCAAATATACCCAAGATAGTGCACATATATATTCATGACGATATAATCCAAATATTCAAAATAGAAACAATATACATGACAATATAATCCAAATATAATTAAAATGTACAAACTTAAAAATAATGTTACTACATGTCTTGGGTAAATGTGAGGAGGTGAGTTGGTCACACGATATATGAATTGACACACCCACTAATATACATCGTGCCGCATTGTTCGCGCAACCACAATATGGAGTTCTCCTTCCCAGGTATCACATGCGTGACGAGCACTTTGGACTCGATCCCTTGAAGCGCACGTCCATGAACTATTCCACCCTCGATAATATTCGGGTCCCTAAACCCCCGCCCTATCCATTGGCCATCAAATACATCCAATATGAACACGCTCGGCCAACCATGTGTCGACAATGGTCTGGGGAAGGGATCCAAATAAGGAAGTGGATCATCGAAATACGCACGTGATGGTAAAAAAGCAACGAGGTCCACATCCTAGTCCTCCTGCGCCTCGTTCTCCCGCACCACCTCCTCCTCCTCCTCCTCCTCCTCCTCCTCCTCCTCCTTCCCTTTCCCTTTCCCCTTCCCCTTTTGGTCTCCGCCCAACGTACGCTTCATGAATGCGTACATATCTTCGACCGTCGCCTCTAAATGGGGCAGCTTCGCGTCGTGTGAATCCACCGTTCGAGCCAACCCGGTGTCGCTCGTCTCTAATCCGATGATCCTAGATTTGGCCACCCGCGAGCTCTCCCCCTTATCCTCCTCTTAGGATCAGAGCCAAGCACTTGGCTGAGTGCGTCTATGGACAAAGACGCCTTGTCGGCATCAGACTGCGACTCATGCACTTCCTTAAGCTTTGTCTGAAACGACAAAAAGCACATGATTAGTAAAATAAGTAAACTAAAAAATTATAACGTAATTAACAAAAATTAAACTGTCGAATTACTTACAATCGTCGCTGCGACGCTCGGGGACACCTCCTTTTCCTTCCCCTTCTTCGTTCGAAGAACCACATAAGTATCGAGCTTATGTTGCTTACCCCCTGGCCCACTCCCTACCCCCTGAAATAAAATAAAGTAAAATTAGTATCGGCCCCGCAAAGTAAAATAATGAAGAATAATATATTTCTGTAGTTATAGAAAAATTAAATCTTACTTTAATCCTATGCTCCACCTCGGCGTAAGAAGTCCGGTCGGAGTAGTGCTCGTCCGTCATTTTTTCCCTGTTTTCCCTCCCCGATTGGCGAGATGCCAATTGTCGATCCTTGATCTCATTATCAATGAACTTTTGCCATTGTTCCAATGAGATCGGCTCCTTGGGCGGGACGGATCCACGCCATTGTATAATGGACTCTCGTGTTTTCCCGAAGTACCGTGTCCGCATATTTTTCTTCCACGTCTTGTGTTGCTCCCTCAACTGCTCCAAGACAGAATCGCGTAGCTTTGGATCCAAGTTGAATTGTTCCTGTCCAAAAAATTCAATGTTAGTTGCGAATAAATATAAATATAAATATTAATATAAATATAAATATTAATATAAATATAAATATAAATATAAATATAAATATAAATATAAATATAAAATGAAATCGAAATCGAAATCGAAATCGAAATCGAAATCGAAATCGAAATTGAAATTGAAATTGAAATTGAAATTGAAATTGAGATATAAATATGAATATATTACCTATAGTGCCGCCCAAACAGCTAATTTGAGCTCATATGGCACCTCCTTCCAACTCATAAACCCCGGGCCGATGACCGTCTTTAGCAGCTCGAGGGATCTCGCTAATAGCTCCGATTTGTTCTCGACGGTAATCCCAAATTTTCCATATTTGGGGAGCCTAGGGGCGGAGGATCCCTCGTCGCCTCCGCTACCACCGAGCCTAGACGACATCATCATAAACAGCATCATCATCTTCGCCTTAATATCTGAAGGAGACATTTGCTGTAAAGAAATGTTATTAGTACAGATAAAAAAAATGTACTACAGGTAATATATTTATATAATATTTATATAATGATATTCCTAAAAACATACAATTGGCAACATTTTGTGAATTTACTAAACTTTATATAATATTATCAAATTCTGTTAAAACATTATCTAGGGTTTTACCTAATTGAATTAATTTCATGAATAAAATTATTATCACACATGCACCACCCCCACCACACCCCTTGCCCCCTCCCCCCGCCACACACACACGCACAAACCTACGCACACACACACACACACCCCACCCCACCCCCACCACCCCAGCCCTTCTCTCCTCCCCCCACCACGATCGTGACAACTACATTGGTCATGGCCTTGTCACGGTTAATGACCGTGACAACTCTTTTTCACGGTCGTGTCAAGGTCAATGACTGTGACACAAAACGCGTGTTTTTTGTCACGGTCAATGACCTTGACAAGGGTGGCCAGATGAAAGGTGACAATTTTATCATCTTGGTGTGGTGTAGGATAGAAGTAGGAGCACGACTCTTACGAACTCAAGCAGGTGTGTTCCATAGAGCAGGAGTAGGGTCCACCTTGGATGTGGGAGACACAGTGGGATCATGAAAAAGGAGTGTGTCATCCTCACTCAAATGGGTGGAGTCAACAGATGTCGAAGGTTCATCATCTAGCACAATAACATTTATCGACTCTATCACTTTAGAGATCTTTAGGTTAAAAACCCGATACGCTATACTATTTGATGAATATCCTAGTAATATTCCCTCATCGCTTCGAGAGTTGAACTTTCCTAATTTCTCTCCATCCAGTAGGATGTAGCATTTACTCCCAATGACACGAAAATATGCAAGGTTAGGCTTCTTTCGAGTCCATAATTCATAGGGAGTTTTAAGTGTGTGTGGATGAAGGTAAACCCTATTCATCGTATGGAATGCGGTAGACACTGCCTCTGTCCAAAATCTCCTAGGAACTTTACGACCTAAAATCATAGATCTAGACATTTCCTGAATCATCCCGTTGTTTCTCTCAAAAATACCATTTTTCTGAGGAGTCTTCACAGTAGAAAACTCATGTTTGATTCCTAGGCTATCACAGTAAAGATCTACTTTTTGCTCTATAAGTTTAGTGCCGTTGTTACTACGCATTATGTTTATAGTGACGCCGTGTTGGTTTTACGGGACACGACACTTGGTCATTAAAAACTCAATATCATCGGATTTCTCTCTTAGAAAACCTATAATCGAATATCTGGGGAAATCATCTACCATCATTAGGATGTACCTCTTACCACCTAGACTCTCTGTATGAGTGGGGCCTATGAGATCCATGTGTATCAACTCAAGTACTCGTGAGGTGGTAATGGAATGCAACATCCTATGAGGATTACAGATTTACTTTCCCAACTGACAGGGTCCGCAAATCGTGGAAGGTGGCTTTCCAAGTGTTGGTAAGCCATATACTAAGTCCTTTTTAGCTAATCGTGTCAAATCTCTAAAGTTCACGTGACCTAGACGTTGGTGCCATAGATCCATATGAGTGATCGTGGCGCTGTTGCAGACAAGTGAGGACTTGGGCACTGTCCCATAACAATTATCTTCTGTCCTCACCCCTTGCACTAAAAGTTTATCGGCTTGATTATAGACATTACACGCATCCCGATCAAAATTTGCGACAAAGTCAGTGTCGCACATCTGGCTAATGCTGAGAAGGTTTGCTTTCAAACCTTTGACGTACAAAACATTCTCTAGCTTAGGAAATCCTGGTAACTCTACTGTACCTCATCCTACAATGCTAGACTTGATCCCGTCTCCAATGGTGACTCTGCCTTCCTTATAATCCTCTAGGATGGTAAAAAATGAGACATCACCGGTCATATGTCTGGAGCACGCACTATCGAAATACCACTATGAGGTATTTTGAGCTTTGAGAGAGACATGAACAACAAGGGACTTTTTGTCTTTCTTAGGTACCAAGAAGAGGTAACCTTTTGTTTACCCTTGTTGTTGTTGGTTTTAGCCGAGATGCGAGAATCATTCACTAACGACAAAGACATCTATTGAAATTCCTCCATCAAACTCTGTGATGTGGCAGCTAAAAACTCAACACGCTCTCTCAGACTGGTAAAATCATCAGTACGATGTGGTTTAGAATATGTACGTGAAGTCCGACCCAAACTATAGCAATACTCTCTCAGGTGGCCTTTTGTTTTGCAGTATGTACAAAAGAACACAGTCTTGGGCTGAGTTTGGTTTGCTTTTCTTGGTCGAACTGTCCTTCGTGGTTTTTGACGATGGCCATATGGAGTTGTAGTAAACTCAGGAACTGGTCCACGTGATATTTGGGACATAGAAGCACCATCAAAACCTATTCCCTGCCTATCATCAAAACTTAAAGTGGGATTGAGGATCATCTTTCCCATATTCCTAGATCTGTCGTCGATTTGAACCTTGACTTCCCGTGCTCTCTCAAGGTCATGAGTAAGCTGAGCTACAAGGGCTTCAAGTTTCTTTCTAGTCTCCAGGGAGGAATGGAGATCAGTCGTAAGACTATACACTTATTTATTCAAGTCCCCTTTCTCTTTCTCAAAGCAACTCTCTCTCTCTCCAAACAGTCTCTCTCTTTCTCTAAACTGACTTTCTCTCTCAACACAGGCAAACTCTCTCTCTCTCTCTCTCTCCCTCTCTCTCTCTCCCTCTCTCTCTCTCTCAAGGTAGTGCAGGTGGAGGACTCTCTCTCTGTCTCTTCTCCTAAATCTTCCTCTAAATAGGTGATCCTAAGAACTAACGCTTTGTTATTCCTTTTGGTTTTAAATGACTCAGTATATAACTCATCATAGGCATGTTGAAGATTACTCTCTCTCTCACTTGCAGCATCCTCCCCCTCACTCACTTCGTTCTCACTGTCGAGGTATCCGCGTGAAGTAGCATCCTCATCGTCGTGAGGAGCACTCGAGGTACTCACATGACTAGCCTTGAATGAGGTGAAGTTACACTCATGAGATGACTCATCTCCAGAGTCAACCGACTCGACCTCACTGTCGTCACTAAGGGTAGAATTAAGGACAGCTTTGCCCTTTTCTTTGGCAAGTCTATTCAGCCTAGTAGCACACTCAAAAGCCCTATGACCCTTACTGTCACACTCATAACATCTCTCACCGTCTTTCTTAGGAGGTTCTTTAAAATAGTTATCATTTTTCTTTTCAAACTTATTTTTCTCAAAATTCTTTTTATCTTTGAAATTTCCATTTTTCTTGAAATTGAGAATTTTTTTGAATTTTTTTGCAAACAATGACAAATCATCTAAATCAAGGTCGTACTAGGAATTAGACGTTTCTTTCTCCCTTTTTCTAGATGAATCTAATCTCTTTATTATTGACCCCTCACTCTTCCTATCCTGGGCTTGAAGTGCAATTCCTTAATCTTTTTGTTTAACAGACTTAGGAAACATGTCAATTTCAAAGGTTTGTAAGTCTCCAATAAATTCTTCTAATTTAAGCATGTTTAAATTACCCATAGAATTTAGCACAATGACTTTAGGGATAAAAGTCTTAGGTAGAGATCTTAGAATATTTTTAACAACTCTAGCATTAGGAATGTGTTCATCAAGATTAAAGCTAGTGTTTACAATATCTAATAATCTAGCATAGAATTCATCAAAACATTCAGACTCAAGCATGGTGATAGTTTCAAATTGATTTGTTAAGTTTTGAAATTTTGATTCTTTTACGACATTAGTTCCTTCATGGGTAAGTTATAAAACATCCCAAGCCTCTTTTGACGTGGTACACGTCATTATCCGTCAGAACTCGTCAGGTGTGACGGATGCAGAAATAGCACTAAGTTCCTTAGAGTTAAAAGATGACCATTTAAATTCTTCTTCAGTCCATGCAATCATAGATTTTAAATTTGTCACATTGTCAATAATGATGGAGGGATGTGTCTACCCTATTTTAACCAAAGCCCAAACTCTTTCATTTATGGCTTTTAGAGCAGATTTCATGCGGGCTTTCCAGTAGGCATAATTTGTCCCGTCAAAAACTGGCCTTTTATTATATAATTTCTCCATTTTGAACACGCCCTTTTTCAAAAATCATTTTTTCAGAAAATTGATACCTTTAGAAAAAAAATTGTGGAACATTACACGGTATAATTATGTAATTGGCTTTGATACCAATTGGAGAGTGTGCTTTTGTTCGGACAAAGGAATTATTTAATTAAACTCAGTTTTTCAATTAAATCCTAAAACATGCATCTAGGTGTGATTGAAGACAATATAATCATGCAAGAACATTCAATCATAAACAAACACACAAATGTGGAGAAATCCCCCAAAGGTGCAAAACCTTTTTATTTTCACTATAATTTGTAAAAACTGGTTTACACAGATTATACTGAAAACAAGAGTGACATACGAAATACCCTCAGATGTCGGTTCTGATGTTGCCGGCTGGAATCTCCGCCAGATTTCTGTGACACCCCCCTAATTGAATACCGGGTGATCAGTCCTTTATTAAATTATAACCAAGGTAAATGGTTGGTTCATTTTGGCATCACTGTCGCAAAATAACTTTTCAAATTAAACACCCTAAATAATTAAGCTAAGTGTCAAAACCATTTAAAACATTATTTCCATATTTAATTTAAGTCCAATAATAAAAACCTTTCATAATTCATAGTTTAAGAGTCACACAAATAACTAGACTGGAAAAGATCATCCAAGAAATTTAAGCATTCAAATAACTAATTCCAACTTTGAAACTTCAAAGTAAAAGCATCCTGTCAGTAACAAAGCCCAAAAGAAAAATACTGAAAGTAAATGAATCACAATCTCTAACAAAAATCAACTGAATAAGGACAAAGGGTGACACATGGCCACTGGATAAAACAGAACTAGGAGTGGAATCAATAATGAGGTCGTTTCAGCAAAAGTCCTGCAACTCCCACCTAAGATGCAACACGTTCCTTCTAAAGGATCCTAAGCATGACGCCCCTTTGGCTAGGCACCTGTAATATATACATATATATACAAGAGAGAAGAGGTAACAGGAAAACGGGTCAGAGCCCGATTGTAAAAAAGTTTAAAAATTTAGTTTAGCAAGTATTTAAAATGTTTACCGGCTAATGCAATAATCTTATTAGTATGTGACAGTCTCTTGAGATATTTCTCACCTCTCTTCTAATGTGCACACCTACCGCACTATTAATCCCCACAAGTTTAGCTTATCTTAAATTTCTCATAAGGTTTCATGCCGATAATTAATAGGGCTAAGATAATTAATTTCTGAAAGCAAAGTTTTCTCATAAATCTCATTTTATTATAAAGTCTTTCAGTATTGTCTCAAACTTTTCAAACACTTATAAATTCGGAATATTTATTCATTACTAAACTACTTTTAATCGCAGTATAAAGTTATATATATATATATATATATATATATATATATATATATATATATATATATATATATATATATATATATATACTATCGGCACCCCACATAAATTTATGGTGCTGGCATACTCTTCTATCAAGTCCCCGTATCACTCGTACTAAAGGAAATACTAGTTCAAAATCACTCTTGAACTATATTAACACAAAACACATACAAAATGAGGCGAAGCATAGTTCCAAGTCACTAAGAGGTCAGCAAATACCCTCACGTCTCTTAGGTCCGTCTGACTATCGATCAGATAGCATGTACCAAGGATTTCTACATTCTAGGGTACAAGTCAGTATCCCCCATAAAGGTCCCATCGAGATAAGACTGTCCCGACACGGTAACCTTAGTGATAGCAAGTAGCGCGGGCATGATTTTCACACATATATAATAGATGCACAAACACAGTTATATATATATATATATATATATACTACCATTCCCATTTCTAAATTAGGTACTCCCAGGACCCATACTTACGATATTTATTCTTAGTACACATTACTAGATTATCCCGTATAACGGCTAGTCTCTTTTATTCTTATATATGGGATTATTCCAAACTTACTTCGTATCACTCATAGTATCTGTGACACCTCGACTAATTAAATACCGGGTACCTACTCCTTTATTAAATCAATACAAAATGCCAAGTTGGTTCAGTTAATAGCATCACTGTCGAAAACATTTGAATGATTACTAACCACCTAGTATTTAAAAAGTAAGTTGTCAAATTTTAAATTAAATCCGATTAACATGCGATAAATGAAATGTAAAAGAATAACATCACCATATACCATAAAGTCCCAATGAAGTAACCAACATATTATAATAAGTCTGGAGGAAATACTCCTCACAACAATCCCAATATGGAAATAAAAGAAACAAGTCTGTAACCTGAATTAATTACAAACCCAAGTCTGAATAACTGAAATATAAAATGTCTCTAAAGGAAATGGGCGACATGCCCTACAAATATTAAAACTGAATATGGAGTCAAGAAAAAAGAAGCGTCTACTAGCAAGGCCCTGTAACTTCCAAAAACAGCTACAGCTCGTCACCTGAATGGAAATCCTATGCATGGTGTTCTTGTGGCTGGGCACCTAAAAAGGTTTTTACAAAAAGTAGATTTGAAAGCAAACGGGTCAGAGCCCGAAAGTGGAGATTATTTTTAAAAACATCAAGTGCTTTAATAACATTAAAACAATGAATGCAAAATACATGTTAGGATGTGCACTCACATGAAGTACTCACCTCTCGACTAATTGTGCACTCCTAACGTACCGTACCCATCTAAGTGATATACGTATCTAACCAAACTGTAATAAGTTTTACCTCTTACTACTCGATTCCCATTATACTTTCTAGCGTTATCAATTAAATAGAGGGCTTTACTTAAACTCGAATTCTTATTTATTAGCAATATAATTCACTACCGGTTGTCCCGCTATATTTTCTCAAAACATTACCATAATTATACTTACAATACCAACATGAAAGTTCTCGTTATTTAAGTGTATATTATTCACGTCATAAATATACAATACAAGCACCCCAAGACTAAGCTGTGGTGCACACATACTCTGCCATCCATCCCGATAGATCACGTACATAAGGATCACGCATTCCGAATCTCTCAGGAATCGTTCTCAAATAATAGCAAATCACAAAACAATGGAGGCGAACACAGCCACATCACATGGGTCATGCACATACCTACGCTCCCACGATTAGCAAACTTATTAACATATCAATAATTCCTTCTCTGACCTATGTTCTCGAGGTACCAATCTATATCCCCCCGTAGACACACAAAGATTAGATGGCCCTAAACGAACGCAAACCTCCCGTGATAGCAAGTATGGTAGGTATGTCATACACATCAAATCATATATACTAAGCATGCACACATCTTAGCTATTACCATATTTATTTTACTGGTATACTTCTCGTTCTTATACCCACACTCTTTTCCCCGGTTTATATATACACGTCACCCATTATCCTCACGTCGTAATTAGTTACTCACGTTCTAACCCATAAATATCATTTGGGTCAAACCGCACTTCTATGTTTTACTCCTCAATATATCCCAAATGTCCCAACTATGTCAATTAGTCATCAAGGAAATGTCATCTCTATAATTAAATAAGGTTACGGAACACTAGAAATCAAATCAGGCCAAAAAGGCCAAACTGTCAGCTCGTTTGAAGTCTCGTTCGAACGAGGCTGTTCGAACGAGAGTTCGTTCGAACGAAGTGGGCATCTAACGAGATCTCGTTCGAACGAAAGTCATCGAATGAACATCCCACTCGTTAGAAGTGAAACTGTCAACTCGTTAGAAGCTCATTCGAATGAGCTCGTTCGAACGACCTGGGCAGGCCTTCTAACGAGGTGACAGTTTCGAGCCCAGAATTTCCCCTTTTCGTTTTCCACAAATTTCTTCACCTCTTATCCCATATAAAAATCGTCCCAACAGTATTTTAAGGTTTCTAATCCACATTAAACATTCATAGGTCATAACTAAACATTTATATAGGGCCAAATCTTCCTAAACATCATTTAATCATCAAATCTCTCCAATTTTTCCCCAAATCCCATGAACATGAACCCTAGAAAATTAAAGTCATCCATATACATAATTAAATCCATTTTTGGTGATATAAAAGAGGTATTTCTATCAGAATAATTACCCTAACACAATTCTACATGCAATCTCCTCATCAAAATGTAAATTTCTAATTCCAAGTCAATGGGTCTTTATCATTCTCCAAGAACAAAACAATTATATCAATTTCCTACGCATGGAAGAAACATTCTTTGCAAATAACGTAATTAAACCACTTGCCTCTAATCTTTCTCTGAATTTGATGTTGAATCTTGAAGGTTGAATTGTTCTCTCTCTCTCTGCAGAATTCACTTTTCTCTCTCTCTCTCTCTCTCTCTCTACAAGTTCTTCTCTAGAGATGACAATGGAGGTGGAGGTTTATTTTTGGACCCTTAACTTCTATTCTAAACTTCTCCCGTAGCCCACTACTTAGTTTAGTGCTGATAATGGGTTGGTGGGTTTATTTAATAATCGTAGTTAAACTCTGATTTTCGTGGGTTTTAATTCCCAAAATTCCAAAATTACCAAAATACCCTTTTAAGTTGCCAGTATGGCCTAAAAATTCCCCGGGACCCAAACTAAACCCCCGGCTAGTGTTTTCTGACTATTTCGACCCTTTCGGACATGTTGGCGCACTCAAAATGACCATATGGTTGATAGATATAAAATTCACTTTTTAATTCAAATAATTACATTTCTGACGCGACTGTCACACGCATCCCAACAAAATTTCCAAATTGCCGTATTTCAATTTCACGACAAATTCAATGTATTCAAAAGTCATATATTGCCATATATACACATTATAATCAAATACCAACTCACATCTCGTTAGTAATTTATCCGGATTAATTCTCAATTAATTCACATTTAATTTAATTAATCCCATAAATAAATATCGATAAAAATGCAGGGTATTACATACTTCCCCCCAATAACAGAATTTCGTCCCGAAATTCGGAACTAGAAAGTACCTGGTAAAAATAACTATGGATAACGTTCGCGCGTCTCATCCTCGCTCTCCCATGTGGACTCCTCGACATTATGATGTCGCCACTGAACACTCACTAACGGAACTATCTTTGACCGCAGTTTCCGTTCACTTCGGTCCAAAATAGCAATCGGCCCTTCCTCGTAGGAGTTATCGGGTTGGAGATCGATGTCCTCCAAAGTAATGTGAGAATGAGCCAAATCATCTCTAGGATATTTTCTTAGCGAGGAAATATGAAACACATCATGAATGCTGTGCAAATGCTCCGGTAACCCAAGTCTATACGCAACAGACCCGATCCGCTCGATGATAGGAAATGGTCCCACATATCTTGGTGCCAACTTCCCCTTCTTCCCAAAGCGCATAATCCCCTTCATAGGAGATACTCTGAGTAAAACCTGGTTCCCCACTTGGAACTCCCTGAAGAACCTCTTCGCATCAGCATAGCTCTTATGCCGATCTTGAGCTACCCGAATGCGACTCCGTATCAATTCTATCCTTGCCGAAGTATCCTGAATCACTTCCGGCCCAAGTAGTTTGTTGTCTCCCACCTCCAACCAACATGCTGGGGAACGACAAGGTCTATCGTACAATGCCTCAAATGGAGCTATGCCAATGGTGAACTGGTAGGAGTTGTTGTAAGCAAACTCCACCAGTGGAAGATACTGCTCCCATCCACCCCCGAAATTTATGATGCACATACGCAACATGTCCTCCAACATCTGATTTGTACGCCCGGTTTGCCCATCGGTCTGCGGATGATAAGCCGTACTCAATCGCAATTCCGTGCCCATGGCCTCCTCAAAACTCTCCCAAAACCGTGAAACAAATATCTTGTCTTGGTCTGACACGATATTTAGGGGCACACCGTGAAGTCTCACTATTTCTGCAATAAAAAGCTGGGCATACTGTCCCGTAGTGTAGTCTGTCCTTACGGGTAGAAAATGAGCAACTTTGGTCAACCTGTCCACAATTACCCAAATGGAGTCGTGACCCCTCTGTGACGTAGGTAACCCCGTGATAAAGTCCATGGAGATGCTCTCCCACATCCACATCGGGACCTCTAATGGATGTAGAAGTCCTTCCGGTCTCTGATGATCCACATTTACCAGCTGACAAGTGGCGCATTTAGAAACAAACACGGCAATATCTCTCTTCATCCCGCTCCACCAATACTGTCGTCTCATGTCTTGGTACATTTTGTCCCCACCGAGATGTACCGCGAACCGTGAGCCGTGCGACTCTGCCATCACCTCGTGTCGTAATTCCTCCCCTTTCGGAACTACCAGTCTGCCATTGAAGCGTAATCCCCCGTCTGAGCTAACGTTATAGGACTCGGCTTCCTCTGCTAATAATCGAACTATCTGCTCCTGACAGAATGAGTCATCTTCTTGTGTTTTGACCACTCTCTTGACAATCTGCGGTGTAACAGTCATCACCGACATGAATGATTGGGCCACTGCATCCTGGTGTCCTAACTCCTTCCACTTTGCCTTCCACACCCCTGCCACCTCATCTACTGGCCTACAACTCAACGCGTCTGCTTCCACGTTAGCCTTCCCCGGGTGATATTGGATATCGAACTGATAATCCTTCACAAACTCAAGCCACCTTCTTTGCCGCATATTCAACTCCTTCTGCGTGAATAGGTACTGTAGGGACTTGTGGTCCGTGAACAATTGAAACTTGTCCCCCAAAAGGTAGTGTCTCCAAATCCGAAGGGCAAATACCACTGCCGCTAACTCCAAGTCATGGGTGGGGTAATTATTCTTGTGAGGCTTAAGCTTATGGGAAGCATAAGCTATGGCCTGATTCTCCTGCTGTAATACACCTCCAAGTCCTTGTAAGGACACATCGGTGTAAACTAGATACTCAACTCCCGGTCTCGGCAATGCTAACACAGGTGCTGAGGTCAATTTGTCCTTCAACTCATCGAATGCCAACTGACAGGCATCACTCCAAATGAACGGCACACCTTTACGAGTCAAATGTGTCAAAGGACCCGCTATCTTGGAGAAACCCCTAATAAACCTCCTGTAGTATCCTGCTAGGCCCAAGAAACTACGGATCTCAGTCGGTGTCGTGGGCTGTCCCCACTCCCTCACTGCGGATACCTTCCCCGGATCAACAGATATCCCCCGGTCGAAAATAATATACCCCAAAAATTGAACCTCCTTCAGCCAAAACCCACACTTCTCATATTTTGCATACAGCTCGTTCTGACGTAGCGTCTGCAAAACCTGTCTCAAATGCCCGGCGTGCTCCTCCTCTGTCTGGGAGTAAACCAGAATGTCATCAATGAAAACAATGATGAACTGGTCCAGGAACTCTCTGAACACCCTATTCATCAAGTCCATAAACACGGCTGGAGCGTTGGTCAAGCCAAAAGGCATAACCCAAAACTCGTAGGAACCATATCTCGTTAAGAAGGCAATCTTCGAGACGTACTCTTCCCTGATACGCAACTGATGGTATCCTGTTCGCAAATCAATCTTTGAGAAGAAAGAATCTTCTATCAACTGGTCGAATAAGTCATCGATTCGAGGCAACGGATACTTATTCCATATCGTGACCTTATTCAACTCCCGGTAATCCACACACAACCTCAACGATCCATCCCTCTTCTTAACGAACAACACAGGGGCACCCCACGGTGAAGTACTCCTCTGTATAAACCTCTGACCCAATAACTGCTCAATCTGATCCCGTAACTCTCTCATCTCAGCTGGAGCCATACGGTAAGGTGCGCGGGTAATAAGCCGAGTGCCCGGCATCAAATTAATCACAAAATCTATCTCCGTACTCGGAGGTAATCTAGGTATATCCTAAAATACATCGGCGAACTCTCGAACAACCGGAATCGAATCAAGTGGTATCACCACTTCCTTAGAGGTCTCCTCCTCTATATAGTACAAATGAGTGGACGATCCTCCCTCAGGACGAGGCATCGCCACCAAAAACATCTCCTTCTCGGGAATGGCAAAGATAATACTCCTACTGAAACAGTCAATCATGGCTCGGTACGCAACTAGCCAATCCATGCCGATACTGGCATCATACTCGGTCATATAGAATACTAACATATCCACGGGTAAAGTAAACCTCCCGATCTCTATACCCACGCCTCTACATACAAGGGAAATCACCGAACCCCTACTCAACGGCGAATCTACGTAAGTAACCGTGCTCTCGATGGTGTCTAACAACCCAATGGTGCGTGCAAATCCCATAGCAATAAATCAGTGTAGCCCCCGTGTCAAATAAAATACGCCCCATAGTCCCCCGAATAGAGAACATACCCTCAATGGCTGGTGGATCCTGTAGGGTTGCGGCCTGCTGAAGCTGATATACTCTCCCATACTAAAGCTGCCCCTGCTGAACTAGGACCGCTGGGATGGGTGGTAATGCTGCCATCTGTGGTGGCATCGGGAGGGCGGCGAGAAACATAGGTCTCTGCGGCTCCTATCGAGCACCCTGCTGCTGCTGCTGCGGGGCCCTGCCCCTATCCGGACAGTCCTGGTATTTATGGTCAGTCTTGCCACAAACATAACACTTCCCCGGGAAGTTCCCCCCTCTCTATCCCTGCTGCCCCGGACCCTGGTGGCCGTTACCATTCCTCCCATGGCCCTACTGAAACTGTTGTTGACCATTCTGACCCTGCTGGTTCTGATGGCCATTCGGACCCTGATGGCCCTGCCGAAAACCTCCTTATCCATGCTTGAAATTCCCCGATCTGAACCTCTTATGATCCCACAGCTGATCACCCTGATCACCCTGCCTCTGCCCCTGAACCGAATGTGCCCCACTGGCACCATTTCCCCGCAGTCCTGCCCTGATGGCTGGACTCTCCTGACCTCTTGCTTCCAGCCATGTGAAAGCGATGATCCTGGCAGTATAATAGTGTAGCGTTAACCACATCAGAGTAAGTGGCCAACGATAGGTTCCCCAACAAATGCTGACGGATCCTCCAAGTCAACCCGTCCGTAAACTTTTGGATCTTCTTCTCCTCTGTCGGTATCTCATCCGGAACAATATTCAATAGATTTGTAAATTTGGCCTCATACTCGACCACAGTCTTACCCTCCTGTATGAGATTCATCAACTTCCTCCTCATTTCCGTGTAAACAGCTGACAGAAAATACTTGCGGTCGAACCGCACCCAAAACTCCTGTATCGTGAGAGTATCTCTCTCCTCCACGGTGGTAATAGACTCCCACCACTGTAATGCAGATCCCACTAGCTTGAAAGTAGCTAGTATCTGCCTCTGAACATCAGTGCACTCATGCATCCTCAAGTGCCTCTGAATATCCTTCCTCCACTGACTAGATACCACAACATCGGAGCTACCTGCGAACTCCGGAGGGTGTGCTTTCTGAAAAGCATCTCGAACACGTTCCCAAGCAGACGGGAATGCATGTGCCTGAACTGGCGCGGCTACTGGCGCCTGGGGTGGTGCCTGCTGTACAACGGCGAGAGCGGCATTTACCGCTTGGGCTACAATGGCTGCAACCTCAGCGGCATTCATGGTGTCCTGTACTGGTGCTGGTTGGGGCTCTGGTTGTGCATCCCTAGGAACCCGTGGTGCACGTCGTGGAGGCATCTGAAATAAGAGTAAAGTCTATAAGTTCGCAGTTATAAACTTAAAATAGCTGAAGAGCGAAGCATACATAAAAGAATACAACAGTCCTAAAATATAGGGCTCTACATCAAAGAAAGCTCAGCGGAAACATAACAAGCCGTACAGATCCTAAAGGACACTAGAACCAGGTTCTGATACCACCTGTGACACCCCGACTAATTAAATACCGGGTAGCTACTCCTTTACTAAATCAATACAAAATGCCAAGTTGGTTCAGTTAATAGCATCACTGTCGAAAACATTTGAATGATTACTAACCACCTAGTATTTAAAAAGTAAGTTGTCAAATTTTAAATTAAATCCGATTAACATGCGATAAATGAAATGTAAAAGAATAACATCACCGTATACCATAAAGTCCCAATGAAGTAACCAACATATTATAATAAGTCTGTAGGAAATACTCCTCACAACAATCCCAATATGGAAATAAAAGAAACAAGTCTGCATCCTGAATTAATTACAAACCCAAGTCTGAATAACTGAAATATAAAATGTCTCAAAAGGAAATGGGCGACATGCCCTACAAATATTAAAACTGAATATGGAGTCAAGACAAAAGAAGCATCTACTAGTAAGGCCCTGTAACTTCCACAAACAGCTACAGCTCGTCACCTGAATGGAAATCCTATGCATGGTGTCCTTGTGGCTGGGCACCTAAAAAGGTTTTTACAAAAAGTAGATTTGAAAGCAAACGGGTCAGAGCCCGAAAGTGGAGATTATATTTAAAAACAGCAAGTGCTTTAATAACATTAAAACAATGAATGCAAAATACATGTTAGGACGTGCACTCACATGAAGTACTCACCTCTCGACTAATTGTGCACTCGTAACGTACCGTACCCATCTAAGTGACATACATATCTAACCAAACTGTAATAAGTTCTACCCCTTACTACTCGATTCCCATTATACTATCTAGCGTTATCAATTAAATAGAGGGCTTTACTTAAACTCGAATTCTTATTTATTAGCAATATAATTCACTACCGGTTGTCTCGCTATATTTTCTCAAAACATTACCATAATTATACTTACAATACCAACATAAAAGTTCTCGTTATTTAAGTGTATATTATTCACATCATAAATATACAATACAAGCACCTCGAGACTAAGTTGTGGTGCACACATACTCTGCTATCCATCCCGGTACATCACGTACATAAGGATCACGCATTCCGAATCTCTCAGGAATCGTTCTCAAATAATAGCAAATCACAAAACAATGGAGGCGAACACAGCCACATCACATGGGTCACGCACATACCTACGCTCCCACGATCAGCAAACTTATTAACATATCAATAAGTCCTTCTCTGACCTATGTTCTCGAGGTACCAATCTATATCCCCCCGTAGGCACACAAAGATTAGATGGTCCTAAACGAACGCAAACCTCCCGTGATAGCAAGTATGGAAGGTATGTCATACATAAAATCATATATACTAAGCATGCACACATCTTAGCTATTACCATATTTATTTTAGTGGTATACTTCTCGTTCTTATACCCACACTCTTGTCCCCGGTTTATATATACACGTCACCCATTATCCTCACGTCGTAATTAGTTACTCACGTTCTAACCCATAAATATCATTTGGTTCAAACCGCACTTCTATGTTTTACTCCTCAATATATCCCAAATGTCCTAACTATGTCAATTAGTCATCAAGGAAATGTCATCTCTACAATTAAATAATGTTACGGAACACTAGAAATCAAATCAGGCCAAAAAGTCCAAACTGTCAGCTCGTTTGAAGTCTCGTTCGAACGAGGCTGTTTGAACGAGAGTTCGTTTGAACGAAGTGGGCATCTAACGAGATCTCGTTCGAACGAAAGGCATCGAACGAACATCCCACTCGTTAGAAGTGAAACTATCAACTCGTTAGAAGCTCGTTCGAACGAGCTCGTTCGAACGACCTGGGTAGGCCTTCTAACGAGGTGACAGTGTCGAGCCTAGAATTTCCCCTTTTCGTTTTCCCCAAATTTCTTCACCTCTTATCCCATATAAAAATCGTCCCAATAGTATTTTAAGGTTTCTAATCCACATTAAACATTCATAGGTCATAACTAAACATTTATATAGGGCCAAATCTTCCTAAACATCATTTAATCATCAAATCTCTCCAATTTTTCCCCAAATCCCATGAACATGAACCCTAGAAAATTAAAGTCATTCATAGACATAATTAAATCCGTTTTTGGTGATATAAAAGAGGTATTTCTATCAGAATAATTACCCTAACACAATTCTACATGCAATCTCCTCATCAAAATGTAAATTTCTAATTTCAATTCAATGGGTCTTTATCATTCTCCAAGAACAAAACAATTATATGAATTTCCTACGCATGGAAGAAACATTCTTTGCAAATAACGTAATTAAAACACTTGCCGCTAATATTTCTCTGAATTTGATGTTGAATCTTGAAGGTTGAATTGTTCTCTCTCTCTCTGCAGAATTCTCTTTTCTCTCTCTCTCTCTCTCTCTACAAGTTCTTCTCTAAAGATGACAATGGAGGTGGAGGTTTATTTTTGGACCCTTAACTTCTATTCTAAACTTCTCCCGTAGCCCACTACTTAGTTTAGTGCTGATAATGGGTTGGTGGGTTTATTTAATAATCATAGTTAAACTCTAATTTTCGTGGATTTTAATTCCCAAAATTCCAAAATTACCAAAATACCCTTTTAAGTTTTCGGTATGGCCTAAAAATGCCCCGGGACCGAAACTAAACCCCCGACTTGTGTTTTCTGACTATTTAGACCCTTCCGGACACGTTGGTGCACTCAAAATGACCATATGGTTGATAGAAATAAAATTCACTTTTTAATTCAAATAATTACACTTCTGACGCGACTGTCACACGCGTCCCAACAAAATTTCCAAATTGCCGTATTTCAATTTCACGACAAATTCAATATATTCAATAGTCATATATTGCCATATATACACATTATAATCAAATACCAACTCACATCTCGTTAGTAATTTATCCGGATTAATTCTCAATTAATTCACTTTAATTTAATTAATCCCATAAATAAATATCGATAAAAATGCGGGGTATTACAATATCCTATCTCCCTAAGTGTAATTTCAGTAGGTACTCTTTTATTTTATGGTGTAACTTCCTTACGAGTCTCACTCCTTTAGACACTCGTTTCCATTATACCTTAAGTGTAATTCACTCCCCGTTAATCCTAATTTCGTCGTACATTAAATGCTCCATTTTTATAAAGTCCTGCTGATCCTATTTATGTCCCCAAATGTTCTAACAATAATGTCTCAAGATTACTACTCATTTAAATCGAAATAAACTATTTAAAATGGGATTGTGAGTTTTTCAGGAGGGGTCGATCGATCGATGGAAGTGGGTCGATCGAACGATCATTCGATTGATCGATGCTCTTTGGTCGATCGATCGATCAAGAAGTTATGGCAAAACTGCAGAAATACCAGTTACAGGAATCCTATTCCAAACTCATCCAAATCATCATATTTGATTCCCAAACTCCCAACAAATGATACTACAAGTGTTATATACCCAAATAATTAATATTCTACATAAGACATGTGAGTTTTCATCAAGTATAACGAATTAAAAAGGGAAAAATCTATATAAATCTCAAAAACCCTAATATTTTCTTTAACTTAGTTCTTCCCATTATTTTTCCATATTTTCTACTCCTAACTCAATGAAAATTCGTGGTTCAAACTCTACATATGAAATAGATTTCCAAAATACAATTTTTACCTCTACCACATGTAAATTCTAGTCTCCAATATGATTTTCTTTCACGAAAACTAGTTCTAATCAACCCTAGGCTAATATAATTGAAGCATTAACTAAAATAAAGCAAGATTGACACTTGCCTGGAAATCTTTGTTTCAGATTTTTGGAATAAATTGGTGTGGTTGTGATCCTCATCGCGCGATGTACAATTTGGCGGTGATGGCGGTGCAAACAGTGGAGTTCTTGGCCTAGAACTCCTTGGAAAGCTTCTCCTCTTCCTCTCCAATGGCCGTTCTTAATTTTTAATTATGCTAACCCTAGAATACAATTCCTAACATCTGATAAAGCCTTAGAAAATTCGTGGGGTTTCCATGCCCAAAAGTAAAAAATGTCTAAAACGCCCTCCCGGGATGTTAATTAGGCCTAAAAATGCTCCGAGACCCAAACTAAATCCCCCAGCTACATTATTTTGACTATCTCAACCCTTTCAGACACATTGACGCACTCAAAATGACCATACGGGTGACTTATAATTTATTCACTTTTATTAGTTCAAATTTAATCTCGACACGACACAGGAGCGTCCCGATAAAATTTCCCAAATTATCAAATTAGATTCCCGTGATAATTTTACTAAATTTAACTATACATCTTACTTTGCCCATAAAGTAATTTACAATAAAATTCAAATAATTACTAACTCTCATCACGCTCGTAAATATTTAAATGATTTTCGGATTAATATTAAATTAATATCTCTAATTAAATTTAATAAATCCCCAAAATTTAAAAGTCATAAAAATACGGGGTATTACAAACTCGAGATGGGAAGAAATGGAAAAGAGTCGGCTTCTCCATAAGTTATTCCAGATGAGTAAAAATGATCTTTTGAATATTTAAAGATTCACACACATATTTAGGAATGGTTTTGTGAATTAAAAGGCATTAAACCTTAAAAACTTAAAGTCTGTTTTCTGGGTTGTAAATCGCAGAAACGTGTATGAAAAAGACTTGGAAAAACATGCAGAATGGGCACATATATTAATCCAAAAATTGAGACGGCACCGTCGTTTGAACGACATAGGCATGTCACTCGAACGAGACACACTTGTTGCTCGAATGAGATCGCGCGACATGCTCATGTCGCTTGAATGACATAACGATGTCGTTCGAGCGAGCTCAATGACTAAAAAAGTGCGCTTCTACACTTAGAAAAATTTATGCTTTTGTGTTAAAAATAAATCAGACTTCGAAAAATATTTTTTAAAACATTCTCAAATATTTATGCAAATATTAAAAACTCCCATAAACCTTTTTTCCAATAAGGCGAAGTGGAGTAGTGGGAACGGTTGAGCAGCACGTTGCATGATGCACGTGTGAAGATGGTGGATGCATGGATTCGGATCAAGGCCGTCAAGGATGATCATGTTTGACGTGCCGAATGTAGCGGTATCATACATATATACTGTGAGCTAGGACAAATAGAAAATTCCTATATTCTACCCCAAATATTTATAAAATTATGTCCTTACATTAGAGAAGGTGTGTGTCTCCTTGGACTGGGTCACGCAAAAACTCCGACACTATGTGATTTCATTCCCTATTAAACTAGTGTTTCGAATGGATCCAATAAGATTAATGTTAGATAGCCCGTTAGATCATGTTACAAGCCGAATTCGATGTAGTTCATGTCAAACAAAAGGCTATGAAAGAAAGTGATATTTTCGATCTCCTCGTGGAAAATCCCACAAAAGGAATAAGGGTTTGGATTTTTAAATTCCTAGACAAAGAAATCCTATGCACCTCCCATGAGGACCTCAGGTGGTAGATGTACATTGACGGATATACAAACAAGAAAGAGCATGGTATTCGGATACTCCAAAGTTTCCTTGTATTTCTTTTCCAAAACTTCGTTTGATTAAAAAAGTTCTTTAATTTTTTCTACATTTTTTTTAGTTTCATCGGCCAAACCCTGATTAGTATAGTCCTCAATGTTCTGCTTTACCATTAGGCTTAATAATTCTATTTTTTCAGTTAGCTCCTTGATAGTCTTTTCTAGTCTACTACTCTTCCTAAGGTTTTTTGTGTAAAGTGTGTGAATTTCAGGTAGATCGTCATTTTCAGTCTCTTCTAGTGCAGTGTGTGTAGTGTCCCCCAGTGGTTCAATTATCGTACTCACACACCCATTCAACTCGTCATTATAGTAATCATTTTCAATCACACACATCATCGAAGCATTTTTACAAGTAACATCAAAAACATTATTTTGTAAACAAAGAGCAGATAAATCAGTAGTAGGCACACCATTATCGGTCATAGCAGACATAAGCATAGCAACATCAGAATCAGTCTCGGGAAAATCATCAAAATAAATCATTTTATCAAAGAAAGCCATACAGGGGTCAAAAGAATTAGAAGACTTGGGCTCATCTTCGTCAGAGTCAATTGAGTCATCTCAAGTCTTATAAGGATTGGCCTTATTATTGTTGTAGTTAAGTTTAGCACCACAATGTTTGGCAAAATGTCCCTATTTACCAAATCTGTGACATTTTTCATATTAGTCTTGGGTTTATCACTGTTGTGTTTGTCTAGATTCCTCTCACGAGGTCTATTATTAGAATAGTTGGAATAAGCTGCCTTCCCTTATTTAGAAGTAACATTATTTCTAGACATCTAAATTTTCTTAAAATATTTAGATATTAGGTCTTTCTGATTATTCAAGTTATCTAAGTAACAGTCTTCATTAGAATCCAACTCAATGTTAGGTACAACAAACTGTGGTGTGGTCATTTTAGACTGGAGAATTACGTTGGAAATGGTGTCTCTTTTGATTATTGGAAAGTTATTTACTGATTTCCAATTCCATTTCTACAATCCTAAGCTTATTACTGAGGAGTTCTGGAGTGAAGTTTGGGTCATCTATTTCCTCAGTTGCATAACGTTTGTTATCCAACTAGGTGAAAGTGAGCTAAGAATTTTAGAAACAATCGCTTTCCTTTCATACATGATACCATTAGCATGAAATTTAGTAATAACATCAGTCACCCTAATGTAAAATTCATCAAAAGACAGAGTCTCAGCCATAAGGAGTGTGCTATAATGTTGAATCAACATATGAGTTTTGGAAGCCTTAACATGGGTATCACCTTCATGAGTAGTAACCAACGTGTCCTAGTCTTTTTTAGATATTGAACATATAGATATGTGTTTAAGTTCATGTTCATTAACAGACATAAAAATGGAATTTTTCCCTTTATTATTACTTAAGGAGGCTTATTTTTCTTCCTTGGTAAACTCATTGAGGAGTTTTTTTATTCTTACATTACTACCATCTGTAGCAAGCTTAGTTGGATGATTATATCCATTTTCTATAGCACCCCAGGTATTATCTCCCAAAGTCCCTTGGATGAAGGCAATAATCCTTACTTTCCTATAAGGAAAATTGGTTCCATCAAAGAAAGGATTCCTGGAAAAATTTCCAAGACGCTCAAATTTCTCATCCATTAAAAATGTTTTTTAAAACAGTTTAAGAGCATAGGATCTAACAATTTCAGAAAAACAAGTACTCAGCTCTGATAACTTTTGAAAAACCTTACAAATTTATTTAACACAAGTTAAAATAGTTAAGTAAGTTTTGAACTACTTTTTGAGGAAACTCTTTTATAAAATAGAATTAGTTAACACCAGATGTATTTCAAGATTATGAATAAATTATTTAAGTTATTGGAAATAGGTTTTAAAGTTAAACCTAAGTCTAAGTTGCAACAATAGTAGTGAAGAGTTAAAAGCACACTCACAAGACAAATTTTTTTAATGTGGTAAAACCCCAAATTAGGGGAAACATCCAAAGTGGTCTCTACACCTCAAAGTAAAAAATCTCCTAAAATCAAACAAAAATTACAAGAACTAAGTATGAATTCAAGATCCTAAGACTAAGATAGAAATTAGACCTATACGAGCTCTCCTCCTCTAAGGTATATCTGATCTGAACTCTTAGACCTTCCTAGAAGGTTCTTGTCCTACCTCCTTGCTTTTTGTTTACAGCGGATCAAACAACCTTAACCTCTCAGATGAACCACACTAACTATGTGTCCGTGTGAGAGTGATAATGAACGTGAAATGACTAACACTACACGAAAATAGTGAATTAATAACACTACTGTAGTGTTACAATAAAAAAAATTAGTAACACTATTTTAGTGTTAGAAAAAGGTGCGCGGAAGAAAATTACTAACACTTTTTTACTGTTACTAAATTATGTGTTACTAACACATCCCTACCGTTACTAAAGTGTTACAAATTTATTCAAATCCTAACACACTTTCACCAATACCAATATTCATAACACATTTCTAACAAAAAATATGTAACATTTAGTAACACTATAGGTCCGTTACTAAATTTAAAAGAAATAATAAAAAAAATATTTTTAATTGAGATATTATTACTATTTAAATTACTCACAAGTCCCTCTACAAATGCTTATGTTTTACACTAGAATTGTAAGGCAAAAGTTTTTCCCATAAATAATTTTCATATACCTCCCCTCCCCATTCAGGGTTATTTTGAGTGTAAACTCCACTTTTATGAAAGGTTTTGATTTAAATCCTCACTTTTAAATAATTTTCAAATACCCCCCTCCCCGTTTAGGGTTTCAACAAAACTTTTCCATGATCTTGTGATGACACAGGTGGAACTAGAGACCAACTTTATCTTTGGAATATTTGTATATCACATGGATATTCGTACCACAACTGTGTTGAACATTATCCTCACTAAGAAAGATAAGAAATATTTAGGAACGTGCAGTCTTGAAAGAGCTAAAATTCTTCCAACTGGTCAGTCTGAAAGGACTTCTGGCACCTTCGAAATTAAAATGGGATAAGTGGATATCTTATCCTAGAAAAATGGAAATAAGAAAATAAAAGAAGAATTTTGTATCGTAGGTTACTTCTATGATTTCAAATGATGGATGCTATAGCTGAGTAATGTTTTGAACTATTCTTTTAACATAGTGTCACACTTTCTACACCCATATTACGATTAATTATAAACGAACTCAATCATAATGATTTTATTTTTCATTCAAATCTGCATCTTTAAGAAGGTGGAAATCACGCCATGATATTTTACATAGCCTCCAGCAAATAAGTCAACTTATGATTGCAAAACCATCAGTTGTAGAAGTTTGCAATTGAAACATTCATCATGGATATAAATTAAAATGTATGGCTCAAAGTGAGATGTGTTAGATGGGATAATCCTGTCATTTTAAAATATCAGTGCTATTATAAGATTGAGTTAGGGCATCAAATGAGAGAAGGGGAGGAAACAATCATTATCTTTTAACATATCTCTGGTGATGACTCAGCTTCCATTTTGATCCTCATTATCAAATCCATTACATTGACTATATCCACAACTATTTCGTTTAGGTGGCCGAAAGATTAAACTTCTTCTTTTTCCTTTTAATTTGATATTCTGAGTTTCTAGATTAAAATCACCACAGGAGAGGAAAAAAATAATTGTGGGTTGTCTACCTAATTAATATGAGATGCATGAGAAAATAGTAAGGTTACCAAACACACCATGATTCAGCAAGAGATGGGAATGTGGAAGCACATGCATAAGTGGACTGAGTTTTTGGCGCTCTTCCAGTAACTCTGAGAGATACCTGTCAATGTGAAATTAAACCAATTAGATCCTATTGTGCAATTACTTATAGTAGAAAAAATCCAACATTTTATGTAAAAAGAACAATCACATCTCATGATTTTAAAAACCATATCAAATAAAACCTATTTAAGAGATATGAAAGTGGCTCGGGAAATGGGATTTTCAAATAAATCCAACGCAAAAAAGTAGAGGCATTGACCAATATCTTGCATCTCATCCAACACTTTAATGAATATTCTTATAGAGAAGAGCTCATTGTTATTCATAATCACAGCTACCCTCATCTTTGAAGCAACTGCTATTTCTAGCATAACGTCAACAATAACATCTCCAGTAGCTCCACAAATTCTTTTGCGATGACATGAACTTGGTGTCACACATTCACACTTATTGTGGCCATCTAACATGTTTGTATCATCACCTGAGCCTGAAGAAGTAACATCGTCAACAAAAGCTGGGTCGATAAACATGCTTGAAATCTTAATATGTACACCAAGGACTTTCGGCTCCAAATCTAGGGTGACAACTAATAAAGCGAATTGTTTGACTCTCAATGAGCTGGATTCTTTCCTCTGCTGCTCTTCTCAAAATAGAGGATGTATAAACACAAAACCACAACAAATGAAATCTAAGTCAAAATTGGATAAGCCTTGTTCTCCATCTCGATGAAACCTTCTTTACTTTAGCTCAAATTACTTAAAATATTTTGTTCAATCTATGGAATCAACATCTTAAACAAATCATGGTTCTGTGTTAAAATCACCTCCACTAAGAGTATTGGCACGTTCAACATGAGAAGCTCAAAAGTAGCACATCAATAATAACAGAGAATATAACCCAATTGTAGAAAATAAGAAAAATTTAAACACCCATTAAGTAATTTTGTCAAACAGGTAAGGGGCATACCATTTTCTTTATTTTCAATTGCAACATATTTTTTTCTCGACAAATCGAAATCTAATGGATGGTGGTGTAAAAGGATTTGAATGTTTATTGGAAGTACCAATTACAATCCCACTTGGAGATTAAAATTAACAAGCAAAGCATAGTCAATGCAAATGAATGCATTTCTGTACCAAATCCACGCGTACATACACACACACAAACAAGTCAACCATACCTTTATTCCCTAATTGATAGTCCTCCCAGCTCAATTCATCATGGTTTTTATGATTGTAAGAGGGCATGGGAGATATTGATAGAAATTTTTATCTATCCATAATGGAAGTTCCAGTATAAGATGCTACTCAACTTCATCAACGTTGGCTACCAAAAGCTATCCTTCCAAACTGTGAAGTCCAAAATGCTCCTGCAAAGTGCATAGGGTTAGTTACTACTTCTTATTGATACCGAAATAAAAGAGATGATCGTAAAATATTAAAACTCCTTATAGATTGGAAGATTTTTTAACATCTTAATATAACAACCAAGGTTACATAAGAAAAGTAATTACAATTTTAATTATTTGGCTTAATCAAGTTATTTAAGCTGAAAATGAGAATATGAGTTCGGATGCGATCACGACCGAGCATTACAAGTTTTATGTACATGTGCAAATAATATTAAATCATTGTTTAATTGAAAGTAAAAAATAATCAATCACCCATTTCTCTATATAATACTACAAGAATTACAAGCTTTATGTACATGAGCATTACAAGCTTCCATTACTCAGCCTATGTGGCGTCTAGTTTATCATTTTTATTCCCCTGTGTATTTATTTAGTTTCTGTGAAATACTGATTAGTCCAAAAGTAAAAAAATAATTAATCACCCATTTTCTCTATATAATACTAATTATAATTTAACTACTTTACAAATAGATTTTCTTTCCAAGATTGTGTGTTAATTAAAAATTATCAACCATCATAAATGAGAACTTTAAATTTATATGAAATTATTAACTAATATATGTTTAAAGTTCTATCACAAATATTGAAAACAATTCCAACGAGAATCTAAATTGATCATCTAATATCATACTCATAATTTCCTATTAACAAAATCTGATATATTCTTTTTTTAATAAAGAAACTAGTGATTGCTAGATTAAATCAGTCAACACCCAACTAGTAAACTTCTACTAACATTGGATAGGTCGAACGGTCAGATCGATATCCAACCAATTGAGTTGGTCTGTCCCCCCTCAACTTTAAATCCTGGCTTCGACCCTACGGCTGTGTGAGTCGAGGAGAACCGCAATAGTCACAGGTCGGAGGAGCGAGGTGAGGATGGGACGCCAAAAGAGGTGAGGAGAGAAGGACACCGGAGAGAGAGAGAGATTGGGGTTACTGGATTCGATTTTTGATTTGGATAAGAGTAGAAATAGTAGCAAACGATTTGGTCCACTAATTCTCCCAAATCAAAATCTCCCGTTTCAACCAGCCCTAGGTCGACGAATTATCCCTCTTTAGTTTGAAGAGAGTGGGGATAATGTTTTGGTTGGGGGGAAAATTAATCTTTTTTTTAAGAAAAAAATTACTTTTAAAATAATGAACTAATACCACTAAAACTTAGCTATGATTAGTAGCAGTAATATATTGTGAGAAATAGTAATGTTATAAGAGTGTTAGGAATATAAAAAATAGTGTGTCACTAAATGAGCATTTTGTGTAGTGTAGCAGCAAACGATTTGGTCCACTAATTCTCCCAAATCGAAATCTCCCGCTTCAACCAGCCCTAGGTCGACGAATTATCCCTCTTTAGTTTGAAGAGAGTCGGGATAATGTTTTGGTTGGGGGGAAAATTAATCTTTTCTTTAAGAAAAAAATTACTTTTAAAATAATGAACTAATACCACTAAAACTTATCTATGATTAGTAGCAGTAATATATTATGAGAAATAGTAATGTTATAAGAGTGTTAGGATTATAAAAAATAGTGTGTCACTAAATGAGCATTTTTGTGTAGTGTAAAAACTACATGAAAAAAAAAAATCCATCTCACTCCTCTTAAGATTTATACAAATAAATCCTACAAATTACATTTATTCTATATGCATGCAAAGATTTCAAGTCTCTTTTGAAAATCAGACTTCAAAACTAATTTCGGATCTGAAAGAAAATCTTCTGGAAAAAACAAATCTCAAAGTTTCAAAGCTTATTTATGTACGAATTAATTTCACTAATTTGTGAAACTTAAACTTTTGAAACAAGTCTTTTCAGATTTAAAACTTTTAGACTACTAGAAGTCTCTTTTTCAAAGTTATTTGAAAATAGAGAGTGTATCTACAAATATAAAAAATTTACAACACAAGATCCAAATAAAAACTCTAGATAATATGTGAAATATGTCTCATAGCAAATCTCACAATTTCTAAAGAGAAAAATGAGATTTCCAAGGAAAGTGATTCCTAAGAGAGATAGAAGTTGAAGAGATTATTTAATCGCCAAAACCACACACAAAAAACCAACTGGAAAGCATAAAAATTATAATTCTCAAGAAAATAAGTTTTTTTGAGATGAAAAATTATGTAAGAAAGGTGTTTGGCATCTGAGAAAACTTAGGGTTTGAAAATAAAGGACTGGTTTTCTCTCTCTATCCTCTGTCTTCTCTCTCCACTCTCTATTTTTCCCTCAAATGAGGCGAATGAAAAATTCTTCAACTGGATACCAAATGGTCTCTATTTATACTGATCAAAGAAGGATCTGGATGATCGAAGGGAATTAAGGGCTAGGATTGAGTTAACGATTCAACTTCCTAATCCAAAGCCTAAGGATGCACCGATCGTATTATCACTCATTTTGGCCCTTTATGCTAACACATGGATTGACTATAAAGACATGCAGAATGTTGATAACTTTTGATCCAACGATGGTAAATAGAGATCAGTTATGAGAGAGTAAAGAAACACAAATCCATCCATTATAAAGAAAACATGCGTAATGATTTTACTGATTAAAAAATGCGTGTATTTAATGATTTTAAAATATAAATTTCACTCACAAATGTCTCTAGCGGTTTTGTATTCTACCATGGCAGTTTTTACGAGATCAAAATAATTCAAATTAAGCACACAACATTTTAAAATATGATTTTAAATGTTTAAAAATTATTTAAAAATACTTTCAAATGTTATAAAAATCCCTAAAAGTATGCAAGCATTTATGCACACACATGGACACATATATGCATGAATTGTGTCCTATTATGTGTTCAAGAGATTTAATACGTCCCTTTCGGTAGATGAACTGGACTTGGACTGGATGATGTTGAAGATGAATCTTGTAGATACTTTATAGGGGATGCTCATGAAATCTAATACTATTTTGTCACCATATCCAAACTAGTTGGAACTCCTATATGGTGTAGACTCAAGTGAGTCAACCATATAGTGTGTTCTCAATCTCCCCCTTTGGATATTGGAGACAAAATTCCCTTGAGTAAGCTGTACTCGTGGGCAAAAATGGAAACCATATATTTCCTATACAAAAGACCTATCTACCCATTTCTAACCTGGGACCAAAAATAGGAGAAAGAAAATACATAATGGAACTATCATACATACCAATACCTTAAAAACAGTGATATCTACACAAATGATGTCTGTAATGCCTGAAATAAAACACTAAAGGTGGCATATTAGTTGAGTCAAGGGAGATAAAAATATAGCAAGTTACTCAAGTGTTCTCCCCCAAAATTTCTCAAATGTACAAAAGGGTGAAACAGATAAAGAATTAGAATAAATCAGCTAACATGTTATAGTAATCAACGGGTTATTTCAAAAGTTTCCTACATAAAACTGAGATAGGAAGCGTCTTTAGTCATTTTTTTAAACGACCGTACCATATATCCTCGAAGACTAATTATCATCATGAATATAACCAGATGATATACTAACGTTTGATAGATATTTAATCAAGACTAACCATACTGATAGATTTTCATAAAGATTCAAATCTCAAGTTGTCTAATGGCTTAGTAAATAAGTCAGCCAATTGAAGTTATATGGGTAAATAGTTTATCTCTAATTCTTTAGATCAACTAATTCACGAATAAAATGGTGTCTTATCTTAAAGTGTTAAGTGCGTGAATATTGAACATGATTCTTAGAGACATTTATCGCACTTTGATTATCGCAATAGAGATGTAAATTTTCTTCATTAATTCCATAGTCACTAAGCATTTTCTTAATCCACATTAATTGAGCGCAACAACTTCATGTGACTATATATTCAGATTCTGCTGGGGAAAGTGAAGTGAAATTTTACTTTTTACTACTCCATCCTACTAAATTATTTCCTATATGATAGCAAGTTCCTTATGTGCTTTTACTGTAATCAGAACATCTAGCCCAATATGTATCGGTGTATCCTATAATTGTGCTATAAGTGTCATTTGCGTACCATATGCCTAAATTGATTATGCCATTAACATATTGTATAATTCATTTGACACATTGTAATTGACTTTCCTTAGGTGCAATTTGGTAACGGGCACAAACACACACGGCATACATGATATTAGGATGCGAGGTTGTGATGTATAACAGGCTACCTATCATACTTCTATATAGCATAGGATTTATAGGTTTCCCATGTCCATCTTTAGAAAGTGTAATTTAAGTACTTATAGGAGTCCTAGAACCTTGGCATTTTCTAATCCGAACTTTTTAACTAACTCTGTCACATATTTAGATTGCAAAATGGACAGCCCATTTGATTTTATCTTGATTTAAAGTCCTAAAAAAACTGAAGCGCCCCCATAAGCGACATTTGGAAATCCCCACGCATAATTTTGGAAAATTCTTTAACCTCAGAAGGGGAAGTAGACAAAATATTATGTCATTAATATAAACCTAAGGTATAAATACATGTTTGTTACAATGTTTAACAAATAATGTCTAGTCATTGTCGTTGAAACCCTTTATTGATTTAAAAGGTTGACAGACATTCATACCAGGCCCGAGGGGCTTGATTTAAACCATATAAATCCTTTTTCAAACTATAAACAGGTTTGGGTTAATGAGGATCAATAAAACTTTTTAGCTGTTCAATATAAGTCTCTTATGCTAAAATACCATTTAAAAAGGTGGATTTTACATCCATTTGATAAAGTGTGAGTTGTAATGACAAGCTATGGCCAAGAGTAAGCGAACCGTTTCATGGCATGTGACTGGGGAAAAAGTTTCCTCAAAATCTATTTCTTCAACTTAAAAATAACCCTGGGCAACTAATCTAGCTTTATTTCTAACTCTCATCCCATAATCATTTGTTTTGTTTTTGAGAATCCAACGAATGCCAACAACCCTTATATTTTATAGCCTGGGTACAAGATACCACACTTCATGACTTTTATATTGGATGGGATCTTCTTGCATAGAAGCTATCCAAAATGAGTCATTGAGTGCTTCATTTACATTCTTTGGTTCTATCGAAGAACCAAAGAATGCAAAATGAGTAAAATTACATAATTGGGATCGTGTATGCACCGCCTCTTCAGGGTTACCAATAATACTATTTATGGTATGATCTTTATAAACCCAGTTAGGTTCGGGGGTCTCAGTTGGTAAAGGATCAACTATCTCTGGAGAGTCATAGGTAAAATTATTTTCAGACTCATCCACTATAGTTGGACCTTGATCTCTACTCCCGACATTAGTGTCACTCATAATCACATTTATCGATTCCATTATGACTTTGGTACACAAATTGTAATTGCGATAAGCCCAGCTATTGGGGAGTAACCAAAAAATATGGCTTTAAAACCCCGGATTTCAAACTTAGACATGTGTTCTTTGTCTTTACAAACATAACATATACTCCCAAAAGCTCAAAAATATTTTAAATTGGGATTTTTTCCATACCAAAGTTCATAAGATGTTTAATTGGTATTTTTTCTAAGGTACACTCTATTGATAATATGACAAGTTGTTTGAACTGCCTCAACCCAGAAGTATTTTGGCAAGTTCTTATCATGTATCATTACCCTCGCCATTTTTTGGATTGTACGATTTTTACGCTCGGCAACACCATTCTGCTGGGGTGTTTTAGGTTTATTGAACTCGTGTTGGTAACCATTACAGTTACAACATTCTGTTACGCCTAAGTATTTAAATTCATCTCCTCTGTCGCTACGGAGTCGATTGACTTAGGTATCTTTCTCATTTTCAATTCATAAAAGAATTTTTAAAAATTATCTGAATGTATCAGATTTTTATTTTAAAAAGGCTACCTAGGTGAATCGAGTGAAATCATCTACCATAACCAAAACATTACTATTACCATAAAGGCTTATAGTTCGAGAGGTACCCACGAGATCCATGTGGATAAGCTTTAGAGGTTTTGAAGTTAAACTATCTTTAATTTGTTATGAGAAGATTTAACTATTTTTTCTTCCTGACATGGCCCACAAATATGATTTGAAATGGGTTTTATTTTTGGTAAGCCTTTAACTATATCTTGGGATCTTAATATGCTAAGATTATCATAATTTATGTGACCCATATGATTATGATAGATTTCATTGTCATCAAGTCTGGCTAATCTATAAGTCTCATTACCTGAATTTACTGTGTAATAGTTATCTAGGATCCTGTGACCAGTAAGGATGCAATCACCATTCTCATTTTACATTTTAGGTTTTGAAGTTAGAATTAGATCTAGGACTTATTCTCTTAGATTTCTTCTTAGTGTTAGGCCTTTTCTTCCCATTCCTATAATTAGAATTTTGATTAGGCTGTTAGGAAGTACATAATTATTTCTTCTCTATCTATAATAGTTAATGTTTTTGTAAACAGGTGATTTATAGACAAGCTTATACAGTCTTTTTTTTAAAACATTCATTGAGACAATGTCCATAAACATTATAGTACGGACATTATTGGTGGCTTAATGGATGTCTCTGATTTTTAAAATCTTTAAAAAGAGGTTTATCCATTTGCTGGACATTGACCTTAGGCCTAACTGCAACAGTTTTCCATTCAAGTTCAAATCTCCTAACAGGGGGCAAACATATTTAGCCTTAGTTTCAACAGTGGGCTTTTATTAGAAGACATAAATTTTATATTTTGAGAAGTTTTGGTTTGTGTCTTAATTTTTTTATCAAAACCTATGCCTTTTTTATCTCCAGAATTGGTTTTACTAGAGGCAACACAATCTTCAAAACAATTGGATTTGTTTTCAAACTTAGAATTTTTTTGAAGACAGTCGAAACCTTTTCTTCAGATTGTTACAATTCTATCAAAGTTTCCTTGTATTTCTTTTCCAAAACTTCATTTGATTCAGCTTGTTATTTAATTTTTTCATTTTTTTTGTTTTAGTTTCATAGGCCAAGCATTGATTAGTATAGTACTCAACGTTTTACTTTACCATTAGGCTTAATGCTTCTATTTTTTTAGTTAGCTCCTTAACAGTCTTTGCTAGTCTACTGCTCTTCCTAAGGGTTTTTGTGTAAAGTGTGTGAATATAAGGCATATCATCATTTTCAGTCTCTTTCTAGTGCAGTGTGTGTAGTGTCCCCTAGTGGCTCAATTATCGTACTCACACACCAATTCAATTCATCATTAGAGAAATAACTTTGAATCGCACACATCGTCTAAGTATTTTTATAAGTAACATCAACAACATTGTTTATAAACAAAAAGATGATAAACCAGTAGCAGGCACAATACTATCAGTTATAATAGATATAGTTATAACAACATCAGAATCAGTCTTAGGCATATCATCAAAATAAATAATTTTAGCAAAGAAATCCAGGTCAAAAGAAATTGAAGACTCAGGTTTATCTTCATCAGAGTCACTAGAGTCATCCAAAGTCTTACAAATATTGGCCTTATTATTCTTGTAGTTAAGTTTGACTCTATGATGCTTAGGAAAATGACCCTATTTACCATATCTATTACATGTGACATTTTTCATATCAGTCTTGGGTTTATCAGTATTGTGTTTATCTAGATTCCTCTTATGAGGTATATTATAAGAATAGATAGAGTAAGCATCCTTCCCTTGTTTAGAAGAATTTTTTTTTATAAACTTCAAAATTTTATTAAAATATTCAGACATTAGGGCTATCTGATTATCCAAGTTATCTAAGTCACAATCTTCGTCAGAATCCAACTCAATATTAGGTATAACAAACTGTGGTGTAGTCATTTTAGATAGGAAAACTTCATTGGGACTGGTATGTCTCTTTTGATTATTGGAAAGTTGTTTCATGAATTCTAATTATATTTCTACAGTCCTAAGCTTGCTACTGAGGAGTTCTAGAGTTATGTTTTGGTCATCTATTTCCTTAATTTCATAACAGTTGTTATTAAACATAGGTGGAAGTGATCTAAGAATTTCAGAAACTATCTATTTATTTTCATACATGATACCATTAGCATGCAATTTAGTAATAACATCAGTCAACCTAACATAAAATTCATCAAAAGTTTAGTCTCACCCATGTGGAGTGTGTTATACTGTTGAATCGACATTTGAGTTTTGGAAGACTTAACATGGGTATCACCCTCATGACAAGTGATCAACGTGTCCCAAGCTTCCTTAGATGTTGAACATATAGATTTACGTTTAAACTCATGTTCATTATCAGAGATAAATATTGAATTTTTCCCTTTATTGTTACTTAAGGAGGCCAAGTTTTCTTCCTTGGTAAAATCATTGACGAGTTTTTTAATTCTTACACTACTACTATCTGCAGGAGGCTTAGTTGGGTAATTATATCCTTCTTCAATAGAATCCCAGGTATCATCTCCCAAAGTCCCTTGGATGAAGTCAATAAGCATGCATTCAAGATCCTAAGACTAAGATAGCTTAAATGGATCAACTGGCATTTTTACGATGGGATGTGTATTTTGGTGGAGAAATCATTCGAGGCGGGAGGACCGCTATACATAAATAAAGTATGAATTGAGAAATAAGATAATTTATGTTAATTGAATTAAATTAGCACTTTGGGACTGTGGGATATTTAAAATGATATTGGTGTGAACTTTATAAAGAATCTTTGGGGGTGGTTAGTGATTTTTATGTCTTGCGTTTAATTATCTCGTATTAATTAAAATATTCTATTGTGATATTTATCATGAATAATGTTACTGTCTGGGTTCTCGGACCCTATTTGAGGGGAGTAGTATGTATTCATGCTCGGGGCTCTGACCTCATGCATTGACTAACCTTTTCAGGAATAAGTCTGGAGAGGCTGTATAGGCTTATTTGGAGACTTTCTTGGAGGTGCAGCTGGAGTTATTTACTCGATGCATATTAGTTATGTTTAGTTTTCTTTCCTTCGTATTTACATTGAGACACAGCTTATGGATTTGATTGGGCCATTTGGTTCCAAAGTTGTTATGAGTTTTATTAATATATTTCTTTATGGAGTCAGTTGGAGATTATTCAATTTTATATTATTGGAGTTTTAGCATGTGATGGCTATCTTATTGCACAAACTGTTATTATATTTTGGGATTGATTCAATTATTAATCATGTGGATTGTTTTATTTATGTCTCATATCTGTCTAATGCTAAGAATGGTATTTTATATACTCGCGTTCGGCTTAGTTTTGGTGGCGGCTAACTCCAGAATTTAGCGGGGTGTGTCAGAAAACTCGCACCATGATACATCGAACCTTTCACCATTACAGAACATATTGGCTCAGTAGCCTATCAATTAATATTACCCCCTAATTTAGCCCAAATTCAAAATGTATTTCACATGTCTCAATTTAGGGAATATATTGCTGAGCCAAGCAATGCCATCACATGGGACGAACTATTAATACAACCAAACCATAACTTTGAAGAAAGACCGTTTCAAATATTAGACACACAATATTGAATACTTCGCACGAAGACAATTCCTTTATTAAAATCTCTCTGGCAACATTATGGTCACGAAAAAGAAGATTGGGAACTTTGAGATTTCATATATTAATAATATCCCAAACTTTTCGAAGGTAATTTTGAGGACGATTTTTTTTATTGGTAAGGAGAATTGTAAAACCCGAATAAAACAACGCATTCAGATCAATAATCTCTACAGATATATTTGAAGAATAAGTAATCTTACCTTAACCTATAATCAGTATAGTAAAAATTTTGGATTATTATCAATATGAAACCTATACAAACATAAATTCCAAAGTTACCTTTAAATTTCAATAATTATAAAACATCCCTTAAAGTTTTCAGTTGACTTTTAAACCATCTAAATGATGTGTATATTTCAAAGTTCCTTTGCAAACAACTTCATTAATTTTTAATGCTACAAATCATCCCCTCATAATGCTTTCGTAAGTTTTGGAAATAAAGGAAAAAGGACTTAAAACTTAAGTAAATCCCCTATGGACTAAACCTAAAACCTTTAACACCTTCCTTATCAACTAGACTGATAAGAGTGCTAACTAAACCCATGGGAACTAATGGAATATAAGGGTAAACCTACAACTTTTTATACATAAAACTTACTCTACAAAGTTCTCTCATTAGGCTAACCTAATTACCACCTCAAATTCGACCAATGGACTCCCCATAACGTCCCCTATATAAAGCCTCTCTCAGTAAGAGAGAATAATAGTAGCTCAAAATAGATACTTATATTTTGGCATTTTTAGGTATACTATTATTTTATATATATAGATTGATTCTTTCAAATCAATCATGTTTTCGCAGTAGAGTAGGATCCATTTATGCAGCTACATATGAGTGTTTGCATAGAAATCATTAGCTCAGAGTCAAATTAAACACCATGGAAGCTTGAGCTCCAATGGTGAATTCTGAGTTCCTAACTTTATACCAGTTTTAAAGTTGGAATATTTGTCCTTAGACTTGTAGGATTACAACCATATAGTATAATTTCATTATAGTGTTCATATTTGTTTGTAGTTCAAGTTTTTTAGTTTCGGTAGTTGACGATTAAAACTCAAAATTCTTCACGTATAGTATGAACTAAACGTTCAAACCAAAATTATTTTGTTCTAAATTCACATATGCAGACTGAAATTTTCCTGTTATTTTTTTTTAATTGAGGTGTCCTTTCATTAATGAGGTAAGAGATTTATTAACTCTTCCCCCTTCTTCTCATTTGCAGCCTCACCTATCCACTGTGACTGCCGTCGTGGATATTTTTCCTTCGGAAGCACCTCCAACTGAGGTAGACTTTTTAGGAGAACTGGTTACTGAGATAGCCCCTTCAAGAGCATTTGCTGCGACTACCATCTTTTAGGTATCTCTTTTAGGAGCACCCGAGACTGAGGCAACCCCCTTAGAAGTAACAGTTGTTGAGATGGACCTTTCAGGAACACCAACCACTGAGGCGGCCTCTTTGGGAGCCCCTGCACCTCCTCCTCTGACTGCTATGGAGGGCATTACTCAGGTGCAGTATATAAGGGTATCTATTTTCCTTATGCCATTATTAAATCTCTATTATTATTTTTTTATTTAAATTGTGTTGGCTCTCTTATCTTCACCATTGTTGCATTGTTTCTAGATGAGTGATATTTCCTCGATGACTATGGAGTCCAATGAAGTTGCTCCGATATTTATGGAGTCTGAGAGTGGGATAACTAGGAGAGAGGTATTAAACTAGCATACCCACTTATTTTCTATTCCCCTCTTTTCGTCTTATGTAAACTATGCAAGTGTTATCATACCACCTTTGTTTCATTGTTTCCAGGTGGATGAGGTTACTCCGATGACTGTGGAGTCTGGCAGTGGGGTGGATACGAGAGAGGTATTAAACTAGCATACCCCCTCTTTTTACTATTCCCTTTTTTTTCTTGCGTATACAGTGCAAGTGTTCTCATTTCCCCTTTGTCTCATTATTTCCAGGTGAGTTAGATTACTCCAATGAGTGTGAAGTTTGGGAGTGGGATGGCTGCGAGGGAGGTATTAAACTGTCATACCCCCTCTTTTTACTATTCCCCTCTTTTCTTCTTGCATATACTGTGCAAGTGTTCTTATTTCACCTTTGTCTCATTGTTTCCAGGTGAGTGAGATTACTCCGATGACTGTGGAGTCTGGCAGTGGGGTGGCTGCGAGAGAGGTATTAAACTAGCATACCCCCTCTTTTTACTATTACCCTATTTTCTTCTTGCGTGTACCTTACAAGTGTTCTCATTTCACCTTTGTCTCATTGTTTCAGGTGAGTGAGATTACTTCGATGACTGTGGAGTTTGAGAGCCGTCATACCCCCTCTTTTTACTATTCCCCTATTTTTTTTTATTTTTTTTTGCGTACCATGAAAACACGCTCATTTCACCTTTGTCTCATTATTTCTAGGTGAATAAGATTACTCCGGTGTCCGTGGAGTCTGGCGGTGGGATGATTGCGGAGAGAGATCATAGTTCTGAGGCAACTCCCATAGTCGGTGATGCTGATTCTGGTGGGGAGTCTTCCTTTCTCCCCTTTGAGGTAGGGTCTCTCCATTCCGATGGCGATGGTGAAATAGAGGCTGCTGCAACTATTATGGGTAGACTATGGCGTGAGGAGTTACCTGGACGATTCAGGACACATGAGAGTTAGCTCTTAGATATGATCATAGAGCACCACCTCGAGACATTCACTCCTCAGAGCATACTTCAGATTGATAGTCTCACGGCATTCAACCTGAAGGCTCTTGCCATCCATGTTCATGAGTTCTTAGCTGCCTCCCCTACTAAGCTGACTAGCTCTTCTATTTTACTATTCTTGATTGCTCTTCGCGACTTGTAGTAGTTCTATCATTTTCATTTGGATTGGCTTGATACGGGGGTTTTCCACTTTCTGAATGTTCCTCTTCGAAAGATGGTGAGACTTCACACTTCCAGACAGTCTAGGATTGAGTAGCGACAGGCTGAGGCCATGAGAATCCATAATCAGATCACATTACTGCAGGTGAAGCTCACCAGACTTGAGTCTGGTGACCAGGCAGATGAGGATAAATTCCTCAGGTTGGAGGAAGAGTTTCTGCGAGAGACTGATCCGTCATATGCCGGCTCCATCACTTATGATGAATTATTTTTTGTTATTTCTAGCGGATAGGCTACTTCTTGCTTTTTAGAAGTGTGAATTCTATGTGTACATCACTGATCATTCATGAATGAGAGAAATGACACTTTGTTTCTCCGATATTTTCTTTTCCCTTGGTCTCCATCTATATTGTCGGTGTTTGTTTTATATAACTTGCTCTAATTTCTCTGAGTATTTGGCCTACTAATGGCTGCCCCATATATTGCGGGGTACTTACATTAATATGAGCAAGTTATGTATATATATACATTGTTCTTGTTTATTTTTTTGAGAATGCACCTCTTGTGACAGTGAGGTATTTTCATGTTACTGTCTTGGATCACCCCTCTTGTCTATGGGGGTACTCCTGCAGACTATTAATTATGTTCATAATGGCTAGGTTGGAGAGGGAGGTAACCCCTAGATCCTTCCTTTAATTTTTGTTTCATTGAAATCTATTTGAATTAGCTAGCCCCTAGTCTTTGGGGTCCTTGCTCTATGTTCTCTTTAAGAGCTTCACTCTTCTTTAAAGTATTAAAGAGGAGGAATTTAACCCCCTTCTATATTTTTTATTAATTTAGTCAAATAAAGTCATTATTACTTGGAGGTTTCCCTCCTACTAGTTAGGTGACCAAAGGGGGAAACTGTCTTTTATGTCTGGGAGTACTTTTCTCATTATACTTTCTCTTAGGATGGACTTACCCCCCAAGTGTAGTGAGCAAAGTTCCTATTTTTTGTGTACTCTCTTATAGCTTAGTAGAGAGTGTATATGTATATAGATGAGTAAACAAGGCAAGCATCAACAATGATCAAAAGCGTTGCTATTTCATTTCTTTACTTCTATGTGCTGTTTATAATGTGGTATTGCTCTCTAATTTTTTTGTTACAAAAAAAACTTTTCTGGTGTAGGAGCAATCCTCAAAATCCACTACAGAAATGAAAAACAAAAAAAAAATTATTAGCTGTTACTAAGCATAGTACTTCTTCAGCCACTTGCAGTTGATGGACTGGAGGCAATCACTCTTTGGTTCTAAGATTTGACAGTAGACTGACTTCCCCACCCCTCTGACGACAAAGGGGCCATCCCAGTTGGGTTTGAATTTTGAAGCTGACATGCTGCGGAGATGGTGGGTGGATGCTCGCAGGACTAAATCTCCCACCTGGAACTCCCTAGGCTTGACCAAGTTCTCATAATACCTAGACAACTATTGGGTGTAGACTTTAAAATTATCCTTCGCCTTGTCTCTATGCTTGTCCAGTGCCTCTAACTGCACGTGCCTTGGGCCAGGGATGAGCCCATTGCTGAGAGAAACTCTGGCTGAGGGTACCGCCAACTCCACTGGTAGGACAACTTTTGTCCCATATACTAGGGAGAATAGGGTGAACCCTATTGGCTTTCTTTTCGAAGTACGATAAGCCCACAACACCATGGGAAACTTCTCATCCCATGCCCTGGATTGTCCTCTAAAATTTTCTTCAAACTTTTTATCATGGTCTTTTTGGTAGCTTCTTCTTGGCCGTTTCCCTTAGGGTAGGAGATGGTTGAGTTATTATGCAGAATTGTATACCTATCTGTGAGTAGGGACATCTCCTTGCATACGAATTTCTTCCCATTATCTGTTAAGATGACCTTGGGTATAGCAAACCTGCATATGATATACTCCTTTATAAACTAGGTTACCACTTGGGTAGTCACTTTCCTTAGAGGGATGGCTTCTGCCCATTTGGTGTACAATTATATAGCCACAATGATAAAAGCCTTGCCGTGAGAAGCCAGGGTGATCTTTCTAACCAGATCGAATGCCCGTTTATGGAAGGGATAGGGAGCTGTCAGGCTTTACAGTCTCACGAAAGGAGCATGCACCATGTTTCCATACATTTGACAGGCTTTTCACTTCTTCACATACCCAATGGAGTCAGCCTCCATGGTCAGCCAGTAGTATCCCAACGTCATCTGCTGGTTATATTGTTTGGCGCCCCCATATGGGAGGGATCATGAGATCATTTCAGTACCCTCTCTATGTCCTCTTTGGCTATGCACCTGAGTGCCTTCTCATTTTAACCCTTCCTATATAAATCTCCTTCGACCAAGTAGAAACGGGCTATTCTTTTTCTAAGATAAATTTCATCCGCTCTCTCTGCGGGTAGCTCCCCATCTTTTAGGTATGATATATATATATATGGTTGTCTCCAAACTTCGAAGACTTCCACAAAGTTGGACTCCGCTGGCTGTTCAAAATTGGCTTGGCACTTCAAGCAGCTTTATTGCAAACGGGTCGCTTTTGCGCTCATGAAAGGATAATAATACCCACCTCGCTTCAGCCATCTATAGAGAGGAATGCCAGTATCTCCGTAATGATTTTGGTGCATTTCTATCAATCTTTCCTTGGCTTCTTGCTCACCGACACACCTTTCTAGATACCCTCCTAGATTCTTGAAGTAGAGAGCCCCCTACAGCACATGATAGTTGGCTAGATTTAACATCTTCATCGTCCCTTCTCTAGTTTCAATCTGCTTCACCACTAGATGCCTCCAATCTTCTGGCTCGTTACTGGGAAGAAAGATTTTACTATAGTGGGTACTGTTCTCCGTCGTACTGTGATGGTTGCTTCTGACTTCTCCATGTCTAGCTTTTATGCTATAGTGGCGAGCGCGTCGGGGTGTTTGTTCATCGTTCACGCCTGCCATTCCACAGTTACTTCCAAGAATAGTCCCAGCAGCCTTTGGATGATGTGTCTATAGGGTGCTAAATTGTCATGCATAAGGTCGAACTCCCCATTGACCTGCCTCACTACTAAGTTAGAGTCCCCTCGTATACACAACATCCTAACCCCTCTTCTGAGTGATTCTAACATCACTAGAATGAGGGCCTCGTATTCAGTTTCATTATTTGAGCATTTGAAATCCAACTTGAAGGATAGAGTGATCTTCTCTTTCCCATCTGACAATATAATGCCATCCCCACCTGTTCCTTCAGTGCTGGAACCATTAAACTCTATAGACCATTTCTTCACCTCCTCCGCCATGCATGCTTGAAAACTCTCCCCGGGTAGCTCTTTGCTAGGTGGTTCAAAAATTCCACTTGAGAAGTGAGCAAGCAGATCTGCCACTACCTGGCTCTTATTAGACTTGGGATCTATACATTTTAGATCATATTTTGACAAGATTAAAAACCACCTTGCTGCTCATCCCACGAGTAGAGTTCATGCTAGGAGGTACTTGATGGGGTCGCACTTAGTGACTATATGAACTGTGAAGGCTAAAAGAAAATGTCTCAGCTTCTGGGATACAAAAACCAACTCTAGATAATGCATCTCCACACTGGTGTACCTAAATTATATTCTAGAGAGTACTCTTTACAAGTAGTATATTGGATTTTCCACTCCTTCCTTCTCTTGTGCTAAGATAGCCCCTATCGATCTGTCTATTGAAGTGAGGTAGAGAAGCAATGGTGCTCCGACCTCTGTGGGGATCACCGTGGACGAAGAAGCTAGAATTTTTTTAATCCTATCAAATTCTTTATTCTGTTCTTCTCCCCAAATCCACTTGACATTGTCTTTCAATAGGGGCGCGAACGAATGAGTTTGTTCTACTAGTGGGAGTATAAACCTCCACAGGTAGGATACCTTTCCCAGGAAGCTCTTAAGTTGCCTCTGACTCTTGGGCGGTGGCATCATCACAATGCCTTTCATCTTCTCTGCATCTACTTTTACCCCTGGTCTATTCACAACAAATCCTAAGAACTTCCCTGCGGTAACCCCAAAGGCACACTTTGAGGGGTTCATCCTCATCTTATTCCCGCGGCACCTCTCGAATACTTTACTGAGGTCGTACATATGTTTTCTTTCTTTCTTAGATTTCACCACTAGGTCATCCACATAAAATTATAGTATATCATGAAATAGGTCATGAAAAATTTCCATCATGGTCCGCTAGTATGTGGCCTCAGCATTCTTCAGTCCGAAAGGTATGACTGTGTAGTGAAAGTTCCCTAATGGTGTGTAGAAGGCAGTCTTCTCCGCGTCGGCAGGATCCATTTTAATCTAGTTGTAGCCAACGTACTCATCCATGAAACTATACTTCTCATGTCATGCGGTGGCGTCAACTAAGCTATCTATGCTTGGTAAGGGAAATTTATCTTTAGGACATGCTCTATTCAAGTCACAAAAATCTATGCAGATTCAGATTTGGCTCTTATCTTTTTTTTCCATTGACACTATACTGAAAAGCCATATAGGGTGCTAGATAGGCTTGATGAACCCAACTGCTAACAACTTCTCCACCTCAGCTTTTATCTTCAAGTTAATGTATGCTTTGTATATACGTGTGTCTTGCCTTATCGGGAGGGAATTAGGGAGAATGTTCAATCTATGGGAGCTCACTTCTGGATTTATTCATGGCATCTCCATGTACTTCCAGGAAAACACATCAGTGAAATCTCTAAGTAACCCAATGAGCTATTCCTTCTGTTTTGATTCCAGACCTTGCATATTAGAATGGGTCTACTCTCACACCCTTATGGCCCCAAATTGATCTCTTCTAATACTTGCAACTGCTCTCTAGGTCCATCTTGCATTCATTCTGGATCTTTTTTTGGTTCCTCAACATGCTCAATGATATGGGATTCATCAACAATAAAACACTCAGGCGCAGAGTAGATGCTCTCATCCCAGAACACCGGCTGCGCAGACTGTTATAAGTGGTAGATGACCTTTCCATCTGGAAAGACGACCTTCTTGCAAGTTCGAGGGGGCTTAGACACCTCTTTTACTTTAATCTTGCCCTTGGATATGTGAGGGATCACCCTCCCCCTAGACGATCATGAACGAATTTCTTCTGCGGGACACTTACTTTGGCTACTTGCCACCCTTATAGCTTTATTCCAGAGACATTCCTTTCCTCATCTAACTCAGTGTAGAATGAAACATCCACCAGATGGGCCACCCCAATGGGAAAGGGTCTCTCCATGTCCTTGATCACTATCTCTGTACCTCTAATGTTGGCCTTTTCACATTGATGGTAGGTGAAGGGTACTATTCTATGGGTGTGCATCCATACCCTCTCAATGAGTAATTGGTAGCTAGTGTTAGCATTGATAACGTGGAACTTAATGTGGGAGGTGAAATTTCCCAACTTGATTCCCACATTCAAATATCTAATAGATTTTATTCCAGCATTGTTAAATCCATAAATTACTAGTGGTACCGGTAACACCTTCCCCTGGTCAATTCCTATTTTATTCAATGCACTGATGGGCATGATATTAATAGATGCTCCCCCATCCATTAATGCCCTAGGAAATGAGGCTCCATTGACCATGGATGTAACATACAGTGGGTGGTTGTGGAAGTAAGGCACTGTCTATCTGCTTCTAAAAACACCACCTCTAAGTATACTTCTTAATTAGCCTTCCGATTTTCCCCTGCCAATTTAGCGAAGGATCTCCACGTTGTTGCACTGCCTCCAAGACTTTCCTCGTGATGGATATCCTTGTGTCGTAATTCACCCCTATCAGGTTGAAAAACTACTTGAACTTGGGGCTCCTTGCTATGGCTTCACATTCAGAGTCCAAGTCTACCTCATACGTTTAGGCATTATAAACATACTCTGCCTCAGAGGTCCCCCCCTCATCTAGAGAGAGAATGACATCTACCTCACCTTCTGAGAGGATCACTTCCTCAACTTCCCCTCTTTCATCTTCTTGTTACTGCGTGAAGAACCACTCCTCTTACTTCCTCTTCAGCTCAAATTTTCTCAGTGATAGGTTTTCCAACTCCTCACGTAACTGATCGTTGCTCTCCCACTCCATCAGATCTTTGGTAGCATCTTCATCGTAAAACACTACCATATTGGCGGTACCGAAGTGATGTGTTGGAAGTGGGTTCTCATTAACATTCACAGGGGGGATCTGCAAGGTACCATTGGCCACCTGCTCGCCAATGATCCTTCGCAAGTAGTAACAATCTTTGGTAGAGTGCTGCACCTATTGGTGCAACTCATAGTACTTTGGATTGGCTTTGTCAGGTGCTGTTAGGGTTTTTCCTTTTAAGTGAGGAGGACCTACCACCCCTTATCTTACTAAGGTGAGGTAACAATCCATAGCCTCCGCTACGCTACAGGGTAGCGGCGGTGGGGCATCTTCCCCAAAATATTTCTTATTGTTAGGATCGCTATTCTTAGACCAGAGCCTCCCTTCTTTCCTTTAGGATTCCCATCCACATAGTTGACCACTTGCCTTCACGAAACTTGAAACCTCCCAGAAGTCAGTGGAACCTGCGTTCTTCAACCCGAGGCTCTTGGTTTGATTATCATAGCTATGTTGCTAGCATCCCTAGTGAACTCTCTAAAAGTTCTGTCTCTAGTTTCATTTATTAAGTGGAACTTATATTCCTCTAAGAGTCCTTCCACACATATCTGCAGCAACCTGGCCTCCTCCACATCCTTGTGGACATCTAACGATCTATCGGGAGATCATTTAATATAGTGCATTCACTCTTCCCCTAGCTTATGGACCTCTTGTGCTAGGTGTCTCAATGTGAATTCATCCTCCGCTATAAAGAACTTTTGGAGGAATTGCCTGTGCATCTCTTCCCAAGTAGGGATGCTATTAGGTGCTAAATGGGAATACCATGTATAAGCCTTCCCAGTGAGGGTCTTAGAGAATTACCTCAACCTCATGTTCTTGTCACTAGCATTCACTCCCAAGTACTCGACAAACCTCTTCACGTGCTCTCTAGGGTTCTCCCCTTTGTCGCTGAACTTGATGAATTTTGGTGGGATATACCCTCAGGGTATGGCTTCTCATTTACTTCCTGTGGATAGGGGTCTTATAACTCCTCATATAGGTGAGGACCCTCCCTATGGGAGGAGGAGATAAGCTTCCTCAATTACTCCATGGTAACAGCCTTAGAGGGTGACTCCTCCAAACTCATCCGTTTAGCAGTTGGTGACCTGATTGTGTATAGCCTGCTCCCGGACCACCTTTTAGGACGGAATTGTCTCCACTAAAATTGTGACAGGGGTGACTACCCCTCTAGAAGGGGCAGAAGCTGGTGTCGCACAACCTTGACCCAAACTTGATAGGTCTACGTTATTTTGCTTCAAAAAGTCAAAAAACATTGCCATAAGATTCATACCTGCCATCGAAGCTACTGCTGGCGAACTGGTTTGCCTTCCCTGAGTAGCAGGCGCCTTGGATCCGATCACCACCATTTCTTCCTGAGTAGTCTGGTCACTGTGAGCCCCATTACCAGATGGAGTGTCCTAAAAAACTAGCTACTTAGAGATGTTGAAACCTCCTTTGTCCATTAAAGCAAGAATACCTCCCCAGCGAAGTCGCCAAATGTAGGAGGGTAGTCAGACTGAGGTCTATGAATATCTGTAAAGGGTGAGGCGTGACCCACTCCAATGGACACTGCCTGCAAGGTCTTCAAGGTCTTCAGGTGAAACTTCTTAAGAAACCTTCTGTTTTTGGTAACAATGGAACTCAAGCTTTAACTCACTCCCTGCAAGAAGATGAACTTTCAGAGCAAAAATAGTAATTTTCTCAAGGGAAACACCTAAGAATAATGGCTATCAGTTGAGGAGTGAAAGAACAAGGCATTTAGCACTAAGAGAATGAGCAAGGAGAGAATACTAGGTAGGTCTGGTATTATTTTGGCAGAGTAACAGTGCAAATTCAATTATGTCTCCCTTTTTTTACCTTGCCTAGAGGTCTATTTATACTTGGTCATTAGGAATGAGTTGGCACTTTTGGGCGCCAAAATTGAGAGGGTTGGTGGGGGATAATGTCTGAAATGTACCATTTGTCCCTACCCACAGGCAGCTCTGCCTGTCCCCTCCTGCAGGCACCACCTGGCGACAACCAAAGTCAAAAAGAAAATATGTCTCCCAATGATGACAAAATATCTGATTTAGTAAATATCCTTTGAAATGGTAACTTGTGGTGAAATCTTTACAAATGTTGAGAGAGGAGGCATTAAGGACCCCTCTCTTCTAAAAAAAACACTTTTTGTAAAGAGTTTATTCCTTGTGAGCAGCCAAATCTTTGGCTGCTCACTTCACTTGTGACCAAGTGTGAGGTGTGTGTAGTCTTGAGTGACTTCTGGGTCTTCCTACTAGTATTATCTCAATCCTATAGTGCTAAGTGGTTGATCTTTCTCAACATACCTTGTCCCTCAGCCGCCAAACTCCCAAGATATCCCAACTTGCCCACTTGAGTCCTTCTTACTCAACTAGGCAACCTGTACAAGAAAATAAGTGTTAGTACTTCTGTTCTTTTTTCATGATGAGGGGTTGCTTATGGTAGGCACCCCATCATCCTGACTTGGTTTTCTGGGAGATGAGGGGGGAGGACCTTTCGGGTCCCACCTCCCATACAAGTTTCTTCTGTTGAGGAACCCTAATGGGGGGGGGGGGGGGTTCCTTCTCAAACATCATTTTTGTTGTTGAGGAAGCCTTGGGAGGTTTCTTCTTAAATGTCATTTATGCAGGGACCTTGGGGGGCGTCCTTCTCGATTTGGTCTTCAAAAGTCATTCTAAGTGAAGTTCCTTCCTAACATGAGTTTTTGTAGGGACCCTTGCGGGGGGCCCTCTCAACATAGGCTTCTGCTGCCATCTTGGTGTGGTTCCTTCTTAATGTGAGTTTCTATGGAGACATTGGGGGAAGTCCCTCTAAACAACGGTTCCTTCTCAACTTGAGTTTCTGCAGGGACCCTTGTGGGGGTCTCTCTCAACGTAGGCTTCTACTTCCACCTTGGTGGGGTTCCTTCTCAAACTGAGTTTCTGCTGAGACCTTGGGGGAAGTCCCTCTCGATAACGGTTCCTTCTCAACTTGAGTTTCTATAGGGACCCTTGCGGGGCTCTTCTCGACATAGGCTTCTGCTGCTACCTAGGTGGGGTTCCCTCTCAACTTGGGGTTCCTTCTCAACGCGAGTTTCTACAGAGACCTTGGGGGAAGTCCCTCTCAAGAGGTTCTTCTCAACTTTGAGTTTATATAGGGAACCTTGCGGGGGCGCTTCTCAACATAGGCTTATACTTCTACCTAGGTGGGGTTCTCTCTCAACTTGAGTTTCTGCAGGGACCCTTACCAGGGCCCTTCTCAACATAGGCTTCTACTGCTACCTAGGTTGGATTCCCTCTCAACATGATTTTCTTCAGGGACCCTTGTGGGGGCCCCTCTCAACATAGGCTTATGCTGCTACCTAAGTGGGATTCCCTCTCAACTTGAGTTTCTGCAGGGACCTTGGAGGGGGTCCCTCTCAACATGGGTGTCTGCCGCCACCTAGGTGAGGTTCCCTCTCAATACCTACAAAAATTATTTTTGGGGAAGACACCCTTCTACAGAAGTAAAACTATAGCACTCCCATGCTTTGAATTTTAGTGTAAATCCACAAATACCAAATTGAAAATTTTGATATTTTATAGTAAATGGATATGAGGCTACAGTCAACCTCAATCTTTAAAAGTTATATTTTGGAAATCCTTGTGAAAAATTAGGAAAATTGGCTTTAGAATCATCTCAAATGGTATTTTGTAGAAAATTTAATTGAAGGTCAAGCTAGTATTCAAGCCTTTCCATATGAGAACTCAATGGAAGACCCTATATCTTTCCACTTAGTTGTAATGAATCTAGAGAAAATTAAGTCTTTGGCCCAGAGAATGTAGCAGAAACCACCGAGAAAGTACATTTAATTAGGGAAAGGTTCGAAGAATCTCAAATTCGATAGAAAAACTATGTTGATAATCGTAGATGGCCCCTTAAATTTCAAGAAGATGATACATTTTTCTCACAAGTATCACCTCAAAAGGTAATTATCAGCTTTAAGAGAGAGGGAAAACTTGAACCACGATACATAGAACCTTTCACCATTACAGAACGTATTGGCTCAGTAGCCTATTAATTAATATTACCCCCTGATTTATCCCAAATTCATAACGTATTTCACGTGTATGAATTGAGGAAATATTTTTCTGACAACGTCATAATATGGGACGAACTATCAATACAACCTAACCATGCCTTCGAAAAAGGATCGCTTCAGATCTTAGACACACAATATTGAATACTTCATACGAAGATCTTTCCTTTACTAAAAGCTCTCTGGTAACATCATGGTCGCGAAGAAGCAACTTGGGAACTTAGAGATTTCATATATCAATATTATCCCAAACTGTTCAAAGGTAATTTTGAGGACCATTTTTTTTGTCTTTGTAGGGAGAATTGTAAGACCCGGATAGAACAATGCGTTGACATCAATAATCTCTATACATATATTTGAAGAATAAGTAATCTTACCTTAACATATAATCGTTATAGTCAAAAGTTTTAAATTGTTACCAATATGAAACTTATAAAAACACAAATTCCAAACTTACCTTTAAATTTAAATAATTACAAAACATCCCTTAAAGTTCTCAATTGTCTTTTAAACCTCCTAAATGATATGTATATTTCAAAATTCCTTTACAAAAAACTTCATTACTTTTTAATGTTACAAATTTGCCCCTCATAATGCTTTCATAAATTTTGGCAATTCATAAAGAGCCAAAAGTTTGAAAATAAAGGAAAAAGGACTTAAAACTTAAGTAAATCCCTTAGGGACTAAACCTAAAACCTTTAACACCTCCCTTATCAACTGGACTGATAAGAGTGCCATAAAAACCCCAGGGAACTAATGAAAAATAAGGGTAAACTTACTCCTTTTTTACATAAAAATTCCTTTATAAAGTTCTCTCATTAGATAAGCCTAATTACTACCTCAAATTTAACTAACCCCATAACTTCCCTAACATAAAGCCTCTATCAGCATAGAGAGTTCTGTACAAATAGTAGCTCAAAACAAAAGCTTATACTTTGGCATTTTTGAGTATACTATTCTTTTATGTGTATGTCTTGATTCTTTTAATTCAATCATGTTTATGGACTAGAGTAGTATCCATTTATGTAGTTACATTTGAGCTTTAAAGTAGAAATCATCTGCTAAGGGTGAAATTTTAGAAAACACCATGAAATCTTGAGCTCCAATTGTGAATTTTGAGTTACTAACATTAAACCAGTTTTAAGGTGGAAATATTTGTCCTTAGACTTGTAGGATTCCATATATATAGTGTAATTTCATTATAGTGTTCATATATGTTCATAGTTCAAGTTTTTCAGTTTCGACAGTTGAAATTTAAAACTTGAAATCTCCAAGTATAGTATTAATTAATCCTTCAAACCAAACTATTTTGTTATAAATTCACATAGAAACCAGACTATAATACTGCCATACTTCGAATTTTAGTATAAATCCCAAATATCAAACTGAAAATTTTGATATTTTATAGTATCTCGATATGAGACTACAGTCGACCTCAATGTTTAAAAGATATAATTTTGAAATCCTTGTGAAAAATTAGGAAGAATGGATTTAGAATCATCTTAAATAATATTTTGTAGAAGATTTAGTTGAAGGTCAATGTATAATAACCCAAAGTTAAAATTCGAAAGGTTGAAGACGAAGTGAAAGATACGCGTGTGAGTGTGGTCAAACCTAGCACGTGGTAATTTTGACTAAACGTGTGAGGGCTCGTGCCAAATCAAAAAATTATGAAAAAATTTCAATCTTTTATTATTTTTCTGATCAAAATGGTATATTATAACACCCTGTTTGGATAACTAGAAAGATAATATGACATTACCCCTAAAATGAAAATTATTTTTTCACATGATCCCGTGAGGTTTTTTAACTTCTGTATTTCACTCCAAACATTTCTATAACTTTAAGACGTTATTAGGAACAAAAAAGTCTTTTTAGCATAAATCCTAAAAAGTTAAGGAACTTATGTAATAAAATTACACTTTATTTCTATTTTAAAACCCAATATTTATTTCTTTATGCAATTCTGTAACTTTGCCTCACTTTCAAATATTTCATAAACATTATTCTTATCCCAAAATACATTTTTTTCAGACTTACACGGATTAGAACATTGACTTAAACTAATTCCATGGAACTTTTCAAAATCCCTAACAACAAGTAGCTCATTTATTATTTAATATTATTTTCACGCAACGCTTTTAATTATGCCTTTTGTTGATATCACTATGTGATAGACTCAGTATATCACATTCTCGTTGATGAACTGTTTTGAGTAGTTCAGCTATTTACATATAATTTATTCAAATTTTAACGATGATTATGCAATCATACTATTTCATATGATGGAATTTTACCCGGGTCTATTATAGCATACAGTATGATCAGGAAATAATCTTATGTTACACTCACGAATATATTATTTGGCCACTGTGACTTAGATTATTGAGGGCCTAGTTATTGTTACCATATGGAATGTCTATATTGACTTCGCACGGTTACTTTTATCTCCAGTATCTGAATTGATTGTCTCTAATTTTATTTGTATGGCCATTACCCAAAAACCTCTAAGCAGATAAATGTGTTGTTTGCTTAGAAACCATTAATAATCATTACCAGCTCTATCCAGATATATCTATGTTTTTAGTTATATCATTCCAGACACAAACATTTTATCTTATCTTAATGTTGAATCAATTTCCTATTGAATTTCTTATACTGACTCATAAAAAATCTAATTTTGAACTGTATAAAATAAGAATTATCTACTTTGCAATTTTTCTTACATTTTTGAAATTCCAGATGGACCCAGGAAATTGAAAAGGCAACATCTGCCCAGCCCCGCACAAATATAATGCATCACCTCGTGTTGCTCTAGCAATTATATATTCCTAGAAAATCAGTCGCAACACAAAAGACCTCATTATAATTTCCTATGCTACTACGTATAAATAAATGTAATTGATATTGTACCAAGGCACATGTATTACTTTTTAATTTTCTTTTGTTTTTATTTTATATTATGGACTATGTAATAAGGGATAACGCCTATATTTAGAATGAGTGTGAGGACTAATGTATTTCAATACAATGTTAAAGAATATTACTATTATTTATCTTTTTATGTTATCATTATTATTTATACTTCCGCTATTTAATTTATTTCCCCATTTACACCTATAAACCCAAACTCTTATCACCCTGATTATTCAGGATGTGAGATCAAACATGGTAGGTATCCCGGGATGCTCACAAAAGTATCATGCGACTTTTCACAAGTTGACTGCTTAGTAGATCATTTGCGATAAGGTACTCTTCAAGAGGAATTTGGATGGAATCCACGTGCATTGCATCATAGAGGCTTGGATTAAAGATGTGATGTAGAAAATCTACAATGGGGAATGTGGGACCCACATGAACAATCACATGCTTGCCAAGAATATCATCCGCGAAGGGTTTTACTCGACCACATGGTTCAAGATTGCACTCTTTATGTTTACTCGACCACCATGGTTCAAAACCTTTTAGGTGGTGTCGTCACACGCAACCTTAGGCTTAGAATTAACAATTTAGAATGAACTTATTTATGAGAATTTTACCATCTAGGTTTTTAGCCGACCAACTTAGTTAGAGTTATTGTAACACCCCGTGTTTTTATTTATTATTTTAATTAATTAATTAGAATTTTTGAGAAAAATAAATTTTTGAATTTTATAATTTTTATTGGCTAAATATATTGGCTACGATTTTAGAAGAATAAAACTTCAAGCGGAATTAAAATCGGAGTTAAAACAGATTTTATATTGATTTTATAATATTTTGCCTTATAGGCATTTTTTAGGCAAACTGTCAGTTTTTTCGGGGTGATCGATCGATCGACCTCTAGGGGTAGATCGATCGACCCTCCCAGAAAACGTGCGTTGTAAGCTGTTTTTAGAGTTTGTGTAGGATTAGGACTCCTAATCACTATATAACCTTGTTAATCCGTAGGGGGACTTCTCATAATCACTTTTTCTCCAGTTTTTCACCAGAGAACACTTCCAAATATTTTTCCTCTCACTCATAATCATCAACCTTCAACATAATCAAGTTTTTGTCACAAGTTTTTGAAGACTTAATTGGGGTTTAATCGAGATCATTCAAGAACACTCTTTTGCTAATTTTTCGAGAGGAATCCAGATTTCTAATCAGGTTTTTCAACACGATCTTTTCAGGCATGAATATTCTATTCTTTTCCTTTAGTATTATGCGTTTTAAGTGTCGCCTAAACACTTAATTACATATTTTCTTAAAAACAATTAGTAACTTAATTAGAAAAAGTGGATACTAATTATGGGGCTATTTTTATAAAATCTTTTAATCTGAATAATATTCATAACCCTTTGGGTACGTAGGATTCATGAGTGATTTTGGGTTTTATTGGTGTATGTTGCATGTAGAAAAACCCTAGCTTTAAAATAAATGATTTTTGGGTGCGTAAAATTCATGTAATACATATAGAGATAATAAAATTTGGTTTTGATGAATATATGATGAAAACCTGGTATATTTAATTTAAAATAATTAAATGAGATTATTTGGGTATTGTTGACGATGTGAAAATTAAATTAAAGATTTAATTGAATTGGACTATCATGCGTTGTTTTATACATTGATTAATTATTCTTGTTGGTGTGACTTGTTGGTATTATTAAATATCATTATGACGATGGGTTGTTGGGTAATTTTTTTCTCTCCCTCTATTTTAGGAGGCCTTCTAGGTATGGGACTAGCGGGTAGACCTTTTATGATTTACGCCTTCTAGGTATGGGACTAGTGAGGGTAGATTATTGCGTTTTTATCACCTTGGGGGTGGGATGATTTTTATTACTTTATCGTCGTTATGCTCGCCTAAGCATGAGACTAGGTCGAAATTTAAGTTAGAAATCCTCCTATACATAGGATAGGACGTATTGATAACTTGGGGACCCTTAGGTATGGGACTAAGGGGTATTTTGAGGATCTCACATCGATTAAAAGGGTGGGGTGATTATAAATTGAGAAATTGAGAATTAATGCCTAAGATAAAAACGGGTATTAAAATTTGTGGCGACATAATGTGTCGGGGCCGACAGTTTAAATGGGCCAGAGGGAGATTTATGTCGTGTCGTGTGTGGAACCTTGTCATGTGTCGGGGCCGACAGTTAAACAGGTCGGAGGGCGATTGACCAGGGGAACCTTGTCATGTGTCGGGGCCGACAGTTTAAACGGGTCAAATGGCGATTGACAAGGGGAAGTGTGACACTTTAATAAAAAGTGAGAAAAATAATAAAAGTTGGTTAATTTAATTAAATTAACATCGTGGGACTTGGGAATTTAAAATCATATTGGCGTGCCTTTTTAAATGGGGATCCCTACGGGTAGTTAGTAATTTATATTTATCGCGTTTAATTATTCCGTTTAATTTAAAATATTATATTGTGATATTTATTGGTATAATGCTACTGTCTGGATTCAAGGATCCTATTTGAGGGGAGTAGTGTGTATTCTTGCTCGGGGCTTTGGCTCTGACCCATGCGTTGACTAATCTTTTTCAGGATTTAATTTGGAGAAGCTGCATAAGTTTATCGGAGTTATCATTGGAGGTGCAGCCGGAGTTATTTACTTTATGGCATAGTTTAGTTAGACTTTCTTTTCCAGTCGTATTATGAGACTTCATTGGAGTTTTATTGGGCCATTCGGTTCCAAAGTTGTTTGGAGGATTCCTGTTGGGATTATTCAGATTTTATTTAATCATTATTGGAGATTGGATTTTTAGAGTTAGCATTTGATGGATCTTTTACCGATTAGTTATTTGTGATCATTTGAGATTGACTCAATTGTTTATCTTATGGACTGATTTATTTATGTCTCATATCTGTCTCATGCTAAGAATGGTATTTATTTAGTTCACACCCGGCTTAGTTTTGGTGGCGGCCGACGCCAAAATTAGGCGGGGTGTGACAGTTACATTTTCCAACAATCCTCTATAGGAATTTTCATATCGCCTAAGCATTGTAGTCAGTTTTGTATTACATAAAAAAAATGAGTATCTTTATTATTGAGGTTTCCTTCGATTTAGAGAAATTTAATTAATGGTAAATCAATGTTGGCATAACAAAACTATTATTTATAAATAATCGAGCATTAAGGAAAATAACTGCTTACCATTTGGAATAATTGCAAATAATAAAACAATGAAATTGAAGCAGGAAGTGACACTCAAATCTACACAAATGGTAAAACTAATGAATACATATCTGAAACTGAAGTAATACTTTCAAATATTTTCATTCCATCATTAGGGAAGCTCATTGGCCTGTATTATTTCCAGGTCATCTGCACTTGTTATCTTGAATTATTCTTCCTAGTTTTTTTTCAACTTACCAGCATATCATTTTTTGCGTAGGGAGTAATCGTTTAGCATATAGTTCCATTTTTATAATTTCCTTAGCTTAACACACCAATCATAATTTTAGCAGGCTACTATTGGCAGTATACTAGCTTTATGAGGGCTTGCAATGTGGCTTCTTCAGGGAGATCCAACTAGAGATTGAGTTTCTAATTATTCATGCTCTGGTGCACAAAAGTGGTATTCAAATTTGGTACGATGACCTCTAAAGATATCACAACTTCCATTCCACATTATAATGTTAAAGGAATTCCCCCACTCAACCTTTTAGGGTTCGTCTGAAATTCTAAAATGACATACACAAGCTCATCCACCCAAGAGACCTTAAACTCTTTAACCTATTTCAAAATTTGTCCAAAATAGTATTTTTTTAGGGCCTCTGCTTGGCTATTAGTCCGTAGTGTAATCCACTTAATTGTATAAATGTCTTATGTCGTGGTCAACATAGAATCTTTAAAACGATTTTCTTTCAAATTGGGTCCCATTATGTGTTACGATATTCCCTAGAGTTCTAAACCTAGTTATTATGTTCCTGAAAATTAACATAATCATGTCCCCATCCCTAATGTTTTACAATGGTGTAACCTTAATCCACTTTGTGAAATAGTCACTGCTAACCAATAAATGCTTTTGGTTAGCATGTGTTATAGGCAGTGGTCTAATAATGTCCAACCCCATGGATAATATCTAGGGACTGGTTAATAGGTTTAGGTCACTTGATGGTAATGAAGTAATGTGTCAAACTTATAGTATTTCTCAAACTTTGAAATTACTTGATGGATTCTTGTTCCATGTCAGGACACCATTATCATTCCTTCATTGCCCCAAAGGCCAATGACTTGGATAAAAAATGACTTTCATATATATCACGTCATGGATCTGGTCTAACACTTAGTTCACTTAGTTTGGATTTAAAAATTGTAGATAATCACCCATGAAAGATCATCTATATAACTTTACTTTAGGGAAAAGAAAAAATAAGATTCTTTAATACTTGTCTGGTGCACCTCATTTCTATCCTTTGGGAGCACGTGTTCCCTTTCATATCTAGTGGTACATCTAACTTGGTGTCTTGTCTATCAAAATTATTTTTTACAATTTTATCCTATTTCAATATACTCGGTCGTATTATGTATTCAATATGAATAGTATGTCTAAGGTGGGAGTTCACTATTGAAGAAAGGGTTGTTAGGGCATCTATGTGGCTATTGTTTTCATGTGGGAACTTTTAAATCTGCATGTCCTGAAACTGCATCACTAAATATCGTTCCTTTTATATATATGGTGATATAGTTTTTTTCCTCGTACTATAGTAGCTTGATATTTAATTGGAGACTAGCCTTGAGTCACAAAATACTTCTAGGTGGGTGGTGCCTAATAATAAGGATTTTTCAAAGCGAAGTATAATGGACTGCTTAGTAATTTCCCATTCGTGAGTGATCATAGTTATATCTATCCATAATCCCATGGATTTGGATACCTAATCCATGAACCATGTTCATTTTTGGGTTACATATATTTTTCACTTTCCACCTTGATCCATAAATCAATGTTAGTTGCATTGTTTGCACTAGAATAAGGATTTCTGGGTGTATATTATGGGTATAAAATCATCTAGGACTTCATCTTTGATTTTTTTTCTCCCGTGTTGATAGTGAATGAATAACCTTCATAACTACAGTGACCACTTCAACATGGATCTATAGAGGTCAATCTTTCAAATTACTGTCGTGATCGATGAGCAGGTCAAAACTACAATTGTGTAATGTTCAAAATACTGCTTTATGTTTCTTAATGTAGATACTAATGAATATATGAGCTTATCATGGGGATCTATGTTAATTCCGTGTTAATCATTCTCTAGTGGACATAATAGATATGTTGGGTCGTATACCCTAAGGTTTCTTGATCACATGTAAAAGTCGAACTACAAAAAAACATGCAAAAAATGTAAAACCCTACAAGGTGGAATTTAGCGTTTTCATTCAAAATATATTTAGTGTGATGTTGTCTCAGAACAAACAAAATTTGATGCATATCAATCGAGAACATGGTCTCCACATACCTTATGATCTTTTATTGTATTTCCAATATGAAAAATCACGAACGAACTGTGGGGTCTTCCTTTGTGATCACCTTTAGCTCACTTTTTGCTCTCTCTTTTATCTCCTTTCATCTCAAATACAAATTAGGAGTTTTTTTTATCTCTAAGAGCACTGAGATTGTGAGAATCAGATATCATTATGTGGATATAAGCTTCAACAGGGACTCTAAGGAGACATGGATCCTAATGGTCCTAGGAAAACCTAACCTCACGCGAATTCTAATAATAATCCATTTATTATAATTGCAACTCCATTTATTATCCCAAAATTATATTTGGAGCTCCTTGTTATCCATTACTTAATCCTCTCCATGTGAAGGTTATAAATACTTGTTAATAAATAAATTACTAAATATTTAGTTTAATCAACTTCTTAAGTCCTTGAGCCGTCCAACTTAACTTATTTCGAGTGCCGAATTAACATAAGCCACCTGTAAAAGACAAATCTCTACACCAAGACTCATCTATACACTACGACATAGATCCCATTTATAAAAGGCTTCCACCCTTTATGAACTACCACTAACCAATCTATCGGGCTTATTAATCCAATAATGAATCTCATATGATAGATTAAAATAGTAAATAAATAATGTAGGTGTCCATCTAGTATATTAGGATTAAATGCCTTAAGTAAATCTAATAATCATGAGGTGTACATTGTCTTATAAAATTAGTACAAAGACAATGACCTCAAGGTGGTCATGTTCAATACACACAATGTGTAATTGCATAATAACTTGAATCTATTAATATTACCATAATCAAGATGGACCTATTAAAATACTATGCTAAATATTTATTGATCGTTTGTCCAACTCCATTTAATACTGAGAATGAAAAAATATATTCAACAAGAATTGGTAATCTTATCCACTATGTGTAGTCATACTCTACACTCCAAATCACCAATTTTGGAGAATAAAAGATACCAATAATACATAAAATAGTGTAAACATTATGCCCATACATAATTCTCATTAAAATATGAAAAAGTGATTTGATTAAATAATAAATACACAATTAAAAATATTACGTGAAGCATGTCTTTAGTCTACTTCTCTAACAAGATATGAGTATAACCCTTTGCTTCTTCACGGACCAGTGATGAGTTGGACGTGTTGTAAAATATTGTTTGCTATAGGTATAAGGTTTCCCCTTGATTAGGGACTCGCGATGTGGATCATGTTCTTAGCTAACTTTTAGTATCCATTGTTGTTGTAGATCATTAAGTGTTCCAAAGTTCTTTATTACTTTCCTTATTACCTGAAAAAAACAATGATAATGAGACTTAGATATAACAAAATAGGGGCAACAATAATTATAATGGTCTTATGAACTTCTATCATAATGGTTGGGGGTTGAATGGAGCGTAAGCCCTATCTTTAGTCGAGGTTAGCATCAATATCTCGTTGGATGACCAGGTACCCAAAAACTTTCCCAGGCGGAATCCAAAGGAGAGCTTCATTGTGTTTAGTTTCTTGTGATAGTGCCAGAGGATTTCAAAGATATTCTTTAGTCCAAGAAGATGGTCGACCTTTCTCTTAATCTTCACTAGCATGTCATTTATGTATACCTCAAGGATAATTCTTAATTGTTCCTTTAACATCCTAGTTAAGAATCATTGGTAGGTTGACCTTAAATCATTTTGAGCAAAAATAATTATAATATAGCAGTACAGACTAAGTGTTGTTTTGAACAACATATTCTCTTAGTTAGGGACAAATAAATGAATCTGGTGGCATCCTGAATATGAATCTAAAAAATCATTCGTTCAATATTCTTTGAAAGTGAATGACCCTTTCATACCAATTCTCCATGATTTATGATGAAATAAATAATAGACACCCGATCTGATACCAATTTGAAAGTGCTATTATCTCTTAAGGACTTATGTAAGTTGTTAAAAACACACCAATTTATAAAAAAATCAAAATTAAATTTACTTAAACGATTAACCTAATTAAGCATGCACCAATTAAATGGATTTTTATGTAAATAGTTTACACAATTTTATATTGCCTTAGAATATGCATCTATGTGAGTATAACAAAAATAAATAATAGTAAACACATAACACGCCAGTGTACAAAGAAAATCCACAATGGGAAAAACCTCGAAAGGCCCAACCGAATCAACTTAAGGACGATATATGGCTTACAAGGCCGGAATGACGCCTTCAATATTTAACGCATCTTTGTTCAACTGACCTTCTTCACAATGACACGTAAGAGTCTACCTATACATTACCACAATGTGTTTTCCTCACACGCCTCAGTATCTACCAAACTTTGCTCAACGAAACATTAACGGATCAAATACGGAGTCTAGCGCTTGAAATTTCCACATCAACACGGAGTCCACCGTTTTAAACAACAATAAACATGTATTCCACCTCATGAAATGATATTCACTTAAATATGATGAATAAATAATATTTGGTGCCAAAGAAGAGATGCCAAGCACGCATATTTTGATTAAAACTTGGATCTCAAAACTATTGGGTGAAAATAACATTTAGAGAATCTTAGATATGTATCTAAAAACATTTTTCATATGCGTCTTCATAAAAAATGTTTCCAACACTCTTACTTATAGGAAAACAATATTTGAGGCGCATAAAGAAATGTGACAGCTCGCTAAAAAAAACATAGGCTCGTTCAAATGAACTTACTAATTAGATTAACCAAATATAATCTCATTTGAACAAATAACTGATCTTTTTCGAACAAGATTCCACTATAAAACGAAAAAAACCCATTCGATACTCGTTTGAGCCTCATTCGAACAAAAACCCCAATCTTATTTAAACTAGTAAAAAATCTCATTTGAATGAACAATGTATTTTCATTTCATTATCATCATCATCATCATCTTTACCTTAATCTCATCACATGGGGTCGGCCACATGGATGCTCCTTTTCCATTCCAATCTATTATACGAAATATTATCATTCAAGTTTAGTGCATTAATATCTCTCCTTATAATTTCCTCCCACGATAATTTAGGATTGCCCCTTTCTCTTTTACCCTCTATTTTTAATAATCTTCCTCTTGTTATAGGTGCATCTACTGGTCTACGCAACACATGTCTGTACCATTTACGTTTACTTTATCTTAATTTATCGCTAATAGGAGCAACTAATAACTTTTTTCTTATATAATGATTTTTAATCAAGTCCTTTATACTAATTCTTATCATCCATCGGAGCATCTTCATCTCACTAACATAGAGACTTTGTTCATGTTTTTTTCTTAAAAGTCCAACAATTCACTCCATATAGGGTCATTGGACTAACAACTCTTAAACTTTTCCTTTTAAGTTATTAGTTATCCTCTTATTGCATAGTACCCCACTTGTTTATCTGTATTTTATCCAACCAGAGTATATTCTACTTGTAACATCCAAATAGATATCAAAGGATAAAAAATAATACGTATTCATATCTTTGTAGATCCATGTACTTTAAAGATGAAACCCGACACAATGATGCAGACGCTTTAACTTGACCGCTACAGTCTTCAATCACACATGTTGTAGGCTTTGAAGGATAAACCAACGCAATTCCTAACCTACAACTCAAACGATTTTGTTCAAATAGAAATAAGCAAATATACATACAAATTGATCATATTGGAAATTTGCCCTCAACCACTTCAAATTTTACCCAATAGAACATAGAAATAAACCTTGAGCTCCACAACATGAATGAGAAATTCCATTTTTTTCATTGGGATCATGCCATGATCCAATTCCTATAATGAATTAAAACACCATCAATTTTAAATCTAGGTGTGATAGATCATGCAACTAAAATATAAGTAGTTTGAATTGAATATACTAACGTATATCTGAACCATAAGCACTTTAAATTTTTTAAAAGCAATCATCAAACACAAATCTAAGAATTATGAATTTTCGAGGGAACAAGTGAATTATGGTAATAGAGAAGCAATAAAGAGCTCTAAACCTAAAAAAATGCACTCAAAAATGTTTTTGAGTTATGAGATTTTTAGATGTATTCAAATGGGAGGAAAATCGACCTATTTGTAGATAATTTTTAAAAATCTTCTCCATCGTGCGCATGGTTGACTTCAGTCAGTGTTGAAATTTTCTCATAGCCATGCGCATGGGGAAATTCCTTGGTATGTGAACGGCTTCTTGAATGTGTATTCAATTTTAACTTGCAAATGGGTTGAGACTGAAAATTAGAAGATGCCTCAAATAATGCACTTCAATCTAGGTCGGTTCCCAAAAGGTTTACACAAAACTAATGAGTAAAAATTTCACATGTTCATCCATTTTAGAAGACACATTTTGCAAAAAGCATACAAGTGTGTGCAAGTTTAAATTCAATTCCCAAAACTACTAAAATGATATGTCTTCAAACTATGGAGCAAAAAAAGTCTTCTATCAAAGAGAAATTTCCATGATCTTCAATACCAAAAGTCCATCTAATAAAATTAATGTGACTCACACTGCATAACAAGCTTCTGTGTCTCGAATGACTCAACAACTCAAATATTTTTCCACCAAATTTAGCCAATCATTATATGAAACAATTACAATAAAAAATATAACATTTCCAATCTACCTCTTTGACTATTCCATGAAAAAACCCCCAAACCCAAAACACTCTTGGTTACCCCTACCAAATCCACTCCACATTAGCCGTATATTAAGAATAGCAGGGATTAATGCACATATGATTCCAAAAACTAGTGACACATCAAAGTCGAGTGTAAAATGGTGGGTCGGATTCAAATCAACATGAATATATCTTAAATCACATGAAACAACAAGAGAGAAAAACCTAGGTAATAACATGCACAAAAAGTAGCTCGCCATGTTTTGGGAATCCTTCGAAATCAACGAGATATAAATTATGTCATGCTTGTAAGCATGAGAAATGTGATAGAAATCATCTAATATAAATGAATACAAAAAATAAGTTCTCTTGCAACATGAAATAACACAACAAAAGTGTATCTCCGCCAAAGTCCCATAACATAAAGTTTATCCTCTTAAAGAAAGAAACACGGGAACATATAAAATATCCCTAAAGAAAGAAAATTCTCCACCTATCTTAGATATTTATCCCCCTTTTTAAAATGAGAAGAATTATCTCCCCCCTTTTGACATGAAAAGTCAAAGACAAGAAAATATCATAGAAAATGGGTATATTATGGTAACAATGCACAATCACAATGAATAAAAGAACCAACGAAGCAAAAGCTAGTAAAGCATGTGAGATACCAAATATATAAAGGGAATGTACAGTGAGTATATACAAGTGCATCATCACATGACTCTATAAAATAGGAACTAGTAGATGAAAGATATCAATCAATAAGCATAAAACAAATATATGTGATATATAAGCAATTTAACTAGAATGAGATCATATATAAAATATGGATATATCGAAATGAGAAACAAGATATGGATAAAATTGAATAAGCTATAAAAGAACATCAAAGTGTACTAACAACCAAAAATCACTCCATGACAGACATAGTAGTAAAGAGGTATATCCAAAATAGTAAAGTACCAAAGAAAATGGTACAAATATCCAAACAAAGAAAATGTATCAAAGTAACACAAAAAGTTCTAGCAAATATATAAAAAATATTTAATCATCATTTATCATTTCATCATTGTAACACCCTGATCCGGATTTGAGTTACCGTTGGAATAACCCGTATCCGAACCAAGGTGTTAAGGGGGAGGGGGATAAAACATTTTATTAAATTGGAAAAAAGTTGCCACTTTATACTTCAAGAAAACCTTTGATTTCTTTTAGTGTAAAAAAGTGAGCCACATATAACACAGGTTGGTATTCAATTAACAATTTAACAAGTAGACCTTTAACAAGTAATAATCCATAAAAAAAACATACATCCCTGCATTATTACAATTTCAAAATAATTCCAGTTCAAACCAAATTGTCTTAACAAAACATAAGGGATTACAGTTCAAAATAAGTCTATGGATTAAAATCGATTGCAAAGCCTGTAACGATGACTAGCGCTTTTTGTGGCCTTTTCGACTTACTTACCCGACGTACCACCTGTTGTACCCAGGGTTTGGGAAAATAGGGTATGAATGAAATGCCCAGTAGGGTGGGAATACTAAGAAATAATTTTCTTATCAAAATACTATACATATACAATGCATTTTAAGAATTTCGAAAACCATCATTGTCCCATATTCATTAATTATCATTAATGATTTTCTTAATTAACCTTTAACTATGCTAACAATATTCAAGATGTCTTCATAACATTTAACTAGGTTATCACTTATCTATACTAACAATATTCTTTAACTTAGTCATAAATGCACCTACATGCAATGCCTAGGGCTACGTGCCCACTCACACTTAGCATTTTCGATGTCCCATTCCAAGGACGTAATTAATTCCAATTATATCATCCACATAATTATTAATGAATTATTATTCATTCATTAGTTTAAGTTACATGATTTTTTCTCATTCATTACTTAACATTATTTTTTGTATTTTCCTAACAAACACTCACAAACTTCATGACCTCACACCACCGGTCTCCGCTGCCATATACTACTACAGTTGGTTTGGGGTCTTTCACCACTAGGGATGTCATGCCCTACTTAATTATTTTCTCTCGGCATCATCCGAATATCATATCTTTCATGTGTTTAACATTATTCTCAATATTCACATTCAACATATTCGATTCTATTTGTAAGGACAGAGTTCGTCACACTTAGTATATCGTATACCGCTACAAGTTTGTCAAAACATTGAAAAGCGCACATCTACAATCGACGATCCAAATTTCAAGTTAACTTCAAAAATCATGCCCAACAAGGACGAACTTGGTAAATCGTTTAAGTTCCATTTACATTTTGCATAAAAAGTGTTGGGATTTTTTATAAAAATTAAAATATTTTAAATTATTTTAAATGGATTTTATCTTTTCAAAAACTTTTTATCATAAAAAGCTTTTTGATAACTCCTCTCAGATTCATAAGAATATTGGTTTCTACGTCTCCAAATGTTTTAAAACTCTATAAAATGAATCTCGAGATTTGTGCCTGGTCGTTTAAACGAGATCTTATCTCGTTTGAACGGGACCAGAAGTCGTTCGAACGACATAACAATTCGTTCGAATGAGAAGACTTTTTTTACACGTCACCATCTTAAATGTTTTTTAAATAGAGTGTCAGACGTATTGATTTCTTGTGGAGAAAACACTGGTTTTAAGAGAATATGTTTTTAAGTGCTTTTGATTTATTTTCCATCACTTTGAGGGTTCAAAACTTTGTTTTACAATTCACAAATCCCAGTGCTATTGTGTGAGTTGTTTTATGGAAACTAAAACTTAGTTTTGCTGGGAGCTTTTGTTCATCCGTGGTGGGGAGATCTCTACAACCGAAAAGCTACGTGCTATTATGGAGGGAGACTCTAGGAAGTTTATGATTGCGTGTCATTAAGGATCTTTTGCGTGTTAATTCTTTGTGTATTATGATTACGTGTTAATTCTTTGCTGAAAATTGCGTGTCAGGGCTGCGTGTACTTGTGGTATTGCTGCACGTAAACCGCTGCTGATTTCAAGACTGGTACTTTAAAGATTTACTGAAGGCACCGTGTGTTACACCTGTGGGAGATTATCAAGTGGTCTGTAAGTCAAAGGCCTTGTAAACTTTTCAAAGTTCTAGAAATATAAAAGTTTTTTCTCTTGTGGGGGATTTTTCCTGATGATTGTTCATATTTAATTTGTTTTGACACATAGTTGCATATTTTAGGAATGAACTAAAATTTGGTTTTAAATTGGGTTGTCTATGATTTAAACTCTAATTGTTTAATAGGTTGATAATTGTTTGAAACCACCCCTAGTCAAATATTCTTGGGCTAACATTATTATTAAAACCCGTTATTAGTCTTTGCATCCAACGAGTTGAAGAGGCATTCTAGTGTCAACGCCAAAAACTAAAATATACTAAGTTACCTATAGTACACTTTGATTTACCAAAATGCCATCTTACACTTTTATTATCTACAAAGCATTTCCTTAGCAGTTTTCATGTAAAAATACCATTTAAGTGACTTTTCCTCATATTTACCAAATCTTCCACTAAGGTATTTTTAAACAAAAATCACATTTTTAAGTGGGCTTTATGTAAAAAAATGATTCTTTAATGTACTACATGTTTCCACCAACATTTAAATCTTTATTAGTGATATGAAACCCATTTTAGCACAATTTTACATATAAATCCATCTACATGATTATAAGCTTTATTTAACATATTCGAGAGGCTTAAACTAATATTTCAACATATTAGATTTTTGTACTATTTTTATGAGATTACTAATCACATATTTAGACCACTATATTTCAACATTAATCATGTTAATGTCAAGATTAACACATGCTACATACACTATTTCATGAAAATTGGTATTCTTCCTTAAAAAACCCAACAAATGCATTAATTAGTCATTTTCTTGTAGTATTACATTTTCTATGTTTATTTTATGAGATTATTACATTTATATCATGATTTCAACATATATAACAATCTGAAAATTTAATCTAAACATCGTCTTCTCCATTTATCATTTTTCACAAAATATAGTTTTCATAGCATATGAAAATAAGGGAGAAGAGCTAAAAAGTCACATTTTCTTCATCATCTTGTTCATATTAGCATTTGAAATAAAAGAGTGTAAGAGTTATGAAAACCCTACTTAGAAATAGAAAGAGGAGAAAGTTGAAGAAGATGGAAGAGGAATACGACAAAATTTCACAAAGCCACCACTCAAAGGCTCCAAAACCACCTCTGTTTTTCTCCAACTAGATGTCCTACTTCTTAAGCAAGCTTTAATGGAGTTTGAGACCTCCAGAATGGTGCAACAATGGTGGTAAATAAGGGGTATTTTCGTCATTTTTCTTATGGGTGAAAGAAACTACACCACCACATCAAGTCTCTCATTTCTCACACACAAGTTGACACCATAAATAAGGGGTATTTTCATCACTTTGCTAGCACCCATATTTTTTTTCAAACTTTTAACTTAAGAATCACATTTCTTACATTTTGTTTTAGTGAAAAACCATATTTACACGAATCGTTTGGACTCCCGGAATGTCCTATACATGGCACGCAAAATAAGGACCTCCGCACAAAAGTATTATTTTTTTTCAATTTTTCTCTTCATAATAAAATTCTTTATATTTTTGTGAGTCAAAAAACATATTTACAATATTTTTTTGACCTTCCAAGACGTCTTAAACAATACGCGCAAGAAACGGGACCTCCGTGCAAAATATATATTTTTTTCGATTTTTCTTTGCATCGTAATATTCCTTATATTTTTATGAGTCTAAATATATAGTCGGAATATTTTTTGACCTTCCGAGATATCCTAAACAATACTCACAAGAAACGGGACCTCCATGGAAAACATATTTTTTTCGATTTTTCTTCGCTTGGTAATATTCCTTATATTTTTACGAGTCTAAATATATAGTCGAAATGTTTTCTTGATCTTCCGAGATGTCCTAAACAATACGCACAAGAAACGGGACCTCCGCACAATATATATATTTTTTTATTTTTCTTCGCATGGTAATATTCCTTATATTTTTACGAGTCTAAATATATAGTCGTAATATTTTTTTGACCTTCTAAGATGTCTTAAAAACAATACGCGCAAAACTAGACTTTCGCTATGTCGCATGTCGTAAAATAATTAGTACACAAGCTCACGTAACGTTCGTTGCTTGTTCGAATCTCATGAAACTTAACCAAAATACTTAAAATAATTATACGAACATAAACCATAACTCATAAGGGAACATGCAACGTAATTTTTTTATTAATAGAGCGTCGCTAAATAAATGAATAATCGTGCGAGGACAATTTAAAGGTGTAGTTATTACAATCATCCTCCTCCTCATCGTCCTTACAGACACCCCATCCTAGATCACCCATAAGCATCTCCTCAAGTCTCTATCACTAATCCATCAACAGTAAACCCTAGGTCATACTTCGAGTACCAATCTAGAGGCCACCGATCCACCTTGTGCATGGATCAGACTTATAATTCATAAAAATGGTCTATTTTACTCAAAAATTTTATCTAGAGGCCACTGGGTGCTCCCGGGACCCATTTGACTCCGTCCAACTCTCCAGCTTTAGCACTCAGTGAATATTCGAAGGGCTTTGAATTCCTTTTCCAATGGTCTATTCCGTGCACGAATCTGCCTTATAGTTGAAACGAACGATCCATTTTACTCTGAAAGGTAATCGTGTGCTTCCAGGCTCAGTTTGGCCCTGGACAACTATATGAATCGAACAAACCTGAATGAAATCTTTAAGGACACCAAATACCTTTTCCAACGGTCCATTCCATGTGTGAATTGACCTTACGATTCGGAAGAATGATCCATTTTCTTCAAAGTCCTCATGTCGAGAGATTAGTGGGCGCTATTGAGCCCTTTTTGACGTTTGTCAACACCCAAAACAAGGAGTGGCTCAATGGATTATTTTAAGGGCTTTGAATACCCTTTTAAATGGCCTACCCTATGTGCGATTTGGACTTATGGTTTGCATTTTGTGCCCATTTTTCCAAAAAACTTGTTCCGAATATCCCATAGGCACCCCAAGGACCCTGCTTATCGGTAGTGTGCCTGAGGTGCTATGGAGATAGGCAGGCCTAGGACCATGCTGATCGCACCCTCCTTGGCCCTATACATAGAGGACATGACCTCACTTTTAGAGATACACTTGAATATTCATTTCAGCAAGTCAGGGAACATTCTCTATAATTCAGAGTCGTTCCCTTTACTAAAAAACCCATTTTCCCACATTCCCTTCCATCACTTTCTAAACTCACTTCATAATCCCCCTCCCCCCCCCCCCCCACCTCTCCGTACCACTTTAATACCATTGTAATATCACCATATCCACATCTCAAGGTCAACATCAATAATTGATAAGGAGGTTAGATTCTCCATCCATTTCGTTAATTCTTTCATTTTAGTGTTAGTTACTCTATTTCTACTTTAGTATTTTTGTTTCATTACATAACATCCATTAATATATACAATTTATTGGTAGTATTTTCACCTAATCTATTTTCATAAAAAAAATAAAAAGGAGAAGAATAGAGATTACCCATAAATTCCAAAAGAAGGATTTCCATTTCACACTCCCACTTTGAAAACACATTTTTCTCCATACACACACATAAGGGAAATCACCCATTTGGATTTATGGATAGAACTCCACCCCTATGCTATTTTTGAACTATGTGGACTTTGATTACCCTTGGGCTATATGGGCTATATGGGCGTCTTAGTCCAGTACTAAGATTCGAGTCCTCCCCTATTCATGTTTATATATTTCTTTCATGTCTTATATATTCTTTATGAGTTCATTTTCTTAAATTCTTATGTTTCATCCGATGAACACATTCTCTCTACCATTGGGACTTGTGATTCGGTGAACCCTTACATAATATTTTGAATTATTATTTTTAACAACACTCCTGCGGATAAGTTCACTCTATCTCTTTCTGTGCCGCGGGTTGAATGATTTCTTTCTCCACTATTTATATTATACACAAGTGAACACACATCACGATGTATAAAAGGATAAGATTAACATTTTTCCATGCCAGACCGAAAGGGCAGGATGGGTTCCTAACACTTTGTTATTCCGTAACTTAGTCCCCCGACTTTCTAATTATTTGGTTTCTCAAGCATTGATATTAGCCTTGATGATGTTCTATCGAGGCGACAACAATCTTTTTCCCATTTTGAATAAAATAGGCTGGTGACTCTATCTTTACATATTATCCCCCACAAGGATGAGGACCGAGCACCTCGATGAAGGACGCAACCCTTCACGTGTCGAAGGGAATTAGAGACCTGGGGATTTCCATAGGTGCGACTCTATTGGGGACTTACTTTAAGAGGACTAGGCACTATTTTAATGTAAGTGTTATTCTTTTCTACATGTATACATATGCTTCCACCTGTATGTTCTTTTTACTCCTCTACTTACTTTTTCCTTATATCTACCATGAACCCTTCTCATATATATCACTTTTCACTCACTTACACACTTCACAAACTTGTATATATTGTCCATGTACACTTCACAGACTTAAACTTAGTTTCACTTCTACTCACATGCTCCACACACCACTTGGATTATCCATGCTTAGCTTCACTATAACACACCCACACTTATCTCATATGTATATATCTCCATGCTCACTTACACGCCTCTCACACAACACGTAGTTTCTCCATGTATAGGCTCACTAGCATGCACACTCACTTGTATATATTCACATGTTGCTCACTCACACGTATATATCCCCATCCTTCCCTATCACTATTATTAGTATAGTCTTCATGCTTCATGTTAGATTTACTTTTCATAATACTTGTATATATTTCTTCATTAGTATAGTAACTTAGCATGAAAATAAAAAATAGCATCTCTCTCCATAATATACAAATTAAGACCATGCATTTTTGCACACTACATCACCGGTGCATGGCAATATTGCCAAAAAAATTGTTTCATATTGGGGGATCACCTTATGATGGGTGCCGTCCCACTAGGGCATGGTTAACCTAAATGATATGACTCTTACCTTCCATTGTACTAGTACCTTCGATGTATATCGAAGGGTCCCCCCACATCGTACTACTTGATCGAACTCACTACGGGAGTTATATAGTAGGGGAATCATTCACGTACGTCGAGTATATTTAATTCTCCCTCACACGTACCGTTCCCACGAGGTATATCATGAGGAAATTCATGTACATTCAGGTATATCAAATGTCTTGTCCACATGAACCAATGAATGATTGCCCTTATAGGAAAGAGGCATATCATGGAAGTCATGAGTAAGGAAGAAACCCTTCCACTAACCAAACAAGTGCATAAACCTCATATACACGTCAACCTTAGGGCACTCATATTTAGTATCCTAGTTACCATACAAAACTATGCTAAAGTTTTGGATTGGCATACCACCCGGATTTTCACGCTATTTTGCCATTTTTAAAACAAGAACCTCTCCGTGAACCTAGAAACAAGTTAAATCGTATATGTAATTCTTTAAACACTAGTTTTCCAGTCTCGTGTCCTGTTTGGAATTTTTTCTTGCATTTAGGTAAACCTAATACAAGTGAAAACTTAATAATAATAATGCTGAGATTCCTCTCCTTTTCAAAAAACTAAGAAAATACCAAAAATATTTTTCTCCTTTTTCCAAAAATACCAAAAACATTTTACCTTTGTTCTTTCAAAAATACCCCAAAAAAATTCTCCCTTTTTTTCAAACAAAAATTCGAATCGTTTTCCATCTCAGGTCGATCGTATACTCGAATTTTGTCCTAGCTCCCTATTGGCTTCGGTATTCTTTCAAACCTCCCCGAAGCTCCGCTAGTTCTTCTGCTACTACAATCGAATTTATAACCTACCTCCACATGAAGAACACCAACCAAGCACCGAATGTGTAACCATATCTGAAGGCCATCATAGCCAAACTTAGTGTCATAATTGACAACCTTCAAACCGATGTCCAAGAAATGTAGCGACACCAAGCCCAGTTTCCTGAAGAACCCAATATCATTTTTCCTCATGCTATGGGTCCACCTGCCCCCAAGCCTGTTTAGGTCTTACAAAAATATGCACATGTCCCGCGTGCCTTACTTGTAAACGGGTCGCCACCAGCATAATTGTTGATTCTGAACCTTTCCTTATTAAGGGATAATCTGCCAGTACCCATGGATCCCAAAGAAGAGGAACTGAATAAGGTCAAGGAAGGCCTCAAACTACTATCAATGAAGTCCAAATAATTCAAAATATCTTGAAACTACATTGATTACACCCATATGTTTCCTTATCCCAATGCAAGACTGCCAAAGAAGTTCAAGGTTCCAGACATCGATAAGGTCAGGTGTAACGAGCCCCCAATTATGCACTTAGAAAGCTATCATCGAGCCATAACCCTCCTTAGTGACTCATAAGAGACATTGGCCCAAATATTTTAGCAAACCTTGAAAGAAAGTGTTCTCCGATGATTACTAACCCTTGAAGATTATAAAAACCGTAGTTGGGAAGATGTTGCCCAATAATTCTTGTCTCAATACAAGCACAACAAAGAGTTAAATATCACACGCAGAGACTTAAAGATACTTAAGCAAAACCCTAGAAAACCGCTAAGTAGTTTTATCTAAATGTAGAGATATAAGGCTAACACCATGACTAATAGACCCTCATAAGAGGAACCAGTGAGTATTGTGAAAAAGAATTTCTTGAGCCATCTCTGAGCATCTATAGGAGGATAGTGTTACCCACACTTCCGAGCCATTTGAGAAGCTGGTGTGGTAATCGAGGAATGTATCACCAAAGCAGAATCTGAATATGTAGTCGCTAACCAAAAACTTACACCAAAAAGTATGAGAAGCTTACCAACGCCACAGTCTCAACCATCAATAACATGTCATAAACTTTTACCTCTGGGGTACCAAAAAGTTGCCATAATCCTGCCAAAAAATAATACACTAAACTCCATACTCCCCTATCTAAAGTTTACCAGGTCATGCTAGCCAGAGATCTCATCAAACACTTAGAACCCTGTCTATTACCAAACTCACTCCCTAAAAACTTGAAGACCAATATCCATTGTGACTTTCACCAATCCGCTGAACATACCACGTATGAGTGCTTCTACCTTAAAAATGTGATCCAAGGCCTGATAAATTGGGGTATCATTGCCCCTCCAGTAAGTACCAAGCCTAACACCACTCACAACTCACTGCCAGCACGTATGAATACCATCTTCTTAAGGAGAAAACTAGAGTTTGGGACTTCCACTCAAATCGTTCCCACTATCCCCACAGTTTAACCTAAACCTCTTAAGGTTTGCCCATAATTTCTCCTAAATCCAACATGCCTCGCTGATAAAGATCTATCACTCCTTTTAAGGGACTGCATTAACGTTCGTACCTGAACTAAGGATGAGGTATGAACTACCATCCATGTTAGACTAACTCTTATGCTTTGGGATGAGATTACCCACTGAGATGTCCTTCGATTACGAGAAATTCAATAGCCACTTCATGGAAACTTGAAAGTAGGCTCGAGAATCAGATGAATGGGTGGCTCTCATGGAAGAATTCAGTCTAAACAACTTGGTACATATCATAACTTATATGTTTTGCTAAAGGGAGGAAATCTACAGCATCTCTGAACTGCTCACTGCTTTTAAACTTTAGGGATGGTTTCTCCTTTCATTCCTGCACTTCCTCGCTGAGTGGGAAGGCTTTTATGATGAAGCCATAGAGGTGATTGAGTCCATTGATTACTCTTGGAAGGAAGACATAGTCCCCATCGGATGGGGGGATAACTTTCATAACTTGGAATTATGAATCGAGTTATAAAAAAGATAGTTCGGTTACCATCTTATGTTGAATTATCTCCTTTGAAGATTTATTAAGATAAATTAACAAAGTGTCCATCCAGCCCGAGGTGGGTGATGTCGCGGGGTTCTTATTCTTCCCCTCCTCTATGAATCACACGACCAGATCAAGATGATACTACAAAGACCTAAGCCCCATTCCAAAGGGATAGATAAAGGAAAGGGAGTCGTTGAAGAACTTCTTGTGCAAAAAATGACCATTGATGAAAGAAAAGTCCTTAATCAGCTCAAGAAGACCCAAGACAATATAACCACATGTATAATCTTCATGTCCTCCTACCTACATCGAAATGCCTTGATAAATCTCCTTATAGGACCCGTAATTTATCCTTATACTACTCCCGAAGAAGCTGTAAATATTGTTAGATCCTTAGCCTCTTCCATATTCCTCTATTTTCGAAGAATAAAACCTGAAGTTCAGCCTTGATCATAACTATGCTCTTAAAATCTTTGTCGAAGTCTTAGGAAAGATAATCCCACTATCATTTGTCGACAATGGATCTTCTCTCAATGTCTTCCCACTCAGAACCTTCAACTATTTGGGATTGAAAGTAAGTCATCTCACTCACACCTCTACCATTGTGTGCGCATATGATAACACTCGCCAAGAAGTAATGGGATCCATAAAATGCACACTAGGGGTTAACCCTATTAGTCTTTTTATAGAATTACAAGTCATCGACATACCTTCTTATTTCAACCTGTTCCTTGGTCGCCCTTATCTCCAGACTATATGAGGAGTATCATCTTGTCTCCATTAGAAACTAAGATTCTTTGCCAAAGGTTAAGTCATCAACATTTGGGTGGACGATGACATCACAAATAATGACACGACCGTCAATCTAGTCATGAAAATTCAACAAGGGACTAATGGCATGCTCTTCTTTGGTTTTAGAATTGATCCATTCCCCATTCCAACAGAGGACAACTATAAAGACTGAGTCTGTCCAGAGCACCTCCTGACACCAATGTTAATATGATATAAACATTCAAGAACATGCACTTGATACCCAAAATGGGTCGAGGGTGATGCCAGTAGGGAATTATTGAGTCCATAATTCTGAAAGATGAATTCCCCCATGTGGCTAGGGCTACTAACCTTCACTAGCTAAACTCAAAGCACTCCACCAACTGAGATCGAAGAGAAGGATAGAGGATGAAAAAATTGTGTCGGCAAACTCTCTAAATAAAAGATTTAGTAAGGAAGGTTAAGACTTCCCCATCTGTGGGCTCTTGAAATGGTGGTACGACCACGTTGATAAAAATATTAAACTAGGATTGGAGACTTTTTTTCAGGACAACAACACTTGGGTCAAAGACTGTAAACATGAGGTAAAACCTCTCACGAGCAAACCATAGAAATTACTGAAGACTTCGAGGTTAATGACTTTGAATAATTCTTCGACCTATAGACACTAGGGCTGAGTCTCCGCATGATCCACTCAGATGTCATGCCATCAGACCCTTCTGCCCAGTTCACAACTGTTGATACGCCTTTCCTCAGCTAGAATGTCGTCCCAGTCTAGCCTGTCCAAATTTAACCCAACTGATGTTTATCGTATTCAAATATCTTCATTTATTATTGTTTCTCCTTTTTCTAATATGAATCTAATTGAGACCTCTTTTGATGAGGTGCTCAATGTTGTTTTTCCTGAAAATGATATAAATGAGGATTTTTAGTATCTCGTTGTGCCTTACATTAATTATGTTGATTCTAATCAAACCATTGACGACGATGACTTTGTAAATGAAAAATTCTCAACTGATCTCAATAAGGAAAATAACAAATAATATAACCACGTTCAAACAAAGGATGAAGAGATTGTTATTATTAATATGGATTCTATAGCCATCGGCTTGAGATTAGGAAATTGTCCACCCTTAACGAGCATGAGTGGGCGCAATTTAAAGAACTACTAAATGAATTTATGGACATCTTCGCATGTTCCTACAATGACATGCCCAACATTGACCTATAAATGGCTCAACACGAGATATAGACATTCCCAAAATGTAAACCAGTCAAGCAGAATTTAAGAAAACTCCGAACCAAATGGTCCCTCAAGGTTAAAGAGGAAGCGGTCAAACAGTTGAACATAGTTTCATTCACGTGGTTGAATACCTAACATGTGTTGCTAACATCATCCCCGTGCCAAAGTTGAGAGGAAAACTTTGCATGTACGTCGGGTATCGAGATTTTAAGAAATCATCGATAAAGGATGATTACACATTGCCCAACATCGACATGATCGTTAACAACACGACCAACCATACCCTCAAATCATTTTTCGATGGATTTTCTGAATATAACTAGATCAAGATGCACCTTGATTATCAGGAGAGACTGCCTTTATCATTCCATGGGGAACATTCTGCTTTATTGTCATGCCATTCAGACTTAAAATCAATGAGGCTACCTACCATAGAGTTTCCACAACCATCCTGCAAGACCTTATTCATAAGGAGGTCAAAGTTTATATGGGCAATATGATCATTAAGTCAAAGACTTGGGAAGGTCATATTCCTTCCTTCTGTAAGTTCTTCGTGAAACTACGATAGTACTAGATGCGATTAAATCCACATAAGTGAATTTTGGCCGTCACTAAAGGAAAACTCTGGGTTTCATGGTCAGTTAGAAAGGAATTGAAGTGAACCTGCCAAGCTGAAATCCATACTGGAGATGCCACCACCCCGGACAGAGAAGGAAGTCTGAGGAATCCTACAAAAACTACGATACATTAGTCGGTTCATCAACCAACTGACCTCTATCTGCGAACCCACTTTCAAACTTTTGCATATATATTTAACTAAAGTTTCGAACGAGGCCTTCCAAGAAGCCTTTGAACTAATCAAGAGATACCTTACCCAACACTCGGTGCTCAGGTCACCACAATCACGTCTCCCGCTCCTCTTGTAGTTGACCATAACTAATATCGTAGTAGGGGCTTTACTAGACCAATACATTGAAGAATATCGCATGGAAATAGCCATCTACTATGCCAGTAAAAAATTGGTTGCTCATGATGTCAATTAAACTCTTTGGATAAAGCGCGTGTCGCCTTAGTCTGGGTCACACATAAGTTACGACATAACATGCTTGCCTTTTCGATATGACTAGTATCCCGAATGGACCCCGTCAAATACGTGGTAGAAAAACCCACTCTATCTATACAAATGGCCCATTGATTAATATCAACAGCCGATTTTGATATTGTGTATGTCATGCAAAAATTCATAAAAGGGATGGCTATCTTTGACTACCTTGCCAATTACCCTATGGAAGGAACTAATTTTTGGTCTTTGAATTTCCATATAAAGACATTATCTATACATCTTAAGAGGACCTTAGATGTAATATGTTCTTTGATGGAGCGGCCAACAAAATAGGATATGGAATTGGGATACTCCTAATCGCCCTCAATTACTCTCACACCCACATTACCGTTAAGATAGACTTACCTTGCACCAATAACATGACTGAGTATGAGGTATGCACTATAGGCCTCAAAATATCCCTTGAGAAAATAATCTGACACCTAGACGTCGATGGGGACTCTACCCTCATCGTTGACTAAATCCTCAAAAAATGTAAAATTAAAGACGAGAAGCTGTTACCCTTCCATTCCCACCTAGAAGAGCTTACCTCCCAGTTCAAAAATTTCACCTTCCATTACCTTCCTCGTGTAAAGAATAGTCTAGCTGATGCCCTTATAACCCTAACCTCTATGGCTGATATGACCGAGGGAATAACAATGGCCCCCTTTCTGGTACAAAAATAGGCTATGCCCACTCACTTGTACCACGTCGAGCTCGTTATCGAAGAAGACTCCGATATGGTCTAAATATGGTACTATGACATTTGGTGCCTCCTCGAACATGGTAGGTATCCCTGATATGCATGTAGTAAAGACCGTGTGATCCTTAGTAAACTGCCTGCCCAATACATCATCTATGACAAAGAACTTTTCAAGTGAAACATTAATGGAACCCCTTTGCATTGCATCGCAAGGGATGATATTGAAGGAATGATTTAAATATCTACAATGAGGAATGCAAACTCCATATGATCGGTCATATGCTTTCCCCGAATATCATTCATCAAGGGTATTATTGGACTACCATGGTTTAATATTTCACTCCTTATGTTAGAAGATGCCTCAAGTTCTCACATTTTACTAATATCTAACACTTGCCTCCTCAAAAATTATATAACATGATATCTCCTTAGTCGCCAATCTCCAAAACTTAGGTCATAGACATCATAGGGAACTTCATCCCCAAAGCTTCTAATGGTCACGAGTTCATCATGTTCGCCATTAAATACTTCATTAAATGTGTCAAAGCTGAGTCATGCGTAGTGCTGAAGGTCAAGAAAGTGGCTAAGTTTATCAGAAAGAACTTCATTTGTCGCAGGGTCCCCATTAATTAGTGTCAGATAATGGAATCCACTTTGAAGTCGAGGTCACAAAAATGTTCAATGAGTATGGGATTCAGAAACAAAAATATTTTCCTTACCGACCCCAAACCAATGGTGTTGTCTAAGCGTCCAATAAAATTTTCAAAACCATCATTAGTAAAATGACCGAACGTTGTAGATACTGGGTCGACCGAATACCATACTCCCTCTAGGGCTTTATCACTTCTCTCAGAACACCTAATGGGTCTACCACGTATTCTCTAGTATATGGTATGGAAGAAGTCCTTCTCATTGACCTAGAAGTATCTTTTTACACGTCATGCTTGAAAGTAGGGTCAATGAAGAATATTGGCATGAGAGCCTCAATTACGAGCTCTCACTCTTGGATGAAAAGAGACTTAAGGCTCTACACCACATATAAGGGTACCATCATCAAATAGCGTGATCACTTAATTGTAAAGTCAAGGACCGTGGCATCCAAGAAGGAGACCTTGCCCTTAAGGAGATCATAGAATCCATTTGGAACCCCAGAGGTAAATTCAAACTGAATCGGAGTGGCCCTTACATTATCAAAAAAATCTTGTTAGGTGGTGCCAATATGCTCGTAAACCTCGATGGAGATGAAATGGCACACCTAGTCAATCTAGACCATCTTAAGAAATTATATCCTTAGTCCGAATTCTCAGCTACTACGACTCTTCTCATCCCATTATATTCTATAAAAAATCTTCAATTCAACCTACCCAGAACTAAGTGAGACCTAATCCTCTCAAAACATTTTCGTTTCAAAATGAAAATCATGAGATTTTCAAAAACCCCAGAGGTACGTAGGCAACACATAGAACCCACATGGGAACTATCCTTTCTTTTTTAGAAGATGCTATTCTTTTTTAACCCCCGAGAACGACATTATATCTCATCATTTACATGATCAAAAGAATTATGTATGTTGTAGTGATTGGTATAGATAGTTAAAAATGCAAAAATCATCAAAAGGCACAATAAAATATGATCAAAATTATATTTATTTTAGGTCATGGAGTATAGATGTTACATGAAGTATCAGTGGAGGAAGTCAAACAAACTTCCCCATACACTAACTAAACTATCCTATAAAACCTACCCCAATCCTACAAAACCTTTACCAACTTCACAAAAAAATCCTAAAAATTCCAAATACCAACAAATATCACCCCAAACAAAAATTTCTCCGACATCAAAAATGATACCCCCATCTACAAAAATACTTCCCTCAGCTTATAAATGGCCCTACCTCATCATCATTTACTGCCCCCGAAGGTCCCTATGTCTCCCACTCCTGATTAACACTCCATATGAAATCCATGCAACGATACATCTTGGAAAGATTGGCTGAAACCACAACACCTCTTCCATGGTGTCAAACGGGATAATCCACCTTTACCTAGTCTCTTCCTCCATAATTTTACCCACTACTCGTGCCTACAACTATCTCAGATAGTCCCTAGACACATACCAAGTCCCTCCCACAGATTGGGATGGATGGGTAGACGGTCGACGACGCTGCCACAAGGGTCATAGTATCATTCGTAAAGATTCAGTCAAATCCTCCACCTGAGAAAATTTTGTTTTGCGAGAAGGCTCTATTTGTTCCCAACCAACTCATTACATAAATCGCTAATAAATATAAAAGGAAGTCTATCGAAGGATAACCAGTTATGCATACCGATACTCCCCTAGCTGCAAAATGGGATGTAAGTCCCCCCACTATAGCACCGACTAATAAAGACATTGGGCTTCGTGCTCTAGAAACCAGTTGATCCAGTTCTCTGTTGAAGGACTGATGCTAAAGAAAGGCCAGATAAAGAAATTAGACAAACCCGACAAGGGATACTCAGGAGGGGACTTGAGGTGAAACCTCTCTTCAAGCCAAATGAACAACATCGTAGGTCTCCCCCTTAGAAAATCAGAACGGACCTCCTTCCAAGCATCGAGATCAATTAAAGTTTGCTCCAGCACCACCACCACAGGACTATATAGGTAAGACATCTATGTCACTATTGTGGCTACTTAGGGATTGGTTGTCAAGTCTCCTGTCACTAATAACACCCTCGTAGTCAGGCCCAAAGCAATGACTCCAACAAATATAACATCGACAAAGTCCCTCTAATGCACCAAGTTCATAACCGTCTGAAGAGAAATAGTCTCTCCATGAACCAATTGTTGAGTCGCCGAAGGGGAAATATAGAGCAACTCAACTAGGCACGCCTGGGGATAATGAGAAAAATCAAGCATAGCCACCGCAACACTAGGGTTGATACCCAACATTACTGAAAATTCCTCGTAGGTATGGCAGGCCTCATATGGACCAAATCGAAAGACATGATCCTCAAGGTACCAAAATTGTACTGTCGCTGCTAGTAAATTTCAGTATATGGGACGATTACGCTATAAAAAATCGCCGCAAGATAAAAGTGTTGTAGTCAACATGATAGAGGCACATGGCCACTAAACCTGCGAGGTAAGAAGATAATTCTTTGAACATTGGAAAAGCCATTTGAGAAAGGAAAGGGAGACATTAAAGAAGAAATAAGATTGGTGGTTAAAAGAACACATCCCTTAACTGTCCTTTTATATCCAAAAACCCTCGAAAAAAAATAGACCATTTGGAAATCCTTTTAACTTGCTGCCCTGCTGAGAATCATAATTATGTAGAAGTGCAATCAAAGCCAAAAAGTGATTTGAATTGATCCCTATGATGATAGGCTGGTCAAGGGTTATGCCGATCGGTAACCCCCCTTATAGAAAGATTCGAGTTTCCCTCTTTTATCTAAAAACAAAATCCAAAATTCTTACTTTGAAATAGGTTAACCCCGTAGTTAATTCATTTTTACTTTTTTTTTATAAAAATAAACATTTCCCCTTTTATAGTTGTTTATATCTTTACATAAATAAATCAATCTCATCAGAAAATTAAAAGTTCATATAGGATAGGTCACTAAATCAAGAAAAATACTAATAAGAAAAATCATATTTTTCTTATATATTCTTGCTCCACATGATTACATTTTATAGGTATAAAAAAAAGGAAAAAAGGAAAAAATACAACGGGACTTTGCCCAAACTCTCAAACCATTACCTCACCAACCAGATTAACCTTACACTCCTATTATCAGCATATTCCCCAACAGAACTAGTGATGTTCCCTCATCTAAGTCTACTTTGATTCCCCAATAGAAACCACAAACCTACACAATCCCCCAGTAAAGTTTGAAGATAAAAAATTTCTCGAAGAAATCAAAAGTACCCCTGTACCTAAAATCATTCATGCCTTCCCTGGTGGAGCTATCCCCCCCATACCACCACTTAAGGTCCTCAAAATTGACCTTGGACCACATAATCGATCATCACAACTTTAGGTCCTCAAAACTAACTTCGACCCTTAGATGGTAGTCGCCACTTAAGGTCCTTAGATTTGACATCGGCCCTCAGAATTGGTGTCACAATTTTAGATCCTTGAAATTGGTCATTACTACTTAAGGTGCTCAAACATAGGCCTGCAGAATTGGTCGTCCCAACTTTAGGTCCTTAGAATTGACCTCATCCCACATAATTGGTCATCATAACTTTAGGTCCTCGAAATTGACTTTGGCCCAGAGAATTGGTCATCACCACTAAAGGTTCTCAAAATTGACCTCGAACCTCAGAATTTGTTATTACCACTTAGGGTCGTCAGAATTAACCTCTACCCATAGAATTGTTCGTTACCAATTAAGGTCCTCAGGATTAACCTCGACCCATAAAATTAGTCATAACAACTTTAGGTCCTAAGAATTGACCTCAACCCGTAGAATTGGCCTTGGCCCATAAAATTGGGCGTCACAACTTAAGGTCCTTATAATTAACCTTGGACCACATAATCAGTCATCATAACTTTAGGTCCTCATAATTGACCTCAGCCTACAAAATTAGTTGTCAAAACTCAAGGTCCAAAGAATCGACATCAGCCCTTAGAATCAGTCATCACAACTTTAGGTCTTTATAATTGATCTTGACCCACAAAAATTGGTTTTCATCACTTAAGGTCCTTAGAATTCACCCCGACCCCTAGAATTTCTCGTTACCACTAAAGGTCCTCAAAATGGACCTCGACTGTAGAATTGGTTGTCCCCACTTAAGGTCTTAATAATTGACATCCCCTCGCATAATCTGTCGTCATAACTTTAGGTCCTCAGAATTGACCTTGACCCGTAGAATTGGTCGTTGTAACTTTAGGTCTGCAAAATTGACACAATAATCCCTAGGTACTCATAATTGATCTCAACCCTGTGAATAAATCACCATAGACCCTTGGGTTCATAAAATTGACCCCAACACTCCCTAAGTCCTCAAAAGTGATCTCGACCCTCTGAATCGGTCACCTTTGCCCCTTAGGTCCACAGGATCAACGTCAACACCTCCTAGACCCATTGAATCGATTTCTATATTCCTTTAGGTCAATAGAATTGTCTTGACCCTCCGAATCAATCACCCCCATCCTCTAGTTTCGCAGAACTAACATAAAATCCTCTGCCTAGCATCGATGTGGTGTCTCTAATTTGATGATCATCACTTGTTCCAAGCTTTTCCGGTGAGGGGCTCTATAGAAAACCCATCTTAAGTTCCCCCTAAAAATCTCCTTAGGTCCCTAGTAGTCATCCATCCAACATAAATCCTAGGACATACTCCGAGTACTAATTTAGAGGCCACCGAGCACTCTTGGGTCCTTCTTGACTCGGGTAAAATTTCTCGTTGAGCAAAACCTTAATCAATTTTTGAAGTTATATGAATTCCTTTCTAAATGGTCCATCTTTTGTACAAATTGGCCTTACGATTCAAACGAACGATCCGTTTCACTCTGAAAACTAATTTGGACGCTACGGGCGCTCTTAGGCTCCATTTGACTTGGGTCAAGTCTCCAGCTTGAGCAACGCTCAATGAATATTTAAAGGGATCTGAATCCCCTTTATAATAATCCATCACAAGTTCAAATTAGACTTACAGTTTGAATGAACAACCCATTTTATTGCAAAGGGTCATTAGGTAATTTTGGGCCCCGTTCGACCCTGGTCAACTCTTCGAATCAAACAACGCTAAATGAGATCTCAATGGTCACTGAATACCATTTCCAATGGTCTATTTCGTGCACGAATAGGATTTATGGTTTAAATGAACGATCTATTTTCCTCTCAAAAAACTTATGGTAAGAGTCCAACGGGAACTTTTGAGACCCGTTTGAGCTTGTTCAACTCCCTGACCTGTGAGTGGCTCAATGTATTCTTAAAGATCTCTGAATTCCCTTTTCAATGGTCAACCCCATGCATAATTTGAACTTACAATTTTTATTTTATGCTCGTTCTTCAAAAAAATGCATTTTGAACAGTCTATAGGCACCTCAGGGACCTATATTATTGGCAGTGTGCCTGAGGTGCTATGACAATAAGAAGGTGTACAACCATGCAAATCAAAACCCTCATTGGTTTAATAAATAAAGGCCATAACCTCACTTTGAGAGACACACCTGAATACTCCTCTCAGTAAGGCAGGGGATATTCTCTCGAATTTAGAGTTGTTCCCTTTCCTAAAAACCATTTTCCTATCACTTTCTTACCTAACATGGTAATTACCCCCCACCTCTCCATATAACTTTTATACCATTGCAATATCATCATGTGTAAATCTCAAGGTCAACATCAAGCATTCGTAAGGTGGTTAAATTCTCCACCGCTGTATCTAATTACTCCATTTTAGCGTTATTTACTTTATTTGTACTTTAGTATTATTGTTTTATTACATCACGTCCATTAATCTACAGTATTTATTAGTAGTATCTTCACCTAATTTATTTTTGTAAAAAACAAAAAGAAGAAAAGTTAGGTTTACCCATAAATTCCAAAAGAGGGATTTTCATTTCATACTCCCACTCTTAAAACACATTTTTCGCTACAGATATACATAACACCCCCCCTCCATTTGGATTTATGGATTGAAACCCACCCCTATGCTATTTTTGAATTACGTGGACTGTTACGCCCCTTGGGCTATGTAGGAATCTTGCGCCAATCCTGATATTTTAGTCCTCACCTATTCATGTGTATATATTTCTTTCATGTCTTATATACTCTTATATTTTTTTGTTTCATCTAATGAGCACATTCACTCTCACATAGCAACTTGTTATTCGATGAACCCTTACCTAGTATTTTGAATTATTATTTTTAAGAACACTCCTATGGATAAGTTCACTCCGTCTCTATCCATGACGCGGGTTGAATGATTCCATTATCCACCACAAACTCTAAAAGGAGATGGTATAGTTGCCTAACATCTTCCCATTCCATAACTTAGTCCCCAGACCTTCGAACTAGTTGGTTTCACAAGAACTATTCTTGATATTGATGCCATTCTCTCGAGGCGAAAACGTTATTTTCCTGTTTTGAGAAAAATAGATTGGCAACTATATCTTTACATATTATCCCCCACAATGACAATGATCGAGCACCCCAAGGAAGGGAACAAATCCATACAAGCATCGGACGAAATTTGAGACCCCGAGATGGCCACAGTCCTCATCATCATCATCATCATCATCATCATCATCATCTATATGAGGAACATACGGATGAGGAGCAGAAATAAGCAGTGCTGTAGCAACTGCTACCTCGGGAATAATTACATTAATCCTAAAATAATTGACTATACAAGCAACATTATTATGAAGACTATCCTGATCACAATCCACTACATCTAGATGATGTCTAAAATAATTATGTATCTCGGTTATCTCAGATCTCACATCTCTAAGTTGTCCATGGTTATATGAAAATTGAGACTCCATGAACTTGCATGCACCCTAATGAGATATAGGCTCTTGTGACGGTGTTGGCTAAGGTATAGGTACAGGTGTTGGTGTCAGTGCATCAGGGTCAATAGGCTAATAAGGGGTTCTATGTTCAGTCTCACATGAACTGGAATAAATGACACTAGAAATAAGTCTAATAATTCGACATACCTCCTCGGTAAGAAGTCTTTGAAAACCTAACTGATAAAAATACCACATAATTATATGTCCATACTATAACGAGTCCCTTTAAGTATTTGTGCAAGCTCTCCTCATCACCTAGACAACAAGATCGGGATAATCGATAACCTACCTATGTGTTAAAGCATATGTCAAACAACCTATGGGATACAAAAAATCATGAATATGACGATTAGGCATGAGGTTGTAAATAACCAAAAAATGAAGGAGATAATACTTCTTTTTCATAATGTCCTGTAGAAAAAGATTCCCAACCCAACGTGTCCTATACCCCCAGAAGGAACCGTGAGACATAATTATGAGTAACTTCAGCAACTAGATATGCTACAAAATCGAAACTAAGAATATGAGTCTCAATGACTAAATGTATACACAATTATATCACAAGTAATCCCAATATTAATACAACAAAAAAATGTAGATAATGTAATCGGAGAAGTGTAAGTCACAATTATGTTCATATAGAACTCGCAAACAGTTTTAGGATTTAACGATTGTTGTGGCCTAAGTAAAGGGGAATCTTGAATAATCTTAATCATGAACAAAAAATATTATCCTTCTTCACACCTATCAAGATACTCCAAATCAATGTATCTCTCAATCCTCACGGCTCATAATATAAAAATATAAAAGAAATCAGAACCATCTCTGGTGGATTGAATTACAGAGGCATTAAATGCAGCATTTAGAATATGAATGGAGGAATTTAGGGACAACATGTAACGTCAATGCGTGGTGGTTATGAAAGGGAATCTCTAGAATGTGAAGTATCTCTAAGACTACTCGGGGGTTAAACTTGTTAGGATTTTATTCTTGAAACCATGTATGATGAATACTTTTATGTAAAGGTGTGTCAATTCATTCTGAAATAAGAATCATTGTTATAAGAATAATGTATATTTGGTTTAAATGTATTCTAAGCAAGTCGATCAATCGAGCTTAGTAGGAAATCTAGTAATGCGACTTCGCATTAATCATAAGGAGATTAGAATTATGGTTCTAACATTATTGACATGTTCGTAACCAAGATAGGGAGTTGACACCCAATCAGAATGGTTACGATGCAATCTTAGTAGTTCATCTTAAACTACGGGAATATGTTTGATGATTCGAGGACTTGTACGATAGTTCGATAGAGGATTATATCCGGTACATCCCAAGAATGTATTGAACAAGACCACCTATGAGATTTGAGTATAAGGGTTTTCTTAGTTACACACAAGAAATCTCACGCCATTTGTAAAAGGCGCATATATTCTAAATCTTAATAATTATGAGGACTATAATTCTTGTACAAATATCACTTCAATTGTGATGTGTGCGATCTGATTTTTATGAGGTCAAATGATCTTCGCATATTGGGTGACTGTTGTGTAAGTATGTCTAAGATCATAATTCGGAGGAATCCACGTCTAGGGGATATAATGGATTTTAATACCCCCTTGATAGACTTATATATTTTATTTTCACTAAGTAAAACTCGATCGGTGGATTATTTGATAATTTTGGTGGAGTAGAAAAAAAGAAGTATGAGAATCAAGGAATTGATTAGATGTTGGTTAAAATCGATTAACAGTAAATTAATATGAGCAAGTGGGTATCACACTCACAACGTGAGGAATAATATTTTGTACATTAATCAATTTTGAAAATAAGACCTCATTATATTTGAGTTATTTTCGAGGTAATTAAATTGGAGTGCAGTCATGATTATTTAGTTGAGTTAAGTCACAATTAAATAAAAAAATTATTACAGTAATGTTATTGGTATTTTTGGGTATCGATTTGGATCTAATTTATTTATTTATTTTGGATCCTTTGTGTAGTCCACATAGCCACGTAGTTAGGCCCAGACACTCAAGAAACCGAGTTTGGCCCATGTCCAAATTTTTTACTTGTATATAAAGGTGTAAGAAATGTCTTTTATAATATAATGGTTCATTAGGGTTTGAGAGGGTTGAGATAAAAAAAACTATTCATGCTTTTATGAAGAGGCCTTGAGGCAAATGATCATATCTCACTCATAGGAAAGGGTTTTCTTCTCAAAAGGTGTCCAAATACATGCCTATCTTTGGGGAGGATCATATAATAGAAGACCCAAGCTTTATGAAAGGTAAGAAAAGTATTGCATATCAAAAACAAGGAATCCCCATGATTAAGAAATACTTTCTACACATTTAATCATAATCGGATCCACAAAGATATTTTATTATAAACATTAGGTTTGTTCTTCAAACCTAGTTCTTTTTTTTCTATTTAGTACATGATTAATAAAATATTTGTACGGGTGAGTTTTATCTATTTACAATGTTCATATCAAGTTGTTTTTCCTAAAAATTAGTATCAGAGCCCCGGTTGAGATTGATTTTGTATTGAAAAGATATATATTATCCAAAAAGAAACCCTAGTTTTGCCATGTTTTATGATTATTCATGTTTGTGTATGCAAATATGCTACAGTGGTTTATTTATAGTTAATTTTTCTCCTAGATTCGATATGGTTGAAATAATTAGGTTTTTGTAATTATTTCAATATCGATGTACTTGGAGGTTCTGGAAAAGGGTTGTAATGTTTATTTATATTTGGAATCATGGATTTACATATGACTGAGTATTGGTCTAAGTTTTTTGAAGTTTTATATAAAGAATTGGAGGAGTTATAGATGTTTTCTTCAATGCCAATCCAAGGAAGAAGAAGGTCATGTCAAAGAAATTCTAAATATTGTTTCATCCATTGTCAATGATCAGACCATTGGAATTGGTTTGATATGTTGATATGTTCTTGGCGAAGAAAAAATAAAGGTGTCCAGTGAAAATGATCGTGATTCGATGTTATTCCGATCATCTTCTTGTATGGCAAAAATTTTGGTCCATAATGTCCATAGCTGTTGATCAAACTTTTAGAATTCATGGATTCTCTAATATGTTCTTAATGGAGTCGATATGAAGGTGTGAACTAAAAAATTGCTGGATTGAACATTGTTAAGGTTGCTCGCATCTGGTTTTGTTGAAGTCTACTTCGAGTTGGACTGTTGCCCAAAAGAAAGTCTTCTTCAATAAGGATTCTTTTACATGGAGAGTTTCACTCCAAGTTGGACTCTTGCCTAAAAGGAAGTCTTGTTTAGCAAGAATTCTTTTAGATGGAGAGTTTCACTTCAAGTTCGACTCTTGCCCAAAAGGAAGTCTACTTCAATGAGGATTTTTTTCATGAAGAGTTTTATTCATGTAAAAGTGTAGGCCATGATGGAAAGGGCTTCTATGTCTTTTAATTTTTCATACATTTAATTATTTAATTTCTTGCATTTCCATTTATTCTAGTACGTTGCATAATTTATGTGCTAATTAATTGGATAATTAGATACACTTATTTTATGAACAACATAAATAATTTATTTTGAGGCTCGCCTAGATCACCAACTTTTTCAGAAAATTTATGTCATATTGTATACTTTTCTTAATTTAATTAAATAGGGATAATTAAATTTAAAGGTATGAATTTAAATTGATATCTCCAAATAATTTTATTTTGAATTTTTAAATATTTTTTTATTTTAAGAAAATTAAATTTAAGAGATTCGGTGATTTAATTTATATAAATACATTGAAAATTATCAACGATTTATGTTCGGGCATTTAGAATTGAATGTTTAATTTTTTAAAATAATGAAGTTTTAAATACTAAGTGGGAGAGGGGTTTAAATATAAACCCCATGGTCTCCACCAATAATTTTTATACTTTCAATAGTATGTAGGTCCTCTAAAGGGGAATATTTATTATTATGGTGGTCGGTACAAGTTTCCTAACGGGTAATTTTGGAATCATTATTCACGTGGACGCAACCCAAAGGAGGAATCTATGTGATATGAGAGGATCTAAAATTAGTTGGTTGAATAAATTTAGATAAGACTTTTGATATCCTCCCAAAGGAGTGACTATAATTAGGAATGGGATCAAAAGTCTCCGATTATTCACTTTATTAGAGAGAGGACACTAAATTGTCCGCATATGATAATAAAAATAGAAGTATTTTTAGTTCAAGGTGAGGTGATATAAAATTTCAACGAGAAATCTAACCTCATAAGGTAATTATAATGTCTAACGGATTAATTTTAAATCCACGGTTGAGGGATGCCACTTAAAATATAATCAAATTATTTCTCGTATTTAATTGATTTTTTTTTTAATTTCATGTTTCTAAGATTGGAAAAATGAATTATATATTATTCTCATGGTTTTAGTCTTAAAGGTTTAATTGGAATATGTTCATGGACTAAAAATGTAGTTGAACATGGTGGTAGTTTTTCTTTTAAAAGTGAATACATGATTATTATCCGATGAACGATAGCTTAGTAGGTAAACATGGGAACCACAATTAAGGATTGAAAATCATTACAAATGTTTTAGGTTACCGAGCAATTACTTTAAACAAATATATATTCCTATTTATGGGCATTAAGAATAAGGCAATGGTATAATAAGGAAGGATATCTTTAAAACAATGACGAGAACATAAAATTAAGGTAAAATTATATAATGTACTTGGTTTTACGAATTTATTTTGATTTTCTAAATTGGTTTTGAACAAATATTTGATTGATTTTATAAAAAACATTTTATTGAAATTTTACATCTTTTTATCTATTTTAGTACATTGGCAAATAATTTATACATTATAAGTTTTGCATCACCACTGCTGAATACTAAAATGAATAATAATGATGTGCAATCGTTAAAGAGAAAGAAATCGAGCTTTAGAATCTTTTGGATATGTTAAGTTCCATGGTAGGTTATTCTGGACTGTAAGATTCTTATTGGGATTTTTATGTAAGAGACCGTGATATACATTCTAATTTAATTTCTTCTTAATCAGTCTCTTCAACTCCCATTGGACATTAGACTAGGGGCAAGCTCATTCTATGGAATGTTTAGATTTGAGGTTCTTAGAACATGTTTTATGAAAGGATCCAAGGAAGTTGAAATTAAGTAAAAAAGGTAATGTCTCTTAGGTGGTTATCCCAAAGGTTACAAAGATATTTTATATCATAATCCCATGTACAAGAAGGTCGTTGATTGCATCAATGACATATTCTTATAAGAGGATTATGTAATAAATTACACACCCTAGTGTAAGTTAGATGTACAAGATATAATGAAACATCATATTAACAATGCTATTAGACCACCCGTACATGATGAAATGTGATCTAATATCGATACTACATAACCTTGTCGTAGTGGGAGCATTATTAATGATTAGGTTACAAGTGTCAATGATTAGGATATACGTGTCACTTATATTGGATTAAAAGTGTTGCAACGTCATAGTGGAAGCATCAAGAGTCATCCCAAATGGTTAGTGTTTTGGGTAATCATTTCGAGGCTTATAGATTTGTTGATGAAGTGAAATCCATTGGGCAGATGTGGACCTACAAAAATTTAAAATAAAAATGGATTAGAAAGTTTAAACCTTCAAGTCAAGGCTTACGAAAGGGTTTAATCGAAAAGAAAGGGATTGATTATGACAAAACATTCTCGCATTAGGCATGATAAAATCTATCAGAATTGTTTTAGAAATAAGGCTACATTCTTGAACGATCTTCTTGACAAGTACGTAATAAGAAGTCGTGAAGAGAAAAGTGATGTAAGCTTGTGACAAACATTTATGGATTTAAGGTAACATCAAGGTCTTGGGTTATTTGGATTGATCAGATCAAATTTTGATTTCGATCAAAGTTTAAAAAGTACTTTTTTGTATAAGAAGCATGATAAAAACAAGATGCTATTTCTTAGTACAATTTATGGATAATACTTACCTAATCGACAACGAGGTGAGAGTATTAGTTCACATACGAGTGTGATTTTCCAGAATTCTTATAAGAAGTGATAAGGACAAGCTAGTCATATGTTCATGATCAAGTTTATGCTAAATCGGTTGCAAAGGATGTCGAGTTTATCCATAGTCGATTATATCAATCTTCAATACACAATATTAGCATTGGGATTCCATAAATATAGTTTGTTTTCAATTCTGGGATCATTCTATCTAGAAATCAAACTTGATTAGATGGAAGGAATGATGGTTATACCTAAGGCTTCAGTGGTGGGTAGCCTTAGATATTTTATGTCGTGTACTAGAAAAAATTTTGATATACCTTTGGCATGTTCAATAGATTTTAGTCTAATAATCTTATACCTTTGAGGTACAAAGACAAGGTTGTTTATTCAGATAAGAATTTCAAGCTATTCCACTTCGTAACATGTGTTTAGAAATAGGAATTTGAGCCATAAGTTGGTGGATTGTGAAGTAATCTTAGATTGCCAACTCCACCAAGGAGACCTAAGATGTTCCACTTTAGGGTACACCCCAAATCTCATACAAAAAGTATACCTAGACACGAGAGGGTTCCAGACGAGTGGGTGTCAATTAATGAGGTGCTAAGAGAAGTGGATGCCAAGGAATGAAGTGTCAAGTGATGGGGTGCTAAAAGAGTAACCTCAAATCAGTAAGGACCTGCTCTATGAATAATACCAAGCCAATGGGGAGGGGGGGTCCAGCCAAATGGACGAGGGAGGCTAGCAACCCCAAAAATAGTTAGGAGGTGCTCTATAAGCAACTCCAAGGCAATAAGGTGGTGAAATACAAATTGGCCTAAGTTAACTAGGGGATGCTAGGGAGAAACTCCAACGGAAATAAGGAGGTGCTATATGAGAAACTCTAAGACATGGAGGGGGTACTTTGCTAGCAGGCCCAGCCCAGGTTATAAATAAATTTACTTAAATATTATTTACTAATACTTTGTTAATTATTATACATAGGAATACTTAGAAAGAAGCCTTAGTCGAGAAAATAGGGCTCGAGCAGATGGCTAGTTGGGATCCCTTAGGAGTTTTAGTTTGGAGGTTGAGAGGCAAGTCTTGTTGAGAAAGCTAAGGCCCAACCATTTAAGTACCTTAGGAGAGAGAGAATACTAATAAGAGGGGACTAAGAGGTCACTCACACACTTACACAATTAAAAATTAGTCAAATAAGTGAGAAGCCAATGCACTACTCATAAAGTGATTTAAGATAAACATTAGCAAGTGGACATAAATTCCACTCACAAGTTTTTTAAAAGTTTGTTTACCAAGTTACTATTTGAAAAATATTTACCAAATCGTACATTTTGGCAATACGCCCGATATATTTTCTTTTTGACTTTGGATTGCTCCAGATGTCATCTGTCAGAGTGGACAAACGAAAAATAATAAAATAGGACATAAAGTTCAATTCTGATTTTGTTTTATAGAATATCCTTTTGGCGTGCACATGCCACATCAACCATAGTATTTACTTATAAATAGAGAACTTAGTCAAGGTCAAGTAATATAAAATAATTTAAGAACTATTACTCTTTACACATAAACTATTCTCTCACTACTCTCTCCTTATTACTTCATGTGTTTGTCTCTTCACTCGCAAGAATCATCACTTCTAAGGGTTCCCTTTTATCTTTTGTTCTTATTGAAAAGTTGATAGTTAATCATAGTCATACTCATTCAACAATCATACATCATCATTTTACCATTAAATTTAATTCTCAACCACTTGCTACTCTTGAAGCTTTGGACACCTTGAAGGTAGCTTCCATTAGAGTGGGTCGCGCCTCACTAGATTTAGCATATTCATAGACCCCCGTACGACTATTCTCTTATAATTGGTGACTTTTCTTGGGAGGTCTTGTCACCAGTAAGGATAAACAAGGTTACAATGTTTCAAAGCAGCTAATTTTCTAAGATACTCCAACTAGTAATGGACTTCAAAGTGATTAGATGACCAATGAGGAGGTCATGGTTACTGAAACAAGAGCTCCTTCTCCTTTAAGGGTAGACAAGTGTAACAACGGACAAGTCGTTAAATGGGATGAACTTGATGAGAATTTTTTTGAGTTTTTTTAGATAATACAATGTGGATATGGAAAAATTGGGCCACTATTGTGTGACACCTATGACGGCTTCTGCTGGAGTAGCTACTGCAACATATACATTCTGAGAATACGGTCTGATGTTAATTATTTATCTATTTAAAAATTTTGAATTTTTTAAGCTATTTAAATAAAGACAATCTTTGATCCAAATTGATTAAACCTTAAAACATGCATCTAGATGAACAAATCATGCCATCACAAAAAACAAAAATTCCAAACACAAAGATTTCAAGAAAAATCCCTCGAAACGAAAAACCTTTTATTTCACTATGAATAGTAAATCACAACTTACAAAGTACATAATGAAATATGTAATGAATTTAGCAGAGAAAACTCACATAGACCGCAACCTAAATTAGCAATGGACTCCTGCAACCGCAAATTTATTTCCAACATGGAACACCCTCAAGTTTCACCAAGTGATCGCAACCGTCAGTAAGAAATTCCCTCAAGAATCACCAATCCAGTACTAGAGATGTAGTCTCTATAAGAGAAACTTCAACCAGGTTGAATCTTGGGTTCACAAATGATTCACTAAAATATTTGGGATGATTTGTGAATCAAAAACCAAAGGTTTTGTAACCAAAAAGTGAAGACTGAAGTTCTAAAGATTGTAGTTTCATTTTTGTCAAAGTCTTAAATTAAAAAGATTTACGAAGTAGGTATTTATATAGACCTTGAGTCGGCGGGTTTTTTGAATGACATATGCAGGTTGTTTGAACGACTTCACATGTCGTTAGATACATGAATGAGCGATTCAAAAGAAAAACAAAATAGCGTGCCTTCATTAGATGCAAGATTCAAGAAACCCTTCGAATGACCTTTTGAACGACATCTAATATCGTTAAATTAGTCATTTGAACGACTTGTACATGTCGTTCTAATGACATCCACTAATCATTTGAATGACTGAAGCATCAATTTTTTTTCTTTTTAAAACTCCTCCTACAGGTCTTGATAAATAAATTTTTCTTGGGGAAAATGTCTTAGCTTGTTAAAAATATTTATAAAATAAATATCCTAACACTTAAATGAAACATTCAATAACTTTGAAAAGTCGCGATAGTCCCCAGTTGTAAAATGTTTTATACTTCAAAAAGTAATAATTTCTTTTTATAGATATGCGGAAGCGTGAGATGGTTGAATTAAACAAAAAATTTTAATTTTTTTTTTCAAATTAAAATTAAACAAAGTGAAATATGATGAAAACACACACACAATTTAAATTTCACTTAAACAAAATTAATCCAAGTGCTAGAAAATTTGCCTAAATCATATTTCTCAATTTTACCAAATTAAATTAATGACTTGAATTAACTACACATTACCCAAATTTAATTTAGCATCAGATTAAACAAGTAGTGATTAAAACAAATTTCTATGTGATATAGAAAGATAAAATTAAACAATGAATCACTACGTCGCGATGTACGAGGAAAAATCCACAACGGGAAAAAACCTCGGACGACCCTAGACTCAAATACACTAAGTATGGTTTTACAAATACAAGACAGTAAGACTTACAACACTCGACTCGATTTCTCTCAAGCCCCGACGATTCTTTTTGTATATACCTCCGCTTAGTGAATAACCACGAAGCTCCACCGCGATCTCGGAATCTGCCGATCGGACTTTATATGGTCACCGTCATCCAAACTAGGAGCCTTTATCCAAGTGGCTAAATCAACGCAAACTTCTTCTTCTTCATGGGATGTAGAAGCAAACCCAAATGAACTCTTAAAACGGTAGAGTAATACCTGGTGCCAAACACTCCAAGCAATGATATATATATTATAACTTAGATAAACAATATGGGTGTAAACTAAAGTGTTAAAAGATTTTTCCTTGAAAAACTTGGGCACTCAAAACATGAACTTGTTCCTTTTTAATTTTTGCTCTCAAACTCTCACTTGGATATGGAAGGGTATGAAAAAGTTGAGTTAGAAAACTTGGTTCCCGCACTTACATATTCAGGTAAAAAGTTAGTGGGAAACTGGGAAAAAAACTACTCAAAATTGTCAATTAACTGTTCCCGTCAAAACTCGTTCGAACGAGATTTTCGTTCGAATGAAGTCTCGTTCGAACGAGTCCTCTAACAAATTTCTAGTGTGAAATCGTTGGAAATCTCATTGGAACATCATTTTTTGTTCGAACGAAACTTCGAACGACATTCCAATGGTCAGTGTGGGAACTCATTGGCAAACTCGTTCGAACGACATTTCGAAAGAACTTCCAAAAAGTTAAAAATTTTCATTTTAGCCAAGAAACTTTATATACTTTATTTAAAAGTTTTAATAAAAATTTTCGGAAAATAAACAATAGTTTAAACAAAAATTCACCCAATATAAATTGTTCCAAGATCCTATATATATATTCAAAATGCATTTATACCTTAGGAGCAATGGAACCAATGTTGCTGACGTAGAAACGAGGCACATTAAACTCGGCATTTGATGAAGCTTTAATATCTTGGCCGCTACGTCTTCAACAAACTCGTCATAGGCTTGAATGGATCAACTTTAACTCTATCCTATAACTCAAATGTTTTTATCCGAAATTGAGCCAAAACTACAAAGGACTCAATTGGAAATTTGTGTCCTTACAAATCTCCCCCTTAGGCTATTCCGGGACAAAAACCAACAAAAATCCTAAAGGCCCGATAAGCTCTACTAGACTGACAAAAATGTCCCACCCAAAATAAAAATACAATGCTTGACTCAAACAACCCAAGGATCAAAATCTTTGCCTGATGATAAACGTTGCCATTTAGAAGAATTGTTGCACACTTAAGCAAACTATCAAACGCATAGGGAATATCAAGAATATTAAATGCATAAAATAAATACTCCCCCTAAATTAATTCTCCCCTTTATCAAACAAATGACCTACTTAGAAAGACATCTCCCCCTAAGATAAATCTCCCCCAAACTAAGATACAATTATAATAGGAATAGATACCTTTTCTCCCCCTGTCATTCTCCCCCTTTTTGTTCAGGAATAGACAAAGGATAAAGCTAATTTAAACATGGTGTATAAGGTCATAAGAACATGAAAGAATATAGGCAACAAAATCATAACTAATCCATACAAGTGAATACCAACTATGATGCGAAAACAAATGATACCAAATATACAAATAAGATTCTATGCATGTGAAATAAATCAAACTACGCAACAAATAAGGTACCAATTACGAATTTTAGCATAAATGGATTAATTAAACATGGCAAAGACTTAAACAAAATATCATATATATGTATACATAATAGATACAAGCTAAGCATAAGTACACACATATAGATATAAACAGCAAAATGACACAAAACAAGATAATTTTTTCACACTCGTATGGCAAAAATGTGTAATATGGAAACGAAAGTGTTGGGGTGTGAACAAGAAACAATTAAATTTAGACCCAATCACTTAAAACATGTTCACGGAGTTCTCAATTTCTTGCAAACTTCATCACATTTGAATATAACCTCATGTGACAAAATAGATTGAACTCAATGAACAAACATATACAATGCATACAAGCCTAGCATATTGATAATTCTACAAATCAATAGAGTTATGACAGTGAAAGTTCAACTAGGATGAACGGACATTGTGCAAACCGCTGATATATCATCCAATCTCCCTCAATAAGCATATATATTTGAATGAATATATGAGACAAAAATAGGCCTTGGCAATTTTTTTCTTTTTAATGCCATATTTTCTTTTAGGCCTTTGGACCACGTATTTCTTTTAGGTCCAAACAAAGGGTGGCTTACTATTCGCAAAGGATAATAAATCCTTTAGGAGCCCTTCCCCTTCCCCATGCACATTTATATTTAACATTTTTTATTTCTCACACAAATCTCACGTGTAACGGATTTTGACATGCACTAGTCCTCTTAGGTCACAAATATGTAGATGACAAAATTAATAGGAGAACACCTCACAGAGCTCAAATATAACATGTGACGAATAAATTTCAAAAGAGCTCGTGCATGTGTGAATTGAGGCATATAAAAATAGAATGCATTTAATCAACACAAAATCCAACTACTCCATGTAAGCATGGTAAAGAACATAATGAGGATTGACAATCTAAACCAAAAGTTCTAGCCACATGGAAGCGTAAAAGATGGGATTCTAACACAAGTGTATGCCACAAGATGTGTGTAAAACCAAAATACACACAAAATAAAATCTTTTTGAGTTTTTGAAATTTTTAACCAAAAATAAAAATATATATTCAAAAGATAAACAAAAATCTTTATATATTTTTCATTTAAAGCAAACGAAAGAAATATAATACAAAAGATAAACAAGTCATGATTTCTAGCATGAGATATGAAATAAAGCAATGACTAGAAAATGGCTAAATATGCATACACCTAGCAATGATATATAATATGAAGCACAAAAAAAACTAGTGTACGCAAACAATACTAACACATTCAACCTTTAAATTTAGCAAGGGAGGTTTCATGTGAAAGAAAATGAGAATCAACAAATCTAATATCTAGCACGGCTGAAAATGATTTTCGAACCCATATAGATGTATATTTAAAATGATGGGATTTGGAAATTAATGAAATGCTAGACATAGACTTCCTAGGAATTCTCTTAAGATCAAAACAAAATGACCTAAGGTGACCTTTCCTACCACAATGCAAGCATGTGTAAACACGAGAAATGTTACCTAAGGTGTGACCTTTTCTAAAGTCTTTGGATAAAGTAGACCCTCTAAAACCAACAATGGTTTTAGCTTTAGCAACAAAAGTATTTGAACAAGATGTGCTAGAACCATTACTACAACTACTCGAGTCTTGAAAATTATTTTTCATATTAAAAATTTTGGACTCAAGTAATTAATTAGACTCCTCAATTTTACGGGACTCCTTCTTTAAATTTTTTATTACTCCTAAATGGTTATCGCGCTCTCCCTCAATGTGAGCAAACTTGTCCCTAAGAATCTTTTCTCGATTATCACTCTCTTTCTTGGACATTTCTAAAATATTATAATTTTAATTTATGTCCATGAGCTTTTCACGAAAAATATCCTTTTGAGATAGGGAGATTTGCAAAAACTCAACTTTAGTTTTAAAACAAGAATTTTCATTTTCAAGAAATTTAATTCTTTTTGTAAATCTCGAATTTAATTCTCTTAATTTTTCATTACACTTATTATGCTCATTAAATTCCTCTCAAATAGCAAAATTTTCATTATCATTAGAAATGGACAAATTATCGTTAAGGCGTCCCATCGAGAGATACAAAAAAAATGAGAGTGAGTAAAAATTGAACCACCTAAAAATACAAGGAGCACAAAAATTATGGAAGCCGAAAAACGGATCTTTGACGCGATAAATTAGAGCTCCGGCTCTAATACCAATTTGAAAAGTCGTGATAGTCCCCAATTTTAAAACCTTTTATACTTCAAAAATTAATAATTTCCTTTTATAGATATGCGGAAGCGTGAGATGGTTTAATTAAACAACAAATTTTAACTTCTTTTTCAAGTTAAAATTAAACAAAGTGAAATATGATGAAAACACACACACAATTTAAATTTCACTTAAACCAAATTAATCCAAGTCCTAGAAAACTTGCCTAAATCATATTTCACAATTTTACCAAATTAAACTAATAACTTGAATTAACTACATATTACCCAAATTTAATTTAGCACCAAATTAAACAAGTAGTGATTAAACCAAATTTTATCTCTTTACCTAAGCATGCATTATAGGTGATATAGCAAGATAAAATTAAACAATGAATTACTACGCCACGATGTATGAGAAAAAACCCACAACGGGAAAAAACCTCGGATGACCGTATCCTCAAATCCACTAAGTATGGTTTTACAAAAACAAGATAGTAAGACTTACAACACTCGACTCGATCCCTCTCAAGACCCGACGCTTCTTCTTGTATACACCTCCGCCTAGAGAATAACCACAAAGCTCCCCCGCAATCTCGAAATCCACCGATCGAACTTTATATGGTCACCATCACCCAAACTAGGAGCCTTTCCCCAAGTGGGTAAATCAACGCAAACTTCTTCTTCTTTGTGGGATATAGAAGCAAACCCAAACGAACTGTTAAAATGGTAGAGTAATACCCGGTGCCAAACACTCCAAGCAATGATATATATATATATATATATATATATATATATTGCAACTTGGATAAACAATATGGGTCTAAACTAGAGTGTTAATGATTTGTCCTTGAAAAACTTTGACAATCAAAACATTAACTTTTTCCTTTTTAATTTTTTCTCTCAAACTCTCTCTTAGAGATGGAATGGTATGAAAAATTTGAGTTAGAAAACTTGGTTCCCGCACTTACATATTCAGGTAAAAAGTTAGTGGAAAAAGAAGTGGGAAAAAAATTGCTCAAAACTGCCAGTTAACTATTCCCGCCAAAACTCGTTCGAACAAGATTTCGTTCGAACGAAGTCTCTTTCAAACGAGCCTTCTAACGAAGTTCTAGTGTGAACTTGTTAGAAATCTCATTCGAACATCATTTTTCGTTCGAATGACATTCCAGTGGCCAATGTGGGAACTCGTTGGCAAACTCGTTCAAACAACAATACTGTTCGAACGACAAACTCGTTCGAACGACATTTTGAACGAACTTCCAGAAAGTAGAAAATTTTGATTTTAGCCCAAAAACTTTATATACTTTATTTTTAAAGTTTTAATAAAATCTTTCTGAAAATAAACAATAGTTTAAACAAAAATTCACGCAATATAAAATGTTCCAAGCTCCTATATATACATTCAAAATACATTCATACATTAGGAGCAGTGGAACCAAAGTTGTTGACGTAAAAACGAGGCACATTAAACTCGGCATTTGATGAAGCAATAATATCTTGGCCGTTACGTCTTCAACAAACTCGTCATAGGCTTGAATGGATCAACTTGAACTCTATCCTATGACTCAAATGTTTTTGTCCGGAATTGAGCCAAACTACAAAGGACTCAATTGGAAATTTGTGTCCTTACAATCTTTAAACACAACCTTACCAAAATCTATCTTGCAAAGGCTTGTTATTGAACAATGTTGATATCCGGATCCGTCTTGTCGAGCATATGAACTTGAACTTTCTTTGACGGGTGTAATGGTATACGACATATGCAATGTAAAATATACTGTAAAATATGTCTTTACAAATCTCCCCCTATATCTATGTCGGTACAAACTAAAAACATCTGAATTATCAAACCAAATATCCTATACAAATCTAATACCTTCCCATGAACCCAAAAGTGAAAAAGTATAAAAAAAATGCAAGTCTTCAAAAAATTCTTCAACTTTGACATCTTCAAATATCCAACATTTCATTGCCATCATTAGGGTGTGCAAAATAATGATTCTCAAGATTTGTACCTACACACATGAGACAAGAAACAAATTCCTTCATGACGAATCGAGTTTGAAATGAGATAAACATAAATTAAATAAAAATAAATCTCAAATCTCCCTCATAATGCAAAGTCTCACTCCCCCATAATTCATAATTCGTTCTCCCCCTTTTTATTTGTCCGAAATAGACAAGGAAAAGAATAAACACACTAAATACTTATGGACATGAAAATCATAGCAAAACATCATGAATAAATCAGTTATGATCCTCTGAGGATAAACTTGAAAGCATTCACAATCTCTTTTTGATTTTTCAAATTTTTAAGCAAAAATAATTTATAAAATAAATCACACACCATGAATTTACACTAAGATAACCAAATCGTTGAAACGGAATGAATGGGTGTGAACAAATTCGATAGGAAAATCAATGAAATCAAACATAACATATGTGTATGATGAATATGGATACTCCTAACGAATAAACTCAAAATCGTCCTTAGGTGTCAAAAAATATAAATTTATATGACATCGACTAAATTTAATTGACACATCAAAGTCAAATATGATTTTCACACCAATAACGTCTAAAACTATTTAATGCTTTTTCAAGACTTTGTCAGGACGTGAAAACCCATTGTTATATTTCCAACCAAACACCCTCATAAATAATAAATCTTTTTTTTTTCTCTAGAGGTGATCTAAAACCTAATGGCCCCTTTTTGGCATATTTATCTTTGTATTCCCTTAATTTTTTTCGGGCTCTTTTCAACCTGTTTGGACCTTGGATAATTTTTATAATGCCACACTTTTTAGGTCAAAATTAACGGTGGCTTAATCGCAAAGGATATTATGAGTACTTTTAGTAGTCCTTCCCCATTCACTCAAATTTTACATATATATATATATATATATATACACACACACACAAATTCCTCACAAGCAATGGTTCTTACACGCACTACTTTGATTGTCAAGTTTTATCGCATTTGGTTCATTTTAAAGACAAGATTGAAATGAAAATATTTCGACCAATATGCGATAGACAAGTATAATAATCAAACAAATCCGCGTAAGTGTGCATTAAAGAAAATTATGAGTCAAACATATAGAAAGTAATCTTAAATTTAAAGCACAAAATGAAATGATAATGCATCTCAAATCACTATCAAAGAGTCATATGGATATGAAATGATGTTGTGACTTTGTCATCCTAAATATCCATCCGTAAACGGTGTAAAGCAAAATACAAAAATCTTTTTGTCTTTTTCCAAAAAATTTATTAGAAAAATTCTTTTTGGTTTTTTTAATTTTTCTTTAAAAAAATATAAAATCTTTTTGTATTTTCCCAAAATTTTCAAAACTAAAAAATCTTTTTGGTTTTTTGAAAAATATATCAAAAATGAAAAAGATTAATACAAAAGTGGTACACTATAAATAGACATAAAATATCATCATGAAAATCATCCTATGCTAGCAAAAAAGTCTAAACCTCAACCTAGGTGCGGAGGAATTTTTCAAAGGTGGTGACATCCTATTAAAAACATCCATCAAATCATGTGAAGTTTTGACCAAAAACTTAACTTCCTCTCAAATATGTTAAAACTCTTTATTGAAATATCCAGGAGCATCATGTGTGGGTGCGTGTGTGGAAACATGTGGCAAAAATCTATGTGATATACTACCCAACTTAAAACAAAATTTCCTTAGGTGTCCTCTTTTCTTACAATGGGTGAAAACATACAAGGGCCTAAGAACACGTATCCTAAAATGTCTAAGACCTCCTATCGGGAATGGGATGCCTAGGTGGGTTAGGTTGAGAGAGATATCGATCTATCTAAAACTCGATATTCCGCTCGGGTGCAACGTGGGAAGTAGATGCACCATCATGACCTATTCCTAATCTCTCAAATTACCAAATGTGGGACCGAGGAGCATCTTTACAACCTTCTTAGATGTCTCCTCTATAGTGACCTTTACCTCCCGGTCTCATTCGATATCTCTCTCTAGGTGGACCACATGGGCTTCAAGTTCACTATTTTCTTAAACAACGATGATCCAACGCTCACTTAAATTAACCTTCACCTTCTCGAGTTGACTCGCTGATGCCCCAAATCTACTCAAAACTTCTATATCCCTCTCTTAAAATCTAACACCTTAATACTTAATTCCTTATTCAACTTCCTCGTCTTTAAAGTCTCCGCGTATAAATCTCGAAACACTCTTTAGAGTTCACTTTCACCCTCACTTGCACACTCACTATCACACTCACTAGAAACACTGAACTCATCATCGTGGGTCTCACATTCACAAGTATCCTCATCGTCATGGGACAAACTAGGTGTGCTCAGTTGACTTTCCATAAAGGCGAAAAACTTACCATGTGATGACTCATCCCCGGAATCATTCACCTTTTCCTGACTATCGCTAAGAGTGGATGGCATGGTAACTTTCTTACCCCATCTCTTTATCCTAGTGGGACATTAAAACGCCTTGTTCCCCTTTCCCTCACACTCTAAACATATCTCCTCTTCCTCTTTCTCTTTCTCACCGCTCTCATTGGACTTTTATTTCTTTTTATTTTTTTCAAAAGCCTTTTTATTGGAATAATTTTCTTTGAAAAATTTGAGAAATTTTTTAAATTTTTTAGCAAGCATGGACACATCATCAAAATAAAACTCTTCCTCAGACTCATACTCACAAACTTTCACATTATTTTTATTCTATCTCTTGGACATTTCCTCACCTTTTCTAAAATGAGATTTAAGTTCTATCCCTTTATCCTTAGGCTTGACAGTATCAGGAAATATGTCAATTTCATATGTTTTGAGGTCTCCTACTAGTTCTTCTAACTTAAGACTGTTCAAATTTCCTAAGGAATTCAACACGGTGACTTTCGGGATAAACCATTTAGGCAACGATCTCAAAATATTTGTATCCACTCATACATTAGGAATGTGTTTACCAAGATTGAAACAAGTGTTGGCAATATCAGACAAACCTTCATAAAACTCATCAAAACATCAGATTCAAGAAAGGTAAATGTTTCAAATTGAGGAGTTAAAATTTTCAATTTATACTCTTTCACTGCATTCGCGCCTTCATGGGTAAGTTTTAAAACATCCCATGCTTCTTTTGACACGGTGCACGTCATGATGCATTGGAACTCGTCAGGGATGACAGCTCCAGAAATTGCACTTAGGCCACGAGAATTATATATGCTCTATTTAAATTCATTAATGGTGAGAGTGGAAGGAGTCCACCATCTTTTACAAATGACCCAAACATGTTCATCAATTGCTTTCAAACCATATTTCATGTGAGATTTCCAAAGACTGGCAACTGATTATATAAGTTATCCACAAGAAAGATTGCAAAAGTTTTCAAAATCAGATTTAAAAAAAATCGATATCACATATTTTTTTCAAAAAAAGGATCTCACGATAATTTAGTGAAACTTTCTATGATACCAATTTGAGAATGCGGTGGCGGTGTGATATCAATTATTTTTGTATTCACAAATTTTAGAATTTTGAACTTATTTAAGTATAGTTAATCTTTGATCCAAATTGATTAAACACTGAACTATGCATCTATATGTATAAATCATCCCATCATAAAAAACACAGATTGCTGACACAGAGATATAGGAAAAATCCCTCGAAAGGGAAAACCTTTTATTTCACTATGAATCATAAGGACATAGTTTACATGTCGTGCTTATATGAGAGTATGTCATGTACCGCTACAACCGTAGAAGATTTATTCAAGTTCAATCACACATCAAGATAGATCTGAATATCAACATTCTTCAACAATAAAGCTTCAACGAGATAGAATTTGGTAAGGTTGTCTTTACGCCCTTAATAGTTCATTTAAAGTATTGGGGTAATTTTTCAAAAATGTTTTTTCAACATCTAAGGTGTTATTTCTGATCAAAATATTTTTTTTCTAAGTGTTGAGGCGGAGTTTTACTAAACTTTATTTTTTACCAATGTCATTCAGACGACATGTCAATGTCATTCAAATGACATGACAAAGTCGTTCAAAAGACAGCTTCAAGCAACAGGCTATGTTGCGCGAAGTCTCGTTTGTATCTCGCTTGAAGTATCTTATCAAATGACATCCTAGGGTTTTATTTTTCTAATGTCGTATGATATGTCACGAGATGTCCCTTCAAATGACATTTAAAGTCATTCGAGCAATAGGGTGAACTCGTTTGGGAGAAGTCACCGACTCAAATTTTTTATAAATTGCATATTAAATGAGTCCTTTTTCTTCAAGAAGATCTGAGTTTTTCTGATACATAGAAACTGCAAACTGCAGAACGATTTTGTCTTCTTCATTTAGGGTTTAAAACTTTATTTTTTAGTTCACAAAAATTTCAATAGTTTAGTGAATTGTCTTGGAACCCAAGATAAGACCATGTTGAAGTTTCTCTTGTAGAGAGGGTAAATCTACGGCTGATGACTGCGTATCATTGGGAGTACTTGTGGGTGTTCTTAGTTTATTTAGAGTTGCGTGTTTTTGTGGGTTCACCGCGATTGTTCCATTACCAAATCTAGGATGCATGTCTATGTGAGTGTATGCGGATTTTCATTGCAGATTTCATTATGTATGTAAGTTGTGATTTACCTTTGCATAGTGAAATAGAAAGGTCTCCCTTTTGGGTTTTTACCTGAAATCTGCGTGTGAACAATTTATTTGTGATGGTTTGATTTACCCACATAAATGCTTGTATTAGGTTTTAATTAATTTGGATAAAAATTGACTCAAATTAAATAAGTTTAAAATTAGAATATGCGAACTTGCTTAAATCAATATCACAGAGCATTCACAAATTGGTATCAAAGCTTTTTAAGTGACCATACCTTCAAAAGTTGATATCAAAGCTTTTTAAGCGACCATACCTTCACAAATTAGGATTAGAGTAGGTTTCTCTAATTTATCGAGTGATTCGATTTTTCGCAAAATTTTGTGATATTGATTTTTCATTGAAAATATGATTTTAAAATTTCTCATTATTTCCAAATAAAAATTTATATAATCGATTGCCAATTTTTGACGAGGATAATTATGCCTATTAGAAATCCCGCATGAAATCTCATTTAAAAGCAATCAGTGAGCGAGTTTGGGTTGTTTGTGAAATAGGGTGGACTCCTCCCACTGTCACTACTAAAAATGTCACCAATCTTAAGCCTGGGACTGACTGGACGAAGGACGAGTTCAAATGTAGCACTTTTAATTCTTGTGGGCTAAATGCAATTTCTAGTGCCATCACTCCTAAAGAGTTTTAACGTGTTATGACGTGTACCACATCAGAAGCATGGAATATTTTACAACTTACCCATGAAGGCAAGAATGTTGTCAAAGAGTCTAAATTACAAATTTTAACTACTCAATTTAAATGATAACCATGATTGATTATGAGTGTTTTGATGACTTTTATGGACGTTTGTCTAACATTGTCAACCCTAGTTTCAATCTTGGTTAGCACATTTTGGATGCAGGTGGTTGAAAATATTTTGAGATCGCTGCCAAAACATTTTATCTCGGAGATGACTGTTTTGAATTCCTTAGTAAATTTGCGCAATCTCAAGTTAGAAGAACTGGTAGGATACCTCCAGACATATGAAATTCACATGTTTCCTAACATTGTGAAGCCTAAGGATAGATGGATAGAACTTAGATCCCAATCTAGGAAGGGAGAGGAAGTGTCCAAAAGAGAGAAGAAAAATAAAGGGAAAGTTTATGAGTTCGAGTCTGAGGGAGAGTTTGACTTTGATGATGTGGCCATGGTTGCTTAAAATTTCAAAAAATTTCAAAAGAAAATTCTTCCAATGAATGAATTTTTGAGAAAAATAAAAAGAAAGAAGAGACTAAAGATAATGGTGAGACTGAGAAAGAGTGAGAGAATAAAGAAGAAGCGAGATGTTTTGAATGTGAGGGTAAGGGGCATGACGCGTTTGAGTGTCCCACTAGGCTAAAGAGAAAGGATAAAAAGATTTCCATGTCAATCACTAATAACAATAGTGAGGAAGAGGTGAAGGATTCTGAGGATGATTCTTCACATGGTATGTGTGTAGCCTTTTTAGATAGTCACATGAGCACACCTAGTTTGTCACACAACGATGAGGATACTTGTGCACATGACAATCCCGAGGATGATTTGAGTGTTTCTAGTGGGTGTGAGAGTGAGTACACTAGTGAGGGTGAAAGTGAGCTCCAAATTATGTTTAGAGATTTGTACGCCGAGACCTTAAAGAAGAAGAATTTAAATAAGGATTTAGGTCTTAGGGTGATAGATTTGGATAGAGGCTGAAGTTTTGAGAGGATTTGAGGCATCGACGAGTCAACTCGAGAAGGTGAAGATTACTTTGAGTCAACAATTGATTGTCGTAGGTTGAAAAAATAGTGAAATTATAGCCAGTGTGTCAAAACAGAGAGAGATCTTGAACGTGTCTGGGAATTAAAGGTCACTTTAAAGGATGCATCTAAGAATGTAGGAAAGATGCTCTTTGGTCCCGTTTTGGGTAATGTTGAGATATTAGGAATAGGTCATGGAGGTGCGTCTACTTCCCACGTAGCACCCGAGTCAGTTCCTGAATTTGTGATTAGTCCCTATGTCTCTCAACCCAAATCACCTAGGCGTCCCGTTATGGAGAGGAGAGTGCGTTGTAGAATTTTTGAGATATGTGTTCCTAGGCCTGTTTAGGTTTTCACCCATTGCAAGAAGAGAGGACACCTTACGGACTTTTTCTTTATGTTGGTTAGTGTGTCACATAGAGTTTTATCATGTGTTCACACACACGCACCCACACATGATGCTCTGGATGATTACATGAGAGTATCTTCACATATTTGGAGAAAGTAATGTTTTTGGTCAAGACTTCACATGATTTTATGAACTGTTTTCATAGGATGTCACCCCCTTTGGAAAACTCCACCGCACCAAACGGGTGAGGTTTAGACTTGTTTACTAGCATAAGGTGATTTTCATGATGATATCTTATGCCTATTACTAGTGTGTACCATTTTTGTATTTATATTTTCAATTTTTGATATATTTTTTGAAAAACCAATAAGATTTTTATTTTTGAAAATTTTTGGAAAAATACAAAAAGATTTTTTATTTTTTGAGAAAATTTGAAAAAGTCAACAAGATTTTATCTTGATAAAATTTTTGGAAAAAGACAAAAAGATTTTTGTATTGTGTTTTAAACCGTTTATGGATAGACATTTAGGATGACCAAGTCACAATTTCATTCCATATCCATGTGACTATTTGATAGTGTTTTGATATGCATCATCATTTCCTTTTTGTACTTTATAATGTTTGGAGTCATTAAGATGTAATTTGTGATTACTAGCTACATGTTTGACTCTTAATCTCCTTTGATGTACACTTTCACGGATTTGTTTGATTATTGCACTTGTCTATCACATGTTGGTCGAAGTGTTTCCATCTCAATTCCGTCTTTAAAACGAACCAAATGCAATAAAACTTAACAATGAAATAGTGCATGTAAGAACCATTGCCCGTAAGGAATGTGTTCAAAATTTGAAAAAATGATGAGTGAACATGGGAAAGGGATAAGAGTGAATAATAATCACGTCATGAAAGACACTGTTTAAAAGAGCCCAAGAAAAAATTAAGGCAATAAAAGGATAAATATGCCAAAACTGGGGCCAACTGGATTACTCTAAGTTGAGAAAAATAGACCACCTCTATAGAAAAAACAAAAGATATATTATGTATGAGGGAGATTGGTTGGAAATTAATTAACAGGTTTGCACATCCTAATAAAGTCTTGAAAGAGCATTACATAGTTTTGAATGTCATTAGTGTGAAAATCATTTTAGACCATGATGTGTCGATTAAATTGATTCGATGTCATATGAATTCACATTTTTAATACCTAAGGACGATTTTGAGATCATTCGTTAGGAGTATTCGTATTCATCGTGCACATATGTTATGTCTGATTGCATTAATTTTCCTATCGAATTTATTCACACCCATTCATTCTGTATCCACGATTTGGTTATCTTAATGTCAATTCATTAAATGTGATTTTTGTAAAATTATTTTTGTTTTCATATTGTTTGAAAAAATAAAAAAATAAAAAATTGCTGGTGAATGTTTTGAAGTATGTCCTTGATTGTCATAGTTGTTTGCTTTGCTTATTGTGACACTCTATGTTTATTTTTGTTTATTCTTTTCCTTGTCTATTTCGGACAAATAAAACGGGGATTATGAATTATGATTTAATGGGCGAGTTTAAATTATGGAGCAGAATTGAGATTTATTATTTGTTTTGACTTATGTTTATCTCATTTCAAACTCGATATGTCACGAAGGTATTTGTTTCTTGTCTCATGTGTGTAGGTACAATGTTTGAAGATCATTATTTTGCGCACTCTGATGATGACAAAGAAACGTAAAGAGATTTGAAGATTTCAAGTTGAAGATTTTTGAAAAAGTTTAGAGTTGTATTTTTAGTACATTTTTCAGTTTTGGGTTCATGGGAGGGTATTAGAATTGTATAGGAATTTTGATTTGATAAATCAGATGTTTTTAATTTGTACCCGGATAGACAGGAGGGGAGATTTGCAAGGACATAGTTTACATTGTCCTATTTACATTAGAGTATGTCATGTACCACTACAACCTTCAAAGATTTATTCAAGTTCAATCATGCATCAAGAAGGATCCGAATATCAATATTCTTTAACAATAAAGCGTCTGCAAGATAGATTTTGGTAAGGCTTTGTTTAAGTCCCTTAATAGTTCATTTAAAGTGTTGGGATAATTTTTTAAAACATCTGAGGTGTTATTTTTAGTCAAAATAATTTTTTCAAAGTGTTGAGGCAGAGTTTTAATAACTTTATTTTTCGCTGATGTCGTTCAAACGACATGTCAATGTCATTCAAAATACATGACAAAGTCGTTCAAATAATAGCTTCAAGGTAGGGATGGCAATTCGGGTTGTTCGTGTCATTTTCGGTTCGTGTTGATTTTTATTTTAGTATAAGTTTTGGGTACTCTTAAATCTATACAAGCTAATCGGGTCATGTTCGGGTCATTTCGAGTTATTACCATAAACGGGTTATCGGGTCAAAAATTGCCAGCTCTACTTCAAGGTACATGCTATGTCTTGCAAAGGCTCGTTTGTAGCTCCCTTGAAGTACTTTATCAAATGACATGTTACTATTTTACTTTTCTAAAGTTGATTGATATGTGGCGAGATGTCCTTTCAAATGACATTTAAAGTCGTTCGAGTGACAGGGTGATCTCGTTTCAGCAAAGTCACAGACTCAGATTTTTTTAAATAGCTTGTTAAATGAGTCATTTTTCTTTAAGAAGATCTGGGTTTTTCTGATACACAAAAATTGCAAACTGCCGAACTATTTTGTCTTCTTCATTTAGTGTTTAAAACTTTGTTTTTCAATTCATAAAAAACCCAATAGTTTAGTGAACTATTTTGGAACCCAAGATACGATCTTTTTGAAGTTTCTGTTATAGAGAGGGAAAATCTACAGTTCACGACTATGTGCCAATGTGAGTACTTGTGGGTTAGATGATTTGGAGTTACGTGTTCTTGTGGGTTTGCTGCGGTTGATCCATTACCGACTCTAGGTTGCGTGTCTATGTGAGTGTCTGTGAATATTCTTTACAAATTTCATTGTGTATCTAAGTTGTGATTTACCATTGCATAGTGAAATAAAAAAAATCCCTTTTGTTTTTTTTCCTGAAATTCTTGTCAGCAATTTATTTGTGACGGTTTGATTTACACACCTAGATGCTTGTGTTAGGTTTCAATTAATTTGGATAAAAATTGACTCCAATTAATTAAGTTTAAAATTTGAATTTGCGAATTTACTTAAATCAATATCACATAGCATTCACAAATTGGTATTAAAGCTTTTTAAGTGACCATACCTTCACATGAATCGTAAATCACAACTTACAAAGTACACAATGAAATCTGCAATGAATCTATGGCAGCAAACTCACATAGACCGCAACCTAGATCAGGAATGGACTCCCGTAAGAAATCACAAGAACCATTACTCTGTCTCTAGCAAGGAACACCCTCAAGTCTTCGCAAGTGATCGCAATCGTCAGCAAGAAATTCCCTTAAGAATTAGCAATGCAACAGTAGAGATGTAGTCTTTACAAGGGAAACTTCAAAAAGGTTGAATCTTGGTCTCACAAGATATTCTTTAAAGTATTTGGGATGAATTGTGAATAAAAAAAGGTTTTGTAACCAAAAAGTGAAGACTGAATATTCTGCAGATTGCAATTTCGTTTTTGTCAAAGTCTTAAATTAAAAAGATTTACAAAGCAGGTATTTATAAAAAAAACTTGAGTCGGTGGGTCATTCGAATGACATCTGCAGGTCGTTTGAATGATATATAGAAGTCGTTTGAATGAAATCACATATCATTAGATATAGGAATGAACGGCTAATAGAAAAATAAAACAATGTGCCTTCATTAGATGAAAGTTCAAGCGACCCTTCGAACGACCTTTTGAACGATATCTAATGTCATTGGATGAGTGATTTGAACGACTCATACCTATCATTCTAACGACATCCACTTGTCGTTTGAACGACTGAAGGGCATATTTTTTTCTTTTAAACCTCCACCTATTGGTTTGAATAAATTAATTTTTAAGTAAAATAATGTCTCATCTTGTTAAAAAAATTTAGAAAAAAAATATCCCAACATTTAAATGAAACATTAATGAACTTCAAACCCAACGTTACCAAAATCAATCTTGCAAAGGCTTATTATTGAAGAATGTTGATATTCAGATCCGTCTTGTCGGGCATATGAACTTGAACTTACTTTGATGGGTGTAACGGTATATGGCATACTCATTGTAAAACGGACTATGTAAAATATATCCTTACACATTCGCAACTAAGAAGGTAGCGACAGATCAAGTGGCAACTCCGGTGAGCTCACCATCTACGAAGAAGGTAGGGGTGGAGGAATTTCCCTCTAAAGTTATCATGATAGACGAAGTGAAAAATCATTTCTCCTCCAATAAGGAGTCACCTTTTATGTATAAGTAGATACCCCTACCTAAATAATATCGATGAAAAACCATACCATGAGGGGTATATTCCTCCTAAGTTCATAAAGTTCAATGGGAAAGGTGAAAATCCTAGAGAGCATGCCAAGAGGTTCGTGGAGTACCTTGGCATGCATGACAATGAAAAGGGACAAAAGTAGAGAGAATTATCAAAAAGTCTCAATAGAAAGGCATACATGTAGTACTCTCACCTGGTGTTAAACAGTATCCCCAATTAGGATGAAATAAACAGGAAATTTTTGTAGAAAGTTTTTCTTGGTTGAGGATGAGTTCACATTGAGACACTTAGCCTAAGAAGTATGGAAGATAGGTGAGGATGTGATGCAATACATCAAGACCTTTAGAGAGAGGGAGATAAATGTGCATGAAGATATTACAGAGTCAAGGCAGTTACAAATCTGTGTGGATGACCTACTGGGGGAATACAAAATCCACCTGATGAATGAGACCCAAGAGGATACCTTCAGAGAATTCACATGGGCTGCTAGTAATATTGCCATGATCATGAAACCAAGCCCCCAAGGATGAAGGGTATAGGTGTCATTACCAGTTAGTAGGTTTCAAGTTTCACATTAGAAATTAGTGAACTATATTAAAGGAAATCTTAAACGAAAGAAAGGAAACCAAGGGTCCAAGAACAATGCCACTGGAAAAAGAAAATTTGGAAATAATATCCCACCTTCATTGCAATGCAATGTAACGGAGGCAATGGACTATCATCAAACATTAGTAAAAGAGGGGGTGAAAAGTCTGCCTTACTCAAATGGCCAAGTGCTCTCAGCAGAGGACAAAGCAGATGAAAAGTTTTGTGTATTGCAATAGAGAGTACAACATGCCACCGAGCATTGTTATTACTTATGCATGATAATAGGGGAACAGGTCTCTAATAACACCCTAAAGATCCTGCCAATGGATGTTAATGAAAACCCGTTGCCTACTCACCACTATGGTACAATAAATATGGTGGTGGCATATGACAAGGAAGGAATGCTTAGGTCTGCAGAGTGGTTGAGCAATGATGATGCTTGCGAAGAGTGGTTATCTTACTTGGCCAAAATATATCGCAAAGAAGAGTGGTGAGATCCCAATAAGGAAGTGTGGATGTGGTCCTTTCCCTGGATGGGGGGGGGGGGGGGACTTCAAAAGCTGAGTACGTGTGCAATGCATAAATATATGAAGTTGAAATAGACTTAGAATGTGTGGCTATTGCAAGAAGTCCCAAGTTCAAGTTGTTCTTTGACTAAATTGGGGTAAGAATGGCATGCGGACGATGATTACCAATAAGATTTTTAAAGAGATCAAGGATCAAGAGGATACCTATCTTAATTATCATGGTCTCATTGTTATGGTAGTCAGGAGGTACACATTAGAGGCGGTATTTTCAGAAGCAGATAGACAGGTACCTTTATTCCATAATAGACCTTTATGTGATACCACTTGGGTTAATAGAATTAGTTTTCCAATAGCTCTCCTACATAAAGGAGAGTCAATAAATATTATGCCCATCAATACTTTGTATAAAATTAGAATTTCGTAAAAGAAGATACGGGTCTGCATGGACTTCAGAGATTTGAACGAAGCTTACCCAAAGGATGAATTTATTCTACCCAATATTGAGAGTCTAGATGATTCCACCGCTAGTCATGAGATGTATAGCTTTATTTATGGGTATGTGGGCTACAGGAAAATTCTGATGGATCCGACATAAGCGAAGAAGACAACCTTTTTAACCACTATAGGCATCTTTTATTACACGATCATACCTTTTGGGTTAAAGAATACATGAGATGCTTATCAGCGGACTATGATGGCCATATTTCATAATATATTGGAATTTTATGTTGATAATCTGGTGGATAAGTTAAAAAAAGAAAGCAAGCATGTCCAAGACTTCAGAATAGTCTTTGAACGGTGCCGAAAATAAAAAAATAAGGATGAACCCCCTCTAAATGTGATTTATATGTAACTACGAAAAAGTTTTTAGTATTTGCAATGAACAAATAAGGGGTTCAAGATGATGCAGAAAAATAGAAGGCCATTTTGATGATGTCTTCCGCAAAGAGCCAAAGATAGATCACAACCTTTTCAGGATAAGATTCCTACCTAAGGAGGGTCATAATAGCTCTAGCGGAGGTAACCCACCCTTTCGTCCTACTCATCAAGGATAAGGCCTTATGGGTGTTAAGGGAGTATTAGAACAAGATATTTTAAAGGGTGAAGGCAATACTGACTTCATCTTCAACGATGATCCCAACATAAGCAGGTGCACTTTTACTGCTATACCTTACCCTAACAGAGCGATCCATAGGAGCTTTGCTCTCTCAAGAAAAATCAGGAGTGGAGTGTCCAGTATATTACCTATCTAGAGAAATTTCCAGAACGAAATCAAATTACACAAATGTGAAAATGAATTTTTAGCCTTAGTTTTTGTAGAATCGAAATTGAGCCATTATCTTCTCGCATTTGCAGTACATATTGTCAACAAATGTGACCCAATTAAACACCATTAGCGTGAACCATCCCAATGGGGAGAGTAGCCATGTGGTTTTTAATACTCTCTGAGTATGATTTCAAGTGCGTTGTTTCAAAAGCTATCAAGAGCCAAGCAGTGGCTAATTTACTAGCTAATTTTCTAACACAAAACTTTGAACCTCCCATGAAGATATACTAGGAGAAAATTTCCAAGAATGTTTAGCAAAGGATATGGAGGAGTGTAAAAAGGAGTTTAATGTCTCGTGCATGCAAGGAACAGGTGGGGCAGGTATCATTCTTTCGAATAGCAATGAAACAATCACCCTCTCTTACAAGTTAGATTTCAAATGTTCTAAGAATGAGGCAGAGTATAAGGCTCTCATACTTGGCCTATTGGAGGCACTAGAAAGGGGTATCGGAGTTCTTTGTAGAATAGGAGACTCAAACTTGGTAGTTAAATAATTTAATGGAGAGTTTTCACTTAAGCACACCAACCTTATCCCATATTGATCAATCATCTAGAGGCTTCTTGGCCAGTTCTTAGAAGACAAAATAGAAAGGCACCCAAGGGTAATGAATAGACACTCGGATTCCCTGGCAACGGTTTCACAATAGATGGAAATGGAAGAACTAGATTCCACCATTACAGTCTGTTAGAGAATGGTGTCAATGACTGTACGTTTGCTATTCACACGTGAAGATCTGAAGGATCGAAGGTTCCCCATTATAAAGAAGTTTAAGACAAGAAAAGGGAAAATGAAGTTTTTAGAGTTAGTCAACTACCACATGTGCCAAGACACTCTATTTAAAAAGTTTGGTAGGATTTTTGTCAAGATGTGTAGGAGAAGAGGAGGACAAAGAAAAATCAATAGCAATGCATGAAAAACACTGTGAAGACACTGATATCCTGCTTTATAAGAGGTTGCAGCGAGGAGATTACTATGGGCCTACTATGAGCACGGAGGCTTATCGTATGTAATAAAACTGTCTGAAATGTCAGATGTAGTTTGAATAACTATCTATATAAGAATTATGGAGACCTTTGAAGACCATAGGAAACCCTGCATTGCATACCTTAAGGATGGAGAGTTACTGTTTGAAAGGGCCGATGAAATATATATGAAGGAAATAGTTGTTGGCTTCTACTTGATGAAAAGGGAATTGTACAAAAGGACATAATGAGAGGGCATTGTGGTGCATGGTAAGGAAATATGTGGTGAAAGTGTTGAAGGAAAATAATGAACCTTTACATATGGGTGGGGCTAAGCTATATGATTAGTTGATGACCTTGGGTTATTATTGACCAACAATGGAGTTCAACTCTATTAGCTTTGTGAAAAAGTGTAGAGGTAAGGACATAATTTATAAATGTCCGTTATCAATTGAGTATGCCATATACCACTACAACCGTAGAATAATTATTCAATATCATTCAAGCATCAAGACGGATCGAATATCAAAGATCTTCATCAAAGAAGCATTCACAAGATAAATTTGGTAAAGACTATGTTTTTATTCATTTACATTTCACTTAGAGTATCGGGATTGTTTTTCATAAAATATTTTCTAAGTGTTGGAGCGGAGTCTGTAAATGATTTTCTTTTAAAGATATATTTTCAGAGTTTTTGAGGCGGTGCATTTAATGAGAAAAAGAAAACGAAAATATTTTGGATTTTACTATTCTCGTTCGAACGACACTGTACGTTATTCAAACGACATAATATGTCGTGTGAAGTGCTCTGTTGTTTAAACGACACTCATCTCGTTCAAACGACATGTTACCTCGTTTAAGCGACCTGTCTCCTTAAGTCTTCTATTTAAAGGACTCTCCAAATCCATTTTTCATTATCCAAACACTGCAAAATCAACATAATATTTTTGGCTTCTTCTTCATTTTTAATTCACAAAAATCCCATATGATATGGTGAATTATTTTAGAACCCAAGAACATACATCTTGTTCAAGTTTGCTCTTGTAGGGAGGATAACCTACTATCGAAAATAGGTACCACTTAAGGGAGATACTGGGTTGATTGATTGTGTGTTATTAGGGAGTGTTGCTATATTCCTGGGCTGATGATAGGATTATGATTCTTGTAGGTTCACTGTGTGTAGATCTATTGTTGACGACACTCACCGACACCTGCGGGTATTCGTGTGTCAAAAATCTATTTCATTATAACCGTGTAAGTTGTGATTTATAATTATAATTAAATAAAAGGTTTTGTCCTTTGAGGATTTTTCCTTATATTGGTTTCCTTTGCATGCTTATTAATTTTATGATTATCAAATCACCTAGATGCATGTGTTAGGGTTTAACTAAAATTTGTAATTAATTAAAAATGGAATTATTTGTGAAGTCGCATTATTTCGCTACAACACACTTTTTATAGTAAAGCATGTCGAATACATTGAAATATGGTTCATTCCCCCTCGGTTTGCCTACAAAGTCTAGATCCCCCTTACCGTTTCTACACCGGGGCATTTGATTTGGTGGGAAAAATTAGTCCAACCTCTTATGGAAAAGCTTTCATCATCGTAGCCACAAAATTATATACCAAGTGGGCAGAGGCGATCCCTTTGAGAAGGGTCATGCTCAAGGGGTGACACAATTCATCCGAGAGCATATAATTTACAGGTTTGGTATTCCAAAGGTCATTATTACAGACAACAACAAGGAGTTTGTGGGTAAGGAAATGGGGCTCCACACAGATACATATAAGAGTATTTATAACACTTCGACGATCTTTTATCCCAAGGGGAATGGTCAAGTAGAGGCCGACAATAATACATTAATAAACTTTTTGAAAAAGATGTTGGAGAATTTGTTCGAGGCATGGGATGAAAAGTTTCCTTTGGTCTTATAGGGTTTACACCTTTTTATCTGATTTATGGGATAAAAGTTTATTGTCAGTGGAGTTTTCAGTACCCTTAGCTCGAGTGACTTTAAGCCATAACCTTATGCCAGACCCAAGACATGTGCAACTAGAAGCTTTGGATGAGCATAATGACAAAGCTAAGGAAAACTTTAAGGTCTACACCCAACACTTATGTAGAGCTTATCAAAATTTGGTTAAGCCTAGACAATTCAAGTAGGAGACTTAGTTTTGTAGGCATCCACTCATTATCTCTGGAGCATGTCGGCATTCAAGCCTAATTGGGAAGGCCCGTTTGTGGTGTGAGGAGTGGGGAGGTCAGGATATTGTCAGATGTCGGAGGCAGAAAGTGAGTGCATTCAATCAATTAATTACAAGTGGATCAAGAAATACTATGACTGAGGTATCCAAACTTTTTTTTGTTCTTTTTTGTTTATTAGAAGTTTGTTGTAGAGAGGGAAGTCGTTCAACTAAAAAAATGTAGGAAACAATGATCAGCACTCTATTATAATAGCGTACCCAACAAAAAATAGTCTTTTTTGATTGGTGATTGGAATAAAAATTATCCAGTTTTGACTAGTTTTATCAAGATTTTTTTAAACATTAATAACGTTTGTCATTTTGCATAGACAACAAATACATCATACATCCACTCGCCAAAATATGCGAGTGGATGTATCATTATTTTATTTATGTTCCTATGATAAATTTTACATTTTTAAAGTTAATTTTAGAGCAGCTCAAGTTTCTCATAGTATAAGAGAAAAGAAAAGACAATATGAGGAGCATTTCTTACCATACTTGGGGGATATGCGCACCCTGATGACAAAGTATGATGAGAAAAGCACCTCTGCTTACCAAAAAAATTTAAAGTCTAAACTCCCAAAATAGCTTACATGTTCAAAAAGAGGGGGTTGACCTCAAGTCCTATTTTTCAATAAAAATATGAATATAGGATAAATATTCCACAAACTAAAGAAAAGTTGCTTACATTACTCGCTATGTTGCGTGTAGACACTCCCATAAAAAGGGGAGTTCCATTTCACGAGGGGATTCTTCCAAGAATGAAACATAGTCCATAGCATATGAATTCAACAAGTCAATATAATAAATGTGAATAGAGAAAGCGAGCAAACAGTGGGAAGAAAGAATGAGATAACTATTTTTTCATTTATATAAAGGAACTACTCCAAATAGAGTAGTCCTAGATATTACAAGAAAAATGTAAATAGATTACAATTGTTAACTAGAAAGTAAAAACAAAAGATTTTATATTGATACGAAGGATCAAGCGTGAAAAGTAGCGTTGTGCTAAAACACTAATCATTGTACTCGTTTCACCGCCTTAATACAAAAAATCTAAATTACGACTGCACTTGTGATACAAGTATAGCGGTAAGTCAGGTATCAAATCCACAGGGAGTGTTCGACAGATTTTAATCGATTTATTATTTCAAGAATAAAAATGTAAAAGGTGATGAGTGGTTGTAAATAAAAGGAAAAAATAAGAAGTTAAGTCTAAACAATATTAAATAAAACGAGGGTCGGGATCACGTAGCCACCATGGGCTAAACACGCGGAATTAGAATTCCGGTTCGAAAACATTTAATCGAGCATTTTTAATTAATCATAGACATCACACATGAGGGAATTTAAGCCAACGAAGTGAGATTAAATATTTACTAAAAATGGTGACACGCTTTAAAAATTGGATTATCGCTTTAAAAACTAACGTTGCGTGACAATGAAAGTTAAACGCATATTAATCCCATTTTAATTCGCGAGGTTTCAATTAAATACAATTTTACACGAAACTTAATTGTCGGAGCTCGAAGCCCATCAATGGCGGACACACGACCCAAATCCTATTTAACTACTCACACAACATGAATAATTAAATTAAACAACTAATTAATAATTAAAGCAAGAAATAATTAAACTACACTAATTTATCTAGGCATAAGAATTAAATATGCAAGGAAATAAAATGAACAAAACTAGAATAATATCCACTTACATTAACTAAATTGCATACAAGAAATAAAGAAAAAAGGAAAAGAAAAGAAATAAGGGGGATAAGTCACTAATTAATGGAATTTAAAAAAAGAAAAATAAAAAGAAAAGGGAAAGGGAAAGACAATATTTTGGCAACAACAAAAACAGGGCACCGGTCGACCGCGACAAAAGGGGACAGTCCACTGTCTCGGACCAAAGGAAAAAATCGAATTACCGGTCGACCTCCGGTGAGAGGCCGGTCGACTGCGTGCGCTAGCACTCCCATAGATCTCACACAGCAGCAAACCAACACAAAACAACCCCAAGCGATGGCTAAAAACCCAACACCCAATTACGCACCATGGTTGCAATCCATATCCGAGACCACTTTGTGCCCAAACCGAGATCAAAATCGAAACCCCACCATAGCCAACAAAATCCAAAACTATAAATGGGTATCCAACAAAAATGGCTAAAGCCATGGATATGTCAAAATGGGAACTCCAAAAACCCGAGCCAATTGACCCATAACTATATTCGTACGCAATCCTACCTTTAATTTCAAACGAAAAGCATCAATTTAGGACGAACCCAAAACCCGAGCTTGGACAAAAATCGCCCATGCCTGAATTTGCTGCAAAAAAACGTTTTAGGACAGAAAGGGAATTAATGAATTTGTTATAAAAGAGAAAGGGACATGTATGTAATTAATAAAATTGTTAATGAATCTTTTATAATTCTTTTCGATTAAAGGTCTGTGTTTCCTTCATTCGGACTCCGATTTGAGCACCGTTTGTGGCCACGGGAAGCTTGGTCCAAGGGCTACAACTTCCGTAAAGACTTCGGGCAAAAATCCCAAAGTGTAAAATTACCAAAATGCCTCGAACGTGCGAATCGGTACGAATGTTTGTCGGAACGTGCCCAAACTTCATACTAAGCACTTTAATACCTATAATAGCTCAATTATACCTCAAATAATATTTTTGCATATAAAATGGAGGTTGTCTGATTAACGAACATAATTATAGGCATTAAAGTAGCCGAGGGGGCTAAAAAGCCTAAGTTCGAGTGTAATTAAATGCATAATTCGATACGAATCAAAGAATCCTCCGACGAGAGGTGAACTTCTAGAACTAGATCTTCTTCTAGTCTAGACACACATATAGTCTCCCCTGCCTCACTGGGTAAGACGTTAGCTAACTTAACCTCTAAAGACTTGATCTTATCGTGGATACAATCAGCTTCTGAATGGCACTGCTTGGATTTTGTCTTCTCGGAGGACTTGGCCCTTATTAATTTTCGGGCAGCTGAATGAAGGAGGTGGGGAATGGAGGCGTCAATATAGTCAAGATATAAATAATAGAAGTTTTCCATATCCTTGGTGGTAGCCAAAAATAAGCTATCTCTAGAACTAGTGATCCCAACTGGAGGAGTGGATGTGAACTCACGAACATGGCTAGCGAGTGTCATAAATTTAAGGACACACAAACTATCAACGTTGAAAACACTCTTGATTTTAAAAGTCTTAGGGTGATGCTCTATTATCAAGTCTGGTATATCATGATCCATTGTAATGAACCTTTTAGGGTAGTGCTCATGCCATATGTCCCTCATATAAACGTATGGAGCATCCATCTCTATCGCATTGACCCCAGTGTCTAATGATCTAGCCTCAGAAAGAGAGAGCTCCTCACCATATTGATCACCCTTAGAACGAGTGGCCTCAAATTTGATCCCCTACATCTGCCTCTTCACCACCCTCAGTTTTGTTTACCTCCTCTTGAAAAACTGAAAAGAGAAGAAAATGAGTAAAATAAATACAACTAAAAAAATTATGTTTGGAGCAATCTGCTAAGGGAGAGACGGGCACTTACTTGAAAGCCCAAAGGAATCAACATACTGCCAGAAAGATGACACTACTTCATTGGCGTAACCAAGGGCTCCAAGGTAAGAGGATCACCAACCACACTAACCTAAAAAAACCAAAACAAAGTAAAGGGAGGTGAAGACTCAAACAATTGCACAATAAAAAAGAAAGTTTAAAAAAAATAGGTATGATAGGATAACACCTGAGGAGTGCTCACAACATCATTCACAGATTATTCCACGATTAAAGGAATGCTCGTGGTACGAACCTGAAAACAAAGAAAGAAGAAACTGTCAGTTAAACACTAGTGCAGCGAAAGCAAGTTAAAAAAGAGAGGAAAGTCGGGTATGACAGAGTAATACTTGGGAGGCACTTTCCTCCAAGCCCACAAGAGGTTCCACAACTAAGGGAACGCTCATGGAACTATCTTGAAAGTAATGAAACAAGCAAGTGTCATTTCCGCACTTGCACAGTAAAAGCAAGTTAATAAAAAAAAGTCAGGTGTGACAAAGTAATACCTGAAGAGCACTTTCTTCCATTTCCACATGAGGTTACATAGTTAGAAGAACACTATAAGTACTAACATCAAAACAAATAAATAAGCAATGTCTATTCAAGCACTTGAACAAAAAGAGTAAGTTGTAAAAATTCATCATTGCATATGATAATGTGATACCGCAAAAGTGTTCGTGGAGACACCCGTGGATGGTTCCACAGCTGAAGGAACATCTGTTGTTCTCACCTATAAATAAGAGGAAAGAAAGTTGCACAAGAACACTTGTGCAATAACAAGATTTGGAAATCTTAATATTCCAAAATAATATTTGGACACTCGTAAGAACACTTACAGCAGCAATGGTTTCAGGTATAACGGATGAGGAAGTGATAGTAGTGCTCGCCTAATTTTAAAATAAGATAGAGTGATTAAGAAATATATACGTTTGGGAAAACAAGTGTAATGATATACCAGTTCAAGTACCTGGACCCCAGAAGAGGGAGAGGAACTCAAATCCACAACAGGGGTTTGAGGGATTTTCATGTTAACCTGTCAATAAAAAAAATGTTGTTAGGAAAAAGAAAGGGGATACCAAAAGTGTTAAAAGAATTATACGATTAACTACCTGTGCTGATAAGGTAATGTGATCAACGGGTCCACTAGTAGCCACACTGAAAGTGGGTTGAGTAGAGAGAGCATGGACCTGGGACTTATTGTCCACGGGGAGACAAACCCTTAAGATAGATATCCTCCTAAAAGAAGGGAACCCAGGGATGACTACCCATGTGGGGAAATATATACCCCCACTAGTAAGGGGATCACTCGAAAGGGAATCCTGCAATATGACAATCATCATTGAAAAGAAAAGGAGTAAGGTCATATTTTTTTATACCTAATAAAAAAGGAATATATGAAAATAATAAAGGGTTCTCAAAGAATACCCTTTTAGAGCTAACCACCATAATATGAGTTGGGGGCTGAGCTAGAGAACAACTCACTATATTTTAAGTGAGTGGTCTAGTAATGGGTGTGAGGGAGGGCCAAAAAGACCTTTTAAAAATAATGTGTAAGTTCATAGACAATACAAATAATGACTTATAAGAAAAGTTCATTAAAGAAATGTCAAATACCAGTAAGGAATGAGCACTCACTGAGGAAGTCCTCACAGTAGTGGGAAACACAATGGAGAGTTGTTAAAAAATATAGGGTGCTAATTAACCAAGGGAATGAGGTTAAAAGGTATAAAAACAAGTAAACCTAATGTGTATACAAACCTCTCATGCAAAGACCAAAGATGAGACTATCATAGAATTCCTTTTGCGCGAAAACGATCGGGAGGAAGGATAGGAGAATTGGTTCATGGAGTTACCCCTACCCTAGGGAGGTAACTTGCCCTTGCAGAGGGCACCTACTCGAAAATAAAGAATATAAGGGAAAAGTTAGTAACTAGATAAATCATAATTTAAAAGAAAATATGACAAAGAAAAGGATAGGCAAGGCTAGCAAATACTTACAGGCTCATCGCGATGAGCTTGGCCATAAGGCAAAGTCTTAGTGGTAGGGATGGTCAAAGATGGTGACTAGATCATGGTGTCATCATGATCAGTGGGGGGAGGCTCCACGTCCATGACTCACCCCCTCATGGTTGATAAAAAAGGAGAAGCATCACTCGAGTGATCTATGCTAAAACCAAGTAAACCAGTATCATTCGAAAAAGAACTATTGTAATCATAAGGAAGGGTGATTCCATAATCAACAAGTTCCTCTTCAGATGAACAGGGTGAGAAGCAATCACTTGCCATTCCACCACTTATATCTTTACAAAGTAAGAAAGAATTAACTAGAATACCCTTCACTAGGTGAGAAGATGATGGAGAAGGGGGCTAATAAAAGTTATCTTTGAGGGACTCATAGCACTGCTCGTGTACGGATTGGAATGTCTCCTCAATCCGTAACGTATTAGTCTGAGAGATCTGGTCTTCAATAGTAGAAGGGTCAATAGAATTGGTGGATTTCTTCTTCTGTCTGGACACTTGCATCTTAAAAGGTGAGGGAGAGGATGCTAGGCAAATGAGGGGTGCCAACCAAATGAACGAAGGATGATAGGCGAGCAACCCCAAAAAAGTTAGGGGTGGCTCTATGAGAAACTCCATGAAAATAAGGGGGTTCTAGCCAAATAAACTGAAGTCAATAAGGGGATGCTAGACGAGGAACCCCAAGGTAAGTAAGGAGGTTATTTATGAGAAACTCCAAGACAAGAAGGGGGTGCTCTACGAGTTGGCCTAAGCCCAGGTTAAGATTAAGTTTACTTAAATAGTATTTGCTAACACTTTGCTATTTCTTTTGCACGGGAGTGGTTATCAAGAAACCTTAGTCGAGTAAGCAGGGATCGAGTAGATGGCTAGTTGGGATCCATTGGGAATTTTGGCTTGAAGGCCGAAAGGCAAGTCTTCTTGGACAAGATAAGGACCAAACACTTCAGTACCTTAGAAAAATGATAATACTAATAGGAGGGTCCTAAGATGTCACTTACATAATTCACACTTAATCAAATAACTGAGCAACCAAGACACTCCTCACAAAATCTTTTTAGGATAAACATTGGCGAGTGGCCTTGAGGGCCTCCAGTAAGTTTTTAAAAAGTTTGTTTACCAAGTTATTGTTTGAAAAATATTTACCACATCATAATTTTTGGCACGATGCCCGAAAACTTTTTCTTTTGACTTTGGATTGCACCAGATGTCATTTGTTAGAGTGGATAAACGACAAATTGTAAAATTGGATAAAAAGTACAATTTAGATATTATCTCAAAGAATAGCCTTTTGACATTCACATGCCACATTAGCCCTAGTATTTACTTATAAATAGAGTACTTGGGAAAGGTCAAGTCATATAACATAATTAACGCACTGTTAATCCGCATAAAATTACACAGGAATTATTCTCTCCATGCTCTCTCCTTTGTACTTGAAGTGCTTGTCTCTTCACTCCCAAGAATCACCACTTTAAAGTTATACCTTTTCTCTTTTGTTCTTAATGAAAATTTTATAGTTAATCACTGTCTTCCTCATTCAGTAATCATAAAACTTCCATTTTACAAGAAAAGTTAGTTCTTAACCACTTACTACTCTTGAAACTTTGGACACCTTGAAGGAAACTTCCATTGGAGTGGGTCATGCCTCACCTGATTGAGAATATTCATAGACCCTAGTACTACTACCCTTTTACAGGAGGAAACTATATGGATTGATTACTTCCTAAGTAACTTTCTATATGTTCCTTCAATTGAAATTATCTATAACACTCTTCAGTGAACATAATCATACAATTTCAAGTTCAAGAGAACTTGAAACCCATAAAGGGGTTAAGAACATTGAGTTTAGGTTTCACCGAGTTCGAAAAATTGAATGAAATGGGTGATAAGTTTATCACAAGGTTTTATCAAATAACACCCGGTTAATACTTCTATAAATAGGCAACAAACTATCGTGTAGATGAGTTAGGATTTAGATACAAGGCTTTAAAATTAAGTGGGATATTGTTTGGGTTTTATTCTTAAAACCACATATGATGGTTACTTATATGTTAAAGTGTTTCAATTCATTTTGAAATAAGAATCATAGTTATGATAATAACTTATATTTAGTTTAAATATATTATAGGTATGTTGGTCAATAAAGCTTAGTAGGAATTCTAGTATTGTGACTTCAGGTTGATCACAAGGAGATTAGAATTCTCGTCCTAGTGCTATTGAAATATTCATAACCTAGATAGGGTTTTGAAACCCTATTAGTGCAACGTAATACTAGTAGTTCATGAAAATCTACTGGAACCCGTTTTAAAGTTCGAGACCTTGATTGATATTTCAACAGAGGATTGTGATCGGTAAATCCCAGGAATGTATTGAACATCTCCACTCGTAAGATTTTAGTTTAAGGGTTGTCTTGATTATACATGAAAAATATCACACCATTTGCAAAGGGTGCATAAATTCTTAATCCTGAGAATTCCAAGGTTTGGAATTCTTGCGTAAATATCACTTTTATTGTTAAGAGTACGATCGAATTTATATTGGGTCAAATTATCACCATATATTGGGTAATAATTATATAAATAAGTGTTATATCGTAATTCGGAGGAATCCACGTCCATGGGATACCATGAATTTTGATACCCCCTTGATGGACTTATATGCTTTATTTCATTTAAGTAAAACCCGACCAGTATATTATTTAGTAATCCTGGTGAAGTCACAAATAAGTTAGCTAGGAGAATCAAGGAATTGATTAGATGTTGGTTAAAATGGATTAACAGCAAATTTACTTGACTAAGTGGGTGTTAGATTCTTAACATAGGGAATTATATTGTGCACATATTCAACTTTGAAAATAATATCTCATTATATCCGAGTGAGTGATTTCTGATATAATCGAATTAAAATGTGGTCGTGATTATATAGTGCAGTTAATTCACTGTTAAATAAATATAGGAAATAAATATGGTAATGTAGTTGGGATTTAAGAGTATTTATTTGAATTTAATTTGATTATTTATCTTGGTTCCATGGTGTAGTCCATATACCCAAGTAGTTAGGACCAGACTCTTAAAAAATCAAGTTTAGTTCAAGCCTAACTTTTATACTTGTATATAAAGGTGTAGGAAATGGTTTTTATAATATAATGGTCCATTAGGGTTTGAGAGGGCTAAAAGAAAATATTATTCACCTTTTTAAAGAGGCCCAATGGGAGAGGGCCATATCTCGCTCATAAGGAAGGGTTTTAATTTCAAAAGGTGCCCGCACACCTACCTAGCTTTAGGGAGAATCATACACTAGAAGATCCAAGATTTACAGAAGGTTAAGAAAGGTTTTAGAGATAAAAAATAAGGCACCCCCATCATTAACAAATAATTTATCCATTTCAAAACACAACTGCATCTGCAAAGGTATTTATTCTAAACTCTAAGTTTGTTCTTCGAAATAAATCTTTTTTTTTCTTTTCAATGCATGATTAATCCAATATCCATAGGGCTATAAATGTAAAATGTAAATGCCAAGTTGTTCTGCATCTAAAATATCCATAGGGTTGTAAAGGTATTTGTTCTGCATCAAAAATGTAAATGCCATGTTGTTTTTCCTAATAGAACATTCTTTCTAGTGTGTGTATTTCCTCTCACCATAACATATAAATATGGTCGAAATTAAAATGAAGGAAATGACCTAGGTCATAAACTCCAGAAGAGTAAGAGAATACACTAAGGTATGAACCCAAAACATCCAAATCCTCCAAAATCACCAAATCAAGCACCGACATTAAGGAACCTAACCTAGAAACACTCTATGAGAAGTAAATCAACAAATAAGATCAAATAATGATGACTTACCCAAGCGAATTTGGACTAAACAATGTGAATAAAAAATCTTCAGCATTTACATAAACAATCGTTGGATCCTCGTGAAAATCACTTATAATCTATCATGCAACTAAAAAAATATGGTATTGGGGGTAAAATAGCATATGGTATGTGCTCTAAAGGTTTTTTTTTAAATGAGCAAGTGAAATGATAAAAACCCTGTATTTATCCCCGACAACTATGCACATGGTGGAATACTCTCGTGCGGAAAAATTCATCCAAACAGATGGGTCACCTCATGCAAAAACTCAATCATGAACAATGTTGTTCAGAAAAGACTAAGTGTGAAACCTAAAACACATAACTCTCAAAACGAGTGGTATGAATGACTGCAATGCCTATAAAATCATTCATGTTTCACTTGAAAAACACAAATATTATAGAATTGCACTAAAAACAATAACTCACACACACAAATATACACATGAAGATTCTAAAGTGAGTTGTTGTTTTTAGTGCATTTTATCATATTTGTGTTTTTCAAGTAAAAAAATAAAGCATAGATTAAAAACATATTCAATTCAAATGTAAATCAATTCAACATAAAAGGATTCAATTTCTTATCAAATCATTTCAAGAAACTTTCTATATTAATCGAGGCATGATTTGTGTCCATTATAGTTGAAATATCAAGAGAATAAACATAACCAAATCATGTGAAAATTACAAATGATGCTTAGTGTTGATACCAAAATTAATATGCTGATATGGACGAATAATATGAAGACACGTGTCAATCTACTTGCCACAATAGCAATGAGGAAGTTCATTTCCCCGACCAACTCATGTTCTCTCCGAGCAACGAGGATACACCGAGGAACTTCAGCACTCCGAGGTACTCTAGCGCTCCGAGGAACTCCTGAGAAACGAGCAACCAAGGCGGTCCGAGCTGCACCTCGGTCGTAGCATTAATTGCCAGATAATCAACAGTTCAACTATTCGTTGAATGTTTATCATCTTGACGCACACGCTGCATTAAATGTATTACCATTTCATATGTATATCATTTAATGTATCAACCCTTTTATGTACAGCCTAAGGGCTATAAATACCTTGTATCACCCTCATTCGGGGAGAGCGGAATTTCTTGAGAGAACATATACTCGAGAATTCTCAAACACTTAGCAATAACATAACAGTGGACGTAGGCCATTCATATAAGGCTGAACCACTTTAAAAATCTTTGTCTCATTTTATTTATCTGTGATTGAATAATTAGAGCTATCTAATTTTTTACATCAACAGATTGGCGCCGTCTCTGGGAACGATTGTTACTATCGCTTTTCACCAAAAATCGTTCATCATCAATGGCGGATAATCCAGAATCTAGCAATCGAAACGCTGGAAATACTGGAAATCCCCAGAATCCCTCTCCACCTCCAGATCTAGCCGGGATTATGACGAATCTGGCTCAAGGACAAACCGCCATGCAAGAAACAATGAGGCAACTCATACAAACCCTTCATGGTGGTGCACCTGCACGTTCAGGACAGCAAAGTGGTCAGAGACAAACTTATTTACTTTCTTCACGATCCAGGCGTACTGAGTCACGTCGTAATGAGGAGTCTGATGATTTCTCTTATCAACCTGGGCAAACTTCGTCAATAAGGGCTACAGATACTGATCAACATATCACCCTCTCTCCAGAAAGACCCAGTGCTTTAGAAAGACTGAGTAGGGTGTCTCCTTTCAGTCGATTAGGCCCTAGGAGGAATAGGAGTCCACCTAAGACCATGTTGAGGAGTTTTCGACAACCATCAGATCTAAGAGAAGGATCAGCACAATCACGATCGGCTGCTCGTCAAGATAGGTCTCAAGAAGCTACCTCAGAACGATCAATTGCTCGAACTAATAGGCCCGAGGAAGGAAATGAAGCGTGGAAAGGATCTCTCCAACGGTTAGAGGATAAATTGGGAGAAATGGCCAAAGCAAAGAACCCCTTACAATGAACTTTTGTTCGAGGAACACCCTTTGTGCAAGCCATTGTGAACTTTCCTACACCGTCAAAGTTTAAAGCACCTGTAGTGACCCCCAAATATGATGGAAAGACAGATCCTGTTCTTCACATAGAGCAATATCAAGCTGCTGCCGACATCTATGTCGTCCCCGACGAGATGAGATGCAGAGTGTTCTCAGGAACTCTTACTGGAGCTGCCCAGATATGGTACAACAATCTTCCTAGGGGTAAGATTTCAACTTTCTTTCAGTTGGCCGAGTTGTTTATTGGCAATTTCTGTTTTGGAGCAAAGCCAGTAAAACGAGTAGCACACTTATTAAGTGTTAGACAAAAATCTGGTGAGAGTACTAGAGATTACATAACTTGTTTCAATAACGAGAAGCTGGAAGTCATAGATTACGATGAAAAGATAGCAATCACCGCCTTGATGAGTGGGTTGTTGCCTAATAAATTGTATTACACCTTGGCGAAAGATCCACCTTAAACTATGTCAGAGTTGATGGCAAAAGCGGCCAAAATCATGAATGCCGAGGAAGCTATGGATGCAAAGAAGAATATGGATAAAGACACCAAGGTGGACGTCGACAAGTCTAAAAATAAAGAGCATAAGGGCAATGGCGGTGACAAACGTTCCAGAAATAATAAATCATCATGGGAAGTCCTGAAGAAATATGACAATTATACTTCTTTGAAAATGGGTATTCATCATGTCTTGGAAGAAATCAAGAACAACGAGGAGGTAAAATGGCCAAAGAAACTGAGGTCAGACCCTGATTCGAGGAGTAAGGATAAATATTGCGAGTTTTATAAAGATCATGGTCACATGACCAAAAATTGCATAGCTCTTCAGAACGAGATTGAAACACTCATCCGAAGAGGAAAGCTAGTAAAATATGTTGATCGGGGAGGTGAAAGAAAAAATAATTACCGAACTAGAGAGAGGTCTAGATCTCCTCGTCGAGAAGAAGAGAAAAAGAAGAGAAACCATGAAGATGAACCAGATGATGACCCCGACCTTCCCAAGAAACCAAGACAGCCAGAACGAGAGGTATTTTCTATACGTTTTGGGTCATTTGATTGTAATGTCATTATAGGAGGAGATGCAGGAGGAGGAGACCTTACTGCAGAAAGAAAGGCTTACCTTGGAGAGGCTCAAGCTTGTTCATATATTTAGCGAATAAATATGGCCGAGGACGATCGTCCGAGGAAGGTAAACAAAGAGAAGCTGGTCATTGGCTTTTCAAAAAATGACCTAGCAGGTGTTCTTTATCCTCACGACGATCCTCTGGTGATCAAAATGAGGATGAAGGAAGTAGTGATTTCAAGTGTGTTAGTAGACAATGGAAGTTCGGCAGACATCATGTACTATTCATGCTTTGACAGTTTGAATATGAAATTATCTCAATTGGAACCGTATCACAGACCCCTCCTAGGTTTTGCTGGCGAGAAAGTTTTTCCACTTGGGACGATCAAGTTGGATATATTCATTGGAACTTGGCCTGCTTGTCGAACAGAAAGAATACGCTTCTTTGTGATGGATAAATATGTGCAGTCAGCTTACAACATCATCATGGGAAGAGTTGGTTTGAAGAAGTTTGAAGCAGTTCCATCTATAGTGCATCAATGCTTAAAATTCCCAATAAACTTTGGAGTAGGAGTTGTGAAAGGTGATCAAAAAGTAGCTCGGGAATGCTATTATTCATCTGCCGAGCAAGAGGAGCTTGAGGAATCAAGGAAAAAGACTACTACTTATCAGGTGGAAGAAGATACAGAGATTGAAACTCTCGATCCCAGAGATGAATCCCAACTTGTAAAAGGACAGGTGGTGGAATCTACAGAAAATGTTATTCTGGACGACGAGCACCCTGAACGAGTAACCCAGATAGGTTCATCGTTGGATGCTTCAATAAAATAGGAGTTGATAACTTTCTTGAGAAATAGGAAGAAAACTTTCGCATGGAGTCATGAGGATATGCCAGGAATAGATCCAAACTTCTTATGTCACGAGCTCAATGTGAATAAGGAGATCAAGCCTGTAAAACAGAGAAGAAGGGTATTTAGCCCCGAGAAGAATCAAGCTATTCAAGAGGAGGTCGACAAGCTCCAGAAAGCTCAATTCATTGAAGATGTGAAATACCCGGATTGGTTAGCAAATGTGGTGATGGTAAAGAAGAAAAACAATAAATGGAGAATGTGTGTTGATTTCACTGATCTCAACAAGGCCTGCCCAAAGGACCACTTTCCATTACCCATAATTGATCAGTTAGTGGATGCTAGATCTGGGCACGAGCTTCTCAGCTTCATGGACGGTTATTCAGGCTACAACCAGATCAAGATGAAACCTGAAGACAGGGAGAGTACTTCTTTTATTACCCCTAGGGGTACTTATTGTTATAATGTTATGCCTTTTGGTTTGAAAAATGCAGGAGCGACATACCAGCGGCTGATGAACAAGGTTTTTGCCGAACAAATCAGTTGCAATATGGAAGTTTATGTCGATGATATGCTCACAAAAAGCAAGAAAGCTGCTGATCATCTAGTTGATTTAAGTCAGACTTTTGATCAACTGGATAAATACTAGATGAATCTCAATCCGACAAAGTGCACATTTGGAGTACGAGAAGGAATGTTTCTCGGGTACATTGTCAACCAGCGAGGCATTGAAGCAAATCCAAAAAAGATCAAAGCTCTTTTAGGGTTGCGATCTGCAACAACAAAGAAAGAAGTGCAGAGTCTTACAGGACGAGTTACAGCGCTCAACAGATTTGTATCTCGAGCAATAGATAGATGCTTACCATTCTTCAAAACACTTCGAAAAACTTTCGAGTGGAATGATGAATGTGAAAGAGCCTTTCAAGACTTGAAAAAATATCTGGGAACACCTCCACTGTTGTCAAGGCCAATAACGGGAGAGAAGTTGTACTTATACCTGGCAGTATCAGAGCATGCAGTCAGCTTAGCATTGATCAGATTGGAGAATGGAGTCCAGAAGCCAATTTATTACACAAGTAAGGCTTTCCGAGGTGCAGAGATTAGGTACCCAAAGTTAGAAAAATTAGCATTGGCATTAATTGAAGCAAGTAGAAGAATGAGGCCATATTTTCAAGCCCATACCATCGTCGTTTATACCAACATACCATTGAGACAAGCCCTTCATAAGCCAGAAAAGTTAGGGAGACTGATGTACTGGGCAATAGATCTTGGTGAATATGATATTGTGTATGAACCCCGATCATCATTGAAAGGGCAAGCTGTAGCAAATTTTATAGCAGAGTTTACATATCCTGATACCCCCGAGGAACAAAAAGTGCTCACTGATCAACCTGTGGATGTTACAGGATCAACACACATAAGTCCAGACCAACTCCGATTGGTAAAAGGGCTTGTGGATGTAGAAAGATCATCAAATTCAAACCCAGACCAACTCCGGTTGGTAAAAGGGCGAGAAGAGATGGTCGACGAGGAGCGAAAATTAACAGGGGAGGATGGAAGAGAACAACAGATATTCCACCGAGGAAGTCTATTGGATAAGAAATTTGAACACGAGTTACCTACATGGAGATTGTATGTAGATGGGTCATCTTGCATAGCAGGTTGTGGAGCGGGGATTGTTTTGAAAACCCCAGACGAGATTGATATAGAATATGCCTTGCGATTTCAATTCAAAACCTCCAATAATGAGGCTGAGTATGAGGCCATAATAGCAGGTCTTAATTTAGCAAAGATTATGGAAGCACAACAAGTGATGGTATTCAATGATTCCCAATTAATTGTGAATCAGGTGATGGGAACATATGCGGTTAAAGGAGAACTAATGGTCAAGTATCATGCAAAGGTGATGGAATTGTTGGCAGAATTTAATTCCATTTAGTTGATCAGAATACCCAGAATAGAAAATGCACAAGCAGACGCACTGGCCCGACTAGCATCAGCTACTCGTACCGAGCTGCGAAGAACGATACCAATTGAATTACTGGAAAGTCGGAGCATAGATGAAAACCTGACGATGAATGTTATTACCCTTGATTTAGGACCATCTTGGATGGATCCCATCAGGGCATATATTGAAGAGGGAGAATTGCTAGAGGACAAGCTCGCAGCAAAGAAATTGAAGTTTAAAGCTGCTCGGTATGTACTAACTAATGGTGTTTTGTATAGACGAGGAATTATGGCAGGTTTGCAGAGATGTGTACACCCATCCGAGGTGAAAGAATTGATTGAAGAGATTCATGAAGGGTCTTGTGGAGCACATGTGGCAGGTCGGACACTTTTGCAAAGAATGACGACGCAAGGATACTACTAGCCGACGATGAGGGCTGATTGTATAGCCTATGCTAAGAAATGTGACAAGTGCCAACGTTTTTACTCTATCCGACGAACTCCACAAGCTTTGTTGACACCCATAACTTCCCCTTGGCCATTTTCCATGTGGGGAATTGATTTGGTTGGACCATTGCCAACCACTCGAGGAAGATTTAAGTACCTCATCGTCGCAGTAGATTATTTTACTAAGTGGGTAGAGGTTGAACCCCTTATCGATATGAAGTACGAGAAGGTATACCGGTTTGTTTGGAAGAATATCATATGTCGATATGGTCTCCCTCATGCCTTCATCACAGATCATGGAACACAATTTGACAACGAGGAGTTTGCTGCCTATTGTCAACAATCAAACATCCTGAAGACCCATTCAGCACCAGGTCATCCCAAAGCAATGGGCAGACTGAGGTGACAAACAGAACACTACTAAATGGTTTGAAGAAGAGGCTAAGTGAAGCTAAAGCTAATTGGATTAATGAGATACAATCAGTATTGTGGGCTTACCGAACAACTCCCCGAGCAGCGACTGGAGAATCACCATATATGCTAGCATTTGGAAGTGAGGCTGTAATACCTGTCGAGTTGGGTCTACCAACACATAGAGTGTTGAATTTCAATTCTCCAATCAGTGACTTGATGAGAAGATTATATTTGGATATGCTCGAGGAAGTTAGAGAAGAGGCAGCCATTAGGAATGCTGCTTACCAACAACGCACAGCACTATTCTACAACAAAAGGGTGAAGAAATGCGACTTAAAAGAAGGGGATTATGTGCTAAAGAAGGTCATTCAGAAGCACAATAAACTTGAAGCCAACTGGCATGGACCTTACTGAGTTACAGAAGTTGTTCGTCCAGGAACTTACCGAATAGCAACTCTAAAAGGAGAGGAATTCAAGAATGCTTGGAATGCTGAACACCTTCGCAAGTATTATCAGTAATGTAAAATGTACAGCAGTTCCATCAACATGAATAAAACAATGATGTTCACAATTTTTTCTCTCTCTCCTTTGTTTGAAAGTTTTTTGGGGAATACTAATGTAGTGTTGTACACTACGCTATTCAACAGCAAAAAGAAGATGATAGTTCAGACCCACGACCAACTCCGGTTGGTAAAAGGGCGAGAACAAATTATACTCCTTTGGTTAGGAGGTGTACACTTGCGTGATCAACTTCGATTGGTAAAAGAGCTTGTGGAAAAGATAGTTCGAAAGAACCTGATAGTTCGAGCGTGACCAGCTTCGGTTGGTAAAATAGCGAGAACAAATTATACTTCTTTGGTTAGGAGGCGTACACTTGCGTGATCAACTTCGGTTGGTAAAAGAGCTTGTGGACAAGATAGTTCGAAAGTACCTGATAGTTCGAGCGTGACCAGCTTCGGTTGGTAAAATAGCGAGAACAAATTATACTCCTTTGTTTAGGAGGCATACACTTGTGTGATCAACTTCGGTTGGTAAAAGAGCTTGTGGACAAGATAGTTCGAAAGAACCTGATAGTTCGAGCGTGATCAACTTAGGTTGGTAAAATAGCGAGAACAAATTATACTCCTTTGGTTAGGAGGCGTACACTTGAGTGATCAACTTTGGTTGGTAAAAGAGCTTGTGGACAAGATAGTTCGAAAGAACCTAATAGTTCAAACCCACGACCAACTTTGGATGGTAAAAGGGCGAGAACAACATTCTTAAAATGCCAATTTTGGCTGGTTAAGAAACAAAATATGCTCTCAAATGCCAACTTATTTTGGTCGGGAGGTAAGATTATTGCAAAAGTTCCTCGAAGAACAAAATATTCCAAACTGAACCAAGTATGGTTGGTCGGGGATAAAAACCCACTAACTGTAGTTGGTCGACGAGGAGAATTTATCGACCTTGGTTGGTCGGACACATTTTATGAAAAAGACAAAAATTTACCAAGTATGGTTAGTAGGGTATAAACTCTCATTAATTATAATTGGTCGACGAGCACAATTTAACAACCTTGGTTGGTTGGAAAATTTTAAACATTTTTATACTCATATTACTTTATTAAGTGATCGAACAACATTTTTTATACTTGTAACTGTTTATTGCTAAGTTGGTTGATGAACAACAAAAAATTATTATCTTTTTAATAGATACATATACACAGATGTAAAAGTGTAAGACAAGTACAAAAGAATAGCAATACAGATTTGCAAACAGAAAATGAATGTCTTTCATTAAAATTCAAAATAAATTACACGTTACATATGTTTGCTAACTGTTACATTGAAAAACCTATTCTATTGGTTTCTTTCCTTTAGCTTTTGAAACAGGCTCCTCGCCAGCAGGAGGATCCTCCAGGCAAAGAGGAGAATTAACGAAATTAACATCTCTGAGCATTCTGACGTTCATCACAGAAGGTGTATCCAAGAGATGCTCGGGATTAGATAATTCAATCTGAGAATGAAGACTATAATCACCAAGATATTTTGAAATTAAGCTTCGAGGAATAGCACGAGCTGGGATCCATTCCATGTCCAGTTTCTAAGGCGGTACAGGCAGGTCTAGTAGCCCAGGAGCATGATAATCCCATAAATAATGGCCCTTCTCTAGCTTTAACACGCCCAGTGCGTTCAACCATCCCTGTTTATAACCTTCATTATTGGCATTTTCAAGGCGAGCATCCAAGTGACAAAGGGCTTCATTGTAGCCTGCCATCCAAAACTCACGAGGTTGTTTGTGGAATTGGAAAGTTATTCTCTCTAGTTGCTCGTGAAGGCTCCTGGCAAAAACATCTTTATTATTCAAAGCAGACTTTGTCGCAGTAAGTTGATCTTCCAAAGATAGATTTTTCTTGGACATTTCAGACAAAGTACGATCTTTCGCATTCAATTGGAACGCTTGAGTTTCCAAAGTAGACTGAGTGCGAGCTTCTTCAACATTACGGCTGAGAACTCTTGATCGACTCCGAGCAGGTGGAGAACTTTGCTTCTCGATAACATTTTGAACAGCTCTTCCTCGCCCACGAGACCCTCTTCCTCGTCCCCGAGCAGTAGTAGAGATACCAGACCTTCTCAGAGTATCCAATTCTTGCCTTAATTTGGCGTTTTTAACCTCTAAGAATGAGAATCCTTCATCAGTAACCGGTACCAAGGCAGTAGAGGATGAAGTTGCAGACTCATATTGCGCCAACTTTTTCTGCAAATTGTTGTTCTCATGTTCCAGCAGCTCGGCGATCTGTCTGCAGGCCTCAACTTCACCTTTTAGGGTTCTCTCCCTAACATCGTACCCAGCGATGATCTTTTTGTGACCTGTCTCAGAGGAAAGCTGTTGATACCTATTCTCATATTCCTTGTGCAACAAGGCAGTTGATTCATTGTGCTGATCCTGAAGATCTTCTAAGGTACAATGAAGCTCCTCGATCAATTCATAGTAGGCCACATTATTGGCCACAACTCGATCGAGTAAAGCTTTCAAGTATCGATAAGCCTCAATTGCCTGCTCTGAAGCATCATGGCCAAGGATGTCAGCGATTTCTGATACACTTAGCTCTGTGTGACCAGCCTTATAGTATTCGTGACATTGTTGCATCAGTTTTGTATCATTGGCAGATAGAAATTCCATCCTGGCCATAAACTAATGAAGAGGAGACAACAGTCAACAAAAACAAATCATCAACAACAGAGAAGAACAAATATGTATTTTTATTAGATCATAAAGAGATTACATTGTTTGATTACAAATGATAATGAAAGATAGAAATGATACCGAACAACTTCACACCTTTTCCTTGTCTCCCAAGACTTTCTCGGAAGGCTGGGACGAGGAGCTTGGTTGCTCGGTGGTAACAGCAGCTTGATCAGCAGGAGTTGAAATTTTCTCAGGAGGAGGAAGCATGGAAGAAATGTCCTCGTTGGCAGAAGGTAGAGAGGCAAGGACTTGATCACCCATGGCCATGGAAGATTCATCAGAGATGGCCTCATCCTCTTCTTCTTCTACAATTGGTGGAGGAGGACCAGGGAGGTGAAGCTGAAATAGCTCAAAGTTATCTTTGATCTTCAATTCCTCCAGGGCAGCTACCCATCCATCTCGGAAGTATTTCAACTTCTCGTATTGTACTTGGGATGTCATCGCAGCAATCCCTTTGTCCCATCCTTTATCCCAGCCAGCGCTGAAGGATTTTTTAACTGCGAGCTTTCTTTTCAGTTTCTCCGAGGAGAGCTTCTAGGATAGAAGATCCTCGACAGTCTTTAACTTCGCATCCAACTCTTCTTTTTGGCGCTTGACATCTCGCAGGACGGACAACTCTTCCTCTGCCTTTTTCAGCTTATCTTCAAGCTCTCCAAAGTTCTTGAGCTTGTTGTCATATTTTTGATGCTCAACCTCTAAACTTTTCACCTTATTCTCCAAACTCTTGGAGATCTCATCCAACTTCACCTTCTCAGCTTCAACTATAGATAACTTTTTTCTCCCAGTCAGCTTTGTCCTCACTATACTGCTGACGAGAATCCTTCAAGGATTGGGTCAAACCCAACAGAGCATCCTCTACCCCCGATGAGGAGCTGGAAGCTTTAATTGCTTCATCTTTCTTCACGATGTTGTTAAAACAATTCACCAGATAAACAAAGGAAAAAGTGACAGGACAGTACAAAAATACAAGTATTCAAAGAAAGAAAGGAAATTTAGAGTGTGAGAAATTTACTGAAGTAAGGTGACGGGTAGCTAGGGATGTCCGCATATCCCTAGAAATCTTTTCATCAATTCCTTGGACCTCGGGTATGATCCAAGTTTTTACCGAGCTCATGGCAGAGCTCGGAGGAATGATGGTTGGAACACCAACACCACCAGCTGGTAGAGGGGAGATGGTTTCAGCCAGATTGACAGTTTCAGCCAAAGTGACTGAGGACGATTTCCTCAATCTCCTCAAAGGGACTTCAGCAGTTTCAACCAAGGAAGAGCTCTTGGTCGGAGAGATAGCAGTCATCTCCACAGGAGCAACCTTCTTGCTCGGAGCCACCGGGGGCTTCTCGGTAGCTTTGGAAGGCGCAACATCCACCTTCTTAGTCCCCTCTGGGACATCAATTTTGCTTTTCTTGGCCTCAGCAGCAGAAGTAGTGTCATCAAATAGAGCAGGGGAGCTCTTTTCCTGCCCATTCTCTGACTTAAAGGGATGTGAGAATCTGAAGAAGAATCCTCTGGAGTTGAGGCTAGCTCAACAGATCTAATCGCAGGACGAGCAGTATAAGAAGTCATATAACTCCTATACTACAGCAAATATGAGGCAGACCTGATGTGCTCGTCTGTAACGTTCTTGTGCAAACCCTAGATAAGTTTTAGATGCTTAATATTAACCTCTGATTCTTTTGGAGTTTTTCTTTTACTATCAACTGCAAATAAATACATAATGAAATATCAGTCATACATTTTCTCAAATATGATAAAAGCATAATTTCATAAGTAAAGGAAATGAGAATAAACCTATCCCATTGCCATATGAGGGGCATTTAGGACCCTGGTATACTGCATCTCCAACCAAGGGGGCATATTGCCAATTTTTAATAACCACACCATGTTCAAAATAATCTCTATTTGCATCAGGGAGGTTAACTACAAGAGCCCTATTTAAAAACCTAGTTTTTAAGTAATAAACATTATCTAAAATAGCCCATCTATAGCAATACATAATCTCAGGAATCCCTATACGAGTCCCATGAGTTAGATTTAATTTATACACCCCATTAATTATTCTCCATGAATTGGGGGCTATTTTTACAGGAACAACGTCAAAGTACTGACAGAACTCTAAGCATAAGGGGTTTGGCGGAAAAGAAAATCCACATTCAGCAATGAATAGACTGGGTAACCAATATCCCTCAGCCAATCGAAAATAATCTAAAGGCTCGGAAAGAACCTCCAGAGTTACCCAGGAAGGAATGGAAAAATCGGAACGAAATTTCTCAACAGATTCCACAAGATAAACCAGAGTGAATAAAAGAAATACAGAAGAAAAGAAGAGAATCTTACAGGAAAAAGGAAGAGCTGACAACTAGCGAAGGAAAAGATGAACGCACAAGAGAGAGAGAGAACAGAAAGCTTGAATGAAGAAAATTGGAAAAGGTAGAAGACGGTATGGCTACCTAAGAAGTTTAAATACTTTACCTTGGGAAGCTGCGAAGGAAATGATTACACAAAAGAAACTAATACGTCACCGGCGGCTAAAAGGACAAAAATGCACGAAGATCGAAGCACTCATAAAAATTAGAAAAAGGCGGATGCTGCGAATTTGGAAGGAAATTCAAATATGAAGAAAAGGCTCCTAAAACCCAGGAAAGTCATTTAATATCGCCATATACCGAGAAAGAATGTTTCATACTCCTCAAAGTTCGAAATATGAAACATTGGGGGCTTCTGTTGATACCAAAATTAATATGTTGATATGGACGAATAATATGAAGACACGTGTCAATCTACTTGGCACAATAGCAACGAGGAAGTTCATTTCCCCGACCAACTCATGTTCTCTCCGAGCAACGAGGATACACTGAGGAACTTCAGCATTCCGAGGTACTCTAGCGCTCCGAGGAACTCCTGAGCAACGAGCAACCAAGGCGGTCCGAGCTGCACCTCGGTCGTAGCATTAATTGCCAGATAATCAACAGTTCAACTATTCGTTGAATGTTTATCATCTTGACGCACACGCTGCATTAAATGTATTACCATTTCATATGTATATCATTTAATGTATCAACCCTTTCATGTACAGCCTAAGGGCTATAAATACCTTGTATCACCCTCATTCAGGGAGAGTGGAATTTCTTGAGAGAACATATACTCGAGAATTCTCAAACACTCAGCAATAACATAACAGTGGATGTAGGCCATTCATATAAGGCTGAACCACTTTAAAAATCTTTGTCTCATTTTATTTATCTGTGATTGAATAATTAGAGCTATCTAATTTTTTACATCAACACTTAGATTTATCATTACACCAATACCCTTTCACGATCCCATATAAATGGTCATTTCTAACCATTTTTCTCCCTCAAGCATATGTTGTTCAAAATATTATGAACGCGAAACTAATATGAATGTTTTTGTTTTTTAAAAGATATATTCTATCTTATTTTGAATGTAGGTTAACTCTTGCCATGTGGATTTTTCCAATATATTAGCTTTGGTTGCTAACCAAATTTTCACACACCTAGATGACACCTACCCAATGATAATTAAATTTAAAATTGGGTGTAATCATTCTAACGGTAGACCTTATTAACACATGCGAATGGTCCTTTTTCAGCTCATTCAAATTATGAAACACACAAAAATATCACACATAGAACATGCAAATTTTAAAATCAATAGAGGTCTCCGTATTTTATTAAGATTAAGTGAAGAACTAAAAGCAAGAATCACATAAGTATAGTCATACGCATCATGTGATATGCAAATGAACAAGTAGTGCAAAATTAATACCAAAGACTTCAAAAAAATTGACAATCATGATTTATCAAATGAATTCTAACCTAACTATTAAATCAATCATCATTTTCAATCAAAAGGCTAAAAATCCATTTTAAATCATCATTAAAGTTAAATCAATCCATCAAATCACATGAATCAAGGACTTAACCATATAATCACAAAAAGAAACAAAACACAAATATTTTTATTTTTTATAAAAAGAATGATGCATGTATTTACAAGCATGCTGAGCAAAGGACAAATCATAAAAACAAATGCTTGAAAAAATTATAAATGATTGAAATCCTTATTAAAACATGAAAAATGATACCAACTGATTTTTAAACTCACACTCACAATATTTGTTTCCCTATAAATCACGAACAACCGAGGGGACCTACACACAAACAAATTTTTAGGCATCCTAAAAAAATATTTATTGAGATAGTGATGGGTATTCCATCTACCTGATAAATGGGAGGAACAAAGGTAACATCTTTCATAAAAAATTTCTTTTGTGGTGCAATAACTTCCACTTTCTTCCTTATGCATTCCTAGGCAATCCACTACTAATACTTGGAATCCAACTCTCATTCCTCCTAGTATTCTTAAGCCTATTCCTTGGGATTTAAGCACGTGGTCTAAAAATTTCCCTTCTAGTGTCACCTCTACCTTGCACTTGAAAATTCACCCTTCTCATCAACTAACCAACCTGACCTATAAGTTCATCAATAGGACTGAGAAAATGCTAGTTCTAGGGTTATACCAAAATTTTAATTCTTCGACTAAATGGACTGAATAAATAATTAATCCAATTTTAATTATGCACCAATTTAAACAAACACTGCGTAAACAAATTACTGATTTTATCTTTCCCTATTCATGAATATAGGTGATATGTTCAAGAGTAAAATAAAACAGTAAATCACAACATCGTGATGTACGAGGAAACCCCATGATGGGAAAAGCCTCAAACGAACTACCCACATAAGTCCACTATGATATAGGTCTCAATATAAGGAAAAATTAGAACTAATCACTACTCGATTGCTTCAAGACTTGAAGAACTTTTTTCTCCTTGTTACCTTCTTCATAGACCATGTTGGACGCCCTCCAATACTAATCGCAACATGTGTGCTTCCCGTGTCTCAATGAAAAGTAAATATTCTTGGTTCTTGACACATGAAATCTCAAACAACCATATGTATATAAAAATTTGGATATCAATCTATGGGTGTAAATTAGGGTTTTGGAGGCTCTAGTTTTGTCTATGAAAAATATTTTTGCAAACCCCTTCATAAAAATACTTTTGTTGTGTCTTATTTTTATAAAAAAAACTAAAAAATGGTGAAATGCAACTCGACGCAAGGAGTTTGAACGAAAGCCATAAATGCGTTTGAATGATGATGACGCTATGAAGTCATCATTTAAATTTATATAAGCAGCTCAAGCTCAAGCACACACAACAATGGAGATGCATAAAATAGAATAGGAATGTAATGTAAATATGAGAAGGGGATAAGGATAAGAGGAATGACACCAGAATTTAAGTGGTTCGGCTAAATCAGCCTACTCCACTGTGCAGAGGAGTATGGTTTTCACTAGAAAATAGGCTATAATGGCCTAAAATACACAACTCTAAAGATTTAACTCTACTTCAAATGAGATGGAGTTTGGCTAAGGTTTTCAATTTTTAGATTATTTCTTTTGGAGAAGAATATAGGTTTATATAGTGCTGGGGGTGTGCATTGTACCCTAGGGTAGGTATAAATCATGTGCATAATGAAGTCTTCACTAAGGTGTGGACACCTTTCCTTGGCACAAGTAAACAATGATGATGAAATATTTCCTCACGTGAGGGGGAGATATTTCTATAACTATTTATCCATGTGGGTCAATGAACCATAACCCACCCGCATACTTCCACACACGCCCAATCCCATATGCTCTGTCACGTATCAATTATCGTTCGTGCCTATCCAAGTCGAGCCGAGGTGTCAGGTCAATCCTCTAATGGAATGGTTGTTGGTGTGTTGAACTGAATCGACATAGGAGCCTCGGACCCCTTGTCATGGACGAGGTCGAAGGAACATTGAAGAGAGTTGAGACCATTAATGATGTCTTTATATGTTGAGGATAGAGGAAATTGGGACATAGTTGAGGCTGAGGATGAGTTCCATTATGACAGGATCCCCGAACGAGTTGTAATATGCCTAGTATGATGGTTTCCAAAAGGTCGGTTTTGGTCATTTAAGTACCGACTAGGGATGAGGTTATACTAGGGAATATTAATCAACCATAGACCTTAGTCTTCAATATGATTGAAAGGCTGAAGGGTATAGTTGACCGACCCCGTATGTGCTTAATTGGTCAGGTGAGGTTGCTCAACCCATGAACCTATTTTACCAATTATATAATGGTCATTAGGTATGTAAGTTGGCGTGTTAGCCAAGATAGGTGTATAACTGGTTTAGAAAACTGTGCCTTAATAAGTTGTGCTAAGTAATGATTTTTTTCTTCATTTCTTATGCGTAATGATTACTTGGTTTAAATACCCAAAAAATTAAACATTTATCATTCTTCTTCACAAAATTATTCTCGCTCAAGCTCTGTAACAGTGCTTTCTCATTTTTGTTCTCTCTCTTCATTTTAGTGTGATCGGGGAGTTTTAGAGCTTCATTTAGTTACTTAAGCATTTTCCCTTGTCCAGGCAACCTTAGCCCAACCATTTTCCTCGAGTTTTCACCATTTTTAGTTATTTTATTCTTTTGTTTTTTTTCTGATTAGCTTTTAAGTTTTTTGGCAATTTTTTTAGGCATCTTTAATGATGTTATAGGTGGTATTAGCAAAGGTTTAGGGCTTATAGTTATGGTCGTTTCTTTTACATTCATTTTTTGTCATATTTTTTTCCTGTGAGGGTTTCCAGATTTACTCCAGTCACCTTATTCGATGAACTTCATCACCTCGTTCTTGAGGTGTTCTTGATTAAAACGATCCAACTTCTATTTTTGATCCTTAGGTCAAACATAGTCAAACTTGCACTTTTTAAATGTTAAAGACTTTACAAGAACTAGTTAATCAATACCTAACACTTAGATATATATTCTTTAGGGAGATACGTAGGATTAAACAGAGCCCGAGGAAAAAAGAAAAGTTGGGGTTGACCGTACATGCCCAATTTTTCCAATCCCATTAGCTGCCATCCCCCTCATATGGTAAAAGTATCTGAGGATGAGATGTTTGCTAAATCTTCCTTGTCCTCTGAAGGGTAAAGTCCCTTATCCATTCGGGTCGCATCTCCAGCTAATTATTTCGACAAGGATCTTAGATTTCCTTCATCTCGAGCTAACGAGTCAGATGCTATCGAGAGTTCATTCCTCTAAAGACCGTGGTGTGACTGTAGCTTCTCCTCTTATAGCTGTTCCAGTATCGGCCATGATCTAAGGAGAATTTCATGAGAGGTTCCTAGTGGGGTCCCATCCGTTGAGGTCCCTACCGATGATGATGATGATGATGATGAGGCTGGGGAACTATTTGATTATTTCTATGCCCAAAATTTTCCTTCCACCATCACTGAGGCCAACCTTAAAGTTTAAAGCAATGACTATGAAATAAATCCTAATGTGATGATGAGAGTCCCTAATGAGTACGAGAGGGCATATGTCAATCAAGATGGTAAAATTATCGTCTACGAATAAATGTTAAGGGTCAAATTTGGTCTCCCCATCCACCCTTCAGTAAGAGCTATTCTGGTCGTCTTGGTACTTTATCCTACCCAGTTGCACCAAATTCTTGGAAGATCATACTCTACTTCATTGCCCTCAAGAAATCAATTTATACAAATGATCCCTCACCTAATCTTTTCAAAGCCTAATATAATATGTTTAGCACCAAAGCACAATCGACTTCTTACCTACAAAGTGTTAAGAGACCTTGGAGAAAAATTTTCCATGTCAACAAAACCTTCAACCAATTCTGGAAGCCGAGATACTTCTTTGTAGCTACGAATTGGGAGTTCTCAATCGATGATTAGCTTGCTGAAGACGAGATGAGAGTTCCTTGTTATTGGGGTAATCCTTATATGTCTGTAAAATTATACCCCGGCCTTAGCATAGTCGATAAGGAAAAAGTTTAAAATTGATGAGGAGCCAAGGGAAATATGGGAATATTCCTGAATTTGAAGATGTTATGATCCCTCAAAACCTTGAAAATGTTGGTTTGTTGGTTTCCGCCTTAAATGCGTTGTGTGAGTTTCTCACATTTTCATATTTCTTAACCATTTCCTCATCTTTATTATTTCACTAACCATTGCTCTTTTCTCCTTTACAGATCGTCCCCCAAACACTTCCAACGAAGCTTGGAATATGACTACTCCAAGCTTGCAAGTTTCTTTCGAGAAGAAGGGGATTAATCAACCTAAAAAAATAGTTGGCACACCCACCTGAGTCGAGGTTGGGCAGAAAAGAAAAGAACCTGTTGACAGGCGTGACGCTGCCCATCAGCATGAGACGAGGCTGAGAGTAAATCCCTCAGATTTTATTATATCTTCTTTGTCCATGGACTCTTTTGAGGCCTAGGCGAAAAATCTTGCCTAACCCAATGCGAGCTCATCCGCTCTCATCCCTTCACTATCAAGGGCTAAGGCATCTTCTCTTTACTTTACCTCTGAGGTCGACTATTGATTCTTAGGGAAGTGCAATTGCCCAAAGGTCTACGACTTTGGGTTTCATTAACTGACATAGGTAACTTGAAACCAACTTCAGGTTTCTCTTTTGTCTCATCTCACACTAACATCCATTTTCTTACGCTTTTTGCATTCTATGTGTGCCTATACCTCGGACACTAAATAGATGACTCACTAATACCCCTATATCCAAGAGGCTAAGAGAGCCCTCAAGGACGAGGAAGCATTTAAGGGGAAGTTGAACTCCCAAAAGGACGATCACAAGAATGATATTTATGGATTGAAAAAGGAGGATACTGATGCTCTGAATGCTCTAACTAAAGAGAATGACAATGCCATCACTTCCATGTCGACCAATCACACTACCCACCTAGCTATAGCTACATAAAATTATAGGGACAAGGACATTGAAGTCTACAAATCCTCTGTTGATTTTGGTGAATTTCGTTGCCAATACCTTGAGAGGGGGATTATGATGGCTTATCGATGGTTGATTCTCAAAGACCTTGAGGTCGTATCGTCCATTAGGCTAGATCTTGAGACCCCTGACCTGGATGATACTCTCTCTCAAGTAGCTATAGCCAAATTTAAAGCAACACTCAAGTTTGAGGTTCCAGTTGCTAAAGAGACTGATGTTGGGGATGCCACTGTCGGGGATGTGTCGGTTGGGATAGATTCTAGGGAGTCGGCTGCCATTAATGAGCTTATTGTATAGGGTGGTCGCATGTGACCCATACCCTTACTTTTTCTATTTTTCTTGGACATTTTGTCACTTTTAATATTATGTATATAAATGAACATCATATGATCTTTAATGGAAGTGTTGTCATGTCTTTATGCTTTTCATTTCTTTTTGCTCTAAATTCGTGTGATTGATAATGATCTTGCCAAGTTTACTCTTGTCTCGGATGCCAAGGATAACTAATAAATGATTTTTTATAACCATTGAATGACGTTGTAAGATGTGGGTTCTTGGAATACAATTAGTATCAAGCGAGGCGTAACCCCTTATCAAGATCAGGATTAGTGCATATGACAGTATTTAATATTGACTATAAATATAGTTGAGAGAAAGATAATAACATTCAATAATCGATCTAGCATTAAGTATAATCTTTACACCATAAATGAATTATAAATACAATAAATAGATGGGACCAATAAAAAACTTGGTCGGAGGGAGAAAGACCAAGCACTCCAAGCACAATAAAGGCAAGGTAGGTACCTCAAGCTCAGTTAATGCTCAATGATATGGGTATTAAAAGATGTAAGGAGAATGTTTGAACAATAAATGTTCTCTCACACAATCTCTCGTGTATGAGCAAAATCCAACAACAATTCGAGATTAAGATTATCGTCCCTGTGAACTATTTGGTTGAACTAATTATATGAAGGCAAGGTTACTCGAGTAACCTTGCTGGTGTTCAATTTGATTGATTAGCATTAAATGTTATAGTACCAAAGCATTAATGTCGAAGATACTGCATTAAATGCATGGGATATTATATTTTGGCAGAAAACTCCCTAACCAGTTAGAAATGTGCTGGCATTAATGAAGGACATGACGTGGCAGATCAAAGGTTCTCATTCGAACAACTATGAGATCAAATATTACTGACTAGGCTTGCCATCCTAAGGATAACCTCACTTGAGCGATGTGACTTCGAGTCCCAAAATTCCAGACGCTATGACGTTATAAAGTAGATGAACAGTGACCTCACTTGAGCGATGTGACTTCGAATTGGCCAAGCAACTGTTGTATGATTCTTACATAAGGTGCCAAGCTAATGTGCTTCAAGGTAAACTCCCCTCTCACCTGTTTTACCACCAAATTGGAGTCCCCTTTTATCATGAGGACTTGGAATCCCCTTCTAAGGTCCTCGAGTAACTCCAGTGAAAGCGCTCCATATTTGGCTTCATTGTTTTAACACTCGAAATTCAAATTAAAATATAGTCAAATTTCTTCTTTGTTCTTCCTCAAGATGATGCCTGATCCCCCTTATTTTCAGTCGAGGAGCCATTGAATTCCATTCTCCATTCATCCATGTTGGCTTCCATAAAGTTGCCTTGGAGATCGTCACTCGGAAGCTCCTCCATAAAATGATCGAAACAAGTCTGCATAATCTTGGATTTTGATGGCTAGTGTAACTATGCATTTAAGATTATATTCTGAGACGATTAAGAACCATCGGGATGCCCTACCTATTAGTACAGTTCTAGCAAGAAAAAACTTTATAGGATCACACCTAGTTACAAAATGGACTGTGAATGATAGTAAGTAGTGTCTAAGTTTTTGTGCTACAAATATAAGGGCTAAATAATTCCTCTCAATGCTAGTGTATCTGGCCTCAAGCTCATATATAATCCTACTCAAGTAATAAAAAAGTTTCTCTATACCTTCCATCTCTTAGGCCAGTAACGCCCCAATATATCATTCAATAGATGTGATATATAGACATAAAGGGATACCTTCCTTCGGGGGAGTCATTGTCTGAGGGCATTTGAGGAGTGATTTCAACGTATTCATGGCGTACTAGTTCATCTGATCCCATGCAAACTTGGAGCCTTTTCTCGAAGGCTCCATTAGTTGAAGATCAGGAATTAAATATGGTTTTAAGATCATAAGTGATAATCCAATTTGACTATGATGAACATCCACCCTTGCTTTTGAGCCTAGGGGTGCCCCAATTTCAATTATAAAGTTGAAATTAATTATCTTAGTGCGATATAGTCTTAACTTTACACTTCACATACATGAAGAATAAGAAATTTCTTTTAATGCTTACAGAAGGTTGTGCTGTCATCTGAACAAGATGCATTTTTTAAAGATAATATGTATGAAAATTTCGGAGATATTAGGATGAGTATAAAGCGAATGGTGGATTATTTTCATCAGGTTGCTAAAAGTAACCAGAATATCCAGACAATAGGTTTATGTTTCAGAGACCTCAACTTTTGTTTCAATTAATCATCAATAGCTGACTAATGTTAAAATCATTAACTTGCTTTAAAATTTGTAGAGGACATGGATAAATTTGCTGATAACTTAACTGAGTATAAAAAAATGCAGGGTAACATTTATAAACATGTAACACTGGTTACATAAATGGGAAAAATAGTCGAGGAATGAAAACTCATGTTAGTATCGCAGATAGAACAAGAATTGGCTTGAAATGGTTGACAAGGGGTAACATTTGAGGTGGTTTGGCGCTTCATAATATATTTTAACTTTTTTCCTAGCGTCCTTGTTGGATTAATATTCATATCATCCGTATTTCATAAATTTTGAATGCGGGTCTATATTCGGACTAATCCCCGACATATGTGTTGACCTTCAATCTAAAACTCTAGGAGTTAACTTAAGAGAGATGACCACAGGGGCTTAAATTTGTGACCTTCATGATGAACTTATCACTTTTAGGCCTTGATTGGTATATAACAAATATACAAGTTGGACTTCCCTCACGTGAAGAAAATACACAGGTGTTTTAATTTGGAAAACTCAAAATCCTTGGATAGGTCTTAGAGGCTAGTTTTATGATCTTCTCCATGACAAAATAATAGGGTTTTACGGTTGTCGCTCTGCTGTGAAACCTATCCATATCCAATTGAATCTTGTAACATATTTTATAGAGGTAAGACTTGTACTGCTTTGCAATGTTAGTGGTGAATTTGGGCGGTCTCTCGACAATGCTAGTTTTCTAGTATACTTTTAGGACCATGCAATTTGTTACTACAAAACCATTTCAGTTATATATTATTAAGAACCGGGCTTAAGTGGATTTCTGTCTCTTTAGTTCTAACATTTAACTACTTTAATATGCATATTACAGTTAACTACTGTAATATGCATATTACAGTGAGTATTACAACTCTAATATGCATATTACAGTTCATATTAAAAGTTGTAGTATGCATATTTTCACCAAAATAATCCTTTTATCTCTCTGGTTTTCATCTCGCTTAGCAATACGATCCTCCATCATTATCTTCAAATCATCCTATGATAGCCCTCTTATTGTTATGGGTGACTTTAATATTGTTTTGTGTGGTCAAGAATTCAAAGGGCCAAATATGCCTTCGAGAATATCATATGATGAATTCAAATCTTCCACTGACCAATGTGATCTTATCTATGTTTCCACCCAAGTAATGCCCTACACATATACCAAATCCACTTATTTACCTGGTAGATTTGTCAATATAGAATTTGGTAGTTAATAGTTGGAATTATATTTGATGGAATGAATTCAAATCTTCCATTAACCAATGTGATATTATCTATAATTCTCACTAGCGTCTTTGCATTTGTTAACATTGTGTGGTGGTAATGATCATTTGAGATTGTTCAAAGCTGATATGCGTGAAGAAGGGAGCTTTGACGAGGCTGTAAAAGGTGTGTTTCATGTTGCTACATCATTGGAGCTTTGATGAGGCTATATATATATATTACAACCCTGTCAAAGCTCTAAATTTTACCAAACTCTAAACTTTAGTCTCAGATTACATAATTCACATTGAACTACGGACATAATCATTTCAAACTTAAATATCATTACATATTCTACACATGCACACACTCATTTTAATATTCAATTTCATGATAGGTACTAAAACCAAACATCCTATACAACCAAGATTTGCAAAACAAAACCACCTTAAGCCGTTGAAGGGTGAAAACCCAAATCAACCCCCAAATGACCTCGTAAGAGCCACTAACACCCCAAACGAGACCAACGTAACTCATACAAACTGACCGAGTAGTCACTCGGAAGCTCCTCCACAAAATGATCGAAACAAGTCTGCATAATCTTGGATTTTGATGGCTAGTGTAACTATGCATTTAAGATTATATTCTGAGACGATTAATAACCATCGGGATGCCCTACCTATTAGTACAGTTCTAGCAAGAAAAAACTTTATAGCATCACATCTAGTTACAAAATGGACTGTGAATGATAGTAAGTAGTGTCTAAGTTTTTGTGCTACAAATATAAGGGCTAAATAATTCCTCTCAATGCTAGTGTATCTGGCCTCAGGCCCATATATAATCCTACTCAAGTAATAAAAAAGTTTCTCTATACCTTCCATCTCTTAGGCCAGTAACGCCCCAATATATCATTCAATAGATGTGATATATACACATAAAGGGATAACTTCCTTCGGGGGAGTCATTGTCTGAGGGCATTTGAGGAGTGATTTCAACTTATTCATGGCGTACTAGTTCATCTGATCCCATGCAAACTTGGAGCCTTTTCTTAAAGGCTCCATTAGTCGATGAGTCACTTTGGCTAGTCCTAGTACAAACCTCCTCAAGTAGGATACTTTCCCCAAGAAGTTATTTAACTCCCTCATTGATTTTAACCTTAACATATCAAGGATGGCCCCTTATTTGTCCAAGTCCATCTTAATGCCTTGTCGATTCACTATAAACCTAAGAACTTTTCCTCTTGTAACCCCTAATGTGTATTTAAGAAGGTTCATCTTCAACTTGTACTTTTTACATCGGGTGAACACCTTCCTCAAATCATCCAATTAAGAAGTCTCCTTATTAGACTTAATTACCAGGTCATCGACATAAAACTCCATGATCTTGTGAAACAGATTGAGGAAGATAGCCATCATGGTCCTCTGGTAGGTGCCTCATGGGTTTTTCAAAATAAAGGGCATAACTGTGTACATGAAGTTGCCCAAGGGCATTAGGAAAGTGGTCTTCTCAGCATCAACTGGATCCATCTTGATTTGGTTATATCCCATATAATCGTCCATGAAGTTTGTCATCTCATGTCCCACAGTTGAATCGATCAGGCTATCAATGAAGCCAACGGGAACTCATCTTTTGGGTACACTCGATTTAGGTTTATGAAATCCACAGAGATCAATATCTGGACCTTGTCTTTCTTTCCCACAGGAACAATGCTAGACAACCCAATCGAGTACTGGATGGGGATAATAAAACCAGCTGTAAACAACCTTTGAACCTATTCTTTGATCTTTAGATCTAACTCTACCTTGTACGTTCAAGTGGCCTGTTTCACTGGAATATCCGACTGCAAAACATTCAACTTGTGGCAACTCACCTCTTTTTCCACCCCAGGCATCTCGGAATATTTCCATGTGAAAACATCTTTGAATTCTTGGAGAAACTTGATCAGATACTATCGAGGCACTCCTTTTAGGTTCTTCGAGATAAATATGGGTCTAGGGTCATCTCCCTCCCTAGCCAAGTTTATCATATCTAATTCTTAAATTTTCGGCCTTGGTCTGTCCTTCATGCACTCAATATCTTCTTCTATGTCTTCTATAAATTCTTAGATGTCAGAGTATCAATCACCAAGCATTCATACTTGGGGCAGCCGGGTCATCCTCGTCGTCTAGGCCTCATAAACCGGGTCTGCCTTATTATTTAGGCCCTCAATAGCCAGCTCACATCTTCATAACTTATAAATGATTCTGCCATTAGGAAACACCACTCTCTTGCACTACCGGGAACTTTCCTCCCTATGAGGCCTCTTTCGGCAGTTCTTTTCTAACTTTCTCATAGAGTGCTTACTGAGAACACTCTAGGCCTAGACTTAGTGTTCAATTGGATCAATGCATGGTGTTATTCGATCGTGCAACTACCTCGACAAACTTAGGGGTCTCACTTTCTCCTGATCATGTCTTTCTTCATATGTCACCACTGGTCGAGCAGGTGCCCACACCCTCTCTAGAGTGCTTGGAATCCTTATTCCTCCAGTATACTTTGTTACCATCATAGCCTCCTCGAATAACTCAGTGTAAAATGCAGCGTCCACCAAGTGTGTTTCTTTCTTCGTGAAGGGCTTCTTAGATGCTCGAATCATCACCTCCTTACCCTTTATGTTCGCCTTGGCACATTTATCGTAAGTGGAGGGCACTAGCACAACCCTTCCTACTAGAATTTGGTATGATGGCTCACAATCCACGATGTGCAATTTAATGTGGGAAGTAATACTCCCCATTGTGATGGACACGCTGACATAAGAGATAGATTTAGATGACTAGAATGGTACCCCAAAATTACCAACGAGTTCAGTACTATTCTTGTTTCAGAAAAGCCAGTGGCATAAAAAGTCCTGATGGTAATTATGTTAATGTATTCCCCTCCATCCAATAACACATGAGAGAAAACACAATTATTTATGGACACTATAACATAAATTGGTCTATTGTGAGGGTACCTGACCAATCTGTTCACCTCTGAATATGTGACTTCAAAACGATATCTCCTCACCAACTTGGACAGAGGCCCTTTCAATTTCAGGTGTGGCACCAAGTTCCTCTTAGCGATCTCTAAGATGGATCAAGTGACGTCTAGTTGTGAGTTCTCAGGCAACCCAACCTGATCGAAAAATTAATTGAATATTTGTGAACGCGCAATTGCTGCGCATTTAACCCAAGGATCTATTTGTTGTTCTTCAAGTTCATAAAAGTCTTCTACGCCACCGTAAGCAGCCTTATCATAGTCTATCACTACGATTACTGTCTCCAAAGAACATGACCTCATTTGTCTGTTAAGACTCTCGATGGGGTCGTCTTCAACTTCATCATCTTCATCTCACTTACCTTCCAATTCTAACTGAGCCATATTGAAGGTTCATTCTTCCAAATAGTCCTCAAAGTCCTTAATAAGGAGCCACTACTCCTTCAATAGCTGATCAGCCTCTTCATCAAAAGTATTGGCGACGTGGTCCCCATGATTCGATAGAGGGTTATCGTTCACATTGCCTTGGGGCAATACAATCTCTTTCTCCTTTACATGGTGATCTATCAACCTCCTCAGCGAGAAACATAGCTTGTTCGGGTTATTTACCCTATTGTGAAGCACATAATAGTTTGGCTTCCCTCTATCCTCTCGGGAGAGTTTCATTGTGCTGGTGTTGACAGGTCTGCATACTTTGTCTCAAACCATGAGGTCGTATAGGTTTAGAGCTTTTTCCACCGTGCATGGGAGCTCGAGGGGATCCTCCTCGCCTTCAAATCTTCTCTTGTTACCTCTTCTTTTTCTTCCTCGGCCTCCACTACCTTCCCTTCCACCTCCATAGTCTGCATAATTTACCCTCGAGGGTATTCCCCTCCCCAAGGTAACTGATGGCCTTAGCAGCAAACTTGACAAGGCGGATGGGGGGGGGGGGCATGGGTTTTACCACCAAGGCAATATTCCTTTCTTCTTTCAGGAATACTGTAAATGTACCCTCTCGCGTTTCATTGATCAAATGGTAGATATATTCTGGCAACAACCCTTGTTTACATAATTGCAAGAGCTTATCTTCTTGCGTTTCCTCCCTTACATCCAAGGAGTGCTTGTGAAACCTCCTGATGTAGGCAATAACATCCTCCCCTTTATTTTGCTTCTCGCGTGCCAGTTGTGTAAGTGTAAACTCTTACTCACCCAAAAATAACTTTTGTACGAACAAAACATACAATTCTTCCAAGGTGGCCACGTTACCTGAAGCCAAGTGGGAGTAGCACATGTAGGCTTTCTCCATCAGGGATTTTGAAAACTCCCTCAACCTTAGTTTTTTGTCATTATAATGGGACCCAAGGCTTTAAATGAACCTTTTCACTTGTTATTTAGGGTTTGCACCCTTCTTCGTGTACTTTTCAAATATTGGTGAAATATAGCCCACTAGATTGGGTTCATTATTAAATTCCTCTAGGTATGGAGTGCGAAAGTCGTCGTACAATGAGGAGCTATCTCCAACTTTGGACACTACTATTAAATTTAACAACTCCTTCTTCATTTCCTCCATACTAGATAATGGAGAACCAGTCGACGGTGTTGTCACGACAGTTGGCGTCGCTGATGAAGTTGGTACATTCTTCTCCATACCTCTAATAGTTGCATGCGCCACTGAAGTCGTCCTCTGGCCCTGCGTCATCTGTCTTGTTGTTATAGGTGGGATAGTGGGAGGTGGAGCGGTGGGAGGAATGTTTCCAAAGGTAGGTGGAGCAGTGGGAGGAACATTACTGAAAGAAATTATGGCAACTCCACCTGTAATTGAAAGAGTTGGTATCCGCACCGGTGGTGTAATGAAATAGTTCTCCCCTCTGGTGACTCCCAGCATTACTTGGGCCACTAGGGTTTTAATGAACTCCACGGACAACCCCATGAGTCCCACCATTTGTGTTGAGCTTAATCCTACCGTATGCCTGTCGTGTCTATCACACCGGTGGCAGATGTGCTAGGCTCCATTCATGTTACTCTTACCATTCCAGGCAACACAGTGAGATATGCCTCTTCCTCATGTTGTATGGCATCAAAATTAATGATCTTGGCCATAAAATGAATGATTTTTATATAACTATTGAATGACGGAAATGTCGTCCTTAGCCGAGATATAAATAACCAAAGTAATGGTTTTTAATTTAGATACACTACACAAAAAATGGAAATTTGGCACACCTTGATATTAAAAATTTGGTACAGTTTAAAACTGTGCCAAATTTTGGCACGATTTAATGACAATCTGGCACACTTTAAAACTGTGACAAAATTTGAAATTGTTTAAAAGTGTGCCAAGATTGAACACACTTCGCTAAAATATAAATATCCTAAAAAATACATTCTCTAAACTTTTTTTGTCTCCCTTTCTCCCATTCTCATGTCTCCCGCTCTCTCACTCGCTATTTCCCTCGTCAAAGAAATCGCACCAAATTTTTCCCACATTCAATCTGAAAACCTTCGTGACACGCTCAAAACCTAGTTGTTAATCTCATTTTTGGGTGCTATTATTCTCAATCGGACAAGTCTAATGCTTTTTTGTTGTGCTTTTTAGTTAGGAAAAAAAATTGATTTTGTGTTTATTCAGATTTGTTTCATACAGAGGATGAGCGTCGACTTAAGTTCATGTATCTGTTATGTGTCAAGATTTTTGATGTGCCGGGACTTTGCTGTCATATTGGGTTTTTATTAATTAACCTAATCTTAATTAAATATGTTGTTTTTATCTATGTTGCTAAAGACAAGTCTCATCTAGGGTTTGTTTGTGTTGGTACTACCTAATTTGAAATTTAGGGCTTGTTCATCTTTTTTTGGTAGTTTTGGTTTTAGAGTTTATGTTAATTATATGATTTCCTTTACTTGTTTTAGGATTGATTTACCTTTATATAATTCACTTTCCTTTTCATCATACAAGCTTGAATGGGGTTGAAAGTTATGGTAACCACAATATGTAGTCCACATACATGTAAGTTTTGGATAAAATCATTTCTTAATTTGTCATTCTAATTTTTTAATTCAGTATCTTTTTTTTTCTTTTCGTGTTAGTGATAAATTGAAATTAGTTATTCGCATTCTTCATTTTTGTTTATAGTTTACTTGGAATAATAGTTCATAGAAAATACCTACCTCCAATCTCACAAACTATCAAATTCCACACGCTGAGCATGGCGAGATGGAAATATTGGACTTGAAGAGTTATCATCATATCGAATTGAGTGCCTTAAGGATAAATGATGGATTATCATTTGCGTTGCCCCCCACCCCCACGCCCCCTCCACCTTTATATATTAAATATGAGACTATTTTTTGGTAAATTTTTCGTTTCTTATTTCAGCTATATTCTCATTTATATTCGATCAGAGTAGGATCATTTGTTTCATGTCAAATCGATGTGATGGCTTTTCATTTTAAGAAATTTTATTCATAACTGGAAAAGTGTTCTTTTATAGTTCCACCGTTGAATATTCTAAGGTATGTGGTCCCACGGGACATAGTTTGGACTTTTGAGACCCAGGTTCAAGCTATTCTTGAGTGACCTATCCCAACAATAGTGGCACAATAAGTATATTCCATCAGTTGGATCTAAATGTTGTTTTGGTAGGGTATCAGCGATAGAGTTCCATCGTATATGATTTAAACAAACGTGTTAGCCCTAGTGCTCGAGAAAAATGGAATGAATATCACATTCTTCATTATTTCTAGTGATAATCTTGCGTACTCAACCTAGATTATGAAGTTATATGAGATTGGATATAAGCACGAGTACTTCATACAATGAGAGTTTATAATGAAGTCCAACCATGAGACGTTGCGATTCTTAAAAAGACAAAACAAAATTAGTGATTGGCACACTGAATGATCTAACTCTATGAAGTGATATACCTTTCACTTGAAGTATAAGCAATGCAAGGAGAATCAGGTTACAGACAACAAGCGAGATCATACATTGTCATGATGCATACTTTAGTTTTTGGTTCAATGAGGTACGTGGCTTGTATGCATCTGGCGCATACTTTGGTGATTTTTGAGGAGTGCGACCTACAACAATACATCACAAGGGTTTTCATCGAGTTCCTCTTATAGGATGCGTTCGTTTTTGTGGTTATGCTCTGTGCATTTTTGTATCCTATGTTTTGTGCATCCAGACTATATATGTGGTAATTTAGTGCTCGGCTCACTTAGATTTCCTCCACTCACAACAGTCTTCATATTTAGATGCATCCACACTATTATCTCTTTTATTTCCACACTATTTTTATATTATTGTGTATGTTAAGTTTAATGTTAAATTTGATTAACTTTAAAAAGAATTGCAAAGGCTTACAATCCAATTAGAAATTAGAAACTAGACAAAAGCAAACTTTTTAATCTATTTATTGTTGGAGTGTAAAGTCTTTTGGTTTAAACCGGTGTAAGTGGAACCCTCTCCATATGTATATATTATACATACTGTATATAATACATACTACATATAATACATACTACTATATGTTTTCCTAGTAACTTATATAATTATACCTTTCACTATCAGGTTATTTAAAGTCAATCGGCAACTAGTGTTTATCCATGTACCATAGATGAGGCGGGGCATTTTGTTCAAAGTATGGTAGAGGGTTGATGGTGTATAAAGATGATTTTGAAGATCAGGAATTAAATATGGTTTTAAGATCATAAGTGATAATCCAATTTGACTATGATGAACATCCACCCTTGCTTTTGAGCCTAAGGGTGCCCCAATTTCAATTATAAAGTTGAAATTAATTATCTTAGTGCGATATAGTCTTAACTTTACACTTCACATACATGAAGAATAAGAAGTTGCTTTTCATGCTTACAGAAGGTTGTGATGTCATCTGAACAAGATGCATTTTTTAAAGATAATATGTATGAAAATTTCGGAGATATTAGGATGAGTATAAAGCGAATGGTGGATTATTTTCATCAGGTTGCTAAAAGTAAGCAGAATATCCAGACAATAGGTTTATGTTTCAGAGACCTCAACTTTTGTTTCAATTAATCATCAATAGCTGACTAATGTTAAAATCATTAACTTGCTTTAAAATTTGTAGAAGACATGGATAAATTTGCTGATAACTTACCTGAGTATAAAAAAATGCAGGGTAATGTTTATAAACATGTAACACTGGTTACATAAATGGGAAAAATAGTCGAGGAATGAAAACTCATGTTAGTATCGCAGATAGAACAAGAATTGGCTTGAAATGGTTGACAAGGGGCAACATTTGAGGTGGTTTTGCGCTTCATAATATATTTTAACTTTTTTCCTATCGTCCTTGTTGGATTAATATTCATATTATCCGTATTTCATAAATTTTTAATGCGGGTCTTCATTCGGACTAATCCCCGACATATGTGTTGACCTTCAATCTAAAACTCTAGGAGTTAACTTAAGATAGATGACCACAGGGGCTTAAATTTGTGACCTTCATGATGCACTTATCACTTTTAGGCCTTGATTGGTATATAACAAATATACAAGTTGGACTTCCCTCACGTGAAGCAAATACACAGGTGTTTTAATTTGGAAAACTCAAAATCCTTGGATAGGTCTTAGAGGCTAGTTTTATGATCTTCTCCATGACAAAATAATAGGGTTTTACGGTTGTCGCTCTGCTGTGAAACCTATCCATATCCAATTGAATCTTGTAACATATTTTATAGAGGTAAGACTTGTACTGCTTTGCAATGTTAGTGGTGAATTTGGGCGGTCTCTCGACAATGCTAGTTTTCTAGTATACTTTTAGGACCATGCAATTTGTTACTACAAAACCATTTCAGTTATATATTATTAAGAACCGGGCTTAAGTGGATTTCTGTCTCTTTAGTTCTAACATTTAACTACTTTAATATGCATATTACAGTTAACTACTGTAATATGCATATTACAGTGAGTATTACAACTCTAATATGCATATTACAGTTCATATTAAAAGTTGTAGTATGCATATTTTCACCAAAATAATCCTTTTATCTCTCTGGTTTTCATCTCGCTTGGCAATACGATCCTTCATCATTATCTTCAAATCATCCTATGATAGCCCTCTTATTGTTATGGGTGACTTTAATATTGTTTTGTGTGGTCAAGAATTCAAAGGGCCAAATATGCCTTCGAGAATATCATATGATGAATTCAAATCTTCCACTGACCAATGTGATCTTATCTATGTTTCCACCCAAGTAATGCCCTACACATATACCAAATCCACTTATTTACCTGGTAGATTTGTCAATATAGAATTTGGTAGTTAATAGTTGGAATTATATTTGATGGAATGAATTCAAATCTTCCATTAACCAATGTGATATTATCTATAATTCTCACTAGCGTCTTTGCATTTGTTAACATTGTGTGGTGGTAATGATCATTTGAGATTGTTCAAAGCTGATATGCGTGAAGAAGGGAGCTTTGACGAGGCTGTAAAAGGAGTGTTTCATGTTGCTACATCATTGGAGCTTTGATGAGGCTATATATATATATATATATATATATATATATATATATATATATATATATATATATATATATATTACAACCCTGTTAAAGCTCTAAATTTTACCAAACTCTAAACTTTAGTCTCAGATTACATAATTCACATTGAACTACGGACATAATCATTTCAAACTTAAATATCATTACATATTCTACACATGCACACACTCATTTTAATATTCAATTTCATGATAGGTACTAAAACCAAACATCCTATACAACCAAGATTTGCAAAACAAAACCACCTTAAGCCGTTGAAGGGTGAAAACCCAAATCAACACCCAAATGACCTCGTAAGAGCCACTAACACCTCAAACGAGACCCACGTAACTCATAAAAACTGACCGAGTAGTCACTCGGAAGCTCCTCCACAAAATGATCGAAACAAGTCTGCATAATCTTGGATTTTGATGGCTAGTGTAACTATGCATTTAAGATTATATTCTGAGACGATTAATAACCATCGGGATGCCCTACCTATTAGTACAGTTCTAGCAAGAAAAAACTTTATAGGATCACATCTAGTTACAAAATGGACTGTGAATGATAGTAAGTAGTGTCTAAGTTTTTGTGCTACAAATATAAGGGCTAAATAATTCCTCTCAATGCTAGTGTATCTGGCCTCAGGCCCATATATAATCCTACTCAAGTAATAAAAAAGTTTCTCTATACCTTCCATCTCTTAGGCTAGTAACGCCCCAATATATCATTCAATAGATGTGATATATACACATAAAGGGATAACTTCCTTCGGGGGAGTCATTGTCTGAGGGCATTTGAGGAGTGATTTCAACTTATTCATGGCGTACTAGTTCATCTGATCCCATGCAAACTTGGAGCCTTTTCTCAAAGGCTCCATTAGTCGATGAGTCACTTTGGCTAGTCCTGGTACAAACCTCCTCAAGTAGGATACTTTCCCCAAGAAGTTATTTAACTCCCTCATTGATTTTAACCTTAACATATCAAGGATGGCCCCTTATTTGTCCAAGTCCATCTTAATGCCTTGTCGATTCACTATAAACCTAAGAACTTTTCCTCTTGTAACCCCTAATGTGTATTTAAGAAGGTTCATCTTCAACTTGTACTTTTTACATCGGGTGAACACCTTCCTCAAATCATCCAATTAAGAAGTCTCCTTATTAGACTTAATTACCAGGTCATCGACATAAAACTCCATGATCTTGTGAAACAGATTGAGGAAGATAGCCATCATGGTCCTCTGGTAGGTGGCTCATGGGTTTTTCAAAATAAAGGGCATAACTGTGTACATGAAGTTGCCCAAGGGCATTAGGAAAGTGGTCTTCTCAGCATCAACTGGATCCATCTTGATTTGGTTATATCCCATATAATCGTCCATGAAGTTGTGCATCTCATGTCCCACAGTTGAATCGATCAGGCTATCAATGAAGCCAACGGGAACTCATCTTTTGGGTACACTCGATTTAGGTTTATGAAATCCACAGAAATAAATATCTGGACCTTGTCTTTCTTTCCCACAGGAACAATGCTAGACAACCCAATCGAGTACTGGATGGGGATAATAAAACCAGCTGTAAACAACCTTTGAACCTATTCTTTGATCTTTAGATCTAACTCTGCCTTGTACGTTCAAGTGGCCTGTTTCACTGGAATATCCGACTGCAAAACATTCAACTTGTGGCAACTCACCTCTTTGTCCACCCCAGGCAACTCGGTATATTTCCATGTGAAGACATCTTTGAATTCTTGGAGAAACTTGATCAGATCCTATCGAGGCACTCCTTTTAGGTTCTTCGAGATAAATATGGGTCTAGGGTCATCTCCCTCCCTAGCCAAGTTTATCATATCTAATTCTTAAATTTTTGGCCTAGGTCTGTCCTTCATGCACTCAATATCTTCTTCTATGTCTTCTATAAATTCTTAGATGTCAGAGTATCAATCACCAAGCATTCATACTTGGGGCATCCGGGTCATCCTCGTCGTCTAGGCCTCATAAACCGGGTCTGCCTTATTATTTAGGCCCTCAATAGCCAGCTCACATCTTCATAACTTATAAATGATTCTGCCATTAAGCAACACCACTCTCTTGCACTACCGGGAACTTTCCTCCCTATGAGGCCTCTTTCGGCAGTTCTTTTCTAACTTTCTCATAGAGTGCTTACTAAGAACACTCTAGGCCTAGACTTAGTGTTCAATTGGATCAATGCATGGTGTTATTTGATCGTGCAACTACCTCGACAAACTTAGGGGTCTCACTTTCTCCTGATCATGTCTTTCTTCATATGTCACCACTGGTCGAGCAGGTGCCCACACCCTCTCTAGAGTGCTTGGAATCCTTATTCCTCCAGTATACTTTGTTACCATCATAGCCTCCTCAAATAACCCGGTGTAAAATGCAGCGTCCACCAAGTGTGTTTCTTTCTTCGTGAAGGGCTTCTTAGATGCTCGAATCATCACCTCCTTACCCTTTATGTTCGCCTTGGCACATTTATCGTAAGTGGAGGGCACTAGCACAACCCTTCCTACTAGAATTTGGTATGATGGCTCACAATCCATGATGTGCGATTTAATGTGGGAAGTAATACTCCCCATTGTGATGGCCACTCTGACATATCAGATAGATTTAGATGACTACTAATGGTACCCCAAAATTACCAACGAGTTCAGTACTATTCTTGTTTCAGAAAATCCAGTGGCATAAAAAGTCCTGATGGTAATTATGTTAATGTATTCCCCTCCATCCAATAACACATGAGAGAAAACACAATTATTTATGGACACTATAACATAAATTGGTCTATTGTGAGGGTACCTGACCAATCTGTTCACCTCTGAATATGTGACTTCAAAACGATATCTCCTCACCAACTTGGACAGAGGCCCTTTCAATTTCAGGTGTGGCACCAAGTTCCTCTTAGCGATCTCTAAGATGGATCAAGTGACGTCTAGTTGTGAGTTCTCAGGCAACCCAACCTGATCGAAAAATTAATTGAATATTTGTGAACGCGCAATTGCTGCGCATTTAACCCAAGGATCTATTTGTTGTTCTTCAAGTTCGTAAACATCTTCTATGCCACTGTAAGCAGCCTTATCATAGTCTATCACTACGATTACTGTCTCCAAAGAACATGACCTCATTTGTCTGTTAAGACTCTCGATGGGGTCGTCTTCAACTTCATCATCTTCATCATACTTACCTTCCAATTCTAACTGAGCCATATTGAAGGTTCATTCTTCCAAATAGTCCTCAAACAACCCCTTAAGAGGCATATTGAAGGTTCATTCTTCTAATTCAAACTGAGCCATTTGAAAATATATATATTAGGCTTAGAAACAAACCGTTAAAGGGTGAAAATTCAAACCAGGCCCCAAACAACCCCTTAAGAGGCACTAACACCTCGCACATGACCAATGTAACTTGTAGGAACTGACCGCGTAGTCACGAGCCTCTCGGTTTGAGGATATGACGATAATTTGAAAATATATAGAGTAGGCTTATAAACAAGCCGTTAATGGGTGAAAACCCAAACTACTTCCCAAATGGCCCTGTAAGAGGCACTAACACCTTGCACGGGACTAATGTAACTCATAGAAACTGATTGCATGGTCATAGGCCTCTCGGTTTGAGAATATGATGATAATTTGACAATATATATATTAGTCTTAGAAACAAGTCGTTAAAGGGTAAAAACTCAAACCAGCTCCAAAATGTCCCCGTAAGAGGCACTAACATCTCTCGCGGGACTAATGTAACTAGTAGGAACTGATCGCGTAGTCACGAGACTCTCAGTTTGAGAATATGACGATAATTTGAAAATATATAGATTAAGCTTGGAAGCAAGCTGTTAAAGAGTGAAAACTCAAATAAGCTCCCAAATGGCCTCGTCAGAGGCACTAACATCTTGCACGGGACCAATGCAACTCATAGGAACTGACAGCATAGTCATGGGCCTCTAAGTTTGAGGATATGATGATAATTTGAAAATATATAGATTAGGATTAGAATCAAGCCGTTAAAGGGTGAAAACCCAAATCAGCCCCCAAACGGCCTTATAAGAGGCATCAACACCTCACACGGGACCAATATAACTTGTAAGAACTGACCTCGTAATCATAAGTTTTTTAGTTTGAGACTATGATGGTAATTTGAAATATTTAAATTAAGCTTAAAAATAAGTCTTTGAAGGGTGAAAATCCAAACCATCTCCCAAACGGCCCCGTAAGAGGCACTAACACCTCGGACGGGACCAATGTGGCTAGTAGGAACTGACTGCATAGTCAAGAGCCTCTCATTTTGAGAATATGAAGATAAGTTGAAAATATATAGATTAAAATTAGAAAAAAGCCGTTAAGGGGTGAAAATCCAAACTAGTACCCAAACGGCCCTGTAAGAGGCATTAACACCTCGTACGGGACCAAAGTAACTCGTAGGAATTGATCGCATAGTCACAGGCCTATCAGTTTGAGAATATGATAATAATTTCAAAATACATAGATTAGGCTTAAAAACAAGTCGTTAAAGAGTGAAAACCCAAATAAGCCCCCAAACAACCCTGTAAGAGGCATGAACACCTCGCACGGGACCAATATAACTTATAGAAACTGACCGCGTAATCATGAGTTTTCTGATTTGAGAATATGAAGATAATTTGAAAATATTTAAATTAGGCTTAGAAACAAGTCGTTGAAGGGTGAAAACCCAAAACATCCCCTAAACGACCTCGTAAGAGGCATTAACACCTCGTACAGGATCAATGTAACTCATAGGAACTGACCGCGTAGTCACGGGACTCTCAATTTGAGAATGTGATGATAAGTTAAAAATATATAGATTAAGCTTAGAAACAAGCTGTTAACGGGTGAAAACCCAAACCAACCCCTAATCGGCACCGTAAGAGGCACTAACACCTCGCACGAGACCAGGGTAAATCTTAGGAACTATACGCGTAGTCAGTGGCCTCTCGGTTTGAGAATATGACGATAATTTGCTAATATATAGATTAGACTTGGAAACAAGCCGTTAAATGGTTAAATACCAAACCAGTCCCCAAACGGCCCCTTAAGAGGCACAAACACCTCACACGGGACCAATGTAACTCGTAGGAACAGGTCGCGTAGTCACGGGCCTCTTGGTTTAAGAATATGGTGATAATTTGAAAATATATATATTAGTCTTCGAAACAAACCGTTAAAGGGTGCAAACCCAAATCAACCCCCAAATGGCCCCGTAAGAGGCATGAATACCTCGCACGGGACCAATATAATTCGTAGGAACTGATCACATAATCACGGGGTTTTCGATTTGAGAATATGATAGTAATTTTAAAATATTTAAAGTAGGCTTAGAAATAAGTCGTTGAAGGGTGAAAACCCAAACCATGCCCCAAACAGTCCCGTAAGAGGAACTAATACCTCGTGCGGGATCAATGTAACTCATAGTAACTAACCATGTAGTCACGGGCCGCTCAGTTTGAGAATATCATAATAATTTGAAAATATATAGATTAAGCTTAAAAATAAGCCGTTAAAGTGTGAAAACCCAAACCAACCCCCAAACGGCACCGTAAGAGGCACTAACATCTTGCACGAGACTAATGTAACTAGTAGGAACTAACCGTGTAATCATTGGCCTCTCGATTTAAGAATATGACGATAATTTGAAAATATATAGATTAGGCTTAGAAACAAGTCGTTAAAGGGTGAAACCCCAAACCAGCCCACAAACGGCCCCTAAAGAGGCATTAACACCCCGCACGGGACTAATGTAACTCATAGGAACTGACTGCGTTGTCACGGGCCTCTCGGTTTGAAAATATAACCATAATTTGAAAATATATATATTAGTCTTAGAAACAAGCCGTTGATGGGTGAAACCCAAAAAAGCCCCCAGGTGGCCTAGTAAGAGGCACTAACACCTCATATTGGACTAATGTAACTCGTAGGAGCTGACCATGTAGTACCAAATTGTGTAAGATTTTTGATTTGAGAATATAATTATGTTTGTGACTCGTATAAGCAATTTTTTAGCTTGAGTAATCTTTCTTTATAAATTACTTGGTTACTAATATCACTCTGTTTTCTATGCTATTTTTTTTTGCAAGATAACATTTTATCGTTAGCTTTTATTCATGTGGAACACACGAAGAGGTCAATGGTTTACAATAAGGGGATTATTTATTTAATGTCGTTAATATTCAGGATTTTATTTTTTTGTGTCATGGTCCTGCGGGATTTTGTAGTTTTATTGTTAACTTTTATGGCCGTGCGAGCTTTTGTAATTTTATTTTTATATTTTACGGTAGTGCGAGCTTTATATTACGCAGGTTTTATATTAGCAGGTTTTAGAATGTCCAGAAAATATAGGAAATTCTAACCAATATTTTTTGTCTATGAACTACTAAGACTTGTAATATTTTGAAGTTTGTATGTACATTAGTTTATCAACAACGTGCAAGATTCACAATTCGCGAATTTTGTTATTTTCAAATAATTAATTTTTTTTCTTTGATCCAATAATTTGACATAGTTCAAAACTGTGACAAAAGTGTATCAAATTCTGTCATGATTTTGAACTGTGCCAAAGGTTTATCAAAATGTACTCAATCTGGCACAGTTCAAAACTATGCCAGAAATATCAAATTCTATCACGGTTTAAAAGTGTGCCAGAAGTGTTCCTGTTTCGCCAAATCTAGCACCGTTTTAAATCGTGCCAGAAAAAAATCACCATTTTGGAACACCTAATTCTGGCACAGTTCAAAACCATGCCAGATTGATGTTTTTGGTGTAGTGATACCACAAAATTAATGATGCTAATATCAAGTTTACTCTCGTCCTTAGCCGAGAGATAAATAACCAACTTAATTATTTTTAATTTAGATATCACCAAATTAATGATGTTAATCTCAACTTTACTCTGGTCCTTAGCCAAGAGACAAATAACCAACTTAATGATTTTTAATTTAGAGACCACCAAATCAATGATGTTAATCTCAAGTCTACTATTATCCTTAGCTAACAGATAAATAACCAACTTAATGATTTTTAATTCAGTTGGTGTTTTTCACCACCTTAGTTATATTATCACACTTTCCACCCTCTCAGTGTTATTTGGAACCCATGGATGAGACATGTCTTTCATGGTTTCTCGTATTACTGAGAGTGAGTTAAGGCTAATTCACCAAAGGAATTACATTGCTTAACTTAATACAATTCAAACCATATATTTCGATAATTCGTATAAGAAATATATGAGGGAACACTTGGAACTATTTTTCATTCATTACTCTGAATCTTTCAAATACAAAGAGAATATTACATGAACTATAAGCATACGACTACTGGTAATACTTTTTTTAAAAAGTCAACATTTCATGAATTGGAGAATGGCTTTACCTCTAAATTCTCCAGCAGATATGTTCCTCGGATGACCTATTCAGTGACCTTGTATGGGCCATGCCAATTTGGATGTAACTTGTTCAGATTTTGCCACTCCTTCTTTAGAACCAGGCCCCCCCACTTCTATCGACCTAGGTCTGACCATTTTGTTGAATAATTTTGCCATTCTATGTTGATATGCTACTTGCTTTACCTTAACATCTTGCCTTCTCTCTTCTATTAGATCTAAGTTCAGTATTATCTCTTAATTATTTATCTCTAGATTGTAGGTCTGGACTCTATGGATGGTCAGGCTGAGTTCATTAGGTATCATAGCTTTTGAGCCATAATCTAGCACAAAAGGGGTCTCCCATGTTGGCATCCTTTCTATCATCTTGTAGGCCCACAAGACGTCATGTTCCCCCTCTTGTTCACAAGCCTTTAGCATCTTTTAGATTCTTCTTGATCCCGTCTAGGATTGTTCTATTAGTGACCTCTGTCTGGACGTTTGCATGAGGTTGGCCTATCACAGAGTAGAATTGTTTTATGTGGACCCTTCCATAGTAAGGACTTATTTTTGAACTATTTTTCGTTGATTGAGATCAATGTATGAGGTGGGCTATATCCGAAAATGATATTCCTACAAATGAATTTGAAGGTTTTCGTCTCTGTGATAGAAACCATGGACTAAGCCTCTCCTCATTTAAAAAAGTAGTCAATTGCTACAATCAGGTATCTGTTATTGCATGCGGCTCTAGTCAGAGCTCCCAATAAGTTAATTACCTTAATTACAAATGGGCAAGGGGATGTTATGGATGATAGAGGTTGATGGGGATGATGGGGGATGTACACGTATCTTTGGAATTTATCACACTATTTTACATGGTCGGTCGCATCCTTAGCAAGGTTCGCCCACTAGTATCCCTGGGTTAATTTCTACTTTGCCAAAAACCGTCCCCCAATATGATTAGAACATAATCCCTCATGCATATCTTTAAAAACATACTCCACCTCTGAGGGGTGGACGCATCATAGCAGGGGAAAAAAACTCTTCTTATATAGGACATCTCCTACGATAAAGAGTTTTGTTCCCCGTATCTCAATTTCTTCCTATCGACCTTTGATTATGGTAGCTCCCCATTTCTGATATATCTGATGATAGGTTCCATCCAAGAAGATCCTAGATTCAAATTTAAATAAAAATCAAGTTTCCCATCATCTTCCTCAATGCTCGATCTGTGTAGTATCTCAACTGGGACAGTTCTCCTAATTTTTATTCTTGTAACCGATTTTAGTCTCTCCAATGCGTCAGCTCAGTTGTTTTCAAGATGAGGGACCCTTTTTATTTTCACCTCCCTGATGTGCGCCAAGACCCTTTTCACCCTGGCCAAGTATTTGACCATCTTCTTGTCCTTCGCTTCATATATTCCCAAAATTTGGTTCACCACCAACTGGGAGTCACTGTGAACTACCACGTGGAAATTCAATACCTTAGCCAAAAACAAGCTTACCGATTGAGCATTATACTCCGATTTTATATTGGAGGCCTTAAAGCTAAACCTCAATGCATACTCAATATCAGTCCCGTCTGGATCCAATAATATGAGCCTTGCCCCGCTGCCACTTTCACAAGAGGAGCCATCCATAAATAGACTCTAGACCAGGTTGTTGACTCTGAAATGCCCTTTATTAGCTATACCATTCTTTTAACACAATATTTCTTTCAGTAAGATTGGCTCGTACACCATCTGTTATGGCTGGATCCATTGTTTCTTTTTCTAGAAAAATTTCCACCTCATCTTCCTAGGTATCGGCCTCATCCCAAGTGAACTCAACCAAAAAGTTAGCTAACGCTTGCCCTTTAATTATTATCCTCGGATGGTATATGATGTCAAACTCCCTGATCTCAATTGACCAAGACATCTACCTACCCAATTTCTTGGGTTTATGGATGACTTGCCTCAAAGGAGTATCGGTGAGCACCACCATAGTGTGTTCTTGAAAATAAGTTTTCATCTTGCTTGAGGCATGTATCAAGGCATACACTAGCTTTTTCATATTTGGATATTTCAGATCGTCCCCCTGGAGAGCCTTACTGTCAAAGTACACCTATTTCTGTGCCCCTTCGTCATCTTAAATGATACATAGGCTGCTTGCAGACTCTGACACTGCTAAGTATAAAAACAACTATTCTCTTTGAACGGGCAGAGATAAAATCATCGAATAATCGAGATAAAACCTAAGTTCTTAAAAGTATCTCTCACACTCCTCATTCCACTCAAACATTTTCCTCAAAATTTTGAAGAATGGGAGACACTTGTCTGTGCCCCTTGAGATGAACCTGTTAAGTGTAGTGACTTTTCTCATTAGCCTTGAAATATCTTTGATGGTTTTTGTATTCTTCATTTCAATCAACGCTTTGATTTTTTTAGGTTTGCCTCTATACTCCTCTCCTTGATGAAGCCAAGAAACTTTCCTGCATTGGAGACGAATAAACACTTACTTGGGTTTAGATTCATATGGTAAAGATCCATCGTATCACATGTCCTCTCAATGTCGGCCACATGGTCCTCAGCCTTGAGGCTCTTCATCAGCATATTGTCTATGTAAACTTCCATAGTCTTGCCAATATTCTCTTCAAAAATGTTATTGACCAACCTCTGGTAGGTTGTCCCTACATTCTTAAAACCAGAAGGCATGACCTTACAGCAATAGGTTCCGTTATCGGTTATAAAGGAAGTATTCTCTGAATCGTCCTCATCCATGAATATTTGATTATATCTAAATTATGTATCCATGAAACTTATCAATTTATTCCCCGTTATTGCATCAACCATTTGATCTATACAAGGTGGAGGAAAGTTGTCTTTAAGACAAGATTTGTTTAGATCAGTTAAGTCAATGCACATATGCCACTTGTCATTTTCCTTTGGGACGATCACAATGTTAGATCACTATTTTGGATAGTGAACCTCTCTGATTAACTCTACAAATTCAAGTTTATTAACTTTCTCCTCAATGACCCCATGCTTCCCTCTTTCATAAGCCCTTATTTTCTATTTTACTTTCTTTGCCTTCTCATTAGTGTTTAATTTATGGTAGGTGACCTTTGGGTCTATTCCTAGCTTATCCTTATGGCTCCACGCAAACACGCTTTGCCTTTTCCTTACTAGCTCTATTAGTTTATCTTTCACCTCCTTTTTCAGCGAAGATCCGATTTATACCTTTTTTTGGCTCGTCCTCATTGAGGACGATCAATTATACCTCCTATGTGACTTCACCTTTCTTTAATTTCCTCCCGTACCTTGGATCAAGATTATCAATGTTGTACAAGGTGGTGAGTTTTTTATTGGCCTCCCTCTGGTCGATCGAGATGAAGTAGAATTCCCTAGCATCCACTTGATCACCTTGGACTTATCCTACTATATACGGAGTCAAGAATTTTTCCATCTAGTGTACCGTAGAGGGAACTTCTTTAAATTCTTTGAGGGCTACACAATCGATGATGATGTTGTAGGCCAAAAATACATTTTCATATATTACAAAAAAGTTAACCTTCTTTGTTAGGCACCTCGTCCAGGTGCTGATGCAGACATCCATTCGTATACTACCAGAGGATGAACTTTCTCTCCACTAAACCCTATCAAGGGTTCGTGGTATGGAATTAGTCTCTTCTTACCGAGTTTTAGCCCACTTAAACACTCCCAAAACATGACATCGACCGAGTTGCCGCTATCAACCAAAATACTGGATATGTCATACAATTGAACCCTAGTTCTAATGATCAAAACATCATCATCAGGGGCCAAGATGCACTTGAAATACAATCGGAGAGAATCCCATAATCAGAGTATCCATATCCACCATTTTTTATCTTTCCCGACTTCATCTCTGAAGGGGACAAGTTTACTTCCATCAGCTTGGGCACTGATTTGGCCTCCACGACACGCGCCGTATTTGAGATAATGCAATAGATATTGAGAAACCATGGAATAACTCCATTAAGCAGTTGAAGGAAAAAATCGGTGATCTCCTGAAAATCTGAGAGCCCATTCAAAGGGGATAATGCTGTGCCACTTCTTTTTGTGGGGCCGGTGGTGGTTCCCCTGTCGTTGGAGTCATTTCCCTAGCGACCAAATTTATCATCTCTGCTACAGCGCTAGTAGGTCTAGCCATCATATTTAGGCCAAAGGCAGCAAGTTGTTCCTTTATTTTCTATTGGTTGGCTTCCAGTGAGGGAAGCATCATCGCCACCTCAACCATCTTTGACTAAGGAGCCACCTGACTGGAGCTAGGGCCAGCGCCATAAGGAAAATCAGAGGCCATTCTCTCCAATAAATGAACAGAACCAATGGGGTGAGCTGATGAGGTAAGTGATCTAGAAAAAATCTTGAACAACTTAATAAGATCTCTTTTATTGGTAATACAAATCCATAAAAGTGAGGAACTAGGTCACCACTAGAGAATCAAGTGAGAAACAAGATAAAAATTAATAAGAAGAAGATAAAGAACCTTCATTCCCACAGATGATGCTAAAATGATGAAGCTATGAAGTCACCATTTAAATTAATATCAATAGATCAAGATCAAGCACCGACAACAAAGGAGATGCATAAAACATAATAGTAACGTAAATATAGGAAGAGGATGAGGATGAGTATGAGAGGAATGACACTAGAATTTAAGTGGTTCGATTATATCAGTCTTCTCCATTCTGCAGAGACAGAGTTTGTATAGGGTTTTCTACTTCTAGATCCTTTCTTTTAGGGAAGAAGATAGGTTTATATAGTCTTGGTGGTGTGCATTGTACCCCAGGGTAGGTATAAATCATGTGCATAATGAAGCCTCCAATAAGGTGTGGACACATGTCCCTTGCACAAGTAAATAATGATGATGCAATATCCCTTCATGTGAGGAGGAGATCTTGCTATAATGGTTCATCCACGTGGTACAATAAGCCATAGCCCACGCGCATAATTCCATGTGTGCCCAATCCCACTCGCTCTATAAACTATCAACCATCGATTGTGTCGATCTAAGTCGAGCCGAGGTGTTAATTCAATCCTTTAATGGAATGGTTGTTGGTGTGTTGAACTAAATCAACATAGGAGCCTCTTCCCCCTTATCTTGGACAAGGCGTAGGGAACATGGAAGAGAGTTGAGACCAATGATGATGTCATTAGATGTTGAGGCCAGAGAAAATTGGGATAGGTTGAGGACGAGGTCCATTGTCATGGGACCACCTGGTCGAGTCGAAATGTGTCCAGTATAGTGGTTTCCAAAACGCCAGCTTTGGATGAGTTAGTCCGGATAGGGACGAGGTTATACTTGGGTATATCAAACGACAATTTCTGCATCGTTCAAATGAAAACCAACTCATTTAAATGACATAAAAATATCATCTAAACGAAATCAAATGACCTTTGTGCGAGAATGGCCTATTAATTTTAAATTTTTTACTCGAGGCTCATTTGATAAGATGCCCATACTCGTTAGAATGAGATAAACAACTTCTTCGAATGACACAATACAAACTCATTTAACGATAGGGAAACAAAAAAAATTTCTTTAAAAATTTCCTTTTTTTAAAATGTCCTTAAAAACATAAAAACTTTAAACACCTGAACTAAAATCCAGGGATCAAACATAAGATGCATTCATTCCTTTTGGAGATTCCATGGACACATACAAAATTCAACACAAAACTCATAATGATGTTTACGTCACTTTATGTGGCCTCTACTATCTTCAATGAACATCATAGTCTTGAAGGACAATCTGACTCAAAGCCTGACATATGACTCAAATAATTTTTTCCAACAGGAATAAAGCCAATCTAATAAATTTTATAGTAAACTCTATAATTGATTCAATGTGAAAAAATTTCCTTACAAATATCCCCCTTTGGCTATTTCTGGATAAAATTAAGAAATCAAACTACTAGGTGGTCAAGCTCTCTAAAGACTCAATCTCAAGCATGAGTAGCTCAACTGATGCAAACTCTTCAGTAGCTTTGCTCTTATTGAACTTTGACACATTGTTGCTAAATATACACACTTAACACACCTTTAAAATTCAAAGAGAATATGAAATACATAAACTGCATATGAAAAAACAAATCTTTCCTATTCGTTAAACATCTCCCCCTTAGAGAATACTTATCATCTTAGGTTAAAGTTCTCCCCCTTTTTGTTCAGTAGTAGAAAAAGGTAAGGTGCATAATACTAAAACAAACGTTTCCCCTTAATGGAACACATAAGAACATAAAGGAAACAATAATATCATGCGATGTGAAGGGAAACGACAACGATAAACAAGCACGACAACATAAGCACAAATAATCCAAAAAATGAACACATGATACAAATATGAAACATATGATATCAATGTAAAACAATATGGGGACTAAATTCAATACAAAGACTTAAAATAAACATACCATATACATAAAAATATTTATAACGATAATGCGTATGAATATATAGGTACAAACACCACAAAATACACAAAAACATTAGCTTTACACACTTGTATGGCATAAATGTGTCTCCAAATGTGGTAAAGAGTGAAAGGGAACGAACTAGAAAAAATATGTTCCAAACACTCAAGATAGTCAAAGGAGTTATATTTGATCGCATTAATTTATCAAACTTAGATTTAGCCTCAAGTGGCAAATAATGTGTACTCAAAATCGACAAACATACACAACGCACACTAGCTTAGAAAATATTGATTATTCTCAATTCAATAGCATCAAACATTAATGATGTACTACGACTCATTGTGAAAATTATTGATCATAAACTAGTAACTCCCTAAAAAATAAACATATCTCATTTTTTCTCTTTATTTAAAGATATCACATTTCGATGATTAATTTTTAAACATTGACCTTGGAAATATTTTCTTTTCCTTTTTATCTCTTTCCATTTTCCATGGTTCTTGCAAACGGTGGCCTTTCATGAAAAGGAGATTTCTCTCTTCATGTCCTTTTTCCCACTGCAAACTCTTATTTTCCAGCCTGTGCATACTCACTGTAATAGTTCTTATAATACCCTGTATTTTTTATGAATTAATAAATTAAATTAATTATGTGTGCTTGTTATTATTGGAGATGTCACTATTTATATTTTTATGTGTTATTGAAATGGGATTTAGTACAAGGTGATTAATTGATTAAAGTGATTAATATATGGACTCGTACCGGACAATTAGTAAATAATTGAGTTGTTAGTTATTTAGTTTGGTATATTTTTGTATTGGGCTAGTGGGATGCATAGAATGTTAGTTTTTAGTTTAAAATGGTATAATTTAGTCCTATCTAAGTGGGTTTTTAAACCATTTAGAGACTATTTTAGACTTTTTGAAGGGGCCAATTTGGGGACCAACCCTAATTTAGTTGGTCAAGGGTTGTAGGAGGTCATTAGGGATATTATTTATCACAAGTCACATTTGTAAAGCAACTTGGGGGCTATAGAGAGGGAACATGAAGAAAAGAAGATAAATTAGGAGATTTAGCTTGGTTTTATAAACAATCTATGAGGTAAGTTTATATCGAATATGATTATGATTGTATATATGTTAATATTGTATATATCATTGAAATCTGAATATAAAAATGAGACAAATATGATCAAAATTAATAATTTGATAAATTTCAAGGTTAACCTAGTTTAGATAGTAGTTGGGTTATTTTTCATTACTAATTTGATTGATTCTCTCATTAATTGAAATTGAATTGTTAGAATATGGTTATAACATGTTTTTAATTGTCAATTAGTTAAATTCCCTTATATTATGTGAATAGATCCGTTAAAATCATTAGTTATTAATAAATTTGTTCAATATAGGGTTCTTGAATTATGAATAGGGTTTGTATTTGAATCTTAGTGTAGTCTTTGGTTTTGATGATAGAAAAAGGTTCCAATTATTTTGATGTGTTTTTATAATTTGAATGTTGGATGTGTGCTTAAATGAGGCTTTGGAGTTCATTAATGGAGATTTTAGGTGTATAAAACATGATCTTAATACAGATGGCTCGTACATGTTCGATCGATAGATTGATCGATGAGTCGATTGATCAATGTAGTTGAAAATTGGATGAGGTTATGCAAAATTGAATTAGGAAGGCGTGGGAGATGGCTTCATAATTTTTTTTTTTGTTTTTTTGAATTTGTTATGAATTTTCTACTAAACGGTGGGCGAGACCGAAATTTTGGATGAGTGATTTTTAATTGAGCTTTCTTTTAGAAATTTTGATTTGGGGCATAGAACTAGGATTTGTTAGACTATAGTTTTTAGGTATATATATATATATATATATATTCTCATGATTTGAATTATTACAGATTGATATTTTGGGTATTTGGATAGTAGGGAAATCATGTATCTAAAGGGGTAAAATTGAGTATTTGGCATTCTGTACGAGTGTCGAATGGGTTTGTTGATTGGAAAATCGTAAGTTAGAGGATTAGGCTTGATTGACGGGATTGATATGAATCATTGTGATGTATGAGTAGGGTGAATATCCTTTAGGTTATATTAGGTTTGGATTATAATTTTCAAGAGTGAGGTAAGTATTATGTACTGTGCACTCATTCAAATTAGGTGTGTGTTAGAAGTAATTACGATTTAATATAGTTGATAGTCATGTTTTAGTGTATAGTGGAGTGAGACTATGCCTATATTTTGGAACCTAGAGTGTTATAGCTATCGTATCTTTATGATGAATATAAAGTCAAAGATGTGTTATAACTTTTTATGATAAAGATAATAGTATGACCCGTTAGCGTTAGGGTTGGTATGTGTTCATGATTTACCTTAACCAGATTATGATGGTTATTTAAGTGTTTACTTTAACCTGTTAGTGAGGGTTATGATTACTTATGTGTTTTATGTGCAATGCATACTATGATTAGCAGGCGTACTATGGGGTTCCATAATGGGGAACATGCGACGCGAACTGCACAGTACCCCGATGAGTATACAGGTTCTTCCTTGGTAATAATTACCCTTGGGTAAAATGTCTAGATACTCATGATGATATGGTTAATGTGAATATTTCTTTCATAAGTCTTAGTACATAATGCTAAATGACTTATGGGAAGATATGGTGATTTATCCCTGGTCGTAATGAGGTATAGATTTTGAATAACCTAAAACCATACTAGTACGTGTGATAGATCCCTAAAGGCAATAAGAGTAGGACTTCATTATGTGTGGACGTGAAAGTAGCCCTTCTATTTGTACATTTCGGGGGTTGCACCTTTGTATGGATGTTAAACGTGAGTAAAGTTTTTCTCCTACCACATTGATTTATTGTGTAATGGTATCAGAGATAGTTGTACCATTGTATATGATATACTAAAGATGTATATGGCTTTTAGTAAGGATGAACACCTACGTACTTATATAAGAGATTTGTGTATTATCTATATTAGATATGTGTATATTAGTTGATTGGTATGAGATATCCAAATATTGATAGATTCTAGGTATGAGTCTATTAGTAACATCATGGTTATTTTGTGAGAAGTACCTTAGGAATTGAGATCTTGTTACATCAATTGACTTCTATTAAAAGAGACTTAAATATTATAGTTAAGAGAAAAAAATTAAATAATGATATGGTAAGACTAATCACATGCTACATATGTTCTCTCAATTTAGAAACCCATGTTATTTTAGGTTGTTTGGTTGGGTAACTAATAACATAAAATGTACTAAAACACGAGAATAATAAGTGTAGTTATAATGTGGTCAATGTTCAATTATAATCCTACTACATAGGCTTGTTTTCTACGTTTTCCTTTTAAAACTATTTTTACATGTCCCTATTACGGTAGTTCCTTTATATGTGAGTTCGTTGGAGGAACATCTCTAGCGATGTCCCATTCCTTACTCCTAGTATTGCAGGAGTCGATAAAGTGTAGCTCATTATTTTATTCTACTCTTTTATTTTAAGTTTGGTTGAACATGTATACTTATATTAAGAGTTGGTCTTTTGTATGGACACAATTTATATTGAGAGATGGCATATCTTATATTGGTAGTGATTCGTATTAAAGTCGCTTTTGTGTTGATCCAGTATTTTTGTAACTTATCATTGTTCATTCGGTTGTGATTGTTTCTTATGCTGAGAATGTTACCAAAAGTTTTTGATTCTCATGATTTTATATTAGACCTAGTCAATCTATTTATAGATTTTACGGGGTCTCCGATTTCTTATATGCAAAAATCCTCTCTATATAAAGATATGTATTAATAAGATTGATAGAATAACACCTCACTAAGTTCATGAAACTTAAGTAGTTAAAATCCAAAAGATCTCGTGCAAGTATGTGCGAAAAAATATACATATATGAATCCATTAAGGAAACCAAATTCAAACAATTCCTTGCAAGGAAGAATAAGAGTTAATCCAAAGCATTGTACACCATATACTAATGTTATAGCCACATGAAAAATATGGAACAAATAGGTTTCAAAGACACCAATATGTCACACAAAATTTATAAAACTATTATAGAAACAAAATAAAAATCTTTTTGAGTTTTTCAAATATTTTCAAAAATGACTTAAAATAAAAATAAAATATTATTATATTTTTCTCATATAGACTCAAAAATGAAGGAAACAAATACATAAGACACAAACATCATACAACTATTCATTAGTATTAACATGAAGCACAAAAACTAATGTATGGAAAACATGCAAACACAATCACTCGTAAGATATAGCATGGCCTGACTCATTTTCAAGCACGTGAGAATCAACAAGGCTAACATTTAGCACCTCTAAATCGGATTTCCTAACCCGCGTAGGTGTAACATGACAAACTTGGGTTTTGGAACCTTGGTGATATTATACTTAAACATCCTAGAACCTTTTCTAAGATTATAACAAAAATGCCTAAGGTGACCTTTCCTACCACAATTCATGCATGTGTAAACATAAGGAAGACGACCTTTGGATTCACCTTTTCTAACATCCTAGACTATGGTTAACTCTCTCAAAACTTTGTTCTCAGATTCAAGAGTGAAATCATTATGAACATCGAAGACAATTCTAACCTTGGCATTTTTTATTTGGATTGTGACAAAAGTATTATCCAACTTCTCCTACCTAGATCCCAAATCAAATTTGACAAGACTCAAGTCTTTCAATTTCTCTTCTAACTCCACTATCCTAGACTCAAGCAAAATCTTAGACTTGTTAAACTTTAGGAACTGTTTCTTTGTATTTTCAAACAATCCTTAAAAGGTTATCTCTCACAACGTATTCAATCTTCTCCCTAAGAGTCTTCTTACGATCTCTCAAATTCTCAATCAATTTAGAATTATCGTTTCCTTCAAAATTATCTTTTAACATAGCCTCTATCTTCAAGTTCTCCATTTTTAACTTCACCGAATATGTGTATAACTCATGGAAGGAAACTTGAAGCCCACTCTCCTCCTTATCATAACGCATTTTGTCCTCATCACTCACTAGAAATCAATCATTCGGACCTCAAAACTATCATGCACATGATCATCTCCATCGATGAAAGATTTTTAATTTAATATCACATGACTAGCCATAAAAGTGATGAAGTTATGCTCCATAGTAGAATCATACTCCTCTTCCGACTCACTATAACTAACGATAAAATTTTATGCTTTAGGCTCCTTGCCTTCCTTCCATAGTCTAGTGGTAAATTCTCATGCAAGATGACCAAACCCTTGACATTAGAAACACTTCTCCCGGTCATCCACTTTCTTAGGTTCACCCCTCTTCTTCCTATCATAATCAGTGATAAAGTTATTTGGTTTCTTATTATCTTCAGTAAGCATAAGAAATTTACTCTCGAAATTTGGCACATCCTCCTTTCTAACTTTCAAAGTTAAACTCTTTTCTTTTTTTTTCAATCTTCCTAAGAGGATATATGTTCATCTAATAAGTCTGGAGATCACCTATAAGTTCTTGGACCCTGATAGTGTCAACACTATTGAGAGAATCTAGGACCATGAACTTAGAATTAAATCTTCCAGGAAATAACCTTAAGATTTTTCTAACCAATATAGGATCGAGGATACGTTCACCTAAGTTAAACGAAGAGTTAAAAATATTAGACAACTCATGCTCTAACATTTTTATCATTTTAAATTTAGTTGTCAAATTTTGTAACTGATAAACTCTAACTGTATCGGTGGTTTCATGTTTGGATTTTTATACTTCCCAAGAATCATTAGCTCTCTCATAAGTCATAATGTGCCAAAAATATTCTGTAATTACAACATAAAAATAACGTTCTTACCTTTGGAATTAAATACTAAGGAATTCTTTTAGTTTTTGTCTAAGGGAGTATGCTTTTTTTGGACCACCTTCGATGGGAGGAGATCATCCTGACTCTATGAAGTTCCAAACATTCCCATCAGTAAATTTCAAGAAAAAACTCACCTGGCCTTCTAATATGGATAATGTGAACCATTAAATATTGGAGGCCCTGATATGGAACTATCCACTTGATTAAAATCCATTTAAATAACCCAAAATTTTGCAGTAAATAAGGATCAAACATGATAAGATAGTTCCACCTGTTCTGATACCAATTTGAGAAAGCGTTACTGCTAGAGTTATACTAAATTTTTAATTGTGGTATTAAATCAATTGAATAAACAATTAATCCGATTTGAATTTTACATCAATTTAACTAGTTACCAATTTTATCTTGACCTAGGCATGAAATTGGGTGATATGTGAAAAAGTGAAATAGATAAATAAACCATAACTCCACGATGTATGAGTAAGACCCACAATGGGAAAAACCTCTAATGTCCTACCGACACAAGTCCATTATCATATAAATATAAGAACAAATTGGAGTTACTCCCAGAACTGCTACCTTTAAGCTTTGATGCACTTATTTTATCCTTGTTACCTTATTCCCAACCCCTTTGGACACCTTCTAATAGTAATCATAATGCATGAGCTCCCCACATCTTGATATCCACCTATCTTGTTTTCTTCTTGACTACTTCAACCGTCCTCCAAAGAGAAACACGAAATCCATCAATATAAATGGTACCCAATGAAGAGTTAATAGTCTTGGTATTGGACACACGGAATCTCAAGCATACATATATATGTAAGAACTTTGATCTCAAACTATGGGTATAAACTTGAGTCTTGAAGGCTCTAGTTTTGTCTATTAAAAAACTTTTTTGCAAACCCATTCTAAAAATACCTTTGTTATGCCTTGTATTTATTAAAAAGATTTAAAAGAATGATGTCATGTAATTTAAGGCAAGTCGTTCAAAAGAAACTCATTCAAATGACATTGGGTACCTCGTTCGAATAAAAATCAAGTCATTTGAATGGCATCCCAATTCTCATTTAAATGAGGATCGAATGAACTTTGCTTGAGAACATTTTGTCAAGCATAATTTTTTTCTCGAATCTCATTTGAATGAGATTCCCATAATAATTAGAAGGAGATAAACAACTCGTTCGGATGACACATACAAGCGCATTTGAAAGAGAATGTCAATCCGTTTAAACTACAAGGAAAACCACAAAAAAATATTTAAAAATTTCATTTGTCAAAAATGTCCTCAAAAAGTTTAAAAAAATAAACATCCAACCCAAAACTCAGGGATCAAACATAATATGCATTCATACCTTTTTCGACAAATAATGGACACAAACAAAACTTGAAATGATGTTGATGTCACTTCACTTAGCCACTGTGATCTTCAATGAGCATCATAGGCTTGAAGGACAAACTGACTCAAATCCTAACCTTTGACTTAAATAGTTTTGTCCAAACACAATAAATTCAATCTAACAAATTTTATAATAAACCTTAAAATTGACTAAATGTAAAAAAATTCCCTTGCATGGATCTCTCTGCAAATCTTGTAACCTATTATCAAATAAGCTATGGTTTTATTTTCTCAAGAACTTACAAGCCTAATTTGTGTGGACTTATACTTTCCAAAATGTGAAAAGGGAAATATCTATTCTCACGTGTTTTCTCACATTCTTTCCCATCTTGTTTATCTCCTCTTGAGCTTTCATACCAACTCTTTCAAGCTTCTTCTGTTTGAAGAAAAAGTGGGTAACTGTAAATTTTCCACAAAATGAACATCCATCTCCATTTTTTACATAAATGAATTTAGGCACAACCCCCTTCTTTTTCAATAATGGAATTTGTTCATTATCCTTATTTTCAAGAATAGAACCTTCAGCCTTAGATTTTGAATTTAAAACCTTTTTATTTGTTTATTCTGTAGAAAATGCTATAATTGTTATGTTTCACTTGATCCTGACGTAATAAAATACTATATAGAACACTTATTTTGTCAAAAACTCAAGTTTCAAATCCTTGGCATGTTTTGAGAAGGCCCGTAAGCCAAGTTCTTTTGGCAAAGGCAATATTTTTACAGTTTTCCAAATTTTATCTTAGCACCTATAAACTAATCTTAGGAAAACAAATTGATTTCCCCAATTTTATCTTATTAACCCTATAGCATGCATCTACGGTGATTAAGAAGATAAAGAAAATAAATCGAACACACCATAAGATACCAATGTATGAGGAAACCACTAAGGGAAAATATCTCAAACGTTCAGTCTAGACAATCACTATGATACGAAAAATTACAATGATAGATACAACCTTACTCAACGACACGATCACCCACAAGACTTAATGCCTCTTCTTCTCTTCTACTGCTCCTCCAAAATGCCACACTGAAATCCACTCATGCAAGTGTCTACATTACATGGGTTCATGTGCACCGCGATATCCATCGATGTAGTCTAACAACTGTCTATGAACCCGAATGCGGAGTCCACCGCTTCTTCTTCACAATCATCACGTACAAAGTCCACTTCACAAAAACAATTGTCCAAGAGGGCAGAAAATCCGGTGTAAAAATCAAGACCACAACAACTTTCAAATGATTAGATTTAGATTTTAAAAAATGAGGATGTTGGAAAATAAGTGGGCACTATAACACCCAAATCAATCTAACAAGAAAGGTAGCCAACAACCGCCCAAACTACGTTGAGCGTATCATTCTTAGCATATGACAGATATGAGACATTAAAAAAATTTCCAAAGATAATAATTAACCATTCAGGCAATAAAAATCCATCACTATGATAATCTCCAAAATAATCCAACTCCAAATAAATATAAATACGAATAAAATATTCCAACTATGAATATCTAAAGAAAATCGCAAACAACTGTGCAACCGATTTCCCTACCAAACGCATAAATATAGTCTCATAATAAGTGCGACGAAAAAGAAGAATAAATCTAACTACTAGGCATCTAAAACAAACTTCGATTGCACTTCCAACATATCTCCAATACTCCTATGCAGCTACACCAGCGCTATACCCGAAGTGTTAGTCAATGCAATGGGACATATCCCACCACATGAATACAAGCTAATCTCCCCAATTAGGGTCCGCGTACCCAAAGTGTAGCATTATACATAATAAACACCACAATAGAGTTCTTAATTTAAATGAGATAATTATAAACATGCGAGTAAAATAAACTGCTATCATCTAATCACGTAATTATACAATCCCAAAAATTTAATTCCAACTTATGTTATCACAATCTGATAATTACACAAAATTGACAATCTTTATTTCAATTAATTAATTAAATTATTTATTTTTATAATGGCACCTTCATAGCCAGTCGACTCTACTGTATGTCATTCACTTATTCGAGCCCGCCTAAAGTTATCCATCACACTCATTCTCTTCGTTATAGCCAGCCGATCCAATTTCGTTAACCCTGCACTTATTGACAAGGTTCCACGAACGACACATCATAATAGCCAGCCAAACCATATTCTGTAAGTCATGCACTTATTAATGGCGCCAACATGCACCCACGTCACAATAGCAAACAAACCCATATTCTATCAGTTCTGCACTTATTAACGATGCCTATCCATTTATTATCTTAAGCATTAATTCTAAATTTTGTCAATTTCTCAATATTTTATATTAGCCCCCACCCTATTATAGAGCATAATTTCTCAAATCTACCCCTAGTCCCATACCTAGAGGTCTTCAAAATACAAGTACATCCTATTATATCATATAGGATAAATCTTTACCATAAATTTCCATCTAGTCTCGGGCCCAGACCCTCGAATCAACAAATTGACACAAAATTCAGCCCCACCCCAAAATATCCAATCCGTAAAAATCTACAATAACTAGTCCCATCACTAGAAATTGCCACAGGTAAGGCATACCCACTAGTCCCATACCTAGCAAGTATTCCTAAAATTAAGGTGAGAGTGTAACTACCCAAAATCCTGTTATTCACGTGAGGTCGAATATAATTAAGACAATGAATCGCACAATTCAATTTATCAATAATTACACAGATTTCTCATGCAGTCATAACTAACTTAAATCTAATTAGTTTAATCTATCGTCGTAATTAACACAATATATTTTATTCAACAATTAAAATCTCAACATCATGTGTGTTCATGGAGCACACAATAATAATTCACTTTGATCATACCTACATAATTTCATATGATTGCACAAGTCCTTTTTTAATTTATATAAAATTAATGTGGTTTCTACATGCAAACCTACACACATATTGACCAAAATCCAATCTCTATCCTAGGCATACAGGGGTTACAAGTCTTAATTCATATTAAAAAAATTCACAAAAATAGTTCCAAATTAGTTTTCACTTTTCCTAATTAAGGTTGCTAATTTATTTTATAAAAAAATATATGATTTAGTGTTTAGGCAATATTTAAAATTCATAATACTAAAGAGATAGAATAGAAGTATGTATGCCTGGAAGATCATTTCTTGGAAATTCCAAACACTCGGTTGCGTTCATCTCGGGAAAATAAGCAAGTTTCGTTCTTAGGCCTTCTTAAAAATATTTAGTTTAGACCTCCCAAAATATGATTGAAGTTTTGTTTAATGGAGGTTTGGAGTTGAAATATAAGGGCCTGAGTATTCTGTTTTGTATAGAAAAGGTGCGTGACCTTTTTTTTAAAAATGGGTTAAAATCTTTATTAAGGTAAGGATAAAAAGATTCCTAATGATTGCCAACACCTAAAAGTTTAATTAAAAAAAATAATAACCCAATTACCCAAGTGTGTCCTAAACAATATAGAGACAGCTAACTCAATAAATCTCGTCTGTGTCCCCAATAATATGGAGGCGGCCACTCTCGTCACCTCATTACACATGGAACAAACAACAATGGAATGGATAAATAAATGAATAAAAAAATAACTCATCTCCCAAATGATTAGGAGTCATGCGCCTAAGTGAAAAAAAGGTAACCACTCTCGTCACATTATTAGACATGGAACAAATAACATAGGAAAGAACAAAGAAATAAAAAAAAGAACTCGACTACCAAATGATTGGCTCCTAAGGGGAAAATGTGTTTAACTTTTCTCTCCTCTCACCTCCAGCATGGGTTTAAGGGGAAAATAATAATCAATATAATACAAAAATTATACAAAAATTCCATCTCTTTATCATGCCAAAAATCAATTATTTGGATTTCCAAAATTTATAAAATTAAAAACTTGTCCTTACAAAAAAACAAATGTCTAAATCACGAGATAACTAACTAAATGTATTAATATTTATTCAATTATATAAAATTTTAAATTCCCATTTAAATAAAATATTTCCAATTTAATCAAATTTTGAATCATACAATCGTTTTAATTAAATAGTCCACCATTTTAGTTGTCAAAATTTTAATTAAACCAATAATACCTTTTCGACTTTTGAGTTTAAAACGTGTTATTTAAGGTTTAAAATCTCGGGGTGTTACGTAATTCCCCACTACCAAAGGAATTTCATCCTTGATATTCAACGAAACGTAAACGCTCAAAAATAAAATAAGGCTCACATGTACTTGCTCGTAAAATGCCACAATTGGGCGCCCATACACCCAATCCTACATGCAACTACCCCATGAACAAAATATAATAGTATCAACTATTTATATGAACATATCTTTGAAAATAATATATACCGTTCTACCCCACTAGCCACGTCTTGGCTCTTGTTGCGCCTGTCCTATCTGAGGCTCTCGAGTGAGAAGCAAATAGCATCTACCCACTGCGGGTGCTACTAGCACTCCCTGTGTACCTATTGCTGCTGATGCTAGAAGCCCTTGGCTCTGCTAGCCTTGTGCTCCTTGGACCAGCTGGCCCTACCTCTTGGGATACTTATAAGCTCAGTGCCCTATCTCTCCACAAACAAAACATATACCCCTAAAAGATTCGGAATTCATACCAGGGACTTGCTCACCCTGTTATCCCTACCCCTGAGGGCCCTGCTGGACACTATTTCTCTGTTACTATTAACCCACTCGATGTCTCTTCCACTACTGATCATTATGACCCTTATTCTCTCATCCTTGACCATTTGACTCCTGTCCCTTTCCCAACTTCTTCGGGTAGTTAACTTTCTCCTTCCATAGCAATAGTACGACATCCAACGGCTGAATGTAAGTAGTGTACACCAGATTTTCCAACACTATCTTCTTAATAGATCAGGATAAACCCTTAATGAATCATTCCATCTTCTCCGCCTCTGTATTCACCTCCTCGAGTACAAACATCAACGAATTTTTGAATTCTTGCTCATATTCAGCGACTGATTTCGATCCTGTTCTATGTCCAGAAACTCTCTCTTCTTCGCACTCCTAATTGCATACAGGAAATACTTGTCATTAAACTTTATCAAAAAATCTCCATAGTTAGGATGATCTGTATCTTTTGATGCGCTGAAACTCTCCCACGAGTATAATGCATCTCCATTCAGCTTGAATGTAGCTAACATTTTCTCTTCACATCAAGGCAGTCCACCATCCTCAATGGACTATCCATATCTCTCCTCCAATTGTGAGAAACCGTTGAGTCAGATCCCCCTGCAAAGGTGGGAGGATTTCCCTTAAGGAAACTGTCCCTCACCCTATCCCAAGTCAAAGCTAGTGTACTCTGTAGCTATGCCTCTGAAGTCACCCACCTCTATCTCCCTGACTCAATATCGATCATCGTGGCCTCATGCACAATAACCGCTAACTCCTCGACATCTAAAACAATTTGCCTCGGCCTCTCTTGAACTGAGGAACCAGAAACTGAAACCACTCTCCAATCTTCAGCTCTCTTAGTGTTCTTCATCTAAAAAGATAGGAACAAAACAACATAAGACTCAGAATCACTAAGAGTACAAATCTTCAAAAGGAAACAAAGATAAGCAATGCGAAAGCTAAAACGGACTCACAACCTACGAGACCTAAGACCATGTTCTAATACCATCTGTAACATCCTGCACAATCTGACAAGCGAGGTGGACAGCCGACGTCGCAAACTATGTCAGGCATCACTAAATAAGTCATCATTCTTAGCATGTGACAGATATGATACATACAATTTTTTTTCACAAGATAATAATTAAATTGGTCCAATAATAAATAACCATTCATGCAATAAAAACCCATCACGATGTTACTATCCAAAATAATCCAACTACAAATAAATATAAATCTGAATAAAATAATCCAACTGTGAATATCTGAAGAAAATCGTCAACAACTTTGGAACCGATTGCCCCACCAAATCCATAAATACAATCTTATAATAAGTGCGACGGAAAAGAAGAAAATATCTAACTACTAATCATCTTAAATAAACTCTGGTTGCACCTCCAACATATCTCCAATACTCTTATGCATCTACTCTAGTGTTATACCTGAAATGTTAGTCAACACAATGGGTTAGAGCCCACCGCATGAATACAAACTACTCTCCCGAATTAGGGTCCGTGAACCCAAACAGTAGCAATATACATAATAAACACCACAATAGAGTTTTTAATTTAAATGATATAATTTTTAACATGCGAGTAAATAAACTGCTATCATTTAATCACGTAATTGTACCATCCTAGCTATCATTTAATCACGTAATTATACCATCCTAAAATTTTAAGTCCAACTTATGTTATCATAATTCGATAATTATGCTAAAGTCACCATCTTTATTTTAATTAATTAATTAAATTATTTATTTTTATAGCAGCACCTTCATAGCCAACCGACTCTACTGTATGTCCTGCACTTATTCTAGTCCGTCTAAAGTTATCCATCACACCCATTCCCCTCGCTATAGCCAGCCGGTCCAATTTCTTTAACCCGATACTTATTGACGAGTTTCCACACATGACATGCCATAATAGCCAGCCAACCCGTATTCTGTCAGTCGTGCACTTATTAATGACGCCAACACACACCCACGTCGCAATAGCCAACCAACCCATATTTTGTCAATTCTTCACTTATTAACGACACCTATCCATTTTAATACCCCTTTATTATCTTAGGCATTAACTCTAAATTTTCTGTAACACCCCACGTAAAACACGAGGTGCTACTATGATCAAAACTAAAATGAAACCTCAATAATTGGTATAGAGCATCAATATTCCACAAAATAAATATAATGAATCCAAAATTACACTTCCAGAATAATTACAATTAAATTTCACTCGAAAATAATACTATGCTCTCCAAATAAATTACACTGCCAAGTTATATAAAAATAATATCCTCCAGACTTCATGATCTAAAATTCGTAGCGTCCAAATCCACGCTAACCTTCCACTATAAGAAAATTATGGGGAAGTACACAATATGACAAGAATATATGCTCAAAACAATAACGACGAATAAAATGCAACAATACGAATCTGAATTCAAGTCCAATGCGACATCCAAGAATTATACCAATTTAATTTTTCAATAACACATCAATTGGTCACCAGGCATCACCTCACCTCACATAAACTTCGTAAAGCCTCATCCTGGCTATTGAACTTTTTAACTATCGGTGGGTCACCATTCTCTGTGCCATATAAAAATTTCATGACACCATGCCCATTAATAAATACAATACCGCAAATCAAATCAATATTTTTAATTCAATAAACGTCGTGATATCAACAATATGAGTACAAATAAATGAGGAACAAATGACTACTCTCGAGAGATTTAAGGAGCATATTGCGTAAAACCCGTACCTTAAAATCATCATAAGAAATTCATAAGATTATCCCTAAAAATTAAATCACACCACTGCGTTCCTCTCGCAAAAACAATCAAAACTCGTTCTAGCCCAAACTCGAGAAAACACCAAACAAGCCTTCAAATCTTGAGTTAAAACTTGATAACTTTGGGGCTAAGGTTTATAGTAGGAAGAAGATGAAAATTATAAAGGACTACTGATCTTGGAGGTTCTGAAAATATGTTTGAAAAGTCCAAACCTCGTATTAATTTAAGTGGAGGAAAGATTAGAGAATTTATGTGGCATTAGAATCCTATTAAAACTAAAACAATTTGACTGTTAGTCACGCTCCAGAACCGTGACAAACAGTTAGTCACACTTTAAAGCCGTGACAAATTATATGAAGCGGCAATTTTATCTTGTCCCTATTTTTTTGCCTAGATATTTTTTATGTTATGAGGACTCTTCTAAACGATCCAAGACTTATATATACTCATATTATGAGTATTTTAAGCTAGATTTTTGAATTTCGAACTAATTTAATTAATTAATGGATAAAATTACGGGTTGTTATATACTTCCCAACTAGAATAGATATTTCGCCCTCGAAATTCGACGAAGCGTAAACGTACAAAAATAAAATAAGGCTCACATATGCCTACCCATAGAATGCCACGATTGGACGTCCATACACCCAATCCTACACGCACCTTTCCCGGAAAAAAATACCATATATATCCTAACTATATATATATGCATAACTTATGAAAATAAGGGCGTACCACGCTCTCTCTCATGAATCACCACTCGATTCTATCTCCCAAAAGTTATCGCAATGCCTAAGTCCTCAAATCAATTCACATCACCAAATCAATACTTCCAATACCTAACATCTACACTAACAATCTCTAAAATAAATCTCGTATCCCAAAATTCCTTCTAAGGATTCTCACATCAAGATCACTACTTCTAACCTCATTGCTTACAACATCCTCAACAAAAACTCCCTATCACCAGCGAAACACATCTAACCCTCATTCTAGACCCACACCCAAAGACTCGAGGTTTGTCATATACCTAAGCTCTGATACCATCTGTAACACCTCGCATAAAACATGAGGCGCTCCTACGATTAAAACAAAACTATATCCTCAATAATGAGTATAGATCATCTATATTCCACAAAATAAATATAATCAATCCAAAATTATACTTCCAAAATAATTACAATTAAATTTCACTCGAAAATAATACTAAGCTGTCCAAATAAATTACACAACCCCAAAGACCCAAGGTTTGTCGTATACCTAAGCTCTGATACCATATGTAATACCTCGCATAAAACATGAGGCGCTACTATGATTAAAACAAAAATATATCCTCAACAATGAGTATAGAGCATCTATATTCCACAAAATAAATAAAATGAATCCAAAATTATACTTCAAAAATAATTACAATTAAATTTCACTCGAAAATAATCTAAGTTGTTCAAATAAATTACACTGCCATACAAAAATAAAGTCCTCCAAACTTCATGATCTAAAATCCTCCAAAATCCGTAGTGTCCAAATCCATGCTAACCTGCCACTAAAAGAAAAATATGGGAAAGTACAGATGCTCAAAATAATAACGATGAATGAAATACAACAATACGAATCTGAATTCAATTCCAATGCGACATCCGAGCATTATACCAATTTAATTTCTCAATAACATATCAATAGGTCACCAAGCCTCACCTCACCTCATCTAAGCTTCATAAAGCCTCATCCTGGATATTTTACTTTTAGACTATTGGCATGTGACAATTCTCTGTGCCATAAAAAAAATTATGACATCAAGCCCATCAACAAATACAATATCTCAAATCAAATCAATATTTTAGATTCCAATAAACGTTATGATATCAACAATATGAGTACAAATAGATGAGGAACAAACGACTACACTCGATAGATTTAAGGAGCATATTTCATAAACCCCATACCTTAAACAAACTGATAAGAATCTGCCTAAACATTTTGATCACACCACTGCGTTCCTTGTGCGAAAACAATCAAAACTCGTTCTATCCCAAACTCGAGAAAACACCTCCTTCATATATTGAGTTAAAACTTGATAACTTTGGGGCTAGTGTTTGTAGGAGGAAGAATATGAAAATTATAAGGGTCTACTTCTCTTGGAGGTTGTGAAAATATGTTCGAAAATTCCTAACCCCGTATTAATTTAAGTGGATAAAGATTAGAGAATTTATGTGGCATTAGAATCCTATTAAAACTAAAACAGTTTGCCTGTTAGTCATGCTCCAGAACCGTGACAAACAGTTAGTCACACTTTAAAGTCGTGACAAATTATTTGAAGCGAAAATTTTATTTTTGCCCTATTTTTTTACCTAGAGATTTTTTATGTTATGAGGACTCTTCTAAATGACCCAAGACTTATATATAATCATATTATAAGTCTTTTAAGCTAGCTTTTCGAATTTCAAATTAATTTAATTAATTATTGGATAAAATTACAGGTTTTTACATACTTCCCCACTAGTATAGGAATTTCGTCCTCGAAATTCGATGAAGCGTAAACGTACAAAAATAAAATAAGGCTCTCATATGTCTACCCGTAGAATGCCACGATTGGTCGCCCATACACCCAATCTTACACGCACCTTTCCTGGAACAAAATACCATATATATCCTAACTATATATATACACATAACTTATGGAAATAAGGGCGTGCCACGCTTTTTCTCACGAATCACCACTCGATTCTATGTCCCAAAAATTACCGCAATGCCTAAGTCCTGAAATAAATTCACATCACCGAATCGATACTTACGATACCTAACATTTGCACTAATAATCTCCAAAATAAATCTCGTCTCCCAAAATCACTTCTAAGTATTCTCACATCAAGATTACTACTTCTAACCTCATTGCTTACAATGTCCTCAACAAAAACTCTCTATCCCCAACGAAACACATCTAACCCGCATACTAGGCCCAAACCCAAATACCCGAGGGTTGTCGTATACCTAAGATCTGATACCATCTGTAACACCCTGCGTAAAACACGAGGCGCTACTATGATTAAAACTAAACTATATCCTCAACAATTAGTATAGAGAATATATTTCCAAAATAAATATAATGAACCCAAAATTACACTTCCAAAATAATTACAATTAAATGTCACTCGAAATTAATACTAAGTTCTCCAAATAAATTAAAATGCCAAGCGATACAAAAATAAAATCCTCCAGACTTCATGATCTAAAATCCTCCAAAATCCGTAGCATCCAAATCCACGCTAACCTTCCACTAAAAGAAAAATACGAGAAAGTACACAATATGACAAGAATAGATGCTCAAAATAATAACGATGAATGAAATGTAACAATACGAATCTGAATTCAAGTCCAATGCGACATCTGAGAATTATACCAATTTAATTTCTCAATAACACATCAATAGGTCACCAGGCCTCACCTCACCTCATCTAAGCTTCGTAAAGCCTCATCCTGGCAATTGGACTATTAGAGGGTTACCATTCTCTATGCCATAAAAAGAATCATGACACCATGCCCATCAACAAAAACAATTTCTCAAATCGAATCAATATTTTAGATTCTAATAATTGTTAATCAATAATATGAGTATAAATAAATGAGGAACAAACAACTACTCTCGAGAGATTTGAGGAGCATATTGTGTAAACCTCGTACCTTAAAAAACCTCATGAAATTCTGCCTAAAAATTTTGATCACACCACTGCGTTCCTCCCGCGAAAACAATCAAAACTCGTTCTATCCCAAACTCGAGAAAAACCAAATAAGCCTTCAAAGCTTGAGTTAAAACTTGATAACTTTGGTGCTAGGGTTGTAGGAGGAAGAAGATGAAAATTATAAGGGTCTATTGCACTTGGAGGTTGAGAAAATATGTTTGAAAAGTCATAACCCCAAATTAATTTAAGTGGGAAAGATTAAAGAATTTAAGTGGCATTAGAATCTTATTAAAACTAAATCAGTTCATCTATTAGTCACGCTCCAAAACCGCGATAAATAGTTAGCCACGATTTAAAGCCGTGACAAATTATCTTAAGCGGGATTTTTATTTTGGCCCTATTTTTTTGCCTAGAGAATTTTTATGTTATGAGGACTCTTCTAAACGACCCAAGACTTATATATACTCATTTTAGGAGCCTTTAATCTAGTTTTTCGAATTCCAAGTTAATTTCATTAATTACTGGATAAAATTACAAGTTGACACATTTTATCAATTTCTCATTATTTTATATTAGCCCCTACCCTGTTATAAGGCATAATTTCTCAAATCTACCCCTAGTACCATACCTAAAGGTCTCTAAAACACAAGTATGTCCTACTCTATCATATAAGATAAATCTCTACCATACATTTCCTTCTAGTCTCACACCTAGACCCTCGAGTCAATGGAACGATACAAAATTCAGCCACACCCCAAAATATCTATTCGTAAAAATCAACAATAACTAGCCTCATACCTAGAAAGTGTTAACCATAACTAATCCATACCCACTAGTCCCATACCTAGAAAGTTTTCCTAAAATGAAGGTGAGAGTGTAACTACCCAAAATTCCGTCATTCCCGCAATGTCGAATATAATTAAGACAATGAATCGCACAATTCAACTTATCAACAATTACACAAATTTCTCATGCGGTCATAATTAACTTTAATTTAATTAGTCCAATCTATCGACGTAATTAACACAATATATTTTATCCAACAACTAAAATTTTAACATCACATGTGTTCATGGAGAACACGATAATAATTCACTTTGATCTTACCTACATAATTTCATATTATTTCACAATTCCCTCTTTCATTTATATAAAATTACTGTAGTTTCACCATGCAAACCTACACCCGTATTAACCAAAATCCAATCTCTACCCTAGGCACACAAGGGTTACAAGTCTTAATTCATATTAATATTTTTCACAAAACAGTTCCAAATTAGTTTTCACTTTCCCTCATTAAGGTTGCTAATTTATTTTGTAAGAAAATATATTATTTTGTGTTTAGGCAATATTTAAAATGCATAACACTAAAGAGATAGACTATAAGTATTCATGCCAGGAAGATCATTTCTTGAAATTCTGAATACTCGGTTGAGTTGGTCTCGCGAAAATAAGCATGTTTCATTCTTGGGCCTTCTAAAAAATATGTAGATTAGACCTCCCAAAATATGATTGAAGTTTTATTTAATGGAGGATTGGAGCTGAAATATAAGGGTCTCAGTATTTTGTTTTGTATAGAAAATGTGCGTGACCTTTTTTAAAAAAAAAATGGGTCAAAGACTTTACTTAAGGTAAGGATAAAGAGAGTCCTAACTATTTCCAACACCCAACAGTTTGATTAAAATAAAAAAGAAAAACTAATAACCCACTTACCCATGTTCATCCCCAACTATATCGAGACATCTAACTCAATAAATTTCGTGTGTGTCCCAAATAATATAGAGGTATCCACTCTCGTCACCTCATTACATACGGAATAAACAACAAAGAAATGAATAAATAAATAAATAAATAAAAAAAGGAACTCGTCTCCCAAATGATTGGGAGACATGCGCCTAAGGGGGGAAAAAGGCAGCCACTCTCGTCACATTATTACATATGGAACAAATAACAAAGGAATGGACAAACAAATAATATAAAAAAAAAAAAGAACTCAACTCCCAAATGATTAGGAGCCATGCTCCTAAGGGGAAAAAAGTGTTAAATGTTTCGATCTCTCTCACCTCTAGCATGGGTTTAAGGGAAAAATAAAATTAATATAATTCTAAACTTTTACAAAGAGTCCATCTCTTTATTATGCCAAAAATTAATTATTTGGATTTCCAAAATTTGAAAAATTAAGAGCTTATCCTTACGAAAGACCAAATTTCTAAATCACTAGATAACTATCTAAATGTATTAATATTTATTAAATTATATAAAAATTTGAATCCCCGTTTAAATAAATTTTTCCAATTTAATCAAATTTCGAATCATACAATCGTTTTAATTAAATAGTCCACCTTTTTAGTTGTTAAAAATTTAATTCCACCAAAAGTACCTTTTTGACTTTTTAATTTAAAACGCGTTATTTATTGTTTAAAATCATGGGCTGTTACAGTAACTTTTGTAAACTGGTGCAGACACAATTTTCGACAAAAAATCATGTTTTTTCTGAGAGAAAGAAATCCTTAAATACTAAAACATGAATTTTGAGGCGGTGTCCCGTTCGAACGATAAATAAGCCTTGTTTGAACGAGAATGCTCTCTCGTTTGAACGAACCTCAATCTCGTTTGAACGAGAGGAAACTAAAATTAATTCTGAGTTTAAAATTAGCCTCGAATTTTTTAAAACAATTACAACTCAGAAAATATTTTAAAATTACGTTTCCAAAAATATTTTTCAAAGTCCCAAAACATTTTAATTTAAAAACAGATCCTTAATTATAATCCTAAAGCTCAAAATTCATTTAGCATTCATACCTAAGTGATCTAAGATATACCAAGTGTGAAGGAAATGTAAGCACTAAACATTGCAAGAATATCATCTTTAAAGCTTTGTCACAATATCTTCAACACTACACGTCATTGGCTTTGTGGGATCAAAACTCAATGACTAACAAAGGACTAAAACAGTTTTGTTCGGAATTATGCTAATTACAAACAAATTGACTCAATTGGAATTTTTCCCTTACAAATCTCTCCCTTTGAATATTCCATGACAATACTAAAAAATAGTGAAATTCTAATCCAGGCCATCAAATTGAAAATGTATACCCCATCCCATAAACCCCAAAAGGAAAAAATACAGGACACGGACTAATATATATAAAATCGGCGAAGCGGCTAATATAGATAAAATCGGTGAAGCGTGATCATGTCTGAATATGATGTAGCCAAAATGTCTGAATATCTGAAAATCACAACACACATGAAATAAAAAATACTACAAGTGAAGTATGGAGGTACATAAAATTAAATAAATGAATAATGTCAGTAACGCTCCCCCTATATTACATATCTCTCCCCCTCTTTCCCTGGAATATACAAATAGTTGGACAAATAAACCATAAACAACATATCTAGCAATTTAAAAGGAATGAATTGCATGGCTATATAAATATTTTAATATCATCATAATCATATGACAAGGGAAAAAAATAGCAGTGAATAGATATATGAAGCATATAAAGATGTGAAACAAGATAAATCAATTGAAATCACATGACCTAACAAATAATATAACCGCATAATGTGAAAATTCAGAAATCTCCATGTCTAAGAAATAATATGAGCTGATATAAATCCAACATTGGAAATTTAATAAGAATGTATTTCATCAACCACATCATAACCGGATACACAATATCCAAATACATCAACAAAAATAGTGTATCTTAGTATTAAAAAACTGAATAAATATGAACAATCTCCATTAGAATCATCATCATCATCAACTGTGGTGATGTCCCTACATCTCCGAGACGTCTTTTCTCCTATGCTCTGCTCTCGTCATTGCATCTCATGTAGAAGAGATGAAATATGGCACTGCTGAATGGCACGCTATTATGCCTCTGCATCAAATCTAGCCATCATAGCATTTGTAATATGCCAATGCTCTTCCATTTCTCCCTGCAAAAATTATACACGGTTGTCTCTCCTCCTCATACTTACGCTTAGGGGTGTGCAAAAAAAACGATCAAACCGACAAAACCGAGCCGAACCGAAAATTTTCGGGCCGGGTCTTTTTAAGGTTCGGTTCGGTTTGATCAGGTATAAAACCGACAAGGTCGGTTCGGTTTTCGGTTTTGGCATAAAAAACTCGATTTTGAACCGAACCGAACCGAATTAATTTTTATACTTTTTAATTTTATATTTTATATTATATTTATATTAGTGTTGGCATATTATATTATATTTTTTAACTTTATATTTATATTAGGTATTAAAAAAATATTTTTTATTAAAATAAATGAAAAAACCGAACCGGCCCTATCAAAAACCGAACATGTTCGGTTCGGTTCGGTTCGGTTCGGTTCGGTTCGGTTCGATTTTCACCAAATTCGGTTCGGTTCGGTTTTTCTCCTTCCAAAACCGACATGGTCGGTTCGGCTCAAAAAACCCGCCCAAAACCGAACCGACCGACCCGTGAACACCCCTACTTACGCTCAACCTCATTTCTACTAGCTCTTATCTCAATAGATGCAAGCTCAATGGGAATGAGACCAGATGGGTGAGAAGTAAAACCACCTCCTGGTCAATATGTAATAGCAGAGAGGACATGGAATGCTACCTTGCTCAGGTGACTCTCGAATCTACGAACGATGGTCGCATACATTGGTGAAGTGACAAACTAGTCAACCTCTTCCTAGAGAAGTGGAACCTGAGCATCCTAAAAAATGCGAGACACGAGTGCATCGAAAGGAAGGATAGTACGGATAGGAGTAGGGCCAATAAGTTGAATATAAAACATAACATATAGAATGATAGCAGTAAGATCTATCTGCTAACCCTGGCTCATAACATACGTAAAGTACACTAAGTCATATGAGATCTGGGTATGGTTGGTCCTAAGTGATGAGCTAAACCAATTAAGCACATGATAGTTGGGATGTATATAATGATTATATATGATAGAAGATCTAAGGTATGAATGCGTAATATTTAGGAAACTCGAAAAATGTTTTTAAGATGTTATTATATTAAAAAGTGTTTTAAAATGTTAAAAGTTCATTTATTCTGAGATAAGGATCTTTTAGAGTTGTGTATATAACAACCTCTTTAGTTTAGCGATTCAAACGACATTGCAAGTCGTTCAAGCGAGATGAGCATGTCGTTCAAGCGACATGGACATTTTGTTTGAGTGACAGGTTGATCTCGTTCAAATGATGCGTCGAGTTAACTTTTATATTTAAGGCATGTTTCTCTCAAAATTTCGTAAGTTGCAGAATCAAAAAAATAGTTTACAAATAGTACGTTTTCTTCATAAGTTTTCTAAGGTTTTCAAAGTCTAAAAACATCCTTAGAGTTTAAAGATTTGAGATTTCATTCACATATGATATAGTGATATAGTTTTTCACAAATTAGAGTTTGTTCTACACTTTGACCATTGTCTTTTGCCGTGAAGAAGAGAAGGAGTTCGTATTCAACATCGTAGATGTTGCCAAGCTGCATCGGTAGACACCGAGACATATATGGTCGCCTTTTTGTGGACGAGAATCGTAGAAGGACTTCTGTGTGGGAACTGTAGAAGAGTGGTTGAAGGATCAGAGAAACATTAAGACTTGTGGCGATCGAGTCATTAATTAAGTGTGTCGTCTGTACTTTGTAATACCATATCATAGTGATTATCTGGCTTGGATCGTTCAATGTTTTTTCCCTTAGTTTTTTCCTCGTACATATGGCGTCACCTTTGTGAACTTATTTATTTTACTTGCTTTAATCACCTAGATGCATGTTTATTATATAATAAGATAAAATTGGGCTTAACTAAATTAGGTTCCCATACTTGGTGCGATTAAAATTTGAAAAAGTTTTTCAAAAATAAAGTTGGTTTTAAGATTCTTAAAACACATTCGGAAAAAAGGGGCCTACAAATTGGTATCAGGGCTAGAAACAATTTTTTATGTGTGTTGATCCTTTGTGCTTTTAAGGATGAATTTCAAAAATTTTGAAAGTTTTCGTGCTCCCGTTTTGTATGGCACAAATTATGCTTATTGGAAAATATGAATGAAAAGTGCTTTAAAATCAATTGATGAGGGTGTGTGGTTAGCAGTTGAAAAGGGTTGGACTCCACCAGTTACACGAGAGAGTGAGGCCACTACTTAAGAACTGTTAAATCATGGACCATAGCTGAACATAGACTTGAACTTTATAAATTTAAAGGTCTTCACGTTATTTACTCACATGTCACACCGGAAGAGTATAATAGAATCATGACGTGTGAAACTTCAAAAGAGGTTTGGGATATACTTTCACTTACTCACGAAGGGACTAGCATGGTTAGGGTGTCTAAACTTCAAAACCTCACCGCACAGATTGAGACAATTAAGATGTTAGAGAGTGAGTCATTTGATGAGTTTTATACTAGGTTGTCCAATATTGTCAACTCGTCTTTTAAATTGGTAGAGAAAATACCCGACAACCGTGACTATTTTAAACTCCTTAGGTATGCTTCAATCGATGAAACTTGAAGCGATTGTAGGTGACCTACAAACCTGTGAACTCGATATGTTTACTTCTAAGAAAGTGCTAAAAAAATGGCATTTCTTTAAAAGCCCTAAAGGAGGAGACTAAAGTTTCGAAGGACGATTACGATTCGAATTTTGAGGATATAGCATTATTGGCAAATAAGTTCAAAAAGTTTCTTAAGTTCCAAAAGTAATCGAAAGATGCCAAAAGATTCGAGAAATTCAAGAACAACAAGTTTGATCCCGCCCCTAAGGATAAGAATGAGAAATATAAGAGGGATGAGTTGGATAGGTGTTTTGGGTGTGAGGGGTACGGTCACAAAGTTATCGAATGTCCTACTAGAATTAAGAATGAGGGCAAGAAACCAATATCATATAATGCCACCTTAAGTGATAGTGAATCAGAAGAGGGAGAGAGTTCTCCCATTGAGTGTAACTTTATAGCGTTTATGTCATGTCATTTGAGCGATGAAGATAAATCCTCCCGTAAGGATTCTCATGTGCATGACACTTACAAGGCCGTTGAGTGTGAATTCCAAGTGAGTGAGGGTGAAGCTATTGAGGATGAGGAGATCGGTGTAGGAGAGTTGCAAGTTGCCTTTAGTGAGTTGTATGCGAAAGAGATAAAGGAGAAAAAGGCAAACTTGAAATTGCAAGCTAAGTTAAATGAGCGTGTCATAGAGAATAATGATGCTTTGATCGAGGATCTTAGGTCACAGGAGAAGATGCTAAGGGAGAAGCTAGAATATGTGGAGAAATAGAGATATAGTCTTCGTGGTTTGATAGAGACTTTAAAGAAGGATATTCTAGAGTTTGAAGAGTCTAGGCATTTGCTTAAATCTAGGATTAGTGAGTTAGAGGAGAAATTATAAGCCTCAAGTAAGGTTAAGTTTGATTTGGAGGCATGGTTGAAGAAGTTGGATAGGATGTTAGGCACCGTCCAAGTCAAGGGAAATAGGTTCGGTATAGACTACGATGATCATCTTGTTCCCATTCCCAAAGCCAATACCAATCATGTGAGAGATCCCACTAGGAATGTTAGGAGAGGTCAACATTTTGGTAACCACTCCCGTTGTGTTTACACTTGCACTTATTGTGGTAGGAAATGCCACGTTAGACATTTTTTCTATGACCTTAGGAATGCTCCCAGGATGTTTAGGAATAAAGTCATTTCGGTTCCCAAAATCCCCATGTATAATTTCACACCAACTTGGGTTAGGAAATCGGACTTAGAGGCTTTAGGAACTAAACTTCATGGTTCTTGTTTGGTTGCACTTGATTCTTCCCATGCTAGATCTAAAGGATGATTGTGCTGCCATGTTTATTACATGCTAGTCTTTACATCATAATTTATATCTTGGTAGTGTTATGAAATGTGTTTTTTTTATTGTATTTTTTTTATTGAGTCTTAATTTGAAAAATACAAAAAAGATTTTGTTTTTGATAAAAAATTTAAAAATGCAAAAAGATTTTAATTTTTTGGTAAAAACTAATTGTAGAAAAACACAAAAAGATTTTCAGTTTATTTTTGTGCCTTGTGTTTTTCATGTTTGATATGGCATATTGGTATGCTTGGACTCCCATCATTTCATTATCCACGTGGCTAGAACATTTGGTCATAAGTATTGATACACTGAATGATCCTAACCATTGTTTATATGGGGTTGTTTCGAAGTTGATATGCATTTGAATTCGACTTTGTATATATGACTCTTTGCACACATGCACGAGTTTATATGGATGTTTGATATCTCTTTCATATTTGAGTTTGCTGAGACGTTCTTATCTCAATTTTGTTATCTATGCATAAGTAGACTTAGGATGAGGTGTGCATGTAAGAACCGTTTACCATGAGGATTAATATGGCATAAATTAAAAAATAATGAGTGTTCACGGGAAAGGGCTATGAGAGTACAATCTACTCGCCGTGAAAGTCGTCGTTTGAAAAAGCCCAAGAAAAAATAAAGGCAATAAAAGGATCATATTCCAAAAGAGGGACAATAGGATTTCTCTAAGTTGAGAAAAATAAAAACCTCAAAAGAACTTGAAAAAGAATACAAATTTGAGGGATTTTGGTTGAAAATTTAAACGGGTTTGAACCACGAATCCTTATATTGAAACATCGCATTATGACGCTATTATTTGTAGAATCGTTAATATTTCAGATTTGTGTGCATGTTAATTGTTTAGTTCATTTAGATCACATATATTAATTGTCACATATATGGCTAAAACGAAGTTTGATGAAATTTTGCTATCAATTAGAGGTTTTTGAACATGTCAATGTGTTAGAATTATGATTCATGTGTTGTAATTCACACCCATTCACTCCATATCCATGTTTGAGCACATTGATTCTATTTTAGCATGAGACTCACATTGTTTTACTAATTTTTTTTAGTCTGTTTTGTTACTGTTCACTCTTTCCAGTTAACATTTTCAGGATATTTCTTCACTGGACGAAACTTCATCATTTTGAATTCTGGCATGCTTATATGGGTATTTTGGTGTTTGGGGGAGTTTATATTTCTTGTTTGAGGTTTATTTTGGGGATTTGGATTTAGAATAAGAGATAGAGAATGGAGGAGGGTAGGTCCTCCACCATTTCAGTATTTCTCCCTCCTACCACCACCATGTAGCCACCATATTCTAGGTATATGCCACCATAAATAGACCAATACACCCATTTCCACCATGGTTGATTGAAGATATAAATTTCAGAGTGTTGTTAGGGCTTTTGGAGAAGATAGAATGGAAGATTAATGGAGTTCAAAAGGGGATTTTCTTGGAAGCTTAATGGAGCTTACTTGTGGAGTTAGTCAACATCCTTGAGGTCGCCTTAGGAGGTAGGTGGTTGCCATCTTCTTGGACATTTCAACCAACCTTTTTGGAGCTCCATTTGAGGTGGAAAACATTCTATTCCAAGATTTATGACTCCATTTCTTGGTATTAGTCATACTTGTAGAATTTAATAGTAGGGTGCATATGAAATATAAGATTAATATTCTTATGAGTTGTAAGAAAATGGTTTTGAAAAAAAATGAGTTATTTCATGAAAACCTAGTGTTTAAAAAATTTTATGAAATAAAAATGTTGGGAAAATGCTATTTTTTTGGTAAAATATTTTAGAGTTTCCTTGAAATAAGGATTTAGGATTTTTTTTGAAAAATGGTGTATTTCTAGAAACTTGATGTTAAACATTTTACGGAATAAAATGTTTGGAAATGGTATTTATCTTGTTAAAACATTTGGTGAAATAATGTTCTAAAGTTTCTTGCAAAAATATATATTTTATAAAAGTTGAACATTTGTTGGGTTTTGAAGAAATAAAAATGTCCCTTAATCTTGAAAATGGAATAAATTGCAAGTAATATGAATTTCTAGACCAAATTATATGTTTGACCCTATTAATAGGATTTTTAGAGTAAAATCCATCTTCTCGTGCATATAAACTTATAGTGTTTTAAGGATGAACATATAAACAAGTTTAACTAAGGTTTTATTGGGTTTAAACATTAAATAAAGAAGAAAGAAATTTCATCCCTCAATGTGTTTGAAAAAGGTGCTGAAGATGTGATAAGTGTAATGAATTAAGACTATAAATGTTAATAAAAAGGAAATGGTATTTTCTTATAAAAAGAAGTCTTTAAGTGTAATTGGATTTCGGGGATAAAGAAATGTCTAACTTGGAAAAATGCTCACTAAAGGTATTGAATAGGTGTTAATGGGTTAAAACATTGAGAAGTTGGTGTGACTAACTTAAAATATTTTTGGGAGATTAGCACTTATGAAATTCGAAGGAAATGGCAAGTTTGGAAAAAAAAAGGGTAAAAATCGTGATTTAATATAAAGGGGGTTGGAAAGGGTGTTACACTAAATGGTCCTAAATGAATATAATTTTTGGAATGAAATCAATGCTAAGTGTAATGGTCATGAAATGACGATTTTCAAAAGTGTAACACAAATCGGGATGAAATTCGGGGTTTTGCCTTTGGCCGGATAAAAGGAAAAATGGAATAATGTTGACATTGTAAAATGTTAAAGCACATTAAAAAGAACTCAGATGACACCGGAATAATTAAGGAGGGCCCAGAGCCCTGGGATGAAGGACTCAAAATCACTCGCCAAATCATATGGTGGCGTCACCGACGGTATAGAGCCCGTTAAAGTACACGATTTAATAAAAAAATTAGAGAAAAGATAAAGGAATAAGGAACATGCCAAGAAATAGGTTGTGTGGTGAAATTTAAATGAACAACCTAACTTGAATGAGTTAATAAATGTTCCAGTAAAGGTTAAAGTGGACAAGAAATGTGAAATTTAATTAATATCCATACAGTAAAGGAAAGGAAAAGTATAGTGAGTAAATGGGTCATAAAGCAACCTAAAAAGGTTAAACCCATAATTAACACAAGGGTGTGTTGTGAAAGTTTTTCAAAGACTAAATAAGTATTTTTTAACACAGTGTCACGTGTGTTGAAAAAAAGATTTTCAATGAAAATACAAATGTGAATTGTTGTAAATAGAAGGGTAATTTGGGTAAAGAAATGGCTTTATGTTAAAAAAATAGTGTAGATTTTTCAAGTTTTTAATCGTTTGTGTTAAATAAAAGGATAAATGTCAATTTAATAAAGATGGAGTATTTTAAAAAATTAAGGTAAATTAATCGAGATAGATAATATTTTCGGAAGTATGACGGTTTCATCCTTTAAGTTTGTGTTTGTGTATGTGTGTGTGTATATATATATTTTATGATAAGGAAGTTTTTTTAAAATATACACATTTTTAACAATGAGGATTGATGCCACCTCCTTACATATTTTGCCAAAATGAATGGTTGAGATCACATCTATTTTCTTTTTACAAACCTATCCCTCAATTATTTGGTGTCCCCCTCTTTTTTACTCATTAAACTTACCCTTTAATTCAAAACTAAGGGTATTTTGGTAAGAGTCTCCCACTTTTACACACGTAGCCCCATTTCTCTTTCTCGATATCTCCCACAAACCCTCGTCGCCTTCACTTTCTCTCACTCGAACGACGTCCTCTCCATGTCTTGCATCTTTGTATCATCGAAGGTACTCACTTTTCACATGTTTCACATATTTCTTATTCAACCTATAGGGTTTATCATTGTGTTTGTTTTGGTTTTGATCATGATTTTGTTTTTTAAACTTTAGGGTTTATCATTCTGATTCGGATCTAGGTGCACAAGGTATGGGTTCAATCCACTGGATTTTTTAGAAGATAAAAGAAAATATAGTTATTACACTAATTCAGGGGTCCATGTGGAAGCAATTCATGGGTTGTCTTCTTCATTATTTAAATAAGATCAATTTCTGCTTATAGAAATGGATTTTTTTAATTATGTTTTACAAGTTCTATTTTAAATCTCTATTTTTATTATTGACATGTGTTGTATCTCTTTTGTTTGGTGTCAAAGGTTGAACTGATATGGATATGGGTGTTAATTTTTATGGCTTGTATCTTTTATTAAATTATGAGACTATACAAAACACAATGGTTTGTTCTCTATTGTACATCTATGGCTTAGTTCTTTATTCTATCAATTGTATTCACTTATGTTTGTATTCACTCATCTTTATTCTATCTATTAGTTTTAGTAGTCTTACAGTTAATTATTTCTAGTCATTTATAATGTGATAGATTGATCCGATTGAGGCGAGGGTTTATTTGTAGTGTTTTACTTTATTATTTTGATCTCTCATATCGCTTTCTATTTGTTTTCAATAGAAACTCAGTGGGTTCTATAATTTTAAAAACCTTATGCATAAATATTCATGTAGGTAATTGTTGGTATGTCAAAACTTTGAAACATCTATGTTTATTCTTTATGTAGATGGCAATGGGGAGAATTTGAAGACATCCTCAAAGTAAGTTGTGACCCCCTCATAGGAGGTTATATCTCTTTGTAGTTTGATCACACACAAGAAATAGATTACAATAGGCATCAATGTACATTCAATGTATAGTTAAGTTAATTATGAGTTAATTATTGTTTGAGATATGTATTTTAAAGAGAGATAAACGCCTATGAGGATGACTTTAGTTGATAGTTTAACAGAGATCCTATAAGGATAAATTAATAAACTTGATTGGCATATACATTGTAGCTAATTAAACATCGATCCTATAAGGTCGCCTTTAGTTGATAGTTACTAAACAACCTCGTGTAAGCGCTAACAAATTGTGTTTGTTTTGTTTTGCTTTGAGGCAAACAGTTGGCGGAGTTTTATCTTATTTATTGTTTACCTTTGATTGATTTTTACTTTTCAAAGTTTGGATAGTTTATGTTTACTATTTTTACTTTTGCTTTGATGTTTAACAAGGGATAGAAGGGTTGGTTCTACAATTTTTAGTAGACACGTGATTATTCTTAGTTTATGGCGTCAAAAAATTAAAGGGGGTCTTTTTTTTTATTCTTAGTTTTTGTTCTACAATTTTCAGTAGACATGTGACTGTAGAGATTTGGTGTATAAAGGGCATTTCTTGATTATTAGATACCTGAACAGAGCATACATGAACATATGCATTTTATGATTTTACGGAGCAAAGAGAAGATCCTTAAAGGTGGTGCCAACATGGAATAAAGATTGTAGTTTTTATTTATGTCTTTGTTGGTTATATATTGCATTTATTCACATATTAAAACTAGAGAAACTATCGGGATAATAGTTGATCATATTCATATCTATATTACCGGTTCAATATCTTTCTCTCTTTTAAAGAAAAAATAATTGAGTTTGAGTATTCGTTTTGGGATTACTTATATGTTCTCAACTAATTCCTTCTCTCTAAAAATGTGGTCTAGCTATTGTTATTGATTTTAATCAAACTAAACTCGACTATCAGGTTTTTGTGCTATTTGGATGGTGTGTTAATATTAAACTACTGCAGTACAGATTGTTTCATTCATCTATGTGTAGTTTCATCTTCTTAGTATGTTTTCTCACGTGGGGGAAGAGGGATACGCACTCTCACCAAATGTTATGGTTGTTTGATGTTCTATTACAGATTTTACTAATCATGGAGGACAAAAGCACTTATTGTGGTGTATGTCAAGTGATTTCAATTTCTTAATGTTTCATATTTTTCTTAACATCAATATTCGTTATGAATTAAAGATCAATTCAACATCGCATTTCACAAATTCAACACCTTCCTCGCTAATTCTTTTTGAAGAAGAGTCCATCTTCAAAGCATCTATAAACTTTCTTCACTCCAATATTTCCTTTAATCTGTTAATCGTACTCTTATTTCCCTTATCCAAAAACTATAATCCCTAAGCTAGTCTTTGAAATGAGTTTAGTTAGTTATTATTAATAATATTTAAAAGCATGATGGAATCTGTTTTTATATTATGTTTGCTCTGTAATACATCGAATTCTATACAAATTTTGTTTATTTTTGCAAAATAGAGCTTTGTCTGTTATTAAGGCTAGCTCACCTAGTAGACCACTATTGTTATGACCCCATAAAATGGATAGTTGTTTTCTCATATGTTCAAGCAATTAAAGAAGTTTTATCCTAATATGTGAATTTTATTTGGTACTTTTACTTCTTAAATTTTTAATGTTTTGTTAATTTTTTCAATTTTTTTGCTACAGATGAATGCCATGTGAACTTCATAAACTAAGTAGTTAAGGGCTCAATATTATTTTGTTGAGAATTGTTGTGAAAGTTTATACTATCATAGAGAACAAAAAGATATGTGAGGTTGCTCCCACTATATTTAAATTTTGATGATGCATTCCCTGCATAATACAATATCATTAGTGACTGGCACTTCCTACGTATGCAAGAATTAGGATGCCTACCTGAGTTCATGTTTCTACAATCAACTGTAGAAAATATCACTGCCAAGATTTAAAATTTGAGTCTCGATGCTTTTTAAAATTGGGTTAGTGGAGATTCTCATTTTGTTTTTATTGTTACAAGGACTAAACAATTCATTTTTGTAAGTGATCACTTCAGCAGCTGGTATATTATTTTCATTTTTGGTATTTTCTTAATTTTTTTTCATGTTTACCGTTAAGTTTGAACGATTTGAATATTTCTACAGGTGTACTTTAATCGGGACGTCGCATAGAGTACCGCAATATCTAGGATTACGTGAATTAATACACGGTTTTGGGATATATCACTTTGGTAATGGCCACTATTAAGAGGGATCTTGGGATATATCACGTTCATCACACTCCTCTATCCATTTTTTTTTAATTTTACTTTTTTGTTATGCATTGTTATCATTTGTTATTTACTTCTAGTCAGAATTTGTTATACGTTGTTATTTTCTTCCTATCACTATTTGTTCGCCCATTAGTATAGAACAATTACTAAATAGAATTAGGATTGTAACTCATGTCATGTGGTGGCAGAAGATTCTACACAGGGTGCCTGGGGATGAAGTTGTTGCAGAAACGTCAAATGGAGAATTCAGTTGCCAATCAGGTTGTATCATGGACAAAAATAACTGTATCAAAGGTTTTCGTTTGGCAGGGTCTGAGATTGCTTCACAATTTTGTTTTAGTGTTTAATGATTATTCCATATTATTTAGAAGTTTTGTTCTTTGAATCGTGATCGTTCTTATGGCCTTTATTGCACAAAAAAACTTTAGTTGTTGGAACATTGGCGGTTGAAGAAAGTTTCCCTATCTCTTAAAGGGGCTATAACGCCCAACAAGTCCAAGAAGACCAAGGAGCAAGTACAATTCTTATTCATGGTGAGTTTAATGTGGTCATTGATCCATTCGAGAAATTGGGGAGGTATTATCCCATCGATAATGAAGGACTTCAATTCAACTGTTTCGATGGGAGTATATAAATTAGCCACATTCAAGGAATCTAAACAAAAAGGGGTAAACAAGTGTGTGATTCTGATGGATCAAGAGAAGATCACGTATGTTATGGACTTGGGAGTGACAAAGAAAGAGAGAGCAGGTAGCAGTGGCGAAGCTGGATGCACGAAGCCATTTTAAATACTGCTAAATAGGGGCTCCCATTTTAAGAAATGAATGAGGTAATATTATCACTTTATTAAAACTCTATTCTCTCAAAACTCTATTTTTAAAAACTCTACTTTTTTTCTATTCATCTCGCTCTGATTTGGATTCTCTACTATTTATGACTTGGATTCATTTTATGGTTTAAGGTCCTTTATTTTTCTGGGACGAGCTGAAGGCACCACTTTTCCACCCTTCAGGTTGTGCTGTAATCAATTTTTCTAGATTTAATCGCTTAATTGGTGTCGACTAGAATGGTCCAGGCAGCTGATTCATTGCTTAAGTTGGTGTCGGAGTTGAAACAGATGGCTATCTTTTCAGGATTTGGATCCCTTAATGACCATGTTAAGAACAGAACGAACCGAGGAGTTTAACTAACAAGTAGAAAAATAGATTGCGTGTTGGCTATAATTGGAGAGGAGGTATCCACTAGCCTTAAGGAACTGGAATCTCATTATTACTCTCCTGCGTCGAGTACAAGTGGAACCCTACCGCCATGAATGGCTGAAGTGGTAACTTTGTTCTCTGTCAAGTATTCTTTTGGATTAAAGTTTTTTGCAATCTCGAAATTTGAATTGGTAAATTCAGAAGTTGAGTTTAAGTTTAAAGAAATAAACTGAATATTTTTTTTGTAAACTTTAGATATGAAACTTTTTAATGTTAATTCATCATTTTAGGTTTTCGAATATCATAAAAACTTGAACTGAACGAGCGAAGTTAATGGTTGGAACCTATTAAAAAAATGGTGTACTATTTATTATTTATATACATACATGTAGTTGGTTAAGTTAGTTTTCAATAAAGCATGATGCATATGATGCAAGACAAAATTGGTAATATGTTTTTAAATATTAGTGGTAAAAATTTCCATATTTAGGTTATATACTTTTATTTTTCACTTTAATATGTCACACATAGTTTCTTTTAAGAATTTTGAATCTCATGTCTTTTGTAAATTTTAAATTGCTTATGGGTTCTACTATATTTGGCTATACTTCCATATAATGTGTACTACCATTAATTGGTTTACCAGACTTATATCGGTTGAATGTTATCTTTCGTGGCACATAATGATTGGAGGGATATAGTTGGTTATTTGTATAGTTTTTGATATTGTTGGTTGTTTCGATTGTTTGGGGTACTAATGTTTTAGCTCCTTGCAATCAATAGTCATGTAATTTGCAACAAGACATTTATTTGACAATGTGAGTTTTGTCAGGTCAAAATTTAATGTGCTCAATACATGTAAACGTGAACTATAGAATTATACCTTGGTTCACTTTTATGTTTAGGTGTGGGTTGTTGGATTGGGTATTTGTGGTAGTTAGTGACGGTGCCGTGTTGTAAGCATAAGTATGAATATTGGGTGAAAAATTATCTTCGTACCTTCTAGCACAAGTATACCCTAGCATATGTATGTTTCCCACTAAGTGCTCAGCTGACATCCTCATTTTTGCTATGGAAAGTTGGTTGCAGTTTCATATTTGAAGAGCATTATACTAGTAAGTACTCTCTTTTGTTTTACGTTAGTAGCTCTGATGCTTCGAATTCGGAGATGCTTCCCATGGGTCCATCACATAGTTTAAATTGAAAGTGGATTCGCATGTTAAATAAGTGAAACATTAATTAAGATAAAATTGGATTAGCAACATTAGATTGGCTGTTTCATTCCATTTCACACCTAACGTTCAGGTTGGACCGGGTTTAATACGGGTAACTCATAAATCCGAGTGAGGTCGTTAAATAAGGCCTTAATTAGCTAATCCTAAAGTGACTTATTTTAAATGGTTTTAACCCTCATAATTTATCATCCTCATGACCAATAATTGAATATAACACATATCTTATTATTAGCCCCATTAGTCATATTTTTCTTAAATCATAATTAAAATATTTGTTTAATTTTTTTACTGGCTATAAATTACAAATTTATTTATATACAAATAAGTATTGGTGTTACATGTCACTCAAGCACACGTAATTTTCAATTTATTATATAGGAAAAATGAGGGGTATTAGCTTACTTCCACTTATTTAAGAAATTTTGTCCCAAATTTTGGAATATACCTTACTAGAATAACTCTGAAAACGTCGCCCGTATATCCTCATCACGCTCCTGGGTGAACTCTTCCTCACTATTATGTCCCCATCAAATTCTCACTAGTAAAATGACCTTTGATCGTATGGTCTGATCTCTACGATCAAGGATACGTTGGGGTCTCCCTTCACAACTAGCATCATGTTTCAATTCGAACCCATATAAATTTATGTGTTGATCCTCATCCTCACGCATCAATAATTTCCTCATCGTGGATATATAAGAAATATCGTGTACTCTCTGAAGGTGATAGGGTAACTAGATGATATGCCACTGAGACCAATCTCTCAATAATCATGAATGGTCTTATGTATCAGGGGAAACTTTCCCTTCATTCTAAATCTAACCACCCCATTCATTGGGGATATTCTTAAAAAAATTTGATCTCCCACTAGGAACTATAGTTAACTCATCTTCTTATCTATGTAAATTTTTTGACAATCCTGGTATATCTTCATTATCACCCGAATAAGGGTTGCCTTCTCTGAGGTGTTCTTGATAAGGTCTGGTGTAAAAACTTGATGTTCCTTTTATCCTTTCCAATAACTAGGTGAATGGAATTATTACCCATGTAATGGATCGTACGGTGCCATCCCGATCGTCTTCTGATGGCTATTGTTGTAAGTAAACTCAACAAGTAGTATATGTGTATACCAATTACCCTTGAGGTCTAATATGTAAGCCCTATGCATAATCTCTAACACATTATTCACCCTTTCCATATGGCCATCCGATTATGGGTGAAACTCCATGATCAAACTCAACTGAACTCCCATTGCATATTGGAATGCCTTCCAAAAGTGGGAGATAAAAATGATACCCCTATTTGACACAATGTCTAGTAGAACACCATCTTGTCTCACTATCTATGAAATGAATAACTTTGCATACTTATCTATGGAGTAATCAGTCCTAACGAAAAGGAAATGGGCCACTACTGTGAATCTGTCCATGATAACCCAAATAGAATAATGACTATGTTGCGACCGCGGTAACCTTATAATAAAATCCGTTGAGATGCTTTCCCATTTTCATTAAGGGATATCTAAAGGTTGTATCTCTCATGTCGGTTGTTAGTGCTTTACTAACTGACAAGTAGAACACCTAATGTCATAGTCAGCAATATCTCTCTTAATTTTAATCCACAAATACGATCACTTCATATCTTGATATATCTTATCCCCCCCAGAATGTATCGGATACTATGATTCGTAAGATTCAACTAACACTGATCTTCACACTTTTGGATCCTCAAGCATTACTAACCATTCTTGGGACCATAAACCCCCATTTGGTTCAATCAATAAGGAAGGAACTAAACCCGTCTATATCTAATTTACCTTTCCTTCACAAAAAAGATCTATCAACTAAGACTTAACTACCCTTGCAATAATGGTCGGGGTAACCGTCACCACAATAATAAAATGTATTCTCTAAGTATATCTCTTTTAGTGCATTCCATCTCTCGATCCATAAATTTGGCAATCCCTCTCTACGTTCTGCTTATAAAGCGGCCAATGTAGCCATAGGCCTCCAACTTAATGCATTTTCCACCCCATATTTTTTACCCATGTGGTATTGGATAAAACATTGATAGTCTTTTATGAACTCCAACCATCATATATGCCTTGTGTTCAAATCTTTCTACGTGAACAAGTACTAAAGACTTTTATGATTGAGAACAATGAAAACCCTTATAAATGTCTCCAGATTAGAAGGAAAAAGACCATCGCTTCTAACTCCAAATAAAGCATTGGGAAATTACTTTCATGTTTTTTAACTTCCAATAGGCATAAGGTATATGACTCTCTTTTTGTATCATAACTCCACTCAGACCTTGAAGTGAAGCATCAGTAATACCATATACTCAATTCCTCCATAAGCAATGCAAGAAGTGGAGCAGCGGCGAGCTTCTCTATAATCTCCTTAAATGCCTGCTCATAATTGGAATCCCAAATTAAAGATATCTCTTTTCAGGTTAGGTTGGTCAATATCCATATAATTCAAAAAAAGCTTTAAATAAACTAACAATAATAGGATGCTAAACCCTACATCTCCTAACCTCTGCCAGCGTCAGGGTTATCCCCACTCCATTACCATGGATACTTTTATAGGATTAAACGAAATCCCTACGTTAGGAAATGCACTTCTTTGAGGTAGAATCCACATTAGGATAATTTAGCATACAACTTGTTCCCCCTCAAAGTCTCCAGCACCAATATCAAATGACAAGTATACTCCTCCTCCAAGCGTGAGCATATAAATATATCGCCAATGAATACAATCATGAACTGGTCTAGATATTGACAAAATACACAATTTCTAAGATCCATAAAGATGGAAGTTACATTGGTTAATTCGAATACTCGTAAAACCCCTAACAAGTGACAAAAGATGACTGTCACACATCCTCCTCCCTAATCCTCAACTGGTGATAACATGTGCGCAAATAGATCTTTGAAAAGAACAATGCTCCCATGAATTGGTTAAATAAGTCATCTATGTAGGGCAACGGATACTTATTTTGTATCGTGACACTATTCAACTCCTGATAATCAACACATAATAGAACCGTCCCATACTTTTTCTCAAATTCCAGAGTTTCCCACATGGACGTACTCCTCCTAATGAAGCCCTAACCTATAAGCTTCTATTTTTCTCTTGTAACTCTCATATTTCCATGGGAGACATATTATAAGGTGTTAATGTAATTGGTCGGGTTCTCGGGGCTATATCGGTGTAAAAATATATCCCTCTCTCCGGTGGTAATCCTAGTGCCTCTTTAAATACATCCGAAAATCTAGGACCACTGAGATAGACTCTAGAGAGGTCACAACCTCCTCGTACATAGTCACATTAATGTAGCATAAACTGGTGTTAGACTCCCCCTTAAGTCTAGGAAAGACAATAAGAGAATCCCCCATCTCAAGAATGGTGATCGCCATCTCTTTATAATAAATATCGGAATGGTAAGTTTCCAACCAATCCATCCCCAATATAATGTCGTAAGTGCCCATATATAATAACAATATGGAGGAAAAACATAGCCTGCCGATCTTTATAACAATGCCTCTATAAATTTGGTATAACAATGAATCCAGAACTAGAAAAGGAGTGTGAAGCTCTTGTATCAAAAAGCACTCAAGCATAACTACCATAAATATGAAACATACTCTCTATAGCGCGCGGATATCCTCGTAATTCCTATTGGTAGATATTGAACACATGTCCCTTATGTAGCTGAAGGTGTCCCTATGACAGTTCTCTAGGAGGCGGAAATACTGAGTATTGAGGTGCCGGTGGGAGTTCGTGAAACTGAGGTTATGTGGGAAGTGTAGGTTTGTGTCCCCACTAACACTACGTTAGACTAACCTGAAGCCCCTGAGGGCATTTCCTAAAGGTGTGTCCAAACTCCCCACATATATAACATGCCTCACTAAAATGATTACTTTGTTGAAAATACTGATTCCTCTACTCCTGACCCTAAGTCCTGCCAAACTGATGTTGTTCCTATCTCTGTCCTCCCTAGCTCAATTTTCTCTAATGCTGTTGACTCAAATACCTAAAGTTACCTTGGCCCTGGTGGCCCTGAACATGTCTTCCTTATTGCCAATGGTCATCTCCTCTGAATATCTGAGGGAAAGCTCCCCCTCCTAAGTAGCTGTCTATAGACTACATGTGCATGAGAAGTCTCCCCACCCTCTGACATCTTCGTCCCTTGGATGAAACCTTATCTCTCCCTTTTGGGTTCTGTCTCTCTCCCCCCCCCCCCCACCCCTGAAGAACTCGTGTTGATCATCATAATGTATCAAATAAGAATTTATCTCCTGGAGGTAAATGCTAAACACTGGATCTCCTAGCGACACCTACTTAATCTTCTAATTTATACCCCACACAAATCGGTACATCTTCAAATCCTTATATATGCCCACCTCTGTGGGAGAGTTTATAAGACAAGTGAACTCTCTCTTGTACTTAGAAACGGTCCTACCCTCCTTATTGAGTCTATCATACCATGCTCTCGATTTCCTCTGCTATGAATATGGGAAGTACTTTTCCTCAATATTGACCCAAAACTGTGATAGGGCCATCTTAGACCTCTACTCTGCGGTGGTACAAGTCTCCCACCAATCTATGGCATCTCACACCAACCTAAAGCTTGCTAACATCTGTTGCTAGATATTTATGCACTCAACCAACCTCAAATGTCTCTTAATGTCATGCTTCCACTAAAGCACCACTATTGGATTAGAGGACCACACAAACTCTAGAGTGTGTCCCTTACCAAAGTTATTCCTAGAACGCTCCCAGGCAGAGGTGGTCTCACGAGGAGCATGTCCAAGTGTGTCCACGGGCGATTGCAACTACTGCTGGAGGGTCGTCATCATCGTTGCAATGGCCTAGGCTATAATAGCATCTAAATTAGTGGAGGCCATAGCCAATGCCTGCTCTTGTGGTGCGATAAGTGGTGACAACTATGGCGGTTGAGCTGCATCGGCCTTAGACTCTGCACTCCATGCAGATCTCTATCGTCAATGATGTCTCTAAGGGTTCACCATCTGAAAGATAGTAATCCAAAATGTGTTAATAAATTGTGCAAGACTTAGAGTTCAAATTCTATATTTAAGTCTTTAAATTATCAAAGAATACAAATGCGGAAGTAGTGATGAACTCACTCATGATACCTAGGACACTAGAACCTAAAATGCTATAATACGAAATGTGACGCCCCGTAATATTTAAAAATAGATTGGTAAGTTTTATATTCAAAAGGTACTAAAGTCTAAACAAATGAGTACCATTCTAAGAATGCAAAAAAATAAATCAACTGAAAACAAAACTGAATATCCATAAAAAAAAAGATATCCCAGTACTCTGATACCATCCACATGGGTCAAAATCTACATGCCAACACAACTACTATATGCCATACAAAATATATGAATACGAATGTATATTTGTCTCCCCCCCATTAAGGAAAACAAAAGAAATGATAGACCTAGAACGCATGTTAGTGACACTTACATCCCAATATAGATCTGCAATATAATGATGAATAATAACAACACTATTGATTAAGGATGCGGAATAGGCGGCCTTGGTATAGAAATGTTAAATCCACAACATTAACAACAAGTTTAAAAAGAATAAAAAGTATAATGAAAGTTGTAATAAGTTATAACTATGAATCTGCATCTAGCTTTTTAACATCTTTTAGAACTATCCCACCCAGAAATCTTAATATCATGCAAATCCAAAACCCTAAATCCCAAGTAACACCATGGTTAAGTTTTATTCTACACATATAATGATAAATTGAAATTCCATATAACACTACACTAATCAATATAGGTGTTATGAAGTAATTAATAAAGTCTTAGAGTATAAGGATCACATAAGTAAATTAAGCAATAAAGGTCTAGCTGTACTGTCTTTGGGGATCACTCGCGCGTACTGAGTATAGTCTTACGTCGTCGCTAACCTAAGACCTCATCAAGTCAAGGAATAAACCGCCCCATCTACGCACCAATGATATAACCTACCATGACTAAGGTTATATAAAATAAATCTCACCATAATCCATCTTTGGCATGGGTACCTTGATATGTGACCTAGGGGTAAAAATTGACTAAGCCATCTCATCTACTCACCAAGGTACCATAGCGGTTCGAGTCATGCATGCCCCTTTTTAAATAGAATTATCCCTTAGTACAATTATGACAAGTTCTCACACATAGTATGCATCACATAAATAACATAACAATTTATAACCATTTTAATTGCAAAATCTAAGTACCAAACTATGCTTATCCACTTAGTTTCATTTTAAATGGATCAAGGAATCCATTCATTATGTTACATTTAGTTCATTCTAATCATACTAATAATAAGATAATGTGCATCCAATTACGTTAGGAGTTACCTTGAAACAATTCTTGATTACAAATTAACAAATAAAAAATAAGAGGAATATTTAAATATCTGAAGGCACCGGTCAATCGCGGGTGCAAGGTCGGTCGATCACATGCTTGAGAGTTTGAAATATCCCTCCATAACGGTATTCCTCTTCTCCAACCGAACTAAATTCAATTTGATCCTCCAATAAATATCATAAAAACTTCGTATATGATCCATATAGCATATATACAATGTATCTACATACAAAACATGATTGAAACCCAATTATAACATCAAAATCCTAATAAAAGTTCAAAACCCCATTTAAACCCATTTTCTCTCTCAAAAACCCCATACATTTCAATTATCATCCATTTGATTTCAATTTTTCTACATATCATAAAATAGATCCTAAGGTTTTCAATGGATTATAATAACAAATCGTAACTTATTAAAAAAAACTAATCAAAACACAATAATTATTGGGAAGATTGAAGCAAAATGATGTTAAATCAATCCTAATTACTTTCTAATTATTTTAATTACAAAATTACTTGATTTAAATCATTTAAATTAAATTTTAATTACTTCTTTAGGGTTTCAACTCAAATGAATAGGCAAAATTTACAACAATTTTAATTATACAAGAATTCAAATTAAACTTGCCTCCAATATTGTAAAACTAGGAATCAAATCTCCAAATCTCCTCTCTTACTTTTAGCCTTCTTTTTTCCAAGTTCTTGGATCCCCAATTTGTGTTTTACGTCAAAATGAGTCTCCTAATGGTTCAATTCTAACTATTAGAAGCCTACTTGGACTTGGACCTAATTTAGGGTCTTAAGTATCTAATCCCAAAATGACTCACTTTAAATGGTCTTAACCCTCATAATCCATCATCCTCATAATCAATAATAGAAAATTACACATATCCTATTGTTAGCCACATTAGTCATATTTTTCTTGAATCATAATTATAATATTTGTTAAATATTTTTACTCTCTAAATTCTAAGCTTTAACTATATACGAATGACTAAGTTGTGACATTACTTGTCACTCAATCGCACATACTATTATATTTATTATATAGGAAAAACACGGGATATTGTAGGAACTCCCTCCATCCCCCCGTAATATGATTACACAAGCCCACCCCATGTGGAAACCACATTTCCCCTGATACCCACCCATTGTGGTGAAGACCAAATCTCACCACCACATCCACACCCTTCTCCACAATATCTTTGTAACAACCCCCATTTTCCACATAAAGGTTGGCCAGACATAATATGCCAAAGATACGGCTTGTATATCAATCTAAATCATTCTTAGAATCCAACCTTAATAAAACATTTGTATTATTGAAACCACATGCACTATAAAACTGCTTAATTAATAACTGATAACAAATAATAAATCCAACATCCAGAGAATTATAAAACTCCAACATAAGTAATACTAGTATCCTAGAGTAGGGGGAGTCCCCACCCAAAGAGTGATTAAATTAGTGAAGCAGATTGAATGACTCATGAAGAAGGATAAGGAAGGCCACCCGAGCAAGTTTCCTTGAAGAGGCTCCACATAATTAGCTCGAAGGACCCACCTCAAAGAGGCTCCATAGAAATGGCTCGAAGGACCCACCTCAAAGATTCTCCACTAAGGTTGCTCGAAGGACCTACCTCGCAGATTCTCCAAGGGACCTGGTTCGAAGGATCCAACTTTTAGATCAAAGTCACTTAAATGATGATAGTTTGTAACAAAAAATATAATGATATGTATCATGTACTTTATCTTATAAAAATATGTTGAGTGAGGTTGTTTAGTACCCATGAGGGACCATGGCTGACTGGGCATGGGAGAGCTAACATGCTCTATCAAGAAACCTCCTCTTGGAAACCTCGCAGTGACATGGTTTTGAGGATTGAGAACAAGGCAATGTTAGGAATACGATTACCAACACCCTTGGCACACTTGGGCAAAACTTCACTTAGCACATATGATTGCTCGAGCCACCATAAGCTGAGCCACCTCGTCTCTTACTTGATAGAGGGAGCCTTATCGAGATAACTCAATCCTTCATCTTGGTTCTAAGATAGTTCTTAACTAACAAACAGAAAATCAAACACTCGGACTACCTACCAGACGAGCAACCTCAATGTCAGACACCATCTCACCTGACTCATGAGACCGTGTGCCTAATAGAGTAACTGTTTACCCACTTTTTGACGTCATAACATCTGACATTTAGGGACTCGAAGTTATGGCACTCGAGTGATTTTATCCTTAGCATAGTAGTTCCAGTTCACCAAACCTAACCCTCTAGTCGTCCTGAAGTAAACTCTAAGGTGCCATGTCAGGTCCCTCATTAATGATCACCATACCTCGAGCCAATGAAACAGTTTTCTGCCAAATTATAAGATCACATGCATTTAATGAAATATCTTCTACAGTAATGAGAGGTACTTATGTATTTAATACGATCGATCATATTGAACGTGGGTAAGTTCTCTCGAGTAACTTGCCCCTCATATAAATACATTATACAAACAGTTTAATAGGAGAGGCATTCTCAATCTATAATTGCTGCCCAACTTCCACCATACAGAAGAGCTATTATGAGAACATAACTTTCGATATCTATTGAATACCCATATCATTGCGCATTACCAGCGCTTGAAGTTCGTGCCTTGCTTTTATTGTGACTAGAGTGCGTATTTTTTCTCCCTCCGACCATGTTACCTGATGATCCCATCTATTTATTATGCCTGTTATGTATTTATTGTGACAACATATCATCTAATACAAGTTTGAACATTGAATCCATTAGTCTCTTATTCACCTGTGTTCATTGTTAATATTTAATAACGCACAGTGTTAATACTGATCTTGATAAGATGTTACACCTCATTTTATATTAATCGTATTCCAAGAACCCACATCTTACATTTGGCAACTGTGTTGGAGGTATTCTCTTTTGAAAAGATGCCAGAGGATGACACTGCCAGAATCATTGACTTTAATGCCATATGGCATAAAGAGGAGGCAAACCTCTCCATACTATCAGAGGGAGTGAGAATAACATGGACGGAGCCTAGCACGTCCAATATTGGTATGATGAAAAGGATGGGCACATAGATAGAAGTAGTCCTGGAACAAATGAATGGACTCATGGGTTTGTTCCCAGAGTTCATCAAGACCCCGATAGCCCAGGCAATGCTTGGGATCCCTATGGAAGGGACCTCCTTCACTACACCCACTACGGCAATACCCGCCACTACCGTTACGGGGGTGTTATCATGCCCACTTATAGCGTTGCTCTCCTTATCGCTCAGCTAACTTTTAACAGTGTGCCTCCCACCACGACCCCACTCATGACAACTGGGCCCATGTCGCAAGGTGTGGGATCGACTTCGGTCGGCTTAGATAAAAGGTCCCCACTTGATCCGGCGGTATTAGTAATAATGTAGCCATCTAGCTCTCCATCGGCTAGGTTTGAAAAAATAAAGAGGGAGTTATTGAAGTTCATAGTAGTTTCCAAAGGAGGAGACAGTTCTTTGGTGTATGATGACTTCTATACTCTGTACCCAGAGGCATAAAAGAACGAACCCTATCCAGTAGTGTATATTCCCCCAGCCTTTGAGAAGTACACGGGGAAAGGGGAAAACCCAAAAGAGCATGTGAAGAGATTTACTGAAAGTATTGGGGCCCATTGCAATGACAAAAAGATGAGGATGCGTGAATTTTCAAAGTCCTTGACAGAAAAAGCATATACGTGGTCTCCCACTTGGCCCAAGGCAGTGTGGGCTCCTGGGAGGAATTGTACATTTTTTTTGTGCAAAAGTTCTTTTTAGCTGAGGATGAGTTTACATTCACGCAGTTAGAACATGAGAAGTAGAACCCAGGGGAGGCTGTTGTGGCCTATATTAGGAGGTTTCGCGAACAACCTCTGAACGTGAGAGAGGAGACGCATGACGATAAACTTTTGCAAGTTTGTGTAGAGGGCTTGTTGCTTGAGTTTATATGCCATATGATTAATGAAACACAAGAAGGGACGATCACAGCATTCTTGAAAGCAGCGAGGAATATTACTTTGGTGGTTAAGCCTGTACTACCCTCGCCTGCTTTGTCAAACTTTCTACTAAGGCCAGTTGTTTCCTTAGGGAGGGTAATACCCTCGAGGATCAATTACGCAGATGATGGGGCCAAGGAGGAAAGTAGTGGTGACTGATGAGGTAGAAGGGGGAGGAGCAACAAGAGAATATTTCAAAGATGAAGAAGATCCTCCCAAGCTACCTTGCACGGTGGAACAAGCTCTTAACCTATATGATCTCATGGTTTACAACAAGGTTTGTAGATCGGTTAATGTTCATACAGCACAACTCTCCCGAGAGGACAGGCAGAAACCTCATTAATATGCACTTCATAATAGGGTGAACCACCCTACCAAAGTGTGTTTCTCACTAAGAAGGTTGATCGACCAACATTTAAAGAATGGAGACATTGAGATGCCACAAACTAATGTGAACGATAACCCTTTCTCACCCTATGGGGCCCATATGTCCAGCGCTTTTGATGAAGAGGTCGAACGATTGATGATAGAGCATTGGTTCGAAAATAGAGAGTCTGAAAAAAATTTGGAGGATGAATTTAAAGAATCTCTTGAAGAATGTACCTTCGAACTGGAACAACTCCATATAGGTGATGAGATTGAGGAGGTAGACGAACAAGAGAAATAAGCCCATGAACCCATTGAGGGCCTTATTAGGAAATTAGGAGCCTACTTCCTAGAGGAGGTAAATGTAGTGATAACGTACGATGAGGCTGCGTATAAAGATGTGGAAGAATTTTATGAGTTAAAATATGAACAGACAAACCCGTGGATCGAATGCGTGGTAGTTGCTCGCTCACCAAATTTTGATTAGTTCTTCGATCAGGTTGGTCTTCCTAAGGACTCCCGATTTAAAGTCAGGCGAGCCATATTGGAGATTGCAAAGGAAAATATGGTGCCACACCCGAAGTGGAAGGGTCCTAGGGCCAAGCTTGTGAGGAGATACCTCATAGAAGTCACATTCTCAGAAGTCGATAGATTGATCAGGTATCCCAATAATAGACCCTTGTATGTTACGACATCTATAAATTATTGTGTTTTCTCTCGTGTTTTGTTAGATGGGGGAGCATCCATCAATATGATGCATATTGGGTCCTTTTGTGCCACTAGACTGTAGGAAATAAGGATAGTGCCCCATTCATTGGCAATCTCGAGGCATGACAACCAGTTATCCAAATCGATGGGCTATGTTAATATAGGTATCACGATGGGGAATATCATTTCTCATATCATGTTCCATATCATGAACTATGAGCCATCATACCAACTTTTAGTAGGCAGGGTATGGATGCATAACTATAAGTTAGTACCCTCCACTTATGATCAGTGTTCTAAGGCAAACATAAAAGGCAAGGAGGTGGTGATTCGAGATACTAAGAAGCCTTTTGCAAAGGAGGAAGCTCACATGGTAGACGCTGCTTTTTACATAGATTTGGCGAAAAAATCCATGGTATTAACAAGGTAAACTAGGGAATAAGGGTCCCGACCTCTTGAGCGACCGTGCGAGCACCTGCCCGAACGATGGTGACTTATGAAGAGGAGCGGGACTTGGGTGTGGAGAGGCCCCCTAGTCTATCGAGGTATCTTCGAGACCGAATGACTCCACGCATTGACCCAATTAAAAACTAATTCCAGACTCAGAGCATCCTTAGCACATGAACGGTGAGAGAAGTGAACGAGAATCCCAGGAAGAGGTCATTAAAAGAAGGAGTTGCTCGACAGTGAAAATGGTTAGTTTTACCTAACAACGGAATTATCTACAAATTATGAAGGTGTGAGCGGGAAGCTGAAAGTCTAGAGGATAAGGCTGACCCGATTTATGAATACTTCCTGGTGGATAACTAGGGGCACTACTTTGGAGTACAATAGTTTGTGGAAAAGGTAGAAGAAGAACTTGAGTGCATAAATGACAGCCCCAGGCCACAGATTCAAGAGCAAGAGAAAATTAACCTGGCTAAAGAAGGTGATGACCCTAAGCCCAATTTTATCTCAAAGGACTTGGTGGGAGTTCCTTGAGAGGAGTTGATCAAATTGCTGTTAGATTTCAAAGATGTCTTCATGTGGAAGTACACCGAGATGCCTGGGGTAGACAAAGAGGTGAGCTATCACAGGTTGAATGTTTTACCATCGGCTATCCCGGTAAAGCTGGCCACCCAAACGTACAAGATGGAACTAGATTTAAAAATCAAAGAGGAAGATCAATGACTGCTTATGGCTGGTTTCATAGTTCCAATCAAAAATCCGATTTGGCTCTCTAGTATTATACTCATGGAAAATAAAGATAAGAGCTAAATAAGAATATGTGTGGATTTTAGGGTCTCAAAACGAGCATGCCCAAATGATGAATTCCCGCTGCCCTCCATTGATAGTTTGATCGATGCAACTGTGGGCCATGAGATGTACAACTTCATGTATGGTTATGTGGGATATTATCATATAAATATGGATTCGATCGACGTAGAGAAGATAGCTTTTCGAACGCCTCTGGGTAATTTCATGTACACAGTTATACCTTTCGGGTTGAAGAACGCAGGAGACACCTACCAGAGGACAATGATGGACATTTTTCACAATATTTTTCATAAGACCGTGGAATTTTATGTTGACAATCTCGTGATTAAATCCAATAATGAGGCATCCCACTTGGATTATTTGAGGAGAATGTTCACTCGATGCAGGAAGTGCAAGCTGAAGATGAACCCCCTCAAGTGCGCATTTGGGGTGACAAGCGGGAAATTCTTAGACGTTGTCATGACCCCTCAAGGGGTGAAAATGTACTTGGACAAATGTTAGGACATCCTTGACATGCCAAGGGCAAAGTCAGAGGAGCAGTTAAAAAGCTTCCTTGGTAATGTTTCCTAATTGAGGAGTATAATGACCCTAATTTTACATGTTCATATATAGTTTTAAATGTTGTATTATTTCATATGTGATATGGATAATGTTAATTTATTATTTTTAGTCTAGTCCTCCCTTTATAAATCATGAAATATCAAATTTGTTACAAACATAAAATTTTAATGTTTTTGGTAGGAATGTTGATATTAGAGACTAGTTTTGGCCATTATGATATAACAATTGACTTGAGGTAAAAACTAACATTTGTAGATATATGAATTAGGTTTGTATCACAATAAACGGTGTGTTAAACGGATGTCCGACCAAGAAGTTATACTGAAATTACAAAATAAGGGCAAAATTTGTCCATCCTTTAAGTCGTATTTTCTCTTATTATCACACCATGTGTTATATTTTAATTGGTTGGAAGGCGAGGATGGTTTGGCCGACTTAAACACTTTGAAATAACCTCCTTCTTCATCAAAATGGATTAAATCAAAGTCTTATAGCATATCCTAAACTAAATGATAAGTTTCGGGGTAGAAAATATAATTTTATAAAACTTTAGGGACTTGATTTTCAATGAAGAAAGTTTCAGGGACTAAAATGAAAATATAAAATGAACCATTTTTTAAATAAAATATTTTCAAGGACCTCTAATAAATATTGAAAATGTATGGTGTAAAAATATTAAAATACCCTTAATGTGTAAAATGACCCTTATACCCTTAATAACTTTACACCTCGTGCTTGGTTTTGACACCTCCACTGTACACCTGTCGGATTTAAAGGAAGGGAAAAAATACATGTCATGCATTTAGAGAAAGTTAAAAACACATGTCACAATCTGGTGAATTAAGACTGCAAGACAGCCCCATTATGTGACACGCTAACGTTGACTCACCAAAATGAACGCTTAGTCATCGGGACACATGTCATCACCCAGATAACTTTAGAAAATTATAAATAGAGGCCTTAGGATCAGTTCTTACATGAAATTTATTCCAAATATCATAGAGAAATAGTGAGAGAAAATACAGGAAAGTCAAGAAGAAGTTTCGTCTTAAGAATTAACGAGTGATCTAAGACTCGGTATTTGTAACTTTGAACTTGTGTTCTAGGTGAGTACTCTATGACATTCCTTGCGTATTTTAATTATATGATATTATACAAACAATATATATATTATGAATTGATTTTATTCTCAAAATTCATCTGATACCGATGATTCCATCGTTTGTTATATGTTTATATCTCTCAATATAAACATCTAGTTTGAATTCTCAATTTTTTTATTCGACCTATGGAACTCTTTTACTATATTGGCCTTGACTACCGAGTGGAAATATTTGGGTGGGACCTTCCTAGATGGTTCATCACTGGTGTACCCTAAATAAGGCGTTGTTTCAGGGATCATGATTTTCTGTTTGTGTTGTTGTCAGATGGAAACATTTGATAACACTATATGTTTATCTAGGTATTAGAGCGTACATGGACATCAAAAATAAAATTGAATAATTGACATATTGCTCAATTTTTTTATCTGTTCTATTATGAACTGTTTATTCTAAAAATATTTGTTGTCAATTACTTTATATATACTACTGCAAATTCATGTCTCTATATATATGTTTTATGTTCTAAATTGAATAGGTATCAATTTTTTGAAAAACCCTGGAATGTCAGGAGATTAAATCTCACTCGAATTTTAGCTGATGTTTTATAAATAACCATTTTTCAGGAAATAAGTAAACTCGTGGAGAGAACATATAAGGACTATGTTGAAGATTTAGCTTTTAGAGCTCCTTTTGTTATTATGTGTGTTTTATCATTTAGAGCATGTTTGGCTCTCTTGTAAAAAGTTTTTAAAATTTTGTCTTAAGCTATAATTCATCATTACTTTTAATATAAATGAAGTTTCCTTTGGAAGGCTCTGATAACGTAATTCCTTTACTTTCAGTATTTTACGATTCATAACCATGTGATTGTATTTTCGTTGCACTTATTTAAGGAAACAATTTAAGTCAGAATATATGTTGCCTTGGTGGCATATCAAGAAACTCGTTCCCTACTACTAATTTGGGTCAGGATCGTGACAGAGGTGGTATCAAAGCATAGGTTATGAACCGTAGACTACTGAACGTCAGTTTTGAATGTGAAAGGGATAATATTAAATATCCGACTTCTGTGATAACCCTCCATTCTACATATAATTATTTATATATAATTGTTTTTCTAATTTGCAGTCTTGATATAGTATAATACGTCTTATGTTTGGCTATGACTGTAGAAAATGACCATGACAATATCAACTGCGAGAACTAGTGGTTCAAGTACGAAAGGACTGAAAGGTGCATACAAGGCGATTAAGAGTCTAGCAAAGATTGTGGAGCATCGGGTGAATAATGGAGCACCAAGGAATATTGAACTAACTAGTTTTACCATTCAACATTTCAAGAAGTTGAATCCTCATTCTTTTAATAGTACTCCAAACCCCACTAAATAAGAAAGTTGGGTGATGCATATGGAAAAGATGCTCGATGTTCTTAAGTGTACCGATGAACAAAGGGTTTCATTTACAACATTTATGTTAGAAGGTGAAGCCGAAAATTAGTGGAGAATGACTAAGAGAATGCACGAGGAGAGGAATACTTACATAGGTTGGAATGACTTCTCAGTGATCTTTTATGAGATTTATTTCCCTGAAATGGTGAAAGATGAAATGGCAGCTGAGTTTATATATCTACTACAAGGAAATATGACGGTTAGTCAATACGAGGAAAAGTTTACTGAGTTATCCTGTTCTGCAACTTATGTTGTGATAAATGAAGTTTTAAAAGCCAAAAATTTTGAATGCGGGTTAAGGTTGAGTATTCGTAGTCAAATTTCCATCCTAAAGTTAACATCGTATAATGACATTGTGGCTAGGGCTACGATAGCCGAAAGGGATGGCGAGGAGTACAATCAAATAAAATATGGTAAGAGTAAGTTTGGGTAACAAATAAGGAAGAGCTCAAATAATAGAAATAATTTTAGGATTACATCCAATGTTGGGGGATCTAATGATAATAAACAATTTAATAATAAGATATCTCATCGATGTGGGAAGATGCATGGAGGACGACCTTGTTACAAGGATATGGGATCTTGTTTTAGATGTGTACAGAAAGGACATCAGATAAAATACTGGCCAACCCCATCAAGGATTTTGATACAACCTTTAGGTGAAAAGAAGGACCAAGGCAGACAGGGTAGAGTTTTTGCACTTTCTGATACCCAAGCTTCTAACGTAGTAATGTCAGGTACACTTTCTATATATGCAAAACCTTTTTAAGTTTTAATAGATCCTGGTTATTCCCATTCATTTATGTTTATGCATTCTGTTAACCGCTTTCCTAATATGCTTGAACCCATGAATCATAGCATAAACGTTTCTACTACTTCAGGTGAGTTATTGACGGGAACACTAGTATATAAGTCTTTCCCTATAGATTTTAGTTGTCATAAACTATTCACCAATTTGATATTTTTAGACATAAATGACTTTGAAGTCATTTTGGGGATGGACTGGTTATCATCATATCATGCTAAGGAATATTGTTTTGAGAAGAGAGTTACTTTCCAAATCCCTAACCAACCAGAATTCAGCTTTGAAGGAATTGGACTCCTATCTCCCATACGTATTATCTCTACAATGCAAGCTTGTAGTTTTCTTCAGAAGGGATGTCAAGGATTACTTGAAATTGTTATTGATTTACAAACAAAAGAGCCTATTTTAGAATATATTCCTATCGCTCAACATTTTCCAGATGATTTACCCAGTCTTCCTCCTAGTAGAGAAATAAAGTTTACGATTGACCTTATTCCTGGAACTATACCAATCTTGAAACCACCTTATCGTATGTCACCTTTATAATTAAGAGAACTAAAAGTTTATTTACAAGATCTGTTAGATAAGGGTTTCATTAGACCAAGTGTATCCCCTTGGGGTGCCCCAGTGTTATTCGTTAAAAAGAAGGATGGGACAATGAGGTTATGTATAGATTATCGTGAATTAAAGAAGGTAACCATCAATAATAAATACCCCTTACCTCGTATAGATGATTTGTTTGACCAACTTCAAGGTGAGCAAGTATTTTCAAATATTGACCTTAGGTCAGGCTATCACTAATTGAAGATTAAGGAAGATGATATTTTGAAATCAGCTTTTCGTACTAGATATGGTCAATATGAATTTCTTTTCATGCCATTTGGACTAACTAATCCACCAACCGCTTTTACGAATATGATGAATACGGTGTTTATAAAATATTTGGAGCACTATGTGGTTATTTTCATTGATGACATCCTTATTTATTCTAAAAGTGTTGAAGAACACGAAAAGCATTTAGAGACTGTGTTACAAATCCTTAGGAAGGAGAAATTATATGTGAAATTAAAGAAGTGTGAATTTTTGTTGCCTAGCGTATCTTTTCTAGGACATGTCATTTCCAACGAGGGAGTGTCGATTGACCCTCAAAAGATCAAAGCTATACTAGATTGGCCTAGACCAACTAATGTGACAGAAATTCATAATTTTCTTAGAATAACAGGTTAGTATCGAAGATTTATTGAAGGATTTTCTAGTATTGCCAAACCTCTATCTAGTTTAACCCAAACAGAAGGTGAAATATGAATGGTCTGAGGAAGTTGAGAATAAATTTTGAGAAATTAAAAATCGATTAGTAACTACCTCAATTTTAACTATTCCTTTCGGGACAAGGATATTTGTGATTTATAGTGATGCTTCTAAAAATGGTTTGGGAAGTGTTCTAATGAAAAATGGAAAATTAGTAGCTTATGCCTCGAGACAGTTAAAACCACATGAACAAAATTATCCAACCCATGACCTAAAATTATCATTTGTAATTTTGGCTCATAAGATTTGGAAACATTATTTCTATTGTGGGGCATGTGAGATTTATATCGATCATAAGAGTGTTACATATATGTTTAATCAAAAAGAGTTGAACATGAGATAAAGGAGGTGGTTAGAATTGATGAAGGATTGTGATTTAAATATTCATTATCACCAAGGGAAATCTAATATAGTAGTTGCTGCTTTAAGTAGGAAGTCTACACCAAATTTAGCATGTCTTATTACAAGCCAGGAAGCTCTGTTAAAGTACTTGAGAAGTATGGATATAGATGTACATATTTATAGTAAAGGAGGAATAATCTCAAACTTACAAGTACAACCCGTGTTAATGAAAAGGATTAAAATTGCACAAGTAAATGACCCACAACTGAAGAAGATTAGAGAATAAGTTATTGAAGAGAAGAGGATTGGATTTAGGATATGAGATGATATATTGAGGTTAGGTAATAGAGTGTGTGTGACATTTGATGCCCAACTAAAGAGATAAATTTTAGAGGAAAGTCATTACTAGAGATTCACATTTCATCTTGGATGTACAAAGATGTATAGGGATCTTTGAGAAGTATTTTGGTGGAATAACATGAAAAGGGAGACAGACAAATATGTATCTCAGTGTTTGATTTGTCAACAAGTAAAAGCTGAACATCATAAACCATCAGGATTACTACAACCCTTACCTATCCCTGAGTGGAAGTGGGAACATATTACTATGGATTTTGTGACGGGTTTACTAAGGAGTTCAAATGTTAATGATTTAATTTGGGTAATTATTGATAGGTTAACTAAATCTGCTCATTTTCTTGCCATTAAGATTACCCATTCTTTAGAAAAGTTAGCTAAGTTGTACGTGCGGGAAATTATTAGGCTTCATGGAACCCCGGTTTCAATTATTTCTGATTTTGATCCTAGCTTTGTGTCTCGCTTTTGGAAAAGCCTACAATCTTCCATAGGAACATAATTGAATTTCAGCACCACTTTTTATCCTCAAACAGATGGACAATTTGAGAGAACCATTCAAACCTTAGGGGATATGCTTAGGGCATGTGTACTTGATCTGAAAGGGAATTGCGATGATCATTTATCGTTAGTAGAATTTGCATATAATAATAGTTATCAAGCAAGTATTCAAATGGCTCCGTATGAGTCACTCTATGATAGAAGGTGTCATTGTCCTGCATGTTGGGTAGAAGTTGGAGAAAGAAAATTATTGGGACCAGAATTGATCTAGATCACTATGGAGAAAGTGAAATTGATACAAAAATGTCTTTGAATCGCTCAAAGCCATCAAAAGAGTTATGTTCACAATCGCCACCGACAGTTGGAATTCCAAAGAGGATATTATGTGTTCTTACGAGTATCACCAGAAAAGAGAGTAATCCAATTTAGGAAGAAAGGGAAGTTGAGTCCAAGATACGTAGGACCTTTTGAAATCCTTGAAAGGATAGGATCTATTGCGTATAGAATAGCCTAACCCCCTGAACTCTCTAGTGTGCATCATATGTTTCATGTGTCAATGCTTAAGAAATATGTTCCAGATCCAAAACATATCTTAAGTCATGAACCTCTTCAAATTATCGAAGATTTAACCTACATTGAGCATCCAATTGAAATTTTGTACCATAAAGAGCATATATTATTGATTCGTATCGAATATTGCATATTTTTGCCCATTATCTTTATCCATTCTAGCACTTTTACGGTCCTAAATGCCTATAATTATGCTCATTAACCAGACAACCTTGGATTTGTATATATACATGCTTTGCAGGGGTTATTTGTGCTTTTGTAGGTATTGGAACGCTAAAAGTGAGGTTCGGTTGCATTTCAAAGAAGTTCCATCGTCGAATGCTACTTCAAGGGTAATTTGGTCTTTTTAAACTCAATATTTTTTATGTAATGAAGTTACCAACATGCAGATCATCAAATTATCTTTCCGTGGCCACTACCCATGCATCATTCTGACTCTGTATGTGGAAGTTGTACTCATTTCTGGAAGGTTTTGGTATTTTCTTCTACTTCAAGGGCATTTTGGTAATTTCATACTGCATAATTTGGAGGGTTTCAAAACATAATCATGTAGAGAATTGAATTAGCTTTGCTTCGGTTCCGACCATGCCTCATTTCGATTCCGTATGAGGGAGTTATAGCCGTTTCCGTGCAATGTGTCAAAATTTGTTCAAAGTGGAAAAGGGGGATGTCTCCGGCCCAAGGAAAATTTAAAAAGTGCGGTTGACCGGTCCAAAAATAGAGGTCAACCGATCCCATCAGATATGGACGAAAATTGACTTATTTTGGGTTTTTTGGCTTGGTTTTGTTTGGGGTTTATTTTGGGGTATTAATAGAATGTTGTAAGCTTTTATTTGATAGATATTATTCATTTTAGATAGTTGAGATTAGGTTTTTGAGAGCTTCTCTCTCCTAAATTTTCCTTCATATTTGGGTTTGTAAATTTACTATTCCTTCTTCTTCTCCATTAATGTAAGTTCCATTATTGTTCTTATGCTTTGTAACCTAGATTTCCATGCTTTCCATTTATTTCTTGCTTAGATAAATTGTAGTGTAATGTAATTAGTTTATTTTATTTATCTCTTGTTTTGTTTATTTGTTAGTTATTTAATTAGATTAATCATGTGTAGTGAGTAGTTACATAGAGTTTGGGTCGTGTGTCCGCCATTGATGGGCGTTGAGCTCCGAAAATTAGGTTTTGTGTAAAACTGCATTGAATTGAAACCTCGTGTATTAAAGTCGAATTATTATGCGTTTAACTTTCTTTGTCATGCAACGTTAGTGTTTATAGCGGTAATTCAAATTTAAGATGCGGGTGACCATTTTCTATTAAATGTTTAATCTCGCAACTTTGGGTTAAATTCCTTATTGTGTGATGTTTAAACTTAATTGAAAATTCTCGACTAAATATTTTCGAACCGAAATTCCAATTATTAGTTGTTTAGCCCATGGTGGGGACATGATCTCGACTCTCGTTTTATTAATTATAGTTTAGACTTAACTTCTTAATTTTTCCATTTTCTTTATTTCCAACCTATCACCTTTTACACTTTTATTTTAGGAGTATTAAATCCTATAAATTCTAGCAACTCATCTCTGTGGATTTTCGATACCCAGACTTGGCCGCTATACTCCATTTTTTAGTGTAGTCATAAGTTTAGGTTTTTGTATTGAGGAGGTGAAACAAAAACAACGATTAGCGTCTTGACACGCGCTACTTTTCACCCTTTAATCAAAATGGCGCCATTGCCGGGGACTAGTTTGTTTTAGACTTTATTTGATTTAGTATTTCATAGTATTTTAATTCTATTTGTATTATTTGCTAATATTTTGCAGGACTTCCACATTTGAGCACTTGGAAATGCTCGAATTTTTCCCGTGCGCACCTACTTTGTGGAATCCTCCACTTGACCCATTTTTGGGGTAAGCATGTCTTATTCCAATTCTTTCGGTAATCATTGTTGTAATTCTCAAAATTCTCGTAAACCTATGACTTTCGGTGAATACTTAGAGTCCCAAAAAGTTTCAACTTCAAATATTACTTTGGGCGGGTATAACGAAAGTCAAAACTTTGATTATTGGAATTTTGATGATGATGATAACGATTTTGGGCCTTTACCTCCGTATAATAGGAATTTTGAAACGAATTCGAATAGTTTTCAAAATTCGTATATCAATGAGTTTTCGTTTAAGTCCGATGGTAATTTTCAAAGTTCCCATTTTCATGCATCTGCACCTCGACCTATGACATTCGGTGAGGGTTTACGTATGTATGAAAATGAGAAAATTGAAACTCGTTATCAGGAAGAAAATCGTTTGTGGGAACATGAGTTGGATTTATTATTGGAGTCCGATGACGATTTTGCTTCTGAGACTTTCGAGGTCAAGGAATGTTTTGAACCAAATGAGGAACTTGTGCCTACTTTGGAACAATCCATTCTAGACTTTGCCCATTGCGTAATAGATATTGAAAGTGAGGATGATAATGACATAATATCTATTTGCAATGAAATGATTTCTTCTTTGGCCCCCAAAGAAGAACATTTCATTGAAAATGATATTATTTCCTTTAAAATTCCAACTTCATGCGATGATGATTCATCTCATGAGTTTGAATTTCTTTCCTACCCATTTTCATTCTCTACTACCACACCGGAACAAGTACCCGATGATTCGATTTCAAACTTTAATATTTTACACCCTATCGTCGATGAGGAGTACTTGCTCGAGTCGCCCTCCACGGTCGCATCTTTGCCTTTGTGTGCGCCACCTCCTATTCCAACTTTAAAATCTTTGGGAGGATTTTCGGGTTTTCTCGGTCACCACTTGTTTTTGTCGCCCGTTCAATCCAAACCCTCCATCGTCCCACCAAAACTTTTAATTGGCAATGGTTCATTTCTTCCGCCTTACACATGCCTTCCGTTGTTAAAACGATATCCATATTTTTCAGAGGGCATGCTTGTATGTGAGGGTACATCGGTTATCCTCCAAAGTCAAATCATTTTTATGGTGGACCCTCGCCTATTTAGACTTCTAGTGTACAGTTAGTGTGGAGTCTAAATAGTAGGTTGTATATTATTAGCTTTTTATTCTTTCTTTATTTTTAATTTAGTCTAGTGTAATTAGTTAACTTTTTGTTATTTGTTTTTGCTATGCTCGGTACTAACTTGTTTTGTAGATTCTTTGGACTTGTTCTTATGGGGATCACTCCACTTTTGGGTAATATCGCTATTTTTCTCTCTTTGACTTGGTTCTTAATTTACATTGAGGACAATGTCAAGTATTAAGTTAGGGGGTGTGGGATATTCTATCCATTTATTATTTTAGTCCATGTTTTTGCTCACATGTTAGTTACTTAGTATGCTTTTCTTAGAAAAATTCAAAAATTTCAAAAAGATTTTCTTTCTTTTTTCTCCTTTTTTGGGCATTTTGGCTTTGTTTTCGATGATAAATTTTAATAATTGCCCGATCCAATAGATAGCCCCGCGATGCATGTTCTCAATTTTAGAAGTTATTAGACTTTAGTCTCGATTATTGATATTATGAATAACTTCATGAATTAAACTTTAATCCCATAAGCACGTGCACTTTTATTGTTCTATTGATTTGGTTTAAGATTTTTATAACTCGGTAATCTTTTGTTGCATTGTATATACTTACACCGAGTAAGCTTTGTAACTTTCATCATTTGGGAGTGTTATACACTATTCTTTCCTCTTTGAAAACGTTGAATTCGTCGGTAATCTCACAATTCTTTTATTTGACCGTTCATTAATTGAGTTCATACTTGAAATGTGTTACTTGATCATGATTTTCATATATTGTTTTGATTCGAGAATTGCGTAAACTTTTGGAAATGATCATAGGCCCTCTTTATTATATCACCCATATTAGCCTTGACCTCACCCTCATATGTTTACCCTCGTTAACCCCTTTGAGCCTAAATATAGCCTTTCGTTTCATAACCCCAATCCCATAACCAACTCTAAATTGGAGTTATAAACCATACATACACTTTCCATACCTTTGTTTGGAATGTTACATGGGATTGAATGTTGTCGTTATGATGTCGGTTGCAATTTGGGCATATTAGAGTTTGAAAAGTAAATAAAAGAGAAGTGAAGAAAAAGAGTGATAAAGAGAAAGCAAAAATAAAAAGAAAACAAAAGAGAAACATGAAAAAAAGAAAAAAACAAAAGAAAGAGAAAGTTGTAAATGTTGTGTATATAGTTCAATAAGCTTTGATTACTCTCCCCGATGATATATCTAATGCCTTTTTGGAACTTGTTTTTCAAATTTGATTTCCCGCATCTTCCCATTATTTCATGTTTTCATTCCGAACACTTTGAATTTGTACATACATTCCTTCGTTTCGCACCTTAGACATACCTACATTATAACCCTATACAAGTCCTATGTGATCTTAAGTTGATGTAATTTAAAAGTCATAATAGTTGTGATAATCTGTGAAAATGCATTTTGCCTCTTTTAGTGTGCGGTATCCTTTCATTGAGATTACATTTTTTAGTTTATATATAGCGTTCTTCTTTTGTGGCATGTGCGCGGCCTAGTTTCCATTTACAATTACTCTTTAGCCCGCATGTTCTGTGTGTTACCTCCCTGTTTTAAGTGAATTTCATTTGATGAGCGTAATACCCGTGAGGATTGAATATATGCTTGCTTTAATGTTTATCCAGTTTATGTAAGTTTTTCACCAAATCACACTTTGCATGTGCTCGCTCCCCTCCCACATTTTAAAGTTTCAATTCTATGAGGAGCATTCTATAATGTTAATGATTTGGACTTTTGTTTGAATTCATTCAATTTGGTAATAATGTGTATTAAATCCTTTTCACCATTATTGGGCTTGTCGCGTGTTGGTTTGGGCTTATTTTGAGGAAACCATGTGATGTTTATGGGTACCATCCCTGAAAACCCTCACGAGATGACACTCGTCCACTAAGGTAACCTAAGGGTTTAACGACTTATTGCATATGCTAAATGCAATCGTGTACCCTACGAAAGTGGCAATTATATTTCGATGCATATATGCGTTTTGTATTTCCTTCTGTGGACTAGTTTTGTTTGTTTCATCACTATGGACTAGCAATGTTTAAGTTAAGGGGTGTGATTCCGTTATCTTTACGCATTCTAGCACTTTTACGGTCCTAAATGCCTATAATTATGCTTATTAACCAAACAACCTTGGATTTGGATATATACATGCTTTGCAGGTGTTATTTGTGCTTTTGTAGGAATAGGAACGCTAAAAGTGAGGTTCGGTTGCATTTCAGAGAAGTTGCATTGTTGAATGCTACTTCAAGGGAAATTTGGTCTTTTCAAACTCACTATTTTTTATGTAATGAAGTTACCAACATGTAGATCATTAAATTATCTTTCCGTGGCCACTAATCGTGCGTCATTCTGACTCTGTATGTGGAAGTTATGCTCATTTCTGGAAGGTTTCAGTATTTTATTCTACTTCAATGGCATTTTGGTAATTTCATACTGCATAATTTGGAAGGTTTCAAAACAGAATCATGTAGAGGATTGATTAGCTTCGCGTCGATTCTGACCACGCCTTATTTCGATTCCGTATGAGCGAGTTATAGTCGTTTCCATGCAACGCGTCAAAATTGGTTCAAAGTGGAAAAGGGGGTTGTCTCCGGCCCAAGGAAAATTCCAAAAGTGCGGTCGACCGGTCCCAAAATAGAGGTCGACCGGTCCCATCAGATATGGACGAAAATTGACTTATTTTGGGTTTTTTGGCTTGGTTTTGTTTGGGGTTTATTTTGGGGTATTAATAGATTGTTGTAATCTTTTATTTGATAGATATTAATCATTTTAGATAGTTAAGATTAGGTTTTTGAGAGCTTCTCTCTCCTACATTTTCCTTCCTATTTGGGTTTGTAAGTTTACTATTCCTTCTTCTTCTCCATTAATGTAAGTTCCATTATTGTTCTTATGCTTTGTAACCTAGATTTCCATGATTTCCATTTATTTCTTATTTAGATAAATTGTAGTGTAATTAAATTAGTTTAGTTTATTTATTTCTTGTTTTCTTTATTTGTTAGTTATTTAATTAGATTAATCATGTGTAGTGAGTAGTTACATAGAGTTTGGGTCGTGTGTCCGCCATTGATGGGCATTGAGCTCCAAAAATTAGGTTTTGTGTAAAATTGCATTTAATTGAAACCTCGCGTATTAAAGTCGGATTATTATGCGTTTAACTTTCTTTGTCATGCAACGTTAGTGTTTATAGCGGTAATTTGAATTTAAGATGCGTGTGACCACTTTCTGTTAAATGTTTAATCTCGCAACTTTGGGTTAAATTCTTTATTGTGTGATGTTTATACTTAATTGAAAATGCTCGATTAAATGTTTTCGAATCGAAATTCTATTTATTAGTTATTTAGCCCATGGTGGGGACACGATCCCGACTCTCGTTTTATTAATTCTAGTGTAGACTTAACTTCTTAATTTTTCCATTTTCTTTATTTCCATCCTATCACCTTTTACAAAAAATTTTAGGAGTATTAAATCCTATAAATTCTAGCAACTCGTCTTTGTGGATTTTCGATACCCGGACTTGGCCGTTATACTCCCTTTTTTAGTGTAGTCATTAGTGTAGATTTTTGTATTGAGGAGGTGAAACGAAAACAACGATTAGCGTCTTGACACGCGCTACTTTTCACCCTTTGATCAATTACGAACCAAGGTAATTCCACTGGTCAAAGTATTATGGTGTAATCATATTGTTAAAGAAGTAACATAGAGAGCGGGAATATGAAATAAAGGAGCGATATCCATACCTATTTGAAAATTAATGTAAGTAAAGTTTGGAGACCAAACTTTTTATAAGGAGTGTAGGATGTAATGACCCCACTTTTATATGCTCATATATAGTTTTAAATATTTTATTATTTCATGTGTGATATGGATAATGTTAATTTATTATTTTTAGTCTAATCCTCCCTTCATAAATCATGAAATGTCAAATTAGTTACAAATATAAAATTTTAAAATTTTCGGTAGGAATGTTCATATTAGAGACTAGTTTTGACCATTATAATATAACAATTGACTTGAGGTAAAACTAAAAAGTTGTAGATATATGAATTAGGTTTGTAACATAATAAATGGTGTGTTAAACGGAGGTCCGACCAAGAAGTTATACCAAAATTATGAAATAAGGCAAAATATGTCCATCCTTTAAGTTGTATTTTGTCTTATTACCACACCATGTGTTATATTTTGATTGGTTGGAAGGGGAGGCTAGTTTGGCCAACTTAAACACTTTTAAATAACCTCCTTATTCATCAAAATGGATTAAATCTAAGTCTTATAGCATATCCTAAGCTAAATGATAAGTTTCGGGGTAGAAAATATAATTTTATAAAACTTTAAGGACTAGATTTTAAATAAAGAAAGTTTTAGGGACTAAAATGAAAATATAAAAGGGCAATTTTGTAAATTAAATATTTTCAAGGACCTCTAAGAAATATTGAAAATATATCGTGTAAAATTACTAAAATACCCTTCATGTGTAAAATGACCCTTATACCCTTAATAACTTTACACCTCGTGCTTGGTTTTGACACCTCCACCGTACACGTGTCGTCGTTAAAGGAAGGGAAATAACACATGTCATGAAATTAGATAAAGTTAAAACATGTGTCACAATCTAGTGAATTAAGACTGCAAGACAGCCCCGTTACGTGACACGCTAACACTGACTCACCAAAATGAACGCTTAGTCATCGGGACACGTGTCATCACTTAGGTAACTTTGGAAATTAAAAATAGAGGCCTTAGGATCAGTTCTTACACGAAATTCATTCCAAACACCAGAGAGAAATAGTGAGAGAAAATATAGGAAAGTTAAGAAGAAGTTCATCTTAAGAATTAACGAGTGACCCAAGACTCGGTATCTATAACTTCAAACTTCTGTTCTAGGTGAGTAATCTATGACATTCCTTTCATATTTTAATTATATGATATTATAAAAACTATATATATTTTATGAAAGGATTTTATTCTCAAAATTCATCTGATACCGATGATTCTGTCGTTTGTTATATGTCTATATCTCTCGATATAAACATCTTATTTGAATTCTCAATTTTTTTATTCAGCCTGTGGAAACTCTTTTACTACCGGGTGGAAATATTTGGGTGGTACCTTCCCAGTTGGTTTATCGGTGATCTGCCCTAAATAAGGCGTTGTTCCAGAGATCATGATTTTCTGTCTGTGTTGTTATCGGGTGGAAATATTCGATAACACTATCTGTTTATCTAGGTATTAGAGCGTACATGGACATTAAAATAAAATTGAATAATTGACATACTGCTCAATTGTTTTATCTATTCTATTCTGAACTGTTTATTCTAAAAATATTTATTGTCAATTAATTTATATATACTACTGTAAATTCATGTCTCTATATATATGCCTTTTGTTCTAAATTATATATATATCAATTTTCTGAAAAATCCTGGAATGTCAGGAGATTAAATCTCACTCAACTTTTATCTGATGTTGTATAAATAACCATTTTCAGGAAATAAGTAGACTCGTGGAGAGAACATACAAGGAATATGTTGAAGATTTAGCTTTTAGAGCTATTTTTGTTATTATGTTTGTTTTATCATTTAGAGCATGTATGGCTCTCTTGTAATAAGTTTTAAAATTTTATCTTAAGTTGTAATTCATCATTACTTTTAATATAAATGAAGTTTCCTTTAGAAAGATCTGATGACGTAATTCCTTTACTTTCATTATTTTACGATTCAAAACCATGTGATTGTATTTCCATTTCACTTATTTAAGGAAACAATTTAAATTAGAATATATGTTTCCTTGGTGGAATGTCAAGAAACTCATTCCCTAATACTAATTTGGATCGGGGTCGTGACAAGGAGGTTTGTCCCAGGGCTGGCCTAGGTGACACACCCGTTGATGGAGTTGCTGAGAAGGGGCATGAAGCTTGCATGGGAGGGGATGCCCCAAGACGCCATGGATAAGAAGGCAGCACTCCTTACTTCTCCTCGGACGACGATCCCCCCTAAGGCAAGTATCCCTCTACATCCATATCTTACATCAACTGAACTATCTATTGGTTCTTTGTAGGCCCAAAAAATGGAAGGTACAGAGAAACTCTTTATTACATGAGCAGAATCATACATGGGCCTGAGGCCAGATATACTATCATTGAGAGGCATTGTTTAACTCTTGAATTTTTAGCACAAAAACTTAGGCACTACGTATTATCATTCACAGTTTATATTACAACTAGGTGTGATCCTATAAAGCTTTTTCTTGCTAGAACTTTGTTAATAGGCAGGGCAGCACGATGGTTATTAATACTCTCACAGTATGATCTTAAGTTTGTGGTTCCTCAAACCATGAAGAGCCAGGCATATGAGGATTTGTTAGCCATCTTCCCATCAGGAAGATTCGAGCTACCTATTGAAAATCTCTCGGTTGATGATCTCCAAGCCAATTTCATAGCATCTAGACTGAACGAGTGGAGTATGGAATTTAACGGCTCTTCAAGTGAGAAAAAGGGGGGGAACTGGAGTCATTCTATAGATATGGTGAAGAATTTTTTTTATCTTTTAAGCTGGAGCTCGAATGTTCGAAGACTGAGGCTGAATATGAAGCACTAATCTTGGGATTACTCGAAGCTCTCAAAATAGGTATCCAAGTCTTGACGATAAGGGGGGATTCCAACTTGGTGGTGAAGCAAGTAACTAGGGAATTTTCTTTGGATTATATGAGCCTAACACCCTATCGAACAATCATTCAACGGCTGCTCGGGAAGTTCGAGGTGTTAAGGATCAAGAGGCATCCTCGAATAATGCACTGACATACAGACACCTACGCCACTATCACCAAAAAAAATCGCCTTCGATGGGGATTCAACGGTGTTTCGCATCATAAAGAGAACAACCCTATTGACGGTATTGGAAATGCTGCCCTCATATGACAAAGATGACTGGAGGGGTGAGATCAAAAAGCAATTGGAAAGACGTAAAGGGCCACTGAGCTTAGTTGACTTGGCACAATACTTCGTTACTAGTGGAAACTTATACTACAAAAATAAAGGGGTTGGTTATCCAGATGTATGGATCTGGAGGAAGCCAAAATGAGATTGATCCAAGTGTATGAAGACAATTGTGAAACCACCGAGATCCCTCTATACAGAAGGATACAGTAGGCGGGATACTTCTGGCCTTAGATGAGACAAGATGCAGTAGCAGTACAAAGAAAGTGTGTGAAGTGTTGTTTGTTCTACCAGGCATTAAAATGCAATTTCATTTATCAACCCCAAGATTGAAGGCATACGTATATGGATCTGTTGATAGACGGAGTAATTGCTACGGACAAAGAAGACGCTACCAAGGTAAAGAGGCGAGCACTAAGGTACTTTGTACAAGAAGGGAAATTGTACCGATAAGGCTACCATGAATGGCCCTTAAGGTGCATAAGGAGAGATGAGGCTGGAAAAGTGCTGAAGCAAGCTCACGAGATGGGACACATCGGAGGAGCCAAGATTTATGACCAACTAGTGACCTTAGGGTATTATTGGCCCATAATGGAGAAATATTCAGCGGAGCATGTTGGTAAGTGTAAAGCTTGTCAACTACACGAGAATATGATCCACGCTCCTTCAGTGGACCTGCATTCCCTCTCTACACCTTTTCTATTCCATACTTGGGCATTTGACTTGGTAAGGGCCATAAATCCTTCATCGCAAGGAATAAATAGGAGTTACTATCATTCTAATTGCCAATAGTAATTAGTATTTTTTGTTTTGGCTCGTAATTACACCAAAAATATTATCAATTCCACAACACTCGAGAACATATCCAATGGATATAGGGTGGGGCTTCTAGCTTAGAGGATTAGAGAACTTGGCTATGAAGCACGATGTCGGGGGTTTGATTCCCTCCTCTCCCACAAACGGACTAAAAAGGATGTGAGTTTGGGAACGCACTCATAGCGATGATGTCATTAGTACAAAAATGGGAGGGTTCAGTGCATACGAGGGAGTGACCGAAATAGTCAATGTAGAACTGTAGATAAGGGGCTTCATCTTCCTGATTTAAAGTAGTTAATAGTTGTTTATACCCCATGACTGCACGTGCACTACAACAAATCTATAGAAGAAAAAACTACAAAATCCGATCTAATTTATCGTAATCGATTAGTTAACATGTTGGTTAACCGTATTTTGAAACACGAAAAAAAATCATTGGCTTGTTTTAACTCCCCTACAACCATACTCTGGTCCAATCCCAAACCCCTGTGCCTTATTATGGATGATAACCTCCCGGAGTATACAAAAATAGAGAAAAAGAGCTACGAACAAATAGACTAAAGACATAACTAATAAAAGTTTGAGAAAAAGCCATCTATTGAGATATCGCTTTAGCATTTTTAGAAAATTGAATTCCATCTCGAAAGATCTGGATTTTGGTCGCCACAGAGTGCTTCATACAGTGGGTAGAGGCCATACCACTCAAGAAATCCACGACGGGGATAAAGGCCCAATTCATGAAGGAGTGCATTATTTATCGATTTGGTATCCCAAGGTGTTTTTATCATATAACGGCACCCCTTTTGTGAATAGTGACATTCGTTTGTTAATAGACAAATACTCTATCATCCATCATAAATCATTTGTAGCATACCTGGACTAGGCCACAAACAAAACCTTAGTAAATATTTTGGAAAAGATGTTAGAAGATTTCTCGGGCATATGGGATAACAAGATCCTTGAAGTAATTTGGGCTTACCGAACGACAATGAGGAAACCAACGAGGTATATCCCATTTTCCTTAGTGTTTGGGGTAGAAGTTGTGTTACCCATCGAATTTAAGGTACATTCTGCTCACTAAAACTTACGAAGCGACATGCTACCTCACAACCGGAACATACAACTTGAAGCACTAGAAGAACATCGGGATAATGCTACGAGACACTCAGATATGTATTAGAAGAAGTTGTCTAGATCCTATGACCAACTGGTGAGACCAAGGAAGTTTAAAGAGGGGGACTTGGTGCTGAAAGCGTGCACAAGGCACATTAGGGGTTTATCACTGCCTGAGTTTTAGGCTAACTGGGAAGGATCGTATGTTGTTCGAGTATCTTATGATTCGAGTTATTGCGAGATATCGAAGGTGGATGACAATGATACTTTCAAACTGAACAACAAGTGGCTTAAGATATACAACGTTTAAATGTATGTTTTGACAACACCTAAGTTTATTACATTGTTTGTGGTTAATGTTTGTTCGAAAAGATGTCTCTCGAAGACGATTGGGAATATCTTCTTAAATATATTATGTTATGATGTTAGGTGGACAATGTGAGCCCACTACTTCTTTTTTTACTTTTGTTATTCGACTTGTATTGATGTAATAGTTTATCCAGTATTAAAAAAATGGGGGAAATGGAAGAAAAACACCAAAAATCATAAACACTAAAGTCACCAATGTTCCTTCATTTAATTTAAAAACCGATATTGTGATTACACGCAAACAAAACAGAGAGCGGATCCAAATCTCAAAATAAGAAACATTGGACAATGGTTCCTACGGGCTATCCATAATAAACCGAAGGTTCTCCGATCCAAGCAACTGATGGTTATGTTGGGAAAGAATTTGCTCAAGCTTGCTCTGGCGAAGCTCCATCTGCTGCTGAATAGATTTCAAGTCTTGATCCCTTTTAAGAATCTCAGCCTCTGCTCGAGTAACAGCTTCACGAGCCTCATGTATATTCTGTTTAGACATCACCAATTGGGTCTCCAAACTTACGAGCTCCTCCCAAATAGCTACCTGTAAGAGATGAGAGCTCTGTAGTCAATGATAGAGGGCATTTAGATCAGCTTTCTTGAAGTCACGGAGCAGCTTCACCAACCAAGACAGTAAGAATCCATCATTTATGAGCACATTCACCTCCCCCAATAAAGACTTGATTGTATCAGAGCTAATAGATTCGAGGGGAGTATCGAGGATCTCTTCTAAGACTATGATGAGCCCGAGCAAGTGGCATGCCATCATCCCAGGAATAGGCTGAAGACTGCTAGAGGTGAAAGTCAAAGGAAAACGGACCAAGAGCTATTCAATCAACAAACGGGGACCCTTAGTCAAGATATGGGGAGAATTGGCCAAAGTCTACCTCACAACCAGCTCAGGGGATGCCTCAGGAGGTTATGCACTGAAGACGTTATCACTCGCTGAAGGAAGACGAGTATGCGAAGCGCTGTCACTTTCTTGAACCCTAGAGGCAACCACTTTGGGCACCTCACCAACATTAAGCGTTGTTCCTTCGATCTGTATAGCAGGGGCCCCACCCAAATATACGAATTTAGCTAGCGTCCTCGCTTGTACAACTTCCTGAGAAATAGCTTCAACTTTCGGCCCACGTGTTATGGGTTGCTCGACCTCCCTCTGAGATTCAAGAACTTGCTAAGTGAGAAATAAAGCTAAAAACATATACAAATTGGCTTGCAAGCATTAATTTTATGATAATAAGACTTGGCCCACCTGGCCCTCGATTATGGTAGATTTTATGCCAATAAGACTTGTCCCTCCTGACCCTCGATTATGGGAGATTTTATGCCAAATAAGACTTGGCTCGCCTAATCCTCGGTTATGGGATATTTCTAAGACCAATACGACTTGTAAAAGCTAATAAAGTTTAAATGTAGGACATATCTATAAGAAGACAAGTATACCTCTGGATGTTGCTCATCAGCAAATTCACTAGTAGCCATTTAAACTACATCTTCTTCTTTAGCCGCAAAAGGTGCCACCAAAGGACGTTGTTCTTGTAGGGCAATCACATCACCCCATCATCAGCAACCCCATTCAGTCTCCCTTCTCCTTGGCCCACATCATCAATGTAGATCCAGGACCCAAAAATGGTAATGAGAACCTGGACATAAGAGGGTGTGGGGGCTAACAAAACAACGGGCTCGGGTAAAGATACATTCAAAGCACAATGGAGAGCAAGTTAGAACGCAAATACAAAAGGAAAAAATTAAATTTAGAAAATTAAGAGAACAAGCTTACCAAGAAAAATGAACTAACAGCAGGGGGACTTAGGAACAACTTCAACAATCCTTGCAGCTGGCACACCTACCTCAAGACCAACCTACTCGAGTAAAAAAGTAGGATCAGGTGAATAGCCGCTACTTGATTCTATTGAAGTATAAAAAATAACTGCCCCTAGGAGGAAATTGGAGGTTACCTGCAAAGTAGTAGGGGCAGTTATCTCCTATGAAATAGCTTCCTTCGAGGAAGGTCTGTGCCATGCTTCTACAATAGACTATGCTCCTTAACATCATCACACAAACCACCTCACGCATCAACATGTAAAAGGGGGAGAGTTGAAACAAAATAGAGTCATCATCACAAGGTAAAAAAGGAAAAGTTAGGGACTTAATAGAATGGTGGAAATTATACCTCTTCTTCTTCCAACACGTCCTCTAAAACATCATAATCTAGGGGAGGCGAGGCTGGTTTGGAGGGAGAAGCCATCTTCCTTAACCTACGCCTCTGAACAAATGAAGTTTCTTCGTCCTCTTCTTCTTCTTCTTCTTCTTCTTCTTCTTCTTCGTCTTCTTATTATTATTCTTCTCTTTTTTCTCTCTCTTCTCATCATCCTCATCTTCATCATCATTACCACCAACATTAGTAGTTACATGCCTCTCGGGTAATTTTTCCTTGCTTAACTCAGATGATCCCTCCATTACGAGCTTAAGAGGACTAATTGCCTTCCATTTCTTGCTACTGCGGGCAGTATAAGGAGCATACAAAAAGCCCCGAGAAGCCATTTCAGTAGACATAAATGTCATGCCTTCTTCATTGATATTCTCCCAATTCTGTTTGAGTTGATAAAATATTCGATTAATTTCTTGGGTGACTTTGTGATCAGGAGTGCATGCTACGGGAGTTTCTTGGGCAATCTTAAACTTTTTTGTAGTATCTCTCCGAGTATCCCTAATCGTTGCCCTAAATGAGGCAATGCGTGGAGAATCACTTCTTTCAACTAGTCTTGAGGGACCAGGGGTAATGGTAGCTACATCGGTCGGAAGGGAAGACTAATATGATTTCTTCTTTTTGACAATTGCCTAGTCCACTAGAGCTAATAAAGGCATCTCAAAGGGGATGATGTTATCAGCAGTACTGAGAGGGAATACAAAAGAGAAGGTGGTACAATTTCTCAAACCCAATTCTGTGGGTGGGTATCTCTTAACCTCGGGGTAAGGAGGCTCCTTTAAAATGTTACTCTGAAAATGGATAAGTTGGTTTTTTCCAGAATGTCGTTACATACATGGCTAACCTCCTTCCTCTAGCTTTTTTACACCGCTCGCCATCCGAACATCCATGTTTATTTAATACTTTCGGGGAAATCATGGGGCTTTCCCGGGAGGTAGATTTTTTAAAACATCACCCAGATATAGCCAGTCAACTCGATCTGAGAGTCAAAGCCCTTTCCTACCATGGGATGTTCGAACACTTTCTTTCCCCGGGAACTTTCCTTAGCCGCCTCACGATCCTTAATCACAGCTTTGTCTTCGATGAAGTAGAAGTACATAATCACTTTGGAGTAGGTGCACTTATTGTAAATAATCATACAATCATTCACCACTGCTTATAATTCACCCCTTAATGCCTTTTCTTTGCTGGAGACCACCTCCTCGAAAAAGGTATCAAACCCTATAGTTTTCCTCCCCAGAAGCTCGCAAGCATCTTCTAAAGTGGTAGTAAACTCGCCTCAGGAGGCCACAAAAGTATGTGACCTGTGGCTCCAGTAAGAGATTAGTAGTTGAAGGGTGGTGTTATTTTTGGCAAGGGTAATATCACCCATCCATAGGGAAGAAGACAAACCAACAAGAGTTAGATGGATAGAATATTTATAGTGGATGTATTCAGTCCAAGGACATAATCCCTCATAGGCACTTAAGGAAGCTTTAAACTCTACTTTTGAGAAGGGGAAGCACCACGTTCAATGCAAAAGTGGGTGATGGTAGTAGTATGGATATAGGTAAAGTCTTCAGCATCTTCACCCTCCTGTATTAGCAGATTAGGGTTCTCAACTGACTCTAAATCATTAGGGAATTTCTCCACTGTTTGCCTGGAGTGGTCAGGCTCGCCAAAATAGGGAGCACAATGATAATGCGATCAGTGGTTTTGGCTCGCTTAAGTTTTGGGGGAAACACCCCTAGATTAGTGGGTTCTTTTGATAATGGGTGCCATGGAAGCTTTAAGGAATAAATTGAGGAAGTAAGTTAAAAATAGTGAAGGGGACGAAGAAGGCAAACTCTCACAAAGGCTCAACACGAGAACGAAAACCCAAAGGTAAATATATGAAATGAGGATACCCCTTTTTAAAGGGGTAACACGAACCCCAATAGGCGGCAAAAGGCGATGATTAGAAAAGTGTGGTAATGAATAGGTTTGCTTGCATATTCGTCACGCACGCGCGACTGCAAAAGATTAAGGGTTGCAATGATGATGTTTTGGGGGACATATGCGTGAATTAGGGGTGTGGGGAATACGCGCATACCATGGCACTGCCATGTATCACATACAGAAGTACAAACAACAATCTCACTTTAAGGCGACATGCTTAGGGTCTTTTTACCTTGGGGAATGAAGATTTTGGGGGGAAATTTAAATAAATCTCTTCACTTTACCTAAGGCATATGAAGCCTTACATAATTAGCTCGAAGGAACCACCTTAAAGAGGCTCCACAAAAATGGCTCGAAGGACCCACCTCGAAAATTCTCCATAGAGGTTGCTTGAAGGACCTACCTCAAAGATTCTCCAAGGGACCTGGTTCAAAGGATCCAACTTGTAAATCAAAGTCACTTGATGACGATAAATTGTAACAAGAAATAGAATGATCTGTATCATATAATTTATCTTATAAAAATATGTTGAGTCAGGTTGTTTGGTACCCATGAGGGACCATGCTTGGCAGGACATGGGAGAGATAACAAGCTCTATCGATCAACCTACTCTTGGGAACCTCGCGGGGACATGGTTTGGAGGATTGAGAGCAAGGCAATATTGGGAATACGATTACCAACCCTCTTGGCACACTTGGGAAAAACTTCACATAGCACATAAAATTGTTCAAGCCACCACAAGCCGAGCCAACTCATCTCTTACTAATAGAGGGAACCTTCTCGAGGTATTTGAATCTTACATCTTGGTTCTAAGATAGTTCTTAACCAATAAATAAAAAACCAAACACTTGGGATACCTAGCAATCGAGAAACCTTAATGACAGACACCATCCCGCCTAAATGATGGGACCGTGTACCTAATAGAGTCACTGTTTACCCACTTTTTGACATCATAACATCTGACATTTAGGGAATCGAAGTTATGGCACTCAAGTGAGTTTATCCTTAGTACAGTAGATCTAGTTAACCAAACCTGGCCTCTAGTCGTCCTGAGGTAAACTCCAAGCTTCCATGTCACATCCCTCATTAATGATCACCATACCTCCAGCCAATGAAACAGTTTCCAACCAAATTATGAGATTCCACTCATTTAATGCAATATCTTCTACATTAATGAGAGGTACTTATGCGTTTAATACGATCGATCATATTGAACACGGGCAAGTATGCTCGAGTAACTTGCCCCTCATATAAATACATCGTATAAACAGTTTAACTGATTAGGCATTCTGAATCTAGAATTGCTGCCCAACTTCCCCCCATACAGAAGAGCTATTGTGAGAACATAACTTCCCATATCTCTTGAATGCCAGTATCATTGAGCATTAACTGAGCTTGAATTTCCTGCCTTGCCTTTATTGTGCCTAGAGTGCTTGATCTTTCTCTCTCCGACCACGTTACCTGACGGTCCCATCTATTTATTATATTTGTTGTGTATTTATTGTGACAACATATCATTTAATACAAGTCTGAACATTGAATCCCTTGGTCTCCTATTCACTTGTGTTCAATGTCAATATTTAATAACGCACGGGTGTAATCCCAATCTTGATAAGGGGTTATGCCTCATTTGATATTAATCGTATTCCAAGAACCCCATCTTACACCCAAAAGACTGAATAATAAACTCGGGCTTATGACTATACAATATCTAAAATAATAAACTGACTAGAAAAGAAAATATCAACCTATGCTAGAGTAAAATGAATTGTAGTAATGGATGTACAAATACAACCGCAAGTCTAAGCTCCTATCAGACTTATTGTCCCTATCTATATAAACCTGGGGGGAACATTTTATAATATGGGCTAGTACCCTAGAGTTGCAAGAATTAACTTACGAAATTAAGATGCAATACTAAAGATAATTCAAAGTATGAACATTGGCACTTGCATGCATTAATTACCTCACCCCTCATCTAAGTGCAATATTAAACGCATCTCAACCTAAGTTCCCAACTTTAAAAGACTGATAATCATAACATAATTAATACATAATGAATCTAGCATAAATCACGTACCGAAATTAACTATCTACACCTACATTCCCATTTCCCAGAACATTCTAAATCATACTACCCATAAAAGTGACATAACCATCGATTATGCATTTTACGTAGTATTGAGTTCATAATTGATTGTCTGCATTATTAGAATAAGAAATTATTCTCAATTAATTTATATGGTTATACATATATATGTCCTTACATATGTACGACACCTAAGGGCATCTACCCTTAGTGCCCTATTCCTACTCTATCAATAAGTGTAGAGTAGTCACTCATCCAAACGGACATCACACACACACATAAGCAGGGTGGACCCCACGCAGTACACCATTGCACGGTATATACTTTTGACAGTGAGAATATATCCCAGGCTCTACACCTACCTCCTCGTAAGTGGAGCTGCTATGTAGGACCCTAAAAAATGAACTATATAATGCCAAGCCCACATGTGTTGACGGGTGCTCCAGTCCCGAGACCTACACAACCCCAACCGACAGGCCATCCATGGATATGTAGACACAAATAAATAAATAAATAAATGCATATCTTTATCACATAATATGTATAGGTAATTAACTCTATAATTGCCCCCAAAGATGTTCCATTTAATCGCCTATTAATAATCTCAGTTTAATAACTAACCATCAAGTTAATTGTCCAATTCCTCATTTAAAAGTAGCGATGCAAATCCATTTTGAATAAATTATCCACTCATAAGGATGACCTCCCATATACTTTCTTGGTCTCCTAAAAATCACCCGAACATTTCTCCGGTCCTACCCTGACTCAAACCAAAGGCCAAAATGGTTCACCTCTTGGGGCTGAATCGGTTCACCCCGTGCCGAATCAATTCACCCTAGGAGGCCGACTCGTTTCACATCTAGGCAGAAGCCCAAAATTGTTTTAGTTTCTCCATACTTGTTTCCCACCCCTATTTCAAATTTCTTCCAATTGATTTACCCAATTAGATTACCATATGACTTGGTTCTTCATAACATAATACACCATTTTGGTTTATTAATTAACCTAATTACTACAAGGTTTCATTCCAATAACCCATAATTTTAATTCAACATAATTGTCCATCTAATCTGAATTTTGATCCCATAATCCTAATTAATCATACTCAGATTTAATGTCTATTACGTGTATAACAATGATCATCAATTAAAGCTCCTACAATATGGATTCTAATACCCACTTCAATATTCAAATTTCTAGGCATCGCGTCAATTTGTTTGATCATTAAACATCAATTTAAGATTTATGCCTCTACATGCATAAGGTTTAATCGTTTTATATTATCATCAATTAATATATTTTAACTCGAAAAACACATGAGAAAATAGACCAATAAATCAAAAAGTATATTGGAAGTTAATTTTAGTAAGAGAATTCTTAGCCTATGTTGAAGATTGAGGCTGCTAAGTTACGTTTTGGTGAACAAAAGGAGTCTTTTTAACATCTAACTAACTTATACAGGTTGCTAATCCCAAGTTACACCATAACCTCTATATTTGGTCCCCAAATGAAGCTGAAACCATAATCGGATTGGCCCAATGACTCCCCAAATGGTATACATATACCCCGAACAAATTTTAGATGTCTAAAACACCTAAAAAAGTCCCAAAATCATCCCGGAATGTACCTAAATGGTTTCTAACCAGTTTATACATTTTTTCAATTTAATTGCACACCACATATCAATTATTTAATTAACATACAAATTTAATTTTCTATAAGTAACACAATATGCACAATTGAACCCAAATAAATATGAAATCACGAATAAGTAATTTATTCTAAAATTAAGTTCCACCAATTTAACTTATTCTCAAGTTTATTTAATTAAATTTTGACACAATAGTTTATTCTGAAAACACAGAGTATTAAATTCTTCCCTTCTAAAAATGGAATTTCGTCCTCGAAATTCACTCAACTATAACATCACAACTTAATCCGCACAATTTTAGTAAGTTTATACTCAATTAGTCTGTACTCGTGTCCCACAAGATTAAAGCAAAAAACTCATCTACCTAGGATGCCCATACATCACATATTACATGCGCACACACCAAATATGGATAACACCTCTTCATCCAAATTGAACCATACATACTGTGTATATCTATAAATTAAAGTATATTCCAATAACTTGTTGACCGTGACTCAATCCGTCCACATATTGCCCATTTATTTCGCTTGTGGTGTAAACATTACTAAGTGCTCTCATCAATGCACTCATTGGCCCCGTCGGCCTTAACTCACGTGATATAACACTGTCCGATGTGTTATATCTCCACACTTTTAAAATGTAGTAACAAAACATCATAGAACCCAATGTTCCTCAACTACCGACACTTTCCAATTTCATGTGTGGGATGTCTGACAAGAGAAATCCAAATAAGGACCCCTCCTGATACACTACTACATAGCTTAGTCAGCTATTGAGAACCATCAGTCCACCACTAAAAGAAAAAAATACGCTAACCACATAAGTTTCAACTTGTGTCAATTTTAACAAAAGGCTCATTACTTCCAAGGTTACACTAAATACAATTGAATTTATCGATCTGATAATACCAAGATCCTCATGTTCCTTTTTACATATACGACAGGACACCCTCTATCCATCCTTAAAATCTAGTAGAGCGTGTAATAACTTATAAGCCTATAAGGATATATTCATCGCAATAAATCGTACTCTCGCCCATTTTTAATGACAACGTCAGTATTATAACACTATTCGTGACCATAGACATCTTCATGTACCCAAGACTATCGCTGGCCATAAAGCTCTCAAAGTAAATGCTTCTCACTATGCATTTCCTAAACTACAAAAGTAAATCCATTCTCGGATAACCATCACATTAATTCATACTTTAACGTATGCCATCAATAGTATCTACTCTATGTTTGTACTCCAAGTCGAACATCCATTGTATTTCTAATTCTAGAAATACATCAGTAACCAAATCCAAAATCTTCATATTGTTGTAACTACTCTCGATAAGGAAACACTTTCCAATTCATGTGAAACCCACGGATATTATCCCACTAATCGTATGAACTCTCACTATATAGGTTTTATAAAAACTCCATTGAACCATCGTTGGTCCTAAGCAACTATCTCCAGAATTCATAATTAAACATTATCTTGTCCATAAACTTTATCCATCATTAGTACATTAATAAACACACATCTATGATGCGCAATTTACATTATCCTCGTACAATAAATATTTCCCAATCTAAGCGCATTATCAATTTGACACTCTTTAATTAGAATTTATCCTCCCTAAAAACTTTCCTCAAAATTCTCACAATACTCTCAATACGTTGCTATCTCTTAAGCGCACAAAATTCATAAAGTCATCTTTACATCGCCATTAATTTTACCCTACCTAGACTCAAAACATGATAATTTCCATAATAGTAATTAGATCTATGGTGAACACCATTGTCCAAGAAGTCATTCTACACTTGACTATTAACTCTAAACGGACCCATAAAACTCAACACAACCCCTATAAGTGGCTTACTGATCCATCCCTAGGATAATATCATATTATGACATATCTAATGTAAATAGATATTCCACAAACCTAAGTCTCCCAATGTCAATCCCTATATCTCTACACATGAATCGTATAAGTTTCCCTCTACTCACGAGTGAATCAGCGTAAAGCATTACGCCAAATGCTAAATCTATCATCCTCGATGCATCAAAAAAGTAGTAATAACAATTAAATACTATGAACTAGTATCAAATATGCCTCACATGCTTAAGAATAGGGAACATACCCTCCAATGCCTATGATGGTGATGGTCCTACTCCGAGTGAAACATGATACACATGCCCATACTGTAATTGTGACACATGTCCCTAAGGTGGGTGGGTAGCGTTGGTAATGTTGGCACTACTATCGTTGGCTAGGCTGGAAATGGCTGACACTACCTCTGGGTTGCTTGGTACTCTCACTATCCCTTTAGCTCATGTTCTTCTTGATCGCCCTAAGGGAAGTGTCCCTTCTCTCCACAAAAATTACAATTCCCATAAAATTGATTCCTATCTAAGCCCTGTTACCATTGGCCTTAGTGGCCCCTTTTTTGCTAGCTTGACTAGCCTTGGCCCTGTTAGCCTTGCTTGTTTCAATCCTCTGAACCTCTGTACCTCTTGTACTGATCACTAGACTGTGGACCCCTACACTACTGGCCCCCTGACTACTGCTACCATTTGTCTTACCCTGCTGGTTCGATGTATCTAAGTTATGTCTCTTCTCCCTTTTATTTTTTTAAAATGCACTGTGATCCTGATAATACGACATTCACCATCCAAGTGTAAGTGGTAAAATTCAAATTCCCCAATATCGATTGCCTGATGTGCCAAGCCGACCCTGACACAAACATTTTCATCTTTTTCTCTTCAGTGTTTAACTCGTCCCCAAAAAAATAGGACAATGTGGTAAACTCATCCTCATATTCTCCTATTGTCCAACCTTCTTTCTTAAGGTCCATGAACTTTATTCTCATCTCAGATTTCATTGTCAGTGGAAAATACTTTCCCTCAAACTTTCCCCAGAACTCATCAATCATCAAAATGTCACTCTCCTCTAATGTGGTGATAGACTCCCACCACTTTAAAGTTGCCCCAATTAGTCGAAATGAGGCTAACATTTGCTTCTGCACTATTAGGCACTCTACCATCCTCAATTGTCGTTGTATATCCTTTTTCCACTCGCTAGCCACTAAAATTTTAGGACTCCCAGCAAACTCTGGTGGGTGTCTCTTAGTGAAGGCCTCCCTAGCTATGTTCCATACTGAATCAAGTGTCTGCACTGGTATCACCACTTACTACGGTGGTGGTGGTGGTGGTGGTGGTGGTTGCTATTGCTGCGATGGACAGAAATTCTATAGCATAGGGTTCATCATTGTGGAAACTGCCTGAGTCACAATGGTGGTAATCTCTGCTGGACCAACCGTAGGTGGGAGTGGTGGTGGTTGTGGATGAATTTACGGATCTTGTTGATCCCCCTCCTCCATAAGATGTGTAGCGACACGTCAGGGTCATCCTCTCATACCATTTGACATATAAAAGTAAATAAGGTTTGTCTTAGCAATAGATCGCAAAAAATACAATGATTCCTAAACATAGGGCTCTACACATCAAAGAATGCAATGCGTAACATAATAAGCGTAACATAGATCCTAAGGATGCTAGAACCTGGATGCTCTGATACTAACTATAACATCCTCCATTTTCCATCTAAAGAATGGCTAGACACGATATGCCAAAGATATGGCTTGTCTACCAATCTACATCATTCTTAGCATCCAACCTTAATAAAACATTTGTATTATTGAAACCACGTGCATTATAAAACTAGTATAATTAATAACTGATATGAAATAATAAATCCAACATAAGTAATACAAGTATCCAAAAGACCGAATAATAAACTCGGGATTATGACCGTACAATATCTAATATAATAAATTGATTGGAATGGAAAATAACAACCTATGCTAGAGTATAATGAACTGAAGTAATGGATGTCAGACTTGTTATCCCTGTCTAAGTAAACCTAAGGGGGAACATTTTATAATATGCGCCAGTGCTCTAGAGTTGCAAGAATTAACTTACAAAAATTAAGATGCAATACTACAGTTAATTCAAAGTACGTATCATCCATTGGCACTCGCATGCATTAAGTACCTCACCCCTCATCTAAGTGCAATACTCTACGTATACCAATCCAAGTCCCCATCTCTGCAAGAGCAATACCCATGACAATAATTAACACACGATGCATCTAGCATAAATCACATATCGATGTTAACTGTCTACATATGTATTCAAATTTCGTAGAACATCTCAATCATACTACCAACAAAGTGACATAATCATCTATTATGCATTTTGCGTAGTATTGGGTACATAATTGACTAACTGCATCATTAGAATAAGTAATTAATCTCAATTAACACATATACACACACACACACACACACACACACACACACACACACACATATATATATATATATATATATATATATATATATATATATATATATATATATATATATATATATATATATATATATATATATATATATATATATATATATATGTGTGTGTGTGTGTGTGTGTGTGTGTGTGTGTGTGTGTGTCATTACATATGTACGACACTTAAGGGCATTTACCTTTACTCCAAACGGACATCATAAAACACACACAAGAGTGGCGGTCCTTACACAGTACACCATTACACGATCCATACCCCCAATAATGACAATGAATTCCAACCTCTATACTTGCCTCCTCCTAAGTGGCGCTGAAATGTAGGACCCTAAATAATGACCTACACAATGCCTAGCCCACCTGTGCCAACGCATACTCTGATCCCGAGACGTACGCAACCCCAACTAATAGGCCCTCCACGAATAAGGATATGTCTACACAAATAAATAAATGCATATATTTATCTTATAATATGTATAGATAATTAACTCTATAATTATCCCCAAGATGTTCCATTTAATCACTTATTAATAATCCCATTTTAAGAATTAACCATCTAGTTAATTTTCCAATTCCCCATAAAAAAGTAGTGGGACATATCTATTTTTAATAAATTATCCACTAATTTGGATGAACTCCCATATACTCGCTTGGTTTCCTATAAATCACCCAAAAATTTCCCCAGTCCTACCCTGACTTGACCTATAGGCCGAATCGGTTCGCCTCTTAGGGCTGAAACGGTTCACCCCTGGCCGAATAGATTCACCTTAGGAGGCTGAATCATTTCACACCTGGGTAGAAGCCCATAACTACTATAGTTTTTCCATATGGGGTTCCCACCCCTAATTCCAAATTTCTCGCAATTGGTTTAACAAATTAGATTACCATAGGATTTGTTTTTTCATAACATACTACACCATTTTGGCTTGTTAATTAACCCAATTACCGCAAGGTTTCATTCCCACAACTTATAATTTTAGTTCAACATAATAGTCCATGTAACCCAGTTATTGATCTCATAATCCTAATTAATCATACTCAGATTTAAGTATCTGATACATTGAAAGTAATAATCATTAATTCAAGATCCTATATCATGGATTCTATAACCCACTTCAATATTCAAATTTTCGGGTCTAACATCAATTTGTTCGATCATTAAACATCAATTCAGATTCATACCTCTACATGCATAAGATTTAATCCTATTATATTATCATCGATTCATATATTTTAACCCGGAAATCACATAATAAAATACACCAATGAATCAAGAAGAATATTGGAAGTTCATCTTAGCAAGATAATTCTTGCCTTATATTGAAGATTGAGTGCCTCTCCCATTAGATCCTTAATTTTCTTCCCTCTCTTAGCCTTCGTAAATTCTCTCTACAGATGTGGGACTGCTAGGTTGAGTTTTGGTGAATGAAATGAGTCTTCTTAGGACCTAACTAACTTATAATGGGTGATAATCCCGAATTAGTCCATAACCTCTATATTTGGGCCCCTAAATGAACCCAAACTCATAATCGGATTAATCCAACGACTCTCCAAATGGTATATCTATACTCCGAGCCCAATTTTAGATGTCTACAAACCTAAATAAGTCCCCAAATCATCCCGGAATGTGAACAAATGATTTCTACCCAACTTACACATTTTTTTTTCAATTTGATTGGACACCAGATATCAATTATTTAATTAACATGTAAATTTATTTTTCTAAGAGTAACACAATATGCTCAGTTAAACCCAAATAAATATGCAATCACGAATAAGAAATTTATTATCAAATTAAGTACTATCAATTTAGTTTAAATTCCACCAATTTAATTTATTCTCGAGTTTATTTAATTAAATTCTGACATAGTAATTTATTTTGAAAATACGGAGTATTACAATCTGCTTCACTCAAAAACCTCCAAAACCAGTTTCCCAAAGGAACTTTATTAAAGATAACAAAATTTCTAAAACCTGCCCTTCCCACTCTCACTAGTTTTCACACCTCCTTCCAATACACCAAACTATGCTTCAAAATTTCCTCATTCCCCCAACACAGAAAATTCATCATAATCTTATCCAAATTTCATTAAATGAAAACTGTGGAAAGGTAATAAGAAGATAAACTAGACAGTGTATTTTATATTAATGCCAACTTGCCTCCTTTAGACTAGTACCTCTTATTTTACCCCGTTAATCTCCTCTCAACCCTCTCAATGATCGAATCCCAAATGCCCTTAGCTTTGAAAAAAGCACCTAACAGAACTCTCAAATAAGTGGATGGTAGTGATCCAACTTTACACTTAATCACCTCTGCCAGCTCAATAACCCCCTCTACACTCACAATTAAGATGACGTCACACTACACCAAAGTGGGCGAATGGTCATGGATTTTATCCCTGACCATTGGACATGGGTTGCAGATTTGATCCGTCACCAAATCTGGCGTGACCATCAATGCTGGTCACAGACCATATCCCTGACCATAGTACTGGTCACAGATTAATTGGGTCACGGCATGTCAACGCGGAAACCATCGGTGACCCCATCTCATACCTGGTCACAGCATAAGGTCGTGACCCAATGTTCAATTTACTCGAATATTCACGGATAGGGTCACGGCTCAAATTCGTGACCCCATCTTTGGCGTATGAAAATAGTCATAGACGTTGTCATGGTCTAAGGTTGTGACCCATACTTTTCATGTAATCAGGTCAGTCACGGCCCATAGCCGTGACCCCATTGATGCGTAATAAAAAAATAGGGATATGGTCATGGACTATATCCGTGGCCATGTTTAATTATATTTAAAAAAATGGGTAGAATTTTATTTATTTTCTAGACATTCTAAAACCTACGTAATGTAATCCTCGCACAGCCATAATGCTAAAAAATAAATTATAAAAGCCTGCGTGGTCTCAAGACCCTCGATTTAAGAGCACGACGATTTGGCTCGTGATCTCAAACCATGGGTTCCGTGGTCACGCGGACGGTTATTACGAGCTACGTTGGTACTGTGGGAGATTAATATGATTTATTTCGTACCCTTCGCTCAATGAGAAAATGGGTTAAATTCTAAAGGATCAAACCTATGGAACTTAAGGAATGATATAAAAAAGAGAGGGAAAAATATACGAGCTTGTTTTATATCAATAGTAATTAATCATTGTTGTTTCAAGGTCAACCTATTCACTCTTTGGGATAATATTTTTCCTTGATCACTAATAAATTGACTAATTAAAATCATGTTTCTATAATCAATTCTGTGCTTTGTGTTTTCGCCCTTTAACGACATGTTTTCAAGCCTAATTGTAGATATTTAGAAATTTGGTCCGTGATCTCAAATCGTGAGTCCCGTGGCCAGACGGTCAATTACTACGAGCTACGTTGGTCCCGTGGGAGGTGTTTGTGCCACTCACGAGGCCGTTTGGGGGGTGGTTCGTGGTTTCTCTCTCTAACGGCACGTTTTCAGGCCTAAGTGTGGATATTCTAAAATTTATCCCGTGCTCTCAAATCGTGGATCTCATGACCATGCGAACAGTTATTACAAGCAATGTTGGTCCCATGGGAGGTGTTTCCATCGCTCACGAGGTCGTTTGGGGGGTAGTTTGTGGTTTCACCTTTTGACGGAACGTTTTCAAGCCTAAGTGTGGATATTCTGAAATTTGGATCATGCTCTCAAACTGAGGATCAGGTGTCCGAGCGATCGATTACTATGAGCTACGTTGGTCCTGTGGGCAGTGTTGGCACCACTTACGGGCCGTTTGGGGGGTGGTTCATGATATCGCCCTCTGCCGGCACATTTTTTGGCCTAACTGCGGATATTCTGAAATTTGGCCCGTGCTCTCAAACCGTGGGTCCTGTGGCCATACGGACGGTTACTACGAGCTACATCGATCTCGTGGGAGGTATTGGCACCGCTCATGGGGCTGTTTGGGGGTGGTTCTTGGTTTCTCCCTCTGAGGACACATTTTCGGGCCTAAGTGTGGATATTCTTAAATTTGTCCCGTGCTCTCAAACCATGGGTCCCGTGTCCATGCGATCGGTTACTACGAGCTATGTTGGTCCCGTAGGAGGTGTTGTCTACTTACGGGGCCATTTGGGGGTGGTCCGTGGTTTCGCCCTCTGATGGCACGTTTTTAGGCCTAAATGTGGATATTCTGAAATTTAGTTCGTGCTCTCAAACCATGGGTCCTGTGGCCACATGGTCGGTTACTACGATCTATATTGGTCCCGTGGGAGCTGTTGGTACCGTTCACGGGGCCATTTGGGGGGTGCTTTATGTTTTCACCCTCTGACAGCACGCTTGCAGGCCTAAGTGTAGATATTCTGAAGTTTGGTATGTGCTCTCAAACCGTGGTTATCGTGGCCACGCGATCGGTTATTGCGAGATACATTGGTCCCGTGAGAGTTGTTGGCATCTCTCACGAGGCTGTTTGGGGGATGGTTCATGGTTTTGCCCTTTGACAACACGTTTTTAAGCCTAAGTGTGGATATTCTGAAATTTCGCCCGTTCTCTCAAATCGTGGGTCATGTGACCACACGATCGATTACTACGAGATACGTTGGTCCTATGGGAGGTGTTGGCGCAAATTATTGGGCCATTTGGGGGGTGCTTTGTGTTTTCACCCTTTAATGGCATGTTGTCAAGGCTAATTATAGATATTTTAAATTTTGGATCGTGACCTCAAACCGTGGGTCCCATAGACGCGCGATCGATTACTACAAGCTATTTGGTCCAGTGGGACGTGTTAGCACCACTCGTTGGGACATTTGGGGGTGGTTCGTGGTTTCGCTCTCTGACGGCACATTTTCAGGACTAAGTGTGGATATTCACGAATTTGGCCCATGCTCTCAGGCCTAAGTGTGGTTCGTGGTTTCTCCCTTTGACGGCACGTTTTTAGGCCTAAGTGTGGATATTCAGGAATTTGGCCCATGCTCTCAAATCGTGGATCCTATGGCAATGCGGTCGAATACTACGAGCTACGTTGGTCTCATGGGATGTGTTGGCACCACTCGTGGGGTCGTTTGGGGTTGGTTCATGTTTTCTCCCTCTAATGGCATATTTTTAAGCCTAATTGTGGTTATTCTGAAATTTGGCCCGTGCTCTCAAACCGTGGGTTCCATGACCACGTTGTCGGTTACTACTGTAAAAGGGTACTTTAGATTATAGATGCCGGCGTAGCCCCTTTTAAGTATGGTGGTGATAGGTTAATTAGATAAAACCTTGGATTAGTGATAGAACACTCAAACACAAACCCAATGAAGATAAGACTTAGTTTAAGATCATAAATCTCTCTTGTATAACTCAGAAAAGTAGTAAAGATACTTAGAAGTAAATTAGCTAGAGGGAGAGAGATGTAACCACCCTAGATACACCTTAGTAGGTAGACAAACACCCCAAACACTCTCAAGGATCTCTGTCACGTATTAAAAGCTTCGTGATAAATGATAATGGCGGGTAAACAAGACCTCTGGTTTGTAATAACTCTCTCTTTGTTGTGTATTCTCTCTAGCAATAACTTCTCAAACTCTTAAAAAGATCATGCTCTCCTCAGGGGTGGTTGGGGTCCTTAAATATCCCCCTCCCCCCCCCCCCCCCACACACACACACACCATCCCCGAGGCAACTCAGTCATTAAAGACTATGAAAGATATCCCTCATACTTTATGTCACAACATTAAATGCCTGATGCACTAGTTATCTCCACGTCATAAACATTAAATGCCAAGACGTTCCTTTTGCCTAACCACTGTGTGTCAGGGGGCTATTGTCACAGAGGTGGCTCACCAACTACCTAACAGTCCAAAATACTATGGTGGTTTACTCAAGTGCATGTCTGGCATTATTTAGCTGGCTAGTGACATCACCTACAATAGATGTGACATTAAGTAGAGGGTTGTTTGGTTCACAGCCTAACGCCCGATGGAACTCCAAGCTGCTCCGCCCGAGGTTCCACGGTCAGGGACCTTCGCTGTTTTACTAGGTGTATCTAAGATAGTCAGGACAAACCCCATTGGTGCCTCACTTCTCAATCCTCCAAACCAAGTCCCTCTAAAATTCTCGCGGTGAGGTCATTTGATAGAGCATGAAAGATCACTTAGGCCCTGCCAAGCCTAGTCTCTCGCGAGTACCGTTTGACCTCACACTAAAACTCTTTATTATTCTCGTTACATGATTAAAACCGTTATAGCTTACAGTCAATATAAACAAAGATACAGTATGAATAATACAATAAGATAAAATACAGGTTATCACGCTGAGCTACCTTGCTTGAGCTGTCGCGTTGAGCTGTCACGCTGAGATGCCACGCCGAGCTGCCATACTGAGCTGCCATGGTGCCTTAATCGCCAAAACACTGTTTCTAATGTGGAATTACTTCTAATATAAAAATTACCTTCAAGCCCCCTCTATATTTTCCCCTTCGTGGAGAGATTTGTTGGAGCAAGAAATGTCTGCACGAAACTTCTCAATCCGATGAACCTTTTCTGTGTGTAAAAATTCTGACCTCATTTCATTCGTTAGAACCGCAGCATTATGACCTCCAGGAAAAAAAAGTGAAATTCTCCCCGATGTACCTGAGCCAAAACACTACGGCTCATTGGGGCTTTGACGAAGGGACATCGCCATTTTTCCCTTATACTGCGCTTCAACCGCTCTAGCTTCATTATTCGAAATTCTCCCGAAAGGCCTTCTAACCTTCTCAAATACTAGTTCTAATTCTTAGTAAGTGAAATCTTTTATTACTATAAAATGTAAAACAAGGCATTAAGACTCTTCTTCAACTAGCCTATCCACATAGGCAAAGCATTTAGTAGAGTTTCAATTTAAATTTATATAAGTATATAAAAATTATAGACCCAAATTATATGAGATTGACAGATAACAAATGCATTAAAGATTAGTATAGGTATTATAAAATTGAAGCTTAAGATTCCGATTTTGCAACGTGTATACATGCATCTTCCTGAAACACTCATTGATATCGCTGAAACCTTTAATGACCCAAGGTAATCCATGACTATTCATGTATCTTCCCAACTTCTGTGTAGGTCTATTTGTCCTTTCATCTTTTAATATTCTCTCCCCCCTTCCCTCTTTCATGTTCCCACTTCCTCTTTGAAACAATCCACACATCTCTTTGCCCGATGGCAACTGTATTGAAGTAAATGTCATCGGCCATGTAGGGAAGGGGGAAATCTAATTGACAGCCAAATCTCCAATTCAACATACAACAAAATTGGAATCTAAATCCATTAATGGCATGCATAAAAGAGGTGAACAGATGGGAATCAATGCAAACAGACCCAACTTCTTTCTCCATACCGTCATTGAAATTGCTCGAAGATCCATGGTGATAGTGCACTCCCTCACTCTTGAATACACACTTTTCTTTGATTTGACTTACTGGACTAGCCAGTCATCCATCTGATATATCGATAACCCTCACTCAATAAAATTATATTTAGAAATTTTAACGGCTAAGATCATATCACACAAACCCACAACATTAATTTATGAATCTCTCCTCTTTGCTGCACTTTGAAGCATTTTGGTATGAGTGTCTTTTTCTCTCTTTACTTTCTCTTTGTTCTCTGTAACTTGGTCTCAGGGTTTCGTTTTGTAATTTTAATCTATAAGACTGTTTGTTTTTGTTAATAGTTATGTGTCTCCATTTGTGAATGGGACACCCGGCAAACAAAATCAATGGCATTAAAAGGTGAAGAGAATATTAAAAGGATCAAGAACTAGAGGGGTGGAAGGTTTTTAAAACTCAATGGGCGGTCTATTTAATAATTCTTATTTTTATCTTCCATATTTTGCTCTCTATATATGGGTTTTTTACCCTATGGTTTCTCCCTCACTGTCTTTTTCCCCTTCCCTGCCTTTGTCCCTTCGTCTCTATCTCTCTCTTCTCGAATATGACCCTACCCTTTATCATGGTTGACCGACCTTTGATCTTCCCCATCATTATTAATGGCCTATATGTTTCTGCTGTAAGAAAGTGAGAGACGCAAAACTACAAAAAGGATGTTTTAAAATTATTGATCACTGCAATTAATATATTAGAACTTTACCAAACGTCAACATTCAACGTGTCGGTCAGCAGTAAGTCCTTATTATAGGATCACAATTCTTTTTAGCAGAAAAGATAACCAATGTTTTTTGGGGGTGACTAAAAGGTTAACATTGAGTTATGAAGCATATGCCAAAGTATTGATTGTTTCAAAAAATAAGTAAACAATGCTATAAAAGTTAGATCTTGACGTTGTTATTATTATTTTTTTTGTTGGAAGAGTTATTGTTTTAGTTTGATTATCAGAATGTCATAGAAATCTCAGATGGTTGCTTTTTTGAATTGTTCAGCCCCCCCCCCCCCCCCCCCCCCCCAAACATAACTTTTGGATCTTTAGTTCCTTACCTTAGTGTGGGTAATAATAGTGTTTATTCTATTACTCATAAAACAATTGGGAGTGTTTATGAAATAACATCTTGCCTTAAGATTCATAACATTTCACATGCTCCATTTGTTATGTTTCCAACTGAAGATAAAGGTGATATTGATGGACTCGATACAAATTGTAACAACCCGCGTAATTTTGGGGTATTTTCGAAATACAGAGGAAAATAAAGTTTTTGGTAAAATTATTTTATTTCTCAAATATGTTGGATTTTACTTGTAAAGATGAGAATTTCAAATGGTTTCGAAATTAGAATTAAAATGAAGTTTTAATTGAATTTTTACTATATAGAAGAGTCCTCAAAATATAAAACTCTCTTAGAGTCCTCAAAACATAAAACTGTCTAACAAAAAAAAATATTTAAAAATAGTGGATGGTCCGATCGAGCTAAATTTTTTTCTGCAACTTCCTCTTGTCTTCAGCTAATTCTCTGTAAAATTTCATCTAATTCTAACGGTCCGATCGTCCGGAATGTCTTTTTTAGTACTTATATCTCATTAGAACTCTTTTCTTAATCAAACTCTTAATCCTTTATATATCAACTAATTCGTGGCTTGGCTTTCCAAATCACTTTTTCTCAAACTTTTCAACCAGAAGACCTCTCCAAAATTACTCCCTTTCATATACAAACCATAGCCCCAAACTTATTCAAGATTTCAACCTTAGATTAGAAGGCCTATTTGGTGTTTTCTCGAGTTTGGGCTAGAACGAGATTTAATTATTTTTGCGAGAAGAACGTGATGGTGTGATTAGATTTTGAGGCTGAATTATGTGATGATTTTAAGGTATGGGGTTTTACACAATATGCTCCTTAATCTCGCGAGTGTTTCTCCCTTTGGTTTCATGTGATTATTGACTCATATTTGAATTGCTAAATTCATTGAAATCTGGAAATATTTGTTGGAATCTAATTTCCATTCATGTGGTATTATATTTGGTGTTGAGCATGTTGTCATGAAGATTTTAATATGGCACGGAGGTTGGGCACCCGCCAATATTCCTTTTTCCGGATATGCTAGAAAAATGCATAGGCACGGTACGTTGGTGAGGCTTGGTGACCCGGTTAATGTGTTGTTGAGAAATTATAGTGATATAATTGCTTATGTGATTCGCATTTGATTTGAATATTCGTATTCGTATTGTTACGTTTTATTCATCGCTAACATTTTTGTTGAGCATCTTCCTGTCGTATTGTGTACTTCCCCATATTTTCTTTTAGTTGGCAGGTTAGCGCGGATTTGGGCGCTTTGGATTTGATTTGGAGATTGATTTTAGCGAGGATTATTTTGGAAAGAATTTTAATACAAGAAATGAGAAGACTTTTATTTATTTATTTTGATGTATAGAGCATTTGGAGATTTATTTGTTTTCGAGATAGTTAGTTTGTTGTAATTATTTCGAGAGAATTGTTGTATTTAATTTGAAGATGTGATTAGTGGTTTCTTTTCGATTATGGGATTTAGATGCTCTATACCTTGTTATTTGTGGAATTGATATAGTTTATCGTAGTGGCGCTCCGCTCGCTCTCCCCGGGCGGGCGGGGTGTTACACAAATATTACCTTCACTTGGATTACACCATATGGTTTTACCTGTGAACCAAGTGAGAATATATGCCACATCAAGGTTTCTAATGTTACAGATCTACCAAATGTTTGGACTCCCTCACAGCAAGCCTATCCCCAGGTATGATTTTATATAAACTATTTTTTAGTGTTTATAAAAAACTGTTAAAAAAAGTGTTTTTAACATTTTTATAAAAAAATTGATTTTATAAAAAAAAAGTTAAAAAAAATTATAATTTTTTTTTTGACATTCATAAACTGTTTTTTTAAAACATTGTTTTTATATAAACGTTTGTCAAAGTTTATAAAAAAAATAGTTAGAAACAATGTTTTTTAACTTTTCAAAAAATAGTGATAAAAAAAGTTTATAAAAAAACCTTTTGATTTTATAAAACTTTTTGATTTTATAAAAAATAGTTAATAAAAAAAAGTGTATAAAACCTTTTTCATCTTATAATACTTTTTTATTTTATAAAAAAGAGTTCATAAAAAAAATTCTATTTAAAACAATAAGAAATAATGTAGAAATTTGTTTTAATACACTCATATATACTTATACTAATTTGAATTAATATATTAAGGGGGTAAAATGCATGTTCTTACGTTCCAAACATTTTACTCATTTTCTTTATTGCATATTGATATTAGTTTAAATGTAAAGATAATATTATTTATGTCGCATATACTTTACCAATAAAATTATACTATACCCGCGCATCGCGCAGGGTTTAAAACTAGTTATCTCTTGTAATGCTTCGCTATGTTCGAAAAAGAGGAAATTCTCCCCGATGTAACTGAGCCACCATTTGAACAACGTTTAAACTTGTGACAAGGGGGCATCGTAGCTTCTTTGAATAGTTGGGGCATCTGTTCCGTTGGGCGTTATTGGATAAGTCTGACAAAAATTTTGGCACTAAAACTCAAACTTGATAGAGAAGGCAACCCCTTCTATTCCCTAGACATCGCTTCGTAAGTGAGGTGGTGATGTATTTTCAACTAAACACTTCCCGAAGTGCCACGTGTTCATTTGAAATGATTATAGGCGGCCTTGCACGTACGGTGGTGGGAAACTCAAACGACAGGTTTAAGAGGTTTAAAAGGTTTCGAACATCTCTTTTTTCAAACCCTTATCTTTTCTTCATCTTCTTCAAGCTCCCGTATTCCCTTGGAGAGAGAAACTATGTGCGAACTCTATGCGACCTCCATTATTGCCTCATTCTTTACTCAGTCTCCTCCTTATCTCATCTTTTGCGCTACCACCTACGGTTGTGCTCTTCCAGCTTCATTCCCAAACCTTCTTTTACCCAGCTTTTTCCAACTTCTATTGCATGCGATGGCTTCTTCAAGCAACCCCACCACACCTACCACCAGTGCTCCATTCGCCGTCCCCATTATCGTCGCCTCATTGACTGTTTCTCGTTAAGAACAGTTGCATTTCTACCGCCGGTCCCCCATTTTTGGCAAAGGTGATGACTTCGCTGGGTTTTGTAAGAGTAGCATTTTTAATGCCAAGTATGATGCTATGACGCTTGGTGATAAAGATGAGAATTCTGATGACTGGGGCTTTCTTCCTTCCGAGGGGACTCTCAGATTTTGCCTTGAGCGAGGGGAATTCAAATAGTCCCACATAGAGTTTGAAGGTCCTAGGGGATCTCCTACTCATTTTGCTGCTTGGAACTCCTATATGCAGAGTTCTTATGCTGATACCCTCACTAAGATTGGGCTTCATCGGGCAAAGTGGTTTGGTGAGTTCACCCTTTCCAAAAATAATGTTGCCCTCCCCGTTCTGGTATCTCATTGGAACGTTACCACTCATACATTCATCGCTGCATGGGGCAAATTTACAATAACATTGAAGGACGTGTGTGAGCTCCTAGGCCTTGAGGTAACAGGCCATGAGCCCTACTCCGATGAAGCCCCTGGATGCACAAAAGACTACTGACCGTTTGGAGTTGGACCATATATACCGAAGGTGCATCGGTACTTTAAATAAGGCTACCTTCACTCCTTTTATCAACTACTTCTTCAAGGATCTTTCTGAAGGTAGTTCCTCTGAGGCGGACCCTAGACAAGGTACATCGCTAGCGCTTCCTTCCTATATCCTAGTCATTCTTTCTCATTTCTTTTTAATAGAAAAACCCAATGACCAACCTCGAAGGGATCTCATCAACATATCCCTTCGTTTGGCTCGGGGTATCAAGCTCCTTTTGGCTGTAATAGCCTTGGGATCCCTCTACACATGGCTTGATAGAGCCCTTTTTGACATAGAGCGATCTTTGGGTCGTTACAACCTAGCCAATTTTGCCAACTGTGTCCTCCTAACGGTCTTCCTCTATGTGCTCTTCCTGACCGTAGCAGCCAAGACTAACCGTCCTCCCTTGGGGGAAATAATCTTGCCCCCTCGCTTCTTTGTTTACCACAAGAGGCAGAGCCGACAGGAGCTGACCTCCTTTATCGATGACTTTTCAAGTTTTGTAATGAGGCCCTATGAGGAGGATATTTTTCTCTATACTTGTGATTTTTTCAAACATGGGGCAAGAGTGGTCCATCCAACCACTGTAAACCTTATTATTGAAGACCCCTCACTGGACATTGTGCTAATCTTTTCACCAGGATACCTGCCCTCACACACCAAGTGGGATTACACCAGCGAGCACTACAATCCCAACTGATTCAGCCGTCAATTTAGCTTTGATCAAGGGGCACCTCACCTGGTGTTTCAATTATCTAACCCCAAGGTGTCCTTTAGCGAGGTATGTTCTTTATTCTCCTTAACTGTCGCGTGGGGAGTGAGTTCTACACTGGCTGGGCAACTCACTATTCCCAGTATCACAAGGCAAGGGGATGTGACCACTCTATTTGTGATAAAGTATTGGCCGAGGCAACTAGTCTAAATTGCTGAATTCATCGAGGGGGATCCCATGTATCCTTTAGTTCTTTCATTTTTTTCCCTGGAGCTGGGGTTGAAGGGCAATTCCATTCTCGAGGTTGAGTTCCCTCTAAGCCAGACCCCCAAAGAACCTCCCACTAAAATTCCTCCATACTGCCCCATAATCCCTATTTCCATGCCCAAACCCAAGGCTGTTGCAGCCCCCAAACCATCTGCCTCTTCGACCAAAGCTGCCACGGGAGAAAGGCCTTCTCAGCCACCTACTAAGAAGGCTAAGAAGTCCAAGTCCAAGAAGTCTAAGGCCCAAGTTCAAATGAAAATTCCCTTGGAGGCATTCCCTATTGGCTTTATTCCCCCTCATATGTCTTCAGAGATGGTTGAAGAGCTGAGGAGGCAGGTGCAAGCTAAAGTCGATAGAATTCATATTGAGTTTCGACGGCGTGCTATCACCGTTCCTACTTCGAGCGCATTTCCCACGATCATGGTTGACCCCACGAAGCCAGCAATAAAAATGAGAAGAAGGATGAGGGTGCCTGAAACTGGTGGTGCCACAAGCTCCAGGAAGAAAACGTCGGGTACCAAGACCTAGAAGAGGCAAACACTTGAGAAACCTCCATCACCAATTCCTTCTACCGCTGCCTCCTCGTCACTTTCACCAGTAATTATACTTTCTCGTTCTCCCTCTGGATCTAAGGTATGTGTGCATTCTGTGTTTAGTTTATTCCCCTTCTCCTAAGGTGTGTTGCATCTGCTCATTTCTTAATAAGAAAATGTTTTGGTGCAGGGAGTTGAAGAAGAAAGGCCATGTCCCCTAACCCTCCTGTTAGCCACTTCACGGGGGGCGTTATGATGTTTCTCCAGCAGACACTACTCTTCCCCGTTCCCCCTTGATAAATATGACCTACTCTCGTCGTTCATCCTCGAAACGGGCCAAAGAAGGTTCGATGGAGACTCCCACCATTGAGTCTGCTGAAGTGCCCGAGCAACTAGAGGGAACTACTGTTGTCTCCTCTGAGTTGCCATCGGAGCAAAAGGTGTCTCTGACCCTCGTTATGGTCGAAGAGAGTGCCCTGCAGGTAAATTTCTTACCAAGTCTTCATCTTTTATGTGTGCCCTTGTTTTTTTATCATCTCTAACCTATTGGGCCATTTTAGGTGGAAGTGGCATCACTTATAGCTGACATTCTCCTTCCTCCTGCATTCTCAAGACCCCTTACTGCAGTTCCTCTTTTTGGTGCCATAACAGGGGTAAGTTAGATGCATTCCTACCTCTTATTCTTTTGTGTTAACTCCTTAAGTATAACCCTTGCTTTTAAATTAGCAGCTTTCCCCAAGTCTCTCTCCGCCCTTTGCCCTTAGTGTCCTTTTTCCCTCCAAGGCCACGACTGATGCTAATGCTCTTGTTGGATCATCTCTTGAGGGTTCAGTGTCTCCCTCCGATGATTTTCCCATGCTAGCTTTAGTACCTTATATTGGCAAGGGAAGTTTACCTATCGTTGAAGTTTCTTCAGCCAAGGGCCCCGCTGAAGCTGTTGAGATAAAGAGCTCGCCTCCAACGGTTCCTATCATCATGACCCCTGTGGTGACTCCCATTATCGCTTCTACTATTACTGAGGTACCTTACTCATTTCTCTGTACTTCTCAGTTTCTCAAACTTCACCTATGTGGGTGGCTTAACAATGAAAACACTTGCTAAGGATTTTTCAAAAACTCCACCTATATCAGTGACTTAACAACGAAAACACTTGTTAAGATTTTTCTAAAAACTCCACCCATATCGGTGCCTTAATAATGAAAGCACTTGTTAAGATTTTTCCAAAAACTCCACCTATATCGGTGACTTAACAACAAAAACACTTGTTAAGGTTTTTCTATAAATTCCACCTATATCGGTGACTTAACAATGAAAACACTTGTTAAGGTTTTTTCTTTTGCTTTTTCTAACTATTTTCAGGTTGCTCGGGAGGGTTCTCCACCATTTCCTTCGCTCATTGCCTCGCCATGTCATGAACCTATCTCCTCTGAAGAATCTAGACATAATGATCAAGGTTCCACGACAGGTGCTGCTGCGGAGAGGGAATCTGGGTGTGAGCTTCATCTGCTCGACTTGGTTCATCCCGCCTTCTACCTGATGGTACTCCAATATTCTCCCCAAATGCCTGCCAACCACCGTTTGGAAATTGAGAAACTTGTGAGCTATCCTCCTGAGACCTTTACGGTGGACTGCCTACGTTCAAGCATCTCAGTTATGAGCCATAGGCTTCAAGGCATGGCCACTGTCATTGCTGAAATTGCCAATACTCCGACTGTAAATGTTACCATACTCCTCCTCAACCAATTCTTGGGTTATCTAAGGGAATTGGGTCGTGATAGGTTCTGTTTTGACTGGCTCATAGCACATTTAAAGACTTTGAAAAACTAGCAGTTGGACAGCCAGAGGGAGCTCTTACAGAAACATCAGGAGGATCAGTAGACCGAGGAAACCAAGTTGGCCTAGCTAGTACCTCTTCTTAAAACTATTGACAAAGAGGTGGGGAACCTCGAAGAAGCTTTACGCGCGGCGAAGTCGAAATGATAGAAACTCCTGATTGAGCGCACACAGGCGCAGACAAGGTAGGAGGTCTCTATCAATGCTCAATGGTCTTGCCAAGCAGCTTCTTCGGACCTCCCTGGAGATTTTTTATCTTCTCCAGATCTGTGGTTCCTTCTTGGCGAATGAACTTGTATATGTATTTTCTTTTCTTCTCATGTAATTCTTAGGCAATAGCTCCCAATTTTGTAATGCCCAAATTTTATGAATGGAAAAAAAGATACTTATTTTCTTATGTCATCTCCTTGTGTTACAATTTTTTGCTTAGATTGTGGAGTGTGAAGTCCTGTAATTATTTCTTCTCTTCTTAAGCCATAATAAAAATAACTTACACACTCATCATAATAAAAACAAAGAACTTGTGTATTTATAACAGCCAATTACATCCATGGTCAAACATAACTGTCTACACATGATAGACTTTCAACCATTTATTGTTAATCTTAAATGGTTTGTCTTCTTCCATCTTAGAAATTAAACAGTAACCTGAGTCATTAGCTTCCTTTACAATGAAAGGTCCTTCCCAATTTACTACAAACTTGGGTAGAGGAAGCCCCCTGATATGTTTCACTGCTTCCTTTAGTACAAGGTCCCCCTCCAACAACTTCCTTGGTCTCACTAAATTATCATAAGCCTTGGAGAGTTACTTCGTATACATTTGGAAGTGCTGCATCGCATTGTCTCTGTGTTCGTCTAACACTTCCAACTTCACATGTCTATTATGAGGAATCATGCTGCTTTGCAAGGCATATCGAGCAGAGGGGACTTCTAACTCTATGGGGAGGATCGCCTCAGCCCTATAAATAAGAGAGAACGGTGTATACCCTGTAGGTTTCCTCTTAGTCGTTCGATAGGCCCATAAAATGGCTAGTATCTTATCATCCCACGATCCTGGGAAATCTTCTATCGTTTTAGCCAAGATATTGACCAAAGTTTCGTTAGTCGCTTCGACTTGACCGTTTCCCTTTGGGTACACCACCGTTGAAGTGTGATGGACAATGGAGCATTTATCTATGAGCATCGTTACTTCTTAATTGATGAAAGGAGTTCCGTTGTCCGAAAGGATAAGCTTTGGGATCCCAAAATAATAAATGATGTATTCTCTAATGAAGTTGCTCATCACTCCTGCCATTTCCCTTCTCAGTGGTATCGCATCGGCCCACTTTGTGAATCACTCCGTCGCTACTAGTATCTATATCTTCCCCCTCGAAGATGGATGTATTGCCCCTACCAGGTCAAATGCCTAAGTGTGAAAATGATAAGGCGTTTCCAGGGGGTGTAAGTCCACTGATGGGTCATGGATCATATTTCCATAAAGTTGGAAAGCCTTGCACTTTCGAACGAACTCAGTCGAATCTTTATCTATCATTGTCTAATAGTATCCAAAATTCATCAACTAGTCATACAACTTGGCCCCTCCTATGTGAGCTGGATCGTGTGCCTGTTTGAGGACCTCCGTTGCCTCTTCTCTCGTGATACAATGCAAAGACCTATTAAAGTATCCCCTTCGATAAAGCTGCCCCTTCTGAACATGTCGAAGTCCCATCGTGTCAATTTTCTCTGTTAGGATAACTGCATCTTTAATGAATTCAATATAGGGCTGCCTCCAGTCAGGTTGAGCCTCCACGAAGTGACATTCAGCTGCTTCGAAGAATAACTGACATTTATCACACTTCCGTTGTAGCTCTGTTGCATCCTATTTCATCTTAGGACAAAAATACCCCTCCCATTGGATTCTTCGATAGAGGGGTATCTCAGTTGTTTTTCAGTGCGCTTCATGTGTTTTCTTCAATCTTCGCTCTGCCTCTTTCGAACTGATGCACCTCGATAGCCATCCTCTTATATTTTTAAAGTAAAGGTCTCCCTAATTCGTGAAGTATTGGGCTAATTCTCTCAGCCCCATCGCTCCTTCCCCATATTCCAATTGCCTTTTGATCTCTCCCCTCCAATCTGCGTCCTCTTCCATTGGTAGGATTGACTGTACCATCGAGGGAGATATTCTTTGTTGGATCATGACGGTAGTTGCATCATTCCTCGTGATCATCTTTTGGGCAATGGTGGCATTTGCGTCTAGGTGGCAGTTCATCTTTTTGGGTTGTCTCTTGATCTTGGTCCAATGGAACTGGCCGAGGAGCCTCTAAATAATTATTCTGTATGCTGCCAGGCTCATATGTTTCAACGCATATTATCCATTCACTTGTTGAACCACCAAGCTTGAATCCCCCTTGATGCAAAGTGAACGGATTCCCCTTCGAAGATCCTCTAGCAATCCCAACACCAATGCTTTATATTCTGCCTTGTTATTAGAGTAAGGGAAATCTAACTTGTAAGAAAGGCAAATCTCCTCCATTCCTTTCGAAAGAATAACCCTGCTCCTCCTTTTTTTTTTGCTGATGACCCATCCAACTGCATTGTCCATTCCTCGTCTGTTGTGTCTAGATGGTTGGCCTGTAAATCATCTCCTAGAATATTTTCCTTGGGTGGCTTGAATGTTGATGAGGGGAAAATAGCCAACATATCAGCGTATGCCTAGCTCTTGATTGCGCGAGGCACCACGCACTTCAAGTCATATTCAGATAGAATGAGGAACCACCTAGCTACCCTACCAATCAAAATCGTTCTTGCAAGAAAATACTTAATAGGATCACATCTAGTTATAATATGAATTGTAAAAGACAACATATAATGCCTAAGTTTTTGCGCTACGAAGACTAAGGCTAAACAATGCTTTTCTAAGCTATTGTATCTGACTTCTAGTCCATGGATGATCCTGCTAAGGTAATAGACTGGCCGTTCCTGCCCTTTGATCTCTTATGCTAGCAAAGCTCCCACAGATCTTAAGGTGGATGTGAGGTACAGCTGCAACGGTATTCCTGCCTGTGGGGGAACCATAGTCTGTGGTGAAATGAGTAGTTTCTTCAGTCCGTCGAGAGACTCCTAGTGAACCTCCTCCCACCTGAACTTCGTGTTCTTTCATAATAGCTGCATTAACGGATGTGTTATTTCGGCTAACCTAGGCACAAATCTCCAAAGTTAGGAGACTTTACCGAGGAAACTCTTCAGCTCTTTCGCCGTTCTCAAACATGGAATTTCTAAGATCGCCCGCTGTTTGTCCTGGTCCATCTGCACCACTTGTCGATCAACCACAAAACCTAGGAATTTCCCACTTGTCACCCCAAAAACACATTTCAATGGATTCATCTTTAATTTATACTTCCTATAACGGGAAAACACCTTACTCAAATCGCTCAGATGGGACTCCTCCCTCCTTGACTTGATGATCAAATCATCCACATAAAATTCCATAAACTTGTGAAAGAAGTCGTGAAAAATTGCCATCATTATTCTTTGGTAAGTTGCCCCAACATTCTTGAGTCCAAATAGCATCACCTTGTATATAAATTTATCCAAGGGGGTTCTGAATGTTGTCTTCTCTGCATCCGAGGGATCCATCTTGATCTGGTTATACCCTACATACCCATCCATGAAGCTATACATCTCATGACCATCCGTTGCATCTATCAAGCTATCAATGGATGGCAGAGGTAACTCATCTTTGGGGCAATCTCTATTTAAATCTATGAAGTCCACACAAATCCTTATTTAGTGTTTGTCCTTCTTCCCCATCGGGACGATACTAGATAGCCAGAGTGGGTGTTGTATCGGTGTGATGAACCCTACCGTTAGTAAACACTGAACCTTTTCCTTGATCTTTAAATTTAGCTCAGGCTTGTACGTTCTCGTCCCTTACTTCACTAGAATGGTTGAAGGCGTTACGTTCAACTTATGGCAGCTTACTTCCTCATCCAGCCACTCCATCTCTATGTATTTCCATGAGAAGACATTTATAAACTCCCGAATCAACTCCTCCAAGGCCTCTCATTACTCTTTATTGAGTTCCTTTGAGATGAAGATGATCCTTGGATCTTCCCCTTCTTTTGCCAAGTTCAACTTCTCCAGTTCGTGGGCCTGTGGTTTCGGTTGATCTGTTATGTACTCTAGCTCTTCAGCGACTTCCTCCACCAACTCCTATATGTTGGAGTTATCTATGACCATACATTGTCCCCATTGATCAACCATAAAGCATTCATATATCGGGTCAACCTCATCATCAGTTTCCTCGACCACCCGTTCACACCGTCATAATCGATACACCACTTTTCCCTCCTCGGTAACAACCTTCTTTCATTGTCTACTAGTAGCGGTGACTACATTCCTCTTCTTCTCTCTAGAAGCTTCGGACACTCTTTCTCTTGAGAATCGACTCAGAACATTTTTTATTGGACCTCATGCTCCATCGGATCCACTATGGGCTTCATTATATCTTTGAGCTACTTCGATATGCATTGGGGCTGAGGGACTACCTAGTGAGCTTCTTCGATTATTTCCCTTGTGCTACTCGTAACCTCCTTCTTCCGCTCATTTAAGGGCCCCATTATTTCTTCTCGCTTTGTTGTTGACTCTCTTTCTCCTCTCTCCGCCTCTTCATCGTAGGCCACCACAAGATTGGCCCCATATGCTGGCAGTGGGTTGTTGTTGACTTTCTGTGGAGGGATTTGCAATGTCCCTACCTTCACGTACTTTTCAATGATTCTTCTCAGTGTGAAACAGCTCTCGGTTGGATGTTGGATCCTTCGATGAACCTGGCAGTACTTTGGATCCACCTTTGTTGCCTCATCGGGCTCCCCAACGGGAACGTCCTTTGGCTCATAGACCGTTCCCCCTTAGACCATCGCGTTGTAATAGCTGACAGCTTTTTTCACTGTACAAGGCAATGGTGGTGGGTCCTCCCTGTCTCTTCCGAACTTCCTCTTATTGCCCTTCTTCGGTGCTTTGCCCCTATCTCCTCCCTTGGTGTATCCAACCCGTAGGGGCTGAGACCCCCCCCCCCCCCCGGGTTTCATTGGCTACCTAAACATCATGAGTACCACCACTGGATTGGGCCACACCACCAAGGAGATATTACTCACTGCTTTTAAGAACGCCGAGAAAGTCCCCTCGCGCGTCTCATTGATAAGATAGCAGATGTACTCAGGAAGCAGCCCCTCAGTGCAGATCTTCAATAACTTGGATTCTCTGGTCTCATCCCTCACGTTGAGGGATCTTTCCCTGAACCTTCGAACGTAGGCCACCACTTCTTGCCCAGGTCATTGCTTCTCCCTACCCAGCTGGGTCAAAGTGAATTCATCTTCTGACAGAAAGAACTTTTGGATAAATAATACATGCATCTCCTCCCATATAGAAACGCTGTTAGGAGTCAAATGGGAATACCAGGTATAGGCTTTATCAGTCAAGGACTTAGAAAACTCCCTCAACCTAAGCCTTTTATTATTACAATGTGCCCCTAAATTTTCAACGAAGTTCTTAATATGCTCCTTCGGGTTCCCACCCTTTCCTGTGTATTTTTCAAAAATAGGAGGAATATAGTCCTTTGGATAGGGCTCATCGTTGTATTCTTGAGGATAGGATGTTCGAAAGTCATCGTAAATTGAAGCTACCTCGCCAGCAGATTGCGAGGAGGCTTGCATGAACTTCAACATATCTTTCTACATCTCCTTTATCATTTCCTCCATATGTGATGCTACTGGGGCAACAACCAATGGCACCATGGGTTGGGTACCCGTGGCAGCTGGCACAAATGTCATAGCAGGGGCCGTTGAAACTACTGAGGCTCCCACTGCTGGATTCATAACAGAGGGTATACTTGATGGGACCGTTCCCACAACACCTGCACCTGGTGGAGCTGTTGGGGCTGTCCCTGGTGTTACGAAGGCATTGGCTTCCAATCTTCCCAACATCGTCGAAGATGCCGAAGTTTGCAAAAACTCATAAAACTTACTCATGAGGAGCGCCACCTGAGTGGGTCCCAACCCCTCACTCGTGGATGCTTATGTCACCCCTAAAATGCCTGTCGTCGCCTAAACCGGGGGTACCTCTATTCGAGGAACCCCATCCCATAGAGCCTATAGTTCTCTTGCAGCCCGTTCTTCATTATGCTGGATGTCATCAAAGTTGAGCCTTCGAGTAGCATTATCTTGTGCCATACTCCTTACTTAGAAGAATGCCTCCCCAGCAGAGTCGCCAAATGTAAGAGGGTACTTTAGATTATAGATGGAGGCGTAACCCCTTTGAAGTATGGTGATGATAGGTTAATTAGCTAAAACCTTGGATTAGTGATAGAACACGCAAACACAAACCCAATGAAGATAAGACTTACTTTAAACTCACAAATCTCTCGTGTATAACTTAAAAAAGTAGTAAAGAAACTTAAAAGTAACTTATCTAGAGGGAGAGAGACGTAAGCACCCTAAATACACCTTGGTAGGTAGACAAACACCCCAAACACTCTCAAGGATCTCTATCACATATTAAAAGCTTCGTGATAAATGATAATGGCGGGTAAATAAGACCTCTAGTTTTTAATAACTCTCTCTCTGTTGTGTATTCTCTCTAGCAATAACTTCTCAAACTCTTAAAAAGATCATTCTCTCCTCAGGGGTGGTTGGGGTCCTTAAATAGCCCCCCCCCCCCCCCCCCCACACACACACACCATCCCCGAGGCAACTCAGTCATTAAAGACTATAAAAGACATTCCTCATACTTTATATCAAAACATTAAAAGCCTGATGCACTAGCTGTCTCCACGTCATAAACATTAAATGTCAAGACATGCCCTTTGCCTAACCACTGTGTTTCAGGGGGCTGTTGTCGCAGAGGTGGCTCACCAACTGCCTGACAGGCCCAAATACCACGGTGGTTTACTCAAGTGCATGTCTGACATTGTTTAGCTGGCTAGTGACATCACCTACAGTAGGTGTGACATTAAGTAGAGGGCTATTTGGTTCATAGCCAAATGCCCGATGGAAAGCTGCTCCACCCGAGATTCCATGGTCAGGGTCCTTCTGTGTTTTACCACGTGTATCTAAGATGGTCAGGACAAGCCCCAACGGTGCCTCACTTCTCAATCCTCCAAACCAAGTTCCTCTAAAGTTCCCGCGGTGAGGTCATTCAATAGAGAATGAAAGCTCTCCCATGCCCTGCCAAGCCTAGTCTCTCACCAGTACCGTTTGACCTCACACTAAAACCCTTTATTATTCTTGTTACATGATTACAACCGTTATAGATTACAGTCAATATAAAAAAAAGATACAATATGACTAATACAACAAGCTAAAATACAGGTTATCATGCTCAGCTACCTCGCTTGAGCTGTCGCGTTGAGCTGTCACGCTGAGATGCCACGCCGAGCTGCCATGCTGAGATGCCACAGTGCCTTAATCCCAAAAACACTGATGCTAATGTGGAATTATTTCTAATATCAAAATTACCTTCAAGGCCCATCTATAACTACGAGCTACGTAAGTTTCCTGGCTGGTGATAGCTCCGCTTACGGGGCCGTTTAGGGGGTGGTTCGTGATTTCTCCCTTTGACGGCACATTTTTGGGCCTAAGTGTGGATATTCTGAAATTTGACCCGTGATCTCAAATCGTGGGTCTCATGGCTACACGATCGATTACTAAAAGCTATGTTGGTCCCGTGGTTGGTGTTGGCACCGCCAACGGGGCCGTTTGGGGGGTGGTTCGTGGTTTCGCCCTCTGACGACATGTTTTCCAGCCTAAGTATGGATATTCTAAAATTTGGTACGTCCTCTCAAATCGTGGATCCCATGGCCACGCGTTCGGTTACTACCATCTACGTTGGTCCTATAGGAGGTGTTTACGCCACTCATGGGGCCATTTGGGGGTGGTTCGTGCTTTCGCCCTCTGATGGCACGTTTTTAAGCCTAATTATGGATATTCTGAAATTTGGCACGTGCTATCAAATTGTGGGTCTCGTGGCCACGTGGTCGGTTAATACTAGCTACGTTGGTCTCGTGGGAGGTGTTGGTGCCGCTCATGGGGTCATTTGGGGGGTGGTTTGTGGTTTCGCCCTCTGGCGGCATGTTTTTAAGCCTAAGTGTGGATATTTTGAAATTTGGGTCGTGCTCTCAAATTGTGGGTCCCGTGGCCACGTGATCGGTTACTATGAGGGTTTGTCCTGTGGGAGGTGTTGGAGCCGCTCACGGGGCTATTCGGGGGTGGTTCGTGTTTTCTCCCTCTAACGGCACATTTTTAAGCCTAATTGTGGATATTCTGAAATTTGGCTCGTGCTCTTAAATAGTGGATCATGTGGCCACATGGTCGGTTACTACGAGCTACGTTGGTCCCGTGGAACGTGTTTGTGCCTCTCACGGGGCCGTTTGATGTGTGCTTAGGGTTTTTCTCCCTCTAAAGGCATGTTTGGCAAGAAAACACGCCTTTGGAGGGCGAAAATCGTAAGCACCCCCCAAACGACGCCGTGAGAGGCATAAACACCTCCCACGAGATCAATGTAACTCGCAGGAACCGATCACGTGGTCATAGGAAACCCGATTTGAGAAATTAACGATAATTTGAAAATATATAGACTTGGGCTTAAAACATGTCATTAGAGGGGGGAAATCAAAACACCCCCGAAGTGGCCCCGTGAGAGGTGAGAACACCTCGCACGGGTCCAATGTAACTCACAAGAATCGATCGCATTATCATAGGACCCCCGGCTTGATAATATGACGATAATTTGAAAATATTTACACTTAGGCTTTAAAACATACCATTAGAGGGAGAAAACACAAAGCAACCCGCAAACGGCCCCTTTAGAGGTGCGATCACCGCCTACGGGTCCAACATAGCTTGGAGGGGACTGACCACGTGGTCACGGGACCCTCAGTTTAAGAATATGATGATAATTTGAAAATATTTATAATTAGGTTTAAAAATATGTTGTTTTTAAGCCTAAGTCTAGATATTTTTAAATTAACGGCGTGTTCTCAAACAGGGGGTCCCATGATTATCCAACAACCAAAAATCCAACTACTAATAATTATCCCGTACTCCTTCTAACAAAATATCTAGGGCTGTGTTTCGGCCGAATTGGATCGGAAAAGATTGTTTCGAAAAAATTTCTGAAAAAATCGGCGTGCCGAAGCCGAATCCGATTTTTTTCGAAAATGTTTTTTTTTTCGCATTCGGAATTTCTGGCAAAATCGAAATTTTCGGCAAAATTCGAAAATTCAGAAATTCAGCAAAATTCGAAAAATTCGGCAATTTTCCAGAAAAATACTTCGGAAATTATTTATGAAAACATTTCGTGGCAAAATTGGAAAATAGTTCGGAAAATATTTCGGAAAAACAATCGGAAAATAGTTCTGATAATATTTCGGAAAATAATTCAGAAATTCGGATCGGAACAAATTTCGGAAATTCGGATCGGCAAAAATCGGAAATTTGGAAAATAAAAAAATTCCGATTTCCGATCCGATTTTTTCGGAAAAAATCGGAAAATCGAAAATCGACAGTAAAAAATCTTTCCAAAATCGAAAAAAAATCGGATCGAAATTCGAAAAAATCGAAAAATCGGAAAAAAAAAAACACAGCCCTAAAACTATCCAACAACCAAACCAAATAAAACCAATTATTATCCCGTACTCCTTCTAAAATACTATCCAACAACAAGCCAACAACCAATAATTATCCAACAGACAAACCAAACAAAACCAATTATTATCTCGTACTCCTTTTAACATACTATCCAAAAACAAACCAACAATCAATAATTATCCAGTAGCCAAAAGAATTAAAAGATAATGCATATCAATTTGATCCAATCACAAACTCAAATAACTCAATTCTTAAACTGAGCTTCTTGTGAAAGTAACTAAACATTCGACTGCGCATAACATATTATCAAAAGTTAAATTACATAAATCATATTAAACATTCGTAAAAGAAACTAAAAATTCATACATCAAAGAAAATCATATTAAACATTAGTAGAAGTAACTAAACATTCATACATCAAAGTAAAGCGCTAATACAGTGTCAATATCACAATAGGATACAAATAAGATTTACAAGGATAACATAATATTTTGATACTCAATCTTCCTCTAAATGGACTAAAAGATCCTTTAAATTAGGGTTGTCATCAATAGTTGACTGGAACTCTTTTGGAACCTTTAATGCATCCACTTCAGTAGTCATACCCTTTGGTGCATGCACAATAATAGACAAATTGCCATCGTTTATGCACTTCGAGTAGAATACTTTCTTTACATTCTGAAAGGAAAAAATAAAAGATTCGCGTAATAACCCGTATTTTTATGAATATTAAATTTGGGGATTTATTAAATTTAATTAAGAATTAATTTAATATTAATCCGAAATTTTATTTTAAATATTTACTAGCGTGACGAGAGTTAGTAATTATTGAAAATTTGTTGAATATTACTAGATGAGTAAAGTAATATATAAGATTGATTTTATTAAAATTGTCACGAGTGAATAAAATGGCAATTATAAAAATTAAGTCGGGATGTGCCTGTGTCGTGTCGAGACTAAATTATTATTATAAAACTGAATAAATTATGAGTCAACCGTATGGTCATTTTGAGTGCACCAAAGTGTCCGGAAGGATCGAGTTAGTTACAAAAGTGTACCTAGGGGTTTAGTTTGGGTCTCGGGGTGTTTTTAGGCCTAATTGACATCCCGGGAGGGTATTATAAACATTTTGTATTTTTGGGTAATTAAACCAACGAATTTCCCTAAGATATATCAGCTATTAGAAGTTATCTTTTAGGGTTAACAAACACAGAACATAAGAACAACCATTAGAGAAGAAGGTAGAGAGCTTTCCAAGAAATCCAAGGCCTAGAAGTCACTCGATTACACTGCCACCACCGCCAAAACATAGATCGTAAGACGAAGAACGCATCCATATCCTCTTCATCATCAAATCAGACATTAAAATCCCAGGCAAGTATCTATCTTGCTTTTCTTTTAGTTAATGTTTCACCCATGTTAGAATAGGATTGTTAAAAACATGTTTCATGGAAGAATTTGATGACTTAGAGAATTTAAATCACATGTTTTAGAGGAAATAGATATATTGTGGACATATCAACATATGTAGAGGATTACCCACGAAATTATATTGTTTTAGAAGTAGGAGATCTGGAAAAGAATTATAAGAATGGAAGTTTTATGAAAAATTAGGGTTCTTGATAATTATGTTAATTTACCCTATTAATTCAATACCTTTAATGAATTTGTACATGTTTCACATAGGAAATCATGTATATAGGTATATATGACTAGTAGTAACTTTGTTTGGGAGTTTGGGAATCGTTAATGGAGTTTTGGTTGAGGTTGGAGAAGGAAACCCGTAGATAACAATGGCAGAATTTGAAATAACTTCTTGATCGATCGATCGACCAAGAGCATCGATCGATCGACCCCTTTCCTCGATCGATCGACCCCTCCTGGAAAATTGCATATTTTTCCTCTTTTTGTTTAATCCGGATAAAATATGTAAGAACCCTTGAATATCCTTTAAATAGTATAATGGGACATGAAGAGGACCAGTAGGGTTTAAGTAGACTCCGTTGAATGAAATTTGATACAAGATGAAATTATGGGTTAACGGGGGGTTTCGTCACACATTAGAAATTGTGCGTACGTTCACTAAAGAATTGAGACTCATGAAAGACTTAGATCAGAAGGTTAGAGAGGGTGTGCCTACTTAAATTATATTTAGTAAGAGAGAGTTTGGAGAGATGAGAAGTAAATGTGAAATGTGTATAATTAAGAGTAAAAGAGATGGATCCCTTGTGTGAGATAATTGGGTAAAATTGTACTAAGTACGGATAATATTAATAATGGGTCATGAGTGAACCTAATTTGGTAAATGTGAATATTTATATATATATATATGACCGTGTAACTGTGCACATATGTTAGTTATTATATTTGTGAACAATCATACCCACGCTACTTGCTATCACAGGGGTTACCACGCCGGGATAGTTTTATGTCGATGGGACCTTTATGGGGGGATATTGACTTATACCCTCGAACATAGGATTCCTTCGTACAGGTATCTGAGAATTATAGTCAGACGGTCCTAAGAGACGTGAGGGTTATGTGCTGACCTCTTAGTGACTTGGAACTATGCTTTGCCTCCATTTGTGTGTTTTTTGTTAATACAGTTCAAGAGTGATTCCGAACTAGTATTTTCCTTAGTACGAGTGATACGGGGACTTGATAGCAGAGTATGCCAGCACCATAGATTTTAGGTGGGGTGGCGATAGTATATATATATTATATGAGTGATACGGGGACTTGATAGCAGAGTATGCACACTAGATGAGAGGTGGGAATTCTCAAGAGAGTGTCGCACACTAACATGGTTGTCACATTAGCCAGTAAGCATTTTAAATACTTGCTAAACTATTTTAAAACTGCTTTACACTATGGCGCTGAACCGTTTTCTATCATTTCTCTCTCTTGTATATATATGTACGTATTACAGGTGCCCAGCCACAGGGGCGTCATGCATAGGTTCTTTGGATTGGACGTGATGCACCTTATGTGAGAGTTGCGGGTCCTTGATTTATACAACCTCTTTATTGATTCATATCCTATTTTAGTTCTTCATAGTTAGGGCATGTGTCGCCCGATTTCCTATTCCGTTTGGATTTATCAGAGATTTATGTTTATTTTATATTTCCAGTATTCAGTACTCTTTGAGAGTTAACTATTATCAGGATGGTTTCATTTATGGTTCTTAAACTTGGTTTGGTTTATCTTGATAGTTTAAATTCTTATGTGTTAATTACCATTGTTAACGCAAAAATTCTCCATCTACGAGGACCAATCAGAAAAGGACACATGTCATCCTAAGTGGCAATATTCGAGACCCAGGAGAGTTGGTCGGCATCCGAGGAGAGTTGGTCGGCACCCGAGGAGTGTTAGTCGGCACCCGAGGAGAGTTGGTCAGTACCCGAGGAGAATTAGTCGGCACCCGAGGAGAGTTGGTCGGCCCCCGAGGAGAGTTGGTCGGCATACCAATCAGGAAGATCAAAGGATAACTATGCATGTAATGTGCATTAATGAAGATGACAGCGCATTTAATGAGCCTTAATGTACATTTATACTGTATTAATAGATGACATCACATAGCATACCAAGCAATTCAACAATTAGATTCGTTGAATGTAGACATAAATGTCTACATACAATGAATCTCTTTATCTCCCAACACTATAAATACATGTATTCCCTTAGCCAAAAGGAAGGAGATCCGGTGAACCTAGAAACCCCATACACAAGATACACATTCTTTCTCTCTCTACACCCTATGGTGCTATTGTAAACCCCGGGGAATAAAATAACAGTGGACGTAGGCTTTATTCATAGCAGAACCACTTTAAAAATCTTTGTCTCTTATGTGCTTGATTGGATTGCTTTCATCTATTTATCTGTGATCATAAAAATGGGATTCGGTCCAGTTTTTTGCATCAAGAGATTGGCGTCGTCTGTGGGAACGTGTTACAAGCATTGTTCTCTATCAAAAGCTAAGTTTTTATTTTCTCTACGTATAATCAATTATACATACATCTTTTGATTCAATCATGATTTTTATGTTTATATACATAAATTAATTGTCCAATTATTATCTGCAAAATGTTGCATATCATGATTTTTAAATCATAACTGTTAGATTAATTCTTATCTAGAAATCTGAAAAATAGTGGATTTCATAAATCATAACTTTTTGCTTAATTCTCAAGCTTCAATTTTATATCATGGAATAAATATTGTATATGATTACATATACCAATATATATGACGGTGGTAAGATTTGATAATTTTCATTATAAATTTTGTAAGATCTTTGATGTCTATTCAAATTTTCATCATATTTTTAATCAAAGAATGGGAAAAGTTAAAATCAAGAACAATTTCTCTCTCTCGACAATCACAATTTCTCATCAGTTTGATTCATAAAAAATAATATATATATATATATATGTGTGTGTGTGTGTGTGTGTGTGTGTTTATATTCAGTGTTAGACAATTTTCATCATGAACGTTAAGCATCTATGGCTCTTCTTGAAAATGTTCTGGGCAAACACGTTTATGTAATGAGTTACATCAAGGAAAAAGATTTGACATATGTTGATTCACATATTTCACATCTTTTACAAGGGAGTAAAAATTCAAAACCATTCTTTTTCCTCTTGGATATTGATCATATTTTCTCTTAGATCTGATGATTTCTATTTGTTATCTCTTATATCTAAGAATTTTGATTTGTTACGATTTATTAATTCAGATAAAGATTGATTTATTGGTTCAATGATTGATTTTTGGTATAATTTTCGTAATAATTTTTATCATTCATCATATTTTTATCTCTGCAAATAGGGAATAGGAAGGGATCAATATCAAAAATAATTTTCTCTTACCTAAAAAAACATTACCCACCTCTTGTAAAAGAGGATCAATTAAACAATCAAGACCATATCAAGACTCTAGGCACAAATTTGAGATGTTGGCTCCTCGTTCATCACATCACAGGGTTTCTTTGTCGGAATCACATGATCTAGTGTATTAGAGAATAGATCATTTAATTAACATTCTTAATGCTTGTATTTTACATCGAATGTTATTTTTCAGATCTATTGGTTCGAGATATTTTGGGACATAGCAATCTCATGAAAAATTCATCACCGCTGCTCATATGGATGTTCGGAATCATCCACTTACAACCCCTATTTCTAGTCAGCCATACATATTGTTGGTCGGCATCATCTCGGGCCATCTTTTATTAAAGGGAAGCTTAACCAGACCATTTTTGTTTGTCGGAGATAAGATGTGAAGATCCATCAGCAATGTTGAAATAATTTTATCCAACTACGAGGTATCTTAATGTTGATCGGAGACTCATATTGAGCTCGGTGGAACCAATTGCAGGTCGACGATCATCTACTTCTTGATCGGTGACATCTCAGTCTTGTTCGGAGGGTTCAATTTACTGGTCGGCAACTATCCAACCATCCACTTTTTGGTCGGTGACATCTAATGTTGTTCGATGCTGTCAATGCACCATTTTCGTTGATCGGAGAAATTGCTCAGCTGGTCGGGGACCATTTGCTTCTTGGCCGACACCATATATTCTATAACTTGAGATATCCTTAAATGTTGGTCGGCAACATCCATGCCGTTTGTCGGCAGCAGTAGAATCTTTGGGTATTAAAAAAATGCGAAGCACCCCAGATATTTCTTTAAACACGAGTTCAGCTCGGGGCAAACAGGGGGCTTAAGTCTTTTTTAACTTGTGATCACCCCAAAAATATTTTTAAAACCAAGTGATAAATAATTTTCAAACAGCAACTTATACCTGATTAGTTGTTGGAGATTAAATAAATTTACAAAAAACTTTATGTCTTATATATGACGCATATCTGATAAAAAATTTTCCACTTACACACATTTGGCGCAAAAATATTATTTCATATTTTGAAATTTTTATTATTTTATGCTGATTGTTTGGCTGAATAATTATTCTCACGATAATAATTATTTTCTCTAGTCTCGACAGGTGCTCGGAAAGCTTATTAAAATTTCATAGGGACGAGATTCGATCCCGATGAAAGCTCTCGTAAACCTCTAGAAAGTAGTATTGCTCGGCATCAGGCAATTTTGCCTCGACATATCAGCCAACATATATTATTTCATTTTTTGAAATTAATATTTTTATTTCTCAAACATATACCTACCATATATTTATTGAATGATTAAATTATTCTCACGACTAATCAATTCAGCCTAAACAAATGGTAGAGCAAGATATTAATTTTTACAGGTACAAGACTCCACGCCGACGAATGCTCGGAAACAATCTGGAAACTATTATCATTTTACTCGGAGATATCGGCTCAAGCACAAATTATTCTATATCCATTTGGATTCATATTTTATATTTATCTCAGCATGGAGCTCGAAAAATTTCTTCTCTCTATATATATTCAGCTCCGAGGAAAAGCTACAACAATTATTATTTTCACCCCCAACGGATAGTTTGTCGGGGCAATTTTTATTTATATTCAGGCCCAGATATCGGCTCAAGCACAAATTATTCTATATATCCCTTGGGATTCATATTCTATATTCATCTCAACATGGAACTCGGCGAGATACTTGTTATCATATTCAGCTCCGAGGAGAACTATAACATTTATTATATGTCACCCCCAACGGATAGTTGGTCGGGGTAATTCTTATTTATATGCAGGCGCAGCAAAGCTCTCGGCCATATTCTTATGTTCTGGAAAATATTATTCTTATTCGGAATTATGAAATTGTGCCTCGACAAGATACTTATTCAACTTTAAGGAAATTTACAACATTCGTTGTATTTCACCCCCAACGGATAGTTGGTCGGATAATTCTTATTTATATTCAGGCCTGACTACGTTCTCGGCCATATTCTTATGTTCTGGAATATCTTATTCTTGTTCGGCATTATATAATTTTACCTCGACAGATCAACGAGGCACTTTATTATTATTCTTTATATCTATTTGGATGCATATTCTATTTTCAGCATGGAGCTCGACAAATATTTATAATCATATATTCAGCTCCAAGGAGGTCTCCAGCATATATTATCTTATTCCCAACAATCTGTTGGTCAGCTCCAAGGATGTCTCCAGCATTTATTATATCTTATTCCCAACAATCCGTTGGTCCACTCCGAGGAAGTCTCTATCATTTATTATCAAAAATGTATTCCTACGGGAAGTAAAACTATGTATTCCTAAAAATGCCAACTTATGTTGGTTAGGAAGTAAATGTATTCCTACAGGAAGTAAAACTATGTATTCCTAAAAATGCCAACTTATGTTGGTTAGGAAGTAAATGTATTCCTACGGGAAGTAAAACTATGTATTCCTAAAAATGACAACTTATGTTGGTTAGGAAGTAAATGTATTCCTACGGGAAGTAAAACTATTCCTAAAAATGCCAACTTATGTTGGTTAGGAAATGTATTCCTAAAAATGCCAACTTATGTTGGTTAGGAAGTAAATGTATTCCTACGGGAAGTAAAACTATTCCTAAAAATGCCAACTTATGTTGGTTAGGAAATGTATTCCTAAAAATGCCAACTTATGTTGGTTAGAAAGTAAATGCATTCTCGAAAACGCCAACTAAAGTTGGTCGGGAGGTAAAATTATTCCAGAAAGTGTGAAAGTTGCTCGTTAAGAAAAAAATCCACCAACTTAGGTTGGTCGAAAATAAGAAGCTGTCAACTACAGTTGGTCGGGAACATTTTATGAGTATGTGAAAGCGATCAAGCAAAAAGCATTCAAAGTTCGCATTCCACACTTGGGGGCTTCTATTAAAAATTCAGTTGTTCATTCGGTGGCACATTCTCATAACATCATACAGTCGAGCACCAAATTCAACTCCATAAACTTACATAGTCGGGGCCCCGACTAATTATCATTCAGAAGTTGTTTTTCTTACTCATGAATTATTTTTGATACTGAAGTTCAGGAGGTATATTAAAGTTCAGGAGGCTATTGAAATTCAGGAGGTATATTGAAGTTCAGGAGGAATATTGAAGTTCAGGAGGTATATTGAAATTCAGGAGGCATATTCAGAAGTTCAGGAGGTGCATTCAGAAGTTCGGGAGACATATTCAGGAGTTATTATGCACATACTATTGAAGTTCAGAAGTCAAATTGAGCATCTACAGCACTGAGATCTTTACTACTACTATCCCGACGAACATTGAAGAAGAAGTTGTATGAAAATGTTTCGAAGTCCACCACTAGCTTGGTACTAATCAGATTAAAGAGTTGGGTTCAAAAGCTAGTATGTTACTCGACAAAGTATTCAGAGGATCATAAATCAAAAGAATCAAGCACGTGAAGTTAGCACTCAGTTGCTCGGTACAGGAGGCAGTTGGTCGGCTAGCAAACCAATTAACATACTTGAAGATTATGACAAGCTACAAGCTGCATACTATGGCATGACTGCATCCAAATTCCCAGGGATGATACATAGCACACGGAGTTCATCTAAAGAAAGATTAGCAACCATCGATCAGCCTGCGTCATATGTCATCCAGGAGATAATGCACATTATGTTAAACAAATCAAGAAGGTAGATCAAGAATTTCACGAGCACCGAGCAACACTGCAGAATAAATACTCCATCATTTCAAGTAAACCATCAAGCATGGAGCATTGGGAGCTTCTGTTAACGCAAAAATTCTCCATCTACGAGGACCAATCAGAAAAGGACACATGTCATCCTACGTGGCAATATTCGACACCCAGGAGAGTTGGTCGGCATCCGAGGAGAGTTGGTCGGCACCCGAGGAGTGTTAGTCGGCACCCGAGGAGAGTTGGTCAGTACCCGAGGAGAATTAGTCGGCACCCGAGGAGAGTTGGTCGGCCCCCGAGGAGAGTTAGTCAGCACCCAAGGAGAGTTGGTCGGTATACCAATCAGGAAGATCAAAGGATAACTATGCATTTAATGTGCATTAATGAAGATGACAGCGCATTTAATGAGCCTTAATGTACATTTATACTGTATTAATAGATGACAACACATAGCATACCAAGTAATTCAACAATTAGATTCGTTGAATGTAGACATAAATGTCTACATACAATGAATCTCTTTATCTCCCATCACTATAAATACATGTATTCCCTTAGCCAAAAGGAAGAAGATCCGAGAGAACCTAGAAACCCCATACACAAGATACACATCCTTTCTCTCTCTACACCCTATGGTGCTATTATAAACCCCTGGGAATAAAATAACAGTGGACGTAGGCTTTATTCATAGCCGAACCACTTTAAAAATCTTTATCTCTTATGTGTTTGATTGGATTGCTTTCATCTATTTATCTGTGATCATAAAAATGGGATTCGGTCCAGTTTTTTGCATCAACAGCCATCCTTAGAACTTATGTGATTCTTAAACTGTTCTTTATTAAAAAGGCTTTCATATTGGAATTTGATAAAAATGAAAATAATACTTTAAATTGTTTTGACACTTTGCTTAATTATTTAGTGTGTTTAAATTGAAAATGATTATTTTGTGATAGTGATGCTATGAATGAACCAACCGTTCACCTTGATTTTAATTTAATAAAGGACTGATCACCCGGTATTTAATTAGGCGGGGTGTCACAGTTCATCGACAATGCGATCTTAACTCTTCATCTTTGATAAATCTACCATAACCCTCCACCTTTAACCAATCACAATAGAATACGATTTCGGTGAAATCTAAGTAATCAAGTTCTAGGGTTTATTGGATTATCCCATAATAGGTTAGCACCGTATTCTTCGGATTTTTATCGCTTTTGCTAGCGATACAGGTGGTCATGGCTAAAATTGGTATTCCACTATTTTGCATCAAAAGCCTTTCCTCATATGGATATGAAATGAAATCAAAACCTTTGGTGCGAAATTTTTTAAACTCTTTCGCATGAAAACTAGGGCCTTTTGCTAGGCATAAAAGTATAGATGATACATCTCCTCTTTTTAGAAGTTGCATTTCTTAATGAATTTGTATTAGAATATGTTTTTATCACACACGAATAAATAACCGCACACAGAAGATGTGAAATTTACCTCTCTTGTTACCCATTCCCTAAAATTAGTTGTCATGAAATTTCTCCTTTTATTTTGGGTAATTTTGTTCTCGTACTTCCTACGAGTAAATTGTAGATTTTAAAATATAAAATACATATAATCAAAGAAGAAGAATTCAGTAGATACTCACTCTTTCCAATCTTCGACTTCATCTTATGATTCGAAGAGATAACGAGTTGTTCCTCGTATTGTATATTTGTGAGTTTCACCCCTTTAGGGTTACCAAACAGTAATTCGTCCTCAAACTCGTTAGGTTCCTCGATCACACTTCCTCCACGAGGATTGAACCTCCTCACCTCTTGTTCTGGCATATATTCCCTAGCGTATAACGATGATTCCATAGTTATGTATTCTTCAACAATTGACTCTCCAATATACCGTGTATTCTTTACGTAATCTTTGAACATTTTCATCAAGCTCTCAAAAGGATACATCCAAAGATACCTAACGGGACCGCATAATAAAGCCTCGTCGCATAAATGCACAGGCAAGTGGATGTTGATATCAAAGAACGACGGAGGAAAATATTTCTCCAATACACAAACTACCTCGGCTAAAGTTGATTTTACAGCTTTAATGTGCCTTATGTTTACCACTTTTTCACAAAGTATGGTAAAACACAAACTGATTTGCATAATTGCCCGACGGAGATCTTTGTGTTCAGAGAAGCAATGCCGAAATAACAGAGGGATTAATTGGATGATTACATGCCAGTCATAAGACTTACACTGTTTTAAGTCATTTCCTTAGTCGCTTACTACCCTACGTAAATTACCAGAATAACCCGTTGGAGTCTTTAAGTTGAACAACGTGTCTAAGAGGATCTTCTTCTCACTAGTAATCAAAGTGAAAGCAGACGGAGGGGTAGAAATTATTCCTGTTGAAGGATCATTTTTTAACCAGAGTTTCTACTTTATTTTCATATCCTGTAGATCTCGATACGCCCTCTCTCCATCTTTGGAATGAGATCCACCCAGACATGTTCCTATCAGATGTTCCGCAACATTCTTCTATGTATGAATCACATCAATTACATGCCTTACATGATGATCTTTCCAATATGGAAAATAAAAAAGTATTGATCTCCTAGACCATGGTTTTGCTTTAGTAGGGTCGTTAGGATCCCCTTTTTCTTTGTGCTCCAGGTTTACAAACTTGGGGTGTTTGTCTACGCACCTATTCCCTGCAGTGGCAGCCACCGCATTTTCATCGATCTGCTGACCAGAAAGCCGAGCAGGTGGCATCCGACGCTCCTGACCAATATGATAAAAATTAGACTTGTCATTCCTCAAAGGGTGAATGGTCGGCAGAAATCTACGATGACCCGTGTAAATCATCTTAATACTATATTATAGCCAATTGGCTTCATTTTCCTCCCAACATATGGGACATCCATAATAACCATGAACATTACAACCGAACAAGATCCCATACGCAGTAAGGTCATGGATCGTCCACATCACCATTGCTTTAAGTGTGAACTCTTCACCCCTGTGAGAGTCGAACATCGTCACCCCTTTATCCCACAACTCTTTGAGTTCTTTGATTAATGGGGCTAATTATATATAAATATCATCACTTAGAGCCTTCGGCCTGGGTATCAACAAAGATAACAATGTGAACTCCTTTCTCATGCACAGAGTCGGAGAGAGACTTAAAGGCGCCATGAGAACTGGCCAATAACTTTTACTAGTACTTAAACTACCAAAAGGGTTAAACCCATCGATTGAGATTACAAGACGAACGTTGTGCAATTCCTTTGCAAATTCATGTGTCGTGCATTTGAAATTTTCTAGATGAGTGAATCAACCGGATGACGCATCATATTCCCACCCACCTCGCATCGAGCATGCCATTTCATGGCCTCCGCTATCCACGGTACAGTAAAAAATCGTGTTAACCATGGCCCAAGTGTAAAATACATCAAAACCTTTTGTGGGACTTTCGAGCACTTTTGATATTTTGCAGGTTTGTCCTTTCCCTTCTCACAAATAACATATCTAGGATCATCGTATACTGGACATTCATCCTTCTCTCCGTGCTCGATGTGGTACAATATGCAATCATACTTGCATGCATGAATAGATTTGTATTTTAATCCAAAACCCTTTAAGCTCTTCTTCATGGTAGGATAATTGTCTAGTAACATGTTCTCCTTTGGGATAATATCTTTAACCCACTTAAGAATTTCGGTGCTGTTCCCAAATAAACCAAAATGACTCTTCAAATTATTCAAACCAATCATTACATATACCGAGTGATATTCATTGCAATCTTTATACAATGATTTAACCGCATCGTCTTTCAACCGTATCTATTCTTGGTCTCCTGGTAGTTCAGTATCAAATTATTCATTGTGCGCATTATTTGTCTCCATAGGATGGTGATTTTACTCATGGTGGACTCTGTAAGCATTATTAATTAGGACGATCAATGGACGATGTTTTGGTGAATCATTTACCACTTACACTCCTTGATGTTCTATTACGCGATAGGTTACCGCTAATTCTTCAAGAACATAAGGTATATATTTTCACCATGGTATGTCCATTTGTTATAATCTCGACAAATTCCCCACTGTATTAAATGTAACTCGACATCTTCTAAAGATTTATATTTTTCGTTGATACAATGGGTGCAGGAACACGAAATCTTCTCACTTTTAAGGTTCTTAAAAGCGTAGCGAATAAATTCTTGAATGTCTTTAATATAACTATTAGTTATTCAGTCAGTCTCCCCCATACACTCTTTGTATTGTGGAAAATCCATTTAAGAATCTTCAAATTGTAGTACCGTGTTAACATGATAAAATAAATATCATGTTGCATAAATATAGTGGCAACAATGCATTAATATAATATCAACAATGCACCAATCAATCAAACTATGCAATAACTAAAATACGAGAACACACCAATCAAAGATACTACACAAGCACTTAAACTAAAATTAAATAAAATTTTCTACTGATATTATTACAACATAAGAAAAATATTACTACAACTAGTACTTCAGCAAACGATAAACTAGACAACTGGTAAGAGAGTTTAAATAATTTTTTAACAAATTCCCGTATCCACTCTCGACGTACACTGGAGTCTCTTCGCAACCGTCAAATACTTTATCAACCAGGACCTAACACTCACCCTCCTACAAAGGCCGATTATTTACTAAGGTCCCTACATGAGTGGAGATGAGCGTGTACACCCCAACGATAAATTTACCGCTCACGTCCTTTATATATTCTTTCTCACCATAATCAGCGTGGGTTGTTGACTATGATCCAAGACCTGTAGCATGCTGAGGCACTGATAAGGGGAATATTGAAGGAGGAATCGACATATGTGAGGGTAATGTTGAAGGAGGAACCATAATCTGTGAGGGTAATGGAGAAGGAGAAATTTTGAGGATGTAAGGCGTAATCGGGATGCATTGGGAGCAGTAGGAGCATACGACCGGTTAAAAGGGACGTAATCTGTGAAAGTTTATCATTCACGCCTCCCAATTCATTTTGAAGTCCCATTATATCCCCTTCATTCCTAGAATGACATTCACCATTGGACGAGAAATGCTCATTAACAAAAGAAAACTCGTCCACAAGAGGTGCAAAGTGTTTGGATCTTATTTTTTACATATACGACCCCAAACCTCTCGTCCTCCCTTTATAGTCCTTCCCCAAGGTTTGTGCTGGGGAATCATTATTAATGTCGTTGAACGGGCTTGAAGCTGACTGACTACTGATAGACTCTATTGATTCTAAAGACTTGGCCAAGTGAGGAGGGAATTTATTATTTTTGTCTCGTCTTTCATGCACGTACAAGTTGACCTTATTCAGTGTTTTTCCTTCATCTAGGATGCCTTTTGTCTTGATCAACCACTCGTTCTTCAAATCTTCAAAATATTTCGATCCAAGACGGTGGACATCAGTTTTTTTGGCCCTATTCTGCTTATTTTTCTCCCTTTGCAGCATTTTCGAGTCCTTCGCCTCATTTTCCAAAATATATTTCCATTTACCAATTGGCATCTTAACGTTCGAAGGAACTTTGTCTTTGAGCGCTAAAATGTCGGAGCTCGATGCTCCATTAGGGAAATGCTTTTGCCTGAGGTTTCTCCGATATATTCGGCAACTCGAGAAAGAACCTTATTTTTTGAGTTTGCCAAAAATGAAAATCATTTGTTGAGTTGCTCGTAAATGTCATCTTTAATAGCTTTATCTACGATGTTCCAATTGTCATCTCCTCCCACTACCACATTCACTTTTACCAAGGACAAACACTGGGCTTTAAATTGTTGAACGTGATTCTTATCCCCTGTGGGCTTATTTCCTAATAGAGAGAACCCAACGGGCTTCTTCTCAACAAACCCGGCATTTTCAGGAGCATTGAGCGTGTCTGTTGGATTAATGGGAGTACCTTACCTACTATAACTCGGATTAGGGGAGTGAACCATTGGTGGATTTGAGTATTTCTCACCAACTGGTGATGAGAATTCTCCTTGTGTTGGTGTCACGTCCTCAGTTCGAGTTTTGTTTTCATTACCGCCCGACATTATCTACAAAAATAATAAAAGCTCAATGTTTATCTATGATAATAGATGCATAATTTCAAAGTTCAATATGAAATTTTAACTAACAAAATTAATTATTTGACCATATATTATAATCTAACTTTTCGTGCTAAGACTTTAATAAAAGTTCAATGTGTTTGATCGCCATCCAGTCGGGATTTGTTATTAAAAACGTATGGATTTTTGCACGTGGACAATTAGGAGAAAGCGTATCTATAACACTACACCAAAATGACAAAATTGTCACCTTTCAGCCGGCCACCCTTGTCAAGGTCATTGACCATGACAAAAAAACACACGTTTTGTGTCACGGTCATTGACCTTGACACGACCGTGACAATTCTTTAAATAATTGTCACGGTCAAGGACCTTGACACGACCGTTACAACTTCTGCAGCAAAAACCCTTACCCCTTCTTTTTTCCCTCCCGCCGTTCCCTCCATCTCTCTCTCTACGCTGCTCTCTCTCTCTTCCATTTATAAATATGTTTATGTGTATATATGTGTGTGTGTGTATATATGTGTGTGTGTGTGTATATATGTGCATGTGTGTGTGTGTGTGTGGGGTGGGGTTAGGGGTGGGGCAGGGGGGCTGTTGTGTGTGTGTGTGTGTGTGTATGTGTCGTGGGTGGGGGTGTGGAGGGAGGTGGGGCAGGGTGGGGGGTATTATGTGTGTGTGTGTGTGGTGTGTGGGGGTGGGTGTGTGTGTGTATGTGGTGAGTGGGGAGTGTGGAGTGTGGAGGGAGGTGGGGGTGGGTATGTGTGTGTATTTGAATTAACCCATGAATTTGTATTTTTGTATTTGAATTAACCCGTGAATTTATTTTTGTATTTGAATTAATCCTTGAATTGTTTGCACTTTTTTTGAAACTAACTCGTGAATATATGTTCGTTAGGTGTATATGATGTTTATATGTTGGAAATAACCCATGAATTTGTCAATTTGTTTGTGTGTGGGGGGGTGGGGGTGGGGAGGGGGAGGGGGTAAGTCAAGGTACCATTGTAATTCTCTTAATATCGTGTTTTGATGATTCTATGAGATAATATATATTGTTTCAAGGTTAACTCATTGTAGATAAAAACATTCACATAGTAAAATTAAATTGAATCCATCCATAGATTCTATAATTACATCCACTAAAATATAATTAATAAATGAAACAGTTTTAGATGAAAGTAAATTAATAATTAGTGCCCATTTCATATGAAAGTAGGATTGCCCCTCAGTGTAAATTAGCAAATTAATAATTCTATACGTTAATTGTTAGTTTAATTGATGAAATGAATTAATTGAGTAGATGAATTAGAAGGAGTACGGGATACACATTTGTAGTTGACATTGCTATTGGATTATTTTGTTTACTAAATGTTTGGTTGGTTAGTTTTAAAAGCGGCATGACCACTGGATTATTGTCCATATGAGGGTGGGATTTTTCAACTTTTTTTGAAAATTACTTTGTATATCGAACAATATATATATAGTATGATAATTAAATGAAACATACTTGAAATTAAATATAGTGCGCATAGATACTAGCCTTCTATTTCTTATGCGTACTCATTCAATAGCCCTTAGACCCGTTCCCGAGTCATTACCCCTGTAATGAGATCTCTCGAATTGTCCCGTTTGGACAGTTTGAGACTGTATAATTTCTGTATAATATTCTTATTGGCTTAAAGTTGTTACTTTTGGAGGAAGTTCTGCAGTCGTATCTTAATGTTCTCTGGGTACATACTAGATTGACAAGTGTGACTGTTATTTCAATTGATCAATTGAAATAACACTCACACCTGTCAATCTACGTCGTGTATTTGGAGAACTACGGGGATATGCTGTCGATTTTTTTTCAAATCGTAACAATGTGCATGAGCTGTTAAGTATATTACAGAAAAATGCGGTCTTCAATGGGATAGGACCACTCACCCTTTAATAGGATAATTAAATGATGGGATAATTAAATAAAATATACTATACATCTAAGTTTTGTTTACCTTTAATAGGTGTTTAGTTGTGGTAGCTGTGATGGGATATCCGAAATACAAAGAGTGGATGGGTAAGACTAATAGAATGGGGGATGTGTTTCGCAGAGGTGTTAATGAATTTGTGAAATATGCAAAGAGAGGTTGATAGACAGGGTTTTGTCGCGGCGCGAGAGTCACCTACGCGTCGGTCATTTTGAATTCGGCTCACCTGAACTATATAAAAACCTAAACTACGACTACACTCAATGGGTGAGTATAGTGGTAAGTCGGGTATCGAAAATCCACAGAGACGAGTTGCTAGAATTCAATTGATTTAATACTCTGAAATAAAAGTGTAAAAGATGATTACAAACTAAAAGGAAAAATATGCATAAAGGGAAATATTAATCTAGGCAAGGTATTGAAACTAGATTAACAAAGCGAGTAGAACTATAGGTTGCATCGAATATCCCTCACCCGAGTTAATTAATATAAAATTATTACATGGGTCGACGAGTTATTATGAGTGCGTGTCGTTTCGACAGTTAATTAAATCAAGGGTTGTTACGCCCTAAATCATCATAAAATCCTAATAAGATTTTGGCATCAACAAATATCCCGAAAATTACGCGTGAAAGGTCATAAGCACGGGACATACATGATATGCCCCGTCAAATCCCCTAGGCGTAATAACTAAGACAACGCACCAGAAATAGACCTGTAAACTCCATCACCAAAGCAAAGCAACGCGTCAACTCGAGTGAGTTCAATTCAGACACAACCTAACTTAAGTTACCTAGAAAGCATCGTAAAAACGCGGTAAATGGAAAGCGATAAACAAACGTGGTAAATCTATACTAGAAAGCGTGTAAATCAAAGCATGTAAATAAAGCAAGAAAACCTAAATTAGAAAGCTTGTAAATGAACTAGAAAGCAAGAAATGAGGAAATACAACTATATTAATTGGTAGGGGAGATGAATAGTCAACTTACACAACAAATGGGGTGTCATGCCAAGTATAAATGAAGAAGAAACATCCAAAAACCCAAACCCTAACCTATTCAATTTTCTAAAACTATCTAAAAACGTTATCCTCTATTTATTACATAAATATTGGCTTATATACCAAGTGGGAATTAAATTAGAAAAGAAAAGAGAAAAGAAATACAAAATATCTGCTGAAAAATAGGGGGTTGATCGATCTACCATTTGATCGATCGATCGATCATATAAGACAAGGTAAAAATGGGAAGGGTCGATCGATCGATCAAGCAGGGGCAGACTGCATTTTTCCCTGTTTTGGCTTACATTTCTTCTCCGCTAAAATCGCCGTAACTTCTTTGTTCTAAATCGGAATCGCGCACCATTTGTGTCCACGCGAAGCTTGCGAGGAGGGATACAACTTCCATGAAGATGTTGGGCCAGGTGCCCAATCTGTAAAATGACTAAAATGCCCTTGAACGTGTGATTGCGTACGAAACTTCATCGGAATGCGTCCGAACTCCATACTTAGTACCTAAATACCTACAAAAGCCCAATTATGCCTCATATAGCATGTTAACAATATAAACCGAGGTTGTCTGGTTAATGGGCTTAAATATAGAGATTAAGGCACCCGAGGGGGCTAAAATGCGTAGGTTCGGAGGATGAAATACACAATATTTGCATATCAGCAGGTGTCATAATGACGAAGAGTTTTCGTGTCCGTGTGCTAGGTGTAAGAATGGTAAGGTGTTTGAGTGGAAAACAGTTGAATTACATTTGTTAAGATTGGGTATGCAAGATAGTTATCGATTTTGGAGTTTTCACGGTGAATTGAAAGTTCCTTTTGTCCCTGACAAACCTTCACAACAATCTTCAACAAGTAGAATAGACGTAGATCATAATATGTTAGAGTATTTAGTTGATGATGCGTACGGAGTTTATGAAGAAGGGGAGAATGAGGTTACTGATGATGTAGAAGATTCAAGTGCTCGTGAAGATAACACGATAAAAATTGATGATGACTACCAAAGTTTAAAATTTAAGGCGACCCAACTGTTATACTTTGGCTGTGAGAAAGATCAAACAACTTTACATGCCATGGTTAGTTTGCACAGTTTGAAGACGCAGTACGGTTTGTCTGGCAATAGCATGACGGGAATTCTGAAATGGGTGAAGGACTTATTACCCAAGGCGAATACACTTCCAAAGAGCTATCCTGTTATGAAGAACAGTTTGAAAGGTTTGGGAATGAAGTATAAATCGATTCATGCTTGTGTGTATAACTGCATACTATACCAAAAGGAGTATGAAAATCTCGATCGTTTTTCGGTCTGCGATGAACCTAGATATATCCAATCTACTAGTAAGGAAGGCACAAGTTCAAAAGTGCCTCAAAAAGTATTGAAATATTTTCCCGTTGGACCTATATTAAAGAGATTTTTCACAGTACCATGGATTGCATAGACAATGACTTGGCATGCTAGGGCAGAAGTAGGGGATAATATCATGCGTCATCCTATTGATTCTACTGCCTGGCGGAAGATGAATTTTGAGTATCCTGATTTTGCTCGAGAACAACGCAACATTCATTTGGCTATATCAACAGTTGGTTTTAATCCATTTGGAAATCTAAGCACGAATTAGAGTGTATGGCCAGTGATCCTAACCCCACTCAACCTCCCCCCTTCACAGTGTATGAGACCTGAATTTTCGATGATGGCTTTGTTGATACCTGGGCCAAAGGCACCCAGTGATGACATTAACGTCTACCTGGTTCCTTTGGTAGAAGAATTAAATGAGTTGTGGAAAGAGGGTGTTCAATCATTTGACTCTTTTAGAAAAGAAGAGTTTACGCTGAAAGCTATGTTGATGTGGGCAATTCATGATTTTTCAGCTTATGGGACATTATCCGATTGTGTAATACATAGTTATTTGGGGTGTCCTATTTCTGGAGAGGAGACTGAATCTCTTCATCTATCCTCTAGCTTAAAAAATGTATACCATCGCCACAAGAGATTTTTACCCCCAGCTCATAGTTTCAGATCTGAGAAAGGTTCCAATTTTTTATTGGGCGGAGTTGAACATAGGCTACCACCGAGACAACTTTTGAGTTCAGAAATTGAAAGTAAATCTTCTGAATGTGTCCCTAATATGGCAGGTAAGAATCCCAAATTTAAGAATGTCAAGCATAAGAAGACCCCAACTGGGAATGAAACTAAGATAAGAAAGGCATGGTCTCGGAGGTCAATTTTATTTGGCTTGCCTTATTGGAAGATAACCTGGTGCGCCATATATTGGATGTGATGCATGCATAGAAGAACTTCGCTGAACATATTGTGGGTACTTGCCTTGGGGGGAGTCGTTCGAAGGATGGAGAAAATGCACGAAAAGACCTTAAATCGTTAAAACTTAAGTCACAACTATGGCTGGAAGAAGATAGTAGGGAAGGACAATAATTCCTCCTGGTGCATTTACTTTGACGAGTGGGGAAAGGAAGGTGCTTCTAGACACAATATATAATTTGAAGGGCCCATCTACTTTTTCGTCCAACTTACAAAGGATTGTGAATTATGCTACTCATGATTTACATAAGTGTAAGTCCCATGATTGGCATGTGATCATGCAATTGGTTCCTCTATTGTTTAAGCATTGTTTCTCCAAGCACAAGGATTTGCGTAGGGCTATTATGAAAATTAGTATTACCTTCTCCCTCTTGTGTGAGAAGGTAGTGAATCGAGAACAGATAATGGCCGCAAAATTGGCTGTGATCGAAGTGATTTATGTATTGGAGAAGTACTTTCCCCCAGCATTCTTTGACATAAGTGTTCCCTTGTTGGTACACCTATGTGACGAGGCACTTCTTTGTGGTCTAGTTAGATATCGGTGGATGTATCCGTTTGAAAGATTGATGAAAGTTTTTAAAGATTACGTCAAGAATATGCGATACATTGCAAGATCAATTGTAGAGGAATACATCACCATGGAGTTATCAATATATACTCGGGAATATATGCCTGACTCGACCAGCGTTGATGACACTGATGAATTCGTCGATGATGGTGGTCACGTGATGGGAAAACGAGTGAAATTAATGAGTTGGCAACATGAACAAGTAGCTTGTTATCTATTTGACACACATGAAGATGTCTAAGAATGGAAAAAGTAAGTTTCGATTATTATAATGTTTAACATTATTTTAGATTATTTTATACATGATTAATTTTGTAATATGTAGAAAATATAAAGCCTGTGAGAACAATAAAAGACAAAAAATAATGGTACAATCAGACAGCGAATTTAGGCTGTGGTTGACACAAGAGGTAATTATAATAAAAATAGTCATTATATAACGTTACATTACACTCAAATTTTACCACTAATATATTTAATTTATCTATATTCTCAGCTCCTAAAGACGGGTGATGCGATATCAAGGCTTTCTCGTCTAGCCACTGGACCCTTATTCGTGGTACAAGAGTACAAAAAGTATCGATTGAACGGCTACATTTTCGGCGCTAAAGTGTACGAGCAAAGTACAAATGTACAGAACTCGGGAATTTCATACAAAGCTCTTACTATCTTTCGAGCAAGCGCAAAAGATAAAAACCTTGTTGAAGTTGAAATGACTTACTATGGTGTAATCCAAAATATATTTGAATTGAATTATATAAGCTTCAAAGAGGTTGTATTTTACTGTGACTGGGTAAGAGTTGGGGATAAAAATGCTTGTAAAGTTGATCTTGTCAACAATTTGATCATGGTTGACTTGTCCAAGTTGAAGAGCAACGACCACGTGAGCGATGAGCCGTTTGTTTGTGCATTTCAAAAGGTTAAGCAAGTGTTTTATTCGGAGTATATCAACAACGAGCCGTGGTCAATTGTCCAACATGCTCCAAGGCGTCTAAATAGTAGTGTGGATGACTTGGCTGCTCCTACCGAATATCAATCCATTTTTTATGATAACCCTAATTTGAAACAATTTTTCAATTTGTAATAAATATTTCAATTTGTACCAAAACATCCATTTTTAATGCTTTTAATTTATTTGCACTTTATCATTTTCACTCTTGTGTAGTGTGCGTGTGTGGAAAGGATATTAATACATAAATATTCCAACTACATCTAAGTTTTGTTTATACTAATCCATGAATATACTCTTCTTACCTTTAATAGGTGATTAGTACATAGTTATTTGGGGTGTCCTATTTGTGGAGAGGAGACTGAATCTCTTCGTCTATCCGAACACTAAGAAATGCCATAATCTTATGGAGTTATGCTCTGCAAATTCCTCCCAACCGTTATATAGCCAAACATCACCAGTTGAAGTTGTCAATTCCATTTTCCATACCCCACCACTTGGAACCTCTAGCAAAACATGGGAGACCATTGAAAGGTGGAATTGACAACTTCAATTGCTGATTTTTGGCTACACAATGGTTGGAAGGAATTTGTAGTGCATAACTCCATAGGATTATGGCATTTCTTAGTGTTCAGATATGAAGAAATTATATTTGAGACGATTGCCCGGGGTACATTAGTTGGAAGGAGGTGCCATATGAGCTCAAGTTAGCTGTTTGGGTGACACTACAGGTAATGTATTTATATTTATATGTCAATTTCGATTTCGATTTCAATTTCAATTTATATTTATCTATATTTGCGGGGCGGATACTAATTTTACTTTATTTTATTTCAGGGGACAGGGAGTGGCCCTGAGGGTAGGCCACATATTCTCGATACTTATGTGACTATTCGGACAAGAAGGGAAGGATAAGGAGGTGTCCCCGAGCGTCGCGGTACAAAATCTCTTTTCTAGCTAAATAGTTTGTAGATTTGAGATAATTGATGGTGATGTTGTTTCTTCTTAAATAGTTTCTATTTTGAATGTATATTTGCGTTATCTCTAGTTTATTTGGATATATGATATTTGAATAGGTACAACGTTGATATAACAGCTACAAATATACTGCTGGACAGTGGCAGTGGCCATACTTCCCAGCAAATGTTTTTTCAATTCTGCCCAGAATTGTCACGGTCATTGCCCGTGACAAGCCCGTGATAAAATTTGTCATGGACTTGTCACGGTCAATGACAGTGACAATTTTTTAAAAAGGGGACAAGAATTTGTCACGGTTATTAACCGTGACTAAACGTGTCACGGTCTAGGACCGTGACATGACCATGACAATTCTTACGAGCTTGTCACGGTCTATGACCGTAACAATAGTGCAGATTTGGTGTAGTGTAATCAATGCATGATGTCGGTGACATGAACTCAAAATCTCATCCTCTTCAGCCTATTGGCAAGATTGAGTTTGACTTGCATATGTCGTGAGACATCACAGTTTTCGGCAATGCTCTTTGTACGTAATTCTATCCATAAAAGGTGAATTTTTTTTCTTCCTTCTCTAACAGCATAAGAAATTTCAATGCTGTATCGGGATTATGTACGCGAAATATATATTGTACAACTTCATCCCAGCATTCTGGTAGGGAAAACAAAATACGATTGAACAAGTACTCTTGCTGGAGATGAACTCCTTAGTTTACAAGGTAGTTAAATTGTTCGATTTTCCTATTCCCATACCAATATATATGAGTACCCACTAAATGAGGTTCATTAATGAAAGATGTACGAGTGCATTCCAATTGCAACCTTTCCCACTCTTGTTGCCATTTATTAGCACCGTGACTTATTTTTACTGAGAAAAATGAATAAAGGCGTGATTATGATTTCTATAAATAATGGCTCTAATGAATCATTAACTAGTTATTATGTACGAGGGCGTGAATCTCGTGCACACATACACACAAAAATACACACATACATACAGAAATTCACACAAAGACATACACACACATAAAAAGATATATGAATGTGATTGTGGAGTTACTTCGGGTCGAATAATCCCGCAACTGACATGGCTTGTAATTAAAGCAGAGAATGGTATGGCCCAGGTCGTCAAAATCTTTGTGACCCGACCTTTGATTTTCTTCACACAACGGTTACTTTATCGTTCATATTAAGTCTTCAATTTACAATGAGAATTCCCCCCAACAATATGGCATTTGAGAAGTAGAGTGTGGAATCAAACTATAGTTGCATAACAAGCCTTACTTCCCCTCACTCTCCTCAACAAAATCGAACTCCACTATCTGAAATCAGTAATGGGAACACTGATTTATTTGGTTTTGAATCCCGTGTATGTGTATGTATCTCCCACGAGTGAATCCCGTGTATGTGTGTGTATTTCACCGTTAATTTATTAGGTTTTGAAGACCTACTTTTGTCATTTAAGCCAATAATCACTAAAATCAATCCTAACATCAACCCTAAAATTAACCCTTACAAACATTAGTTGTAAAATTAACCCTTACAAACATTAGTCATAAAATTAATCCCTTACAAACATTACCCCTAAAATTAATCCCAAATTTAGCACCAATATTAAACTTAAACCAACATTAGTCATATATTTTTTCTATATTTTTTTAGCGTCTATATTAAAGGACACGCATTTTTTTATATTTCAGCCCTAAACCTAAACCAACATTAGCATCAATACACATATACATTATACATACACATACACACATATACACTATACATTATACACATATACATACACATATAAACACTGAAATACACAAACACACACATACATACACATATACACATATACATACACTAAAATACACACACACACACACACACACAAATACACACACACACACACACACACACAAATACACTCATACATACACACAAAAATACACTCAGATTGAAATATTACCTTAGAGATTGAAAGAGAGATGGAGATTGAAAGAGCCAGATTAAGAGCACAAAATCGCACGATAGCCGAAATTTTAGAGGGTTTACGATTTTTACGGGAAAATGAAATAGTTCGCCTGGGTATTAAGCAGTATTCTAAAAGGCGCCCATAGACTTGAGGATTGGGAGAAACGCCCTGCCTTAACCTTCTCACGCCTTTCTCTTGGTAAAAGGCAGGCGCACTTTTTTTTAAAACAAAAACTCTTTAGTGAAACGATATCACCTTATAAAGACTTTTATTTTTGAAACATGACCAATATCTCATTCAAAACAATTAAAAGACAAACAGTGTTCCAATCCTCTTTGTCTCTCGTCCAAAAAAACACGTGTTTTTTTTATTTTTTCTTAGTATTTAAAAAAAAATATTTTAGTTGGCATATATTCAGACATATTTTAATGTATGTACGATTTTAGTATTTTTAATAGCCTTGTTATAGTTGAAAATATTAAAAAATTCCTAAATACCTTTTCACGCTTTTTTACGCCTAAGGATCGCCTAGACTTCTAAGGCTTAAGGCTTGGCCTCCACGCCTTTGTCATGCCCCGCATTTTTTTGAACCTTGGTATTAAATATAAAGACACTCGTCACGGCTAAGGGCCGTGACAACATTAATTATTAACATGTCAGCGTGTAAATAATAATCGGATCACGGCCAAAAGCCGTGACTCCGTTCCCAAAATGGTCACGGTAAAAAATCGTGACTATATCAACATGGCTTTGGTTTACGGTCACGGTCTAAGGCCGTGACCCTATACGAGACTAGATTTGGAGGGAAACTTGGCTCCATAATGGTCACGGCTGCATCACGGCTTATATCCATGACTCACACGAGGCACGACGATTATCCGTGACTACATGTGAGACGAGTCATTACCATGCCACATCATGGACTTCGTCACGCCTATTTTGGGTATGGTCACGGCTATGTGCCGTGGCTTATTTTCCATGACTATGGGCCTAATTTGGTGTAGTGTCACACTTACCCCCATTGATATGTAACCTTGAAACTTCCTTGTAACACATCAAGATGATCTCTAACTTTCACACTTGATTTTACTCTACTCCACAAAAAATTACTAGTATCATCACCGAATGAAAAATGGGACACCCTACACTGGTCTCCCTTGGACTCCCCACTGTAAAACTACTTAACAAGTCCACCCTCACCACTCTTTCCAAAAACCTACCCAATCCCTCTATTACCAAAAAATTGAAGAATGGTGAAAGTGAATGCCTTCTACATAAACCTCTAGTGTGGAAAAAAGGTCTTTTGGTGAACTAATGGAGAAAATGCGTTTTAAACTTTTGAGTTCATGAAGGGCCTACTTGGTTTGCAATTATAATGCAGTTTTTCGTGTTTAAATGCAATTCTGATAAATTTGTATTTGGCAACCGCTTTTAAACATTGAATTATAATATTTATGTGTTATAATTAAGTCCTTCAGAAAACAGTAAAAGGGTGTTTTATAACTTCTATTTTTTACTTTTCAACTCAGCATTATTCATTCTTAAAATTTTAATGCATTTATACCTTAATATAAATATACATACATAATACATTAATATGTGTGTAATTCTTACAAATAAAAAATATATATGTACAAGTATACAAAATATATATGTGTGTAATTCTTACAAATAAAAAATATATATGTACATGTATACAAAATTACGTATATTTATATTATTAAATTATATAATATATTAAGCTTCATATGTAAAATAATATTATCAAAAGATACATGATACTTATATATAGTTTTATACATGTATTATTAATGTATAGAATAATACAAAATATACATATAGTACATATGTATTAATAAATAATATCAATTCATGTATCTATATAATTTTATTGTGAATTATACATGCATTATCCTTATATAGACACACACACACACACACACACACATTAAACTCCTCAATATACCTCATTAAACTCCTCAATATACCTCATTAAATATATATCAAAATACATGATATTAAATGTATATGTATATATGTACATTTATGCATGTATATATGTTTACAATTGTATTATATATATATATATATATATATATATATATATATATATATATATATATATATATATATATATATATATATATATATATATATATGGAGAGGTTCACAAGTGGACCAAAATAATGGACTTTTTAATGGACTTTTTAATGGACCTCTATTTGCATACCGCTGGCGCAGATCAATTTTGATAAAATAGTAAAAAAAATATTTTTGAACTAATTTTTTTATATAGTTTTTAAACATTTCAGTAGGGCTATATAAAAAAATCAACTCAAAATGATTTTTTTACTATTTTAAAAAAATAGGTCAAACTTTGTCAGTTAAAAACAACTTAAAAATTGACAAAGTTTGACTGATTTTTTTAAAATAGAAAAAAAAATTATTTTGAACTGATTATTTTTTTATTGTCCTACTGAAATGTTTAAAAATCATTAAAAAAAATTAGGCCAAAAATATTTTTTTTACTATTTTAAAAAAATGGTCGTCATTCAGAATCCTCAAACTGGAACCTCACTTGATCATTTCCCTATATATATATATATAGAGAGAGAGGCAGGCTCCTGTGCACACTAAGTTTGCACACTAAGTTTGCACATTACCTTTTAAAAGTGTGCAAACTTAGTGCTGGCGCACACCAATTTTTTATGTGATATTTAAACATTTCAACGGACTCACATAAAAAAAATCAGCTAAAAAAAACTTTTTTTGCTATTTTTAAAAAATCGGTCAAACTTTCGCAGTTTTTAAAAAAAACTTTTTTTGCTATTTTTAAAAAATCGGTAAAACTTTCGCAGTTTTTAAAGGGCTTAAAAACTGCGAAAGTTTGACCGATTTTTTAAAAATAGCAAAAAAAGTTTTTTTTGAGCTGATTTTTTTTATATGGGTCCTTGAAATGTTTAAATATCACATAAAAAAAATCAACTCAAAAATATTTTTTTTGCTATATATAAAAGGTAATGTGCAAACTTAGTGTGCACAGAAGGCTGCCTCTCTCTCTCTCTCTCTCTCTCTCTCTCTCTCTCTCTCTCTCTCTCTCTCTCTCTATATATATATATATATATATATATATATATATATATATATATATTTGTCAAATTTTCAAAAATTATATTTAAAAATAAGTTTATCAAATGCACATTAATAATTATAAATATATAAAATTAAATTTTATAAATATATTTACAAATAATATTTATATCGAATTTTTTGAATATAAAACTAAACGAGATCGTTAAAAATTAATCCACCGAGATGCCCAAGATAAATTATATAAATGCATTATGAATCTTATTTGCAATATTAATAGAGTAAAGTGACAAGGACACAACAGCACACCAAACTAATCAATCAAGGCCTAAATTAAACAAACAAACAAACAAGCAACAGGATGTTTTGTACGTCATGAGATTTATTGAGGTTGACCCATCCAAAAACGGCCGTTCGTTCAACGGCTTTACTCTCATCTTAATCCCCCCGTCCACACCTAAACCATTTCGCTCTCTACTTTTACCTTTTATCTTAAAATTAAACAAAACCCAACGAACCCATAAAAATTCAACTACAATAGTAATCATAACGTTGAAACACTAAGCAGAAAGTTGTGAATAAAAAATATAAAGGCCACGACACACTCATGTAATAAAAGTGCTGATGGTTAAAATATCTTTGGGATATCTCTAATTGATCTCCTCCACTCTAAATTTGCTTTCTTTCACAATATAAACTCCGTGGTCTTGTTTAATCACCAGCCATGGGAATTCGTTGCTCAAAATTCTCATTATGCTGGTGGCACTCCCATCTCAAGCCCACTGTGGTCGAGTCATCCGATCTCGGCAAGTTTCTTGATATGTATTAAAAAATTGTATTTTTTCAAAGTGTCATTATGTAAATCAACTATGTTACATTTTTTGCAGATAAAACTGATCAGAACGCGTTGCCTACTTTGAGTGAGTTTAGTTTAAACGAGCTAAAATCTGCCACGGGTAGTTTTTCGTCAGACAATATTGTTTCGGAGCACGGAGAGAAAGCTCCAAACGTTGTTTACAAAGGGAAGTTAAACAATGATCGTTGGATTGCTGTGAAGCGGTTTAATAAATCTGCTTGGCCAGATTCTCGACAGTTCATGGTTGGTTTATTAACTTTAGTCTGGTTTTTGGGTTGATTTAGTTATTTAGTGTAATGTTGTTTTTGGGTGGGTAGTTTACTGTAAGTTGGTTTTGAATTTAGGAGGAAGCAAGATTGGTTGGGAGCTTGAGGAGTGAGAGGTTGGCGAATCTGATTGGATTTTGTTGTGAAGGGGAAGAGAAATTGTTGGTGGCAGAGTTTATGCCAAATGAGACTCTAGCAAAGCATTTATTCCACTGTAAGTATATTAAATGTGTCTTTTATTTTGTATAAAGTCATAAACGTTCTTTGTATAATGATATTGTGGGTATAGTGGTTAGGTGAAGTAGTTCCATATCTTGTGCAAAATCACATTTTTATAACTTTAAGAAAATTACAAAATCAGCAACCTGGTAATTTTTTTGCAAATGGATCTAGAAAATAAAAAAAAAAAATTCTAAAATCTATTTAGAAATTAAGACTCCTACAAGTTGAAGGAAAATGTTAAAATGTTCCAAATGACTCATACATTGTAGATGGATTTGCATATAACTTGTATTCGTGTTCTTAAATTGGTTTGTATTGAATTGCGTTAGGGGAGGCCCAACCAATGAAATGGGCGATGAGGTTGAGGGTGGCTTTGTATTTGGCTCAAGCTTTGGAGTATTGTAGTAGTAAGGGAAGGGCTTTATATCATGATCTTAATGCTTACAGGGTCTTATTTGATCAGGTGAGGCATTTTTTGAAAGATTTTTTGTTTTCTATAAGTTTGTTATGATCTATGACTCTAATTCTTGTTACTTGTCTCCAGGATGGCAATCCCAGGCTCTCTTGTTTTGGACTCATGAAGAATAGTAGAGATGGCAAGAGTTACAGTACAAACTTAGCTTTCACCCCTCCAGAGTACTTGAGAACAGGTGAGTAGTGTGTGCTAGGCTATTCTGTATCCAGCTTCTTATTAATATGTGGATATAATCTTTCCACATGTCTGTTATCCAACATCTTTTTTGTATCATAGGCCTTTAATATGCTGATTAAGTGTGTTGGTTAGAGGCAGTGGCGGATCCAGGATTTTGAGTCAAGGGGGGCGAAAAGTTGTGACGAAGCCAAGTGGTTCAGGGGCGGGAGCCCCCAAGGCGTTTTTTTTGGGATTGGTTTTACCCTTTTTTTTTTTGCAATTATTAATCCTAAAAATGTTGAGGTATTAATTAACTAAATTTGGATTTCCACTTTATTCCTGGATTTTTTTTATAATATTTCAACATAATATTACCCTAATGGATTGTGTGTTGTCTCCTCTTTTCCGTTTAAAAAATTTCTCTATGACTTCCTACATTTACACCAATTACTAATTTTATACACAAATTTATCAAAAGTTCAGACTAATTAATTTTATACACAAATTTCATACTAGTTTTATACACAAATTTCAGACTAATTTTATACACAAATCTTAAAAAAAGATAACTGAGATATCATTTTTTACATTCACCACACATATATGAATAATACCACATTTTTTACACCTATTCTGAATGAAAAATACTTATTCTGAATGAAAAATGCCACATTTTTTACACCTATTCGCAATTAATAGCACCTATTCACATTTTTTACACGTATTCACAACTATAACACCTATTCACAAATAAAAATACCACATTATGAATACCCAATACCTGATGTGAGAGAATTGAGAGAGCAGGCAGCGGCGCAAGGATGGACAGAGGAGAGGAGCCGGGAGGAGCAGGGGCGACAGGGGCTGAGGGGGGCGGCAGACAACTTGTGTGGTGAGGGAGGTCTTTCTTTCAGGTTATTATTAACAGCAGGTCTTTTTTGTTAAAGAATTACAAAAACTTACCCTCATGTTTGTAAAATATAAGTAGGTAACCTTTAAATTTAAACTTTTACAAAATAACTCTAATTGAAATTTGAACTGGGGCAGTCGCCCCGGTTCGGCCTAATGTCCATCCACCCCTGGTTAGAGGTCATATAATGTGACGTGTCACCTTTGGCTAGGTGAAGATCCAGCTTATTTAATTGAGTTTGTTTGTTGTTGGTCAATATTGAAGTTCACTTGCTTCCTTATGTGCTCGTTGTCATTACACTATATATTATGGTTTGAAAACTTGTGGCACTGCTATACAACATGTGAATGCCATTATGTATCAATTTAAACCAAAGTTATGAGTGCTTATATCTCTGTATTTGGCAGGTAGAGTGACACCAGAAAGTGTGGTTTACAGCTTCGGAACTCTGTTGCTTGATCTTTTGAGTGGAAAACATATTCCCCCAAGCCATGTAAGCTTTCAGCTCTGGAAAATGATATATGTTTGGAGATCTGGATTGATTATCTTCACCCCTGTATTGTGAATCATATACCCACAAGTAGATGTCTCAAGAAATTTGCCTGGCCATTTATGGTTGTGAACATTGCACTTAATGCTTATATGGTATGGAAGGTGAAATGCTTCAGCTTGTGTTTTTCCCTGGACAGTGCTATTAATGGAAAAGTGTTTCTTTAGAAAATTGATAGAAATTTATGTAATTGAATGAACAGTGATGAAAATATGTTGCATCTCAACTGATTGGAGTGATTTTGTGCAAATACTGCTGTGTTTTGACTGGTGACAGTTTATTGCAGTTGCAATTTCTTTTGTCCATTCTGTTGGTTGTGAGAAGCATCGTTTGTTCACTGGTCTTCTTTATCATAGCTTAGTTTCCATTGTCAATTCGATTGAGTCCTTAAAAAATTCAAGTGTTTTACAGAAGTTTGTTACAACTGACACAAATTTCTTTCCTGTAGTTGTAGGTAACTTATCTTTGTTACTTAAATCATCTGAGTACCAAGATGTGACATGCCTCTCTGTCTGGCTTGCAGGCACTTGATCTTATTCGTGGCAAGAATTTCCTGATGCTCATGGATTCAGGGTTGGAGGGTCATTTCACAAACGACGATGGAACTGAGTTGGTGAGGTTAGCTTCCCGTTGTTTACAATATGAAGCTCGTGAGAGGCCAAATGCTAAGTCTCTTGTCACTGCTCTCACATCTCTTCAGAAAGAAGCAGAGGTATAAACAAATGAGAGCAATTACCCTTTTGTTGAGGCTTATTGAGGCTTATTGGTTTAATATCTTTAGGTGTTGTAACTGATGAATTTCTTCATACTTATATTAGGTCATTGTAGTTTTTGAAGCATCTTTGTTGACACCTCTCATCATTTCTTGTTGTTGCATGATGGAATTCAGTTACTTTGTATTATTGTATTCACCACTCATTAGGAATCTGTTTCCCAAGGGTGAGGCTACATTATGGTTTCTGGGGTCAATTGATCCCCTTGATTTTTGAAATTTTTACCATCTTTATTTTGAAATTGGAGAAATGAAATAAATTGTGTGATGTTATTCATTTATGCACCCCCAAAATGAAAATGCTGCTCTCTCCCTTGATTCCCGCATTAGTCTTGTTTCACATTACTAACTGAATTATTTAAGTGGAAGAGACACTATTGATACTGTGGTTTTACTGTCTTTTCGTAGAAAATATGTTACTAAATCATTAAACTATTTGGAATGTAAGGTATAAGTAGTTGGCACTTCATTTCTTTCTTTCATATATTATTAATGACATAAATTATGTGAATTTGAAATGTCTCATTATCATAATCAGGTTCCGTCATATGTTTTGTTGGGTATTCGACATGGAACTGAAAACTCGACCGAGCCGCTGTTGTTGACACCACTAGGTGAAGCTTGCTTGAGAACGGATCTCACTGCTATACATGAGATATTGGACAAGACTGGATACAAAGATGATGAGGGGATTGCCAATGAGGTTTGTTGCTACTTGTCTTAAAGAAGATGCTCTATATTTATCTTCTTTTATTTATTCCTTGGTGAGATTTTCTAACATGTTAATTGGGTAAGTAATTTATGGAGTAATGGTTTGAAGTTGACATTGTTTCCTTAGCCTCGTCATTGTTCGTTTATACTCAACTCAAAAAAACCTTTTCCCAATACTTGGGGTCTGCTAGGCATTGTTCATTTATCTGTTCTTTACACTTTTTATATACATTTCATCTTTATGAAAAAGGTCATAAGCCTAAATTTTGATTACTGGTTTAGTAATACTCTGACCGTCTATTATATTTTTATTTACATATTGTTCCTTATATTCTGTTGACAGATTCTTTTGTTGACTTTGATTCTTATGCATAAATGTGATAATAAACAAATAGGGATAAACATATATCCAGGGTTTTAGTCTATTAACTCCTCTCATCATCTTATGTATCATTAAAAAACTCTTTGGTATCTTATCATTTCTAGTCTACATTCTTCTACTGTGGGATCGGAATTTAAATGGTCATGAATCAATTATTTGTTCATGTATGTATGGAGTTGATCTTCAAAAATAAATAAATGGTCCTCTATAAATAATGTCAAATACGGTTCCTAAATGTCCGCATTGTTTAAATTATAACACTCTCTTCTACCTGACTCACTTTTCGATACATTTGCTAATATAGTTTGAGCAATCCCGGCCTTGCAGCTTTCTTTTCAATTGTGGACAGATCAAATGCAGGAGAGCTTGAATTATAAGAAGCAAGGAGATGGTGCTTTTCGAGCCAAGGATTTCACAGCCGCCATTAATTGCTACACACAGGCAAGTTACTTTGTTCAAAATAGATAATTGGATTATGAAATTACTATATACCAATCTATATTATAAATAATAACTCGGATTCAGATCAACTTTCGGCTTAACTCTGGTCTATTGACATGCCAATTTTGCATTGGAGATGATCTGAGGAAGAAACATTAAATTGAGCCGCCTAGTTCAGGGTTGTGTGTATATTCGCCACAAGAAATTCATGTTTTATTTTGGGTCATTAGACTTAAATTGAGGTCTCGGTTAAAAGGCTTAATTTATTTAGTTTCTTTTCTGTTTTAGTTCATCGAAGGTGGGACCATGGTGTCGCCGACTGTTTTTGCAAGGCGGTGTTTATCTTATCTGATGAACGAAAAGCCACAAGAAGCTCTTGGAGACTCTATGCAAGCCCAGGTCGTGTCTCCCGAATGGGCCACTGCCATTTACCTTCAAGCGGCTGCCCTCTTTGCCCTCGGGATGGATACTGATGCCCAAGAATCACTAAAAGACGCCACCAACTTGGAAGCCAAAAGGAACAATAATGTATAGATTTCTTTATTTCTTACATCCTTTCCTCTTATCCCTTGTATTTAATTCCTTGCATGTCCTCCTTTGTCATTTTGATGTTTTCATCAAAGGATTCTTTGAAGAGTTATTTTTTGGGTGATTTATAATGTAATAGCTCTCTTCATTATGAGGGTACATTTTTTAGAGTTGTTGTTAATGCATGACTTTTGCTATCTTTAGGATGGGCTCTAACAATCCTAGAACAACAAAGACAATAGGCATTCATGCTCAATAACTCCAACATCAGATTATTTTTGCTGAAATCAAAGTTTTTTGAAAAAATCAGAATAATTTCTGTTTGAAAATTTTGAATTATTTATTTAATAAAATAAGAAAATACGTAATTGTCATATATCATAAAATTTTAGAATGGAACAATTTCGGGGGAGCAAATATTTTTGGGAAAAATCACTATAAATGGAAAATTATTTAGTCCCACTTTTAAAGATTCAATTCTACCCACTCCCATTTTTTATGATCTTAGTTGTTGGTCATGTTGTAACACCTACGAAACAAGTGTCATTCTTTGCGGAAAGGGAGAAGGGTGGTTACATGGCGGTTGGAGGTTTTGAATAGTTATAGGACTTGATACAATTTTGATCTCAAGTATTTAGTCCCCTTTTTTTTAGATTTATTTGTAGCCACTCCCGTGTTTTTATTTTTTAGTTTTTGGTCATATTATAACCACTATGAGACACGCGTCGTTCTTTGCGGAAAGGAAGAGATGCGGTTACATTGTAGTTATGGACAGTTTTTGGTGGTTATGGGATTTACTACAATTTTAACAACACATGAGATGGGAGCCTAACAAATGTTAAGAGATGGGACTAAAGCTAAAAAAACTATTTAAAAATTATATGGGAGGGGAGCCTAACAAAACTTTGGACATGGGACTACACTCCAAAAAACTACTGTTCATATACATATATACATTTGGATTTTTTTTAAATTGAATATTGTATATATTGTTCCAATATAAATTTTTTTAAAAAAAAAGAAAAAAACGAAAAGTAGTAGCCCTTTTCGAGAAGCACAACATTTGTGGGTCTAATATCATATTTGTCATTTTTGGTATTGGTGGGGTAAACGTTGACAATGTCAGTTCCGAATTTTACATTCTTGCTTTAATGATCAAGTATTGAAAAGGATTTTGATAACCCTACAACTTATGCTGGTAAGTCCAAACAATTTCTAATATTTATAAAATGCATCGTGGCTGTCGAATGTGAAAGAGGATGGAGGATTTTCTGTCATTTATATATGGAAAATACTAAGCGGACACAAAAAGTGCAACCCAATCGACGTGTCGCACCCTCATTCGCTCGTGTTCAGGCTTCATTAGGAGTGTAGCATTGTGGAGCCCGATCATGAACGAATGAGGGCGCGACACGTTAATTGTACCGTATTTTTGTGTCAGCCTAGCATTACTCTTTATATATTGAAAAAATACTTCATTAAACTTATTTCACATTTAGTTCATGTTATTATGACACTTCTCTCTATAGTCTTAAGAAACATAAATACAATCATTGGCCCAAGTAACAAGCTAAATTTGGTGACCGGTTTTAAAGCCATAAGCACAAATTGTTTTCTTGCGTGAATCATGATTAAAGCTTTGTATTTCTATTTATTCTCCTTGAAGGTAGTGGGGGAATTATTCGAATTATATAACCTAGTCGGAATAGCTGATAGTTGTACATTAGTCTTGATATACGATCACAGCCTAAATGATAAGAATAAAGAAGGATACTATCTAGAAAAAAATCTTAGAGTTGGATACAAGCGACTAGATCACAACTGTCCTCTAAGGGCATATAGTCCCACATAACTCATTCTAAATGTAGCCCTCACTCGTGGAAAAAGGGGCATGTAATTTCTGTTATTGTGAATTAATCAATACAAAAAGAGAGAAACACCCCGTAGATGTAAGCATATTGTTAAACCACGTATACCTCGTGTTTTGCTATTGTGTGCTTTTACTTTATCATTCGACTTTATTTTGTTGGAAATAATCTAAGTAGGATTTTACCACATACAATTGACATCGTCCATGGGAAGCGAAGTTCCCTTTCTTAACCACTTAGAGACAAAGAAGCAGTTGTGTCTCACCCACGATGCGCACCTTTGTCGTTCAACGATGAGTGTCATAACGAATAAAACGAACCTCCAACACCTAGAGTTAGGCCTGAAGTCCATCCCAAGAGGAGTCGCAATACTCATAACTCACGCTATTGTCCACAGGAAGAACAAACTATGGAGAGCATCAAGAAACCGAGATCCGTTCATATCTCATAACTCATGAATACCTATGAATGATAACTTCACGATTATGAGGAAACCACATGCCTCCAACAGGAGGAAAACACGCGTTTGCAATGTCTCTTGGAAAGGATGGAGCAAAATATCCATGGGGACGCACAAGACTGTCAGTTGAGGAAGGAGTTTGTAACTTGATGATGATCAGTCTAACCACATGAGTCCACTGAAGAAGAGAAACTAAGGAAGAGGACATTGCAGGAGAGATCTTCACGACCTCATCCGTATGAAGATGGATGATCGACCCGCTCACCGAGGGGAAAGGTCCACCAAGAAATTGGCCAGGAGGGCCCTTATCGATCAAATGAGGTCTCCATTATCACGAGCAATTGAGGAACGGTTTCTCCCAAAAATTTCTCCATGCCCAGGTTCAAGATCTACTATGGAAAGACTGGTTCTATCAACCATGTTCTCCAGTACAAGCAGGCAATGAAACTCTGGAATAACAACAAAGCACTCATGTGTCATATATTCCCCTCCAAATTTGGGGTTATTGCATAAAATTGGTTCAAAAAGATGCCACACGGGTCGATCAACAACTTCAAATAACTCCCAGAAGCTTTTATTACCAGATTTATCACTAGTGGTGCTTATCTGAAGAGGATGGATTCCCTCCTCACCATAAGGAATAATCCCCAAGAGACCTTGCAAGAATATTCCAGGTGGTATTAGGAAACTTATAACGAAATGAAGGACTATTCCGAGAAAACTGTTATGGCCTCATTCAAAATTAGTCTGCCGAGCAATTCTATACTGCACTAATTTCTCACCAAAAAGGAGGCCAACACCATTGAATACCTTTTGTCTAGGATAGAGAAGTATTACAAGGTTGAAGATGTGATTTCTGGAGCCACACACCACAATGGCCCATCTAAAACAATAAAAAAACGATAACAAAAAGAATATCCTCAAAACAGGGGCCAAAAAACAGAATGATGGATCCAAGAACAATGATAAGGCGGACTCTACTAAGTTCTATAGTAAATCAACACAAATTTGAAAGAGCCAATCTATAAGATCTTAAATAATATAAAAAATCAGCAGTGCCTCAACTGGTCAAGGAAGATGATGGGAGACCCATAAAAAAGGAACACTGCCTTGAGATATGCCTATCACAAGGAGCATGGGCACAAGATCGAGAACAGTAAAGCTCTCAAGTATCATTTGGAAGAGTTGGCCCAGGTCAAACACCAAAACGACTATGTGGATAAAATGGGTGCAGAGCCTGCCATGGATAAAGACCAAAATCCTGATAACATCCCAGACGACGATGAGATGGGACATGTGTTCGTAGTCATCCACAGTGCTTCAATTTCGAACTAGATCCAAATCAATGTTATTTATATGGAATTAAAAACGGTCACTATGGTGATGGAGGCCTTCCAAATTGATCCTAATAAAACTCCAGTAAGAAAGTGTCGATGTCCCGAAGATATTGCCTATAACAAACATACAAGTCTTTACAGAAGATGATCTAGTGAGAGTCAGAACTCTGCAACATGATGCGCTAATTATCACCCTTATAATTACTAACTGGGATGTGGATAACATACTAGTCGACCAGGAAACCTCCTCTGAAGTTATGCACCTGAAATTTTTCAACAAGATTAACCTCGAGATGGGTGATTTAAATAAAGATGCATCCTTTTATTCAGTTTCACTAGAAAGATAACTATATTGCTAAGAACAGTGGTTATGCATGTCCAAACTAGGAATATCTTAAAGCCAATTGAGTTCCCGGTTGTGGACATTGATTTACCTTACAACGCCATCCTCGGACGAGGATGAATTCACACCATGAAGGTTGTCCCTTCCACTTATCACCATAGCCTCAAACGCATCACCGATCAGGTGATAATAAAGATAAGAGGAAATCAAGTTATTGACCATTTATATTAGGACTAAGCATGAAGAAGGAAAACATGGTCGTGGATGAACCGATTAAAGATAGGGCTACTCCATCCAAGTAGCAGTTAAAGTATAACAGACCATGGGTGGAAGAAATAAGGATAGACCCACACACAGAGTCATGGAACCATTACAAGAAGTAATGTTCGATGACTTACACTCGAAGAAGACGTTTCTAATTTATAGCTCACTTGTCGATCACGAAAAGGAAGAATTCATCTCTATGATCAAAGAGAATCAAGATGTACTTGCTTGAAAACATTATGATATGCCTAGGATTGATCTCAAAGTCATATGCCATTGACTTTATGGGGACCGATCTTTCCCGATGATCACTCAAAAGGTGCGCCGAATAGCCCAAAAGGCAAATGTTGTGGAAGAAGAAATGTGAAATTTTTTGGAGACAAGCTCCATTAATCAAGTTCAATTCCCCAAATGGCTCTCCAACCTAGTGGTAGTGAAGAAGATTAATGGAAAGTCAATACTCTTCATAAACTTCACCGCCTTAATAAAGCTTATCCCAAAGATAATTTTCCTTTGCTAAAGATCAATAAATTAGTCGATGTCATAACCAGCCATGAACAAATGAGTTTTTTGGATACCTACTCAGGGAACTATAAAATTCCTTTATTCAGCCCCGATTAGGAGAAGACCTTTTTCATTGCCACTCTTGGCTTGTATAGTTACACTGTCATACCATTGGGGATCAAGAGTGTAGGGGCACTTACTAATGATTAGTCACCAAGATGATTAAACATCAACTAGGCGACAGTATGGAGGTCTACATAGACAAAATTCTTGTCAAAATTAAATGCAAGAGATACCATCTGCAAGACCTAGCAAAGACATTTGAAATTCTCAGGAATTATAGGATAAAACTTAACACCACCAAATGATCTTCTAGAGTACAGACTGGGAAATTACTGGGTTATTTGGTCAGTTAAAGGGGGATCGAAGAAAATCCCGACCAGATTGAGGCAATAAACAATCTTTAACCGCCAAAAATGGTTTGAAATGTTAAAAAGTTTATTGGAATGTTAGTCATGCTCAACTATTTCATATCCATGTCTTCTGAAAAATGTCGACCATTCTTTCATCTCTTAAAGAAAGAAAAGTGCATGACCTGGAATAAAAAAATGCTCGAAGTCATTAAAAGAAATTATGTATTATTTAAGTCGTCCACGTTTGTTTGTTATACCAAATCCGGGGGATTCAATATATTTGTAGTTCTCGGTATCTGATCATGTAGTTTGCTTGACGTTGATGCCAAAAAATGGGGGGCACCAAGCCCAGGTCTATTATGTTAGCAAGAAGTTTAAGACTGTCGATAAATACTACCTTCCTCTGGAGAAGATAACTTACTTTGTAGTAATTTCTTCAATGAAATTGAAGCACTACTTCGAAGCCCACTCGATTATAGTTATCATATATTTCCCTCTCAAGGCAATTCCCAACAAGGTTGGCCTCTCGAGATTGATGTACAAATGGTCGGTGGAGTGGGGAAGGTTAGACATCCATTATCAACCTAGAAATTCTATTAAATGGAAGGTGTTAGTATATTTCACCGTTGAGTTCACTGAGAGACAATAACCCGATGAAGGGTTACTCGGCGACCAAGCGACTAATGTAAAACTTGACAAATCAACAAGTGCACGTTCTATGTTGATGGACCCACAAACTCAAAAGGGGAAGGAGTAGGATTTATCCTGATAACCCTAGAACAAACCATGATAAAAAAGTGATATAGATATTATCAGGTTTATTTATTCAAGTCCGAGTATTAAGCCCTCCTCGCTAAATTGAGAAAAACCCTATCTCTTAGCATAATCCACCTTTGCGGTTTCTGTGATTCAAGGTTAGTATCTAACCATGTATTAGGAGACTACAACTCCAGGGATGAATGTATGTTAGCATACTTATAGGTTGTCTAGGAATTGGTTGCCCAGTTTGAGAAGGTCCACATTTAACAGTTTCCCCTGGGAAACAATCATGTAGACACTTTGGCCACTCTAGGTTTAACCGTTGATTTTGATATCAAAAGAACCATTGATGTGGAATTTATCGCCCAATCAATCATCATATGACCAAATATCACTAAATAAGTCATCGTCATCCAAAAATCTCCTATTCAGATTGATCCGATCATAACTTATTTATAAAAGGATATTTTATCGACCGATAAGAAGTAGACTAATCAAATCAGGGCAATAGTTGCTAGTTTATACTTATCACCTAAAGGAAAAATCAACATGATATCTTTCATAGGTCCATACCTCCAATGTGTACACCCAAGTGACACCAACCAAGTTATTTACGACTTGCACGATGGGTTATGTGGGAATCATATAAGGGGAAGATCTTTGGCATTCAGATCCATCAAGGAGGGATATCGGTGGCCTTACAGACACAAAGGTGCAGTTTCATACGTTAGGAAGTGAAAAAAATTTCAAGAGTTCTCTCCCATATTTTACCAACCAGTCAGAGACCTCAAGTCATTGACTAGTTTATGGTCCTTTATTTTGTGGGGACTAGACATTATGGGTTCCCTATCTACAGTATTAGAAACTTGGAAATACCTTCTATTCTACTTTACCAAGTGGATAGAAGCTGAATCTTTGGCAAGCATAAGGAATACCTATATAATCAGGTTTACTTAGAAAACATTGTGACCTATTTTGGCATGTCGAGAATCATTATCACGGACAATGGGATGCAATTCAAGAGTGGACCATTTTAAGGCTTCTGCAACAACCATAACATCAATCACCAATATAGTTTAATGGCCTATCACAAAAGCATTGGGAAGGATGATGCCTCCAATAAAATATTAATCGACGAGATAAGGAAAAGGTTAGAAAAAGCAAAAGCTGATTGGGTGGATAATCATCCCCATATCCTCTAGGAATATTGTACAATGCCTAAGTGGTCAACGATGGAAACTTAGGGGGGCCTTAGTCTTGGCCAAAGATGAATCCTAGCCTTTCTGGAAGCTAGACTTACGGATGTAAGATAGCTACTTATGGGCTTGACTAAAGGCATCCCCAAAATCTTGGCCATAGGCCTTTTCCTCGGAGGCTAAAACCTCGAACAAGATCCGAGTATTCTCTTTGGCAGCCTTCTTCAACTATCGAACTTGAGCTTTGTCATCTCTATCCCAATGGCCTTCTACTCAATCTCATAGGCCTTTTTTAGTCCAGCAAGACTTATGATATTTCATCACGGCTCACTTAAGTTCTTCATTAACTTTAGCCTGGTTGGCCTTCCTATAAAAAATGTCGATCAAGTTCGCCATAAACATCAAGTAAGGACATGATCATAAGTTAGTACCATAGAAAAGGTTCTAAATTAAAGACTAAACTAAGGTACAAAGGCTTACCAGAGATAATGCCTGAGCGGCATGAGAAACCAGTAGGTAGGTGTCATATTATTGACCCACTCCTTATCCATCAACAAAATATCCACCATAACAGTGCGAATTACAAATCAGGGTTCTTGTCTACTGACAATATTTATTGAACCTTCCCTTTGATTATGGAATCCATACTCTTGGTGGGAACAATAACATCCGCATAAGGACCAGTGTCAGTCCTGCTCTTCTTTTGAGCTCGACCTTTATACGGAGAATCTGATCAAGTAACGAGGTTAGAAGGATCTATGATCTTCTTCCTTTTATAAGGATGGGATTTAGAGGAATTTAGGAGGTCAGAATAATCCAATAAAGTGGGAATCTTTCTCCTTGGATCCATCTCTTCTTTTGAGGTGGCAAAAATCATAGCAGGGAAGGAAGCAATGTCCACAAACTGAAAAGTAGTAGATGTGGATCACTCAAAGAACTTTAACTACTTGAAGGGAGTGGAATATCAAGTATTGAATCTACATGCCTGACAACAAAATTTTTTATGGTGTTGGTGTATTATAGCAACAAGGATGTCGATCTAGGATGCTAACCACCAATAGATAAATGCCTCTTCAATCCCCAAACTTTGACTAATTCGATAAAGTTGACATGAGAGGTGTTAGGTTCTTTATTCTTGGAAATTTCTTCATAAAACAAAGGAAAAAGAATGTTAGAAAACAATTCATGTGAAAATTTGGTCGAAACTAAACAAAATACAATCTGAAAGTAGCTGCTAACCTATCTCATGTTTCTCCTAGGATGCCTAAAACATCTATAGGACTCACTACCTTTGGAATTAGTGAATTCTCCCATTTTCTAGTAAAGAATCCATGACTCCAAAAACCCCTATTAGATTCAGGGAGATTTACAATGAGAACTCTATTTTCACTCCTCACATTCAAGTAAAATGTGTTGTTGTTTGTCTCTACTAATGTATAACAATATTTAATTTCCAGAATTCCAATTTGAGTTTGATATAACTAATTAATCCTATTGTGGCCATCCCCGATCCTCGCGGCGAGTGGGGAGAGTGAAGATCCTAGGTCCCACACGTCCCTCTCGGGAGCGATTCGGCCGGCATCATTGATGAGGTAAAAAATATAGAGAGATGGAGTCGCCGGTTTATTTTACTCAAAACAGACAAAAGAAAGGGAGCCACCCCGAAGGACAGCATCTAAAGACATACTGATACATACGAAACCAAAATGATTCGAAAAGGGTTCGGAGGCTAAGTTACGAAATGGGAAGGTGTTAGGCACCCATTCCGCCCTTACGGTCTCTCATGGGTTTTTGCTATTTTCCGTTATTTTTCACATGATATGTGTGCATGTGTATATGTAGTGGAGATAGGAATCATCGACTTATACCATGGAAGAGGTAAAGTGAGTCATTCGTAGGAAGGTTCATAAAAATAATAGTAGAAAATAGGATTTACTCGATTATCCTTGCGTTGATCGTTATAATGGAATGATATATATATATATATATAATCTAAGAGAATTGAATTCAGATAAGATATAAAATGAGAGAAAAAGTGAGAATAGGACTCGAGTCTCGGGTTTTACCCCGAGATGCCTACGTAGCCTATAGAGGCATCAAAGTCCACGTAGTTCGCATACAAACCGAGGGATGGGGTCTATCCCATAAATACAACCGGGGACTTTTCTTATTTGAGTGTGTGTGTGTGTGTAGAAAAAGTGTTTTAGTTATGAGAGAAGTGTAAGAAGAGTGTGAAAATTTTCGTTTGGAATTTATGATCAAACCTTCTTTTTCTTGTTTTTTGGGTTTTTATTTATATGAAAATAAGAGATGTTAAATAATACTAAATAAAAAGTATATTAGGATATGTGAGATGAGAGAATGAAAGTGCTAAGCAATGAAATAAGTTAATGCGAATTTATGAGAATCTAAGGAGAGAATTGAGAAAATTGGACCTTCTTGAAAATTTTGAGCTTGATCTTGAATGTTAGAGGACAGACCTTGAACTTGAATGATGATGGAGGGTGGTTAATTCACCAAGTTTGATGAAAAGGATGATGAAAAGTGAAGGTTGGAAAGGAATTTGGATGTGGAAATCGCCCTGACTTCGAGAGAGATTTTTTGGAATTGCTGAGAGTGATATGTTTTAGATCTGGGCTCCCCTTGCAATGAGGACAAGCCCTCCTTTTTATAGGCCCAGGGCATTGTCGATCGGCATAGCCATGGTCTGCCAATCGGTAGGTGTGTTTAGGCACACTGCCGATAGGCAGGGTCTGGGACCTGCTGTTTGGTAGTGTCTTTTAGGCCTTATTGGAAAATCGGCCGCAGAGCGCAAACCGTTGATTCGAATCGCACACGGGGCAGACCGTAGGAAAGGTAATTCAGATACCTTTGAAAGTCTTGTGGATTTCTCCTGGGTTCGGGAGTTGACTTTGGGACAAATGTGGCTCGGAAGCGCTCGTCGGTCCTTTGGACGGGGAATCGTCGGATGCAAACGGATCGTTCATCCGCATGGTAAGTTCGAATTGTGCACGGGGGGTACCGTTGGAAAGGTTACGAGATATACTTCGAATTCCAAACAGTTTGATCCGGTTAGGGGAGTTGACTTTGGTCAATCGATCCCTGGAAGCATTTGGTGACCTCTCAGAGTAAAACGGATCGTTCGTCCGTACCGTAAGTCAGAATCGCGCACGAGGTGGACCGTTGGAAAGGGGTTTCAGTGCCCTTTGAAGATTCATTCAGTCTCGGTCGAGCTGAAGAGTTTGACTTTTTGGTCAAACGACGCCTGAGAGCACCCGATGGCTTCTAGGTTAGTACTCGAGGTATGATCTGGGTTTGTAGTGATGAAGGGAGGTGCTAGGGACCTAGGGAGAGTTTGGGGGGGTAATAGAATGGGGTGTCTACACCTATGGACACCGTTAACAATCCTACATGTATTCGGAGTACACTGAGCATTCACAACTATAAAATACTCACAAACTCCAGAAATAATTGGTTAGTAGTGTGATTCCACCCTCAACAATGGACTGGGTGTGCAACTAGTGGCACCCCTCTACATTATATAATTCGTCAGTCTCTTCAACACAATTTATGACAACCCAATTGGGGATGGAAAAACTTTTTTTAAACTCCCTTAGGGTTCTCTTGTTCACCCTATACAAAATTTTCTTAATCTATGAAAAAATGATGGGAAAATATGAAGAAGCAATGAAAAGAGAAATGATTTGTTGAAGAAAATAATAGAGAAAATAGAAAATTTGAAGAGAAAAAGACTTACGAGTGAAGAATTATGCATAAGGCTATGATGTCTTGAATAATGAGGGTAAAACACTCAAAATGGTGTTTGAGAAATGCATTAAACTATTTAGTTCAACTTCTAAAACAATTCATCATTTGACATAGAACCCTAGGTGATGGCTGGAAGATGCGCCTTAACTTTTGGCAGCCTCAGAATCCAGGTTGTCAGCATACCCTTGAGAGATCGGGGAAAATTACAAACGTGACATCTGAACTCAACGGGCATACTAAAATGAATTTTTACCTGAAAAAACTGAAAGGGTTAAGGATATTTGATCTTATATTAAATGGGCAATCATACATCACTACTGACGAATATTAAATTTCACGGGCAATCAAACCTCTTCACCCCTCTCAGGCGGCAAAGCTTTGGGGGGAAATTATAGGGAATTATCTAAATTATCCAACTTCGTCAAAATGGATGAAAGTTGTCCAGTATTCCTAGTATACATTCACAAACTAAAACATAAGAATGAAGATGGATCCAATCTAGCAAAAATCTTGGACTTGGATATGTGAGACTAGATCATGATTATCCTCCAAGGCAATAAAGTCCCACACAACTCATCATCTAGTTGTTCTCTATAAATATAACCCCCACCCTTGAAAAAAGGGGCATGTAATTCCTTTTATTATGAATTCATCAATACAAAAAGGAGAGAAATACCCCGAGGACTTAGGCATATTATCGAACCATGTATACCTTGTGTTGTGTGATTATGTGTTTTAATTTACTGTTTGACATTATTTTCTTGGAAATAATCTAATTGTAACACCCCACAACCTTGTCCTATTAGGTCATGGCATCATATTGCTTGATCTCACATGGCTAAATTTTGATACTTTAATCTTAGGGAAAGCTTACTATGCATTAACCTTTAAGAGGCATCAACCTAATCATTAGAGTTGGAAAATTATTCTATTATCATAGTTGTATAGTGTATAGTCTCCATGGCCTATATACTCTCCGCAATTACTCATCATGAGGAAACAAGGAATATGAAAGGGATGTGCTCAAATAAGTTATCAATGGGTTAAATGAAGCGAACTTAGACAACCTATCAATGTTGGTATTTTCAAAGACAATATGTATACTATCAAAGCAAAGTAAAATAGTAAAAATAAGGAGAAGTATGCAATAAAATAAATTAGGAAGGAAATAATGTAATTTTCCTAACTCCTTAAATTCCCCCGAGGACCTAAGGCTCAATCGCCCTTAGATCACCACTCATTTGCTTCCCCCAAGGCTCAATCTCCCTTGGTTAGCTTAATTTACACCAAGTCTCAATATCCCTTGGCTTACCCTCATAGTGCGTGGCCTTTATTTTATTACCTTGAACATCTCATTATCCTCGGCCTTATTACAGGTGTCTTTGACCTAGTCATGCCGCAAGCCATGACCTCCCCTCCTAACTAATTCTAGAATGATGGATCCATGGTCTATTGTTAACTCAACAACCTTGGTTAAGATCTACCAAGGCTTAATCCCCATAGTTAACCTAGGCTCAATCTTTATAGGGCTAATCATTTTGACCTCAAGCACTAAGCAAGAGGTCTTTACCAAATAATGATGCCTTGGCCTGGACAAATAGTGTCGCGACCTATGTATTGAATCCCATTTCAAATCACTAACTAGGCACAATATAATACTGACCAAAAGTTCACAGCCTCAAAGAAGTTGAAACTAATGATCTTTAAACAACAAAGGTGTTTTAGTAAAAAAATATTTTAAACCAAAATTATGTCATAACCCAATTCGTCAAGGATCAAAGGTAAAACCCTAAATAAAACCTCATATAATCAATTAGAACATCCTCCAATACTTAAAATCTCAAACTAACAATCTCCAAAGTTGAAATCTATAAGAAAACCTCTAAAATAAGGAATTAAGTGAATAGCAACAGTCCCAGGCCTTAAAACCTTAATAAATAGTAAATAACCACAAACTCTAAACCCAGAATATGATGAATAGTAAATGTCCATGGACTAAAACCCAAAAAACTCATATTACAAGTAAAGGATCATCTCATTCAATTGAAAATATAGAAATGATTATTTTAACAAGAAAAAAGAGGTTGAGGACATATACCTTATCTTAATGGACTTAGTTCGATTATTGTACGCGTTCGCTGCCTCTTTCCGTTGGTGAACAGTAACTAGCCTCGGCCTTTAATCAGGCAGAACCTTCTCCTCTCACAAGGTCTCAATTTATCTCTCTAAAGTGGAAAATTAGGGTTTCTATCACTTTGGGAAGTGTGTCAGGGAACCTAGGTTTTCCACTTATTCATTGAATTTACCCAGAAACCCATCCAAAAAGGCTTCTGGAATTATTTACCAAGTTATGTTGTAATTTGGCCATGTCATCATCTCAGATGTCAAGCCTTCGCATGTCTACGTCACTAAACTCGATAGCCTTTTGCTTACGTTGTGGCCTTCCTTCGTCTTCACGACCTATAAGTCCAAGGTTATGGCATTACTTAAACTTTGTAGATAAAGTCTCTAATTGTGACCTTTCTTACTAGATGCAAAAAATTTCCAAGGCCATGAATTTAAAAAAATATAACTTCACTTGTGTTTGTGGCTTCCCAAATCGCCGATGCCTTATATAGTTTTAGGGTCATTACACTAAGTACGATTTTACCACCTAAAACTTGTAAAGGATTCATATATGTAATCTTTGATGATCAAATAAACTAACAGAGGCCCTTCCTATGGTCGTAAGAAAAGGCATTTTCAAAAGGAAAAATATTTTTTATAAGGGATTTTGGCAAATAAGTCCTTTTTATATATAAATATTTTCCCATAGGTCCTGTCAAAACATTTTTCTCTTAATATGTCATATTTATATATCTAGTGAATATTCACTACATGTTTTTAATAGACTTATTGGAAAAAATATATTTTTTCATGGGACTTGTTGGAGCAAAAAAAGTCATATGACCTACTTAACTACATAATTATTAAATGGCACTAATTGGTTAAAAAACACCTTGTTATAATTGGCATTATTATTCAATTTACCATTGTATTAGTAATTACTTTATAAGACACATTGAAAAGACTAATAGATAAAAAAAAATTGTGTTTAGATGAGTTTAAATACAATTAGATGAAAAAATTTGTGGTTTCAAATGAGTGATTTTTAGGATTACAAAGTATTATATATTCTTTATATAATTTTTAAACTTGTAATCAGGGTAAGAGAAACACTAGGAATATTTTCAAATGTCCCTAATATTCTGGTAATCGAAATAAATTCTCAAGTGAGGCTAATTGTTCAAGGGGATTCACTACTAGGCACTTTAAATAAATCATTTTTAATGTCTTTACGAGTGAGAGTTTTGAAGGTTTTTGTTATGGATAATGACATCAAGACAGTCTTTAGGAACACATTTATGGACACAAGATTTGTGTTCATGTGTCATTAATAGACACTTGAATGAAATGCATCCCACTCAAGGTGTCCACCAATGATATAGGGACATGTGTCTCATGTTCTAAACCGTGTTATTGTTATGGTTTTATTCTTAAAACTATGTAATGAAATTTTTGTGTATTAATAAAAGTATCGTCTATTCTTTTTTAAATGAGAATTTGTGAGAATGTTTTATATCTATGTTTATTAAATATATTATTCTGTATATGTCAGTCAATTGTACTTAGTAGGAATTCAAGTGAGTTGGATTTGGCTTGATCACAGGAGATTGGAATTTTGATTCTAGTACTATTGAATAATTCCCAACCTATATATGGATTTGGAATCCTATGAGTTTAGTTGCAGTATAATCCTAGTGGTTTATCTCAAACTACGAGAACTGGTATAATGGTTTGAGAACTTGTTTGATAGTTCGAAGGAGCATTGTGACTGTTGCATCCAGGAATGCATTGAACAGGTTGATCCATGAGATTTTAAGTCTAAGGGTTGTCTTGATTAGACTTAGTCAATCTCACAACATTTGCAAAATATGCATAGATTCTTAATCCATATAGTTATGAGGATTGCGATGCTTGCACAACTAGTCATTTGATTGCAATGATTGCGATTCAATTTTATATTGGGTCAATAGATCCCCGCATATTGTGTAACAGTTATGTAAGTAGACCTGAGATCATTCAGAGGAATCTGCATCCATGGGATAAATTGACTTGTGATACCCCTCGATACACTTACAAGATTTATTTCCACCAATTAAAACCTAATCGATAGATTATTTTATAATCCAGTGGAGTAACAAATAAGTTAAGTTTGAGAATTGAAGAATTGATGAGATATTGGTTAAAATCAATTAACATAAAGTTGGTTTGATCAAGCGGGTATTCAAAGCTTAACGAGGGGAATCCCGCTATGCACTATGATCAACTTTGAAAATAAGACCTTATTATGTCCAAATGATTTTTGAGATAATTAAATTGAAGTGCAATCATAATTATGTAGTCAAATTAATATGATTAAATAAAGAAAGGAAATAAATTATGGGGTTATAATTTGGGATTTTCGAGTATTGATTTGGAAGTGAATTTTATTATTTATCTTGGGTCCCTCATATAGTCCATATACCCAAGTAATTAGACCCAAATTATCAAGAAACCTGGTTTGGCTCAAGCCAACCACTTATAGTTGTACATCGGAACAAAAAAAATGATAAACTAAACCAAACTTTCGTATTAGGTTATGATGGTTTTTCCATTATTGGTTCGCTTCCAGTTTCAAAAAATGAAAAAATGATCTTATCATCTATTTTCTGGATTGTAACGCAAATCTAAACCGAAGCAAACCATAAACTTATCTGATCTGGAACTTGGATAAAATCGAAAGCGAACCCAAAACCTGGATAAAACCGAAATGGATCCGATCCTAACATGCTTTCTAATATATATATATATATATATATATATATATATATATATATATATCATGTTTGTTCTTTAATTTAAAGTTTTTATATTAATTTTGACTTTTGAGACCTGTATTACATTTATTGTGTTTGCTTATCGTGTCTTGTTTATATTATATTTGAGGAAAATTTATTATTATATTAATTTTTTAAATATCCTTTTGGTGCTGGGAACCGATTGGAACCAACCCAAGAACCGTTGGTTCAGATTGGTTTGGTTATGCACATGATCGGTTCAGTTAAAATTCCAAAAATATGGAATTGGTCGACCTTGGTTTCGATTCTGCATTCGTAGTAAAATAAAATCAACCCAAATCATGTGCACCCCTAACACAACTTATAATAATATATATTTGTTAAGTTAGGTTTTAAGCTACATAATTCATTATTAAGGTTTTATAGGGTAGAAAGAAAACACTATTCACATTTTTGTGAATAGTCTAAGAGAGAGGACCATATCTCACTCAAAAGCAAAAAAAATTTCCCCAAAGAGTAAACTACACACCTACTTATCTTTGGGTGAATTATATACTAAAAGATTCAGGCCCGAAAAACGCGATAGTACCCCCAATTTTTAGATTTTACAAAAAGTAATTTCCTTTTAGATGCGGCATAGTGACGGTTCAACTAAACAATTACATAAACCAAATTTTAATTTCTTTCAAATTACAATTAAACTTAACTCAAAGTGAAATTAAATTAATCAAAAAATAAATTTTTCACTTTAACATATTAACTCAACTCATGTCCTAGAAATTTGCCTAACAATAAATATTCATTTTGCAAATTAGGCCAAACCAAATTTTACCCAATAAAATTAATGACTTAAATTAAATTAATTTTTACTCAAATTGAATTTGCACCAAATAAACTAAACCAATTTTATCTTTTTACCTAAGCATGCATCTAATGTGATATAGCAAAAGATAAAATAAGTAAACAACCACTACGCCGCGATGTACGAGGAAAAACCCACAATGGGAAAAAACCCCGGACGACCCTAAACTCAAATCCACTAAGTACGGTTTTACAAGTACAAGACAAAAAGACTTAAAACACCCGATTTGACTCCGTCCAAGCCCCGACACATCTTCTTGTACACACATCTGCCTAGAGTATAACCACGGAGGTCCACCACGGTCTCGAACCAATCGGACTTTTTCTGGTCACCGCCACCCGAACAAGGAGCCTTTATCCAAGTGGGTATGTCACAGCAAACAAACTTCTTCTTTGTGGGATGTCGAAGTAAACCCAAACTTCTCTTCTTTGAGACGTAGAGAAAAACTCGGTGCTAAAAACTCCAAGCAAGTTTATATATTAAGTTGGGTGTGTATGTGTTTTTGGTGAATTTAATCCATAAAAATCAAACACAAAAACATGCAACTTTTTCTTGAAAGAATTTTCTATCTAAAAGTCTTAGAATGTGAAAAATTTAGTTCCAAAATATTGGTTCCAGCACTTGATAATTCTGTCAAAAAGTAGTGGGGAAACGGTAGTGGGAACATGGTGAAAATTGCCAAAAACGCCAAAAAAACTGTTCCCGCCAAACTCGTTCGAATGACTTTTTCGTTCGAACGACTTTACTAACGATATTCCGGTGCAAGAAAAGCAATCTCATTAGAAGTCTCGTTCGAACGACCTGAAAATCTCTTTCAAACGAGATTGCAGTTCGTTCGAACGATATGGGAATTTCGTTTGAACGATATTCCTATTCATTCGAACGACGTGTCAGACAATAAAATATTCTTTGTAAGCGTAAAACTTTTTATGAAAAGTTCTCAAAAATATTTTCTGAGTAAAACAAAGGCGTTAAAATTATTTATAAATTTTTTATAAAATACACCCAATAAATTTCCAAAGCTCCTATATATATATAAAATGTATTCATACCTTAGGATCATTGGAACCAATGTTGTTCACGTAGAAACGAGGCACACTAAACCCGGCATGTGATGAAGCTTTATAGTTTTGGCCACTACGTCTTCAACGAACACGTCATAGGCTTGGATGGATACTCTTGTAAACTATCCTTTGACTAAAATGTTTTTTTTCCGGAATTGAGCCAACACTACATTAAGACTCAATCGAAGACTTGTGTCCTTACAAAGCCTTTGGGAGTGTTCTGGTAAACTTTTGGAGGACCAAAATAAATAAGCACCTAATCATCAACAAACACCTTTGACCATATCGAATTACAACCAAATACACCAAGGTGTTTATTCGTAACTCTTAGTTTAGGATTCAAACGTTTTTTTGTAATTTTTTTATTCTTATTGCTTAATCATTCTAAGATCATGGGCTAAATTGTTTTATTCCATCTATGTCGATCCCCACCAGTTCTCATATTCTTTCCCTAGAATTACCATTTTATTATGTGTATCATTAAGAGTGGTCATCGTGCATTGTAACCCAAATGTATTAGAACATAAAATAAATTAGTGAATTCTGACCTAATATAATTTTGTTGAGAAGTCAAACCCTCATTAGTACCATGAATAAGTATTACTCAATATTTCACTCTGTAATGATTGTCAGCCATATGAAAATATGTAGTGTTAACATCACTCGATTGAACCAAATATAAATGAAATTTGACTTGAGTATTATTCTCTCTTATATTAGAGGCAATTAGGAGGATAATGAACTATATTTTCACGAATAAAAAAATGTTGTGTCTAGATTTTGTTAATGTTTAATACTTTATTTTCAACACTTTAAGTTTAAGTTTATGAGATTCTTAGGCTACTCATATGCATTACAACCCCAAAAAGTAGGTCTTTGTGACTAGGTTTCATAGGGTTTATTTGATTTTTTAGCCCAATTAGTGATTCTTATAACCTAAATTTAGTAGGCTATGCGGACCAATGAGCTAGTGACAATGTACGCAAATCCATTTAGTTTTCTACAACTGAGTATACGTGGTTGGCTCTAGAAGTCCTTGATCAGTTGACCATCAATTAAATGAAAATTCATATGAGGGATATTCAAGGGTCACCATGCACATGGATAATGTCTAGCTACATATTATTCTGTAAAGGTGTATATTCCTGAAGTTATAAAGAAATTCCATCTCTTGAGCTTCTAATAGATATAAATATGCTACTATCCCCAGCTAAGGGTGGCGACACAAAAACTTATACGATTCATACTACACCCTAGAATTATAACTAAGATATTGGAACAAAAACCCTAAACAAATAGTAGAATTGCCCGTGGATGTAGGCTCCATTGTTGAGCTCAACTACGTAAAAACCTTTTGGTGTCTCTTTATATTTTCTTCATTACTAGTATCTGTGGTTATATATTTGGATAAATAAAGCTAAGATATATAATTCAAGTTTAGACATCAACAAACTGGCTTCCTCCATGGGAAAGACAAGTCACTCTTATATCCTACCCAATTCTTTCGAGACCCATTTTTTATACTTTTGAAGTATGACAGACATTTCGAAAAACATCCTTGCTGGAGGTAAGGATTTCAATCCTTCTGGTCCTCTTGGCATATGATACTTAAAAATAATTCTACTAACATTGCTAAGGGGCAGGAAGAATTGCAGGAAACTATAAGATAGCTTGCTCAGATACTTCAAGCTAGACCTACTGCCACCCATTTTCCAGGAGGAAAATGCCTCCTCCACCTACCAGAAATGGTAGAAGCCATTCTAGATATTTTGAATCTTCACAAAACCAAACTTATGGTCCTGGAGTAACCTCTTATATCAGATCTACTTATTATTACGATGATCAATCACTCATTCAAGAGTGGCCGAGGGTCCTGTAAAGGCTGAGTAAAGCCTCTTCTTTCGATCACCTAGGTTCCCAAATAAATAGGGGACACTAAAAAGAGCCTTCTTAATCACAGGATCACCGAGAAGAATCTTATAATCTAGAACTAGCGTGTGAGGATTAGCGAGAGATAAGTAGACTTCTCAGGAAGAGAGCTCAACATGAACGCATGACAGAACTGCTAGAAAAACCTTAGTTAAGACTAATCCAGTCGACCACCCTTGGAAGGGATCAATTCAGTGATAGGAAGACCGTCTGATATAAATAACCAAGTATATAAACCCATTGTAAAGGAGTTTTGTGGAAGGATCACCCTTCGTTCCAACTATCGTGGATTTCCCCATACCGATTAATTTTAAGCCACCTGTGGTTACTCCCAAGTATGAAGGTAATACCGATCCCGTCCTTCTTGTTGTACAATACCAGAAAATAACTGATATTTATTTGGTCCCAGAAGAGATGCATTATTGACCATTCTCAAATATTATTACTAGATTTACACACATTTAGTATAATAATTTACCCAGAGTTTGTATCTTCCAATAGCTTATCGAGCTATTCATCAACAACTTTTTCTTTGGGGCCAAACCCATTAAAAGAGTATCCCATTTTTTGAATGTTCGTTAGTGACCGAGGAATCCCTCGTGAGTATATTACTCATTTTATCAGTGAAAAATTAGAAATGGTGGATTATGAAGAGAAGAATACTACTACTGTTTTGATGAGCGGACTACTCCTCGAAAAGTTATATTATGCATTAACAAAAGAGCCCCCTAAAACCATGACTGAGTTGATGGCTAAAGTTGAAAAAATCATGAATGCCGATGAGGCTATAGCTGCTAAGAAAATCCCAGGTACTAAGGCCGAAAGTCATAAGAGTTGTGATAAAAAGGAGTAACAAGATAAGAAGGCCGAGAAACCAAAAAAGTATGAGGAGTACATTCCTTTCACTGTTAGCGTACATCACATTATGGAAGAGATCATAGGAAGTAGGGATCCCAAGTGGTCAGGGAAGTTGAAGTTCCCTCCTAATAGGAGGGATTAGTCCAAGTATTGCGAGTTCCACAAGGATCATGGGCATACCACAGATAGTTTTATTACCCTAAAAAATGAAATCAAAAATCTCATCCATCGTGGAAAACTATCTAAGTTCGTTTACCGGATAGAAGGGAGACAATCTAAAAGATGATCAGATTCTCCTTGCAAAAGTAGAGACAACAACAATAGAGTTTGAGACGAGGATTCAAAAAATGATTCGGATCTTCCAAAGAAACCTCGAGTGTGACACCTTGGGAATTTTGGCAATGGAGATGGTCAGCCACCGCCGCCAACCTACGTCGGGCATCAAATATAAAATACCATTCTCAACATGTGACAGAAATATGAGACAATTAAAATATTTTTTCCACAAGATATAATCCAATTTAATCCAACAAATATGAACATTTATACAATAAAATGCATCACCATGCTAGCTCCAAAATAAAGTCCAACTCCAAACGATAGATTAAAACTCAAAATATATAATCCAACTACAAGTCTCCAACTAAAAACCATATATAACTATGGAGCTGAATGGCCCACCAATTCCATAAATAACGATCTCATGAGTAAAATGACAAAATGAAATTTAAACTACTAAAGCAATAAAGATAAATCTCGAGTTGCACTCCATAAGTCTCCAATCCATCATGTGCATCTACTCCAGTAACTATACTCGAAATGTTAGTTAATGCAATGGGTTAGAACCCACCGCATGAACACTAGCTACTACTCCCAATTAGGATCCATAAATCCAGACATAAGCATCATACAAAAAATATATTATAGTAGAGTATCTTAAATTACGTGATATAAGAACATGTGAGTAAGATGAAACACTACTATCTACCCACATAACTAAGCCAACACACTATTCAAGTACAATTTTATTTTTACAACATTAAATTATGAATTCATAATTATTAATTTAATTAATGCAACAAATGTTGTTTATGCAACACCCGTATAGCCAGTATTTTCTTCTAAGAGTCCTGCATATGCTCCTGGCACGCCAACAATTTTACACGTCACACACATTCCCCTCACTATAGCCAGTTTACCCAATTTCGTTAGCACTATACATACTAGTGATGTTCCACGCATGACATGTCATTATAGCCAATTTGCCCAATTTTATTAGCCCTGCACATACTCATGACGCAACACCCACCCACATAGTTATAGCCAGTTTGCCCAAATTGTTGGCCCTACACATACTCGCCATGCAAATTCATTTTAATACCTGTTCTTTATCTTAGGCATTAATTATTAATTTAATATCAAGTTCCTGATTCTAAATTAGTCCCACCCTTTGTTCAGGCATCACAACCTAAATTCATCCCAAGTACCATACCTAGAGATTCCTAAAACCATAAATATTTCCTATCCTAACACTTTAAAAGGATACCTACTAACAATTACCACCTAGTCTCGCACCTAGGCTAGTGGAACCATAGAACGGCGTACTACCTATCCCCACCCAGGAAATACCCAGTTGTACGAGCATACACTCACTAGTCCCATACTTAAAAAGTGTTAACAACAACAGGGCCTACCTACTAGTCTCATACCTAGCAAGAAACCTAAGAAACAAGGCTATAAGCTTAACGAATCACAATGTCCCCGCGGTGTCAAAATTAACACAAGCAGTATTTATTTAAAGCATATTTTAAATTTATTTCTATAATTCTTCTAATTAATTCTACAATTAAAATTTCATCCCAATTACGTCTGTTTAATTATATAATTAAAAAAGTCCTACTACAAGTCACACAAGTTATTACCTTCCATAATTGCCACATAAGTGCTATTTTTCTGATTTACACAAAATTCCACTTTAACATGCGTATGTACAATATTATTACACAAATATAATTCCGTTCTACAACCTGCACATCAATATCGTAATTATATGAGTCGAAACATTATTCCAAGTTCACATTTTTAACGTCAATGCGTGAAACGTCCCACCATTCTATCATAATCCAAATATCTAATCTAGGCATATATTTGTTTCAAGTCTTAAATATATCTTTAAATTTAATAAAAGTAGCCTTGTAATTACTTTCACTTACTTTAATTAATCTTCCTAATTTATTTTAAGAAAAACGCTACTAATATAAGTTTAGATAATATCTAAAATGCATAAAACTTAAGGAAACATGAGAATTATTCATGCTTGTGAGAAGCCATCGTAAAAATCAAATTACACGATTACGATCATCTTGTGATAGTACAAATAACTCGTTCTTGAGAAAACTTGATTTGGATTTTCAAAACTTGCGTTGAAACTTATTTTTAATGGGGTTTAGGTTTTGTAGAAGATAAGAGATAAAAATTTGGGAGGCTACTACTTTTTGAGAATGGTTAAATGTGCTTTAATAAGTCTAAACCCATGCCTTTTTAATATAGTAAAAGAAAAGAGTTCAAAACAAAAACAAACACTTAAAAACTTACCAACCCGCAGGTCTACCTCGATACAAATCGATTTGCCCCTAGGGGCCGAATCTATTCGGCCCTGAATTAGAGCCCAGATTACCCATGAATTTATATAAAAGATAGAAAATTGTCAATTTTAATCCCGATTTAAATCCGATTAAATCTTTATTTTTTTATATAACAAATCCAACATTTTTAAATACTAAAATTAATTAATTCCCAAAATATATTTCTCCAAAATTTTGATTTATGAAAAGATAAATACCGCCCAAAATCTTGGGGAGTTACATTCTCCCCCACGAATGGAGGAATTTTGTCCTCAAAATTTGACGAAGCGTCAACATCAAACGTAAAATCACGCAAATAAAAATAAGGCTTGCATATGCCTACCTATAGAAAGCAACGATTGGGCACCCATACACCCAATCCTACATGAACCTCCAACATAAGCAAAAGTACAATATATATATATAGAGAGAGAGAAAGACTCCTGTAAGGACTCTTTATAGTGCAGACCCTGGTACATACTATTTTTTTTAAATAGTAAAAAAATGAATTTGATGAAACTTTATGGATATGATGTCCATGGTTAGAAGATCATCTCCAATTTGTTTCATCAAAAAATTCAATAAAAAAACATTGAGATGAGGCGATATGTAAAAAAATTGTATAAATATTCATTTTCAGCCGTTGAAATGTTGGGTCGGCGTCAACCACTTTATTGATTGAATTTTTTGACGAAACTTCATAGATATGATCTTCTCATTGTTGAGATCGTATCCATGAAGTTTCATCAAAAAATTCAGTCAAAAAGTAGGTAAGATGATTGTCAACATTTAAACGGTCGAAATGCATATGTATACCATTTTTTTACATATCACCTCATCTCAACGTTTTTTTATTGAATTTTTTAATGAAAAAAATTAGAGATGATCTTCTCACTGTAGAGATCATATCCATGAAGTTTAATAAAAAATTCATTTTTTTACTATTTAAAAAAACGGTTTGTATCGGGATCTCCACCATAAGGAGTCCTTACAAGAGGGGGCGTCTCTCTCTCTCTCTCTCTCTCTCTCTCTGTATATATATATATATATATAAAATAAGGAGCAGAATAGTGACACTATTCCATAAGAGGATAAGCTATGTAGAGGTGAGGTTTGAGCCACCAAGTCATTAAATTGTGGGTGAGATCACAATTCACACCATAAACCCTACAACTCGCCACACTTGATTTTATAATTTATATGGCATATATAATTTTAACCTACTAAAATTATCTCCCCCCCCCCCCCCCCATTTTCCTTCTAAAATTTCACTATAATTCAAATACAAACGGTATATTAGTAGTACATAAAAAAAGAGCATATTTTCTCCGTTCGGTTCACATCCCCAAACTCTCAAATTCTGCAAATCCCCAAACGAAACCTCTCTCCCTATCATCTCTCTCTCTCTCTCTCTCTCTCTCTCTCTCTCTCTCTCTCTCTCTCTCTCTCTCTCTCTCTCTCTCTCTGATTTTCCTCTCCACCGACTCCCCCTCCATTTTTACCTCATCTCCACCGACTCTACCTCCATTTTTACCTCATCTCTCTCTCTCTCGATAATATCTCCAACACACGCAGATCTTGGGATTCGCAACATGTGATTTTGTTCACATACATTAGTGTTTTGTAATTTAGGGTTTTCACGTAATTTAGGGATTTATTCACGTGATTTTGTTCATTTTCCCTCTAACGTCATGTGCTTTGTTCACCTAATTTAGGGGCTTGTTCATCTAATTTAGGGCTTTTTATTTTCTCTCCTACAACTTTCTTATAGTTGGATTTCAAAGCAAGGGAATTAAAATTCAGATTGATACAAATTTCTTGATATTGTGCTCATGTTATGCCTGAATATTGGTTATAGTTTTTATTTTTCTCTTCATGTATTTCAGGTTTTGTGCCAAACAGAGCGAGAAGGGGTCTTTGACTTTATGACTTGATTTGAGAGTAAGAATAAACTTCTTTACTGTAATCTGCATTCAATTATGATTTTTGGCTACACAATTAAAAAATGATCACCTCTTTGTCGGATTTTTGCTCTGTATACTTTTATATCTACATCATGTTTGGCTATGTATCATGATTGGTGGGATATTTATATAATTTTATATCCATATAGTAGTTGGATTTGAATAGTTTACATCACTATTCTTTATATTGGACTATCTTGGTTGTGTGTGCTCTGTTATTTACATTGTTGAGGAATTAGGATCTCGGTTTAAAATTAGTTTTCTTTGCGAGTCCCACAATGAGATTTCATCACTATTTTATACTACTAAGTAGCTGTATATAGCTTTTCTTCTGTATTGAACTAATTAAATAAGCTCAAGAACACAAATGTGGAAATAAGATTTACTTTATAATACAGTATATGTTGTATATTGGTCAACAAATACATAATCGGTAATTTCTACGAATTTTAATCATTTTGTGGTTTATATACACATGACACCAACATTTTCCCATTTTTCTATTCATTTTTGGATTAGTTATTTGAAGTAAGATGAAGAATCTTCATGTTTTGTATGTTTTGGTATGATTTTTCATTATTTTTCCCCAATAAACACGAGATGTTATAAAGGCTTCATGTTTTGTATGTTTTTGTATGATTTTTCATAAATTTCTTTAATCGATTTATAAAGTGTATAAATCTATGTGTTCTGGTTTTATTTGAGTGTTCTGTTGATGGTTACTTTAGAACCATATGCATGACTTTATGAGTTTATTGGCCCTTCAAATTTTTTTGTTCACTCTTTATTCTCTGTTCTGTTTTGTATTTTTTTGGTTTCAGTTTTTTATTTATTTATATTGTGGGTTTGTTTCTAAATAACCATTTCCCCTTTTGTATGTATTTGTTTTGTCTCTCGCTCTATGCATGGATTAGTTTGCAACTACTGGATGGAGTTGAAAATGGATAAGATGAGGGTTCTTTATTGAGGTTATCTTTTATGGTATTTTTTTTATGGAACATATATATATATATATATTATTTATTTTTCTCAAATAGCTTAGGCTTTTGGATGTTCTTTTTTCTCTGATTGGTTTGATTTCCTTACAGGTGTACTTCGTAGGGGAGGTGTGATTCCATTACTCAAAATCGTTCTGACACCACCATCTAAACTACAATCATTCCAGGACCACCGCATCGAACTACATCTGAACTAGAGTCGTTGAGTAATTTAAAGGTTCTAACAATTTCCATTGTTTTTTATTTACATGTAATGTATTTACTATTTTGACTATGAAGAAATTTCCATTTCCGTTTTCATTTGCGATTCTCATATTAGATTAAATGAATTCTGATATTAAATTATTTTGATGTAAAGCTTAAGTGTTGATGAATACCATTCTACTTCAGTAACTTAAATTGTGCAAGGGAAGTTGATTTAATTTCTACATTACTTAGTTTGTTGTATATTAGTTTTTTTAGATTCAAGTTTCTTAAAGTTGGAGTTTCATCTTAATTTAAGTAAGAGGAACATTGATAATTGATAATTGATTATATTGTATTATAATTGCAAATTTTTATTTGTTTATTTAATCATTTTATGTATCATTTATGGTGATGCAGGTGAACTTTCACTCTAAATGAGCAACATCACTTTAAGTCTATTAGTGATTATCTAGAATGCATACATTAGCAGAAAAAAGAATGGTATATTCTAAACTCTAATTATCTTAGTTTTAATCAGTATATGTTATTAGAAATAAAAATAGTATATTTTGATTGCTATTATGTTATATGTTACTGATTTTATTTTGAACTTCGTTTCATTAAAATAACAACGAATGGTGTGAAGCCCAAATACTTGCATCATAACACTCACTTTATTTTGAACTTCTCTGTTTCCCATTTGCTCTTGTTTTGTGTTTTTATTTATAATTTGATGGATTCATTTATTATGTGGTTGCTGAAGTTGGTTTGAAGAAAATATTTTTTTCCTCCAATGTTGAATACTTAATTTTGCTTCCCTTGTGTTGACATCTGCAATTGTTAAGAACAGTGTTCATTATTAAGCTAGGAGTTGGCAGCACCTCCATTTTCATTTTTTTCCTAGGGAGTCGGGAGTTTCATACACTGGGAAGTCTTTCCCTTAAACAATTTCATCTTTTATGTTTTAGGAGGACTGCTTGAATTTAGTTTCATTCATGTGTAATGATGATATGCTTTTTATCAACAACCCCTTATTTAGCAACCCCTTATATCATTTGATTTGTTTTAGGAGGACTGGTTCAGGTAATGTTTTCTCAACTAGATTAACCTCATTCTCTCACAAAGTTTAATCTCTTATAATATAATGTTGTATTCATAGGCTCTAAACCAAAAAGCCCTTAGGTTCTCCCATTTCACTATTTGGGTGAACTCTATAAGCAGTACACAATGCAACAAGTGTAGAAGCCCGCCATTTTTGAAATAGAAATATTAACAAATCATGTGCTATCTCAAGTTGTCCTGTTCGAAAGAATATTCATTGTAATAGATTGACCAAATCTCATTATAATTGTGACAATTCGTTGGAAAGGGGTTTCTGTGCCCTTCAAAAATTCATTGAGATTTTTCTTTGACAATAAAGTTGGTTAGGGTCAAATTGGGTCCCGAGAGCGCTTGGTGGCCTCTAAATTGGTTTTCATAAGTAAAATGATCCTTTCGTCTGAAATGTTATGTCGATTTCCACATAGGAAGGACCGTTGGAAAGGTATTCAAAGCCCTTTGAAGATTCATTGAGCTTTCGCTCTGACGCTAGAGTTGACTAGATTTAAATGGGGCTCGGGAGCTCCCGGTGGCCTCTAGATCGGTACTCGGAGTATGACCTAGGTTTTATAGTGAATTGAGGAGGTGCTTGGTACCTGATTAGGCATAAATTCTTCTAAATTTAACCCTTTAATTTAGTTACTTTTAGCACCTCGAATAACGTAATCCATTTGATTTTATCTCATAATCTTCCTACTAACTTATTCTAATGAGTACCCCGAGTTTCTGGTATTTCGTACTAATTTTACAGGTATTTGATGTCACTAAAGAAGGAAAGAAACCAGAAGAATAGAGAAAGAAAAGAAGGAAAGTCAAAAGGGCAAAGTTGTAATTTTTACCCGAAATTCGGATGAGGCATCTCAAGAAAAGTTGAAGATATACAGTTTACAAGTACATTGGAAGAAATAGTACCTCAATCGGAGTCCCGGTGTGAAAGTTATGAGAAGTTAAAGATAGAAGAAAAATTCAAAGAAAGATAGGACCAATCCGGATAGGACCGATCCAAAATACAAAGTTCCAGTGAACCCCAGACCGAAGACGGATCGAAGTTGAGGAAAATTAATTGAATCGATCCGGATAGGACCAATCCAGGAAGAAAAGAAAAGAACCGATCTGGATCCAAGCCGAACCGAACTGAAGGAGGACCGGATCGGTCCGACTGTCGCAGTTTTATTTTCTTACTCTTCCTCCAATGAAGAGTCCTGGTTAAGCTAAAACTCTTGGAGTCTTGTAGGGTATTTAAACCCGATTTATTATCATTTTAAGTGGAAGAAAATTCATCTAGTTTTTCCCTTTTTAGTTAAAACTTTTATAGGTAGTTAGAGAGAGAAAGTTGCTACAAAACCCTAGTTTGAATATTTATTGCAATTTTAATTCCAAGATTGAAGTTTGTTCAAATTTCTGTGATTACAAGTAATTTTAATCGATGCTTTTAGTGCTTTGGTAAGTTAGTTGATTACTTTCTTCTATCTAATCTTCCTTCTACATCATTCTTCAATTCTCCCCTAGTTTAATCATGATTTCCTGCAATTAAACAATCGTTTTCATTAATTTCATCATGGTAGGCTAAATTTTATAAGGGTCGGGATGCATGAACCCAACTCGATGTGGTAGTTGCATGTGAATAAAATTAATCCTCTAAATTTAATGATTTATTATGACCGTATTGCGTAGCATCACAACCATTGTAGATCTTTGGATCTCATTTGCTTCAGGGTAACCGGGATGCTTTAGGATGCAATGCGAGTGTTGCTTATGCGCATTACCACTTTACTCATCCTCTGATTTTGTATGGTGCGGGAATTAACCTCATATAGGTAATGCTTGGGAGTACTAAAGTCTGGGTCTAATTCATCACTTAAATTTACGATTAGTTTTATATCATCAATACACTAGGGTTGAGGGATTGTATTCCCGTCCTGTTTTCTTCATCATATAGTTCGAGTTTTAAATCATTCATCGTTAGTATTTTAGGTAATTTAGAACAGTTGCATTTCTTTCATAATTTCAAAATTGCATTTAGTTGTAGCCAATTCTCAAAACAAATCATCTTTTCCTTTCTTTTTAGAGTCAGAGTTAGGATTTCTTCGTCTATCCAACGTCGTTCCATTGTCCTATTTTCCTAAAGATCGACACCTGACTTATCGGATTATTACATGAGCGACAGGCTTGCACTTGAGCCTAGAGAGTACGCACTTCTGAGACACATTCTTAAACGCGTCACCGTTGTCGGGGAACTAGGTAGACTTAGGATTAGATCAAGTCAATCTCAAACTATGACCAAAAATTTTCAAAAATCCAAAAACATATAAAAATTTGAAAAAGAACAAAAATATTCATCATCATCTCTCATAAGCCCGTTAATGCAAAATTCTGAACTCACTCCAACTCCCCATAATACTCCAATCCGCATTCACGAAAACCCGATAGGAGAATACGACCCTGATAGCCCTCACACTCCTAACGCTCCACAGTTCTGGGTTCCACCCCCACACCGTCACACTCAATCGCAAATAACACTCCATTTTCCCTTTTAGGACACACTTCAGAGAATGCCCCGAGCATACCAAGTGAGGACACCAAGTCTTTAAGAGAGAGAGAGACATGTCGCAATACGGTAGTGCAGCCATCGGTGAGGAAGAGGTCCCATACCGTCCTTTGATAGAAATCTTATATCCCGAGCGCACTGTCACTCCGGGATGCATCATACTCTCGTATAATGCAGGGCAATTTCGTTTTAAAAATGGGATGATCCAGATGATCCCCCACTACCATGGGATGGATTCTGAAAATCCATATCTCCACATCAAAAAATTTGAGGATGTGTGTGAAACCCTCAATGATCAAACTTGCACACAAGAGGTAATCCGCCTCAAACTCTTCCCATTATCGCTAAAAGATAAAGCTAAGACCTGGCTGTGGTCTTTACCTCCAAGCTCGATTGCATCCTGAAATGAGTTACAATCTAAATTTCTTAAGAAATTCTTTCCTCCACATCGAACGAACTCCATCAAGGCTCAAATTCAAACTTTTCAACAATTAAAAAATGAGTCGTTCGATCGATGCTACGAGCGTTTCAATGAGTTCGTTACTTCATGCCCCCATCATGGATTTGATAAACTGCAAATCATTTGCTTCATCCACAATGGGCTAAACATTAATTCTAAGCAACTCCTTGTAACCATGTGCGATGGTCTTTTTGTCGAATTAGACGCTAACGATGCTGAGCTTCACCTGTGGTATGTCGTCGAGACTACCCAATCGTGGGATACATCTGACCCTAATGCTCAAAATCAAAATATCCAAGTGACCACCACTCCATCGACATCCGACCTATTTCCCATAGAAAAGAATTCTATGACGGACAGTCGACTCGATGTACTTGAGAAAGGACTGCGAGACTTACATGAGGTATATGGAAGAGGACCAAGTGGATCCATAAAAAACCCCGTCGAGAAGGTGTGTGCAATTTGTGAGTCAGGTCATTAAACTGAGGAATGCCCGACTATACCCGCCTACAAAGTGATGCTTCAAGAGCAAGTCAGTGGTATAGGAGGATTCAAGGGCAATTTCGGTGCACCGCACGGGAATTCTTACAACCCTTAATGGAAACCCATCCTAGTTTTAGCTATGGGCAACAACATGCTGCGATGAATCCTAATTCACATGATGCCCCTCCTCCACCACAACACTTTCTACAAGCTCCACACATGCAAGGACATGTGCAAGCACCACCACCTCAAGGAGCATATATCCCTCCACCGCGGAGAAGTCTTAAGGATACGATAAACCAATTTATCAATAACCAGAATGCAGCCAATGCTAGATATGATCGCATGATCAGTGACATAAATGCAAATATTTTAAAAATGCAATCATCGTGGAGTATCCAAGAGAAGGGTAAGTTTCCTGCCCAGGGCCAAAATCCTCCCCAAGGTCAAACTACTGTTAGCTCCACTTCTACGGAACATCAGGAGCACTGTTAAGCTTTGACCACTCTTCGTAGTGGGAGAGTTGTTGATTTATCACCTCTCCCACACGACGCAACCAAAGACAAGGAGATTTTACCCGGCACGAAAGAGGACGAAGGTGTCCCCGTGAATGAGAGTGATAAAGAAGGAACTAGTGAGCCCGAGGTAGTAATGAAACCACCCACCACGGCACCGTTTCCTTAATGGTTGATTTCTTCCCACAAAGGAAACCTCCGTGATGAAGTGCTAGACGTGCTAAAGCAAGTAAAGCTAAATTTACCTTTCCTCGATGCCATTAAGCAAATTACAGCTTATGCAAAAGTCATCAAAGAATTATTAACAGTGAAGAGGAAGATGAAGGTGAAGAAAAACGTCTTTCTAGCACAAAACGTGAGCTCCATCCTACTTAATGATCTCTATCCAAAATTCAAAGATTTCGGTGCACCCACCATTTCCTGCATCATTGGAGAAAATAAAATTAAAAAAGCCTTACTTGACTTGGGAGCAAGTGTCAATATCCTCCCTTACGCCATCTATAGGCAACTTGATCTGGGTGACCTTAAGCCCACAAGGATCACTCTCCAATTAGCAGATCGAACCGTGAAGATCTCAAGAGGTGTAGTTAAGGACGTGATTGTCCAAGATTACACTTTCTACTTCCCAGTAGACTTTGTCATTTGGAACACGGAGCCCTCTTTCACTTCGAGCAATCATATTCCCATCATTCTTGGGTGCCCATTCTTAGATACAGCTAACACTATTATCAACACTCGGAATGGGCATATGCAACTCACTTTTGGGAACATGACCTTAGAGACTAAAATCTTCCTTATAGCTCAACAAACAGGGGAAGAAGATGATCTTCACGCGGTGAGCTTAATAGACGAGATCGTAGAGGAGTATTTTGAGGAAAATTATTATGGAGATGCCCTAGGGTCCTGTTTAGTGTCGAGCCACAAGAGTGAGGGGACGTACACTGAATTTGAGAGGGAGGTTGAGGAGTTGATAGAGTTATTTGATGAGAGAGCGTCGGACGAGGACGCGAGAGATGTAAGTTGGGTTTCTCGATTCGAGGAGTTACCGCCGAGGGAGGCACGCATGGTTCCCTCCAGCGACAAATTTCTGACCCTCTACTTGAAGAAACTAGCCTCCCATATTAAATATGTATACCTAGGAGAGGATGAGACATTTCCTGCTATTTTTTCCTCTAGCCTAGATGAAGAATAAGAGGGTAAATTGTTAAATATTCTGAGAAAGCACCAAAGTGCTTTTGGTTAGTGCATTGCTAATTTGAAAGGGATAAGTCCTTTGACTTGCACCCACAATATCCATATCAAAGAGGATGTCAAGCCCTCGAGAGAAATGCAAAGAAGGCTAAACCCTAATATGAAAGAAGTGGTGAGGACCGAAATCATTAAGCTATTGGATGCCGGGATTATCTACCCAATCTCGAATAGCAAGTGGGTGAGCCCTATTCAAGTTACCCCAAAGAAGTCGGGCATGGCAGTGATTGAGAATGTTAAGGGAGAGCAAGTTCCCCAACGTACCACCACCGGGTGGCGAATTTGCATTGATTACCGAAAACTCAATGCGGGAACTAGGAAAGACCATTTCTCCGTACCATTTATTGATCAGTTGCTTGAGAGAGTAGCAGGCCACCCGTACTATTTCTTCCTTGATGGTTATTTTGGATATAACCAAATTGAGGTAGATGTACTTGACCAGGAGAAAACGACTTTCACTTTCCCCTTTGGTACGTTTGCCCATAAACGTATGCCATTCGGCTTGTGTAATGCGCCCGCGACCTTTAAAAGGTGCATGTTGAGTCTATTTAGCGACATGGTTGAGAGAGGACTCAAAGTGTTCATGGACGATTTTAGCATTTTTGGCACCTCTTTCGATCTTTGTCTAGTAAAGCTAGAAAAGGTACTTGCCCGGTGTGTGGAAAGGAACTTAGTGCTAAACTGGAAGAAATGCCATTTTATGGTCACTCAGGGCATAGTTCTTGGCCACATAGTTTCATCAAAGGGGATTGAAGTTAATAGAGCTAAGATAGATGTCATAACTGATCTTCCCCCACCAAAATGGCTCAAAGATGTGCGCTCCTTCTTGGGCCACGTGGGGTTTTATTGAAGGTTCATTAAGGACTTTTGCGCCATCGCTAGGCCCTTAAGCAACCTACTCATTAAGGACACCCCATTTGAGTGGACAGAAGCATGCCATAGAAATTTTGAAAAACTGAAAACCATGCTTGTGTCCGCTCCTATCATACAAGTGACTATGCGATAGGGGCTGTTTAGGGCCAAAGAAAAGACAAACAGGCTCATGTCATCTACTACGATAGTCGGACTCTTACCGGACCACAACTCAATTACTCCTCTACAGAGAAGGAGTTGCTAGAAGTAGTCTTTGCCCTTGAGAAATTTTGGTCCTACCTTATCAGTTTTCCCATCACTTGCTTCACCGACCACGCGACATTGAAATACTTACATGAAAAGAAAGACGCAAAGTCGCGCCTCATAAGGTGGATCCCACTCCTGCAAGAGTTTAGTCTCTCCATTAAAGATAAGAAAGGAGTAGAAAACGTCTTTGCCAACCACTTATCATGGCTTTCATTTGACGTGCCTAGTGATCCAATACCCATAGATGAATAATTTCCGAATGAGCAACTCTTTGCCACCTCTTCATTGCCTTGGTTGGCAGATATAGTGAACTATCTTATCACAGGATCCGTCCCTCCCGATTGGACATCGCAAGATAAGAATAGGTTTATTACTTGGTCGCGCATGTTTTTCTATGATGACTCTTTCCTGTTGAAATATTGTGCCGACCAAATCAATCGACGATGTGTACCGGATGACGACATCCCATAAGTCATCCAATTAGATCGTTTGAAAGCTTGTGGAGGCCACTTTTCGACGAAAAATATGGCCGCTAAAATTCTTCAATACGTCCTCTATTGTCCCACAATATTTCGGGATGTGAGCAATGCTTGTGAATCTTGTGATAGGTGCCAAAGTATGGGAGCTATTACTAGACGAGACATGATGCCATTAACCCCGATACTCTTTATTGAGATCTTCAACTACTGGGGTATTGACTTCATGGTCCCTTTCCCCCCATTCGTTGGTTTCCTATACATCCTTTTCAAATGGGTGGAAGCTATAGCTAACAAGATAAATGATAACAAAGTGGTGATTAATTTCTTACAGGAACATAGACTTTCCCGCTTCGGTGCTCCGAAAGTGATAATTAGTGATAATGGCATGCACTTTTGCAATAGGCCATTCGAGAAGCTCATGAGAAAGTATGGCGTCGTTCACAAGGTTGGAACGACTTATCACCCACAAATGAACGGGTAGGTCGAGCTAGCGAATCGAGAAATCAAGCACATCCTAGAGAAAATCGTCGATCTTAACCGAAAAGATTGGTCCCTTCGATTGAACGATCCACTATGGGCCTATCGCACCGCACATAAAAATCCTCTTGGAATGTCTCCCTTCCACTTTGTGTATGGAAAATCTTGTCACCTTCTCGTTGAATTAGAACACAAAGCGTATTGGGAAATTAAGAAGGTGAATTATGACGTGGATAAAGCCAATGAAGATTGCAAGCTTCAATTAAACGAGTTAGAGGAGATATGCAATGACGCGTATAAGGACCCAAAAATTTCCAAAGAAAGGATGAAACTCACCCATGATCAGATTATTCGGCGCAAAGAGTTTCTTCCCGAATAAAAAGTGCTTCTCTATAACTCCCGGCTTCATCTATTTCTAGGTAAGTTACGGTCTCGGTTGACTGGCCCGTTCGTTGTGAAGACTGTGTTCCCCCACGAAGCTATTGAGTTGGAAGATCCAAAAGGGGGAAGCCCATTCAAAGTCAATGGACAACGCCTAAAGCCATATTTAGAGGCGTGTATGGAAGAAGTCGACACCATTTGGTTGTCGGACCCTGTTTATGGGGTCGAATGAGCTGAAAAGGAGAGGTCATCGCAGTCCCGACGCATATGGGGTGAACTCTTGTGTATAGTAGATGAGAGTCGCATGAGTAGTGAGAGTCCCTAGGATTAGGATACAATAAGGTTGAAGAGTTCACATGTTTCAGGAGAATGAGTCGATTTGCTTTACCATAGGTATCGAGAGGGTGTTGAGTCCCAAATTGATAGGAAGTATTGTTCAGTGTCAAAAAAAATTCGGGGAGAGTGATCGCATTTAAGTTAGGGGGAGAAATCCTATTCAGTGCAAGAACTAGATCGATTCTTTTATTTTTTAGCCGGATCGATCCGTCCCAGTTCAGTTCGTTTCTTTTACATTCGGATCGGTCTGGTACGTAAAGAACTCAAAAATTAAAAGGACCGGATTGGTTTGATCCTGGAATAGCCAGACCGATCTGATTTTTTGCAGCCTTTCCTCTTTCCCTAGGTACACCCCCTTCCTCCAATCCATTACCTTCCCTCAAAATTCGTCCAACCACTTCCTCCCATTCACTTTCCCTCCCAAATCCATCCCCTTTTCCCTCCAAACTATTTCCCTCCATTTCCAACCCTTCCCACATTCCTCACCTATAAATACACACCACATCCTCCATTTTTCTCCACACCTTGAACTGCATCACTTCTCTCTTCTCTCCACCTATTTTTCCAGCATCCTCTCCTTATCATAATGGCCCAAAGAGTAGTCCCCGTCACATACGACTCAACTGAAATTTTACCCTCCGGCCATGGTGATTTTCTCTCGTACTAAGAAAATCGTTGGTGTAACCATTTCTTTGGTCGAGATCGCAAACTGCACATGGACCGAGTAGTCCAATGGACAGCGCTGCCCAATTCCATCACTGCTCTCTTCATGCGTAGGGGTTAGTGACGTTTCTTTAATGAACTATACGAAGAAGTTTGGGCCGCCGAGGTACGCTCTTTCTATGGATCCCTTATTAGAATAGGCAAATTCTAGTTTCAAGCCTATGTCGATGGTACCGTCATTCCCTTCTCTTTGGCCATTCTCACTGCCAAGTTGGGTGAATATGACGTTCCAGATCTTCAAGACAACACATACCCAAATAATGTCCCCCCGGTAGCCAAGGACCTGATTATGGAGAGAATTTCCCCCAACATTGCTTAGAGGGGGGATACTGTCCCTGTTGGACAACTTAACGAGACAGCACGCCTCACATTCCAAATTATGTGTGCTAACATTTTGCAAACTTCCAACGATTCCGCAATGCGTCCCCATCAAGCCACATTGACAGACTACATCTTCGATCCCAACACTCAAATCACCTGGCTTGCACCCTATACACTGACATTATTGTTGTAGCCCTGGATGAGAGAGGTATAACACCACTTCCATATGCACGCCTGATTACCTCCATTCTCAAAGAGGCTAGCATTGTTGCTCCGCTAGACCGTACTCGCCTCCCCGGTCCCTTTGGACAAGGAACCTGCACTCAGAGCGACAAATATCTAGCCATCCTTGGGGAAAGGCATGGAAGTGATGACGAGGCCAATGATGCCTCGAGTGAGGAAGAGGAAGAGGCAGGTGCCGATGTGGAGATGGGAGAAGTGGGTGTTGATGAATAGTCGGCTGACAAGAAAGACGACCCAGATTTGGAATGGGCGGGTGGTGACCTCACTACTAGAATCTCGTCCCTTGAGTCGCAATTCAACGACTTTATGATCGAATACCACCAAGACCAGCGTGCATACCGATGCGATACAAGTACGCTATTTCATTTACTAGCGAACTTGTACAGATACCAGGGGGATCCAAACGAGCCATTGCCATCTTTCTTTTATGACCCTTATGGCCCCGACGCACCCAACTCTTCCCACCCACCGCCTCAGTGAAGCTTTGTTGATTTATGTGTCAGTTTTTAGTTGTTTGACTTGGTCACATGGTTGTATGCTCTTTCCTTTTATCGTACCACATTCCTTATATATTACAGTCCGCATGTTCTCCATTTGTTTGTTTTATTTATCGCACTTCTTATTTTGCCTTGTTTAGCTTTTCATCCTTTTGATTGAGGACAATGCAAAAGTCTAAGTTAGGGGGGGTGACAAGTGTGTATTTCTAAAACTTCACAAATTTTCAAAATGCCCAAAAATTTCAAAAAAAAAATCATAAAAATTTGAAAAATCCAAAAATATTTCTTGCTCAAAATAAATAAAAATTGGAATTAAAATTTTTCAAAAATATCATTAAAAGTCGATTTAAAGTCTCAAGTTATAAAATTCAAAATACACAAAGTCGGAATTGACCAAAGATGGAAATTGAGCTAACATAGACGACTTAACGAATCAATGTGGAGATTAACAACTCCGGTGAGATTCGATCCTTTCATCTTTGTGAAAATTATAAATCAATTCGAGTTAATTGTTAACTCAAAGTCCTTTTCAGCGTCTAAAAAGTCGTCGAGGAACTCATGTCTTTCACTTTGATCGGTTTTGAGAAACGTGTGTGATATTACCTTAAAGAACGTGCCGAAGAAATCTCTAAATTAAATTCATCTCGAAACGCATATGGTAATGCAATTAGTATTTTGGACAATGAAGTAGGCCCTCGTTTGTCACCCAAAAAAAAAAATTGGCCAGAAAAAGTCGTGAAAAATTCGTCCCTTTGCAACCCAATTTGAGCCTAATAAATTTTTTGTCCTTTTCATTTGATAATCCGAAAAACCCAAATAGCCCGAAATTGTGAAAAATGGAAAAATTCAGAATTTAAGTCCGAAAAGTGCAACCAAAAGAGGCAAGAAAAAAATAGATATGCTCAAAAAAAATCGCAAGGAAATAAAAGCGTAAAAAAATAGAAAAAGAAGAAAAAAATGAGCAATAGCCCGAAAAAAGCACAAATGAACATCATAAATGAATTTTCCAATTCCAACCTTCCCTACCATTTTCATTTTACCCAATATACTTGTAACCCGAAAAAGTCCTAACCAAGTCCAAATTGCGAAATTAGTTACCGTGTGGAGAGTTAAAACACAAAAGATAATAAAAGAGATAAAACGTACGTATAAGAGGCAATGTTCTCTTGTTTCAAATCGTATTCCGTTGATGAGATCCAATCACTATAAAATTTTCGTCTTTCTACTTATGTGCGTGAACTTGGTTCCACTTCATTTACTCTTATAAATCACGCATATCGAGAGAAAATAGCCACATTCTGAGTAATTTGTTTGCGAGAGCATCATGTGAGATTTTGAAATCAAAGCAATTTTCGGATAAATAATGTAATGATCAATCGGTGGAAATTCGTGGTTATATTTTCCGGCTTCGCACACACGCACTATGATTTGTAACTCTTAAACATGACTTGATGATGATTATTTTCTAGAAAAGTTTGAATTATATAATTTTTGCATATTTGGAAGTTTCTTTGAGTCGAATTTTGTGGGTATATTTTTTGCAAACCCTCACGAGACACAACTCGTCCTACTAGGGTAACTTAGGGGTTTAAAGGTATGTTGCATACTCTAAATGCAATCGCTTGCCCGTAAAACAGGTATTCTATCCCAATAAAGTGATTTTCAAGAGTTGAGCCTTGCTAGGATTCTTTTACATTGCTCGGTATGCGCAATGTTTTAAGTTAGGGGGATCTGATTAGGCATAAATTCTTCTAAATTTATCCCTTTAATTTAGTTACTTTTAGCACCTCGAATAATGTAATCGATTTGATTTTATCTCATAATATTTCTACTGACTTACTCTAATGAGTACCTCGAGATTCTAGTATTTTGTACTAATTTTACATGTATTTGATGTCACTAAAGAAGGAAAGAAACCGGAAGAATAGAGAAAGAAAAGAAGGAAAGTCAAAAGGGAAAAGTTGTAATTTTTACCCTGAATTCGGATGAGGCATCTCAAGAAAAGTTAAAGATAACAAGTTTACAAGTACATAGGAAGAAACGGTACCTTAATCGGAGTCCCGGTGTGAACGTTATGAGCAGTCAAAGATAAAAGAAAAAGTCAAAGAAAGATAGGACCGATTCGGATAGGACCGATCCGAAATACAAAGTTCCAGTAAACCCCAGACTGAAGATGGATCAAAGTTGATGAAAATTAAATGGCATGGTCTGGATAGGACCGATTCGAGAAGAAAAGAAAAGAACCGATCCGGATCCAAGCCGAACCGAACTGAAGGAGGACCGGATCGGTTCGACTATCGCTGTTTTGTTTTCTTACTCTTCCTCCAATGGAGAGTCCTGGTTAAGCTAAACCTCTTGGAGTCTTGTAGGGTATTTAAACCAGATTTATTATCATTTTAAGCGGCGGAAAATTCATCTAATTTTTCCCTTTTCAGTTAAAACTTTTAGAGGTAGTTATAGAGAGAAAGTTGCTACAAAACCCTAGTTTAAAAATTTATTGCAATTTTAATTCCGAGATTGAAGTTTGTTCAGATTTATGTGATTACAAGTAATTTTAGTTGATGCTTTTAGTGATCTGGTAAGTTAGTTGATTACTTTCTTCTGTCTAATCTTCCTTCTACATCATTCTTCAATTCTCCCTTAGTTTAATCATGAATTCCTGCAATTCAACAATCATTTTCATTAATTTCATCATGGTAGGCTAAATTTTTTAAGGGTCGGGATGCATGAACCCAACCCGATGTGGTAGTTGCATGTGTATAAAATTAATCCTCTAAATTTAATGATTTATTATGATCGTATTGTGTAGAAACACAACCATTATGGATCTTTGGAACTCGTTTTCTTTAGGGTAATCGGGATGCTTTAGGATGCAATGCGAGTGTTGCTATCGCGCGTTATCGCTTTACTCATCCTATGATTTCGTATGGTGTGGTCTTGAACCTCATATAGGTAATGCTTGGGAGTACTAAAGTTTGGGTCTAATATATCACTTAAATTTACTATTAGTTTTATGCCATCAATATACTAGGGTTGAGGGATTGTATTCCCGTCCTGTTTTCTTCATCATATAGTTCGAGTTTTAAATCATTCATCGTTAGTATTTTAGGTAATTTAGAATAGTTTCATTTCTTTCATAATTTCAAAATTGCATTTAGTTGTAGCCAATTCTTAAAAAAAATCATCTTTTCTTTTCTTTTTTAGAGTCGGAGTTAGGATTTCTTCGTCTATCCAACGTCGTTACAATTCCATTGTCCTATTTCCCTGAGGATCGATAACCGACTTATCGAATTATTACTTTAGCGATAGGCTTGCACTTGAGCCTAGAGAGTACGCACTTCTGAGACACATTCTTAGACGCGTCAACACCTAAGGAGAAACTTAGGGGGTTCTAAAATGTGGTGTCTATAGAACCCCTTAACGAGGGAGATTATCGTCGAAACAGACCCCACATGATGTTTTGGGAATGAGGTTGATTTTGTGGACCTTAAAGGGATGAGGATGACCGATTCAGAGGGTCGAGGTTGATACTGAGGAAGTATGGTAATGCTGGAGATGGCCGATTCTATGGGCCGAGGTCAATTATGGGGACCTAAATATGGGAGTGATCAATTATGAGGATCGAGGTCAATTATAAGGATCTAAGTTGGGAGCGACCAATTTTTAGGGTTGAGGTCAATTCTGAGGACCATAAGTGGGAGAGACCAATTATGAGGGTTGAGGTCAATTATGATGAACTTAAGTGGGAATGACTAATTTTAAGGGTCGAGGTCAGTTCTGAGGACCTTGAGTGGGAGAGACCAATTTTGAGGATCAAGGTCAATTGTGAGGACCCATAGGAAGTGATCAATTCTGAGGGTCGAGGTCAATTCTTAGGACCTTAAGTGGGAGTGAATAATTCTGAGGGTCGATGCTAATTATAAGGATCTTAGGGAGCGACCAGTTATGAGGGTCGAGGTCAATTATGAGGACCTTAGGGGACGATTAGTTTTGAGGCTCAGGTTAATTCTGAGGACCTTAAGGAGTGACTAATTCTAAGGGGCGAAGTCAATTATGAGAACCTTAGGGGATGACAAATTTTGAGGGTCGAGGTAAATTCTGAGGACCTTAGGGAGCAACCAATTCTGAGGGTCGAGGTCAATTCTAAGGACCTTAAGTGGGAGTGACCAATTCTGAAGGTCAACGTCAATTATGAGGACCTTGCATCGGAGGGACCAATTCTAAGGATCAAGTTCAATTATGAGGAACTTAAGTGGGAGTGACCAATTTCGAGGGTCGAGGTAATTTTTTAGGACCTTAAAGAGTGTATAATTCTAAGGGTCAAGGTCAATTTTGAGGACCTTAGGGAGCGACCAATTCTAAGGTTCGAGTTCAATTCTTAGGACATTAAGTGGGAGAGACCAATTCTAAGGGTCGAGTCCAATTTTGAGGACCTTAGGGAGTGACCGATTCTGAAGGTCGAGGTCAATTTTGAGGAACTTAGGGAGTGACCAATCCTGAGGGTCGAGGCCAATTCTGAGGACCTTGAGTGGGAGCGACCGATTTTGAGGGTCGTGGGCAATTCTGAGGACCTTAAGTGGGAGAAAACAATTCTGATGGTCGAGGTTAATTCTAAGACCTTAAGTTAGGAGCGACCAATTCTGAGGGTCGAGGCTAATTTTAAGGACTTAAGTAGGAGGCGACCAATTCTGAGGGCCGAGGCTAATTCTGAGGGTTGGGTCAATTCTGAGGACCTTGAGTGGGAGTGACCAATATTTTAGGGTTAAGTTTAATTCTAAGGATCTTAAGTTATGAGCGACCAATTCTGAGGGTCTAGGCCTATTATGAGGACCTTAAGTGGGAGGAGACCAATTCTGAGGGTCGAGGCCAATTCTGAGGACCTTAAGTGGATAAATTTCATGGGGAACCTTGAATTATGTAAACTTTATTAGGGAAGAGACATTTGTCTGGTGATTATGTCCTTTTCAGAGGAGTTGAAAATCTTAGTCTTGAAATTCCAGTTTTTGGGGAGATAGTTATTAACTTTGGGTTTTGGGATTTCACTGGGGAATGTGTTTATCTGAGATGCTGTCGGGAAGAGACATACGATTGGTTTATATCTCCATTGGGGAAGTTGATTTGAAAGTTTTTTTGGGAAAAAAATGGATGACTTGAGCTTCTGGGATTCTGCTTGGGAATGTTTTTAAAAACTTATTGGAAAGAGTTTGAGAATTTAAGGAGATGGGTAGCTTTGCTGAAGTTGCTAATGGATGTGCATATTTTTTTAGATTTTAATGTTGGGAATAAAAGACAGTTTTAATTCAGCTGGAAATTTGGAAAAATGATTTTCTTGGCAAAGATATGTTCCAAAATTCATTTTCGTAATTTTAGGAATTTTCTGGCATTTTCTTGAATTCAGGGGGTACCGGCTGGCAGGTTGTGGGAGTTGTCAAACGGAATTGACACGGTCTTTTGGACTGCCTGGGGAAGGTAAAGGGACAGTGTCGATTATCTTGTGTCAGGGGACTGCCAATCAGCATATCCCTTAGCCTCCTATGAAATGGGGGGAGTTCTTCTCATTTTTCATAATTCCTAGCCCTTCTCCTTTTCTGCTTCTCCCTTGTGCGATTTGTTCCTACTTCCATTCTCCCTTTGGGATTAGAAAATAATGAACTTTTCAAACAGCGCTGTACACATGGTGTGGCTAGGTGTTGATGATTGTGATAATTTAGAATGGCGTGCCATGGTGCCCTTAGCGTTGGGAAATGAGAATGCCTTTGATTTGTTTGAGCCTATTGCTAATGAATAGACTCTTCTGCGTGAGCCTGCGCACCATTGATCGTACAAGGTGAGGAACCCTGATGGTTATGTAAGTATTGCATTACTCTTGGTATTACCTTTCACATTTTTCTTTTTTCCTTTTCTTTGTGTCTTCAATTTTTGACAAAAGGTTTTTATTTTGATAGACTGACGTTACTGCGTCTAGTCTTCTCTCCAAGGGGATGACGGGATTTAGAGACCTGTGGGAGTACCTTCCTCCAGTGGTGCATTGGGTGGTTTGTTCAGCTAGTTTTGTTAGTCTGGAATCTGCGTTGGATGAGACGCCACATTCTACGACGATTTTATGCGCTCTGGGGTAGAGATGGTGGGTGACGCCGACACTGGTGGAGGTGACGCTGAGTGATGTCGAGCTAATAGTTCTGGTGACTCAATTCGCATTTCTTCTTTGTGGGAGATGCTTTTAAGTCTAGATATCAATGAGACTAATGGGATGTAGGTTCTTCAGATGGTCTGTTTATTTATTCTCTTGCTTCAGGGAGGATTTCTGGTGGCGTCAAGTGATGGCATCGTCTATTTATGGTTTTTTTCGTACTTGAGGGTATTTTCGAATATCACTCTCTTTGACTGGGGGAGCCTGACTTTAGTGACCCTTTATTTATCTTTAGACACTTTCAGTCGGTGCTGGAGGTAGACTCTCAGTGGCGCCACATATCTTTTGGATGTATTTTTGCCTTTTGCATTTTCCCTTATGCATTTGATATCCTTTTTTATTCCCTGATTGCTTTCTTCTGATTGACGACCCTTTTCCTTTTACAGATGTGGTTCTATGAGGTGATTGGGCTTAATTCCCATTTCGTTGGTTTGAAGGAAGATTCGGTGGGGGTATTCTTCCGGATGAACCGGTGGTGAAAATCCAATCGGTAGTCGAGGCAGTCCTTTTCCTTCGCAACGGTGCATTAGGTCTTAAATAACCTGACGAGTGATCAGGTTACCCTTTTTTTCTCTTTTGAATTTTTCTTTTTGGCATTATCTTTTCTGTTTATTCATGCATTGACTTCATCTTGGTAAAATGTAGGTTACTTTTTATTCGTGGGGGATTTCCATTCAACACAAGGGGGTGATTGGGATGCACACGCAGATACGCCGGCTGCTAGCGCACGAGTTTGGATACTCCTTATACTTGGGAGAGAGAGTAGTCAGAAAGATTTTGGAGACAAGGTGGTGGTCCCACCATCGATGCAACCAAGATATATGGGGCAGGTGCAGGAGATGCCAGAGGACACCCGAGTAGCGACGATTATTAGTGAGCCCTATTCTTTGTATACTCACATGGTGGCAGCAAACGACTACCTCAATTTCTTGACGAGCTGGTTGATGCCATCATTCATTTATGATGTTATGAATATGCCTCCGCCTCCTACGGCTTTAGGCAGGGTTACTAGTTGGCCAGTGGGGTCAATCCATAGTGCGGGTGGTGCTTTGACATCAACAGCAATGGCGACGTCAGAGGATCCATTTATGCGGCTTGCTCCTCCCTCTCACAACATCAGGTGACTTGGGGTTGACGGAGGATGTTCTTCAGCTAGTGGTATATCCTTGTCCCTTGTTCTTTGCCTTTTGGGTTTCTCTCTTTTCCTCATACTGACTGATTTATTATTCTTGTTTTTCTTGCTTCACGTTCAGGTGTCGACTTCTTGATGGCTTCTGCGACCGCTCATAATCAGGAGTCAATCCCGATTCCTTCCTGTTTTGTGTTGTCTGCTTCATCTGAGGATGGGTCTTGATCGGGTAGTGGAGCCTCATCATCTCGTCATCAGGGAAAGCGCGTACATCATCGGGATGGGGGATTATAGAGAGAGAGAGAAGAGAAAGTCGATAAAGAGAGAGAGGGAGAGAGAAAGTGTGGGTGATCGGGCTAAGTCCGGTTAGTTTTCATTTTTCCTTATTCTACAAAAGAGATTTAATGACAACAACGTATATATATATATATATATATATATATATATGCAATGGATGGGGTTTTATTTATTTATCTTTGCATAATCTATATGCACCTTTTACTTTTCTTGATGAGACCGTAAAAAGGATTGATTTAAAAGGAGCATTTAAAAAGAAATATCAGGAGAGGAAATTTTTGAATTATTTTGGAATTGAAAGTTTATTTTATTGAGTTTTTGATTTTAACAAAAGAGGAAAAAGGGAATTTTCTAAAAATAGGGGGATGCCGATCCACATACCCCTTATCCTGCCTATCTGCAGGTCAGTCCAGTCTAATCACCCCAAGGCTTGATTGCACTTTCTTCAACTACTTTTTCCTTGATGGGGTGGGGTTTCATCCAGTTTTTGCAGGACCTTTGTCTTTAGCTAAGTTTTTCAAGTATAAAAGGGGGTAAGGTGGAGAGATTTTCTTTACCCATCCAAATTTTCCCATTCTTTATTATTTCTGGATTTGTTTGGTATTTCTTCCAACATGGATCTTCCAATAAGCGCTGAATTCACCTCTTACCTAGACAATTTAGAGGCTATGTGCTCGTACAATGTAGACTACGACACCTTCAACCTGCGTCAGGTTTTCTTATGGCGCAACCGACCTATTGAATGGAATATTCTGATGGCAGCGGTACAATTATGGTACCTAGAAGATCATGTCTTTTTCTTTGTCTTGGACAAAGTCTTCCTTATTTACGAGGAGTTTTCTACTATGCTAGGGGTAAATGCTAGTGTGGCGATGGCCATGCTTGAATTCTTTCGATCTCCTTGGGCATTATTTATTGAATTTCTCCATATCTCACCCTCGGTGGCTCGGTCATTGGTTATTAGAGGAATGATTTTCGTCCCGATTATTTTGTATTTTGTGCATTTATGGGACGTTAGTGATGCGGGCTATACTGGAGCCGTTGCCCTTTACGTAATTTCAAAGTTACTGTTGGTGACTGGGGATTTGTTGGTGGACCCTCTACTTGTTGCAATCTCTGCATGGCTGTCATACCATTGTAATCCCATTGGTGGACCCTCTCAGTTATTGTTTGTAGCCCCATTATGTTATTCATGTGTTTATTTTAGAGATTTTGCTTGGCGGTCCCCCCTGAATACCGCTTGGAAGTTGTGCCAAATTTCTTCACCCGCTATTTCATCAACTTTATCCCAAACATCAAGACTGGGTAAACTGGTTTGTAGCGTATGGGGCTCGATGTCTGTGCTGGTCAGTACCCTATAGGTAGAGTTGTAGCACATTCTGTAACTAGGGGAGTACTAGTATGTTCGGTTGGTTGGCCTCTGAGAGACTTCTTTCTACTTTCCTTGGCATCTCCTGTGTCAAGTTGGATAGGAATAGATTGTGCCTTCTCATATTCTGGAATTTTTTCCTATGAAGGATTTGACGAAAGGCAAGCGCATGCAGTTGGGCTCTTTGTGGGAGATTCGTCGATCGTCGACCCGTCCTTCCTAGTCTGTTGGCAGAGTTTGGCATATTTTTTAGGAATACATGAAGTGGATGTAGAGGAGGGTAGTGGCTAAGATGTTGGCCGAAGAGACCGGGCATAGATGAAATTCCATGCTTGATACCATGGAGGGAGGCGTAGTGGTTTTCCTTAGGTTCTTCCAGGCTTACCGTTCCATGGAGAGCCTTCGGCATTCCATCTAAGCAGCGGAAGTTTATGGACCCCAATATGTAAATGATGATGTGGCTGGTTCTTCTGGCAGTTGCGAGTAGGGCCTTTTGTGAAGCTGGTGTTTTTGGTGTTTACGTGAAGCTTTCATTTTAGTTGTGTATTTGGTTGTTGGGGAAAAGGTTTCTTAGGAGTGGCCTCGTTTTGTAAGGTTGGCGGGGGAAGTTATTTGACTCCCTATGCTGATATTTTATGTAATTGTGTCGGGTTTTCCGATAATGGAATAAAAAAGGATTTTAATAATATTATTGTGCCTCTTTATGAGTTTTACATTTGAATTATCTATATCAATCGCTAAGGCATAAATAATCCTTTTGTTCCTGTAAATGATGAAATGAACTATCATTCTTGGGGATAAGGAAAGAATAGCATTTATGAAAAAAAAGGACTGTGCTCATGTGAAGTGTGTGTGCTACGAACGTAACTGGGTGTTTTGAAAATTTTCTAAAAAGGATTTTTAGAGGATTAGGCCCCACGTAGTTCTGAGTAGAGGGAAATGAAGTATTATTTTTTAGAATATAAGGGGGATGAGAGGAGTCGTAGTGCATTGAGATTTCGGACTAAGGGTAGAATTTCTTGAGACGGTTCGGGTTAACTGAATGGGCCATATCTTCTCTATCAAGTTCAGCGAGCATAGCGGCACCATCAGATAGGATCTTCTTCAAAATGTGGGGGATGCTCCAATTGGGCTTGACCATCTGGGGTTTCTTACGGGTTCTACGATTTCTTTAAGGATAAAATTCCCTTCTAGGACACCACGATCCTTGACTCTCTTGTTGAATGATCGTGTTATTCGGAGATGGTACCCTTGTATATGATATAGACTGATATGACAAGTGCCACCTCGTCCATCATATAGCCTCAGCCGTAGTTGACCTTCACTAACTGTCCAGAAGTGGGGCATTGCAACTCGACCAGAGTGGACTCAACCAGACTGACTCGATCGATGAAGCAGTCCAGGATGTCTCAGCCTCGACCTTTAGTAACCAGCCAACATGAGTAACCTGTATTATTTCCAAGGATTGGATATCCTCGTCCTCAACCACTTTCAGGTCAATAAATATAGGCCGAGGTTAATAGGCACCGTAGGCGTCAACTCCTCAGTGGTTCACAGATCTACAAATATAGTCTTGGCCAGTGTGGTCAGTCGAGGTCCCATAGCTGACTAGGCACATGCATTAGAAGACGCGTGAGGATGCTCACGCGGGCACATATCACATGTGGACCAAACTCGTTATAACCAGATCACTTCCTCATGTGAGGGAATATTTTATTATCATTACCTAGATCTGATAGAGATAGCTGGCTCCTCCACATTGGCTAGGAACATTCTAGACATGCTTATTACATGCATGGGGGTACACTATACCCCTCAAGCACTATATATACTCTTTATCTTCTTCATTAAAAGGGATTGCTTAATCAAAACCCTAACAAAACTCTGCTCATTGTATCTAGGAGAGAGAGAAAGATTGAGTGTTGTAACCAAGGCCATTAGAGCCATTTTTGTTAATGGATTTCACTCACACTCACACAGTGGACGTAGGCTCTAACCGAACCACTTAAATTCTAGTGTTATTCTTATTCTCCTTATCTCTCTCTATTGTTATATTGTTATTTTTATGTTGCATTTCTGCCATTGTTATACTAGTGTGAGCTTATTCATCACTTTGACCTGGTGGTGCTATTTCCAGCATCATCAATCTTGCACCATCTATGGGAACGAGAATTATCATCTCTTCCATTCTCTAGCTTATACTCACCGGAGTCTCTGGTGGTGAACCAGTCCTCCCCTCTTGTGGACCAGTTTCACCATTGAAAGATCTCTTGTTGAGCTTCTAAGCCTCTACTCTTCAGTTACAACTCATCCATCAGATTTGAAACATGGAAATAGAATTTCCACCACCACCACCAGGGGGTGGTGGACCCATTACCAACCAGCCTCCTCAGTCAGAAATGGTTGAAGTAGCGGCGACTCTCCGCTCCCTAGTGGCCAGCTAGTAGTTGATGCAGCAACAATTCGCTACCCTTAGCCAAAAAGTGATCGGGCCTAATAGAGACAACATAATAACTCCGATAGAAAGGTAAGACCGCTAAGATTTGGAGGCCAGTGGACCACTCTAGGCCCCACACAAGGATATTCCTCATTTGCAGAGGCACATAGACGTGGCCGACCCTAGGCGTTTACGCCTGGGGAGGCTAGGTCAACGATGTCCCAATGATGAGGATCAAGAGTGTGAGGAGGCGGATGATAGAAGCTGTTGGGAGACCTACCAGATCATAAACGGCACTGTAAGATTGATTTAACCAAGATGGTGCCATACTGGAAGGATGAGCCGAGAGTGTAGGCTAAGGGAATCATCCCTAGAAAGGTTAAGCAGGGGGTCGGCCTTTGACAGTCTCGACCCAGCACCGAATGATCTAAGAAATTACCTTTCCAGATCAAGAAGTATAGATAGTTCTCGAAGGAACAATGGGGGTGACGGTCGTTAGGCCCTAAGAGGCCGAGACAAGGAGCAGAGAGAGGTAAACAGCCGGCAGAGAACGGCTCCTGGTTTGGCCAAATGGCAGAGAGGGAGCTGGAGAGAATGTGACCAAGGTTGTGGTGGCCGAAAGACCTTGGAATGACTCCATACAACGGTTGTAAGATAATTTAGGTTACATCTTGAAGAGACGAGACCCCTTGCATACAGAATACAATGAAGGCTCGCCCTTTGTGGCCAGGATAGTAAGTTATCCAACACCAACCAAATTCAAGCCTCTAGTGGTTACACCGAAGTACGATGGGTGCATTAATCTGGTTCACTACATCGAGATGTACCAGTCGACTGAAAACACTTACTAAGTCTCATATGAGATGAGATGTCGTGCCTTTTCAAGCACTGTGACCAAAGAAGCTCATGTGTGGTTCACTTCACTCCTAAATAGTTCAATTGAGAACTTCAGGAAACTTGTAAAGAGATTTAGACACAACTTTAGTTTCGGTGTAGGACCCTAAAAGAAGACCACTCACCTGCTGTATGTCAAGTAGGGAAAGAATGAGAGTCTTAGGGAGTACATACCAAGATTCAATAAGGAAAAGTTAGAAGTTAAGGATTATGGATAAAGTAATGCGATAACAACACTGATAGGAGGTCTACAGAAAGGGAAGCTGCTCTCGAAGATTACTACGGACCCACCGAAGTCTATGGATGATATTTTGGCGATGGATGACAAGATCGTGAACATCAAGGAAGCTATGGCATCGAAATATGAGGATGAAAATGGGGCGAGCAGTGGGGGAAAATTCTAAAAGAATAGTAAAGATGGAATGAAGAGATCAGCAGATGATAAGTTTGCAGACTACACTACTTCACGGTAAGCTGTGAGCATATCCTGAATGAGATTAAGAACGATCGGTCCCTGAGGTGTCCCAAAAAGCTAAAAGCTCTCACTCATAAGAGGAACAAAAACCTATGGTGTGAATTTCATCAGGACCATGGGAACCTGACTAACAAATGTTTCACTCTGAAGGATGATATTGAGAAGATATTCAAGGCTGGGAAGCTAAGGAAATATGTAAGCAGTGGTAGTCCAAGGGGAGGCCAAGATTACCCAAGAAAAAAAAGAGTCGATAAGTGCAAAGAGGATGCTCTTGGGACAAAGGATGATGCCTCAGACGACGATGATGGGGACAATATAAACCTGTCATCAAAGGATGATGGTCCCAAAGGTCACCTTTATATGATCTCGTTCGATGTAAAGATGATTTGTGGGGGCCTAGCAGGAGAAGGCTCAGAGGTGGCAGACAGGAAGGCACACGTCACAAAGGTAAAAGATAATCCCAAAGTTGCAGCAATTAACTCGACTGCAATAAGCATTAAGTCTGAGAAAAGAAAGAAGGTGGACATATATACATTTATTGTGGGTTTTCAAGACTCCCCTTTGGTGATTATAACCAGAGTTCATGGGTATGACGTGCCGAGAATACTGGTCGTCGAAGGAATTTTTACCGATGTTATGTTCTAGACATGCTTCAAAAGCCTGGGACTCAGCAAGAAGAGACCCGTGCCTTATCATCACCACTTGATTGGATTCAGCAGTGAGAATGTACATCTATTGGGAATGTATGAGATAGAAATCAGGATGGGAGCTGTTTGGCCGAAGAGGGTCATAAAGAAGGTCAATTTCTTTGTAATGGATGAAAGTGTGTACTCGGCTTATAACATTATCATGGGAAGAGTGGCCTTCAAAGAGTTTGAGGCAGTGCCCTCCACTGTACACCAAATGGTGAAATTTTTTACTCCCTATGGGGTCGGGGAAGTCCAAGGTGATCAAGTGTTGGCACGTGAATGGTACTTGAACTCAGTCGAGGAGAGGGAAGATCATAAGAAATCCACTATAACCTACAACATTGATACATTAGACCCCAGAGACGAGGCAAAATTAAAGAAAAGGGAAGCCGCGGAGGAGGTAGAAACCATCGTCCTCAATAAGGACGAGCCGAAAAAAACCATTCAAGTTGGCAAAGCCCTAAATAAAGACGTTAATGAAGAACTAATTAAACTATTAAGGGGGAGACAAATATCTTTGCTTGGATCCTTGAAGATATGCTTGACATTGACCCAAAAGTTCTCTGTCATAAGCTCAATGTAGCCGATGATGCAAGGCCGATTCGACAGAGAAGAAGTGTCTACTCGCGAGAGAAATATGGTGTCATCCGGGAAGACGTGAAAAAGTTAGAGAAGACAGGCTTCATCAGAGAGGTCATCTACCCAGAGTGGTTGGCCAATTATGTTATCATTCCAAAAGCCAATGGAAAGTTGAGGTTGTGTGTTCATTTCACAAATTTGAATAAAGCATGCCTGAAAGATAGTTTCCCGTTGCCAAAGATTGATCAGATGGTAGATGCTACAACCGACCATGAATTAATGACATTTATGGATGCCTACTCAGGTTACAACCAGATATTCATGGACCCGACCGATGAAGAGAAGGCAACCTTCAGAATTGACAAGGGGACCTACTGCTACAAGGTTATGCTCTTTGGGTTAATGAATACTAGGGTAACATATCAGAGGCTAGTCAATAAAATATTTAAGGACCAAATCGGGAAGACAATGAAAGTGTATGTTGATGATATGCTGACAAAGAGCCTCAAGACCGACAATAATATGGCTGACCTGTGACACAATGCACAAGTACTAGATGAAACTCAACCCTGTCAAGTGTGTCTTCGGCGTTCATTGTGAATTAGAGGAGAATTGAAGCCAACCTCGAGAAGATCAAAGCCATATTGGAGATGAAGACTCCTATGACGATAAAGGATGTGCAGAGACTTACTGAAAGAGTGGCAACATTAAATAAGTTTGTGATATAGATTTTAAGGATTTGAAGTCTAAAGCCATTGACAAATGCTTTCCTTTCTTTAAGGTATTAAGAAAAGCTTTTGAATGGGATAATGAATGTGATATAGATTTTAAGGATTTGAAGTCTTATCTCGGATATCCTCTCTTATTATCTAGACCAGTTCAAGGGGAGAGGTTATACCTTTATTTTGTAGTATCTGAGTCCTCCATCTGTGCCGCTATTATAAGAGAAGAGAATGGAGTTCAAAACCTAGTGTATTTCAATAGTAAGGCACTCCAAGGGGCCGAGAAGAGGTACCGCAAAATGGAAAAGCTAGCCTATGCACCGATCCATTCCTCGAGGAAGATGAAGCCCTACTTATAGGCACATACCATGGTGGTCCTCACAGACTCACCCCTCAGATAAGTAATTCATAAGACTGAGAAATTAAGAAGACTGATGACTTGGGCAATTAAATTAGGAGAGTTCGACATCATCTACAATCCGAGAACATCAATTGAAGGTCAAGCCCTAGCTGACTTTGTGGTCGAATTCACTTATGACGAGGCTGAAGCTGAAGATGTTGAAGCTATAGCTTGTGGGCAAGAAAGTGGAGTATTTCCTCCCCTGACCGAGGCTGAGACGAGTTCGATAAGAAACAAAGTGTCTAAGAATGAGGAGGAAAGGTGTCTTTTCAAGAATAGAACCCTGAAAGAGGGTAGTTCCTCACCAAATGGTACTCTCTCAAGCCTCTTTATTGATGGGTCTTCATGTGAGAATGGAAGAGGGTTAGGGTTGATAGTTTTGGCCCCAGATAGAACCGATATTGATTACCCAATGAGATTCAACTTTAAAGATTCTAATAACGAATCTGAGTATGAGGCTCTCCTAACAGGACTCTCCCTTTACCGGCACTGAATGTTGGCCAACTCCTTATTCATAGTGATTCCAGGTTAGTTATTGATCAAATCTTAGGGGCATACGAGGCTAAAGATGATAGAATGGCAAGATACCTAGTTGAGGTATTTCGCTGAAGTAAAATTAAAGAGGATACCTCAGCTGGACAATGGCCGAGCTGATGCTCTGGCAAGGTTAGCTTCATCCACCCAAACTAAAGTTAGAAGAACAATACGAGTGGAGATTTTCCATTGACCGACGATCGAGGGAGAAGAAAGTACCGTGGAATTTTTTTTCAATATGAGTATGGGAGATTCTTGGATGGATCCTATCGTCCGTCACATTAGAGACGGGGATATGCCTAAGTCCAAGGCCGAGAAAAAGAAGTTGAGGTATAAAGCTGCCAAGTTCTCCCTCATAGGAGACATTTTATACAAGAAAGGGTTCATACTTCTCCTCCTTAGATGTGTCTATCCATCTGAGGTGGAGTATATTTTAAAAGATTTGCATGAGGGATCATGTGCCAGACACATTGGAGCACGATCGTTGGCAAAGAGAATCATTTCCTAGGGATATTGGTGGCCAACGTTGGCCAAAGATGCAATTGCATACTTCAAGAAGTGCGACAGGTGTCAAAGGTTTGCCATAATAACCCACCAACCACATCAGCCTCTAACCTCTATTACACTTCCTTGGCCTTTTACGATTTAGGGGATTGACCTGGTTGGACCACTACCAAGAGCTGTGAACAACTATCGCTACTTGATTGTGGTGATCGATTACTTTTCAAAATGGGTAGAGGTCGAGCCGATGATAATAATCACAGAGAAGAAATCCTTCCAGTTTATATTGAAAAATATCATCTACACGTACGTCCTACCCACTACTCTGATTTATGATAATGGAACATAGTTCGAGAATGTCTCCTTGGAAAAATATTGTGAACGGGTTGGCATCAAGCAGTTTTTCTATACTCCTAGATGACCCCACGCTAATCGACAGACAGAGTTAACAAACTGGACGATTCTGGATGGGATCAAGAAGAGGTAGGAAGATGCCAAAGGCAGGTGGGTTGAAGAAGTAAATGTTTTCCTCTGGGCATACAGGACGATGAAGAGGACTCCTACAGGGGATACTTCATTTATGTTAGCCTATGGTTCAGAGGAAGTAGTGCCAACAAAGGTAGGTCTACATACCCATGGGGTTCAGACCTATGACCCAGAGGGGAACATTGATGAATGAAGACTTAATTTAGACCTCGTGGAAGAAAGAAAAGAAGATGCAGAGGTTAGGAAAGCTACCTACTATCAAAGGACAACGAAGTTCTACAATAAAAAAAGTAAAGGCACGGCCCACTGAAGGTAGGAGACCTAGTGTTGAAGAAGACATGGAAGAAGCCTAACAAGCTTCATCCAAATTGGCATAGTCCACACAGAGTGGTTGAAGAGGTAGTATCGGGGACATATAGATTGGAGAATCTGGAAGAAGATCCATTCTCCAACTGATGGAATGCCATCTCAAAAAGTATTATCGGTAACATTTTAGTCTTGCTAGTTTCTTTTTAATAACATTTTAGTTTTGTAATACATGTATATGAGGCTCAGACAGTGAAAGAAATATGAATTTAGTTCAATAAAAATCTCAAATGTTCTCTCATACGTTGTATATTTTCTTGAATGTTTATTGTTTTCTTCTATCAACTCATCTTAAGCTATTAAACATCATTCGTGGTGAAGTAGCCTTAAGTTACCCTTAGTGATACGACAGTCTAGACGGGGTCAACTTAGTCCATTGACTATTAATAACATCGAAAGACACTTATTATTAAACATCATTAACATGGTGAATAAAACTCTCTCAGCCGAGACGATAGTGTATGGACGAGACGACACTCATCCATACACTCTCAAAATGATGAGAGGGGACTTATGCTTAAACACCATAATATGGTGGATGAAAATTAAAAATCACTTTGCTGTGGTTAATTATTAAACATTATTAACTTAGTGGATAAAACTCTCTCAGCCGAGACGATAGTGCATGGATGAGGCGACACTCGCCCATACACTCTCAAAACGATAAGAGGGGACTTACGCTTAAACAACATAATTGGTGGATGCAAATTAAAAATCCCTTAGTTGTGGTTCGTTGTTAAACATCATTAACTTAGTGGATAAAGCTCTCTCTACTAAGAAAACAGTGCATGGACGAGACGACACTTATCCATACACTGTCAAAACGACAAGAGGGGACTTACGCTTAAACACCATAATGTGGTGGATGCAAATTAAAAATCACTTATTTGTGGTTCATTATTAAACATCATTAACTTGGTGGATAAAACTCTCTCGACTAAAACAACAGTGCATGGAAGAGACGACACTTATCCATACACTCTCAAAACGATGAGAGGGGACTTACGCTCAAACACCATAAATCACTTTATTATGGTTATGGTTAGTTGACCAAAACATTAGATGATGACATTCATACAAAGGCAAATATTATTCAGAAAATTTGAGAGAAGAAACGTTATATATTCATCTTAAATATAAGCTATGATCAGTCATGTTCAAAAATGAAACAAGAAGAAAGAAGATTTTTTCAAAGTAAGCTAAGTTGTTATAGATAAGAGGGTATGGGTCACATACGACCACCCTATGAAGTTAGATCTGTATTTATAACTCTCTCATTTGTAATGGCTTGCTCAATCACCATGGTCAACCCAATACAGTCCCTTCGGCCTGAGTAGGGATAACCAAGGCATTGGTATCCGTAATAGGGGGTCGAGTGTCACTTCATAGACCTTGGCTACCTATAGAGCCTTAATGTATTCTAGGGCATCAGCCATAAAAGAGTCCTCCATGTCAAGAGATTCCAACTCAGAGCGAATAGAGGAGACTACTTCAGCAAACTTGGTAGTGACCCACCTGCAAGCTGTCTTAAGTCCCCTGTGAAAGTAATCTATGCTGAAACCTCCAAACTCTTCGCTGTACTTGGACACTTAAATGGCTTCATCCCTTATCTTTTGTAGAGACTAGGCCGACAAAGCCTCATACTTGTCCTGGGTAATGATGGATTCAAGATATTTGGCATATTGGGCAATCAAAGACAAAAGGACTTCATCCTTATTTAAAAGAAGATCTCCCTGGGTATTTAGAAGATCATCCTCCATCTGTAAAGTTATGTCCCTTTCCTTCAGAGTGTCCAGAGCCATCTCATAGTCGCGTCGGATGTCCTTGAGCTTTCCTTTCATCTCCTCTTCAGACCGTAAGGCCCTGTCAGCCTCACAAACCTTGGGATAGTTATCAGCCAACCATTTAGAGGTTGAGGTAAGACCACCCACAACCTGCAAATTGATTAGAAAAAGTCATAATATACTTGTTAGAGATGAGACAGGATTTTTTAAGAAAGTTCCAATACTTGAGCTAAGGAGTGAAGGCTAAAGTTAATGACTTGGGGAGCCGGGACTTTAGACAAGAACTAGTAATCTTCCTTGGAAGGGGCATGAAGAATAGACCTATTAGCCTTTGATGATGGAAAGATCGTACCAGGAGTAACCCTCAGCTGAGCGATGTTAGCCGCCTAGTAATGACCAAATGTCTCCCCAAACGATGAGATGGGGGGCGAGGACGAAGGAACAGTCTGGGGATGGTGGAACTATCCTCAGACTCGTCTAACTATCCTGACGGGTATCAGCTAGGGAGGGGGTGACTTTTATTTTTTTTCGACCTCAGGATGGGCCGACCCACTAGAAATAATCTCCTTTGTACGCGTCTTACCCCCTTCTTTAGAATGTTATTCAAAATTGGGGCAGTAATATTCCAGAGATCCTCTAAAATGTGTGGTGGACGATCTACAATTCAGAAGAAGAAGTGATCAGTAACAATAAAAGTCTGCCGATAGAATACTTGAAAGAATAAAAAATAAAGATCACTCACATGGCTCGATCAAGGGGTCCACCCATAAGACAACCATCTCCAAAAGAGCAGGAGTCACTATGTCTTTAAACTTGGGAAGCATACCTTCCTTTCCCAAACTTTGCAAGTATGTCACCCTCTCCCTATTTTGTATGATCAGGTCGGGGTCCAGTTTGGCCCACCTTGAACGGTTCGCCCAGATACGAGGAAGTTTCGTCTCATCCTCTAATAGATCGAAATCGATAGAGAACTCCCGGGCTCTGGAGATAAAAAAGAACCTTAATTTCCAGAAGTGGTTAGAAGTTTGGGTGACCTGTATTAACTTCTTACCAGGCTTCCTTGCCCCTAGATGATAATAACCTGCCTGGGTCTTAGAAGACGATGTGTGGTAGCAGGCTTTAAAGATCTCTGTGGAAGGGTCATCCATGTAGTTATTCAGCCACAGTGTGATGTAGCCGAGGATGGCCCGCCAAGAATTGGGTGCCAGTTGAGTTGGAGCAATCTCTAATTTGGAAAGAATGGATTATATGGTAGGGTGAAAGAGTAACCTGAAGCTGAGTTTGAACATTTAATCATAGACTACGATCTCACCCTCTTGACCACCATAGGCCCTCTCTTCCTCGGCCAGTACAGTCATGATTATGTCAGACTTAATGCCATAGAGGTGTATCCAGAGGAGGAGGCCAGACTCTTTAACTGATGAGGGAAATTGCACGATGAAAGTATAATCAATAGGGGCCTCTTCCCTAGATCTACTACCGTCATCATTTTTATCCTCATCTGTTACCCGACCTCATTCCTACCTCTACCTCAGATGGAGAAAGTCCATCTGTAAACCTCATTTGAAATTCATCACCTGTCATGGCACTCAAAGGGATGACAAATGGTCAAAGGGAAACATTTACTATCGGCTCGACAGATTCAGAGACGACCTAAAATGAAGACCAACTAGAAGCATCCTTGTCCATGATTTGGAGAGAAGAGTCATCTCTAACGGAGGACTCGACTTTTCTTGATAATGAGGCACGAACTAAGGTCTCAAATCCCTCAAGATCAACGGCATGAGATGGGGCTATCTTCATAGCCTCCTCAAATAAGTCCCTCCTATTGGTTGGTGGAGATGACGATCCAGTCATCTCGGCCCTACTCGCCTCAAAGGGAGAGGGGTATATGGTTTTCAGAGGGATAGGGAAAATGGATCTTACCCAAATGGGATTTACTCTACTATTTTCCTTGTACTCTTGTTCTACCCTATGAATCTCCTAGAAGCACTTCTCCCTAAGTGATGGAAATTCTTCAGCTAACCTATAAAGCTCTTGTAACATCCAAGAGCAGAGGCAACACTAAAGCTACTAGAAGCAAAAGTGTGAAATGAACAAACAACTTAAGGGTTTGACTAAACTTAACCCAGGGATCAAAAGGTGGAAAAAGAATTATCGTGGGAAGAAACAACCAAGACCAGTTTAAAGATTGGCCTGAGAAGGTGACCGAAACGCTGCCGGAGTAAATTAAAATGCTCAGTAAAGGCGCGATCAAGTACAAAGCTAATAAGAAAAATCTCCCTAAGACCTATACCTACCCAGAAACCACCGAGAGCCACCAAGAAGAAAACCCTAACCACCCAACACAACTGTTGGAATGTAGAATGAACACACCAAAAAATTCGAACACCTTGTAACAAGCTAGAAAACTAAATAAGCCTGAAAGAAATGGAAAAAGAAGGTTACTTGGAACGAATCGAAGAATATGGAATCAAGAATGGTCTTGGGAGATGCCTTGAAACACAGGAACATGAGGCAAAAAGCTCTGGTTCTAGAGAGAGGACGCGCGAAAGATTGAGAAGCAAGGAAAGAGAAAATGGTTTTGAAAAAACCATTTAAATAATAGTAATGATTTGTGCACATTTTATAAAGTGGCGCATAGTTCCCTATATACCTCATCATGCCAAGCGCAAAACCCTAAGCATTTAAGCCACCATTCATGCCTCAATTGGACCCAGCCCTATGGGAACTACGACAGCTGCCATTCACTTAATAACAGCCATGTGTCCTCTCACTAACTACGATCATTATCATAAGATGAAATCACATAGATACACCTCATCCTCATACACATGTCAGAGACTAAGGGCTAGGGGTGATTGATATGCCAAGTGTGAACTTGTCCATCATATAGCCTCGGTCGTAGCCGACCTTCACCAACTGTCCAGAAGTGGAGAGTTGCAACTCGGCCAGAAAGGACTCGGCCAAACTAACTCGATCAATGAAGGAGTCCTGGAAGTTTTAGCCTTGTCCTCATCCTTCAGTAACCATCCAGTATGAGTAACTTGTATTATTTACAGGGATTAGGTATACTCGTCCTTGACCACCTTCATGCCGATGAAGATAGGTCGAGGCCAATAGGCATCGTAGGCGTCAACTCCTTATTGGTTCATAGATCTACAAATATAGTCTCGGCCTGTGTGGTCGACCGAGGTCCCATAACTAACTAAGCGTGTGTATTGGGAAATGTGTGAGGACGCGTGCGCGAGCACATCACATGTGGACCAAAACTGTTACAACCGAATCAATCCCTCACGTGAGGTAATATTTGATTATTATGGCCTACATATGATGGAGACAACTGGCTCCTCCACATTGGTTAGTAACATTCTACACATTCTTATTATATTCTCGGGGGTACACTATACCCCTCAAGAAATATATATAATCTTCATCTTCTTCATTAGAAGGAATCGCTTAATCTAAACCGTAGTAAAACTCTACTCATTTGTATCTAGAAGAGAGAGAAAGCTTGAGTGCTGTAACCCAGGCTATTAGAGCCATTTTTATTAGTGGATTTCACTCACACACACACATAGTGGACGTAGGCTCCGGTCGAACCACTTAAATTCTTGGGTTATTACTCTTCTCCTTATCTTTCTCTACTGTTATATTGCTATATTTATGTTTCATTTTTGCTATTATTGTACTGGTCTGAGCTTATTAATCACTTTGACTTGGTGGTGCTATTTTCAGCATCATCGTGGACCTTTTATCTCCTTTCATCCAATAGTGACAACTCGTCAAGATGGCTCTAACGAAGGTATTTCTAACTCAATGGGTATGACTTCTTCCATGCCGTATACCATAGAGTAAGGGGTAGCCCCCGTAGATGCTCTAACTGAAGTGTAATAGCCCTAGAGGGCGTAAGGGGTTCGATTGACCTAATCCCGATAGCTCTCGTTCATCTTGCTAATAATGACTTTGAGGTTCTTATTAGCATCTTCGACTGCACCATTGATTTGAGGTCGCTAAGGAGAAGACTTGTGCCTCTGGATCCTATACTCGTCGACCAATTCCATGACTTCTGTCTTAAAAAATAACCCATTGTCTGATGCCAATTCATGTGGGACTCCTCTCGACAAACGATATTCTTTCGGATGAACTTGGTTACCTTTTTAGCATTCAAAAATGTATATGACTCTCCTTCGACCCATTTGGTGAAATAATCAATGGCAACCAAGATGAACTCGTGCCCGTTTAAGGCTTTGGGTGTGACTTTTCTTATGATATTCATGCCCCATATGAAAAACGTCCAGGGAGAAGTTGTTTTGTATAATTTTCATCACGGAAAGTGTTGGAGATTGGAAAACTATCATCATTTAAGTCATCTCTGAACATAGGCAGTGCAATCCTGAACCACGATAGTCTAATAGTAACCCTATCGAATAATTTTCTTAACAAGCATATGGCCATTCATGTGGGGTTTACACTCCTGATTGTGGATCTTCTGTATCATTTCCTCAATGTCAGCCCCTATAATGCAATGTAAGTGGGTTCCATCAAATTTTCTCTTGAATAGTGCTTTATCGCAGATAATGTACTGGGCAACCAGTTTACGGTGGGTTGCTCGGTCTTTCTTGTTAGAATCTCGGGGATACCTACCGTGATTGAGGAGGCACTAAATATCGTAATACCAACATCCAGCCATATCAGGATCTTCTTTCGTGATAATCTTGATATGGAAGCAGTGGGTTGGCTTAGTTTGCTTTTGGACTAAGAAAGGGGTCAACATTGTTGTTTCGATCATGTCAACCATAGAGGCTAAGTTATCAAGGGCTTCGACTTAGCTATTATGGGCTTAGCGCAAGTAGTGGAAGGTAATATCTTAGAAGTGGAAGGCCAGTTCTTTTAGGTGCACATAGAAGGGTACGAGTTTCTCATCGTTAACTATCCATCTTCTGAGTATCTGACCGATGATGAGGGTTGAATCCCCATAGACATCTAAGCATAGGATTCTATCTTTTAGAGTGACCTTGAGGCCATTGTGCATGCCTCATATTTGGTCAAGTCAGATGGGAAAGGTGAGACTGTAGTGTCATAATATTTGGGTAACCCGGAGAAGGGCGACACATGCTTTCTCCAAGGTAGTGTAGTTGATTTCATATCCGGACAACTTATGACTAGCATAGTAGATGGCCATATCTTTATGAGATTCTTCAATGTATTAGGCCAAAAAATCCCTAACTTTAGTGTCTGTTACGATCAAGTATAGGAGTAGGGGAGACCAGGCTGCAGTGGCATGAGCACCGAAGGTCGGGTTAGATATTGCTTGATCCGATCAAAGGCTTCCTGACAAGATTTATTCAAAACCTTAGTTGAATCCTTCTGGAGGAGTTGGAAGATGGGTTCACAAATAGAAGTTTACTGACTCATGAATCGACTGATATACTGTAATTTTCAAGGAATACCTAAACTTCCTTCTTTATTCAAGGTGGTTGCATTTTGATTATGGATTTCAGTTAGCAGGATTCGCTCCAATCCCCTTTTTTCTAACCATGAATCCCAGGGGCTTTCCTTTAATGATGCTAAAAACACATTTATGTGCGTTAAGTCGAATCTGGTATTTCCGTAGTCGCTCGAAGAACGTTCGAAGAGCAGTAACATAACCTTCTTAAGTCTTAGACCAAATGATCATATCGTCTACATATACCTTGACTTCTTTGTGCATCAGATCATGCAAGATGGTTATGTCAAACCTCTGGTAGGTAGCCCCTACGTTTTTAAGACTGAATGGCATAACGGTGTAACAGAAAGTTCCTCAAGGGGTGATGAATGTGATTTTCTCTTGATGATCCGGGTGTATCTTGATCTTATTATATTCGATAAAACCATCAATGAATGATTTGAGAGCGTGACTGGATGTATTATCTATAATCATGTTGATATCGGGAAGTGGATAATCATCCTTTGGAGAGGCGTTGTTCAAATCTTGGTAATAAATGCACATGCGAACCTTTCCTCCCGCCTTCAGCATGGGTATGATGTTTTGCTAGCGATGTGAGATATTCGATCACCCGAATAAAGCCTATGTTCAACTGTTTGATGACTTCCTTTTTAATCTTGAGTGACCATTCGATGCAAAGCTGTCGTAATTTCTGTTTGATCAGTTTGCATTTTGGGAGCAGCGTTGGAATCTCATGCTGAGCTATTTTGGGGTCAATTCTGGGTATCTCGTCGTAGGACCATGCCCAGAATTGAGTTACACACCCTCTTACTTGTCAAGCGTATCCTAATCTTGCACAATTGGATACTAGAATCGATATTGATAATATCAGTTTCATCTTCATTAATTTGAATGCGGTTATGTTATTTGTTATTAACCTTATTTAGATCAGTTAAGAATTATTCATTTTCAAAATCATCATCATCAAGAGTTTGACTAGAATTAAGGCAATTAATGTAATGCACAATAAGATACTCAAAATCTTTGTTTATTTCATTGTTGGGAAATACAATATTGAGAACCTAATCAAAGGACGTATTGATTATATCGTGATTAGAACATGGAGGAGTAAAGGAAGAAGAAATGGGATAAACATCTGAGTTGAGTTGCATTTCAGTGGGTGGAACTGGAATAATATTTTAGTTAAGGAGGGGTTCATCAGTAATCTTGATGAGGCGGGACAGATCTGATGATGTAATGTTTGAGTGAATCATGTAAAGTGTTAGCCCAAGTGTCTATAAATTAAACAAATCCTCGGGGTCACTTCCTTTAGAATCTACGATAGTAGCTATTGCCTTTTTAATGAGTGGTTGCATATGATGATATCCATTCCTGGAAGAAGATATCCATTCCTGGCTTCATCTTCTTGTCCATGTGATCATACCATGGTTCAGGAAACCCACAAAAAGGAAAAACTTCACCGTCTTCAATGAATCTCCCATTCAAGGAATCCCTTAAGATAATCTCAATATTTTATAGCCTTCTTTTCAACCGAGGCTGGCAGAGTATTTGAGTTCCTCTATTGATGGTTGATAACCCAGGCCAGAGGGGGAAAGGACTTTTTCAACACTATAGGTTCTTTTATTCCCGGTTGTCGTCATCCTAACCCCATTCCAAGCATGAAGTTTATGTTTTTGAACTTTGTATCACATTGACGTTGCTGTGAGGTTTTTTTTTGGACAAACTCGGTCTTTGAAACCATCCCCTTCTAGGAGTGGAAGTTGTTCGACTCGAAAACCTAACAAAAGTATATTATTTGCCACATATTGTATATCTAGTAACGAATTATTTGTGCTTACATTACCGATATTATCATTATCGCCTAAGATGGTGATGACCTGCCCATTGGTGAAGAATTTTAGTTTCTAATGGAGAGAGGAAGATAACCCCTTGATGCTGTGGAGCCATGGTTGTCCAAGTAAAAAGTTAAAACAGGCTAGGATGTCGATGACATGGAATTCAATGATGGGATTTATAGGGCCAACCCCTATTGTAATCTTTATGGATACCATCATTGCCTGATTAGTATTATCATAAGCACGCACCACGATAAAAGTTAGAGTAAGGCCACTTACTTTCAGTCCCAACTAGTAGAGAGTTCTTAACGAACAAAAATTAAGTGCTGACCCATTATCAACAAGCAAAAGAGGGACTATCTTTCCCATGACTTTGATGGAGATGTTAAGAGCATAGTTATGATTTGGACCAAACTTTTCGATTTCCTCTTCAAATAAGGAGATCATTCTAGTAGAAGTGAGAGATCTGACCAGATGCATTGCTTCTTCTGGTGTGGTGGAAGGAGTGACTATGGGCTCAATAAGTAGTTCAATCAAGGCATTTCGGTACAGTTGGGAAGACATAAAGAGTCCCCATAAAGTGATTTTATCTTGAGTTTTCTTCAACTGATTTAGGATCTTGCTCGCCTTGAGGGTCATTTTTTACATTGGAAGTTTATTAACACCTCTTCCCTTATCAATTATTACTGATTGAGGGTTCAGAAACTGATATTGCCTCCCATATCTAGTCATGCGATTCACAAAAGAGGGGAAAAATAGAAACTCTATTTCTTCATCTATCTCAGGTTGTTTGGGAACTTTATTGATCTCTCCTAGAAGCTCCTCAAATGATATCATTCCACATATATTGACTATTGGGATAGTCTGTTCTGGGTTTTTCTCTTCATCTGAACTATTGAATTTGTCTCCACGTTCGGTGGAAACAACGTCATCCTTCCACGATAAGTCAATGCACTCTACAACCTCTAAGACATCTTTGTATAGATCCTCCCATTCAATGGGGAGATGTAAAAGCGAAGGCACCAAGCGCCCTTGTAGTTTCAAAGCATCAAGTAGCCCAGATATACTATAAATTTCATCGATTTGTCGGAATAAGTCTGCCGTGATATAGACGACATCATATATGCTGGCTTCATCGATGAGTACCACCTAATTATCTTGCTCTCGAGCCCGCTTTTGAGCTTCCAAGAATAGTGTGCTGAATTTCTGGCAGTCAATGGTCATCTCTGAGGGAAATTTGAGCCCGAATTCTATGAGATGGTTCAATACTTCAAAATTTTCCATATCTTTTGCTCTAGAACGAGTACAAATAGTAGTGCATGCTCTTGTAAGAAGTGATAAGTCCTGATCAGCAAAACAAGTAGGATGTAGGAGAAGTTACGGGAAAACTTTGAGGGGTTTAGGTGAATGTACGGGTATGATGGGCGATTTACTGGGTAGATGGGTTAAAATCAGGATCTTCTTCTTGAAAGATATCATTTGTATGATTTGGGAGTGGATTGTGGGTAGTGTTCGATTTAGGATTGATTGGTGGGGGTGATGATGCCCTGATCAATCAGACCTTGGATTATATTTTAGAGATGGAAGCAATGATTAGTGGTATGGTCATTATTTTGATGGAAATGACAATGGGCATCAAGTTTGAAATTTTTGGCAAATGGTTTTGAAAATGGATGAGGGTCCAATGGCTTGATAACATTTCAACTTACGAGGTATTTGTAGACTTTGGAGAAGGGATCGTAAAGATCAGTGTATTATTTTTTGACTGGGTTAGGGTGGCTTTCTAGTGACCATGAAGTGGAAGGCTAAGAGATATTATTGATGGGCTTCTCATACTTTATTGGAGTGAACTGTTCGGAAACTTTCTTTGGCCGCACTTCTATTTTGGCAAGACTTTCTTTGATCTCCACTCCAGCTTCTTGGAGGGTTAAAAAATAGGGATAATATTGTCCTCCCATCATCATTCGAACATGGGGTAAGAAGTTCTTCTTCACAATACTGAATTGTTCCTCTTTGAAAGAATCTTTGGTCATACTGGTCGCTTTCTCTCTACGTCTTGTTATAAAATTACTGATAGATTCTCCAGTGTTCTTCTTGAGAAGTTCTAAATCAAGGCGGGTAACCTATAACTCCTTATTGTACTTGTACTATGACATGAATTCACAGGCAACATCCTTCCAACTGTGAATTCTTGATTCCTTGAGAGATGAGAACTAGCGGAGGGCGTTGTCCTTAAAAGTATGTTGGAACGTCTGGGTATTTCCTTAGAGGCACCTAGGAGATTCATGTATCAGTGGTAACTTCAGAGATGGATAATTAGGGGTCCACAACCCCCGAACTTCTCAATGTTGGGCATCTTTAATTTTTCCGATTGCCATGCTTTAGGGTAGGGAGACATATGGGTATAATCCAAGTAGTTCTCAAAGATTCGAAATTGCTCAAACTTCTTGGTCAATATCTTAAGGTCCTTCTTGACCTTGTTCAACTCTTATTCCTTCGGATCAATGGTTATGAGTAGGTTAGCCTCTAGTTGGGAAAGATTCGACATAGGGAGTTAAGTTGGCAGTGGCCCATTGGAAGGAGGCACACATGGAGTTTGATGATATTCTTTCGGGACACAAATAGGCGTAGGTGTGGGCAGTCCCATAGTTCAAAGGAAGAGGACCTCGGGCTATTTGGGAATAGGGACCCAGTTTCGCTGCATCTTATGAACCTCGGTTTGACGGTTTATCATAAGCCCCTACAACTTTCTGAATAATATGACCAGGTTCCTTTCTCATAGGATCGTACCTTGCTTCATAATGCATAGAACAAATACATACATTTTTATCATTTACAAATAGCAATGATTTTACTTCCAAAATTATGTAATTTATACTCATAATTTCACCTATCAATGATGTTATGCATTGATAGTTTCATGTCTAAGCTATATAATTATGTGTATTCCCATTGGATCATCAAGACCTTAAATAAATGCTTAGGATTTTATAGAACTAAATATTTTAAATCAATGTAACACATATGGAAGTATTCAATACTACACATACTTTTACGTACATTTACACTTTTACTAAATGCATCAGTTCTTCTATTACAAGTTAGGGTCTTAACTCCTACATCATATATACATTTAACAGAATGTTACTTAGCTTTATAGACATAGGTTTTTACCTTAGCTATTAGAAATATATTATTCACTTTATGTCTTTACCTTCTAGATCATCCTTATCATTTCTTTTAACCTGTGCTAATAAGGTCGTTTACTTAAAAGATTAGGAGGTAGGTTTCTTCCTTTACAAACTGTAACTGTTAAAAAAATTATGATTGCTGGATATCCTACCAAATTTACACAGTAGGTTCAAAATTAATTCAGCTTCAATGTGCATAAATTTTTATCCTCCAAATCTACATTTCAAGTGTGTCCGTGATAGCAGTTATGGGGGAGAATTTAGGCCTGTCCATGATATCAATTTTGGTGGAGATCCATTTTCAAATGCTTTTCATGTCATTCTCTTTTTAGAAAACTGTTATGGTTGAGATACATTATCAAATCCATCTCAATGCCGTTTGTTTTTATAAAACAGTTATGGTGGATGTCACGTTCTTTTAGTCCAAGAATATGTACGTTGAATACTTGGTTTACATTTTTTATTACTAATTATTTCCCAACTTTGTGAAAAATGTATTATGTAATTCTAAATTTAAATTGAATCATTACACTGAATATATTTGATTCTTTCCCTCACTCTTTTATTAAATTTTTTAGATGCATATTTTTTTATGTGAGATAATTATATTTGCTCTGTTTTCATTCAAATAAGTTCGCCATTCCTTATAAATTCAGGCTCTTTACACAAGATTTTACTTAGCCACAGTGTGATAGAACATAATATGTTTTTAAATCCCTTGGTTATTGCAGTAACAATCTCATGGCCTCTGAAAGTTTCTTAGCATCTTAATTAATTTTCACTATCAAGAGAAGTTTTCAATCTAATAACAACTATATGGATGATAAATACAAACATAAAGAATGAGACTGAAAATGAATGAATGGGATGATCTATATTTAAACTGGAAAAAGCACAAAATAAAAAAGAGGCATGAGAACTGATATTATCAATGCTACTTTCTGAATAATATGACCAATTTCCTTTCGCACAGGATCGAACCTTGCTTCATAATGCATAGAACAAATAAATATATTTTTATCATTTACAAACAACATTGATTTGGCTTCAAAAATTATTTAATTTATACTCATAATTTAATCTGCTAATGATGTTCTACATTGATAGTTTCATGTATAATCTATATAAGGATGTGTATGCCCAATTCATTTGATCAAGACTCTAAACAAAAATACATTAATGTATTGGATTCTATTCAATTACATAGCCAAACAGATAATTAATTGATTCGCATAGAAATACGTATTTCATATTTGTTTGTATTTTAGAAGTTATTTATATATGATAGGTAACGTACATTAAATAACTTTCAATGTTAGTGCACAGTAAGGGATACTTTCATGTCTATGAATGTTATAACAAATATTTACTCATATGTACACAATTTATGCATTTAATGTCATTCTTAAACGTTTGTCTTATAAAATTCTCTACTTGTGTACGATTCAAATTTTTATAACTTATATATTCTAACATCAATTACTTACCGTGTGCAGGCATTTGAATCATTTGGAAACCTTTTTCCCTCGATAAGCTTCATTCAGCAAGGTACATGAAAATAAATCATTTACGTGGATAATTAAATATTTCCCGATCTCTATAGTTATAAGCTTTCCTTCTGAATTTGGCCAGTTGTAATAACCTTTTTAATATTAAAATTGAATTATTATGCTCACTAAAGAATTGCAAAAGTTTTATAACGAAAACTACTGAACTTCGATTATCGGTTAAAGTAGGTTATAAAATTTATTAAATTGATGAAATTTTTAACCATTTATACTACCAAACTCAGGTACATGAAAGTAAATCATTTACGTGGATAATTAAATATTTCTTAACTTCAACAGTTACCAGTTTTCCTTCTCAATTTGGTCAGTAGTAATAGCCTTTTTAATACTAAAATTGAAATATTATGCTCACTAAAGAATTCCAAAAGTATTATAACAATAACTACTGAATTTCAAGCATCGTTTTAAGTAGGTTATGAAATTTATTAAATTGATGACATTCTTAACCAGTTATACTACCAAACTCTTAAATACCCGTTTAAAATTGATGTAAGTACACACAATATCGCATTTTCACCATACTAACTGGTTAATAACATTAAAACATATTATTACCATTATATCCTTATGAAAGCGATAGCTTTTCTATATCAATGCTCTGATACCACTTGTTAGGACAATAGGCCCCCTAAAATTAAAACCTTTTTACTTCAAAAGAGTAATTTCCTTTTATCGAGATGCGAAAGCGTGACATGGTTCAATTGAACAACAAATTTTAATTTCTTTGCAAATTAAAATTAAACCAAGTGAAATTAGATTAAACAGTCACACAATTTAAATTTCAATTAAACACAATTGATTCAATCCAAGTCCTAGAAATTGTCCTTAGTCATATTTTCAATATTACCAATTTAGGCCAAACCAAATTTATCAAATTAAGTGAAGACTTGAATTAAATTAATAATTACCTAATTAATTATGTAGCACACAATTAAAGATGAGTAGTGATTAAACCAAATTTTATCTTTTTACTTAATCATGTGTTCTAGGTGAGTTTTACAAAGATAAAATAAACAATAAATCACTACACCACGATGTACGAGGAAAAACCCATAACGGGGAAAAACCTCGGACGACCCTAGCCTTAAGTCCACTAAGTATGGTTTTACAATTACTAGACAGATGACTTACTTCCTCGGCTCGACCCGTTCAAGCCTTGTCACGTCTTCTTATAAACAGCTCCACCTAGTCGATAACCCTGGAGCTCCTCCGGAATCTTAGAATCCACCAATGAGACAATAGTTACACCGTCAACCACACATGGTACCTTTCACCATGTGAGAATGCCGCAGCAAAACAAACTTCTTCTTTGTGGGATGTAGAAGCAAACCCAAACAATCTCTTCTTCAATATGTAGAGATAAACCGGTGCTAAACACTCCAAGCATGGTATATATATATATATGGAAGCTTGGTATAATAAACAATGGGTGTAAACTAGAGTGTTAAAATATTTTTTCTTGAAAAATTAGACACTCAAAACATGAACTTTTTCTTGGAAAGTTGAATCTCTCAAACTCTCTCCTGGAGATGGAAAGATGTGAAAAATTTAAGTTGAAAAATTTGTTCCCGCATATATTAAGACTGCCCAAAAAGTTAGAGACAAAAGAAGTGGGAAAGTGGGAAAAAACTGCTCAAACTGCCAAATAAATTGTTCCCGCCAAAAGTCGTTCGAACGATAGTTTCGTTCGAATGAAGTCTCATTCGAACGAGCCTTCTAACGAAGTTCCCGTGTGAACTCGGTAGAAATCTCATTGGAAATATCGTTCGAATATCATGTTCGTTCGAACGACATTCCAGTGTCCTTTTGGGGAACTCGTTGGCAAACCTCGTTCGAACGACATTATTGTTTGAACGACAAACTCATTCGAACGACAATTCTAACGAACTTCCAGAAAGTGTAAATTTTGATTTTTAGCCCAAAACCTTTATATACTTTCTTTTAAAGTTTTAATTAATTCTTTCTAAAAATAAACAACAGCTTTAAAAACAAAGTACACAAAATAAAAATTGTTCCAAGCTCCTATATATATATTAAAATGCATTCATACCTCATGAGCAATGGAACCAATGTTGTTGATGTAGAAACGAGGCACATTAAACTCGGCATTTTGATGAAGCTTTAAACTTGGCCGATGCGTCTTCAACAAACACGTCATAGGCTTGAAGGATGGTCAATTACTCTACACTATGACTCAAACGTTTTTATCCGGAATTAAGCCAAAACTACAAAAGGACTCAATTGGAAATTTGTGTCCTTACAAATCTCCCCCTTTGGCTATTTCGGGACAAAAATCAATAAAAATCCTAAAGGGCCGCCAAGCTCTAATAGACATAACAAAATGTCCCACCCAAAATAAAAATACAATGCTTGACTCAAACAACCCAAAGGATCAAAATCTTTGCCGGATGAAAGTTGCCACTTAGAATAGAATTCTTGCACACTTAAGAAAATATTAAATGCAATATAAATAAAGACACCCCCTTAATTAATTCTCCCCTTTATCAAACAAATGACTTACTTAGAAAGACATCTCCCCCTAAGATAAATCTCCCCCAAACTAAGATACAATTATAATAGGAATAGATACCATTTCTCCCCCTATCATTCTCCCCCTTTTTGTTCAGGAATAGACAAAGGCTAGAGAATCAAAATATAACTTATCTTCCCAATTAAAGCAAATGCACCCCTTAAACTAAACAAGGGATAAATAGAATGGGATAACAAGCTAAACATGCATTAGGGCATAAAGTGATGAGAACATTAAAGCACATAGACAACACAATCATAACTAATCCATACAAATGAATACCAACAATGATGCGAAAACAAATGATACCAAATTGACAAATAAGATTCTAAGCATGTGATATCAAACAAACTACGCAACAGAACTTTTGGTTTAGATTGTCAATCCTTATTATGTTCTTTACCATGCTTACACTTATGTGGGAGCGAAAAAGATGGGATTCGAACATAAGTGTATGCCACATAAAGCGTGTCAAACTAAAATACACACAAAATAAAAATCTTTTTGAGTTTTTGAAATTTTTAAACCAAACAATAAAAATATTTACTCAAAAGACATACGAAAATCATTTGTATTTTTTTTCATTAAGCATAAATTACGAAAAGGGTAAAACACAAATGATAAACAAAAATCTTTTTGTATTTTTCATTTAAAGCAAACAAAAATGAAGGAAATATAATACAAAAGATAAACAAAAATCATTATTCTAGCATGTGATTAAGCATGGAGCATAGACTAGAAAATGACTAAACATGTATACACCTAGCAATGGTATATAATATGAAGCACAAAATGATAGAGTATGCAAAGAAAAATAACACTTTCAACCTTTATATTTATCAAGTGAGGAAGCATGTGATAGTAAATGAGAATCAAAAACCCTATCTTACAAAGCTACCAAGTCAGATCTCCTAACCCAAACTAATGAAGAATGACGATCTAGGGGTGTAGGAATCTTGGTTACCTCGATTGCTTACATCGTTTAAGATTAAAACAAAATTTCCTAAGATGACCTTTTCGACCACAGTGAGAGCATTTAAAAGCTCGGCGAAAGGACTTACCTACGGAATGATCATTAAAAGCTTTCCTAGGCAATTCTCCTAAAACATTGATTTTGGCTTTATAAGTCGATTCATTACAAGTATCGAAGCCTAAACCACAAGTGTCATTTTTTATTTGGACCATGCCTAAGATTTTATTTAGCTTTTCGGACCTACACTCCAAATCAAATTTGACTTTTCTAGAGTCTTTTAATTTATTTTGTAATTCTAAAATATTAGACTCTAATAAAATATTTCTCTCTTCAACCTCAAGAAGATCCTTTTTCAAGGAGTATATTAAACCTCTAAGACTATCTCTCTCGCCTTCTGTAATACCTCGTATTTTTGTGATATTTATTTATGGGATTAATTAAATTAAATGCTTATTAATTGGAAATTAATCCGGATTAAAATACTAGCGAGATGCGAGTTGGTATTTGAATATAATATGCATATATGATTATACATGAATATTGAAGTATGAAATTTGTCGTGAGATTTAAATACGGCAATTTGGAAAATTTTATTGAGACGCGTGTGACAGTCGCGTCAGGGAAATATTTATTTTAATTAAAAAGTGAATTTTAGTTCTATTAACCGTATGGTCGTTTTGAGTGCGCCAACGCGTCCGGAAGGGTCGAAATAGTCAGAAAACACTAGCCGGGGGTTAAGTTTGGGTCCCGGGGCATTATTGGGCCATACCGGTAACTTATAAGGGCATTTTGGTAATTTCGAAAATTGGGTAATTAAAACCCACGAAAATTAGAGTTAAAAATCTGACTTAGTATTAACCCACTAAGCCATTTCCAACCCCAATTTAGGTATTGGGCTACGGGAGAAGTTAGAAACTTTATAACTTGGCAAAAAAACCGACCCCACCTCTATTAACACCTTGAGAAGAACTTGTAGAGAGAGAGAGAGAAAGAGAAGGATTTTGCAGAGAGAGAGAGAAGGCAATTCAACCTTCAAGATTCAACCTCAAATTCAGAGATTCAAATAAGGCAAGTGGTTTAATTCCAATTAATTTCAGAGAATGTTTCTTCCATGTGTAGGAATTGATAAAATCTTATTGTTCTTGGGAATTTATGAAAAAAACCCATTTTAATTGGAAGTGAAAATTACATTTTTGATGAGGAATCGCATGTAGATTTGTATTTAGATGATTATTCTGATGATAATATAATTTGGATGAAACGAAAACGGATTTAATTAGACTCGTGGAGGTTTTATAAATTTTAGGGTTCATGTTCATGAAATTGCGGATAAATGTATGGATTTGATATATAGATGATGTTTATAATGAATTAACCCCACAAAAACGTTAGTAGGTGACCTATGTATGTTTAGGGACGATTAGGAACCATAAATTGATGTTGGAACGATTTTTATGAGGAATTAGGAGTGAAGAAAATTGGGAAAAACGAGATAGGAATTTCTGTGCTCGAATCTGGCCACTCGTTAGAAGACCTGCCCAGGTCGTTCGAACGAGCTCGCTCGAACGAGCTTCTAACGAGTTGACAGTTTGGGTTCTAACGAGAGGGATGTTCGTTCGAAGACTTTCGTTCGAACGACATCTCGTTAGAAGACCCAGTTCGTTCGAACGAACTCTCGTTCGAACAGCCTCGTTCGAACGAGACTTCGAACGAGTTGACAGTTTAGGCTTTTTAGCCTGTTTTGATACCGAGTGTCCCGCAACCTTGTGTATATGTAGAGATAACCTTCCCTTGATGATTAATTGTTACATTTGGGATGTTTGGGATATAATGAGGAGTCAAACCTAGAAGTGTAGTGTAATACCCCGTACTTTTGGCTATATTTATTTTTGGGATTAATTAATTAAATGCGTATTAATTGGAAATTAATCCGGGTTATAAATACTAACGAGATGCGAGTTGGTATTTGATTATGTGCATACATATTTTGATATATGTATTTGGTATTATAAAATTTGTCGTGAGATTTATATACGGCATTTTAGAAATTTTGTTGAGACGCGTGGGACCGCCGCGTCACGGTGTAATATTTTGATTATAAAAAGTGAATTTAAAATCTATAAACCGTATGGTCATTTTGAGTGCGCCAACGCGTCCGGAAGGGTCGAGATAGTCAGAAAAAACTAGCCGGGGGTGTAGTTTGGGTCTCGGGGTATTTTTCGGCCATACCGGCAACTTAAAGGGTATTTTGGTAATTTTACATTTTGAGGAATTAAAAGTGACGAAAATTGGGAGTTTTAATCTGATGTGGATTTAACCCACTAAGCCCATTAACCAAACCATATTAACCTAGAAGGCTACGTAGGTTATTAGAAGAGTTTTCTAAGTTTCCCAAATCAAACCCTAGCCACCTTAAGCCACCATTGGAGTAGAAGCTTGGAGAGAGGGAATTCTGCAGAAAAACTCTATCAAACCATCATCCAAACTCAGAGACAACCAAGGCAAGTGACTTTATTCCATTTAATTTCAGATAATGTCTTTTCCATGTTAGAAATTGGAGAATTTTAATTGTTCTTGAAAGTTGAATGAAAACCCATGTAGTTTGGAGTTTAGACCTTGAAAATTTTGAAGAGAATTGCATGTAGAATGATAGGTAGATTATTATACCCATGATAATTGTGATTAGAAGAAACAAAAACGGATTTAATTCTGGGATTTGATGATGATATAAATCTAGGGTTCATGTTCTTGATAAAATTGGGGAAAAGTATAAAATCTTGTGATTTAATGATGTTTAGGATGCATTAATGCCTTAAAAGATGTTAGTATATGACCTTAGCATGTTTTAGTATGATTTGAGGACTTAAAACACTGTTAGAACGAACTTTGGAGAAGACTTGAGGTGTTAAAAATGGTGAAAACGAGTTTTAGGAAAATCTGGGACGAATCTGGCAGGTCGTTAGAAGCCCCTACCCAGGTCGTTCGAACGAGCTTCTAACGAAATGACCAGTCGTTCTAACCAAAGGGAGCCTCGTTCGATAACTTCTTTCGAACGAGATCTCGTTAGAAAGGACAGTTCGTTCGAACGAACTGGATCTCGTTCGAACAGCCTCATTCGAACGAGACTTCTAACGAGTTGACAGAGGGATCTCGTTCGAACAGTCTCGTTCGAACGAGACTTCTAACGAGTTGACAGTTTGGTCCTTTTTGGACTGTTTTGATTTTTGGAGTCCCGTAAACTTGTTCGAGGATATAGATATCATTCCGTTGATGTTGTAATGATAAGATTGGGACTTTTGGGGTATTTATGAGAAGGAAATTATATACGAGAGTTATATTAAATGGACGGTTTGGGTTGAGACGTGAGTGTCTACTACGACGTGAGAAAATTGTGGCGCGTATGATGATAAACCGGAATAGTATAAATTGTGATAATTACAAGTTAGTACGAGAATGCGATATGTACTACGATTAAACTACGGGATTACTAAGATGTGTGTTTACTTAGTATTGGTATATGATTTGTGTGTATGACATACCTACCATACTTGCTATCACGGGAGGTTTGCGTTCGCTTAGGGCCCTCTAATCCTTGTGTTGCCCGGATTTAGACTGGTTACCTTGATGAACATAGGTCATAGAAAGACTTATTGGGATATTAATAAGTCCGCTGATCGTAGGAGCGTAGGTATGTGCGTGACCTATGTGATGTGACTGTGTTCGCCTCCATTGTTTGTGATGTTGTTATCTGTGAACTATTCCTGAGAGATTCGGAATATGTAATCCTTATGTACATGATGTACCGGGATGGATAGCAGAGTATGTGTGCACCACAGCTAAGTTCTCGGGGTGCTTATATTGTATATTTATGATGCGAATAATATACACTTAAATAATGGGAACCTTCATGTTATTGTTTTGAATATAATTACGGTATTGTTTCGAGAAATATAACGAGTTAACTGATAGTGATATATATATTGCATATTGAGCATCTGAGCTTACGATAAACCCTACTTAATTACGAGCGTATAATGTTAATAGAACCGAGTAATATGAGTAGGACCTATGACAGTCTAGCTAGAGATGATGTCACTTAGCTAGTGGTTTGCGTCGTTATAGATGGGTACTTACGTTAGGAGTGCACAGTTAGACGAGAGGTGAGAATATCATGTGAGTGCACGTCCTAACATGTACTTTGCATTTAATGTTTTAAAAGTTTTTAAAGCACTTGTAGATTTTTAAAATAACTCCACATTCGGGCTCTGACCCGTTTGCTTTTCAAATCTTTTTCTTGTAAAACCATTTTAGGTGCTCAGCCACAGGGACACCAAGCATAGGATACTCATTCAGGTGACGAGCTGTAGCTGTTTGTGGAAGCTACAGGGATTTGCTTGTAGACGCTTCTATCTTTTGGATTCCAGAGTCACTATCTATCAGTTGTAGGGCGTGTTGCCCATTTCTATGAGAGCATCTTTTACATTTTAGTTTTCAGACTTTAGCATGTATTGTTTCAGTATTCAGCTTACTTTTCAGTTGTGGGATTTGTAGTGAGGAGTTTTCCTCCAGACTTTATTTACACTATGTGATGGTTATTCGTTTTACTTCAGTATGGTGAATGGTGTATTTACTCTTTATTACACTTGTTGCATGTTAATCAGACTTAAATTAAAAATTTGGCACTTACTTTTTAAATACTAGGTGGTTAGAAATCTTTAAAATGTTTTCGACAGTGATGCTATTAACTGGACCAACTTGGCATTTTGAATTAATTTAATAAAGGAGTAGCTACCCGGTATTTAATTAGTCGGGGTGTCACATGTAGTTTGAACCTAAGGGAAAATATGAAGTAGGACGTGAGTGTCTATTACGTTGCGAGAACTATTGACGGCCTAATTTATTATATTAACCGGGAACATATAAATTGTGTAGTATTATATGTCGGTACGAGAATGAGAAGTGTACCTCCAATATATTATGGTAATTACTAAGAGGTGTGCATACTTAGTATATGTATTGATTTTATGTGTATGACATACCTACCATACTTGCTATCACGGGAGGTTTACGTTCGCTTAGGGCCTTCTAATCCTTGTGTTTCTTGGATTTAGATTGGTTACCTCGATGAACATAGGTCAGAGAATGACTTATTGGGATATTAATAAGTCTGCTAATCGTGGGAGAGCAGGTATGTGCTTGACCCATGTGATGTGACTGTGTTCGCCTCCATTATTTGTGATGTTGTTATCTGAGAACGATTCCTGAGAGATTCGAAATACGTGATCCTTATGTACGTGATGTACCGGGATGGATAGCAGAGTATGTGTACACCGCAGCTAGTCTCGGGGTGCTTGTATTGTATATTTATGACGTGAATAATATACACTTAATTAATGGGAACTTTCATGTTAATATTGTGAATATAATTATGGTAATGTTTTGAGAAAACATAACGGGTTAAGTGATAGTGAATTATATTACTAATTGAGAATCTGAGTGTATGTAAAGCCCTCTATTTAATTGATAACGTTAGAATGTAATATGGGAATCGAGTAGTAAGGGGTAGAACTTATTACGGTTTGGTTAGATATGGATGTCTTATAGATGGGTACGGTACGTTAGGAGTGCACATGTAGTCGAGAGGTGAGAATTTCATGTGAGTGCACGTCCTAACATGTATTTTTCATTTAATGTTTTAATGTTATTAAAACACTTGCTGTTTTTAAAATGATTTCCACTTTCGGGCTCTGACCCATTTGCTTTCAAATCTATTTTTGTAAAAACCATTTTAGGTGCCCAGCCACAAGGACACCATGCTTAGGATTCTCATTCAGGTGACGAGCTGTAGCTGTTTGTGGAAGTTACAGGACTTTGCTTGTAGACGCTTCATCTATCTTGACTCGATATTCTTCAGTTATCAGTTGTAGGGCATGTCGCCCATTTCTTTTAGAGACATTTCATTTATTTCAGTTATTCAGACTTCTGGCATGTAATTATTCAGGATTCAGACTTGTCGTATTATTTTTCAGTTGTGGGATTGTTGTGAGGAGTTTTCCTCCGAATTTATATTTATGTTGTTGGTTATTCATTACTTCATTATAGTGAATGGTTGTTATTCTTTCATTATTCTTTTACTGCATGTTAATCAGACTTAACTTAAAATTTGGCACTTACTTTTTAAATACTAGGTGGTTAGTAATTATTAAAATGTTTTCGACAGTGATGCTATTAACTGAACCAACTTGGCATTTTGAATTAATTTAATAAAGGAGTAGCTACCCGGTATTTAATTAGTCGGGGTGTCACACCTTCTACATATTCAAGTTTCTCTCGAAGAGTTCTCTCTCGTGTCCTAAGGTCTTCCACCATCGCACTATCATCAACGACCTTGACACACTCTTTTAAACTTGCTTCTAACTTCAAATTAGCTCTTTTTAATTTAATAGATTCTTCATAAAGTTCTTGGAAATCATTTTGAAGTTCACTCACATTAACCTCTCCTTCATTTTCACTCTCTCTTTCTTCTTCCCTCTCACTACCATAAAAAACAAGAGAATCATAAACTATGATCATGGAAGTGTCATGTGTTAAAGTTTCATCAATAGACGAGTTCTCACTATCACTCACATGAATAGCCAAAAAAGCCACAAAGTTGGGCTTAGTGGGGAATCGGGTCCCTCTTCATAATCACTATCACTAAGGGTTGCATTAAAAGAAATTGTTTGCTTACCCTCTCTCCTTAGTTGAGTGGGACACTCTTTTGCCTTATGGCCATACCCTTCACAACCAAAACACTTATTTGACTCGTCCCTATTTAAGCTTTCATTAATAATTTTAGGGATCTTCTCGGCTTCTAAATGCGTAGATTTTTCAAATTTCTTAAAATTATTTTTAAATTTATCTTTGTTAAATTTAAGAAATTTTTGAAACTTTCTAGAAAATATAGCCATATTTTTTGAGTCACTATCACTTTCACTCCCTACTACTTGTTTTTCCTCTTTTCGAGCTTTTAAAGCAACGCCCTTTTCTATTTTCTCTTCAGTTTTAGAGGGAAACATGTCCAGTTCATAGGTTTGTAAATCATCTACAAGCTCTTCTAATTTCTTAGAGGCCAAAGTTAGTAAAGAATTTAAAACGATCACTTTTGGAATAAATCTATCGGGTAGGGACCTTAAGATTTTCTTTACAACTCGGTTGTCGAGTATTTTCTCTCTTAAATTAAAAGATGAATTAACAATATCGAAAAGTCTAGCATAAAATTCATCAAAAGTTTATTTTTCGTTCGTTTTGATGGTTTCAAATTGAGTGGTGAGGTTTTGGAGTTTTAAAGCTTTAACTACACTAATACCGTCATGAGTGATTTGCAAAATATCCCACGCTTCTTTAGCGGTCTCACACGTCATAATGCGTCAGAATTCATCCAGTGTGACAGTCCTAAACATGGCGTTTAAACCTCGAGAATTAAAATTTGAAAGTTTAAACTCATTCTCACTCCATCTATCAGTCGGTTTGGGAACACGTTCATTATCTACTACATGAGTTGGTGGAGACCACCCATTAACTACATATAACCAAACCCTCTCATCGATAGATTTTAGTGTCGATTTCATTCACGCTTTCCAGTACGCGTAATTAGAACCATCGAAAATAGGACATTTTTAGAATGGGAAAAATTCCATTTTAGCTAAAAATATTTAAAAGATCTTTAACGAAATAATTTATCGTTTTGGCTCTGATACCAATTTGAAAGCAATAGCTTTTCTAAATCAATTCTCTGACACCACTTGTTAGGACAATAGGCCCCCCAAAATTAAAACCTTTTTACTTCAAAAAGAGTAATTTCATTTTATCGAGATGCGAAAGCGTGAGATGGTTCAATTGAACAACAAATTTTAATTTCTTTGCAAATTAAAATTAAACCAAGTGAAATAAGATTAAACACACACAAAATTTAAATTTCACTTAAACACAATTGATTCAATCCAAGTCCTAGAAATTTTTCTAAGTCATATTTTCAATACTACCAATTTCGGCCAAACCAAATTTATCAAATTAAGTGAAGACTTGAATTAAATTAATAATTACCCAATTAATTATGTAGCACCAAATTAAAGATGAGTAGTGATTAAACCAAATTTTATCTTTTTACCTAAGCATGCGTTCTAGGTGAGTTTTGCAAAAGATAAAATCAATAAATCACTACGCCACAATGTACGAGGAAAAACCCACAACGGGAACAAACCTCGGACGGCCCTAGCCTTAAGTCCACTAATTATGGTTTTACAATTACAAGATAGATGACTTACTTCCTCGACTCAACCCCTTTCAAGCCTTTACGCGTCTTCTTGTAAATACCTCCGCCTAGTCGACAACCCCGAAGTTCCACCAGAATCTTAGAATCCACCAATGAGACAATAGGTACACCGTCAACCACACATGGTGCCTTTCACCATGTGAGAATGCCGCAGCAAAACAAACTTCTTCTTTGTGGGATGTAGAAGCAAACCCAAACAATATCTTCTTCAATATGTAGAGATAAACCGGTGCCAAACACTCCAAGCAAGGTATATATATATATATATATATATATATATATATATATATATATATATATGAAAGCTTGGTATAATAAACAATGGGTGTAAACTAGAGTGTTAAAATATTTTTTCTTGAAAAATTAGACACTCAAAACATGAACTTTTTCTTGGAAAGTTGAAGCTCTCAAACTCTCTCTTGGATATGGAAAGATGTTAAAAAGTTAAGTTGAAAAAGTTTGTTCCCGCACATATTAAGACTTCCCAAAAAGTTAGTGGGAAAGTGGGAAAAAACTGCTCAAATTGCCAAATAAACTGTTCCCGCCAAAACTCGTTCGAACGACATTTTCCTTCGAACGAAGTCTCATTCGAATGAGCCTTCTAACGAAATTCCAGTGTGAACTCATTAGAAATCTCGTTGAAAATCTAGTTTGATCATCGTGTTCATTTCAATGACACTTCGAACGACATTCCAGTGGCCTTTTGGGGAACTCGTTGCCAAACCTCATTCGAACGACATTATTGTTCGAAAGACAAACTTGTTCGAACGACAATTCGAACGAACTTCAAAAAAGTGTAAATTTTGATTTTTAGCCCAGAAACTTTATATACTTTCTTTCGAAGTTTTAATTAAATATTTTGAAAATAAACAACAGTTTTTATAAAAAAAAGTACTCCCAATATAAATTGTTCCAAGCTCCTATATATATTAAAATGCATTCATACCTTAAGAGCAATGGAACCAATGTTGTTGACGTAGAAACGAGGCACATTAAACTCGGCATTTTGATAAAGCTTTAAACTTAGCAGCTACGTCTTTAACAAACACGTCATAGGCTTGAAAAATGGTCAATTACTCTATCATATGACTCAAACGTTTTTGTCTGGAATTGAGCCAAAACTACAAAATGACTCAATTAGAAAATTGTGTCCTTATATCTTAAGTTACCAAATTGATTTGCGTCATTCCTTTCATTTTACTTACTCTATGTAGCATATGTACAATTCTCAATGTGACTACTTTCCAATTTTTATATTCAATTCTTTAAACATTGGATTTGGTTGTTGTCTTGCAATCTAGATGGGCAAAACTATAGTTGCTACCTATGGCCTTCATTGACTATTTCATCATTCAACCCCTTTGTATAAATTACTTTTATTTGAACTAATTTCGGTTTACAAAATATCAAATGTAGTTTCCCTTTTTGCATAAAGAAGCTTGGAAAATGACAAGAAATGAACGTGAAATGCTTTTGAACTCAAACACATTTTACGCTTGGAAAGATGTGATTGATGTTGATAATCCGACACCTCGAGCATCATGTTTCTCAAAAGGACTACGTGATAGAGAATATGAAGACTTTGTTGAATACTCAAAGAGCAAAGTGAAAAATACTAGATTTGAGAAGTTAAATTATATATACAAATGCAATGCAAATGTGCCTGCAGTCAAGACAATTGACAACGATGGAAAAATTATCTCCGTGAACTCCGGTGATATGTTTAAGGAAGATCTCCGTTCGTCATTTCCCTTATCGTAATTGATGAAAGCTATGAAGGAAATTCAAGCAACTCCTATCTTGACTATGTCATTATTGACTGAGCATGATATTCCATCATGTCTTTTCATTCCCCAGTACCGTGGTGTTTTCGTTCATTTTGAATATGTAATAATCACATTTCAATCAAATACTATGTTGACTATGTCATCAATTATTTAACTTGACATTTCATCGTGTCGTATCATTTACCCACACTTTGGTGTCTTCCTTCATTCTTAATATATAATAAGTACAGTTGTAACTGGTTAGCATTCAATAAAAATTTGAATTTCGACTTATTTCTTTACATCTTCACTTGTTCATTTATGGTATTCCAATTTCTTCATCTTTAGTCATATGATATGTTGACCACCAAAACTTTATCATTTACCCATACTTTGGTGTCTTCCTTCATTCTTAATACGTAATAAGTACAGTTTCAACTAGTTTGCATTCAATAAAATTTTGAATTTCGACTTATCGCTTTACATCTTCATATGTTCATATATAGTATTGCAATTACTTCATCCTTACTCATATGATCTATTGACCACCAAAACTTTATGGTTATCTATTTTCATATACAAAAGTTGTATTTCATATTCAATAAATAGTACGAAGAGTAAATACATTTTGGAATAAATAATTATTATATTTCTCTAATTATACATTTCTTACATAGTTGACTCCGAGCACACGACTATAAAGTACATTTCATCATGTTCTGTCGTGCGATATGACGGTACTGTTATCTATACTAAGGATATGAGAAGATCATGCTAGAAAGAGAGGACAATTTCAAACTATTGTGGCTATACAATGACAAACGTTCAAGATTGTCTTCATAGTTTTAAACTGATGGACACTGCTTCCAACTATTATGGTTATACAATTGGAAGTGCTAACGATTGTCTTGGAAACTTGAGTCATGAAAATGCTTCTCTCAAATACTGTGTCTACACCGTAGGAAGCATTGAACGTACTCTCAATGCTCTAAGTGAAAAAGAACGTATGCCAAAAACTTCATCGATGATAAGTAAGCAACTTTGAATGTTTTTGTAAAATACTACACTTTTTGAAAGGAAACATTCTTTCAACATTTTTATACGTATCTACCATTAACATATTATTGAATATATAGGAAATTACTGGCTATCAATGTATTTCAGGATGCCTACACACATGTGCCCATATTGTAACGTTGTTCTTTGGTATGAAGAGAGGAATGACAATAGTAAAAAAATTAGAGTTCCCGAATTCAGCATATGCTGCCAAGTTGGTCGAGTTAGACTACCTATGTTGCGCTAACCACCTGAGCTTTTGAATAACCTTTTGACATATTATGATCGAGTTAGGGTTTCAAATTTCAAAGACAATATAAGAGCATACAATTCAATTTTTGACTTCATATATATTGGTGCAATCATAGACAATCGTATAAGCAATTGTTCTACTTCGTTCATTTACTGTATATGTGGACGAAATCATCACATGATCAGTTCACTATTTCTTATAACTGTAAAATCACCAAAGTTTGCACAGCTTAACATCTATGATATTGAAAATGAGGTGAGCAATCGAATGAGGTGCTTAGGTGGGGATAACAATTCATCTAGACTTGATTCAACCGTTGTGTCTTATTTTCTATTGATGATCAATAGAAACAACGAGCTCGCTAAAGTCTTCAGGATGGCTCGACATCGTTTCAATGAATCCGATGTCCATACCGTACGAATAAGACTTCTCCAACAAAGACTCTCTGACCCATTAATTTATAATTTACCCTATGCAATAGAGATTGCAAGATTAATTATTGGGGATTTTACTCAAGATAGTTCGAGCAGAGATGTCATCATTGAGCATATGTCCCTTAGATTGCAACGAATAAGTGAAATACACCCCTCATTCACGGCAATGCAATACCCGATTCTTTTCCCATACGGAGAAGATGGATTCCAACTGGGCTAAAGTATCAAAATATCCCAGGAAACAGACCATCCAAAAAATAATGTGTGACTATGAGAGAGAACTAAGCTTATAGGATACAACAAAGTATAAATGAAGGCCAAACTTTGTTGTTAGGGGTCGATTATTCCAATAGTACGTAGTAGATTCATACATATGCATATAAGAGGAAAGACTATGGTGGGTCCATTCAAACCAAACAAAATTACAGGCTGAACTATATAAAGGAATAAATATGCGGTATTGCAAGGAGATTATACATCATCATCTTTTGGAAAGTGTATTGTTCTTCCATCATGCTTCATAGGGGGTCCTAAATATATTGCCCAAAACTTTCAAGACGCAATGGAAATTTTTAGATGGTTTGGCAACCCTGACTTATTCATGACATTCTCCGCAAATCTAAAATGGCTAGAAATTACAAATTTCTTATCTTTAACTAGACAAATCCCTACAGAAAGACCCGGTATTGTGTCAAGAGTCTTTAAAATAAAGCTTGATGCATTATTAAATGAACTTACAAAGAAAAATCATTTCGGACGTGTACTTGAGGGTATATCTATTTCTTCTCACAGAAAATCTATATAACATATATAATATAAGTAATAACACATTTACTATAAATATAAACATTAAATATTGATACCTCAACTACTCCTTTTAACCATTGAAGTGATATACATGATTGAATTCCAGAAAAGAGGTCTACCTCATGCACATATCCTTATTTTCTTGCATGCAAATGCTAAGCAACCGACCCCATCAGACGTTGACAAAATAATATGTGCAGAAATACCCGATTGTAAATCATGTATCTCAATTCATGATCCATGGTCCATGCGGACATGCTACTCCAAAGTTTCCATGCATGATAAATCTATTTTTCTCCAAGCACCTCCCAAAGCAATACTGCAACTGAACAAATTTTGATGATAATGATTTCCCTGTCTATAGGCATTGAGACAATGGAAGACATGTTACAAAAATAGGCCTAAAGGTTGACAACATATTTGTGGTACCACACAATATCGATTTGGGTGTCAAATATCAAGATCATATAAATGTCTAATGGTGCAACAAGTCAAGGTCAATTAAATATTGGTTCAAATATATCAACAAAGGACCTGACAGAGTAAGAGTTGTACTTGAGCATGCTGAAGCAATAACATCTGCTAATGGTGAAGATCAGATCTCAATAGTGGATGAGATTAAAAACTTCCTTGATTACCGATACTTATCTGCATGTGAAGCGTGTTGGAGAATATATGAGTTTGATATACAATATCGAAGCATTTTCGTTGAACGACTTACATTCCATTTGCCCAAATAATAAATTTTGACTTTTGAGGATTCAGATCATCTTAACAACGTGATTAATAGAATTGACATTGAGAAGGCCATATTTACAGAATTGATGGTTGCAAACAACAAGTATGAAGATGCAAGAAAATTGACTTATGCGGAATTTCCAAAAGAGTGGACTTGGAATTATTGATAGAAGCAGTGGACACAAAAAAAGTAAGGTACATGCCTTGGTCGTATTGTATATGCACATCTAGCATTTGGAGAAAGATTTTACTTAAGATTATTATTGAACGTTGTCCGAGGAGCAAGGAGTTACAAAGTGATGAGGACTCTTGAGGGTGTTACGTACCCAACTTATAAAGATGCATGTTACGCCAGAGGCCTACTTAAAGATGACAAAGAATGGCATGACACAATTTTTCAAGCTTCTCAATGGTCAATTGGTCATAAATTATGAGAACTGTCCGTACTAATTCTAATATTTTATGAAGTTAGCGATCCTGAAAAGCTATGGGAAGAACATTGGAATTCGTTATCAGATAACATACTGTATCAGCAAAAGAAGTTGTTAAACTTTGATAATATGATCTTAAGCGATGATCAAATTATTAATTACACCCTATCTGAACTAAATGAGATTCTAAAGAAAAATGGTAAGTCATTATCTAATTTTCCCCCAATGCCAAAGCCCGACCCATCTCTAATACGTGATCGGGGGAATAATTTGTTAAGAGAGGAGTTATGTTATGACAAAAAGGAGATGGAGGATAAACACGCCAATCTATTCAGCGATCTTAACATTGAACAACTCAACATTTATAATGTTGTGATGCAATCTGCATATAAAAAGAAAGGAGGAATTTAATTTGTTATGGGGGCTGGAGGAACAGGGAAAACTTACTTATCTAAGACCATCCTTGCACGTTAAGGTCTGAAGGAAAAATTACCTTAGCAATTGCTTCGGTTGGCATCGCCTCTTTGTTACTTCCCGGAGGTCGTACTGCACATTCAACATTCATAATTCCCATTGAAGTTAATGCGGATTCAACTTGAGATATTCACCAAGGAACCCAACTCGCAGATTTAATAAAAAGAGAAAGTCTGATAATATGGGATGAAGAACCCATGAATCATCGTCAAACTTTTGAAGCTTTTGACAAAACTTGTAGAGATATTTTGCATTCTGACATTGAATATTCTTTCAAGAAACCATTCGGGGGTTTAATCGTGCTTCTAGGTTGGGATTTCAGACAAACTTTTCCCATTGTGCGCAAAGGGAGTAGAGAAGACGTAGTTAAAGCCTCTATCATCCTACCTTTGGGACTCATGTTGTGTTTTAAGCCTCACACAAAACATGCGCATACATTACTCAATAGTGTTCACCGAATGGGTATTGTCAATGGGTGATGGAAAAATACCAATGGAGTCTTTCGATGAAGATGAGGAACCCTGTTGGATTAAAATTACGGACGATGTCCTTATTGAACAAACTGATGACCACATCCCACAAATTTTCTCTAGTACATACCCAGATTTCCTCAAGAATTATCAATATCCAACATATTTGAGGGGAAGAGCAGTATTAACACCAACTAATCAAACAATTGATGAAGTCAACGATTACATGCTTCGGTAATATTAGGGGAAATAAAGACATTCCTTAGCTCAGATTTCGTATCCAAGATGTCAGGTTACATTCAAGTACAAGGTTTAATGTTCCTAATAAAATTCCTCAACATTTTGAAGTTCACTAGAGTTCCAAACCATGAGTTAGAATTGAAGGTCGGTTCACCAATTATGCTTCTTAGAAACATCAATCAATCAGTTGGACTTTGTAATGGAACGAGGCTAATAATAGCGCAAGTGGCTCCTATGGTCATTGAAGCAAAAATCATTACAGGATCCCATATAGGAAACAAGGTCTTCATACCAAGGATAATAATGTCCGCAACTGATTCAAATTTGCCTTTTATTATGTAGAGTAGATAATTTCCCAGTCAGGATTTCATTCGCAATGACCATCAACAAGAGTCAAGGACAAAAACTGGATCAAGTGTGCATATACCTTCCTAAACTAGTATTTAGTCACAGCCAACTCTACTTAGCTGTTTCAAGAGTAAAGAGTAGTTCGGGTTTGAATTTTTTCATCAACAATGAAAATAAAGAACACTACAACTACACGAAAATAATTTGTATGAAGAAGTGCTATCCTTGTTGAAAAATGGTAAATAATTACAAATACGGTTTATGATATCAAGTAATATACATATATTATTTCGCGAAAAATTCATACATTAAAATGAATTTGTACATGGCAATCATATATATAAATAACTTAAAAACAAATGCAGGTAGTTAACGGCCTTCGAAACTTATCATAAATTTTGCGAACTCTGCAAAGGAAGAGATGGCTGGACATTAAAAGTACGTCTCCCAGGGATATGGAAACTGAATAACTTTAAGCGAGGAAACGAAACTATTTCACTTGGCATGCCGCTTCTTGATGAGAATTTACATACATCTTATCCCTATCTTAAAAATTGCTTGTATTTTAATTGACATTCATCTTATGAATCGTGAATTCTGTCCAACACAGGGTTACGCCATTCACGCCTCAATTCGACCGTACATGCTAGATAAATACGAGAGCAAACCCATTGAAGGAAAAGTATATTATATTTTGAACCTCAGGGTCCTTGAAAACAAAATTAACTACAGACTGATTCCACACGAGTACATGCTACAATTCTTACCGTCAACTATCGTCAAAGAAGCTCCCGTAGACACCGAGACATAATTGCATATCTTCAACTTAGTTGAGTTCAATGCCTTAAGATCTCGGGTTCAAAACGACAAATATTTGACAGGTGATTGCTTTATTATAGATTATATAAATTCTATACAACTATTACAATTATATTACTAAATCAAAGTTTCACATTAGGTGTTATTGGGATAGTTGTTTCCATATCACCTCATCTACTCAAACATCGTATGAAAGAGTGAGGACGAAAAGGTTCTTAGAGCTGAACAATCTGAGGTATTAAGTACTCCTATTTAAATCACATATTACGTAATCTTTTCAATTTATTATCAATTCCATAATTCAATATTATTAACTAACAACATAATGTAGAGGAGAAAGAATAGGTGTTACTCTCTGGGGAGATAACGCTAATGATGTTACAGAGGAAGACTGTCGTAACCGTTCATCCTTAATTATAGTAAGTATAACGTCGTGTACTGTGAAGATCTTCAACGGTAAATTTCATACATTTTTATAGTTTTTATTAAAATAAAGTTTCTACATAGATGACGATTGTGAAAAAATAATACCAATTTTATGTTTTATAGGTCGTCACTCACTTCCCACAACAAGCGCTACCAAAGTTTACATTAATCCTCCCATTCAAGAAGTAAATGAATTCAACAAGATGGATGTACTTTCCAATTCTAGTTTTATTCAATTAACGTTTGTATGACAAAAACTAATCAATAAAAAATATACTATAAGGTTAAGTGGCGAGCCGCGTACTATCATCTACATCGGCCAAAATCAGTCAAACTCAATAAGTGGGAGCTAGATAACAACAGAGGTCTTCAACATCGCTGATATATTGGAATGACGTGCACAATCAAAGAATAGGTGAAACATACACTTTTATACGAAGAAAAATATATTCATAACTAATGCACAAATCTTACTAATTGCTTTTCTAATAACAGGTGAAATGGATTTGCTACAAAGCAACGATAACGGATATCCAAACTAAATGTGGATGTACTACAATTCGTGCAATCTCTGCAGCAAAAAGGTTCAATCTATTGGAAATCATAATTGGTGCCAAACATGCAACATTGATGTTAAATATCCAAAAGCAAGGTCCATTTATCATCAAATTACTAAGTTGATAACTATTATGCCTTAAATATAATTACATCAAACATATAAATTTTTAATAATTTACACTTCTACTTACATATGGAATACAATTAATACAAGCAACCATTTTTTTATTCGATATAGGTACAAAATACAAGTATGTGTCAAGGATAGTTCAGCGTACACATCATTCGTCCTCTTCGACAAAGTTGCGGAGTCCATGCTACTAACTCCAAATGAAACAGTTCTCAAATCAGAAAGCATCGTAAGATTATTTACGACAATGAGTAATATATATATGGAATTTAAATATTATATACAATTAAAATTAATTTATAAGACAGACCAAAAAAAGGAGCATACCGAGACAACTTACAAATTTGATTGGCGCTACGCACATGTTTCAACTGAAACTCTCTTCCCACAACTTGGTCCTTGGATGGCAGAACTACTCCATTATAAAAATTATTATGGACAATATTGTGGAAACACATCTTAAACAAAATCATCCTTCAAAGGTGACACACAAAAAAAAATCATCTATCAATATTCTATTGTAACTACAAGAAAAAAGTTTTTATGACTTTTTTTAAGTGTCATAAAACGCATTTTATGACGCTGTATTTTTCAATAAAAACCGTAAGAAGTTTGGGTGTCATAATTGATACCCATAAAAAGTGTCATATTTCGTAACGATTATATATGACTTTTTTTTTCAAAATTGTAATATCTGCTACAAAAAAAGGGTCATAATATATTCTGTAAGATGTTATATTTGATTTTAAAAGTATCATGATAAACAGTTTTCAAAATTTTAAAAAGTTCATAAAAAATTGCATCACATGAGGGTTTATATAACGGTCATAAATTAAACATATAATAAAAAAATTAATAACCAATATTAATGTCATAGTTGACAAATAAATCTAAACACAAATCAAAATTTATAATAACATAAAAACAGTCTTGAATTTTTTTGTATTTAAAGTTACATACACCTAAAATGTAAAAAACCAACTCATTTGTCCATATAAAAAAAATTGTGGGACACAAATAGATATACCCACCATCTACATTAATTATCCACAAAAAAATAATGACCTACTTACTACATGTATCATAGCTAGATATACCCACTATGTACATCATCAAAAAAGTGCCTCCAAAAAAATGTACATCCAAAAATCACGCATAAATGTGTCGGTCTTCTTTTGACATTCATGAAATTGTGTTGGCACCTCAAAAGCTCCAACCGCCGGCCTACTACACCTACCATATCCCCTCTTTTGTAGACGGTAATTGGGACTTAGGTTTGTATAATCCGCTATCGCTCTGCACCACTACTCAGTTAACGAGCTCTTTCTCATTCACAACAATCATTAACCCCAGTAACAGCGAAACAATGCTGATGAGTGTTCCAGCAATCACCAACCCCATTGACAACGAAACAACATGGTCAGTAACATCATCAGTAATGTTCTTGACTTATATGTTTGAGGCCTACACTCAAAGTTAAATAATTAATCATAATTTTCTAAAATAAGGAAAATCAAATATAAGTAGAATTTAAAAAAACTATGAAGAGGAACGTGGGTAATTATAGTACCTGGCATTTCAAGATTTGATCCTTTCTTCGGTCCTTAAAACTGCGAATGCAAAATTTGTTCACGCTCGGCTTTGTTTTGTCCCCTGGATACATACAGCATCTTCGAGTCAATTCAATATCAAAGTCTCCCCATAAAAATAATAAAAAAGCATAAGAACTAACCCTCACTTCGTTTGAATATCAACTAGTGTAGTTTCATTTCCATCCTAGACATATATCATCCACTCATCTTTTATAATTTCACAGATATAAAGAACCTTATATCAAAGAAATGACAGACATTGGTGGATCAACACTTATGAATTACTACAGTTGAATATAGGTGGAACAGTTAAATAATTATTAATATCATAATTGGCACCATATGTTCAGAAAACATCATAGATACTCTCGGGGGTCGGTAAACATCATAGATACTCTAGGGGGAAATTCAAAAGTATTCAGATCTTTTTCATCAAGCGACTTACCAAATTGATTCCTCTATCATCAAAATCAAGACATAAAGTTTCCCAAGACAGAGTGACCAACTTTCAAAATTCTATGAATCCAAACTAAATGAAAATTTTGATCCTTAAGCCGAACTTTTTACAGAATATAGGAGGCCACTAATAAATGTGAAATGAAGAGGCTAGTTGAATCCTATTGGCCAACATTATTTTTATCACCTATTGCGATGAAGGCATTATTTTTACCTTCTTATTCTTTTATTCAAAACATTCGATCAGTCATAAACATGTAAATTCAGTGAAATTTAGCTTCATCAACAATTTAGCACAAGCACAAACTCATAACCGAACTATAAATTTAAAGTAAACACAATGGAAATGTGAAATTTAGTTTCAGTTTCATTACGATATAATTCAAACTTAGATTCAACAAAATATAAGACAAATTCAATCCAAAACAGTTAATAAAATGATAAGAAAATATTCATAACCAAAACTCTATATCCAGGACATAACAACATAAAAAGTTCTATTTTGTTTCACCAATGAACAGTAGCATATCATATCATATTAATCAAAAATTGAAAACTAAATAACTTCTTTATACCAACATAAACGTTGACCAAACAAAACATACCTCTACTGAGCAGATGTAATTGCACCTAGAACAGACTGACGATTCACCCTACTTTATATTTGAAGCACTTCCAAATTCATCTCCCAACATCTTAGTGACCGACGAGATTTGATCATGTGGAGTCAAGACAAGAGAAATCAGGAGGGTTGTATTGCCTCTAACAACTTCGAGTTACGTGATAAGATTCTTGATTTTTGATATTTCAATGTTCTTGTCAATTTCATGATCATATGAAACTGTAAGGTAACAAAGAGTGCCGAAACAATAACGAAATTACTTTCAATTATACCATCATCAAATGAACTCACACTTTGAATCTAAATAGGCAAAAGTCATTCAGATAAAGTAGCAAAAAGAAGACAATGCTATAAATAATATTAATTATAAGCAACTATATGGGCTTCTGTAGTTATTTTCCAAGACAGGCTAACTAGTTTTTTCAGTTTGACAATCGTGACCAGTCGAATTCAATGTTGCTTTAACACTAACTCGTAGGATTAGCTAAAGAAGAATACAGATGTACCAAAAATCAATCACAATTACGGAATTAGTTTATTCCCAGTAAACATATCAGCAAATTTTCTACTACAGAAGAATACAGATGGATGAAAAAATAGCTAGTTTATCCCCTTGACATACACAACAACTGTCGGTGAAAAAAAGAGAAGTAAAGAACCCGAGAGAGAGTCGAGGATTAAGTCGTATTGTAGTTGTGAAATTTAGGGGGACAAAATCATTAATGAGGACTCCAAGTGATGAACCACCATCCGTGTACTCAACCTCATAGTCACATTGGTCAGGGTCTTCATCACAATTGTGCTCGCCTGAATCCAAGGAAGCACACAATGGATCATCACACACCACCAAGTCATTCTTGGGTCTGTATAAAGAATGAGGCGCCTACAAGTCAAATATAAAATAATTAAAATTAAAATTACCTTGAAGTCGACGTCTATAGGTCACACGCAAATCAGTTTATGCTTTGTGACCATCTCTATCACTATGGGCCATTTTGTCTAAAAAATGGTAAATTTTGGATTTTGCACAACTCACAGATGGCATAAGCAGTGTTGCTTCACGATAATTGGGTTTTCTAGCCCCAAATTGCATATTATTAGGCAAAATGATTTAAAATTTTCGCACAAAATGGATTTGAAAAATGCCCTTTAAATTGAAGATTGGATTTTTCTCAAACGGTGGAGGACTAGATAATTGGTATCTTCTTCAACATTTTCAATCATGAATCAGATCACACACTAATCCCTTGGTACAATATACACAAAATGCATCACATTGAAGCTAAGTGAGGTCACGACAAGTGTCTGGATCAAGAAAGTATGGATTTTGTGGATGTCCTACATTGATTTGAACATAATAATACCTGGATGGAATAACTCAACAAGTTCATAATCTTATATGTCCAATAACTAAAATAACAAATTGTTTCTGAATCATCAAGATATCAAATACAAATATGAATAATGAAATTGCACATATGCAAAGAAGACACAGGTGCATAGTATAGATACATACATAATACCAGTGGATAAATTGAATATGACTAAACAATGTTCAAATATCAAAAATAGTTGCTTCTCAGTTGAAGAACAGGGTACATGTATAATGTCCACGGGCTGCATCATCCTCCTTGCCAGAAATAAGTTTCTTGGGATGAAAGACTTGCTAATATGTTCCAGTTCTAAGTTCGTCGATGACAGTGGGTTCAAGATCAATCAATATATCCCTAGGCATGTGTTTATGGGAATCGGTTTCATAAAAGAAATTACTAAAAGAATCGTTCGCCACACCAAATGAGGTGTCACTGCAATGTAAAGAAAAAGTAAAAAGGAAAACTTATCAGGCGAAGGAATAAATAGGAACAAAGGGAACCATTTTTGAGTTTTGAATGTTATAATTACTTATTTAGAAAAAAAGATGAGGTGTTTAAAGCACAAGAACACAATTATAGAATCACCTATTGTGTAATTGTTTAGCATATATGTATGCACAAGTAGTTTCAAGATTTACCAAATACAATTTTCACTTTTTGATAATTGAACACTGCATCCAAAGAGTACTAAAAAAGTTCAAAAATTAAAACATACTATATACGTAATTCTTCTATCGAAATATAGACTGAGGACTGTACCTGTAATTGAACCGAACAAGCCGTCTATAGCAAACTTCATAACTCATTCAACAGTTGTACAGGGTCTCGAGGGCTACAAAGGAAGGGATTCGTTCAATTTCATTTTTGCTTATCTTATATCTGAGTTGGGACTTCCTTTCATGTCCCGCAATGAGGTCATTAGCATTGAAAGGAACGAACTGTTTTGGAAGCATGTAATCAAATGAAAGATAACAAAATTAGAGGTGTTATAGTTGTTGGAAGCATCGAAAGCAACACTTGCTAATGTGATACATATTCTTGCTTCAAAGTCTATTCACAGGATCTATGTTGTAGCTGACAAAGGCAATACAATTATCAGTGTGATAACATTCCGAGATGTGATTTCTTACTTTATCATTGATCCCCCTAACTTTCTTAATAACTACTTTGGATCTTCAGCTAAGAAAAAGGCTGAATAAGTAATGTTTTTTTGTAATTGACATGTGTTGTAAAATGATCAACGCGTGAAAGGTGTGTTCGTGTAAGGACAAAATCATTATTTTTGTTTCACCAAGATAATACAAACAAACTTAAATTACAACTACACTTGCGATACAAGTATAGCGGTAAGTCGGGTATCGAAAATTCACAGAGACGAGTTGCTAGAATTTATAGAATTTAATACTCGTAAATAAAAGTGTCAAGGATAAATTACAAACTAAAAAGGAAAAGATGCAAAAAGGGAAATATTAATCTAGGCGAGGAAAAATAAATCTAGATTAACAAAGCGAGTAAAAACTATAGGTTGCGTAGAATATCCCTCACTCGAGTTAATTAGTATAAAATGATTACATGGGTTGATGAGTTATTACAAATGCGTCTCATTTTGACAGTTAATTAAATCAAGGTTTGTCACGCCCCTAAATTCGCATAAAAGCCTAATATGAATTTGGCGTCAACAAACACCCCAGAAATTATGCACTAAAGGTTGTAAGCACGGAACATACATGATATGCCCCGTCAAATCCCCTACGCGTAATAACTAGGACAACGCACCCGAAATAGACCCGTAAACTCCATCACCAAAGCAAAGTAACATGTTAACTCGGAATGAGTTCAATCTGGCACAACCTAGACTAAATTAGCTAGAAAGCATATTAAAAATGCGGTAAAGAAACACGGTAAAGAAACGCAATAAAACTACACTAGATAGCAACTAAATCAAATGACGTATATAAAGCATGTAAACCTAATTACAAAGCAAGAAGTAAGTAAATACAACTATATTAATGGAGATGGAAGATGAAAGCATAAATTACAAACCCAGTTGGGTGTCAATCCAAGAAGAAATGAAGAAATGAGCTTTCAAACCTCCAAAATCCTAACCCAAACTATCTAAAATGAATTCTATATGTTTTTCACAACAAAATTCCTTTATATAGTAAAAGGAATTAAATTAGAAAAGAAAAGGAAAACAAAAAGAAAAGACAAAATATCAACTGAAAATAAGGGATCGATCGATCGATCAATGGTAAAAATATCAGCCCCCTGTCTCAGTTCGAGGGCAAAAACTGAAGGATCGATCGATCGATCCTTTAAATCAATCGATCGATGGCTACAGGTTTGCAACTCCTTCCTCATGTTTTGGTGTGTTTGGTTTTCCTTTTCGCTAGAAATGCCTTAACTTCTTCGTTCTGGATTGGAATCGTGCACCGTTTACGGCCACACGAAGCTTGTGAGGAGGGATACAACTTTTGTGAGATGTTGGGCCAGGTTCCCAAGATATGAAAAGACTAAAATGCCCTTGAACATGCGACTGCGTACGGAATTTGAGCGAAATGCGTCTGAACTTCACACTTAGTACCTAAATACCTATAAAAGCTCAATTAACCCCTGCAAAGCATGTTAACATAGAAATCCGAGGTTGTCTGGTTAACGAGCATAAATATAGGGAATAAGATACCCGAGGGGGATAAAATGCGTAGGTTCGAGGCATGAAATACGCAATATCTACGTCGTATCACACCTCCTAACTTACACATTGCTAGTCCATAGAAATGAAATAGGATGCAACAAGAACTACAAGCAAACCAAAAGAAGGAGATAGTACAAAAGTATGTGAAAAACTGTTACTAAAGCCGTTTAATACAAGATTAAACTATTTAAATAAATCTGAACTATTTTTTGAAGAAACTCTTTTCTAGAAATCAAATCAGTTTAATCACAAGATGTATTTAAAATTATGCATGAGATCTGTTTAAGATTTATTAACAAGTTTTGAAAAACAAAACTAAAATCATTTTTAAATCAGCACACTAAACAGAAAGGGATGAGGAGATGTAGAAAGATTAATGACAGGATATTTTTAACATGGTAAAACCTCGCCCAACTGAGGAAACATCCACGACTCCCTCTACGGAGTAAACCAAAAATTCCACTAAAACAAATTATAACAGTTACAAACTACATAACACACATGCACACAAATCAGACCTATACAAGTTTAGGAATTTACCCACTAGCGTCCTTCTAACTTTTCTGCAGTTCTGTTTGTTGATGTTGTTCTCTAGTTTGCTAACATCCAATTTATTCCAGTTCTTTACGTCGACTCTTATTTCAAGATCTTATTACCAACACTTTTAGTGTGGTAGGGTGCTAGTGTGTGTGAAGGTGCTTTCTAACACATGCACACACTCATGCTGATTTATACAAACAACCCTATCAAATTACCTATAAGATCTATATGCTGTGATTTTTTGTTTCTCTCTTCTTAGGAAATTTTGAACCTTATTTGACCTTTAATATTAACCCAGAATCCACGACGATCTTGCTCAGAAGACGTTTCAAGATCTTAATCAATCTCAGGTTTTGAAAATATTTTTAAGAATGAAAATGACCAAGTGCGATTCCAACTAGGTAAAAGGTTTTTTTTCAAAAGAACTAGAAACAGAAAATGTTTTATTTGATTTTGAAGTTGAAAACATTTACAAAAACAAATCAACAAAAGTTTTCCCAAGATGAGAAACTATAGATGTAGATCTATGTGTAATATAACATGCAACGACTAGATCTAAGATTTCTATAAAAGTAGAAACACAAATCTAATCAAATGTTTAAGTTGAAAACAAGATCTGAGGACGAAGAGATTACAGCTTCAAACAACTAACAAACCATCACTCAGAACTCTCAAACACTTAAAGTTGTGTTTGGAATATACTGGTTTTGAAAGAGGTTAGGGTTTGAAAGATGTTAGGACGTTTTAGGGTTGGGGTTAGGGTTTCTAACTCTCTCTCTCTCTCTCTTTGATTTCTCTCTTCTCTCTCTACTCACTCAAATAGACGAAGTGGCAAAAGTCTCTTCTGGCTGAGGGTTAGCCTCCTTAAATAGTGGGCTGAGAAGGATCGAGAAGATGGTTCAAAATCAAGGGCTACGATTTGGTCTGGGCAGTTTGAATTTGATCCAAGGGTTAGAGATAAGCGTTAGTTAAAACGCTTCTGATTGGTTTAAGAGGGATTCACCAGGATTGAATTAGAACGCATGCAGATCGTTGATTAACACGATCCAATGGTTGAGATTGATCACAGGGGTTGTCTCTTGGAAAAAACAAAAATCAAACCGATATATAAGAGACAGGTGTAGGGCTAGGATTAAAGCTGAAACGCGTGTTTTGGAAATAATTACCAAGACACCTTGTAGTCTCCAGCACTTTCGGTTTCTACCCAAGAGAACTTTCAGCCAACAAAACTAATAATCCAGAATTGCATAATGACCCCAATACTTTATAAAACCAATTTTAATTAATATAAAAAGTGTTTTGAAAATCAATTTTAGGGAAATTAACACACACAACACACACTCAACCAATAATATGCAATATACAAGATATGAATGTAATCCTAATGTGTGTGAGTGTTGGTACATGTACCTTTGATTAGACAAACAAGAGGAATGGATTTTAGACAATTTCTGAGGTTTTTTGGATTCTAGTAAAGGACAAAATTTTGTCACTATTTTCAAACTAGATGAACACTTATACAATGTAGGCTCAAGTGAGTCAAGAGTATAAGGTGCTTCAGTATGGTATAAAAAGCACAAGGCCACTTTCGTAGGCGATTCGATTGCATTTAGCATATGCAATAAGCCGTTAAATCCCTAGGTTACCCTAGTGGACGAGTGTCGTCTTGTGAGGGTTTTCAGGGATGATACCCACAAACATCACATGGTTTCCTCAAAATATGCCCAACCCAACATGCGAGAAGCCCAACAATAGCGAACAAGATTTCAAACACATTATTAGCACATTGAACGGATTCAAACAAAAGTCCGAAATCATTGACATTATAGAATGCACCTCATAGAATTAAAACCTTAAAATGTGGGAGAGGATAGAGCACATGCAAAGTGTGATTTGGCAAAAACTTAAATAAATCGGATACTAAAAGTTAAAGCAAGCATATATTAAATCCTCACGGGCATTACACTCATCAAGTGAATTCTCTCAAAACAGGGAGTTAACACATGGAACATGCGGGTATAAAGAGTAAATATAAATGGAAACTAGGCTGCACACATATCACAAATTAAGAACACTATATATAAAATGAAAAATAGTAATCTCAATGAAAGATACCACCCATTAAAAGAAGCGAAATGCATTTTCACAGATTATCACAACTATTATGACTTTTAAATTAAATACACTTTAAGATCACATAGGACTTTATGGGGTTGTAATGTAGGCTAGGCTAGGGTGTGAAATGAACGGAATGTATATACGGATTCAAAGTGTTCGGAATGAAAACTTGGGATAATGGGAAAATGCGGGCAATATCAAAATTGGAAAACAAGTTCCAAAAGGCATTAGATATATCATCGGGGAGAGTAATCAAAGCTTATTGAACTATATACACAACATTTACAACTTTTTCTTTCTTTTCTTTTCTTCTTTTTCTCATGTTTTCTTTTGTTTTCTTTTGCTTTTTTGATTTCTCCTTTTCATCTCTTTTTTCACATCTCTTTTATTTACTTTTCAAACTCTCATATGCCTAAATTGCAACCGACATCACAACAACAACATTCAATCCCAAGTAACATTCCAAACAAAGGTATGGAAAGTGTATATATGGGCTAAAACTCCAATTCAGAGTTGGTTATGGGATTTGGGTTACGAAACGAAAGGCTAATATTAAGGCTCAAAGGGGTTAACGAGGTAAAACATTTAAGGTAAGGTCAAGGTCATATGGGTGATATACAAAGGTGGCCTATGATCATTTCACAAATTTTACGCAATTCTCGAGTCAAAACAATATTTAAAAATCATGCTCAAGTAACACATTTCAAGTATGAACTCAATTAATGAACAATCAAATGAAAGAATAGAGAGATTACCGACGAATTCAACATTTTCAAAGAGGAAAGAAAAGTGTATAACACTCACAAACGATGAAAGGTACAAAGCTTAGTCGGTGTAAGTATATACAATGCAACAAAAGATTACCGAGTTATAAAAATCTTAAACCAAATCAATAGAATGATAAAAGTGCACGTTCTCATGGGATTAAAGTTTAATTCATGAAGTTATTGATAATATCAATGATCGAGGACTAAAGTCTAATAGCTTCTAAAATTGAGAACATGCATCATTGGGTTGTCATTTGGATAGGGAAATTATTGAAATTTATCATCGAAAGCGAAGGCAAAATGCCCAAAAAAGGAGAAAAAAGAAAGAAAATCTTTTTAAATTTTTTTAATTTTCTAAGAAAGGCATACTAAGTAACTAACATGCGGGCAAAAACCTGGACTAACAAATATCCCACACCCCCTAACTTAACACCTGACATTGTCCTCAATGTTAATTAAGAACCTAGTCAAAGAGAGGAAACGAGCGATATTACCCAAAATCGCAGCGATCCCCATATGAAAAAGTCCAAAGAATCTACAAACAAGTTAGTACCGAGCATAGCAAAAACAAATAACAAAAAGTTAACTAATTACACTAGATTAAAATAAAAAGGAAAGAAAAAATAAAAAGAATAAAAGAATAAAAAGCTAACTATATACAACCTACTATTTAGGCTTCACACTAACTATACACTAGAAGTCTAAATAGCTGAGTGTCCACCATAAAAACGATTTGACTTTGGAGGATAACAGGTGTACCCTCACATACAAGCTTGACCTCCGAAAAATATGAATTCCGTTTGAACAACGGAAGGCATGTGTAAGGCGTAAGAAAGGAACCATCGCCAATTAAAAGTTTTGGAGGGACGATGGGGGTTTTGGAGTGAACGGGCGATAAAAACATGTGGGGACCGAGAAAAGCCGAATATCTTCCTAAGAATTTTAAAATTATAATGGGAGGTGGCCCACATGAGGGCAAAGATGCCATCGTAGAAGGAGACTCAAGCAAGTACTCCTCATAGGCTAAAAGGTTTAAAACATTAAAGTTTGAAACTGAATCATTGGGTACTTGTGATGGTGTGATAACAGAAAATGAAAATGGGGAGGAAAGAAATTCAAACTCAGGAGATGAGTTATCATCACTCAAAGTTTGAATTTTAAAAGAAATAGGATCATTTTCAATGAAACATTCTTCTTTGGGATCCAAAGAAGAAATCATCTCATTGGAAATGGATACTACATACATTTCATCCTCACTTTCAATATCTATTGTGCAATGGGCTAAGTCAAGAATGGTTTGTTCCAAAGTAGGCACAAAGTCCTCATTTAGTTCAAAACATTCCTCGACTTCAAAAGTCTCCGAAGAAAAATCGTCGTCGGATTCAAATAATAAATCCAATTCATGTTCCCAACAACGATATTCTTCCTGATAACGATTTTAAATTTTCTCTTTCGCAAGCATGCGTAAGCCCTCACCGAATGTCATAGGTCGAGGTGCGGATCCTTGAAAATGGGAACTTTGAAAATTATCATCGGACTTAAACTTAAACTCATTATTATAGGAATTTTGAAAACTATTGAAATTCATTTTAAAATTCCTATTATAAGGAGGTAAAGGCAAAAAATCATTATCATCATCCTCAAAATACACGCACTCCAAAGCTTGACTTTTGCAATACTCGCCCAAAGTCATTTTAGATGTTGCAATATTTTGGGATTCTAAGTATTGACCAAAAGTCAAAGGAGTACGAGGATTTTGAGAATTATCATAATGATTACCAAAAGAATTGGAATAAAACATGCTTACCCCCAAAATGGCTCGAAGTGGCAAATTCCACAAAGTATATGCACGCGCAAAAAATTCAAGCGTTTCTAAGTGCTCAAATGTAGAAGTCCTGCAAAAAGATTGGCAAATAATTAAAATAGAAAGAGAATATTACGAAATACTAAATCAAATAAAGTCAAAAACAAACTCATCCCCGACAACGGCGCCATTTTGATCAACGCGTGAAAGGTGTGTTCTTGTAAGGATACAGTCGTTGTTTTCATTTCACCGCGATAATACAAACAAACCTAAATTACAACTACACTTGCGATACAAGTATAGCGGTAAGTCGGGTATCGAAAATCCACTGAGATGAGTTGCTAGAATTTATAGGATTTAATACTCCTAAATAAAAGTGTAAAAGATGAATTGCAAACTAAAAAGGAAAAGATGAAAAAGGGGAAATATTAATCTAGGCGAGGGAAAATAAAGCTAGATTAACAAAGCGAGTAAAAACTATAGGTTGCGTCGAATATCCCTCACCCGATTTAATTAGTATAAAATGGTTACATGGGTCGACGAGTTATTAGAAATGTCTCTCGTTTCGACAGTTAATTAAATCAAGGGTTTTCACGCCCCTAAATTCGCATAAAAGCCTAAATATGATTTTGGCGTCAACAAATACCCTGGAAATTACGCACGAAAGGTCGTAAGCATGGAACATACATGATATGCCCCGTCAAATACCCTAGGAATAATAACTTGGACAACGCACTCGAAATAGACCCGTAAACTCCATCATCAAAGCAAAGCAACATGTCAACTCAGAATGAGTTCAATCCGGCACAACCTAGACTAAATTAGCTAGAAGGCATATTAAAAATGCGATAAATAAACGCAATAAAACTACACTAGAAAGCAACTCAATCAAAGCAAGTAAATAAAGCATGTAAACCTAATTACAAAGCAAGAAATAAGTAAATACAACTATATTAATGGAGATGGAAGATGAAAGCACAAATTATAAGCCCAATTGGGAGTCTATCTAAGAAGAAATGAAGAAATGAGCTCTCAAACCTCCAAAACCCTGACCTAAACTTCCTAAAACGAATTCTATATGTTTTTACAACAAAATTCCTTTATATAGTAAAAGGAATTAAATGAGAAAAGAAAGGGAAAAAGAAAAGAAAAGCCAAAATATCAGTTGAAAACAGGGGATCGATCGATGGATAATAAAAATATCAGCCCACTGTCTCAGCTCGAGGGCAAAAACTAAAGGATCGATCGATCGATGGCTATAGGTTTGCAACTCCTTCCTCCTGTTTCGGTGTGTTTGGTTTTCCCTTCCGCTAGAAACGCCGTAACTTCTTCGTTCTAGATCAGAATTGCGCACCACTCACGGTCACGCGAAGCTTGAGAGGAGGGATACAACTTTCGTGAGATGTTGGGCAAGGTGCCCAAGCTGTGAAAACACTAAAATGCCCTTGAACATGAGATTACATACGAAATCTGAGCAGAATGCGTCCGAACTTCATACTTAGTACCTAAATACCTATAAAATCTCAATTATCCCCCACAAAACATGTTAACAAAGAAATCTGAGGTTTTTTGGTTAACGAGCATAAATATAGGGAATAAGATACCCGAGGGGGCTAAAATGTGTAGGTTCAAGGGATGAAATACGCATTATTTGTGTCGTATCATAAAACTTCATGATATTGGAGAGATATAACCAAATGTTATTTGAGACAACATCCACAACAGGAAAGGTAACCAATATCAACCATCGAGATGTAAGCAAAGAAAAAATTACAATGACAAGTATAAATATCATATCTAAGAAATGAATTTATAATAAAAAATCAATAAAGACCGAAACTAATAATGTAGACAAGTCAAAAATGGACAACTATTCATTAAATTTCCACAACGAGCAAGATGTTCCATATATGACAAAGCATATAGCTAACTCTTTACCCTACAATAATGAATGGAAGCTTTTAATTATACTGTCAAAGAAAACAACCAATTATCAACTGAGTTATTCTCAAAACAGAGTATAACTGAACCATTAGTTACAGCAGATCGAACCCATAACTTTTTACCCTAAAAAAAAGAATAATAACAATCATAGAAAATGTGTAAATCCATTCTTAAATAACCTATGTTATTCTTTTTTTAATCATAACATTATTTATCTACTGTGAAATATCGCAAGGTCCGCGACTAACAACAACTTTATATGTATAGGTATTCATCAAGACAAATACCAAATAGAAAGTTACTGAAAGAAATATATAAAAACTTCACAAGCCTAACTTACAAAACCAAAATAGTGTTCCCCTTGTGCCCAATATGAGCCTAGCGAAGTTGTTGATATCCCCTCCTGTAATGCTCGAGCGATAATCATAGTTTTCATTTATTCAGATAGATACTTGAAATATCCACCAGCAAACTTTATAAATGACTCCAACTCTATCTTTGTAACCTGTTTAATTATAAGCCGAACATTTAATATTTTCGCAAAGAAGACATTACTCTTCCACCATGGGCATCCGCTTCTTACAACGACTAAAAGACCTCACATAATCCGTTTCAGAAGGGCAACATATCATCCTCAAGATCAGCTTCTGAAAATGATGAGATGTAGATGGTATTATACTCGCTGAACGAGTCAAGTTTCTAACTGCTGCCTAAAAACTTTTTATTCAAGGAGCGATAAAAATTTATGAAGCGTATTCCCAACTAGACCATAGAATCTTCCATATTATCAGAAACTTTGGAGGATAAAATAGGTACATTGGGACCACACAGATCTTCGACACGATCTTCTAAATCAAACATTTTAGTCACTGAGATAGTGGTTGAAGAATAAGCCGCAACTGAAAATGCATTTCTAGGGTAGTTTTCACCGGTCTACGCTGCATCGAGAGTATCGAAAAAACTTTCGATAATAAGAAATTTCCCATCCGATAGCACCTGATGAACATGAGCTAAACAAGATACCTTGGTCCTCCTCGTGATCTTTCGACCCCAACATATTGGTTGAAGAATCTGTTTGGTCGATAGGGAACTGCCCATCAGAGAGGGTTTTATGAACTATTGCATTGGGTTTCGAATGATGAAACGCATCACAACTGTTTCTACCAACACAAAATTTAATTCGATCTTCCATTTTTGGATTTAAATCTAAACACTTTTCAACACCATATTCTCCACTTGGGTTCTGATGTTCAATGAGTTTTGTGTCCATAAGTAAAGATTCAAAATTAATTGAACCTTTGCCTCGATGAACAATAATATTGATAATAATGAGCTTCTCATTAGCAGAGAGGGGTTTCTCCGTAAGTTCACCCTGAATGTTGTTGCTATCTGAACTCGCCACATAAATCAGGTGGTGGTCCCACATATAAGACTGGAATAATAACTGTCTTCATAGCCGATTAATATCGAGAATATCAATGAGAGGTTTGTAACACCCCGTATTTTTCATGCATTAAATATTTAATTAATTCGGGAATTTAAAATTACTTGTGAGTCGTAATTTTAATTGAATTAATTAGGGAAATTTTATTTAAATATTAATCGTGAAGTGAATGGTTAATATTTAGGGAAACTTATTTACTGAGTGAATAGTAATATTGTATTTATGTCATTTTGGGTATTAATGACGGGATATGTACTTATTTCAGCTGGGAGTCATTATAGACTAATTTGGGTGCGAAATAAGTATTTTTATAAATTAATTTGGATGCCAATTTTGAGTGTATGGTTGAGTCCGGATGGGCCGAGATCGTCGGAAAAGTGTACCCGGGGGTAGTAAACGGGTCACGGAACATTTTTAGGCATAGTCGGGCCCATACGGGGGCATTTGGGTCACTTGGGCTTGGCTCGTTAGACAAACAAGGGATTAGAGTTAATTAAATAAATAAAATAAAAAAGGGATTGGCTGAATTAATTGGAGAAAAGACTTAGAGGGTTAGGAAACCCTAACAGCAGCCAAAGCCAAATTTAGGGATCACAGGAGAGCCATTAAGGAGTCATCTTCAACCTTGAGCACTCACGGTTTCAAATTCAGACTCTACAAACCCTAAGGCAAGTGGTTACCTTGCTGTAGCATGTAAAGTGTATTTCAATTCATATTCATGTGATGTGTATAATTAAAGAAATTCGTTTTGGGTTTTAAAGGGGTATAAACATGGGGTTTTGTAAATCATGAATCTGATTTATAAATGGATTAGAAGATCATATGTAATCTGGGTTGTGTAATTATATCTGGTAAGATGTGTAAATCGAATGAATTAGAGACGAATTTTTTGGAAATAAATTGATGTTTAAATGGGTTAAAGACTGAATGTAATTTTACCCCAAATCGGTGAAAACAGTGGAGAAAGTGAAATTTTTGATGTTGATGGACTTTATAGAGGTTTCATACAAGGTATTTGATGTTTAAAATCGATGGGAATGCTTAGTTTTCAGTGTAGAAGAAACTAGGGTTTGGAGGTGGGCGTCCATGGCTGAAACAACCAACTCGAGGAAGACGAGGACCTTCTCGATCGATCGATCGTAGGGGGACCATCGATCGATCGATGGTCCAGAAATTTTGACAGTTCGCCCAGTTTTCCTTTATATGTAGAAAATTTTAATTAAACATTTTTCCATGCCTTAAATTGTTGAGTAATTAATACATGGATTTAAAATATAATTAATAGTGAATAAAATTAATTAAAATTTGAAGGTGGCTTAGTGTTACATCATAATTAAAATAAATTGGGATTTGAGGAAATTAGGTGTGACACACTAAGGTCGAATTTTGGAAAGTTTGTTTCGACATGGTTAAATAACGGATTGAGTGGACAAGTCCGGGAACATTGGTTGAGCGATAACGAGATGTAAATTTTATTTAGGTGAAGGCTAAATAAATTAGAGTCGGGAATATAGACTCGGGTGTTGTTTATTTCGGGCTATGAGTGTAAATCCGAATATGTTGGTTGGGGCAATACCAAAGGAAATTAATGTGTAAATTAATTAATAATTCTAGTTGGACCACAAATTCATAATAAAATGGAATAGGCTTGTGTCACGGACTTAGTACACGGTATAGCCGGGATATATATATATATATATATATATATATATATATATATATATATATATATATATATATATATATATATATATGGTGTGTGCTTTAAGATCAGTGATAGATCTTAGTATTATATACTCTAGTGCTATAGGGGGAGGTTGCGCGTAGTGGATGATTCCCCTAGCTTGAGGAGTAGGGCGAGTATATTCCCAGGTCATAGCGTCCGTTATATGGGTGAGGGGCATCTCACTTTCAGGGAAGGAATATGACCGCCTCCAATATATATATATATATATTAACCAAGTTAGTGAGCAATTCTGAGTTGGGGTAACTAGGTTATGTGATTTCACCTAGTGGGATAGCACTTTAGAGAAGTTATACCGGTGAGACTTTACTCAGGGAAAATACTATTATTAAACATTATTTCAGTATGTTTGTGAATACTGCAATATGACAAAATATATAATTCGGTAAATAATTATATATGGGATAATTAATGCAAAGTATATGATGTATCATGTGTATAACAGGTGTGAGTGTTATATGAAATTAAAAAGGGAAATGATTTAATTACGTTAATGTTTATAATAACTTAAAAATCATGATCTAGGGCATACTCGGTTAGAGTAGATTAATTGCAATGGGTTACATAAGGGATCAAGTTAGGAGAGAAAGACCTAGGTAAATTTAATTAAGGCGTTAGCAGTGCACATTAGAGGAGGGGTGAAGATATCCACAAGGGAGTGCGGCAATAACTAAAATATGGAGAGCATGCATATTTATTTATTACTGAAAGTTAATCATTTGCTAAATGTTTTCAAATATTTTTGGGTACTAACCCTTGCTATAAAAAATTTAAAACCTTTTAGGTGTCCATCCATAGGGAAGCCAAGCTTAACTCTATTTCAGGATATCCGTTGCTGCAGCATATGTGGACGTTGTGAGAGTTTTGATAGACGACTCATTCCTTCATTTTAGTGTAGAGACTTCTATTAGTTATTTCGAGCATGTCGCTCACAGTTCATTTAGTTTCTGCCAGACTTGTTGAGATTGATTACTTGTCATTATTTTATATTGGTTGGATTTTGGGCCGATGGTTTATTCGGTTAGTCAATTTAATTATGTATGGTTGTTTATGTTAATTGTGATGAATTACATTATTTTATTTTTCCGCCTGAGATTTCATTTAAGTTAATGAAAGATAAAACTTGGCATCGGTCTATTTTTCTCACTTAGGTGGTTAGTAATAAAAAAAAAAGACGACAGTGATGCTAAGGATGATCCAACTAAGAAACCTGTTCTAACTTAATTTAGGACTGATCACCCGGGGTTAATTAGGAGGGGTGTCACAGATGGTATCAGAGCATCAGGTTCTAGTGTCCTTAGGATCTGTGCGGCTTTCTACGTTTCAGCATAGCATTTTGTTGTTATAGAGCCCTATTATTAAGACTGTTGATTCATTTTTCCTCTTGTGAGATATCGTATTTCTGCTGTGAATATTTTTGTATAAATTTTGTATTTATACAATTCAATCTATTTCAGATGCCACCGAGGAGACAAAGAGCGGAGAGGGTTGAGGCTAGGGATGAGGTCAAGGAGGCTCATCAGGAGCCACCACCACCACCACCAGAGTTGATTTCCACTACCCAGGTGGCAGTGATTATGGCCCAAGCAGTCGAGACAATAATGCGAGCTATGGAAACTCACTCTACATAGCCCCAGGCACCGCCTCCAGTGGCACTAGAAGTTCAGGCTCCAGTGGGGCCACCATCTTGGCAGAGATTTAGGGAGACCTTTCAGAAAGGTCACCCACCTGAGTTTCGGGGTAGCACAGAAGTAGTAGAGGCATGTGACTGGAAGACGAACATTCAGCACCATCTGCGCATGCTGGAGTGTACCGAGGTACAGAAACAGATGCTTGCTACCTTTCATCTGTCGGGGGCAGCCTTACAGTGGTGGGAGTCAGTTACCACCGGATAGGAGCGAGATTTTATGACAATAGCAGAGTTCTGGGTGCAGTTCGATCGCAAATACTTTCCACTAGCAGTAGAGACTGAGATGAGAAAGAAATTCAGTGATTTAGTTCAGGGTGACCGATCAGTGGCAGACTACGAGGAAGAGTTCACTAGGTTGGCAAACATTGTGCCAAATGAGGTGAGCAATGAGGAGAGGAAGAAATCGAGATTTATGGATGGCTTAGCCTGGCGGATCAGGCAATATTTGATTGGAAATCCGGTATTGGTGACGTATACAGATGTCGTTAATGTCTCACTTGTACACTGCCAGGATCATCGCTTCCATGCGAAGGGGAGCAGGAGATCAGGGGAGCCAAGCCAACAGGGCAAGGAAGTTGCTAGTGGTGACCCAAGTGGTGCTCAGCAGCAGACGGGCAGTCAGTAAGGGAATCAGGCTAAGAAGTTTAAGCCTGGTGGGTTCCGACTGGGAGGACAAGGGTTCAGGATGGGGAAGCCGGGCCCGAATCAGTAGCAGCAGGTTTCACAGGGCCGTCAGGGCCAAGGGAACAATGGGGGAGGCCAACAGGGCCAGGGCCAGTCGCGCTAGGGCCAACGACAGGGGGATGGTCAGAGATGCTATTTTATCTGTGGCCATCCAGGACATTTCAAGAGGGAGTGCCCACAGAGGGGCAGAGGTCAACAGCAGGAGGCCCAATAGGGGAAGATGCCGCCAGTAGCAGCAGCAGCAACAACACCCGCCCCACCCAGCAGGGACAGATGCACTACGGGCGTGTGTATAACGTCCGGGATGTTCCCAATCCCCCAACGCAGTAAGCACCGCCAGAAGTTGAGTGTATGTTTCTCATTCATGGTTATGAGGGTAGTATTCTTTTTGATACGGGAGCATCATATTCATTCATTATGTTTAATTTTGCTAAACGAGCCGGACTACTAGAGATCGCGGGTAATCTTCGGATGTGTATAGAGTCGCCAGTAGGCAGCGGGGCTATGATTCACCCGATTTATCGGGGTGTGGACATTTTGGTTGGGAGACTTAGTTTAGCAGCGGACCTCTTAGTGTTAGATATGGAGGGGTACGATGCCATCTTGCATATGAATTGGCTGGCAGGTTATCGGGCGACGGTGGATTGATATGAAAGGACCACCGTGTTCTCCATTCCAGGGCAGGAGATGTTATTGATAGAAATGCCGCTGCCTGAGGGAGGGTCACGCACATACTTGTATTACATCGAGGAGGAGACCTCACAGGAGGTGGCTATTCGGTTGGACTCAATCCCAGTGGTGAGGACTTTGAAGATGTGTTTCAGGAGATACCAGGGTTGCCACCTAGCAGGGAAATCAATTTTGTAATCGATTTAGCACCGAGGACGAGTCCAATTGCTTGGGCCTCATACCGTATGGCCCCTTCAGAGATGTGTGAGTTTAGAGAGCAAATTCAGCATCTTCTGGGTCAAGGTTTCATTCGGCAGAGTACATCGTCATGGGGTGCACTGGTGTTTTTTGTGAAGAAGAGGGACGGATCACTACGGTTATGCGTGGACTATAGGGAGTTGCACAAAGCGACGATAGAGAATAAGTATCTGTTACCTAGGATTGATGATCGATTTGACCAGTTGAGAGGGGCGTCTTATTTCTCTAAGGTCGACTTGAGGTCAGGGTACCACCAACTGCGTATCCGAGAGGAGGATGTTCCTAAGACCGCTTTCCTGTCACGGTATGGATCTTATGAGTTCAGGGTGATGCCATTTGGACTCACCAATGCACCGGCAGTGTTCATGGACCTTATGAACATGGTTTTCAGGGAGTTTCTCGACCAGTTTGTCATTGTGTTCATTGATGACATCCAAATCTACTCACGCACCGAGGAGGAGCACGCAGAGCATTTGCGTATGGTACTACAAACACTGCGAGATCATCAGCTCTATGCCAAATTGGGGAAGTGTGGATTTTGGTTACGGGAAGTACAGTTGCTTGGCCACGTGGTGTCAGAATGGGGTATTGTCGTGGATCCGAGTAAAGTATCTGCGGTGAGGGAGTGGAGGCAGCCCACGACACCGACTAAAGTGCACAGTTTCCTAGGATTGGCCAGTTATTATAGGCGGTTCATCAAAGGATTCTCAAATATTGCGGGACCTTTGAGGAATCTGAACCAGAAAGGGGTACCTTTCACTTGGAGTGATCATTATCAATTAGCTTTTGATGAGTTAAAGGACAAGTTAACATTTGCACCCGTGCTTGCATTACCAAAAGGAGGATTAGAGTATCAGGTTTACACTGACGCATCCTTACAGGGACTTGGGGTGTGCTTTAGTAGGAGGAAAGGGCTATAGCTTGTGTGTCCAGGAAGCTAAAGCCCCACGATAACAATTACCCCACTCACGACCTGGAGCTAGCAGCGGTCGTTTTTGCTTTTAGGATATGGAGAGATTATCTTCTGGGAGAGCAATTCATGTTATTCACGGATCACAAATCACTTAAGTATCTCTTCACACAGAAGGATCTGAATATAAGACAGAGGCGATGGCTAGAATTTGTGAAGGAATACCAGTTTGATATTCAGTATCATCCTGGTAAGGCTAATGTGGTAGTAGATGCATTGAGCCGGAGACCAACTGGGTAAATATCAGAAGTCTGGAAAGCGAAGTGGAGAGAACTTCGATATGAGGATAATGTAGACAAGGCTTGCATGTGAGCATTATCCATCACACCTGAGATCATTATGCGGGTTGTGAGGGCTCAGGAAGTGGATCAGACCTATCGGAATAGGTTGAGCCAGTTGCTAGCTAAGGGAGTAGAGGGTTACTCGATCAGCTCAGAGGGAGGCTTACGCCTTAATGGGAGGTTGATTGTGCCAGAAGATGAGGAGTTAAGGCATGCTGTTCTGACAGAGTCTCATGGGTCGAGATTTGTGGTACATCCCGATGGGGATAAGATGTATCAGGATATGAGGAGGCAGTATTGGTGGGCAGGAATGAAACGGGACATAGTAGAGTTTGTTTCAAAATGTGCCATGTGTCATCTTGTGAAAGTTGACCATCAGAGACCATCAGGGATGCTACACCCACTTGAAATTCCCATGTGGAAGTGGAAGAGCATCTCCATGGACTTTATTACAGGGTTATCGACATCGCAGAAGGGTCACGATTCCATATGGGTCATTGTGGATCGGTTGACCAAAGTGGCCCACTTCCTGCCGGTTCGCACAGACTTTGAGACGACGCGTTATGCGCAGCTATTCAAGCAGAGATTGTTAAGCTGCATGGGGTACCAATAAATATTGTGTCGAATAGGATCAAGATCTTTGTGGCCCACTTTTGGCAGAGTTTTCAGGAGGCCATGGGCACGGATTTACGTGTGAGTACAGCCTATCACCCACATACTGACGAACAGACTAAGAGAGTCAATCAGATGCTGGAAGATATGCTCCGAATGTGAATATTAGACTTTGGGGGAGGTTGGGATAAATATATTCCTCTGGTAGAGTTTGCGTATAAAAACTCTTACCAATTCACGATCGACATGGCACCATTTGAGGCACTATACGGGAAACCTTGTCGTTCACCCGCTTGTTGGTTAGAGGTGGGGGATAACAAACTATTGGGGCCAGAGAGTGTTCAGGAGATGTCTGCCAAGATAGAGTTGATCCGAGGGAGGATTCGAATAGCTCAAGATAGGCCGAAGAGTTACACTGACGCTTCACGAAGACATGTGGAGTTAGAGGTTGGGGACCAGGTATTGGTCCGGGTATCTCCTATGAAAGGAGTGATGAGGTTCGATAAGAAGGGTAAGTTAGCACCGAGGTATGTGGGACCTTTCCCTATTATCGAGAGGGTGGGACCAGTAGCTTACAGACTGGGATTGCCAGAGCACCTTCAGCGGATACACGACGTGTTTCATATGGCATCACTGAAGAAATATAGCAGGAGCGAGAAGGTCTTCTGGCACATTATATTCGAGAAAATTGATTTACAGCCAGACATCTCATATGAAGAGAGACCAGTGGCCATTCTGGACCATAGTGAGCGGAAGTTACGATCCAAGGTTGTTCCACTAGTTTGAGTACAGTGGGCTCATCACAACATTAACGAGTCTACCTAGGAGTGGGAGGAGTATATGCGGGAACAATATCCAGAGCTTTTCACCACAGGTACGACTTAATTTTGGGGATGAAATTCCTTTGTAAGGGGCGGAGTATGTAACACCCCGTATTTTTCATGCATTAAATATTTCATTAATTCAGGAATTTAAAATTACTTGTGAGTCGTAATTTTAATTGAATTAATAAGGGAAATTTTATTTAAATATTAGTCGGGAAGTGAATGGTTAATATTTAGGGAAACTTATTTACTGAAAGAAATAGTAATATTCTATTTACGTCATTTCGGGTATTAATGATGGGATATGTACTTATTTCAGCCAGGAGTCGGTATAGACTAATTTGGGTGCAAAATAAGTATTTTTATAAATTAATTCGGATACCAATTTTGAGTGTACGGTTGAGTCCGAATGGGCCGAGATAGTCGAAAAAGTGTACCCGGGGGTAGTAAACGAGTCACGAGACATTTTTAGGCATAGCCGGGCCCACGCGGGGCCATTTGGGTCACTTGGACTTGGCCCGTTAGACAAAAAACGGGATTAAGGTTAATTAAACAAATAAAAGAAACAAGGGAAGGGCTGAATTAATTGGAGAAAAGACTTAGAGGGTTAGGAAACCCTAACAACAGCCAAAGCCAAATTTGGGGATCACGGGAGAGCCATAAAGGAGTCATCTTCAACCTTGAGCACTCACAGTTTCAAATTCAGACTCTATGAACCCTAAGGCAAGTGGTTAACTTGTTGTCGCATATAAAGTATATTTCAATTCATATTCATGTGATGTGTATAATTAAAGAAATTCGTTTTGGGTTTTAAAGGGGTATAAACATGGGGTTTTGTAAATCATGAATCTGATTTATAAATGGATTAGAAGATCATATATAATCTGGGTTGTGTATTTATATCTGGTAAGATGTGTAAACCGTATGAATTAGAGACGAATTTTGTGGAAATAAATTGATGTTTAAATGGGTTAAAGAGTGAATGTAATTTTACCCCAAATCTGTGAAAACAGTAGAGAAAGTGAAATTTTTGATGTTGATGGACTTTATAGAGGTTTCACATTAAGTATTTGATGTTTATAATCGATGGGAACGCTTAGTTTTCAGTGTAGAAGAAACTAGGGTTTGGAGGTGGCCATCCATGGCTGAAACAACCAACTCGAGGAAGACGAGGCCCTGCTCGATCGATCGATCGAAGGGGGACCATCGATCGATCGATGGTCCGAAAATTTTGACAGTTCTCCCAGTTTTCCTTTATATGTAGAAAAATTTAATTCAACATTTTTCCATGCCTTAAATTGTTGAGTAATTAATACATGGATTTAAAATCTAATTATTAGTGAATAAAATTAATTAAAATTTGAAGGTGGCTTAGTGTTACATCATAATTAAAATAAATTGGGATTTGAGGAAATTATGTGTGACACACTAAGGTCGAATTTTGGAAAGTTTATTTCGACATTGTTAAATAACGGATTGAGTGGACATGTCCGGGAACATTGGTTGAGCGATACCGAGATGTAAATTTTATTTAGGTGAAGGCTAAATAATTTAGAGTCGGGAATATAGACTCGGGTGTTGTTTATTTTGGGCTATGAGTGTAAATCCGAATATGTTGGTTGGGGCAATACCAAAGAAAATTAATGTGTAAATTAATTAATAATTCGAGTTGGACCACAAATTCATAATAAAATGGAATAGGCTTGTGTCACGGACTTAGTACACGGTATAGCCGGGATATTTATATATATATATATATATATATATATATATATATATATATATATATATATATATATATATATATATGGTGTGTGATTTAATATCAGTGATAGATCTTAGTATTATATACTCTAGTGCTATAGGGGGAGGTTGCGCGTAGTGGATGAATCCCCTAGCTTGAGGAGTAGGGAGAGTATATTCCCAGGTCATAGCATCCGTTATATGGGTGAGGGGCATCTCACTTTGAGGGAAGGAATATGACCGCCTCCAATATATATATATATATATATTAACCAAGTTAGTGAGCAATTCTGACTTGGGGTAACTAGGTTATGTGATTTCACCTAGTGGGATAGCACTTTAGAGAATTTATACCCGGTGAGACTTTACTCGTGGAAAATTCTATTATTAAACATTATTTCAGTATGTTTGTGAATACTGCAATATGACAAAATATATAATTAGGTAAATAATTATATATAGGATAATTAATGCAAAGTATATGATGTATCATGTGTATAACAGGTGTGAGTGTTATATGGAATTAAAAAGGGAAATGATTTAATTAAGTTAATGTTTATAATAACTTAAAAATCATGATCTAGGGCATACTCGGTTAGAGTAGATTAATTGCAATACATAAGTGATCAAGTTAGGAGAGTAAGACCTAGGTAAATTTAATTAAAGCATTAGCAGTGCACATTAGAGGAGGGGTGAAGATATCCTCAAGGGAGTGCGGCACTAACTAAAATATGGAGAGCATGCATATTTATTTATTACTGCAAGTTAATCATTTGCTAAATGTTTTCAAATGTTTTTGAGTACTAACCCCTGCTATAAAAAATTTAAAAGCTTTTAGGCGTGCAGCCACAGGGACGCCAGGATTATCTCTATTTCAGGATATCCGTTGCTGCAGCATATGTGGACGTTGCGGGAGTTTTGATAGACGCCTCATTCCTTCATTCTAGTGTAGAGACTTCTATTAGTTATTTCGAGCATGTCGCTCACAGTTCAATTAGTTTCTGCCAGACTTGTTGAGATTGATTAGTTGTCTTTATTTTATATTGGTGGGATTTTGGGCTGATGGTTTATTCGGTTAGTCATTTTAATTGTGTATGGTTGTTTTGGTTAATTGTGATTAATTGTGTTATTTTATTTTTCCGCATGAGATTTCATTTAAGTTAATGAAAGATAAAACTTGCAACCGGTCTATTTTTCTCACTTAGGTGGTTAGTAATAAAAAAGACCACAGTGATGCTAAGGATGATCCAACTGAGAAACCTGTTCTAATTTAATTTAGGACTGATCACCCGGGGTTAATTAGGCGGGGTGTCACAAGGTTGTCCTTTTTTCACCTCCTTGTTCACAATGTTTTGGAGAGATTCCTGCAACAATATCGAGAAATACATCAAACCCCACATGTTGAATGCATTTTCAAAATTGGTCAAGAAATGCGCCCGAGCCCACATATTGAAAGGGTCTACATTCTAACACAAAGAGGGTACATTAATGTCTTGTTGGAAATGTGGGTTTTAAATTTGTTAAGAAATATAAAATCCAATATTTATGATATTGCATGATCCCATTCTATGAAGTACGAATGAGAAGGTTCTACATTTAAACAAAAAAGATGGTACACGGGTTCTAAACTTATCAACAAAAACAAAATACAATGCCTTGTGAAATTTCATTATCCCATTCTACAAAGAACGGATACATCCATGGCGAGACATATATGTATTAAATACGTCTCGGATGCCGATACTTAGTAGATACTCTCATAGATCAGGCAGTTATTATGTCACCTGTCCATAATTTAATAGATAAATTATTAATTTTGAAATCTTGATAAAAAAAAATCTTGGGCACTACAATATGATTTATAAGGAGAAAAACAAAGAAGATGAGTCTATATTACCAGCCTCACACCCATTAAAAACTTTTGGGACACTACAATGTGATTTACAAAGAAATTAGTCTATTTTACCAGCCTCACACCAGTTTTAAGTCTAGTTGGGCTGAGCGAAACTAAGTACCAATCATATGAACACAGACATCAGTATGAAAAAGTACATAAACTAAATTTTCATGTTCATTTGCTCATAGTACTATCTAGTGTTTCTGTTTCAAATGGCTCACCTTATATAAATCATATAAATCCAAAGGAGACACCTCGAATTATATCTTCTCATTCTGAAGCATTTCTTCTAAATTTAATAATTGGCGTCTTGATTCAGGTAACTTCATGTTGATATTGAGTGAACATAGAGCACTATGTACTTCTGAAAATAAAAGTTCTTCCCGACCGATCACCGGCCCAATGTTTATAATGAGATTATATATATATACTCAATGAGGATTTAACTGATGCCTTTCAATTCAAAATAGTTATCATTGCACCTCAGGCTATATCCACTCCTGATTTTCTTAGTTAAAATCAAGTTTGTGGGGGTGGAAAGTACACTGACTGAACATCAATCGATTATAAATGAGGGTGGTGAATGTCTGGGCGGAGGAAATATGGCTGACCGGTGATGGAAAAAAGTCCAAGAAATGGTTTTTCGACCCCTGTTTTCGTAGGGGCTGTTTTGGGGGTTTGGGGGGGTGTAGGTTGGTGCCGAAATGGGTCCAGGAGGGTAGCCACTGTGTGGTGGTAGGGTAGGGATTTTTGGTGGGGTGGGGCTAGGCTTATTGGTAGGGTTTGTTGATTTCTTGGTTAGGGTTTGTATTTTCTTGATTTTTTTAGGGTTTTAATTTTGGGGTGGTGGGTTTTCTTGGGTTAGGGTTTGGAAAATATTTGAAGACGGAGAGTCATGTAGCCATGGTGGTGGTTTTGTGGTGGTAGTATGTGGATATGCAGGATGGGGGTGGTGGAGATGGGGGTGGAGGATCTAAAAGAGGTGGTATCTCTTCTTTTAGTGGTGATGGAATTAGAGTTTCCATTCACCCGATTCGCTTTTGGGCATTTATCAATCTTTTGATTAAAGGGTTGTCGGCGTTGGAATCTCCACCCGTGACCCTCTTCACGCACCCCAACTAACACCAAGAACAAACCAAGATTTGATACCAATTTGATGTAAATCTTCAAATGCGGAAGCGTTATTTTTACACTACACAACTATTAACTACGCAACAGTAGACTATACATCAGCAACAACAACAACAACAACAACTAAACTAAAGAAATGAAATGTATTTCTTTCTCTCTTTATTCTCAATTCTCAATGTTCAAGGGATGATTACAAATGAGGGCCAAGGGTCCCAGTTGTAGGAGAGAATATCTTGCTAACCCAGCAATTACCCAAAATGACTAAAAAAAGGCAACTAATAACCAAAAATGACATATTAATCCCAAACATACTTGAAAACTAATTAGACACTAAAAATAAAGGAAACTTACAATTAAACCCTAAATTAAAAATGCAAAATAAAAGATAGTAGTCTCCCATAGGCACAACCACTCGCCACGTGTCGCTTCATATCCCATATACATAACAATAAGAACATTTAATAAGGCCAGCCAAAAAGATTACGAATGGCATATCTCTTTTCACAAAAATTTAATTGAAATTGAAGTCCATATATGGATGATAAGCTAGAAATGACATGGACACATGACACACGACCCGGCACGACCTATTTTAGAAAAAGGCACGGATACTTTGGGAACATGTAAACTATTATTTATATTTTTCTATATATTACTAAAATAAACAAAATTAACATTTTTCCAATAGTCAAACACGAACGTGATCTCCTAGAGAGTGTCCGTGCCTAATAGCCCCCAAAAATGAGTAGCAGACATAAAAATTGTTTTAATACTAAAACCCAAAAATTTCATCTAGGTCATATATTAATCTCTTTGATACACAACTCAAATTAAGTCAAGCACATATATGGAATTTCCAAATTTTAACATTTATTACCTTAGCTAGTATTAGTAATAAAAATTTATAACTAAAATGTTAGTATGCTTTTCGGATACTAACATTTTAATTATTGAAACAATTCCTATTTTTCATTTAGGCCGGTACTCCACTGCCCTGAATGCAAATATTATGTTTTAGGGACCAAAAGTTGAATATAAATCCTACTTTTACAAGCAACTTGTTTCAATGTGATACAAGTGGTAATGATTACGAAAATAAGAGATAACGAAATGTGAACCATGTTTGACAACATGATATGTTTCGTCTGCATATGTTCACCTGAAAGAAAGAAAAACAACCCATGCCATGTATATTAAAATTAGTAATTAAACGATAAATACAAAGAACGAAAGAATGGGAATGAATATATATACACCGCCGATCTTCAAGAAATCGTCGACCGTGTGGTAGAGAAATGGATTCCCCATGTTCACCAACACATCCCCCACATTATTTTTCCAATATTAAGATTTCTAAAATTTGGGCTTCGAAGACAACCATATTAATTAAAAGAAAGCATATGAAAAGTGATCACTCCAAAAAATCCCAAATTAAAAAAAAAAAACAGATGAGAAAAATGCATGAGGATTCTGCACGGTGACAAGAGGAAGCAGAGGGACATTTGAGATATATATGGGGGAGACTGCACAGTGACAAGAGGTTAAGAGCCTGTTAGAAATATAATGAGAAACAGATATAAATACCAATATAAATGATGAAAATCAGACATAATTAGCAATAACATGCAATCAAATAAAAATTACCAAAACTCAGTAGTACGGTGGTACATTCCACAGGGCGAAACTCTAGGACTGAAAGATGGTCGGTGCAACTGTGAAGGATACGCCGATGCTGATGAAAATCCATAGCTCCCACCTACTGGGTATCCTCCAGACGGCATTCCAACCGAACTTGGCGGTAACCCAAACATAAAGGACCCAGAATTACTCATTCTACCATACTCTAACCCACCACCATATTGTGATCCACCACCAGCGCCAACACCATAACCACTACCATACCCACCACCAAACATGCCCGGGGCTTAATTCCCATACCCACCACCCCTAATCGATGAAGGCATAGGCATCCCATAATTCTAAATGCCATAATTTTTGTTTTAACAATAATCACTTGTTATAGGAGCCCCACTAACGCCATGGGTATACCCTTCTTCCCATTGGTGGCGTATTTGCACAAACCTGAAGCCTATGCATCAAGGGGTTACTACATGAGGAGTTGTCAGTGGGAAGAGCGGGCATGAGGGAGTGAGAATGTGAGAAGAGCGGGTTCTCCTTTTTGGCGGTCTAAATTTTTAGGGGGAAGAAAGAGCGCGTTCTAAAAAAATTTAGGGAGAAAAAAAGGTCATAATATGTACCCACTTTAAAAATTCTCAAAAAAAGGTCATAATATCTATAATCAAATATGATTTTTATATTTAAAGTGTCGTAAAAATAATACTAATATATATAATGACATTTTATATTAAATTTGTCATATTAATAATAGAATTGACCTTTAAATGACATTTTTGTAATATATGTCATTAATTTTTTTTTTCGAGCATCATAAAAAGGTGTTTTTCTTGTATTGTGTTTCGTATCAATCTACTAACTGTTTTCAGTAATTTTGTTCATCTTCTAGCACATCACCGGAACTTCTGACTCGGAAGCGCGGATTACATTCAACACCAACATTGATTCCCGGGTATCTACATTTGTTCACCAAAAAGAAGATATTTCTATCTCTACGTCTCTACACATATTATAGATGGAAAATATATTAATTTTCATATCCAGTTTCTGCATCTCTGGTTAGATTACATCTCGATTTCATCATTTATGATGACATCTATCTACGGCGCTGAAACTATTTTCATAATTTTTTAGTTTCTCAATCTTCATTAAGTTTTCGTCACAAATTAGATCTCAATCTCTGGTTAGCTCATCTCCAGTTAGAACTCCATCTACGGCTACATCTCATATCAATCAATCATTTCTCAATTCGCATTTTAATTATCATTCAAACTACTACCAAAGTCATCTTTAAATACTGACTTACCACTATTCATAACAGTCTTTCTTAAAATAGCAAAAAGACTCCTATATATTGGCCAAAATTATATACAAATTGTTGATAGAATGAGAATGGCTGCGTCTAAGTCGATTAGATGCAAATACTGTTATATTGGATGTAGATACTTATAAACACAAGACCATGCAATTGCTTTTGTGGTGTGGGACTTTTAGAACCATGAAATAAAGCAATAAAAATCCTATTGATGCTATTGCAACTAAGTTTTGGTAATATAAATAGAATGCAATTACACCAACTATATAATGTACACACAAACTAAAGGACAAAAGGATATTACTTAAATCTTGACTGATTAAAGAAATGGGGGACGATAGTCATGAGTTCCTGCGTTCAAAGTTTGGTTTCGTTGATAATTCAAAAGATAAACGTATCAAAACAAAAGTGTGTCCCCAAAGTTGGAAAATGTCAATAGGTTTAAATTGATTATCTACAAGTTGCTCTTTTATTCAATTTCAAAGTGATAATGTGGTCCTAAATTGACCACCTAACAAAATATTAACGTTTTTTGTAATGTTATCATGTTCCAGTTCAGATAAAAAAGATTAATACATCTACTGTTGAACAAAACAAGTGTGTCAAGATGAACATAGCCTCGTTAGTAAATTAAATGATAAAACGAATTGGATAATTAAATTTTTGGTTCATAGTAGTGAGATAAACATGACAAGCCAAGTGTGTCAAGATGAGGCACCTTCATCTTTATGTGTTTATTTCCCTTGACAACAGTCTCACAATAATGCCACGGAAGCTCAAGAAGGCACATAGCATAAGTTGTCAGATCATTTATATCCGTGTGTCTAATAAACAAACTTTAGCTTGATGATAATGAAATTTTCTTCTTTACCCCTCTTTCGCATTCCTCGAAAATGATAGAAAATGTTCTTTATTCTCCTACCATAATCAACCATCTTCATATTTTCCCACCACCAGCTTTGTCCCCAACTCTACTCTTAGTTTAGCTGAAATCCCTTCTGCTAGTTGTGACACCCCGCCTATTAAAATAAGAGGTGGTAATCCAGATACTCCAATAATTACAGGAATCATAGATGGTCCATTCTTAGCATCACTGTCGTGAAAGTAATAATATAAGATAGCCACCAATTATTTCAGAAAACGGATGCCAAATTAAGTTTCTAAGTTTAAAGAAAACCATTTAAACAATCCAATTTAAAAAAGATGGTGGGTATAAGTAAAGAGAGATAACAGTTTAACAATCATTCACAACATAATAACCGAATAAGCTGTCCGTTAACAGACCAATACAAGAGGTTACACCGAGTATTAAAAATAAATATCACAATATATAACCAAGTACGAAACTATTATACTGATCATAACTAGATTACACAAAATATAGAGGCGTCTATAACAAATATCCTACAACATCCGCAAAAATGTTATAGCTCCTGGACACTTGGATGGAAGGGTCAACACGAGCGTCCTTACGATGGAGAACCTGGACGTAAATAGAATTCGTACAAAATAAAAAGATATAAACGAGTCAGGGCCGGGTTTGACATGATATACAAGTGAATAAAATGCATGACAGTTATGAAAATTTAACAACATGAACAAGCCTATCTCTCTCTTCATATTAACAATAATCCTCACCTCTCAACTAAATGCACAAACTAGTGCAATATCATATATCGTGTTAACTATGCATTAATGCAAGAGAAATAACTCAATTTCAACTTACTAAGCTTATAATTTAGTTTTGCACAATATGACTTCACGAGTCCATTTTTTTTCACTAGGAAACTTATTTGAAATAATTGATTTATAAATTACTTTAGCCATTTATAAAATGTCACATTCAGGAGAATAGTTATAATCACAATATATAACGATTCTAAGACCATCCTTTTGGGAGTCACCCCACTGGATGCGCCCCTAAATAGCTATCATCTTCCTGGGTCTATCACCAAGACAACCTGGGCCTCCTAAATCGTGTCGCGTGGGAAGAGGACATATACCTTTGACAGTGAGTCATAACCATACTCAAAATTACCTCAATTCGAATAAAATAACATCACATTACAACAATCGGTCCTATAGCCGAGGACTATATTCACCCTGCATTCACTAGCCAGGGGACTTCACCTCATTTGCGTAACTTCTCTTATGATAGCATTTTCGGAGGTATGTATATGCAAATCAATATTCACAAGGTATGCCAACTGAAAAATGTACATTACATTATCTGAAGCCAAATGTGTTTAATGACGTAAAACACAACATTCAATTATCTTCATATTAGTCTCTGTGAATTAACAACAACCCTATAAGCCATCAAGTATACTATTTCCTCATCCTAAGTCTAAAAGTCGACAATTATATAACCCTACTTCCCCTAGTCCTAGACTAGCTCACTATATGAAAAGGACCCTCACCTTATTCTAACAACTAATTAATCAATTCCCGAACTAAGCCCCAACACTCAATTTCTAACCTAGGTTCTCGATTCCCTTAATACTAGAGTCTAATACTCTAGTTTTTACGTCATTCAAGAAGGTTCCTAGGTCTAAACCTTAAAATAAATGAGCTAAGGAAAACTAAAGTTTTTATGTGAAAAATAGGGGACCGATCGACCGGACCCTGACCCGCGGTCGACCGAGCTATCAAAAAATGGCCTTGTAAAAGAATAATAATTCCCTTACCCAAGGCTCGATCGATCGGTCCCTAAATTGAGGTCGACCTCGCTTTTTAAATATGCCTATCGTGATAAGCAGTGGGCTTTTCTTTTTAGGCCCGGTCGACCGGGCTATGGATCGCGGTCGACTGCGCTCACCAGTTCTCACGGCCATCCCTTCTTTTAACAAACCAAACCCAAACCTCTAACCCTAATTTCTTCCCACCTCATAACCCCATCAACTAACAACATTACCACAACCTCTCTACACAACAATAAACCAATATCAATAACTCAACTCTTATGAACAAGAAGATCTAAGGGTCAAACACCAAGATTTCTCAAAATCCACAATTTGTTCAATTCTTCCAAATACACAACTATCACTACAATTTATCCACATAAAATCATACATTTGCAAGTTAGAAACTTGCCTTAGGGTTGTAGTCTCGGATTTTCTTCCGGTAGCAACAAATTCAAGCTCTAATCTTCAATTCTCTCCCTTTTCTCCCAAATTATCTCTTTCTCTATCTCTCTTTCTAGGTTTACAAGATATAAATGAGAATAAATGTGGTTGGAAAACTTAAATGCCCATTAACTCTAAATTCCATCTTTAATTGTTGCTACACCATTAAAATGACTCAAAACAACATAGGTAAGTCATAACTGATCAAAAGTACCCGGAACCAAAAAATACAACAGGTACTTATTTTGACTATTTTGACCATTTCTGGACTAACCGCACCCTCTAAATTGGCATCCGGGATAACATAAATCATTTCATATTCCAACATCATTTTAAATCATAATCATCGCTTTAGGCACAACGACCCAATAAAACATAATATGAAGCTATTTACATTCACTTAACCGTACATATACAAAACTCAGTAAATGTTATCTCTTAAATCACTTAAAATAATATTTACTCCAACCCCCTTTATTTTATATAATTAAACCACATGGAAAATTAATATAAAAACAATTACTCAAAAATAAGGGTATGACATACTCCCCCCTATAAGGGAATTTTTCCCTCAAAATTCAGGCATACCTTGTAAAAAGAGGTGCGGATACATTTTTCGAATATTGTCCTCACGCTCCCATGTCGATTCCTCGACGTTGTGATGTCCCCATTGGACATGATCCAAGGGCACCACCCTCGACCTTAGCCTACGCTCTCTGTGCTCGGAGATTGCAACGGGTTGTTCCTCGTACGAAATATCGGGTGGCAATTCAATATCATCCAAAGGAATGTGCCAATGAGCTCTGTCACACCTTTTATACTTCTTAAAGGATGAAACATTAAACATATCATGAATCTGTTGTAGGCGTTCCGTCAAGGCAAGTCGATAAGCTATGGGTCCTACCTTAGAAATAACGGGAAAAGGGCCTACATAGCGAGGCGTAAGTTTGCCTTTCTTCCCAAATCGTGTAATGCCCTTCATTGGTGACACTCGTACCAAAACTTGGTCTCCTACCTCCAATTCCACATGCCTTCTATTCGCATCGGCATAGCTCTTTTGACGATCTTGAGCAATTCGGATGCGATTGCAAATAAATTCAATCCTTAAAGAAGTATCTTGGATCATTTCAGGTCCAAGGAGCTTATTATCCCCTACTTCCAACCAGCAAGGAGGTGATCTACACGGTCGGTCATATAATGCTTCATAAGGTGTCATACCTATTGTGAATTGGTACGAATTATTATAAGAAAATTTGACCAAGGGAGGGTATTGCTCCCATCCTCCTTTGAAGTCATGCACACACATTCTAAGCATGTCCTCCAACATCTGGTTGACTCTTTTCGTTTGTTCATCCGTTTGAGGATGGTAGGAGGTACTCAATTTCAATTCGATTCCCATTGCTTCTTGGAAGCTTCGCCAAAAATACGACACAAAAATATTGTCTCGATCTGAGACTATATTTATGGGTACCCCATGGAGTCTCACAATCTCCGTAATAAATTGTCGGGCGTAACGAGCCGTATTCTAATCCTTACGTACCGGTAAGAAATGTGCCAACGTTTTCAGACGATCGATGATAACCCAAATGGAATCATGATCGCTTTGGGACGTTGGCAATCCCAGGATGAAATCTATCGAGATTCTTTCCCACTTCTATACTGGTATTTCTAAAGGTTGTAGCAATCCCGTTGGTCGTTGATGGTCTCCTTTCACCAATTGACACGTAGTACATTGGGAAACAAATTCATAGATGTCCCGTTTCATACCCGTCCACCAATATTGATGGTGCATGTCTTGGTACATTTTGTCTCCACCAGGATGTACTGCAAATCTAGACCCATGAGATTCAGTCATAATGGTACGTCTCAAATCTCACTCATTCGGGATAATAAGTCTCCCATGGAAACGGAACCCACCCTCTAAATTTATAGAGTAGGATTCCTCTCCCTCGGTTAACAACTGGCGTATACGGTCCTGAAAATTTTTGTACCTTCCTTGAGCTTCCATAACTCTCGTCACATTCGCAGGATTAACAGTCAATACTGACATAAACTCCCTCGCTACGGCGTCCTCCTAGATAAGTTCTTTGCATTTAGACTTCCATACCTTCACTAACTCCCCCCTCGACTTTTCGACTCAACGCATCCGCTACCACATTAGCCTTACTCAGATGATAATTAATATCAAATTGATAGTCTTTCACAGACTCCAACCATCGACGTTGTCGTATATTCAAATCCTTCTGCAAGAATAAATATTACAACGATTTGTGGTCTATGAAAAGACTAAACTTCTCCCCCGTGAGGTAAAGTCTCCATATCTTAAAAGAGAAAACTACTGCAGCAAGCTCCAGGTCATGAACTGGATAATTCTTCTAATGGAGCTTTATCTTGCGAGAAGCAAAAGCAATAGCCCGATGCTCTTGTTGCAACACACCTCCCAATCCTTGCAGAAATGTGTCAGTAAGGACTAGGTAGTCCACCCACGATCTTGGTAACGCGAGTACTGGAGAAGAAGTCAACTTATCTTTCAACTCATCCAAGGCCAGCTGATAAGAATCTTCCCAAATTAACTTCACTCCCTTCCGGGTCATATTTATCAAAGGGATAGCAATCTTGGAAAAGCCCTTAATGAAACGACGGTAATAACCAGCCAAACCCAAAAACTACGAATCTTTATGGGCGTCGTGGGCTGACCCCATTCCCTCACCGTGATAACTTTACTCGGATCCATCAAAATTCCCTCTGTTGTCACAATGTGACCCAAAAACTGCACTTCCTGTAACTAGAAACCACACTTCTCAAACTTAGCATACAACTGATGATCCCGTAGCGTTGGAAGGACCAATCATAAATGTTTAGCATGATCGGCTGTAGTCTGAGAATACACTAGGATGCCATCAATAAACACTATAACAAACTGGTCCAGGAAGTCCCAAAACACTCTATTCATTAGGTCCATAAATACAACAGGATCATTGTTTAGCCCAAAAGGCATGACCAAAACCTCATAGGACCCAAATCTAGTTAAGAATGCAGTTTTGGACATGTCCTCTCGAATCCACAGCTGATGATACCCAATCCTCAAATCTATCTTAGAGAAGTACGACGCTGCCCTTAATTAATCAAACAAATCATCGATTCGAGGTAATAGGCATTGGTTCCTGATGGTAAACGTATTCAATTCCCTGTAATCAACACATAATCGGAGGGAACCATCTCTCTTCTTCACAAACAACACAGGAGAATCCCACAATGACGTGCTACGCTGAATAAACCCTTGCTCTAATAATTAATGAATTTGATCCCTTAACTCCCTCATTTCCACAGGAGCCATATGATAGGGAGCTCTAGCAATCGGCCAAGTTCCTGGTGCTAAATCAATCACAAACTCGATCTCACTACTTGGAGGTAAACCCGGAATCTCTCAAAAACATCCTCAAAGTCTGTAACTATGGTAATCGAATCTAAGGAAACGAATATATCACGTGAAGTCTCCTCCGAAATACAATATAAATACGTGCTCAAACCTCCCTCCGAAAGCGGCATAGCCACTAGAAACATTTCTTGACCCGAAATTAAAAAGACTATACTCCTCCCATAATAATTTACCATAGCACGGTATTTCACTAACCAATCCATACCCAAAATAACGTCACACCCGACCATATCCAGGATGAGTAAATCGGCCTCAAAACGTAAATTACTATGGTCTATTCCTACTCTTTTACAAATAAAGAATATGAGGGAACCATCACGCAGGGAAGATTCAAAACTAGTAAAGGTACTCTCCGTAGACTTAATCAACTCCATCGATTATGAAAAACGTATAGCAATAAATTAGTGTGTTGCGCCCGTATCAAATAACACACGACCCATATACCAGTGGATAGGAAACTTACCCTTGATAGCTGGCGGCGCAGGCGGGGCGGGAGGAAGTAAACCATCCTAAATATGATAAACACACCCATACTGAAGTTTTCCCTGTTGTGGAGTGATGGATGGAATAGGCACTGGTGGCGGTAGATGCGCCTGCTGATGCTGTGGACCCCTAGGAAACTGTCCCCCAAACAACTATGGACAAGCTTTACTAAAGTGGCCCGGTTTCCCACACTGAAAGTAGTGGCCCATCATATTCTCCGAATAACGACCCCGATTATTATTGTAAAACTTCCCCATGCCTTGAATCGTATGGCCTCGACCCCCATTATTACCTCGGCCTGCTTGGCCTTGCTGGCCCACCTGCTTCTGCTACGGTTGGGCACCCTGACCATGCCTAAAACTGCCTCCACCAAAAATAAAACCCTCAAAATGTTGTCTCTCCGACGAATCCCCCTGTTGGGTGTCCTTCTCTTTCTGCTTACTTCCCGACGGTTGTGATGAAGGTAGTGCCCCACCGACACCATCACCTCCTTGTTTGCTAGCTTGGATCGAAACTGAAATCTTCTTAGTCCCTTGCACATGTAGACGGTGATCTTGGCAATGAAGTAATATTGCATTCATCACGTCACCAAATATTTGTAAAGATGGATTTCCCAATAAATGTTGTCATATCCTCCAATGCAAACCTCCAATAAACTTCGATATCCTCCTTTCCTCTGGAATTACCTCATCCGGCACAAATCTTGTTAGAAGAGTGAATTCCTCTTCATACTCTTCAACTGAACGTTCTCTTTGTACCACATCCAGGAGTTTCCTTCTCATCTCCTTTTGGACTGCAGGAGGAAAATACTTTTGATCAAACAAAACCCAAAAGTTCGATATAGACATGGTATCCCTCTGCTCCGGTGTGGTCACTGACTCCCACCAGTGTAAAGATGCTCCAACTAGTTTGAAAGTGATAAGGATCTGAATCCATTCCCCGCTACACTCTACCATTCTGAGAAGACGCTGCATATCCTTCTTCCACTAGTTTGCTACTATCACATCAGAACCACCCTGAAATTCTGGGGGGCGACCTTTCAAGAAAGATTCTTTAACTCTCTCCCACGGGTAAGGTCCTGCATGGGCTTGCACCTCCGGCACTACCGGTTATGGGGCTTGAGGAAACTGTTGAGCCATAGCAGTCCTTGTAGCGTTGACTGCCTGGGAGACGATGTTATCCACCTCCGCGGCATTAATTATTCCTTACTGATGTGGGCGTTCTACATTATCTTCTACAACTCGATTTCTCTTAGCTGGGAGACCTTTTCTAGGCAGCATCTAAGACGAAGAAACAACAGAATCAGAATACAATTTAAAACAATTTATCTTTGCAGAAGATCACAAGCACATACAAACAAAACAGTCCTAACAATAGGTCTCTATATCAAAGAACGCTATGATAGAACGTGATAAGTCTGCATAGATCCTAAGAATTATAGAACCTGATGCTCTGAGACCATCTGTGACACCCCGCTTATTAAAATAAGAGGTGGCCAGCCCGATACTCCAATAAATACAGGAATAATAGAAGGTCCATTCTTAGCATCACTGTCGTGAAAATAATAATAATACGAGATAACCAACAATTATTTTAGAAAATGGATGCCAAATTGATTTTGTAAGTTTAAAGAAAACCATTTAAACAATCCAATTTAAAAAAGATGGTGGTACAAGTAAAGAGCGATAATAGTTTAACAATCATTCATAACATAATAACCGAATAAGTTGTCCGTTAACAGACCAATACAAGAAGTTACACCGAGTATTAAAAATATATATCACAATATATAAGCTAGTACAAAACTTTTATACTGATCATAACTAGAGGTGTCTATAAAAATATATATCACAATATATTGTGATTAAAAATATATATCACAATATATATCACAATATATAAGCTAGTACAAAAAAGATAGAGGTGTCTATAATAAATATCCTACAACATCCGCAAAAATGTTATAGCTTCTTGACACTTGGATGGAATGGTCAACACGGGTGTCCTTGCGGCGGAGCACTTGGACGTAAATAGAATCCGTAAAAAACAAAGAGATATAAACGGGTCAGGGCCCCGTTTGATATGATATACATGTGAATAAAATGCATGATATTTATGAAAATATAACAACATGAACAAGCATATCTCGCTCTTCATATTAATAATAATAATCCTCACCTCTCAACTAAATGCACAACGTAGTGAAATATCATATATGGTGTTAACTATGCATTAATGCAAGAGAGATAACTCAATTTCAAATTACTAATCTTACAATTTAGTTTTGCACAATATGTCTTCACGAGTCCATTTTTTTCATTAGGAAACTTATTTGAAATGATTGATTTATAAAATGCTTTAGCCATTTATAAAATGTCACATTCGGGAGAATAGTTATAATCACAATATATAATGATTCTAAGACCATCCTTTTGGGAGTCACCCCAATGGATGCCCCCCTAAATAGGTATCATCTTCCAGGGCCTATCACTAAGATAACCTGGGTATCCTAAATCACGTCGCGTGGAAAGTGGCCATATACCTTCGGCAGTGAGTCATAACCATACCCAAAATTACCTTACTTCGAATAAAATAACATCACAATATAACAACCGGTCCTATGGTCTAGAACTATATTCACCCTGCATTCACTAGCCAGGGGACTTCACCTCATTCGCGTAACTTCCCTTATGATTGCATTTAGAGAGGTATGTATATGAAAATCAATATTCACAAGGTATGCCAATTGAAAAATGTACATTATATTATCCGGAGCCATATGTGTTTAACGACGTAAAACACAACATTCAATTATCTTCATATTAGTCTCCATGAATTAACAACAACCCTATAAGCCATCAAGTATACTATTTCCCCATCTTAAGTCAAAAAATCCACAATTATATAACCCTACTTTTCCCTAGTCCTAGACTAGATCACTATATGAAAAGGACCCTCACCTTCTTCTAACAACTAATTAATGAATTCTCGAACTAAGACCCAACACTCAATTTCTAACCTATGTTCTCGATTCCCTTAATAGTAGACTCTAATACTCTAGTTTTACTTCATTCAAGAAGGTTCCTAGGTTTAAACCTTAAAAGAAATAAGCTAAGGAAAACTAAAGTTTTTGGGTGAAAAACAGTGGACCGATCGGCCGGCCCCTGACCCCCGGTCGACCCTGCTATCAGAAAATGGCCTTATAAAAGAAGAAGTAAGCCCCTTACCCAAGGCCCGGTCGACCGGTACCTAGACCGCGGACGACCGCACTTTTAAATATGCCTATCGGGAGAAGCATTGGGCTTTTCTCTTTAGGCTCGGTCGACCGGGCTATGGACTGCGGTCGACCACGCTCACCAATTCTCAAGGACAACCTTTATTTTAACAAACCAAACCCAAACCTCTAACCCTAATTTCTTCCCATCTCATAACCCCATCAACTAACAACATTACCTCAACCTCTCTACACAACAGTAAACCAATATCAACAACTCAACTCTTACAAACAACAAGATCTAAGGGTTAAACACCAAGATTTATCAAAACCCACAATTTGTTCAATTCTTCCAAATACACAACTAACACTACAATTTATCAACATAAAATCATACATTTGCAAGTTAGAAATTTTGCTTAAGGTTGTAGTCTCGGATTTTCTTCCGATAGCAACAAATTAAAGCTCCAATCTTCAATTCTATCCCTTTTCTCTACTTTTCTCCCAAATTCTCTCTTTCTCCCCCTCTTTTTCTACGTTTACAAGATATAAATGAGAATAAATGTGGTTGGAAGACTTAAATGCCCATTAACACTAAATTCCATCTTTAATTGTTACTACACCATCAAAATGACTCAAAACAACATAATTAAGTCATAACCGGTCAAAAGTACCTGGGACCCAAAAATACAACATAGTACTTATTTTGACTATTTTGACCATTTTTGAACTAATCCCGCCCTCTAAATTGGCATCTGGGATAAAATAAATCATTTTCTTTTCCAACATCATTTTAAATCATAATCGTCACTTTAGGCACAATGATGTAATAAAACATAATATGATGCTATTTACATTCACTTAACAGTACATAATCAATAAATATTATCTCTTAAATAACTTAAAATAATATTAACTCCACCCCCCTTTATTTTATATAATTAACCCATATGGAAAATTATTATTAAAATAATTACTCAAAAATAAGTGGTATTACACTAGCATCTCTTCGTCATACTTTCGGAGCCATATCAACCATACCTTTTTGCAATAACATATCAATTCAATCATTGTAAGAAAACTCATCCAGACTTAATTCATGTTCTTCCATCTTCTTCCAAACACCAAAAACCAATAAGAGAAAACCCCATCTCTCAAATTTTGTTATAAGCACTACATACATCTCCATCTTCAGCCTAAATCCACTCTCAATCATCCTATCGAACATCTAGAGAATCTCTCTAGGCTTCTCAAGACACCGCAAAAAGGAACAATAAGTAATCACATTTGGCACGCAACCCCCTTTAGACATTTTTTCAACTACTTTATGTGCCTCCCGGCTAACATGCCTCAAATACGATCCATTTGTTGAAAAAGATGCAAATTCAACATCCAAAATAAACTTCTAAATACATACAATAATTAGAATGTTTTTGAAATGGTCATTTATATACATGAATGATTTGAGACCATAGTTGAGAGAATTTTTGAGTTTGTTTCGTCCTATCGAGGGATGGACTCTTATAAATTCAAAAGCTCATTCGTGATAACATTTCATTAATTGAACACATATCTATAAATTAATGTCTATCAATAATTCATTCAATAATCATGGTCATAATTGTCTGTTTAACGTACGGTTATCTGGCATTTTCCATGTCTCAGCCCAACACGGAAATAGTAAAGGTACAACCCTCCTTCTTTAACCAAAATAATGTTGTAAGCATTAATAAAAATAGGAGATGCCCTTTTAAGGCATAAAAGAATTGGAGTTAGGACATTCAATGTTACCTATTTATTTTATATGTTGTGTATATTCATTTGATCCATGCTTCGTTTGTCATTGTAATTATTTGTGCTAGAAATTGATCATATCAGTTTGAAGTCAGAGTCAATTCCGACGTCGACCACACTTGACACTTCGTCAATTAATTATAATAAAAAAATGAAAACCTCCTTTGATTCGATGTTTCCTCCTTCATCGCGAATAGCTTCTACTTCATAACCTACGTCATTATTTGAACAGGGAATACCTGATGATTAAGAACGGTTCTATAGTTTAAATGATGGATTAAATCATTCTTCTGTTTTGGGGAAAAACTTTGCCTTAACATCTGCTTTGGGATGCAGCATTTCGTTAATTTCTTAATAATTCAAATTCGTTGTTTTCTTTAACTTTATTCATGTTTCAACATATCAAGGGAACTTCTTACTCAAAAGCGCAAATTATGTTCAATACCAGCATTGATTCTCAGGTTCGTACATTATACAAAAAAAAATTACCTTATAAATATCTATTCAACGTATTGCTAACGACATTCTTACATATTTCAGCAAATCATGGGAACTACTGAAACGGAATCGCAACAATTGCTCACTGAAATATCACCTACATAGGTACATACATTATATAAAAACTGTTAATTATTTAACCATCTTTAATATATACATATCGTAAGTCTAATTTGCATTGAACAAAAATTCATTAAAAAAGAACACATTTTATTGATCCATATACATATATAACATACTAAATAGGAACAATCCAATTCGGGAAAAAAATCAGTTCATTTTAGACATCCATTAATTAAAAAGTTATTTACAATTAACTATTTATAAATTGATAAGATAATATCGGGGGGACTACTGAACGACCAAACTATGGACATCAAGTGAGTAGCTCCAGGCTGCAATCGTGCATATCATCATCGTTGTTATGGTTATTATGGAAGGATAGCAATCCATGATACAGGTATATTGGGGCATTTTTCAAACATTCATCGTAAGTATCAACCCAAACTATTAGAGTTTGTTTCTTGATTTCGTAATGCAACCTCACAATCCTCTGATTAAGACCTTTTCCAAGTCAACGCCTTTAGATGCTTATACTAAGCCACTGCTAACATCACACGTGTCTATTAAATACAGACACTTGAGGCATACTTAATCAAATATGATGATCCAATCTAGGAGGTCATAAGTCTGAAAAGATGAATATATCAAGAGGGACTTTCATGTAATTTAAATGCAGGATCCAAAAATGAAAGGCAAAAATAAAATAAATAGCTGATTATGAATGGACTAGAAGAAACATAGAAAAGATAAAAAAAAAATCATTTTACTTGGGTTTATATACTTAAAAGATCAACGTTGTGGCTTAGAATTGTTTGGATAGTTCCTTTCATACTATTTGATATACGTCGAAGGTACTTAGCCAATGGAAGGTGAGAGTCAAATTTCTTAGGCTAACTATGACCTGTCAGACCAACGCCCATCACAAAGTGACCCACCAATACGGGAAAAAATCATTCTCTTTGGTGATGTAGTGTGCAAAATGCATGATTCTTGATTAATATATTACGGAGAGAGAATTTTATTTGGTATAATCACTATGTTAATAGGAAATAATGTACAAGTATCATGAAAAGTAAATCTATGATGGAGCATGAAGATTATACTAAGAATGGATATATGAGAGTGAGTGATGTGTGAGTATCTATAAGTGAGTGTGTGGTAGTGAGCCTAAGCATGGATCAACTACAAGTGGTGTGTTACAAGTGTTAGTGAGTATGGATATATACAAGTGTGAAAAGTGGAGGTCTGTGTTAGTGACACCTAAGCATGGATATTCTAAGTGGTTTGAGCAACACATAGGTATAACTCATCCTATGTGTAATTAGTGTGAAGTGTACATGGAGAGTATCTACAAGTGTGTGACTGAAGAGTGAGTGAAACGTAATATAAACATGAGATGGATATATTCAAGAAATAATTAAATGAGAAAAAAGGGAACATACAAGTAGGTGCATATGCACACAAGTAGAAAATGATAACACCTAAGCAAATAGACTCTAACCCTCTTGTGAAAAGTCAGCGGAGTCACCACTGTGGCCATCCCTTCCTTTTGGGGGTCTCTTTTCCTCCCGTCTTGGGGTTCCGACTGTAAGGACACAAATTTCCAATTGAGTCCTTTGTAATTTTGGATCAATTCTGGACAAAAGCATTTGAGTCATAGGATAGTGTTCATGTGTATCCTTTCAAGCTTATGACACATAAAGTTCAAGATGTAGCGATCAGCATTTCAAGTGGACCTCTATTGACGGTTTCTTGTTACTCGTTTACGCGTCATCAACATCACATATTTCAAGTCTCCAATAAGGTATGAACGCTATATATATTTGTAGAGACTTGGAATAATTTAATTGGGTGTATTTTTCTTCATAGTTTTAACAACTTTAATTTACTCAGAAAATATTATTTTAGAACTTTGCATAAGAGTTTTGGGCTTAAAATGAAGCTTTATATTTTCTGTAAAGTCGTTCAAACGAATCTGGAATCTCGTTCGAACGATATTCCCAGCTCGTTCAAATGATAACTTCTAACGAGATTTTCATTTTCTCACTCTCTTATCGTTATAAATGTCATTCGAACGAGATTTCTGGCAGGAATAGTTTTTGACATTTTCCCACTACTTTGTCCTCACTTTCTTTTGATAATTTTTAACCATTTTGGGACAAAAAAATTTAATAGACTTTTCACAATACTTTGAGATCTTTTGAGAGAGAAAATTAATGTTCAGAAAAGTCCCTTTTGTGTGTCTAAATTAGATGGCTTAAATCCTTCCAAAACACAAAAGTATACACCCAATTTGTTAGTTTTGAATTACAAGTATCTCTACATGTATTTCTATTTCTTGGAGTTTTGTTTGACACTAGGTTCATTCTCATCCCCCATAAACAGAAAGTTTGGGTTCCATCTCTACCCCCAAAAGGAGACTTTTTTAGTTGCAGCGTGCTCATATGGTGAAAGGCACCGTGTGTGGTTAACAGAGTCCAAAACCTTCATTGGAGGAGTCCAAGGTTCCGGTGGAGTCCGAGATTGTCATCTAGGCAGAGGTGGTTGGAAGAAGATGCGTTGAGTATTGAAGGAGTCGAGTCGAGTGTAGTAAGTCATATGTCTTGTAACAGTAAATCTGTACTTAGTGGACTTAAGGCTAGGGGTCGTCCGAGATTTTTCTTGTTTTGTGTTTTCCTCTTACATCCCGACATAGTGTGATTAATTTATCCTTATCTTGCAAAATCACCTTAGAATGCATGCTTATGTAATTCAAGATAAAATTAGTCTTATCACACGTTAGTTTAATTTGGTGCTAAATTAATCTGGGTAAAATTAAGTTAATTTAATTCAAGTCATTAATTATTAATTTGATAAAATTTAGTTTGCAAAAATTGAATATTTATTGTTAGGAAAATTTCTAGGACTTGTGATAAAATAAATTTGGGCTTAAAGTTAAAAATTCACAAATTTATTTTTAAGAGCAATTTAAATTTTGAGAAAACTAAAATTGGTTTAGTTTAATTTTAATTTTGGACAAATTAAAATATAAATATTTTAATTGTGAATCTTGAAAGGATTAAATTTTTTTAATTCAACCATCATTTGAATTTAAAGTATTTTAAAATTGGGGGCACATATTCAGACAAGTGATATCAGAGCGGGTTACACTAAAATACTGTGTGATCTTATTTTTAAGGATTTTTTGTTTTTCAGAATTTTTAGTTTTTGATGGTTCAAGCATACTTGCACATGACTCCTCACTTTCTATATCATATGAGTAATTTCTTGCATGTTTACATTCACTAGTCGTGCCTAATGTTATATTCTTACTAGTTGTATGTTTATTTGTCATATTCAAGTACATGCCTTATTATATAAATTTTACTTGAATTATGACAAGTTTATCTTTTGTATTTTATTTTAAATTTTTGGGCATAATATTAAAATACAAAAAGATTTTTGTTTTGTCTTTTGAGTTAAATTTTGTTTTACTTAAAAATTGGAAAAACTCAAAAAGATTTGTTTTGTGTGTATATATTTGAGTTTTACACATTATTTTGTGGCATATAAATGTGTTGAATCCTAATTTACCGCTCCCATGTGACTAGAACATATGGTTGTGTATTCTAATTCTTAAATTGTTCTTTATCATAGTTATATGGAGTAGTTTAAGTTTGACTTGCTTAATGGATTTTCTTTTATATACCTTCTCACACACATGCACGAGCTCTTTTGAATTTTAACTCCACATGTATATTTGAGTTTTGTGAGGTGTTCTCCTACTAATCTAGTCATCTATATATCTTGTGACCTAGGAGGATTTGTGCATGTTAAATTCGTTGCACGTGAGATTTGTGTGATAAAAATGATATATAAATGTGCACTGGGAAGGGCTCCGAAAGGAAACGTTATCCTTTACAAGTAAGACACCATTTGCAATGGACCTAAAAGAAATACGTAGTCCAAAGGACTAAAAGAATATGGCATTAAAAGAAAAAATATTTAGCCAAGGCCTATTTAGTTTAGTTTGATATATTCATTCAAAAGAATTATATGCATATTTTGAGGGTGTTTGGATGTTGTATCAATGGTTTTGCACAATGTTCATTTATCCTAATTGCGCTACCATTGTCATGACTCTATTGGTTTGTAGAATCATTAATATGCTAGGCTTGTATGCATTGTGCTTGTTTGTTCATAGAGTTCACTATATCTTGTCACATAAGGCTAAATCTTAGTTGATAAAGTTTTTATAATCAAATGAGAACTTCGTGAACATGTTTAAGTGATTGGGTCTTAATTCATTGGTCTCTAGTTCACGCCCCTTTACTTCGATTTTCATATGACACATTTATGCCATAAGAGTGCGGAAAACTTATGTTAATTTAATTTTCTGTCATTTGTGTGTTTATATCTATATATGTGTGCTTGTACATATTTTGTATCTATTGTGTATAGATATATATGATATTTTATTTGTTTTAAGTCTTTTCCATGCTAGCTAGTCCATTTATGCTTTTAATTCAAAATTAGTATCTATCTTATTGCAAACTTTGTTTGATATCCCATGCCTATAATATTACATTTTAGTGGTATCTTTTGTCATCGCATCTTGATAGTTTTATTTGAATGGATTAGTCGAACTTCATTGTTGCCCATATGCTTTAATGTTCTTATCACTTTATGCACCATCATGTTTTACTTGTTTCCCCATACTTATATCCCTTATGTAGTTTTTAGGGGGAGAAATGGTACTTAGTTAAATTGGGAGAGAATTGAGTAATTAATTCATTCCTAATCCTTTGTCTATTCCTAAACAAAAAGGGGGAGATGTGGTTATTAAACCTTTAGCTTAGGAGATTTATCTTAGGGGGAGACGTCTTTCTAAGTAGGTCATTATTTGATAGGGGAGAATTAATTTAAGGGGAGTATTTATTTTCATTGCATTTAATATTTTAATATTCCCTATGCGTTTAATGGTTTGCTTAAGTGTGCAGGAATATTTGTAGCGACATCTATTCAAAGCGGTCATAAAGTGGGTTTAGAGTCAAGCTATGTAATTTTTTATTTTGGGTGGTATGTTTTGAGTCTAGTAGAGCCTGACAGCCCTTTAGTATTTTGTTTGGTTTTTGTCCCGGAATAGCGAAAGGGGGAGATTTGTAAGGACACAAATTTTCAATTGAGTCATTTGTAGTTTTGGCTCAATTTCGGACAAAAACATTTGAGTCATAGGATAGTGTTAATGTGTATCCTTTAAGCCTATGACACGTAAAGTTCAAGATGTAGCGGTCAGCATTTCAAGTGGACATCTATTGCCGATTTCTTATGCCTCGTTTACGCGTCATCAACATCACATATTTCAAGTCTCCAATAAGGTATGAACGCTATATATATTTGTAGAGACTTGGAATACTTTAATTTGGTGTATTTTTCTTAATAGTTTTAACGACTTTAATTTACTCATAAAATATTATTTTAGAACTTTACATAGGAGTTTTGGGGCTTGAAACGAAGCTTTATATTTTCTGTAAAGTCGTTGGAATGAATCTGGGATCTCGTTCGAACGAGATTCCCAGGTCGTTCGAACGAGAACTTCTAACGAGATTTTCATTTTCTCAATGTCTTATCATTAGAAATATCGTTCGAACGAGATATCTGGCGAGAACAGTTTTTGGCATTTTTCCACTACTTTGTCCTCGCTTTTTTTTGACAATTTTTTAACCGTTTCGGGACAGAATTTTTTAATAGACTTTTCACAACACTTTGAAAGCTTTTGAGAGAGAAAATTAATGTTTAGAAAAGTCCCTTTTGTGTGTCTAAATTAGATGGCTTAAATCCTTCCAAAACACAAAAGTATACACCCAATTTGTTTAGTTTTGAATTCCAAGTATCTCTACATGTATTTCTATTGCTTGGAGTTTTGTTTGGCACCCAGTTCATTCTCATCCCCATAAAGAGAAATTTTGGGTTCCATCTATACCCTAAAAAGGAGACTGTTTTCGTTGCGGTGTGCTCATATGGTGAAAGGCACCGAAGTCCAAAAGCTTCATTAGAGGAGTCCAAGGTTCCGGTGGAGTCCAGAATTATCGGCTAGGCAGAGGTGGTTGCAAGAAGATGCGTCGGGTCTTGAAGGATTCAAGTCGAGTGTAGTAGGTTATCTATCTTGTAATAGTAAATCCGTACTTAGTGGACTTAAGGCTAGGGGTCGTCCGAGATTTTTTCCTTTTGGAGCTTTCCTCGTACATCGCGGCGTAGTGTGATTTATTTCTCTTTATCTTGCAAAATCACCTTAGAATGCATGCTTAGGTAATTCAAGATAAAATTGGTCTTATCACACGTTAGTTTAATTTGGTGCTAAAATTAATTTGGGTAACATTAAGTTAATTTAATTCAAGTCATTAATTATTAATTTGATAAAACTTAGTTTGGACTAATTTGAAAAAATTGAATATTTATTGTTAGGCAAATTTCTAGAACCTATGTTAAATTAAATTTGGGCTTAAAGTTAAAAATTCATAAATTTGTTTTTAAGAGAAATTTTAATTTTGAGAAAACTAAAATTGGTTTAGTTTAATTTTAATTTTGGACGAATTAAAATGGTAAAATTTTAATTGTGAATCTTGAAATGATTAAATTTTTTAATTCAACCATCACTTGAATTTAAAGGATTTTAAAATTGTAGGGCACGTATTCAGACATCGAAGCTCGCGGAGAGACAGAGAAGGTCTCGCGCTCTTTTTCTAGGAGCGCTTAGGTTGTCGTCGATGTGGGGTGATATAAAGAGATGAAGTCACCAACCTATTTTGCCCAAAACAGGCAAAAGAACATGTCACCGCCTCGAGAGAGTGGCATCAAAGACAAACGGATGCTTACGAAACCAATAGTTTAGAGGTTCGGGGGCTAAGTTAATGGGAAGGTGTTAGGAACCCATCCCACCCTTTCGATATCTCATGGGCTTGTGTTCCTATTTTTCTTAATTTATCCGTAAATTGTGTGAGTATATGCATACATATATGGAGATCGAAATCCCCCAACTCATATCATGGAAAAGATATAGTGAGGTCATCCATAGGAATATTCCTAAAATAATATTTAGAAAATACGAAGTATGCATTTATCGAGATATTGATCGTTATAATGAAACGATAATATTTGTTAGATAAAACGCCAATATAAATCACAAATAGTATATATATATATATATTGATTAATATAAAAATAAAAAGGATGAAAAGGGGAAAATTTGAAATTGAAAATTTGGACTTGAGTCTCGAGTCTTAGCCCGAAATGCCTACGTGGCCTATAAAGGCATCAAAGTCCACGTAGTTCTCATGCGGCATAAGGGTGGGGTTTATCCCATAGATTCGAACGGGGGTTTATTATGTGTGTGTAGAAAATGTATTTTTAGTTTTGAAAAATTATTATGGAAAATCCCGTTGGAATTTATAAGGGTAACCTTCTTTTTCTTTATTTTGGGTTTTCTATAGAAAATAAAGTATGTGCGTTATAACTAATAAAGGATGAGGCGTTAATGTGTATGAACTAAAGTAAAAAACTAGATTAGAATTTATGTAACTAATGCGAAACTAAAGAAATTTAGAGAGAGAGGGGAATGTTTGGACATTCTTTGGAGAATTGAAGCTTGATCTTGATCCTCGATGATCTCCCTTGAATGTTGGGATGAATGTTGGATGAGAGGGAAGGAGATTTAGATAAATTTGGGTATGAAAATTATGGGAATGAAATACGAAAAGGAATTTCACACAAGAAAACTTCGTTGATTGCAAGATAATGTTGTTTAGATCACTGATATTGATGGATCTGAGGTGGCCTTGAGAGTGAGTTCATGCCCATATTTTATAGGGTAGGGGGTTGTTGGTCGGCATAGCCCTAGCCCTGCCCTGCCCATCGGCAGGTGACCCTGGACTCAATACCGATTGGTAGTGAATTGGACCTCCCAATTGGAAAAATGATCATAAATCATAGCTTGTTAACCCAAATCACGCGTGGGGCAAACCGTTAGAAAGTTAATTCAGATACCTTCAAGAGTCCTTGGGCCGCTCTCGGGTTTGGGAGTTGACTTTGGGTCAAATGAGGCTCGGGAGTGGATATTAGTCCTTTGGATGGGAGATCGTCGAACAATACTGGATCATTCGTCCAAATCGTAAGTCAGAATCATGCACGAGGTGGAGTGTTCAAAAGGTTATGATAGTTAATTTGACGTTCCAAAGGGCTTCGCTCGATTCACAGATCTGGCTTTCGTCAAATGGGTCCAAGAAGCTTTCGGCTTCCCTTTGGAGTAGAACGAATCGTTCATCTGTACCATAAGGTTGATTCATGCATGGGGTGGACCTTTGGAAAAGGGTATTCAGTGCCTTTAGAATGTTCATTTAGTATCACTCGAGTTGAAGAGTTGACCTTGGTCAAATGGACCCCGAGAGTGCCCGGTAGCCTTCGGATCAATTTTTAGGGGAAAACAAATCGTTCGTCCTAATGGTTATGCTGTTTCGTGCATGGGATAGACCATTGAAAAGGGGTTTTAGTTTTATTTGAAAATTCATTGAGCTTTCGCTCTGATGATGAAGTTAGTTGGGGTCAAATCGGGGCCCGAGAGCTCTCTGTGGCCTCTAAATTAGTTTTTGATAGTAAAATAGTTCGTTTGTGTGAACCATTATGATGATTAATTCATGGGGTAGACCGTTGGAAATAATATTCAGATACCTTCAAAGATTCATTTATCTTTCGCTCTGGTGATAGATTTGACTAGAGTCAAATGGGACCCGGGAGCGTTCGGTGGATTCTCGATCGGTACTCGGACTACGAATAGGTTTTGTAATGAAATGAGGGGATACTAGGGTTCTAAGGAGAAACTTAGGGGGTCCTGAAATGTGGTGGCTACACGTACCATACTATCCCACTAGCCACGCTTTGGTTGCTACTGATCCTTCCTTGTCTGAGGTTTTCGAGTAAGGAGTACATACACCTTAGGCATAATCGGTCCCTACTTATCCACTACTGGTACTGCTAGCACTCCCTGTGAACCTGGTGCTCCCATTGATGGATGTCCTTGGCCTTATGGCCCATATGTTTTTGGTCAATTGATATCTCGATGCCCTATCTCTCCATAATTGTAACATGCGTCCCTAAAAGGTCCAAATTGCCTAGCTGGCGCTCGATCACCCTGTTTTCCATGTCCCTATACATGAGGGCCTTGTGGGATGCCATTTTCTTGATAAAAGGCTTACTTCTCCTGCACTACTCTCTACCTCTTCCATGGTTGTTCATAGCGACCCTTGTTCTCCCCACTTGCCTTGCTCCCATCTTGACCACTTGACTCCTTCTTTTACCTAACTTCTTTTTATAATTCACCTTATTTTGCCATAACAACAATGTGATGTCCACCACCTGAGTGTAAGTAGTGTACACCGAATTTCCAAAACCATTTGTTTAATCGACCATGTTAGACCTTTGACAAAACACTCCATCTTTTCCTCCGTATTCACCTCCTCTGGTATAAAAATTGACAGATTGCGAACTCTTTTTCATACCTAACAACCGACCTCAAACCCTATTATAAATCTAGAAACTCTTTCTTCTTTGTACTCCTAATCGAATAAGAAAAATATTTATTATTGATGCAAAAAACTAGACTAGGCTAATTAATTAATCACAGATAAGTAGAAATAAGAGACAAGGAATTTTTAAAGTGGTTTGGCTTAAGGGAAGAGACTACGTCCACTGTTATATACTGCCTTGGGATTGTTCAATTGCCTCTCTTTTTGTATGTCCCTCGGATGTAGGGTTTATAATGTATTATAACCCCCGGGGGGTGTACAATAGCTGGAATATTGAAGGATCGAATGTGTTTATATCATAGACATTTACATCTGTATAATCATTAACGTACACAACTATTGGTGTTTGCCTGTCATCGTTGGTCGGCATCCCTAATGATGGTTAGTATTCCTGGCATTGGTCGGTATTCCTGGTATTGGTCGGTATTTCATCCTTAATGACTAGGATTAATCTCCCTATGTAAAGCAAGTGTCAGTATCTGAATGGCCCACGTATATGGACAATTTTTAGTATCAACAAAAATTGTGGAAATATAATGCGCGTGGTATTTTTAAAATTATCCACAACTTTAACGAATCATTTTTGGGAAAATTCACCTTTTCTGTCCTTTAGCCGCCACCAGTTCAATCGACGTCGCCATTTAATCATTACTTTTCTAGTTTTCAAGGCAACCTATAAAGAGAGGGAAAAGCCACGAACTTGTACTACCTCAAATCCTCTGAGTGTTTTTGGCTACAGTGTCTTCAAGCTTTCTTTTTCTCTCTTGAGCGATCATTTTCTGTTCTTCAACTCTTATTGAATCCTTAATTCCTGTAAGAATTCTTTCTTTTCTATTTTATTCTTCATCATGGTTTACTCTATTGATTCTCTTGATGAATTCATAAATGAATTTAAGATTCCATCTTGGATTGTTTTGGAACACGCTATTTTACCCGCTGATTTTTTCTCACTTGCTGAAAGTCACTGGTTTCCCTCTATTTTTATAACTGAGTTGGGTTTACCTTTCCTCGCAACCCTCTGTGCCTTGAATTTTATCAATACTTTGACGTCGTCCCATCTAGGGTAGCCCCCAATTCTTGGAGGGTTGTAAATGGAGGATATATGTTGAATCAAATTGATGGAACCCACCTAGGGATTCTAGAAATAGTGTTTTGTTATAAGTGGGTGACTGGTGGCACCACTTTTTATTTAAAGACTAGGGCTATAAAAAAGTGTTAGTAGTTAATCTTTCTGACTCCAATAGGGATTATTTCAAGCAAGGAGTTGTTGTAAAAAATTAGCAATACGCCCCTTTGACTAGAAATGCTGACTATCAGGGGCCTAGATGCCCTCCTATTGACAATGGGATAGGTTATTTCTCATTTAACTATTTTTCCCTGTACATATCTGTTTAAATGCAACACTAATTGTTTCTTTGTAAATTTTTATTACAGTTGATCAGAAGAGAAAGTGTCCCAAGGAAAGTGAAGTGAATCTGAGGGAATTGAAGTTTATTTGGGGACTTCATCAAAGGATTGGAGAGGAACACGTCAGGTCTGCGTCTTATTTACTGCAGTATAAGAATACAATTTCTTCCTTTGTTGCTCATCCTACTCCTTCCCCTATAATTGACCTTGAGCAAGAACCTCCTTCCACTTCCACAGCCACTTCATCTAGTAGTGGTGATCTTGTTGTCCTTTCCCGTTCTTCCTTAGATTCAAATTTGCCTCTTGCCATATCCAAGGGGAAAAGGAAGATTACTAACATTTTGGGAGACATAGCTTCCAATTCCCCTTCGAAACAAGCTGATGAAGGGGTGAAAAATAAAGACGAGACTGAGAAGAAGCCCCCAACTAAGAAAATTGAAGAGAGCCCTCTAAAGAGAATAAAGAAAGTTGCCATCGAAATTAACAAAAGATTCTTATGCTCTTCCTGACCATCGTGAGGTTGTAGACATATCTTCTTTTGCCTCTCCAGTGGTCCTTGGCCCTGGATTGGCAAGACAACAAATAAATTTTGGGACTTTTCCAGACCACGGGAGTGCTGTTATTTTATTACCTCATTTCAAGAGTTCTGACAGGGTTGCCCAAAACCTTGCTCTGGTATAGTCTTTTTTCATTCTTTAATTTTTTTGTCTCTTGATTTGTTCTTCATAATATTGACTTTCCTTGTTATTCTTGTGCAGTTCCTCGTTGACTTCAATAATATGTTGGAGAAAGATGAGGCTTTGAGAGTTTTCCACTGGTGAAGTTGAAAAATCTTTTAGTGAGCTGAAAAAGTCATTGTTTGATTCCCAATTAGCATTGGATAATGAATAAAAGAAATGGGAGGAGAAGATGACAGCTGCTAAAGAACCTGTTGAGACTGCTCGGGGTCTGGCTGAAAAGTTGCAGAAGGACTTAGATACTGAGAAAGTCAAGTCTGCTCAGCTATAGAAGGACTAGGGTGCTAAGAGGGTGAAGAGGGATAAGGCCAAAGAGACTGGCTTCAATAGAGGCTGGGATAGGTCCTTTGGAGCAGCTTCTTTGCAAATTGAGTTTGAGAAGAAGAAATGCTTCAAGGATGGTTTTTTTTTGCACTGGTGGAGTTCAACACTCCAAAAGATTTCGAGTTATTATTAAAACATGATCCTAGGACTCCCCTAAACCTGGATGAGGAAATTGATGATGGGAGTTCTAGTGAATATTTTTAATAGTGGAGTCTCCCGATCAACACCACCGATGTTCATTCTACTGCACCTTCCAAAGTTAATCCTCCTCTTACTTCAGCTCTTGCTTCTTCTTCAGTTAATCCTGAGGCAGATAAGAAGAAGGTGTAAAACCAAGAAGCTTTTGTTTTCCTTTTTCAATAATTGTACTTCTTTATTTTTTAAAGATGTATCTGTACTTCCCTTTTTTATTAATGAAAAGAGAAATATTTATGTTCCTCTACTAGTGTTTTTCAATACTCTGCACCTAGGTGATTGATGACTTTCTTCTTCTTAAGAGTTTATGGATAAATTGGAATACTTATCATATACTGAATCCGAGCTACTCCAGAGGTGTAATGATATTTTTAAAGATCGTCACTTTTCTCTGACTGATATCGACCTACTACAGTTGGTCGGGGAAGGGGTATCCGAATAATTCAAAGAGGCCTATGTCTATCTGAAGTGTCTTCTTGATCGGGCAGTGGCCAATAATATTGCCTACTATGAAAAGATTGAAGAGATATAGGAGGAGCATAACAAAAAAAGGTAACTTTTGCATGAGGATTACGAGAAGAAATTCCAAGCCCTTAGTGAAGGTTAGGGCTTTGAGCAAAAGTTGGATAAATTTGTTTCTCATTTTTGAAGACAAGAATTCCTGCTCAAACGTGAAGTACATGAAGCAACGTACATTACAAATCTTCTAGAGGAAGAGAATAACAACTTGAGAGATGAACTTAATGCCCTGAAGTCATCTACTGCTATTGTTACTACTACAGATGAGGGTCATTCCTTCTTGAAGGCTAAAAACACAAGGTTGGGTGAGGAGTTAGAAGCTCTGAAGAAATTTAAATCGGCTTCTTCTACTTCCCAAGCTAGAGTCAAACTTGTTCGAGGTACTACAAAGTAATTCAGGACCCAACAGACCCTTACCAACTAAGATACACAATTAAAGGCCAAAAACCAAGCCATTGCTGATATGTCGTAGAAGCTACAGACCTTGTCCGAGTAACTATCCACCCAATCTTCTCAGTTACAAGCTAAGGATGGGTTATTGAAGAAACTGCATTACCAAGTTGACAGATTGACCTTTTAATTCCATAAACAATCACGAAGAGTCTAGATGGATGGATACAATGAAGCTCTGGGGAACTTTAATGATAACCTTCAACAAGCTACGAATGAGGCCTATAAATGGGGTTGGATGAACGCTTTGACAGTTATGAAGGTAGATAAAAAAAAGCTCAATATAGAACTGGTATGATTCAGGCTTGCTTAAGCTTGATAATCCCCCTTTTAAATTAGCTTTCAACTGGATTCCAGTCCATCGTATTGCTCAATGCTTAATTTCAAAATACTTGGGGGATTATGAACTTCATGATGAATTAGAAATGATCCGACCACCTCACCTGCTTGATCGTCCTAGTAGAAGCAATACCAAAATGCTTCAGGATTTTAACTTCATCAATTATCCTTATACTTTAGATGATCCTCCTGCTGGAATGAATCGTGTTTCAAAAGCTGAAGGCAAATGTCCTGCAAAATGAAGTTTTGTACTTTATTTTGTTAACACAGTCATGTAATTAATTTGGTTGAATTAAATGGAAATTTGATTAACTTATCTTATGTTGAATGTCAATCCTTTCTTTATCATTAATGATATTGATACACTTTGATTAATTTGAGTATCAACGATCAATGAGTGCAGATGTTATACTAACACACTTAGATTAAAATCTAAATTTAGAGCTAGTTAGATGAATACATGGGTTCTACTAGCATACTTAGATTAAAATCTAAATTTGGAGCTAGTTACACATGTGTTTCCAAAGGTTTTTACTAATGCTCCTAAGTATTGGATTTTTGCATTAAATACCAGTGGTGTGACCAGGCGTTTTTGGAATATGTGCTTACATTCCTCTTAAGGAATCTTTGCAACGTTCTTCCTATACTTTGACCAGTAGGACAAAGATCTTGTTTTATCCTTATGTTTGTGGACCAAGTTTTTTTAGGATTTAACATCCTTTTGAGTTGGACTTTGTGTATCAACGAACAAGTTTGTGGCTGCTTTAAGAAACTTACTGAATCTGTCGAGCAACATTCAGGGCAATATTTATTGAGCCGAGAAATAATTTTCTGAACCGAGCAACAATTTATAACTTTTTATCAAGTATCTAGAATAGTGCATAGCACTAGTATTCCCTAAAACAATTAACTACAAAAATGGAAAGAACTGAAGATTTTATTAAATCTGCAAGTTAATTTCAAACAGATTACAACATTATTGATAATATTTTCTTAGATGCTCTGCATGCCATGGGTTTTTCAATTCTTCGCCTTCCAAGGTTTCAATTCGATAAGTTCCAGGTCGGATCACTGCTGAAATAAGGTATAGTCCATGTCAGTTGTCCTCATGCTTGTTATTTTTCTGCAGCACTCTCCTCAGTACCTAATCTCCTTCCTTCAAGTTGGTCGATTTCATCCTTTTATTGTCAAAATGAGTTGTTCTTTGTTGGTAGGATGCATTTCTTAGGGCGGCGTCTTCTCTCACTTCTTCCAGCATATCTAGATCCAACCTTCTCATTAAGTCACTTATAGGAGAGTTAAAATTTATTACTCTATGGGATGGCAAGCCTAGCTCGGCAGGAATGACAGCTTTAGTCCTAAATGCTAACATAAATGGGTATTATCTAGTTGTTGTTCATGGTGTTGTTCGGTATGCCCATAAGATACATTGTAACTTGTTTATCCAATTTTCCTTGGCATCATCAAGCCATTTCTTCAAACCATTAAGCAAGGTTTTGTTCGTAACTTCAGTTTGTCCATTACTCTAAGGATGTCCTAGAGTAGAATGTAATTTTTGAACATTGTACTGAGCAAATTAATTTGCGAATTCATCATTGTCAAACAGTGTTCCATAGTTGGTAATGAAATCATTGGGAAGCTCATACCTACAAATGATGTTTTTCCATATGAATTAATAGACCTTTTCATAAGGTATGTCTATCAGAGGCTCTACCTCAACCCATTTGGTAAAATAATCCACAGCGATAACCAAGTATTTAAATCTTCCTATGGTGGTTGGCAGTGGTCCGACCAAGTCTATACCCCATATGGCAAATGACCGTGGTGAAGTGATTGGAGTGAGATCAGCCTGAGGTTTACGAATTGTGGATAATATCTGACATTTAGCACACTTCTTAGCAAAAGTTGCAGTTTGCTGGCATTGTTGGCAAGTAATACCCTTGAGTACCGATTCTTTGCAGAAGTGTTATCCATGCCATGTGAACTCCACATGATCCTTCATACACCTCCTGAATTAGATCATGGATGCACACATCGCTGCAAATTGACTATTAGTCCTCTCCTGTACAAAACACCTTTATCTGATACATACTGAGTTGCATTATAATTTAACTTCTTTGCTTACACCATATTTATCAGTAGAGTTCCTTCTTCAATGTATGCTTTGATGGGGTCTATCTAGGATTTCCCTATATCTATGCCAATGAAATTGATCATAAAATATTCATCTATGCTCCTATTGGTCAAAATCTCAAAAGGGATAGTTCATCAGAGTTCAATTCTGGAAGCAGATGCTAGCCGAGCAAAGGCATCAACTCGATTATTTTCCAATCTTGGGATTCTATCCATCTAAACAGTTGGTAATTTTTAAATAACTTCTATCGCCTTGGATAAATATCTGGTTATCAATTCTCCTTTGTCTCTGTATAAACCCAGCATTTGGTTTACTACCAGCTGAGAGTCACTATGTGCCCCAACATGCTTGGCACTCAATGAGTGGGCTAAAATTAGGCCCACAATAAGATCTTTGTACTCTGCTTCATTGTTTGAAGCCTGGAATTGAATACGTAGTGCAAACTCAATATTAATACCATCAGGAGTGTTAAGTATTATACCTGCTCCACTGTCGGTTGAACAAGATGACCCATCAACATATAAGTTCCATATTGGGACATCATCATCAAATTCTTGGTCTATCAAACTCCCATAATGGAATCTTTTTTCTTTTTCTTCTTCATACTTCTTGGTCACCTCCAGTGTTCTGGAAGATGAGTCTGGCAAGTCTGCAATCGTTTCTTTTGAAGAAAGTTCTTCGAGAGATTTTTTATTAACGTAAATTTCTCCTGATTTTTGTTCTGCCTACTTACATTGTTGCTCAGGGACCTTAGAGTAAGTGAACTCTGCTATGAAATCTGCCACTGCTTGACCTTTCAAAGAAGACCTTGTCTCATATATGATATCATACTCTCCCAATTCCACATCTAAATACATTAATATATAAGATTTCTCTAGTTTATGCAAAGCCTGCCTTAGAGGCATATCAGTATAAACTATGATTGTATGGACTTGGGAATAGGGTTTCATGCATCTGGATGCTTTAATTAATGCCAATGTTAATTTCTCCAAGAGGGGTATCTGATTTCTACTCCTTAGAAAGCCTTACTGGTATAGTATACGGGATTTTGAACTCCATTCTCTTCTCGAATAAAGGCGGAACTCATAGATGACTTAGAGATAGCTAAATATAGGTACAATTTTTCACTTGTGATTGGTCGGGAGAGCCATAGAAGTGACCCCAAATACTTTTTTATCTCCTCAAAATATTTTTTACATTCTTCATTCCATTCAAAGTTTTTTCTGAGCACCTTGAAGAATGGCAAGCACCTATCTGTATCTTGGGACACGAATTTGTTCAAGGTTGCTACTCGTCCAGTAAGTCTTTACACGTCCTTCTTGCAAGTTGGAGATTTCATTTCAATTAGTGCCTTGATATTGTCTGGATTTTCTTCAATTCCCCTTTGATTTACTATGTACCCGAGGAACATTCCCTCTTACACTTCAAAAATGCATTTGGTCAGATTCAGCATCATCTGGTGCTTCTTAAGTTGATCAAATGTTCGATTGAGGTCGACAATGTGATCGGATACTGTTTTGCTCTTGGTAAGCATATCATATACGTACACTTCCATATTCTTGCCTATCTTCTCCTCGAACACCTTATTAACCAACCTTTGATATGTAGCACCTGCATTTTTCAAACCAAAAGGCATAACATTATAACTGTATGTTCCTCGAGAAGTGATAAAACAAGTGCTTTCCCTGTCCTCAGGTTTCATTTTTATCAAAGTATAACCAGAATAAGCATCCATAAACCTGAGTAGCTCATGTCCTGATGTTGCATCCACGATTTTATCTATTCGGGGCAAAGTAAAATGATCCTTTGGACATGCTTTATTTAAATCTGTGAAGTCTACACACATTCTCCACTTGTTTTTCTTTTTTACCATACTACATTATCAAACCAGTCTAGGTATTTCATTTCATTAATAAATATGCTTTCTGAATCTTTTCGACCTCTTCCTGTATAGCTTGGTTCTTCTTGGGAATGAACACTCTTCGCCTTTGTTTGACTGGTTTAACTTCTTGGTTTATGTTGAGCTCATGACAAAGGAAATTGGGATCTATCCTAGGCATGTATTCATGACTCCAGGCAAGCACGTACTTTCTCTATTTAAGGAAGCTCACCAGTTCCTATTTAAGAACAGGATCCAATGTTGTCCTTATTTGAGTGATGAGCTCTGATTTATCATCATCTAACACAATGCTTTCAGTTTCTTCCACAATCTTTCCCTTTTCCAGCTTTGTTTTCTCTCTTGGATCGAACATTTCAACCTCTGATTCTTCATCAAGCTTAGGAGTACCCACTTGGTAGGTAGTGGTTTTCTTCTTTATTTCTTCTAAGTCTTCTTATTTGGTAGAAGAATAATAACACTCCCAAGCTACTTTCTAATGACCTTTCACAATTCCCGCCCCAAAATTAGTAGGGAATTTTAGGCACTGATGAACAGTGGATGGTACCGCTTCGAACTTCTTTAGCCCTACTCTTTCCATGATTATATTGTAAGCTGAATGGACGTTATTATTCATTACAAAGAAAAGAATCTTCTTTGTAGGCTAGCTGGCCAGGTGCCTATCATCACCTCTATTTTAATGGTTCCCAAAGGAAAAACTTTCTCACCTCAAAGCCTATTAGCATTCGATGATAGGGTTCTAATTGGTTGAGTTTAAAATCCAAGTTATTGAAACAAGGATAAAACATGATATCCAATGATCTAACTGTAACACCCCGCCAAATTAAATACCGGGTGGCCAGTCCCATACCAAATTAAAACATAATATACAGTTGGATCATTCCTATCATCACTGTCGAAAACATTAACAAATCACCCAATACCCAATTAAGTTGGTGTTAAAACTTTCCAAATTTTAAGTCAACAAAATCCATTTTTTAGTTTACGAATAACACTACACGTTTTATTCTACAACATTAATAATCGAGCAGATAACACAAAAGAGTTTAAATGCAATTGGAATAAACATTCCCACATAATAATCAAATACCATAATCCCAACAATAATAAATGTATTAAAACGACACGAATACAAGAGTATTTGACTCAGATAGAAAGAGATAACTGAATTCCTTTTGGGCGACATGCCCTATATAGAAGAATGTTGTGAATCAAATGAAGATAGGCGTCTAAGCAATACTCCATAGCTCCATAGCTCGGCATAATTCCCTAAGGTTGGCATCCCTGCTGCTGGACACCTGATATAGAAGATACAATAGAAAAGAAAATATGCAAGGAAACGGTTCAGAGCCCGATGTGAAAAATGATTTTGAAAATAGCAAGTATTTAACAAGTGTAATAAAGCATTTATTATGTACATGTTTGTATCCAACTCTCACTTGATATTCTCAACTCTCATCTATAGTGCACACTTAACGTTTCCTATTAACCTCATAGTTAATGGTTCCTCTTCATAAATTTCCATAATATGATTCCATCCCATATCATAACCCCGTCTGTCCCATACCATACGTCGTATAATTATTTTTCATTTATATGAATCATTTATCATTAATATGAATTAAACTCTAAAATAAATATTCATTAACTTATTTCAATTCTTTTAAGCTCTTCAAATCTATAATAATAACTATTCATTAACTTAGTTCAATTCTTTTCTCAATTCACCGTTATTTACAATTATCACACAGTAGATGATTTAACCACTATATACACATGCATTTAATTCATCATTACATATATATATACACATATATAATACGGCACCCAAAGTCATAGCTATGGTTCAATGCATTACTCTGCTATCATGTCCCAGTATAGCTGGTCGCCGAATAGGGGACTAAAGGTTCGGTAAGGATTTCTCGAACCACCAACAACAACACAAAAAAAATTGGAGGTGAACATAGTTCTCATACCCACGGGTCACGCACATACCTACGTTCCCATAGTCAGCGAACTTATCAACTCCCCGATAACTCTTTTATAGACCTATGTTCTCGAGGGACAAATCAAATATCCCATGGATTCATCAGGAAATGACTGCCCTCACTCGCGAACCTCCCCATCGATAGAAAGTATGCTAGGTATGTCATACACATAAATCATCAATCAATCAAATAGGCATTATCATCTACCTATAATATAATATCAACAAGGTAATCACACTACCATAAGATAATTCCAATACGTAGCATTGTATCTCTTAAAGTCTATGTATTAAAATATTATGGCTTCACTTCTTAATTTAATTATTCCAAAGTCTCACTCGTTACTCAAAGTTCAAATAGGTTTTACTCAATATATTTATTCAGTAACAAATCACTAATATCCTACTGGTCCATACCCGAATTACCACGGATTAAACTCTCCCTTTAATTAAGGGTTATAACCGATTGTTTCTAATCTCTCATAAACACATCTTCTTTCACTTAGGATTAAACCCTCTTGTAAACTTAAGGATACACAGGTGTTATATTCAATCACCCCTACTGGTCCTAAATTTAATCCTCATGCATACCAATTAGAATCTAACAAGTGAATCTAGCAACCGAAATTCCTTTAAATTATTCTAATCAATTAAATCACAATAAAATTAATTCAAATCTTAACTAGGGCTTACTGATCTTCTCTAAGTCCCATAATATCCAATTAATAATCACCAAAGATCTACAAAAGGTTTGGGATAAGAAAAATCATTAAAAAGAAACAACTTCACAAATTCTGGGGAGGTCGATCGATCGAAGGCGGTGGGTCGATCGATCGATCGCCCAGATATCAGCCCAGGTTTCTGCATTTCTTATACTACGGGTTTAACCATTTTTGATCTATCAAACCTTCATATTAACAACCCAAATGACTTATAAACCTTACTACATGATATAGAAACATATTTGAATGATTTCTAATGCTCTAAACATCCTAGAATCATCAAGAGTTTGAATTAAAAGCCTATGTTTATCCTATTTTTCCTAGAAAATTATATACATGATATCTTCAAGAACACACCATTGATTCTCATAATTTCTTCAACATATTTATTATTATTTCGTGGATTACTATCTATCTACAACATGATTTTGATTCCTATAAACTTCCATTTTTCAGAAATCCATTAACAAATCTTCATTATCTTCCAAACATGTAAAAATCTCATCTTTTTATAACTATCCTAACATGGACAATATACAAACTTAGATTGCAATTATCAAACACTTTCCTCTAATGAAGATATGATCCTTTGGGATTGAATAACACAGGTATTTCTCCCTTTCTCCCGCCAACTTCCGGTGGTGGTGACCTTTGACCTTTGGTTCTCCTCCTTTCCAAGCAAACTTCTCTGTTCCCAAGCAATCTTTCACTCTCTCTAGGAAGATGACTTCTCAATTTTGTATAGAAGAGATGAAATGAACCTGCGTACACTACTCTCCAAATACTTATAATAAGACAAAATCCGAAATCACTATTCATCCCCCTTGTAAAAATGACCAAAATGCCCTTTTGGGTTGTCTTTTCATTTCCAAATGACCCGAGACCCAAAACCAACATCCAAATAGACTTTTCTGACTATTTCAACCCTTCCGGACGCAACGACGCAGTCGAAATGACTATAAGGTTGATGTAAAAATAATTTTTCATTTTAATTTAACAAGTTAGTCCCGACATGTCCCATACCGCGTCCGACAAAAAATTCAAATTAGGGAATTAATAACTCACCGCAATATCAATAACATCACATTAATATATTACCTAAATATCTTTAATTAATATTCATAATCATACATTTTAATATCCATAATTCGGAAAAAACCCAAATGAACTAATTTATAATAATATCCAATTAATCCATTAATTTAAAATATAACCCATTTTAAAAGTCATTAAAATCACGGGGTATTACATACTTCCCCCCTTATAACATAATTTCGTCCTGAAATTCGGAAAGACAATCATAACGGTAAGGTCAACTCTGAGTATAAATCTCACATCGCAAGAAATCTAAGTAGTACTGCCCATTCAGTACATTATCAAAAATCCCCATCGATATTACACCATGTCTCACCATATAATTTCCACGGAATCGAATTGAAACTTTACCCAATCTTCCCAATACCATCCTCGCGACAAAGTTCAGGAAAAATGATCCTCACGTATTACATAAATAAATCCTGAAGTCACAACTACTTACTGTTTCATAATTATGAAAACTACTACAATCCAATCATCCAGGGCGCCCATACACCCTATCAAACCACTTTCATTATAATATTTATCACAAAGGTGATAAACTCATATCCTAAAGACCTAACTTATTACGACTCCCACCAGTTATTAGTTTCATGCGTGGGGTGTCTCGCAAGCGAAATCCAAACAAGGAACCCCCCCCCCCCCCCCGATACACTACTACCTAAAGTAGTCGGTCATCGAAACTCCTCAGGTCCTTAGTCAATAGTTTATAACCTCTCTACAGGTTTTATCGATTTCAAATAAAAGTCTACTCATCTACTCTCTTATTAAATACAAGATGCTAGCTATAGTAGTAGTACATACGCTCTCAAATACCACAAGTCAATCCACGCCGACAGTCACATCATGTTCGGACATGCCTAAAGTAAGTAATTCCATGATAAAAATCAGACCCACGTGATGACATGAAAAAATATAGGTGTCCCACAACCCCTCGGTGAGTCTATGTAAATAACAGTGCTATAGGCTAAGTTTAGCAACCCTTTATCCCATACAATATTAATCGATACAAAATAATCAATATACGCCTCAAAATTCCTTAGATAGAAAACATACCCTCATTCGCGGGTGGTGGTTGTTAACTCCCACTATTATAACTTTGCTCCGATGAGTCAAGAAAAATTTTACCCTAAATTTTCAGTTCTAGTTCACCACACTCCACTATATGCCCAAGCCTTTGAATATATTGCCTTCGTTAGGTAACACACACAATTCGCGCATTTCAAGAACTTCTACTGATGACTCTCCTCAATTTTCCATAATAGGGGTGACCTCTACTACGGTCATCATACTCGAACATAATTCATAACCTCCTAAGTACGATCTCCGCGATTCGTCCAATGGCCCTCATCTGCCATACTTCTTGTACGAACCCATCCGCAGGCAAATAAGATCCAGTAATATATACGGAATCTTACCAAAGAAATCAACAATACTAAACATAGGGCTCTACATCAAAGAACGCTAAGCTGAAAGCACAGTAAGACATACAGATCCTAAAGGACACTAAAACCTGATGCTTTGATACCAATTGTAACACCCTGCCTAATTAAATATCGGGTGGCCAGTCCCATACCAAATTAAAATAGAATATACAGTTGGATCATTCTTAGCATCAGTGTCGAAAACATTAACAAATCACCCAATACCCAATTAAGTTGGTGTTAAAACTTTCCAAATTTTAAGTCAACAAAATCCATTTTTTAGTTTACGAATAACACTACACGTTTTATTCTACAACATTAATAATCGAGCAGATAACACAAAAGAGTTTAAATGCAATTGGAATAAACATTCCCACATAATAATCAAATACCATAATCCCAACAATAATAAATGTATTAAAACGACACGAATACAAGAGTATTTGACTCAGATAGAAAGAGATAACTGAATTCCTTTTGGGCGACATGCCCTATATAGAAGAATGTTGTGAATCAAATGAAGATACGCGTCTAAGAAATACTCCATAGCTCGGCATAATTCCCTAAGGTTGGCATCCCTGCTGCTGGACACCTGATATAGAAGATACAATAGAAAAGAAAATATGCAAGGAAACGGTTCAGAGCCCGATGTGAAAAATGATTTTGAAAATAGCAAGTATTTAACAAGTGTAATAAAGCATTTATTATGTACATGTTAGTATCCAACTCTCACTTGATATTCTCAGCTCTCATCTATAGTGCACACTTAACGTTTCCTATTAACCTCATAGTTAATGGTTCCTCTTCATAAATTTCCATAATATGATTCCATCCCATATCATAACCCCGTCTGTCCCATACCATACGTCGTATAATTATTTTTCATTTATATGAATCATTTATCATTAATATGAATTAAGCTCTAAAATAAATATTCATTAACTTATTTCAATTCTTTTAAGCTCTTCAAATCTATAAGAATAACTATTCATTAACTTAGTTCAATTCTTTTCTCAATTCACCGTTATTTACAATTATCACACAGTAGATGATTTAACCACTATATACACATACATTTAATCCATCATTATATATATATATATATATATATATATATATATATATATATATATATAATACGGCACGCCAAGTCATAGCTGCGGTGCAATGCATTACTCAACTATCATGTCCCAGTATAGCTGGTCGCCGAATAGGGGACTAAAGGTTCGGTAAGGATTTCTCGAACCACCAACAACAACACAAAAAAATTAGAGGTGAACATAGTTCTAATACCCACGGGTCACGCATGTACCTACGTTCCCATAGTCAGCGGACTTATCAACTCCCCCATAACTCTTTCATAGACCTATGTTCTCGAGCGACAAATCAAAGATCCATTGGATTCATCAGAAAATGACTGCCCTCACGCGCGAACCTCCCCATCGATAGCAAGTAAGCTAGGTATTTCATACACATAAATCATCAATCAATCAAATACGCATTATCATCTACCTATAATATAATATCAACAAGGTAATCACACTACCATAAGATAATTCCCATACATAGCGTTATATCTTTTAAGTCCTACGTATTAAAATATTATGGCTTCACTTCTTAATTTAATTATTCCAGAGTCTCACTCGTTGATCAAACATCAAATAGGTTTTCCTCAATATATTTATTCAGTAAGAAATCACTAATATCCTACTGGTCCATACCCGAATTACCACGGATTAAACTCTCCCTTTAATTAAGGGTTATAATCGATTGTTTCTAATTTCTCATAAACACATCTTCTTTCACTTAGGATTAAACCCTCTTTAAACTTAAGGATACCCGGGTGTTATATTCAATCACCCCTACTGGTCCTATCTTTAATCCTCATGCATACCAATTAGAATCTAATAAGTGAATCTAGCAACCGAAATTCCTTTTAATTATTCTAATCAATTAAATCACAATCAAATTACTTCAAATCTTAACTAGGGCTTACTGATCTTCTCTAAGTCCCATAATATCCAATTAATAATCACCAAAGATATACAAAAGGTTTGGGATAAGAAAAATCATTAAAAAGAAACAACTTCACAAATTTTGGGGAGGTCGATCGATCGAAGGCAGGGGGTCAATCGATCGATCGCCCAGATATCAGCCCAGTTTTCTGCATTTCTTATACTAAGGGTTTAACCATTTTTTATCAATCAAACCTTCATATTAACAACCCAAATGACTTATAAACCTTACTACATTATATAGCAACATATTTGAATGATTTCTAATGCTCTAAACATCCTAGAATCATCAAGAGTTTGAATTAAAAGCCTATGTTTATCCTCTTTTTCCAGAAAATTATATACATGATATCTTCAAGAACACACCATTGATTCTCAGAATTTCTTCAACAGATTTATTATTATTTTGTGGATTAATATCTATCTACAACATGAGTTTGAATCCTATAAACTTCCATTTTTCTGAAATCCATTAACAACTCTTCATTATCTTCCAAACATGTAAAAATCTCATCTTTTTATAACTATCCTAACATGGACAATATACAAACTTAGATTGTAATTATCAAACACTTGCCTCTAATGAAGATCTGATCCTTTGGGGTTGAATAACACAGGTGGTTCTCCCTTTCTCCCGCCAACTTCCGGTGGTGGTGACCTTTGACCTTTGGTTCTCCTCCTTTCCAAGCAAACTTCTCTCTTCCCAAGCAACCTTTCACTCTCTCTAGGAAGACGACTTCTCAATTTTCTGTAGAAGAGATGAAATGAACCTACGTATACTACTCTCCAAATACTGATAATAAGACAAAATCCGAAATCACTATTCATCCCCCTTTTAAAAATGACCAAAATTCCTTTATGGGTTGTCTTTTCATTTCCAAATGACCCGAGACCCAAAACCAACATCCAAATAGACTTTTCTGACTATTTCAACCCTTCCGGATGCAATGACACAGTCGAAACGACTATAAGGTTGATGTAAAAATAAGTTTCCATGTTAATTTAACAAATTAGTCCTGACATGTCCCATACCGCGTCCGACTAAAAATTCAAATTACTGAATTAATAACTCACCGCAATATCAATAAAATCACATTCATATATTACCTAAATATCTTTAAGTAATATTCAGAATCATACATTTTAATATCCACAATTTGGATAAAACCCAAATGAATTAATTTATAATAAAATCCAATTAATCCATTAATTTAAAATATAACCCATTTTAAAAGTCATTAAAATCACGGGGCATTACACTACCATTATCTACTAATAATCTAAAGACAATGATTTCTTCCTTTCTGACTTTGATTAATAATGGGTTGTCGTGATGATACAGTACTCCCAAAAGGTCATTTTTAGAGAAACCAATTACTAGTTTGTCTTTGTTAACCTTCCTTATTTGATCTTCCTCTGCGAGGTTGATCCTTTGTATGTACCAGAAAGCTTGTGCCTCATGAAGGTAAGATTTTTGCTCTGTTGTATGTTCTCCTCCTCTTGTTTTTCCACCGTAATCATTTGGCAATCAAAAGAACCAAAATTAATACATAATACCTCATGTTCTTATTATCGGGGTTTTTTAGGAAGATCGGCATCATCATCCTAATCATCTTAATGAGTTATTTTCTTCTCCTCTCTGGGCTTGCAAGGAGATTTTAATCTACACCGAATTCCTTCATTGTTCTACCGATCAACGTACTAATTCAGCTTTCTCTGAAACTCATTGTACTTAGTTTTATCTCTCTTGGTCGGGGAACGTCTCAACTTATCATGCCAACGCATATCTTTATTATGCTCGATTTCTTACAAAACATGATGAATTCACATAGTTAACGGAGTATAGTTGGTGTACTTTTTGAGTCTCTCCAAAACTCCTTTTTGTTTTGATTCCCTATGTTCTCTGGGGTCTCTATGATCTTTCTTATCATTTTTTCCATCAACTCTTTTGCCCAAGCTACGCTTGGCTACCATTGATTCCTCAACATTCATGATCTTTGCTGATTTAACCATCAATTCTTCCATTGTCTTCGAAGGATCCTTAGCAAGAGTGTAATACGGTTTTTTGGGGAGCAATCCACTCCTGAGGGAAGTTATTGAAGTCTTCTCCTCATAATTTACTACTTCTAGTTTCTCGTTATTAAAACGAGTGATGTAATCTCTGGTGCTCTCTCCTTCTTTCTATCCCACACTATGTAAGTGTGCCATCCTTTTCACAAGCTTTGCTCCAAAGTAAAAGTTGTTAATGAATAGCTCGTCCAGTTGGTTGAAGCTAGAAATTTATCCCCGAGGAACATAATTGTACCAGATTTGGGCAGATCCAGTAATAGTTCCAGAAAATGCTCTATAACTCATTTCATCGTGGACGGCATAAATATCAGTAGTTGTCTGGTATTGTTCTATATGGAGGACTTAATCAGTTTTTTCATCATATTTAGGTGTTACTACTGGATTCTTAAATTTTGCTGGAGTAGGGAAATCCACAATTAATTGCACAAATGGAGACCCTTTTACAAAACATCTTTGTAGTGGGTTTCTTGTCTTCGCCATTTCTCCCAATCTGTCTTCCATTATCTGTATGGAACCTTTCCATGCATCATTTGCAGCATCGGATTTATGTGTTACAACTTTATTAGTTACTGAGCCTTCTTCTAGAAGTTCTTGATCGATCCGACTAATAGTTCATGGGGTGTTTGATCTAGATTGATCTATTATTTCCCTTTGATCAGATGGTCATCGGTTATTACCAGATCTTTCCCTAGGAACATTTATGTTCCCCTGGGTCCCAAACGATCGAAGGGAGAAGCATAACTTAATCTCTCTAAGGCGCTTGGCTTCTCGGGTGAATAAGACTGCTTATGGAAAGATTGTGATGTCTTGACTAATGAAGTTGACCTTGGATGGTAAGATACATCTCTTGTTGATATTTAGTGGTTGAGCCGACCACCTCTTGGTGGTGGTGGTGGCATGTTTCCTTGAGCAGATAGAGTAGGTGCTCCGGTTAGAAGAGTTTGTGCAAGTTGCCTGATAGTATCTTGCATAGCCTCTTGGCCTCTTGTAAGACTAGTGAGAATCCCAGTTAAATCATTTACAGATAGAGGAGCATAAGGGATAGGTAGAATACTTTCATTCCTGATACTTGATTCCAGAATATCATCCATTTAGATGTTTAATTGAATGATACCGATCAGAAAAATCATTCCCACAGACAACGTCAATCTGTTGATGCAAAAAACTAGACTAGGCTAATTAATTGATCACGGATAAATAGAAATAAGAGACAATAGATTTTTAAAGTGGTTTGTCTTAAGGGAAGGGCCTACGTCCACTATTGTACATTGCCTTGAGATTATTCAATTGCCTCTCTTTTTGTGTGTCCCTTGGATGTAGGGTTTACAATGTATTTATAGCCCTCAAGGGTGTAAAATAACTAGAATATCGAAGGATGGAATGTATTTATATCATAGACATTTACATCTGTACAATCATTAATGTATACAATTATTGGTGTTTTCCTGTCATCGTTGGTCGGCATCCCTGATGTTGGTCGATATTCCTGGTGTTGGTCGGTATTTCATCCTTAATGACTAGGATTAATCTCCCTCTGTACAACAAGTGTCAGTATTTGAATGGTTCACATAGATGGACAATTTTTGGTATCAACATTTATCATTAAATTTCAATAAAAAGTCTCCATAATTCAAATGATCTCTATCCTCCGATGTGGTGACACTCTCGCACCACTGCAACGCATCCTGAGTTAACTTAAAGGTAGCCAACATCTGCTTCTGAACATCCATACAATCCACTATCCTCAAATTCCTCTCCATGTCATGCATCCATTGGTGAGTAACCATTGGATCAGATCACCCTACAAAAGTGGTAGGATTGCCCTTATGGAAATTGGTCTTCACCTTGTCCCAAACTAAAGTGGGTACTCCCTGCTGCTGCGCCTCTTAGTTTCCTCACCTCTGTCTCCCTCTCTCAATACTAGCCACTGTGGCCTCACGAAAGATAGCCTCTAAATCCTCTACAACCAAAAGAAATTGAACCTGCCTCTCTTGATCCGCGAAACCAGAAACTGAACCGTCTCTCCTATTTTCAATTCTCGTAGTGTTCGCCATCTGAAAAGACGGGAACAAACAACATCAGACTGGGATAAACTAAAGAGTACAAATCATCAAAAGAAATCAAAGATGGGTAATGCAGAAGGTATAGTCAAATGCATAACCTACTAGACCTAAGACCATGCTCTCATGTTATGTCTCACACCCAAGCATTTTAACACTGAAGGTGGCCTGCCACCGCCGCCAACCTACGTCGAGCGTCAAACATAAAATACCATTCTCAACATGTGATAGAAATATGAGATAATAAAAACATTATTTCCATAAGATATAATCCAATTTAATCCAATGAATATGAACATTCATACAATAAAATCCATCACCATGCTAACTCCAAAATAAAGTCTAATCCCAAATGATAGATTAAAAGTCAAAATAAATAATCCAACTACAAGTCTCCAGCTGAAAACCAAAAATAATCGTGGGGCCGAATGGCCCACCAAATCCATAAATAATAGTATCATAAGTAAAATGATGGAATTAAATTTAAACTACTAAAGAAATAAAGATAAATCTCTAGTTGTACTCCACAAGTCTCAAATCCATCAGCAACTATACCTGAAATGTTAGTCAATGCACATTACAACAATTCTTATATTTAACTGCGAAATTTTTCATAGTAAAAAGTTTATATTTCGTTGCTGATAGTTTTTTGCAATGAAAATTATTTCGTAGAGAGTTCATGGCCAAAGGCCCGTTGCTGAATGTATATATGGCCACGAAATTAACTTTCGTTAAGAATTGTCCAGGTCATTTTCTATGAAATTTGTTTTGCGAACAATTATCATATTTAGGCTACAATTTATTTTGTAGGTAATTGTTCAACATTTCCTTACTAAATGTCTTCATTTCGTTGCCAATTCTATCCATAACTAGTGTATTAGATGCTTTTAGCTACAAAATTTACAATTTATTTTGTAGTTAATTGTTCCACATCTAGTTGTTAAATGTCATCATTTCGTTTCCAATTTTATTAATAAACTAGTGTGTTAGAAAATTTTAGATACGAGATCTGTACATTACCTCAAGATCTATTCACTATGAAATTTAATTGTTGAAGAATGATTCTTAATCATTAATTTTTCAATAATAAACTCTCAAAACTTAAACCACACTTTTATTTATCAATTGCATATTTAACTATTAAAACATTTATTTTGGTAACAGAGTGTTTCAAAATATATATTTCTTATTTTGAAAATGAACTTGATAGGTTAATGTATACCATTAAATTTAAACAAATTACGATCTAAAAAAACTACGTTCGTTAAATTCCACAAAATAACTAAATTATCATAAACAAAATCCACATTAAGTCACGTACACGTACATTGTCAAGTCACTAAAACACTATTTAAAGGATGTAGAAGTCCCACATATCATCCCCTTACAAATGGAAAATATCCATGGCGTAAAAAAATAACTTAAACTATTTAAAGGACTTAGAATTATCATATTCCATTTGCAACCATCAAATGTCAAAAGTTCATGGCACCCCAAATATAACTTCTCGTCACATCGAATCTGCAATTAAGAGAATACAATATCATTTGCTAAGATAAAGTAGGATTTGATTTGTCTTTATAATGAAAAATTTATAACGATCAGTGAAAGTTGATAATTTAAGAGATAATAATCGATTACGAATGTGAACATTTTAAAGCATATGAGTAGAAAAACTAAGAGATGTCTAGATTACCATCATTCGAAAGATAAGGAACGTGATATGATCAACGACTGAATCAACTTATCAGACTCTGTTTGTCGAGCTAGAATAACATCTAGCATTGCACGTTAAGTCTCCATAGCGGCCTTTTGTGCCTTTGACTCTTCTCGTTGAATTGTTTCCTTTACCTCACGAGCTTGTAAACGATCCATCAAATTTTCTTGAACTTTCACAGACTTCTTAAGTGCCTCTTTCAATTCGGCATTCATCAATCGTATTATAATAATTTTAGAATCCTTTTTATTGGGACCATACCCAAGACCATTAATATATCCCGATCTTGTGCCAAGAACTTTATCTGCTATCTCATCTGAGCTCATCATGGTACCATCCCCAGATATTGATTCAGATTTAAGGAGTTTCATCTCATTCTACAAAGAAAAAAGAAGAACAAGGATTACATGTTTGGCCAAACTGTCAAGATTTCTATAATTTTTAAGCCAATTAAAGACAAAAAATTTAAAATAGTAAACAATAATGCAGTATGCGTAATTTTGATATCGAATATAGTAGTAACAAAGAAATTACAAACCAGAAGTGTTTGTTGATTTGTAATTCAACAACAACAGGGTAAATTCAAAACAAAATTGATAAGATTCACATAGAGCGTTTCAGCTTCGGGAGATGTCCACTTTTCATCTTTTCAATGCATTTCTTTATAAAACTTGATCCTATTAGGATCTTGACCGTTCATCTCTTTACTTCGATATTAAATAACAAACAATAAATAAATATACTTGCAAAATAAAATTCTCAATTGACACACCAAAATAATTAGATATATTACCAGTTCATGATGAGCCACCACAAATGCTTTTCACCCTTGATTATGCTTTATAAATTATTTTTCATTGTTATTCTGATTGACAATACATTGTCTCGACAGTAATTTTTCGAACATCATAAGTATGCATAGTTTAATAAAAAAATATTTACAGGTTACAAGATCAACAATAGTTCAAACCTGATATCTTGGACTTCCATAAAGATTGCATAGACTAAGCCAATTATCCTTGGTCACACCAGCAGGGACATTTTCTCGAGCCTCCTCTGCTGATACATATTTTTTATATACTTCACAAAGCATGCTTTGTTGACTCCTAGTTCTCCCTTTCATTAGATCTTCCAAAAACTCCTTTACATGATCATCCAAATCAATGTTGAATCTCTCTTGAAATTATATACTCAATTAATAACTGAAATATCTTATTGCATAAGATCAAATTAAACAACGTAACATTGTAACAATGTAAAAAATAGTGTAACAACTATAATAAAGTTAGAAACATTTAAGAAATTTCTAGTGATAGCAAATTTCCGAAATTTTACGTAGATAGAAAAATAACAAGGTAATCAAAGCAACTATATTAAATTTAGCAAAATTTTATTCTATTTAATAGTTTACAACACTGTTGCATGTGGGCTGCAAGAAATAGGAGGATCACTCGACTGCCACGATGGAGACACATTGTGCCTAGATTTGTTAAATAAAAACTAGGGATTTCTCCTCCCCCTATGGATCGAACTCGGGTCTAATTTCTTGCAAAATAGTGAGCTACTACTGAGCCTCAATAATATAATACACTGGATAAATACATAAACCAACTAAATTCCACGAAAATACAAATTACATTTAAAGCCCCAAATTTCCACTTCTGCAAAACTTACATACCTTGTACAAACAGTATTCATATGCATATATGTACAAACACATAAATCACATGCAGAAGTGAATTTTACAAACACAGAATTTCAACGATGAATCCTCTATGATGGTTGCTACGATGAATTGTACATATGTGTACAAACATTGTTTATATATGTACAAACACATAAATCAAACACATAATCGCAACGATGAATTGTAAATATATGTATAAACACATAAATCAAACAGTGAATGAATCCTCCACGATGGCTATTACGACAGCCCCTGTAGTTGAGCACCCCCTCTAAATGTTATGCCAATTTAGGAAGTTAATTAAAATTTCTTATCATTATATCTATTTCCAATTAAGAATTCTTCCCACGTCTTTTGCAATCACATCTTTAATTCCTTACTTTTTGTAGTTTATTCTCTGAATGTTCCGTTACTATATAAACGATCCCGCTATTACTTAAACGTGGTTCCTATTCAACAATATTGGTTTTCCTTGAGAGTTTTACATAATTGATAAAATTTCAGAATCCCCAAATACCAATAAAGAAACTCCAATTCAAAAAAATGGATCCCTAAAATGCTAATTACATACTTTAGCATAAAAAAAATAGTAAATCTGCAAAATCCAATTCTATCAAGGTTAAACAGCAAATTGCCCAAATAGGGAATCCCAAAAAAAATCATCTATTGAACTTCGTATAAAAGGAAGAAAATCATACTATTGAAGTTTTAAATTTATCTTAAGATGCTACTAAACTTCCTATGCAAGGCAGAAAATCATATTATGATTGCCTTTTTCAATCAGATAATGAAGCCAAGTCAATTGAAGATACACCCTACTTGGAAGACTTAATCAAATTTTCAAAGAATTTGGAGTCCAAAATGCAATATTCAAAAAAGAAGAAAGTAGAAATGCTAAAATATCAAAGAAAGTTCACAGCTCTAAGCATTAATCAAACAATGAACAGACCTACAAGGCTATATGGAATGTGACTCCAAATTGTTAAAAGATATTCTAACTCAAAAAAAGAAGTCCATTCCCTGGAAAATAATGCCTACAATTATAGAAATTAGAACCATGGCTCAAGACTTGAATGTCAAATTCACACACTGACTCTCAGAGATGCCAATATTATAGTTCATTCATTAGCTAATTTTGGAGCTAAATCTGGTCTAAAAAGCCATTTTGAAATGTTTCAAGAGTTGTCCAAATTAACTACAGGCTTCATTAACTTCAAAAGAGAATTCTCAATAAAAGACATATAACAAAAAGAAAATAAACTACTAATATGACAAAAAAAATGATTATGCCCTTCGCTTCACATCAAATTCAATCTATATTGCTATCATCATTCTCGACCACAATAAGATCTTCCACATTTTCACAATATTCATCAAGTGTTTCATCTTCATCATTGACGTTATTAAGGAAAACAATTTCTTCTTTCGATATACTCCTTTGTCTATATCTACAATTCCAACATCAATAGTGTTCGCCTGAATATCGTTTCTCTACAACTGGACAACATGAACTTCTATAATCACAAAAACCTTTTATGAATCATTTTCTTGGTACATAAAATCGTTCATTTCTAATACATCTGTGTCCATTTATTACACCCCAAGGTCATACAAGTGTCTATGCTGAAATTCCTGAACAACTTGCTAATTTTTTCCCAATTTTGTGTCGTTGAGATAAAATAATTGTTTTGCTTGAATTGATAGAACATAAGGATATCTCTTGTACTACCTACCAATGATGTTGATGCTTTTAAAGTGATCTTCAATTTGCATTTCATATTTTTTCTTTTTATCAACTCCAAACTAGTCACACTAAAAAAGAAGGACTCGGTTTCACTTGATGTACTCTAACTCAATAATATTATTCAATACACCATAAAAGTTAATCTCTTCGTCATTATGATCTCCTTTAACAAATAAAACTTTTGTTTCGACTTATCCTACGATTATCACGGTCTTTAGTGTGAAATCTAACTCCATTTACTATGCAATTTTTATACTTGTTTGCCCGTATATCAAAATCACATGCTAAAGCATATAGTTGCTCAATACATTCTAGAGACTTTTGGCTGTACAACTTCTTCATCTATTAAAGGAAAAATTTTAATGATATAAGTTAGGCTAATTACATTACTTAAAAAATAATTAAATTTATACATCAATATTTTGTTATGATAACTATGCTTAAACTTACACGTTCTTCAAACCAGCTAGGAAAATTCTTTCGACTTCTCTCTTCTAAATTCAAAGGGCTTTCTTTCTTCAACTCCTCCATATGCTCACTAACAATTGAATAATTATAATAATAAGCTTCATTGTAGTTGATAAATTAATACTCACCAAAATTAATTCTAGTTGTTATCTTACTCTATATATGGAGCAACTTCCTCACAATTATTCAACGTATACCACCGCATCATTTTCATCTCAATAACAATGATAAAGTCATAAGTAAATGCCCTAAAAGGGCATACCTTTTGAGAGAATACATCTAATCCCTCCTCTTGCTCCTCCCCATCTTAATTTCTTCCCTGACAATTGAGTTTAGTTTCAATCCCCTCAAAGTACATTGAGTAAAATGTCAAACATTAATTAATGATGTAGTCTTCTGCTATAAAATCTTCCGATCGAGCTTTATTACGCATGTAACCCTTTAATGTGACCAAGTACCTATTAGCATTTACAATGATAAAAATTACCTCATGTTAAATCCATAAACTATACGTAAATATAAGAATTTTGACTTAACCCCCTAAAAATATGATAATGAGTATATTGGCATACCTTTCAATAGGATACATCCACCTATTTTGCACCGATCCACTAGGCATAGCCTCCCGTGGAAAATGAATAGATAAATGGATCATTAAATCAAAAAAATCTGGTGGATAAATCATTTTGAGTTTGTACAAAATCAAGATAATGTTTTTCTCCAATCTCTTCAGTTCTTCTGCATCTACTATTTTACAACACAAATCTTTGAAAAAATTCCCCAACTTGACTACTGCACTGTATACATCCTTGCGCAAATATCCACGAGTCCTAATGGGCAATAATCGTTGTAATATAACATGACAATCCTGGATTTTCAACCGTGATACCTTACCATCATCAAAGTTCACACACCGTGAGATATTCGAAGAATATGCATCTGGAAACTTCACTAATCTAAAGAACTCACAAAAACCTTGTTTCTCTAACCTACTAAGTTTATAACAAGAAGGCGGCATTATATATGTATCCCCATTCCGCTTCGAATGTAATTACTTCCTTATCTTCATATCCTCCATATCTAATCTCGCCTTACATGTTTCTTTTGTTTTCCCCTCAGTATTTAATAAAGTTCCCAACAAACTCTCATAAATATTTTTTTCAATATGCATGACATCAAGGTTATGTTGAAGTTTTAATGTTTTCCAATATGGTAATTCCAAAAAAATGCTTTTTCTTGTCCAGTTTAGCTCTTCGGGTGTACGTTTCCTCTTTTTATTACCCAAATGTTTCCCCAGTATATAATCATTGACACGATTCAAATTTCACAACAAATCATCCCCATTTGAGTTCATGGGCTTTAATCGGAGCTCTTTCTTACCATCAAATATTCGACTCTTCCTTCATATATGGTTGGGATCTAGATATTGGTGATTGCCCATATAACATATATTACTTCTTATTCTTTTTTAATAAGTATCTTTATTACACGTAAGACAAGCCATATATCAATTAGTGCTCTAACTAGACAAATTACCATATGCCAGAAAATCATTTATAGTCCACAAAACTGTTGCATGCATCTGAAAATTCATTTTGCTGGATGCATCATATGTTTCTACTCCAACTTCCCATAACTCATTCAACTCATCAATTAATGGTCGTAAATACACATACATATCCTTACCTGGTGCCAGAGGTCCTGGAATAAGTATCGCCATCATAAAAAATGACTCTTTTATACATGACCAAGACGCTAAGTAATATGGAATAAGTATGAATGGCCACATGCTATATGAGTTGTGCTTGTTACCAAAAGGGTTAAAACCATCACTTATTAGTCCAAGACTTACATTACGAGGGTCTTAAGAAAACCTCTCGTGCCCCGTATCAAAATCCTTCTATGCACTAGAATCTACAGGATGCATCAATACATTATCTTTGAGACATTTTTCTTTATGTTACCTCATATCATCAGCTGTTTTTCTCAACATAAACCGTCTTTAGAGTCTTTACTTTAGTGGACAGTAACGAAGTATTTTGTGAGGAATGATTTTGCCCTTATCATTATTAACCTTTCATCTTGACTCCCCACATATTGGATGCTCATGTTTATTTTCAAGCTCCTTCCAAAACAAATAGCAATCATTTTGCATGCATGAATCGACACGTAACCTAATACTAAGCCACGTACCATGCTTATTGCCTCATAATATAACTTTCGAAGCATCTCACATTCGAGAACGACTTTCTTAAATAGCTCAAGAAACATATTGAGTGATTTATTACTCCAATGATTGATGACTTTCAAGTGCAGTGTAATACCCCGTATTTTTGGCGATATTTATTTTGGGATTAATAAATTAAATGAGATTTAATTGGGAATTAATCCGGATAAAATACTAGCGAGATGTGAGTTGGTATTTGACTATATTGAGTATATATGATTATATAAGAATCTGGAATTATGAAATTTGTCATGAGATTTATATACGGCAATTTGGGAATTTTGTTGAGACGCGTGTGACCGCCGCGTCATGGTGTATTATTTTAATTATAAAAGTGATTTTTATTTCTATTATCCGTATGGTCGTTTTGAGTGCGCCAACGCGTCCGGAAGGGTCGAGATAGTCAGAAAACACTAGACGGGGTGTAGTTTGGGTCCCGGGGTATTTTTAGGCCATACCGGCAATATAAAGGGTATTTTGGTAATTTCGTATTTTTGGGAAATTTAAAGTGACGAAAATTAGTGAAGTAAATCTTATGTGGGTTTGACCCACTAAGCCACTAACCAACCCATGTTAACCCAATAGGTTACGTAGGTTATTAGAATTAGGTTTCTAATTACTTTCCATAAAAAAACCCTAGCCACCATTAGAGAAAAGCTTGGAGAGAGAGAGATAGAAGAAATTCTGCAGAAAAGCTCCATCAAATCGACATCAAATTCAGAGACACTCAAGGCAAGTGGTTTATTATCGTTTAATTTCAGAGAATGCTCTTTCCATGTGTAGGAATTTAAAAAAAATTAATTTGTTCTTGGTGAAATATGAAAACCCATGTATTTTGGAGTTTAGAACTTGAAATCTTGAGGAGAATTGCATGTAGAATGGTAGGTAGATGATTATACTGATGATATTAGTTATTGGATGAAATTAAAACGGATTTAATTGGGTTAATCCATGATTTAGAATTTTAGGGTTTATGTTCTTGTAAAAAAATTGGGGGAAAGTGATGTGATTTAATGATTTAATGATGATTGGGATGAATTAACTCCTCAAAATATGTTAGTATGCGACCTAGGTACGTTTAGGGATGATTAGAGACCTTAAACAATCGTTGGCTTGATGTTTAGATGAGTTTTGAAGAGATACAAATGGTGAAAAACGAAACTAGGGAAATTTGGGCTCGAAACTGGTCGTTCGTTAGAAGACCTCCCCAGGTCGTTCGAACGAGCTTCTAACGAGTTGACCAGTCGCTTCTAACGAGGGGCAATTTCGTTCGATAATCTCATTCGAACGAGATCTCGTTAGATAGCCCAGTTCGTTCGAACGAAATCTCGTTCGAACAGCCTCGTTCGAACGAGACTTCGAACGAGTTGACAGTTTAGGCCTTTTTGGCCTGTTTTGATTTTGGGAGTCCTGTAAACTTGTTCGAGGATAGAGATAATATTTCTTTGATGGTGTATTAGTATATTTGGGACAATTGGGTTATAATGAGGAGTGAATTATATAAGTGTGGATCAAATCAAATAGACATTTGAGTTGAGACGTGAGTGCCTACTACGACGTGAGAATAATTATGGCGCGTATAATTATGGACCGGGATTATATAAGTTGTATATATATTAAGTTAGTACGAGAATGCGATAAGTACTACAATTAAACTACGGTCATTACTAAGATGTGTGCTTACTTAGTATTGGTATATGATTTGTGTGTATAACATACCTACCATACTTGCTATCACGGGAGGTTTGCGTTCGCTTAGGGCCCTCTAATCCTTGTGTTGCCCGGATTTAGACTGGTTACCTCGATGAACATAGGTCAGAGAAAGACTTATTGGGATGTTAATAAGTCCGCTGATCGTGGGAGCGTAGATATGTGCGTGACCCATGTGATGTGACTGTGTTCGCCTCCACTATTTGTGATTTGTGTTATCTGAACGATTCCTGAGAGATTCGGAATACCTGATTCCTTATGTACGTGATGTACCGGGATGGATAGCAGAGTATGTGTGCACCGCAGCTTAGGCTCGGGGTGCTTATATTGTATATTTATGATGTGAATGATATACACTTAATAAACTGAGAACTTTCATATGGTATTGTGTGTAACTATGGAATAAAATAAAAGGGATGATCTATAATGAGTTGTATTACTTTTATGTGAGAAACTGAAATTACGTTAAGCCCTATTTAATTGCGAGCGTTATGATGTTATGGGAACCGAGTAATAAGAGTAGAACCTATGACAGTCTAGCTAGATATGATGTTACTTAGCTAGTGGTTTGTGTCATTTCAGATGGGTACTTACGTTAGGAGTGCACAGTTAGACGAGAGGTGAGAATTTCATGTGAGTGCACGTCCTAACATGTACTTTGCATTTAATGTTTTAAATGTTTTTAAAGCACTTGCAGGTTTTTAAAATATCTCCACATTCGGGCACTGACCCGTTTGCTTTCAAATCTATTTTTTTGTAAAACCATTTTAGGTGCCCATCCACAAGGACACCATGCATAGGATACTCATTCAGGTGACGAGCTGTAGCTATTTGTGGAAGCTACAGGGATTTTCTTTTAGACGCTTCTATCATTTGGATTCCGTATTCAGTATTCTTCAGTTTTAGGGCATGTTGCCCAGTTCCATTAGAGTTACTTTTCCATTACAGTTTTCAGACTTTGGCATGTATTGATTCAGTATTTCGTTACTTATTTCAGTTGTGGGATTTGTAGTGAGGAGTTTTCCTCCAGACTTTATTTACATTATGTGATGGTTATTCTATTTACTTCGTTATGGTGAATGGTGTTATTATTCTTTATTACACTTGTTGCATGTTAATCAGAATTTAATTAAAATTTGGCAACTTACTTTTTAAATACTAGGTGGTTAGTAATCATTATAATGTTTTCGACAGTGATTCTATTAACTGGACCAACTTGGCATTTTGAATTAATTTAATAAAGGAGTAGCTACCCGGTATTTAATTAGTCGGGGGTAGAGATGCGAGAGCTACGAGATTAGATAGAGCAGCTGTTAGGTCAGGGCTTTATTCGCAGGAGTACCTCACCTTGGGGCGCTCCAGTTTTGTTTGTGAAGAAGAGGGACGGTTCACTGAGATTGTGCGTGGACTACCGGGAGTTGAACAAGGTCACGATACGGAATAAGTATCCGTTGCCTCGACTCGATGACCTATTCGACCAGTTGAGAGGAGCATATTTCTTCTCGAAGATTTATTCGAGATCGGGATACCATCAGTTGCGTATCAGGGAGGAGGATGTCTCGAAGACTGCGTTCTTGTCGAGATATGGTTCTTACGAGTTTCGGGTTATGCCTTTTGGTTTGACCAATGCTCCAGCAGTGTTTATGGACTTGATGAACAGAGTGTTCGGGGATTTCCTAGATCAGTTTGTCATTGTCTTCATTGATGATATTTTGGTTTACTCCCAGACAGAGGAGGAGCACGCCGAGCATTTGAGGCAAGTTTTGCAGACACTACGTCAGAACGAGTTGTATGCAAAATATGAGAAATGCGGGTTTTGGCTGAAGGAGGTCCAGTTTTTGGGACACATTATTTCCGACCGGGGAATATCTGTTGATCCGGGGAAAGTATCCGCGGTGAGGGAGTGGGGACAGCCCACGACACCGACGGAGATTCGTAGTTTCTTGGGTCTAGCAGGATACTACAGGGGGTTCATTCGGGGATTTTCGAAGATAGCGGGTCCTTTGACACATCTGACTCGTAAGGGTGTGCCATTCATCTGGAGTGATGCCTGTCAGTTGGCATTTGATGAGTTAAAGGATAAATTGACCTCAGCACCTGTGTTAGCATTGCCGAGACCGGGAGTTGAGTATTTGGTTTACACCGATGCGTCTTTGCAAGGGCTTGGAGGTGTATTGCAGCAGGAGAGACAGGTCATAGCTTATGCTTCCCGTAAGCTTAAGCCTCACGAGAAGAATTACCCCACGCATGATTTGGAGTTGGCGGCAGTGGTGTTTGCCCTACGGATTTGGAGGCACTATCTTTTGGGGGAGAAGTTCCAACTGTTCACGGACCACAAGTCCCTACAATACTTGTTCACGCAAAAGGAGTTGAATATGCGGCAGCGTAGGTGGCTTGAGTTTGTGAAAGACTACCAGTTCGATATCCAGTATCACCCGGGTAAGGCTAACGTGGTAGCAGACGCGTTGAGCCGTAGGCCAGCAGATGAGGTGGCAGAGGTATGGAAGGCAAAGTGGAAGGAGTTGGGACACCCGGATGCAGTGGCCCGATCTTTCATGTCTGTGATGACCGTTACACCGCAGATTGTCACGAAGGTAGTACGGGCACAGGCTAATGACTCGTTCTGTCAGGAGCAGATAGTTCGATTACTAGCTGAGGGAGCCGAGTCCTATACCGTCAGTTTAGATGGGGGATTACGCTTCAATGGGAGATTGGTAGTTCCGGAAGGGGAGAAATTGCGACACGAGGTGATGACAGAGTCGCACGGCTCACGGTTAGTGGTACACCCTGGAGGGGACAAAATGTACCAAGACATGAGACGGCAGTATTGGTGGAGCGGTATGAAGAGAGATATTGCTGAGTTTGTTTCGAAGTGCGCCACTTGCCAGCTAGTAAAAGTGGATCATCAGAGACCGACAGGACTTCTACAGCCGCTGGAGGTCCCGGTGTGGATGTGGGAGAGCATATCCATGGATTTTATCACGGGGTTGCCTACGTCGCAGAGGGGTCACGACTCCGTTTGGGTAATTGTGGACAGATTGTCCAAGGTCGCTCACTTTTTACCCGTAAGGACTGACTACACCACGGGACAGTATGCCCAGCTCTTCATTTCAGAGGTTGTGAGACTTCACGGTGTGCCCCTAAATATCGTGTCTGACAGAGACAAGATATTTGTTTCGCGGTTTTGGGAGAGTTTCCAGGAGGCCATGGGCACAGAATTGCGGTTGAGTACGGCTTATCATCCGCAGACCGATGGGCAGACAGAGCGCACAAATCAGATGTTGGAGGACATGCTACGCATGTGCATTATTGACTTTGGGGGTGGATGGGAGCAGTACCTTCCACTGGTGGAGTTTGCTTACAACAACTCCTATCAGTTCACTATTGGCATGGCTCCGTTTGAGGCGTTGTATGGTAGGCCTTGTCGTTCCCCAGCATGTTGGTTAGAGGTGGGGGACAACAAACTACTTGGGCCGGAAGTGATTCAGGATACTTCGGCAAGGATTGAGTTGATTTGGAGTCGCATTCGGGTAGCTCAAGACAGGCAGAAGAGTTATGCTGATGCAAAGAGATTTTTCATGGAGTTCCAAGTGGGAGACCAGGTTTTGCTCAGAGTATCTCCTATGAAGGGGATTATGCGTTTCGGGAAGAAGGGTAAGTTGGCACCGAGGTATGTGGGGTCGTTTCCTATTATTGAGCGGATTGGACCAGTTGCGTATAGACTCGGGTTACCGGAGCATTTACATCGGATTCACGATGTGTTTCATATTTCCTCGCTAAGGAAATACCTCAGAGATAATTTGGCTCATTCTCACATTGCTGTGGAGGACATCGATCTCCAGCCGGATAGCTCCTACGAGGAGGGGCCGATTGCTATTTTGGACCAAAGTGAGAGGAAGCTGCGGTCAAAGATAGTTCCGTTAGTGCGTGTCCAGTGGCGACATCACAATGTCGAGGAGTCCACATGGGAGCGCGAGGAGGAGATGCGCGAACGTTATCCAGAGTTATTTTTATCAGGTACTTTCTAGTTTTGAATTTCGGGATGAAATTCTGTTATTAGGGGGGAAGAATGTAATACCCCGTATTTTTGGCGATATTTATTTTGGGATTAATAAATTAAATGAGATTTAATTGGGAATTAATCCGGATAAAATACTAGCGAGATGTGAGTTGGTATTTGACTATATTGAGTATATATGATTATATAAGAATCTGGAATTATGAAATTTGTCATGAGATTTATATACGGCAATTTGAGAATTTTGTTGAGACGCGTGTGACCGCCGCGTCATGGTGTATTATTTTAATTATAAAAGTGATTTTTATTTCTATTATCCGTATGGTCCTTTTGAGTGCGCCAACGCGTCCGGAAGGGTCGAGATAGTCAGAAAACACTAGTCGGGGGTGTAGTTTGGGTCCCGGGGTATTTTTAGGTCATACCGGCAATATAAAGGGTATTTTGGTAATTTCGTATTTTTGGGAAATTTAAAGTGACGAAAATTAGTGAAGTAAATTTGATGTGGGTTTGACCCACTAAGACACTAACCAACCCATGTTAACCCAATAGGTTATGTAGGTTATTAGAATTAGGTTTCTAATTACTTTCCATAAAAAAAAACCCTAGCCACCATTAGAGAAAAGCTTGGAGAGAGAGAGATAGAAGAAATTCTGCAGAAAAGCTCCATCAAATCAACATCAAATTCAGAGACACTCAAGGCAAGTGATTTATTATCGTTTAATTTCAGAGAATGCTCTTTCCATGTGTAGGAATTTAATAAAATTAATTTGTTCTTGGTGAAATATGAAAACCCATGTATTTTGGAGTTTAGAACTTGAAATCTTGAGGAGAATTGCATGTAGAATGGTAGGTAGATGATTATACTGATGATATTAGTTATTGGATGAAATTAAAACGGATTTAATTGGGTTAATCCATGATTTAGAATTTTAGGGTTTATGTTCTTGTAAAAAATTGGGGGAAAGTGATGTGATTTAATGATTTAATGATGATTGGGATGAATTAACTCCTCAAAATATGTTAGTATGCGACCTAGGTACGTTTAGGGATGATTAGAGACCTTAAACAATCGTTGGCTTGATGTTTAGATGAGTTTTGAAGAGATACAAATGGTGAAAAACGAAACTAGGGAAATCTGGGCTCGAAACTGGTCGTTCGTTAGAAGACCTCCCCAGGTCGTTCGAACGAACTCGTTCGAACGAGCTTCTAACGAGTTGACCAGTCGCTTCTAACGAGGTGCAGTTTCGTTCGATAATCTCGTTCGAACGAGATCTCGTTAGATAGCCCAGTTCGTTCGAACGAAATCTCGTTCGAACAGCCTCGTTCGAACGAGACTTCGAACGAGTTGACAGTTTAGGCCTTTTTGGCCTGTTTTGATTTTGGGAGTCCCGTAAACTTGTTCGAGGATAGAGATAATATTTATTTGATGGTGTATTAGTATATTTGGGACAATTGGGTTATAATGAGGAGTGAATTATATAAGTGTGGATCAAATCAAATAGACATTTGAGTTTAGACGTGAGTTCCTACTACGACGTGAGAATAATTATGGTGCGTATAATTATGGACCGGGATTATATAAGTTGTATATATATTAAGTTAGTACGAGAATACGATAAGTACTAAAATTAAACTACGGTGATTACTAAGATGTGTGCTTACTTAGTATTGGTATATGATTTGTGTGTATAACATACCTACCATACTTGCTATCACGGGAGGTTTGCGTTGGCTTAGGGCCCTCTAATCCTTGTGTTGCCCGGATTTAGACTGGTTACCTCGATGAACATAGGTCAGAGAAAGACTTATTGGGATGTTAATAAGTCCGCTGATCGTGGGAGCGTAGATATGTGCGTGACCCATGTGATGTGACTGTGTTCGCCTCCACTATTTGTGATTTGTGTTATCTGAACGATTCCTGAGAGATTCGGAATACGTGATTCCTTATGTACGTGATGTACCGGGATGGATAGCAGAGTATGTGTGCACCGCAGCTTAGGCTCGGGGTGCTTATATTGTATATTTATGATGTGAATGATATACACTTAATAAACTGAGAACTTTCATATGGTATTGTGTGTAACTATGGAATAAAATAAAAGGGATGATCTATAATGAGTTGTATTACTTTTATGTGAGAAACTGAAATTACGTTAAGCCCTATTTAATTGCGAGCGTTATGATGTTAATGGGAACCGAGTAATAAGAGTAGAACCTATGACAGTCTAGCTAGATATGATGTTACTTAGCTAGTGGTTTGTGTCATTTCAGATGGGTACTTACGTTAGGAGTGCACAGTTAGACGAGAGGTGAGAATTTCATGTGAGTGCACGTCCTAACATGTACTTTGCATTTAATGTTTTAAATGTTTTTAAAGCACTTGCAGGTTTTTAAAATATCTCCACATTCGGGCACTGACCCGTTTGCTTTCAAATCTATTTTTTTGTAAAACCATTTTAGGTGCCCATCCACAAGGACACCATGCATAGGATACTCATTCAGGTGACGAGCTGTAGCTATTTGTGGAAGCTACAGGGATTTTCTTTTAGACGCTTCTATCATTTGGATTCCGTATTCAGTATTCTTCAGTTTTAGGGCATGTTGCCCAGTTCCATTAGAGTTACTTTTCCATTACAGTTTTCAGACTTTGGCATGTATTGATTCAGTATTTCATTACTTATTTCAGTTGTGGGATTTGTAGTGAGGAGTTTTCCTCCAGACTTTATTTACATTATGTGATGGTTATTCTATTTACTTCATTATGGTGAATAGTGTTATTATTCTTTATTACACTTGTTGCATGTTAATCAGACTTTAATTAAAATTTGGCAACTTACTTTTTAAATACTAGGTGGTTAGTAATCATTAAAATGTTTTCGACAGTGATGCTATTAACTGGACCAACTTGGCATTTTGAATTAATTTAATAAAGGAGTAGCTACCCGGTATTTAATTAGTCGGGGGTAGAGATGCGAGAGCTACGAGATTAGATAGAGCAGCTGTTAGGTCAGGGCTTTATTCGCAGGAGTACCTCACCTTGGGGCGCTCCAGTTTTGTTTGTGAAGAAGAGGGACGGTTCACTGAGATTGTGCGTGGACTACCGGGAGTTGAACAAGGTCACGATACGGAATAAGTATCCGTTTCCTCGAATCGATGACCTATTCGACCAGTTGAGAGGAGCATATTTCTTCTCGAAGATTTATTCGAGATCGGGATACCATCAGTTGCGTATCAGGGAGGAGGATGTCTCGAAGACTGCGTTCTTGTCGAGATATGGTTCTTACGAGTTTCGGGTTATGCCTTTTGGTTTGACCAATGCTCCAGCAGTGTTTATGGACTTGATGAACAGAGTGTTCGGGGATTTCCTAGATCAGTTTGTCATTGTCTTCATTGATGATATTTTGGTTTACTCCCAGACAGAGGAGGAGCACGCCGAGCATTTGAGGCAAGTTTTGCAGACACTACGTCAGAACGAGTTGTATGCAAAATATGAGAAATGCGGGTTTTGGCTGAAGGAGGTCCAGTTTTGGGGACACATTATTTCCGACCGGGGAATATCTGTTGATCCGGGGAAAGTATCCGCGGTGAGGGAGTGGGGACAGCCCACGACACCGACGGAGATTCGTAGTTTCTTGGGTCTAGCAGGATACTACAGGGGGTTCATTCGGGGATTTTCGAAGATAGCGGGTCCTTTGACACATCTGACTCGTAAGGGTGTGCCATTCATCTGGAGTGATGCCTGTCAGTTGGCATTTGATGAGTTAAAGGATAAATTGGCCTCAGCACCTGTGTTAGCATTGCCGAGACCGGGAGTTGAGTATTTGGTTTACACCGATGCGTCTTTGCAAGGGCTTGGAGGTGTATTGCAGCAGGAGAGACAGGTCATAGCTTATGCTTCCCGTAAGCTTAAGCCTCACGAGAAGAATTACCCCACGCATGATTTGGAGTTGGCGACAGTGGTGTTTGCCCTACGGATTTGGAGGCACTATCTTTTGGGGGAGAAGTTCCAACTGTTCACGGACCACAAGTCCCTACAATACTTGTTCACGCAAAAGGAGTTGAATATGCGGCAGCGTAGGTGGCTTGAGTTTGTGAAAGACTACCAGTTCGATATCCAGTATCACCCGGGTAAGGCTAACGTGGTAGCAGACGCGTTGAGCCGTAGGCCAGCAGATGAGGTGGCAGAGGTATGGAAGGCAAAGTGGAAGGAGTTGGGACACCCGGATGCAGTGGCCCGATCTTTCATGTCTGTGATGACCGTTACACCGCAGATTGTCACGAAGGTAGTACGGGCACAGGCTAATGACTCGTTCTGTCAGGAGCAGATAGTTCGATTACTAGCTGAGGGAGCCGAGTCCTATACCGTCAGTTTAGATGGGGGATTACGCTTCAATGGGAGATTGGTAGTTCCGGAAGGGGAGAAATTGCGACACGAGGTGATGACAGAGTCGCACGGCTCACGGTTAGTGGTACACCCTGGAGGGGACAAAATGTACCAAGACATGAGACGGCAGTATTGGTGGAGCGGTATGAAGAGAGATATTGCTGAGTTTGTTTCGAAGTGCGCCACTTGCCAGCTAGTAAAAGTGGATCATCAGAGACCGACAGGACTTCTACAGCCGCTGGAGGTCCCGGTGTGGATGTGGGAGAGCATATCCATGGATTTTATCACGGGGTTGCCTACGTCGCAGAGGGGTCACGACTCCGTTTGGGTAATTGTGGACAGATTGTCCAAGGTCGCTCACTTTTTACCCGTAAGGACTGACTACACCACGGGACAGTATGCCCATCTCTTCATTTCAGAGGTTGTGAGACTTCACGGTGTGCCCCTAAATATCGTGTCTGACAGAGACAAGATATTTGTTTTGCGGTTTTGGGAGAGTTTCCAGGAGGCCATGGGCACAGAATTGCGGTTGAGTACGGCTTATCATCCGCAGACCGATGGGCAGACAGAGCGCACAAATCAGATGTTGGAGGACATGCTACGCATGTGCATTATTGACTTTGGGGGTGGATGGGAGCAGTACCTTCCACTGGTGGAGTTTGCTTACAACAACTCCTATCAGTTCACTATTGGCATGGCTCCGTTTGAGGCGTTGTATGGTAGGCCTTGTCGTTCCCCAGCATGTTGGTTAGAGGTGGGGGACAACAAACTACTTGGGCCGGAAGTGATTCAGGATACTTCGGCAAGGATTGAGTTGATTTGGAGTCGCATTCGGGTAGCTCAAGACAGGCAGAAGAGTTATGCTGATGCAAAGAGATTTTTCATGGAGTTCCAAGTGGGAGACCAGGTTTTGCTCAGAGTATCTCCTATGAAGGGGATTATGCGTTTCGGGAAGAAGGGTAAGTTGGCACCGAGGTATGTGGGGTCGTTTCCTATTATTGAGCGGATTGGACCAGTTGCGTATAGACTCGGGTTACCGGAGCATTTACATCGGATTCACGATGTGTTTCATATTTCCTCGCTAAGGAAATACCTCAGAGATAATTTGGCTCATTCTCACATTGCTGTGGAGGACATCGATCTCCAGCCGGATAGCTCCTACGAGGAGGGGCCGATTGCTATTTTGGACCAAAGTGAGAGGAAGCTGCGGTCAAAGATAGTTCCGTTAGTGCGTGTCCAGTGGCGACATCACAATGTCGAGGAGTCCACATGGGAGCGCGAGGAGGAGATGCGCGAACGTTATCCAGAGTTATTTTTATCAGGTACTTTCTAGTTTTGAATTTCGGGATGAAATTCTGTTATTAGGGGGGAAGAATGTAATACCCCGTATTTTTGGCGATATTTATTTTGGGATTAATAAATTAAATGAGATTTAATTGGGAATTAATCCGGATAAAATACTAGCGAGATGTGAGTTGGTATTTGACTATATTGAGTATATATGATTATATAAGAATCTGGAATTATGAAATTTGTCATGAGATTTATATACGGCAATTTGGGAATTTTGTTGAGACGCGTGTGACCGCCGCGTCATGGTGTATTATTTTAATTATAAAAGTGATTTTTATTTCTATTATCCGTATGGTCCTTTTGAGTGCGCCAACGCGTCCGGAAGGGTCGAGATAGTCAGAAAACACTAGTCGGGGGTGTAGTTTGGGTCCCGGGGTATTTTTAGGTCATACCGGCAATATAAAGGGTATTTTGGTAATTTCGTATTTTTGGGAAATTTAAAGTGACGAAAATTAGTGAAGTAAATTTGATGTGGGTTTGACCCACTAAGACACTAACCAACCCATGTTAACCCAATAGGTTATGTAGGTTATTAGAATTAGGTTTCTAATTACTTTCCATAAAAAAAAACCCTAGCCACCATTAGAGAAAAGCTTGGAGAGAGAGAGATAGAAGAAATTCTGCAGAAAAGCTCCATCAAATCAACATCAAATTCAGAGACACTCAAGGCAAGTGATTTATTATCGTTTAATTTCAGAGAATGCTCTTTCCATGTGTAGGAATTTAATAAAATTAATTTGTTCTTGGTGAAATATGAAAACCCATGTATTTTGGAGTTTAGAACTTGAAATCTTGAGGAGAATTGCATGTAGAATGGTAGGTAGATGATTATACTGATGATATTAGTTATTGGATGAAATTAAAACGGATTTAATTGGGTTAATCCATGATTTAGAATTTTAGGGTTTATGTTCTTGTAAAAAATTGGGGGAAAGTGATGTGATTTAATGATTTAATGATGATTGGGATGAATTAACTCCTCAAAATATGTTAGTATGCGACCTAGGTACGTTTAGGGATGATTAGAGACCTTAAACAATCGTTGGCTTGATGTTTAGATGAGTTTTGAAGAGATACAAATGGTGAAAAACGAAACTAGGGAAATCTGGGCTCGAAACTGGTCGTTCGTTAGAAGACCTCCCCAGGTCGTTCGAACGAACTCGTTCGAACGAGCTTCTAACGAGTTGACCAGTCGCTTCTAACGAGGTGCAGTTTCGTTCGATAATCTCGTTCGAACGAGATCTCGTTAGATAGCCCAGTTCGTTCGAACGAAATCTCGTTCGAACAGCCTCGTTCGAACGAGACTTCGAACGAGTTGACAGTTTAGGCCTTTTTGGCCTGTTTTGATTTTGGGAGTCCCGTAAACTTGTTCGAGGATAGAGATAATATTTATTTGATGGTGTATTAGTATATTTGGGACAATTGGGTTATAATGAGGAGTGAATTATATAAGTGTGGATCAAATCAAATAGACATTTGAGTTTAGACGTGAGTTCCTACTACGACGTGAGAATAATTATGGTGCGTATAATTATGGACCGGGATTATATAAGTTGTATATATATTAAGTTAGTACGAGAATACGATAAGTACTAAAATTAAACTACGGTGATTACTAAGATGTGTGCTTACTTAGTATTGGTATATGATTTGTGTGTATAACATACCTACCATACTTGCTATCACGGGAGGTTTGCGTTCGCTTAGGGCCCTCTAATCCTTGTGTTGCCCGGATTTAGACTGGTTACCTCGATGAACATAGGTCAGAGAAAGACTTATTGGGATGTTAATAAGTCCGCTGATCGTGGGAGCGTAGATATGTGCGTGACCCATGTGATGTGACTGTGTTCGCCTCCACTATTTGTGATTTGTGTTATCTGAACGATTCCTGAGAGATTCGGAATACGTGATTCCTTATGTACGTGATGTACCGGGATGGATAGCAGAGTATGTGTGCACCGCAGCTTAGGCTCGGGGTGCTTATATTGTATATTTATGATGTGAATGATATACAATTAATAAACTGAGAACTTTCATATGGTATTGTGTGTAACTATGGAATAAAATAAAAGGGATGATCTATAATGAGTTGTATTACTTTTATGTGAGAAACTGAAATTACGTTAAGCCCTATTTAATTGCGAGCGTTATGATGTTAATGGGAACCGAGTAATAAGAGTAGAACCTATGACAGTCTAGCTAGATATGATGTTACTTAGCTAGTGGTTTGTGTCATTTCAGATGGGTACTTACGTTAGGAGTGCACAGTTAGACGAGAGGTGAGAATTTCATGTGAGTGCACGTCCTAACATGTACTTTGCATTTAATGTTTTAAATGTTTTTAAAGCACTTGCAGGTTTTTAAAATATCTCCACATTCGGGCACTGACCCGTTTGCTTTCAAATCTATTTTTTTGTAAAACCATTTTAGGTGCCCATCCACAAGGACACCATGCATAGGATACTCATTCAGGTGACGAGCTGTAGCTATTTGTGGAAGCTACAGGGATTTTCTTTTAGACGCTTCTATCATTTGGATTCCGTATTCAGTATTCTTCAGTTTTAGGGCATGTTGCCCAGTTCCATTAGAGTTACTTTTCCATTACAGTTTTCAGACTTTGGCATGTATTGATTCAGTATTTCATTACTTATTTCAGTTGTGGGATTTGTAGTGAGGAGTTTTCCTCCAGACTTTATTTACATTATGTGATGGGTATTCTATTTACTTCATTATGGTGAATAGTGTTATTATTCTTTATTACACTTGTTGCATGTTAATCAGACTTTAATTAAAATTTGGCAACTTACTTTTTAAATACTAGGTGGTTAGTAATCATTAAAATGTTTTCGACAGTGATGCTATTAACTGGACCAACTTGGCATTTTGAATTAATTTAATAAAGGAGTAGCTACCCGGTATTTAATTAGTCGGGGGTAGAGATGCGAGAGCTACGAGATTAGATAGAGCAGCTGTTAGGTCAGGGCTTTATTCGCAGGAGTACCTCACCTTGGGGCGCTCCAGTTTTGTTTGTGAAGAAGAGGGACGGTTCACTGAGATTGTGCGTGGACTACCGGGAGTTGAACAAGGTCACGATACGGAATAAGTATCCGTTTCCTCGAATCGATGACCTATTCGACCAGTTGAGAGGAGCATATTTCTTCTCGAAGATTTATTCGAGATCGGGATACCATCAGTTGCGTATCAGGGAGGAGGATGTCTCGAAGACTGCGTTCTTGTCGAGATATGGTTCTTACGAGTTTCGGGTTATGCCTTTTGGTTTGACCAATGCTCCAGCAGTGTTTATGGACTTGATGAACAGAGTGTTCGGGGATTTCCTAGATCAGTTTGTCATTGTCTTCATTGATGATATTTTGGTTTACTCCCAGACAGAGGAGGAGCACGCCGAGCATTTGAGGCAAGTTTTGCAGACACTACGTCAGAACGAGTTGTATGCAAAATATGAGAAATGCGGGTTTTGGCTGAAGGAGGTCCAGTTTTGGGGACACATTATTTCCGACCGGGGAATATCTGTTGATCCGGGGAAAGTATCCGCGGTGAGGGAGTGGGGACAGCCCACGACACCGACGGAGATTCGTAGTTTCTTGGGTCTAGCAGGATACTACAGGGGGTTCATTCGGGGATTTTCGAAGATAGCGGGTCCTTTGACACATCTGACTCGTAAGGGTGTGCCATTCATCTGGAGTGATGCCTGTCAGTTGGCATTTGATGAGTTAAAGGATAAATTGACCTCAGCACCTGTGTTAGCATTGCCGAGACCGGGAGTTGAGTATTTGGTTTACACCGATGCGTCTTTGCAAGGGCTTGGAGGTGTATTGCAGCAGGAGAGACAGGTCATAGCTTATGCTTCCCGTAAGCTTAAGCCTCACGAGAAGAATTACCCCACGCATGATTTGGAGTTGGCGACAGTGGTGTTTGCCCTACGGATTTGGAGGCACTATCTTTTGGGGGAGAAGTTCCAACTGTTCACGGACCACAAGTCCCTACAATACTTGTTCACGCAAAAGGAGTTGAATATGCGGCAGCGTAGGTGGCTTGAGTTTGTGAAAGACTACCAGTTCGATATCCAGTATCACCCGGGTAAGGCTAACGTGGTAGCAGACGCGTTGAGCCGTAGGCCAGCAGATGAGGTGGCAGAGGTATGGAAGGCAAAGTGGAAGGAGTTGGGACACCCGGATGCAGTGGCCCGATCTTTCATGTCTGTGATGACCGTTACACCGCAGATTGTCACGAAGGTAGTACGGGCACAGGCTAATGACTCGTTCTGTCAGGAGCAGATAGTTCGATTACTAGCTGAGGGAGCCGAGTCCTATACCGTCAGTTTAGATGGGGGATTACGCTTCAATGGGAGATTGGTAGTTCCGGAAGGGGAGAAATTGCGACACGAGGTGATGACAGAGTCGCACGGCTCACGGTTAGTGGTACACCCTGGAGGGGACAAAATGTACCAAGACATGAGACGGCAGTATTGGTGGAGCGGTATGAAGAGAGATATTGCTGAGTTTGTTTCGAAGTGCGCCACTTGCCAGCTAGTAAAAGTGGATCATCAGAGACCGACAGGACTTCTACAGCCGCTGGAGGTCCCGGTGTGGATGTGGGAGAGCATATCCATGGATTTTATCACGGGGTTGCCTACGTCGCAGAGGGGTCACGACTCCGTTTGGGTAATTGTGGACAGATTGTCCAAGGTCGCTCACTTTTTACCCGTAAGGACTGACTACACCACGGGACAGTATGCCCAGCTCTTCATTTCAGAGGTTGTGAGACTTCACGGTGTGCCCCTAAATATCGTGTCTGACAGAGACAAGATATTTGTTTCGCGGTTTTGGGAGAGTTTCCAGGAGGCCATGGGCACGGAATTGCGGTTGAGTACGGCTTATCATCCGCAGACCGATGGGCAGACAGAGCGCACAAATCAGATGTTGGAGGACATGCTACGCATGTGCATTATTGACTTTGGGGGTGGATGGGAGCAGTACCTTCCACTGGTGGAGTTTGCTTACAACAACTCCTATCAGTTCACTATTGGCATGGCTCCGTTTGAGGCGTTGTATGGTAGGCCTTGTCGTTCCCCTGCATGTTGGTTAGAGGTGGGGGACAACAAACTACTTGGGCCGGAAGTGATTCAGGATACTTCGGCAAGGATTGAGTTGATTTGGAGTCGCATTCGGGTAGCTCAAGACAGGCAGAAGAGTTATGCTGATGCAAAGAGATTTTTCATGGAGTTCCAAGTGGGAGACCAGGTTTTGCTCAGAGTATCTCCTATGAAGGGGATTATGCGTTTCGGGAAGAAGGGTAAGTTGGCACCGAGGTATGTGGGGTCGTTTCCTATTATTGAGCGGATTGGACCAGTTGCGTATAGACTCGGGTTACCGGAGCATTTACATCGGATTCACGATGTGTTTCATATTTCCTCGCTAAGGAAATACCTCAGAGATAATTTGGCTCATTCTCACATTGCTGTGGAGGACATCGATCTCCAGCCGGATAGCTCCTACGAGGAGGGGCCGATTGTTATTTTGGACCAAAGTGAGAGGAAGCTGCGGTCAAAGATAGTTCCGTTAGTGCGTGTCCAGTGGCGACATCACAATGTCGAGGAGTCCACATGGGAGCGCGAGGAGGAGATGCGCGAACGTTATCCAGAGTTATTTTTATCAGGTACTTTCTAGTTTTGAATTTCGGGATGAAATTCTGTTATTAGGGGGGAAGAATGTAATACCCCGTATTTTTGGCGATATTTATTTTGGGATTAATAAATTAAATGAGATTTAATTGGGAATTAATCCGGATAAAATACTAGCGAGATGTGAGTTGGTATTTGACTATATTGAGTATATATGATTATATAAGAATCTGGAATTATGAAATTTGTCATGAGATTTATATACGGCAATTTGGGAATTTTGTTGAGACGCGTGTGACCGCCGCGTCATGGTGTATTATTTTAATTATAAAAGTGATTTTTATTTCTATTATCCGTATGGTCCTTTTGAGTGCGCCAACGCGTCCGGAAGGGTCGAGATAGTCAGAAAACACTAGTCGGGGGTGTAGTTTGGGTCCCGGGGTATTTTTAGGTCATACCGGCAATATAAAGGGTATTTTGGTAATTTCGTATTTTTGGGAAATTTAAAGTGACGAAAATTAGTGAAGTAAATTTGATGTGGGTTTGACCCACTAAGACACTAACCAACCCATGTTAACCCAATAGGTTATGTAGGTTATTAGAATTAGGTTTCTAATTACTTTCCATAAAAAAAAACCCTAGCCACCATTAGAGAAAAGCTTGGAGAGAGAGAGATAGAAGAAATTCTGCAGAAAAGCTCCATCAAATCAACATCAAATTCAGAGACACTCAAGGCAAGTGATTTATTATCGTTTAATTTCAGAGAATGCTCTTTCCATGTGTAGGAATTTAATAAAATTAATTTGTTCTTGGTGAAATATGAAAACCCATGTATTTTGGAGTTTAGAACTTGAAATCTTGAGGAGAATTGCATGTAGAATGGTAGGTAGATGATTATACTGATGATATTAGTTATTGGATGAAATTAAAACGGATTTAATTGGGTTAATCCATGATTTAGAATTTTAGGGTTTATGTTCTTGTAAAAAATTGGGGGAAAGTGATGTGATTTAATGATTTAATGATGATTGGGATGAATTAACTCCTCAAAATATGTTAGTATGCGACCTAGGTACGTTTAGGGATGATTAGAGACCTTAAACAATCGTTGGCTTGATGTTTAGATGAGTTTTGAAGAGATACAAATGGTGAAAAACGAAACTAGGGAAATCTGGGCTCGAAACTGGTCGTTCGTTAGAAGACCTCCCCAGGTCGTTCGAACGAACTCGTTCGAACGAGCTTCTAACGAGTTGACCAGTCGCTTCTAACGAGGTGCAGTTTCGTTCGATAATCTCGTTCGAACGAGATCTCGTTAGATAGCCCAGTTCGTTCGAACGAAATCTCGTTCGAACAGCCTCGTTCGAACGAGACTTCGAACGAGTTGACAGTTTAGGCCTTTTTGGCCTGTTTTGATTTTGGGAGTCCCGTAAACTTGTTCGAGGATAGAGATAATATTTATTTGATGGTGTATTAGTATATTTGGGACAATTGGGTTATAATGAGGAGTGAATTATATAAGTGTGGATCAAATCAAATAGACATTTGAGTTTAGACGTGAGTTCCTACTACGACGTGAGAATAATTATGGTGCGTATAATTATGGACCGGGATTATATAAGTTGTATATATATTAAGTTAGTACGAGAATACGATAAGTACTAAAATTAAACTACGGTGATTACTAAGATGTGTGCTTACTTAGTATTGGTATATGATTTGTGTGTATAACATACCTACCATACTTGCTATCACGGGAGGTTTGCGTTCGCTTAGGGCCCTCTAATCCTTGTGTTGCCCGGATTTAGACTGGTTACCTCGATGAACATAGGTCAGAGAAAGACTTATTGGGATGTTAATAAGTCCGCTGATCGTGGGAGCGTAGATATGTGCGTGACCCATGTGATGTGACTGTGTTCGCCTCCACTATTTGTGATTTGTGTTATCTGAACGATTCCTGAGAGATTCGGAATACGTGATTCCTTATGTACGTGATGTACCGGGATGGATAGCAGAGTATGTGTGCACCGCAGCTTAGGCTCGGGGTGCTTATATTGTATATTTATGATGTGAATGATATACAATTAATAAACTGAGAACTTTCATATGGTATTGTGTGTAACTATGGAATAAAATAAAAGGGATGATCTATAATGAGTTGTATTACTTTTATGTGAGAAACTGAAATTACGTTAAGCCCTATTTAATTGCGAGCGTTATGATGTTAATGGGAACCGAGTAATAAGAGTAGAACCTATGACAGTCTAGCTAGATATGATGTTACTTAGCTAGTGGTTTGTGTCATTTCAGATGGGTACTTACGTTAGGAGTGCACAGTTAGACGAGAGGTGAGAATTTCATGTGAGTGCACGTCCTAACATGTACTTTGCATTTAATGTTTTAAATGTTTTTAAAGCACTTGCAGGTTTTTAAAATATCTCCACATTCGGGCACTGACCCGTTTGCTTTCAAATCTATTTTTTTGTAAAACCATTTTAGGTGCCCATCCACAAGGACACCATGCATAGGATACTCATTCAGGTGACGAGCTGTAGCTATTTGTGGAAGCTACAGGGATTTTCTTTTAGACGCTTCTATCATTTGGATTCCGTATTCAGTATTCTTCAGTTTTAGGGCATGTTGCCCAGTTCCATTAGAGTTACTTTTCCATTACAGTTTTCAGACTTTGGCATGTATTGATTCAGTATTTCGTTACTTATTTCAGTTGTGGGATTTGTAGTGAGGAGTTTTCCTCCAGACTTTATTTACATTATGTGATGGTTATTCTATTTACTTCATTATGGTGAATGGTGTTATTATTCTTTATTACACTTGTTGCATGTTAATCAGACTTTAATTAAAATTTGGCAACTTACTTTTTAAATACTAGGTGGTTAGTAATCATTAAAATGTTTTCGACAGTGATGCTATTAACTGGACCAACTTGGCATTTTGAATTAATTTAATAAAGGAGTAGCTACCCGGTATTTAATTAGTCGGGGGTAGAGATGCGAGAGCTACGAGATTAGATAGAGCAGTTGTTAGGTCAGGGCTTTATTCGCAGGAGTACCTCACCTTGGGGCGCTCCAGTTTTGTTTGTGAAGAAGAGGGACGGTTCACTGAGATTGTGCGTGGACTACCGGGAGTTGAACAAGGTCACGATACGGAATAAGTATCCGTTGCCTCGAAACGATGACCTATTCGACCAGTTGAGAGGAGCATATTTCTTCTCGAAGATTTATTCGAGATCGGGATACCATCAGTTGCGTATCAGGGAGGAGGATGTCTCGAAGACTGCGTTCTTGTCGAGATATGGTTCTTAGGAGTTTCGGGTTATGCCTTTTGGTTTGACCAATGCTCCAGCAGTGTTTATGGACTTGATGAACAGAGTGTTCGGGGATTTCCTAGATCAGTTTGTCATTGTCTTCATTGATGATATTTTGGTTTACTCCCAGACAGAGGAGGAGCACGCCGAGCATTTGAGGCAAGTTTTGCAGACACTACGTCAAAACGAGTTGTATGCAAAATATGAGAAATGCGGGTTTTGGCTGAAGGAGTTCCAGTTTTTGGGACACATTATTTCCGACCGGGGAATATCTGTTGATCCGGGGAAAGTATCCGCGGTGAGGGAGTGGGGACAGCCCACGACACCGACGGAGATTCGTAGTTTCTTGGGTCTAGCAGGATACTACAGGGGGTTCATTCGGGGATTTTCGAAGATAGCGGGTCCTTTGACACATCTGACTCGTAAGGGTGTGCCATTCATCTGGAGTGATGCCTGTCAGTTGGCATTTGATGAGTTAAAGGATAAATTGACCTCAGCACCTGTGTTAGCATTGCCGAGACCGGGAGTTGAGTATTTGGTTTACACCGATGCGTCTTTGCAAGGGCTTGGAGGTGTATTGCAGCAGGAGAGACAGGTCATAGCTTATGCTTCCCGTAAGCTTAAGCCTCACGAGAAGAATTACCCCACGCATGATTTGGAGTTGGCGACAGTGGTGTTTGCCCTACGGATTTGGAGGCACTATCTTTTGGGGGAGAAGTTCCAACTGTTCACGGACCACAAGTCCCTACAATACTTGTTCACGCAAAAGGAGTTGAATATGCGGCAGCGTAGGTGGCTTGAGTTTGTGAAAGACTACCAGTTCGATATCCAGTATCACCCGGGTAAGGCTAACGTGGTAGCAGACGCGTTGAGCCGTAGGCCAGCAGATGAGGTGGCAGAGGTATGGAAGGCAAAGTGGAAGGAGTTGGGACACCCGGATGCAGTGGCCCGATCTTTCATGTCTGTGATGACCGTTACACCGCAGATTGTCACGAAGGTAGTACGGGCACAGGCTAATGACTCGTTCTGTCAGGAGCAGATAGTTCGATTACTAGCTGAGGGAGCCGAGTCCTATACCGTCAGTTTAGATGGGGGATTACGCTTCAATGGGAGATTGGTAGTTCCGGAAGGGGAGAAATTGCGACACGAGGTGATGACAGAGTCGCACGGCTCACGGTTAGCGGTACACCCTGGAGGGGACAAAATGTACCAAGACATGAGACGGAAGTATTGGTGGAGCGGTATGAAGAGAGATATTGCTGAGTTTGTTTCGAAGTGCACCACTTGCCAGCTAGTAAAAGTGGATCATCAGAGACCGACAGGACTTCTATAGCCGCTGGAGGTCCCGGTGTGGATGTGGGAGAGCATATCCATGGATTTTATCACGGGGTTGCCTACGTCGCAGAGGGGTCAAGACTCCGTTTGGGTAATTGTGGACAGATTGTCCAAGGTCGCTCACTTTTTACCCGTAAGGACTGACTACACCACGGGACAGTATGCCCAGCTCTTCATTTCAGAGGATGTGAGACTTCACGGTGTGCCCCTAAATATCGTGTCTGACAGAGACAAGATATTTGTTTCGCGGTTTTGGGAGAGTTTCCAGGAGGCCATGGGCACGGAATTGCGGTTGAGTACGGCTTATCATCCGCAGACCGATGGGCAGACAGAGCGCACAAATCAGATGTTGGAGGACATGCTACGCATGTGCATTATTGACTTTGGGGGTGGATGGGAGCAGTACCTTCCACTGGTGGAGTTTGCTTACAACAACTCCTATCAGTTCACTATTGGCATGGCTCCGTTTGAGGCGTTGTATGGTAGGCCTTGTCGTTCCCCAGCATGTTGGTTAGAGGTGGGGGACAACAAACTACTTGGGCCGGAAGTGATTCAGGATACTTCGGCAAGGATTGAGTTGATTTGGAGATGCATTCGGGTAGCTCAAGACAGGCAGAAGAGTTATGCTGATGCGAAGAGATTTTTCAGGGAGTTCCAAGTGGGAGACCAGGTTTTGCTCAGAGTATCTCCTATGAAGGGGATTATGCGTTTCGGGAAGAAGGGGAAGTTGGCACCGAGGTATGTGGGGTCGTTTCCAATTATTGAGCGGATTGGACCAGTTGCGTATAGACTCGGGTTACCGGAGCATTTACATCGGATTCACGATGTGTTTCATATTTCCTCGCTAAGGAAATACCTCAGAGATAATTTGGCTCATTCTCACATTGCTGTGGAGGACATCGATCTCCAACCGGATAGCTCCTACGAGGAGGGGCCGATTGCTATTTTGGACCAAAGTGAGAGGAAGCTGCGGTCAAAGATAGTTCCGTTAGTGCGTGTCCAGTGGCGACATCACAATGTCGAGGAGTCCACATGGGAGCGCGAGGAGGAGATGCGCGAACGTTATCCAGAGTTATTTTTATCAGGTACTTTCTAGTTTTGAATTTCGGGATGAAATTCTGTTATTAGGGGGGAAGAATGTAATACCCCGTATTTTTGGCGATATTTATTTTGGGATTAATAAATTAAATGAGATTTAATTGGGAATTAATCCGGATAAAATACTAGCGAGATGTGAGTTGGTATTTGACTATATTGAGTATATATGATTATATAAGAATCTGGAATTATGAAATTTGTCGTGAGATTTATATACGGCAATTTGGAAATTTTGTTGAGACGCGTGTGACCGCCGCGTCATGGTGTATTATTTTAATTATAAAAGTGATTTTTATTTCTATTATCCGTATGGTCCTTTTGAGTGCGCCAACGCGTCCGGAAGGGTCGAGATAGTCAGAAAACAGTAGTCGGGGGTGTAGTTTGGGTCCCGGGGTATTTTTAGGCCATACCGGCAATATAAAGGGTATTTTGGTAATTTCGTATTTTTGGGAAATTTAAAGTGACGAAAATTAGTGAAGTAAATCTGATGTGGGTTTGACCCACTAAGACACTAACCAACCCATGTTAACCCAATAGGTTATGTAGGTTATTAGAATTAGGTTTCTAATTACTTTCCATAAAAAAAAACCTAGCCACCATTAGAGAAAAGCTTGGAGAGAGAGAGATAGAAGAAATTCTGCAGAAAAGCTCCATCAAATCAACATCAAATTCAGAGACACTCAAGGCAAGTGGTTTATTATCGTTTAATTTCAGAGAATGCTCTTTCCATGTGTAGGAATTTAATAAAATTAATTTGTTCTTGGTGAAATATGAAAACCCATGTATTTTGGAGTTTAGAACTTGAAATCTTGAGGAGAATTGCATGTAGAATGGTAGGTAGATGATTATACTGATGATATTAGTTATTGGATGAAATTAAAACGGATTTAATTGGGTTAATCCATGATTTAGAATTTTAGGGTTTATGTTCTTGTAAAAAATTGGGGGAAAGTGATGTGATTTAATGATTTAATGATGATTGGGATGAATTAACTCCTCAAAATATGTTAGTATGCGACCTAGGTACGTTTAGGGATGATTAGAGACCTTAAACAATCGTTGGCTTGATGTTTAGATGAGTTTTGAAGAGATACAAATGGTGAAAAACGAAACTAGGGAAATCTGGGCTCGAAACTGGTCGTTCGTTAGAAGACCTCCCCAAGTCGTTCGAACGAACTCGTTCGAACGAGCTTCTAACGAGTTGACCAGTCGCTTCTAACGAGGGGCAGTTTTGTTCGATAATCTCGTTCGAACGAGATCTCGTTAGATAGCCCAGTTCGTTCGAACGAAATCTCGTTCGAACAGCCTCGTTCGAACGAGACTTCGAACGAGTTGACAGTTTAGGCCTTTTTGGCCTGTTTTGATTTTAGGAGTCCTGTAAACTTGTTCGAGGATAGAGATAATATTTCTTTGATGGTGTATTAGTATATTTGGGACAATTGGGTTATAATGAGGAGTGAATTATATAAGTGTGGATCAAATCAAATAGACATTTGAGTTGAGACGTGAGTGCCTACTACGACGTGAGAATAATTATGGCGCGTATAATTATGGACCGGGATTATATAAGTTGTATATATATTAAGTTAGTACGAGAATGCGATAAGTACTACAATTAAACTACGGTGATTACTAAGATGTGTGCTTACTTAGTATTGGTATATGATTTGTGTGTATAACATACCTACCACACTTGCTATCACGGGAGGTTTGCGTTCGCTTAGGGCCCTCTAATCCTTGTGTTGCCTGGATTTAGACTGGTTACCTCGATGAACATAGGTCAGAGAAAGACTTATTGGGATGTTAATAAGTCCGCTGATCGTGGGAGCGTAGATATGTGCGTGACCCATGTGATGTGACTGTGTTCGCCTCCACTATTTGTGATTTGTGTTATCTGAACGATTCCAGAGAGATTCGGAATACGTGATTCCTTATGTACGTGATGTACCGGGATGGATAGCAGAGTATGTGTGCACCGCAGCTTAGGCTCGGGGTGCTTATATTGTATATTTATGATGTGAATGATATACACTTAATAAACTGAGAACTTTCATATGGTATTGTGTGTAACTATGGAATAAAATAAAAGGGATGATCTATAATGAGTTGTATTACTTTTATGTGAGAAACTGAAATTACGTTAAGCCCTATTTAATTGCGAGCGTTATGATGTTAATGGGAACCGAGTAATAAGAGTAGAACCTATGACAGTCTAGCTAGATATGATGTTACTTAGCTAGTGGTTTGTGTCATTTCTGATGGGTACTTACGTTAGGAGTGCACAGTTAGACGAGAGGTGAGAATTTCATGTGAGTGCACGTCCTAACATGTACTTTGCATTTAATGTTTTAAATATTTTTAAAGCACTTGCAGGTTTTTAAAATATCTCCACATTCGGGCTCTGACCCGTTTGCTTTCAAATCTATTTTTTTTGTAAAACCATTTTAGGTGCCCAGCCACAAGGACACCATGCATAGTATACTCATTCAGGTGACGAGCTGTAGCTGTTTGTGGAAGCTACAGGGATTTGCTTTTAGACGCTTCTATCATTTGGATTCCGTATTCAGTATTCTTCAGTTTTAGGGCATGTTGCCCAGTTCCATTAGAGTTACTTTTCCATTACAGTTTTCAGACTTTGGCATGTATTGATTCAGTATTTCGTTACTTATTTCAGTTGTGGGATTTGTAGTGAGGAGTTTTCCTCCAGATTTTATTTACATTATGTGATGGTTATTCTATTTACTTCGTTATGGTGAATGGTGTTATTATTCTTTATTACACTTGTTGCATGTTAATCAGACTTTAATTAAAATTTGGCAACTTACTTTTTAAATACTAGGTGGTTAGTAATCATTAAAATGTTTTCGACAGTGATGCTATTAACTGGACCAACTTGGCATTTTGAATTAATTTAATAAAGGAGTAGCTACCCGGTATTTAATTAGTCGGGGTGTCACATGCAGCAACTTCACAAGCACTACACCAAATCTACACTATTGTCACAGTCATTGACCTTGACAAATTGGACTTGACAAGGTCAATGACCGTGACAATTTTGGGCGAGACAAATTTTTTTGTCACGGTCGTGTCACGTTCAGGGACCGTGACAAGTTAGTCACGGTTAACAACCGTGACCAACCCGTGGCAATATTTAAAAAAATTATCACGGCCAATGACCGTGACAATTCTGGGCAGAATTGAAAAAAATTCTGCTGGGCAGTATGGCCACTGCCACTGCCCAGCAGTATATTTGTACTTGTTATAACACCGTTGGTTGTACCTATTCAAACATCATATATCCAAATATACCCAAGATAGTGCAAATATATATTCATGACGATATAATCCAAATATTCAAAATAGAAACAATATACATGACAATATAATCCAAATATAATTAAACTGTACAAACTTAAAAATAATGTTACGACATGTCTTGGGTAAATGTGAGGAGGTGAGTTGGCCACACGATATACGAATTGACACACCCACTAATATAGGTCGTGCCGCATTATTCGCGCAACCACAATAGGGAGTTCTCTTTCCCGGGTATCACATGCGTGACGAGCACTTTGGACTCGATCCCTTGAAGCGCGCGTCCATGAACTATTCCACCCTCGACGATATTTGGGTCCCTTAACCCCCGCCCTATCCGCTGGCCATCAAATACATCCAATATGAACATGCTCGGCCAACCAAGTGTCGACAATGGTCTGGGGAAGGGAGCCAAATAAGGAAGTGGATAATCGAAATACGCACGTGACGGTGAAGAAACTACGAGGTCCACATCCTCGTCCTCCTGCGCCTCGTTCTCCCGCACCTCCTCCTCCTCCACCGCCTTCTCCTTCCCTTTCCCTTTCCCCTTCCCCTTTCGGTATCTGCCCAGCGTACGCTTCATGAATGCGTACATGTCTTCGACCGTCGCCTCCAAATGGGACAGCTTCGTATCATGTGAATCCACCGTTCGAGCCAACCCGGTGTCGCTCGTCTCCAATTCGATGATCCTAGATTTGTCCACCTGCGAGCTCACCCCCCTTGTCCTCCCCTTGCGATCAGAGCCAAGCACCTGGCTGGGTGCGTCTGTGGACAAAGACGCCTTGTCGGCATCAGACTGCGACTCATGCACTTCCTTAAGCTTTGCCTGAAACGACAAAAAGCACATGATTAGTAAAATAAGTAAACTAAAAAATTATAACGTAATTAACAAAAATCAAACTGTCGGATTACTTACAATCTTCATCGCGATGCTCGGGGACACCTCCTTGTCCTTCCCCTTCTTCGTCCGAAGAGCCACATAAGTATCGATCCTATGTGGCTTACCCCCTGGCCCACTCCCTACCCCCTGAAATAAAATAAAGTAAAATTAGTATCGGCCCCGCAAAGTAAAATAATGAAGAATAATATATTTCTGTAGTTATAGAAAAATTAAATCTTACCTTCATCCTATGCTCAACCTCGGCGTAAGAGGTCCGGCCGGAGTAGTGCACGTCAGTCTTTTTTGCCCGATTTTCCCTCCCCGATTGGCGAGATGCCAATTGTCGATCCTCGATCTCATTGTCAATGAACTTTTTCCATTGTGCCAATGAGATCGGATCCTTGGGCGGGACGGATCCACGTCATTGTATAATGGACTCTCGTATTTTCCCAGAGTACCGTGTTCGCATATTTTTCTTCCACGTCTTGTGTTGCTCCCTCAACTGCTCCAAGACGGAATCGCGTAGCTTTGGATCCAAGTTGAATTGTTCATGTCCAACAAATTCCATGTTAGTTGCGAATAAATATAAATATAAATATAAATATAAATATAAAATGAAATCGAAATTGAAATTGAAACTGAAATTGAAATTGAAATTGAAATTGAAATTGAAATTGAAATTGAAATATATTACCTGTAGTGCCGCCCAAACAGCTAACTTGAGCTCATATGGCACCTCCTTCCAACTCATAAACCCCGGGCCGATGACCGTCTTTATCAGCTCGAGGGATCTCTCTAATAGCTCCGATTTGTTCTCGACGGTAATCAAAAATTTTCCATATTTGGGGAGCCTAGGGGCGGAGGAGCCCTCGTCGCCTCCGCTACCACCGAGCCCAGACGACATCATCATAAACAGCATCATCATCTTCGCCTTAATATCTGAAGGAGACATTTGCTGTAAAAAAATGTTATTAGTACAGATAAAAAAAAATGTTAATAGTACACATACACACACCCCTACCCCACCCCCACCACACACACGCACACGCACATGTCATGCCACTTTTAAAACTAACCAACCCAATATTTCATCAATTAAAGTATACAATTATTAATTTACTAATTTACAATGAGGGGCAATCCTACTTTCATATAAAATTGGCACTAATTATTAATTTACTTTCATCTAAAACTATACAATTAAAATCACAATTAAAGCTATACAATTTCTTAATTAAAGGTATACAACTGTTAAAATTGCCCCCACCCCCCACCACACCCCTTGCCCCCTCCCCTCGCCACGCACACACCTACGCACACACACACACACACCACCCCCACCCCCACCACCCCACCCTCTCCCCCCCACCACGACCGTGACAACTACATTTGTCATGGCCTTGTCATGGTCAATGACCGTGACAACTCTTTGTCACGATCGTGTCAAGGTCAATGACCGTGACACAAAACGCGTGTTTTATCATCTTATTCATTGCACGATATTTTATCATCATCTTATCTGTATATTCATTGCAATTATCTACTTCTTTAATCCTTTATATTTATATTTATTCTTTGAGATTCTTTTATATTTCAAAAGTCTCTTATCCTCATTATATTTTATCACAATATGCATATCTTATAAGAGAGTCGGGTTTGGCATGAATAATTTGTAATGAAGTCTAGTATGAATCTTACTAAATCAATTGGGGTATTTTCATATTTTTATTACTTTATTAATTTATTGTTTATCAATAAAATTATGACATGAGATAATTATAATTCGAGCAAACATTTCATTATCAAAAAGGGATAAATCCAACCAAGTACATAGATTCTACAAATTAAAGTGAGAATTAAATTTAAGACTTTCTAACAATATGCATATGTATGGATTCTACATAGTTGGGCACGAAAGTAACTAATGATATTTCTAAAAACATACAATTGGCAACATTTTGTGAATTTACTAAACTTTATATAATATTATCAAATTATGTTAAAAAATTATCTAGGGTTTTACCTAATTGAATTAATTTCATGAATAAAATTATTATCAAATTTAAATATTTATATAATTAAATTTAACATATGAATTCTAGAACTTTTCTAACATTTACACAATTCTAACTATCACTAACCTTGCATTCATACTAAGGTTTACATAGTTTTAACAAATTATAACAAAATATTATCATATTTTTAGTTAGAAAATTTCACCCCCACCCCCTCCCACCACCACACCCCACCCCCACTACCCCCCTCCTCCACCACACACCACCACACACATATATACACACACATATACACATACCCCACCCCTCCCCCCCACCACACCTGCACCACCCCACCCCCATTACCCTCTTTCCCCCTCCCCCACCACACACATATATACACACACATACATATACACACATATATATACACACATACACATACACACACATATAGAAATGAAAGAGAAAGAGAGAAAAAAAAATATACCTTAGAGAGAGAGAGAGAGCAGAAATCGCTTAGAGAGAGAGAGAGAGGAGGGGGAAACCAAAAAAGGTGGGAAAAAAAGAAGCCTAGGGCTTTTTTTACTGCAAAAGTTATCACGATCGTGTCAAGGTCATTGACCGTGACAAGTCCGTGACAAGCAAATTTGTCACGGCCTTGTCACGGTCAATGACCGTGACAACGCTTTGTTACGGTCGTGTCAAGGTCAATGAACGTGACACAAAACGCGTGTTTTTTATCACGGTCAATGACCTTGACAAGGGTGGCTGGCCGAAAGGTGACAATTTTGTCATTTTGGTGTAGTGAAGAAAAGATAGTGTAGAGAATTATTGCAACCTGGATATAATTCACGCTTTGCATCTTTCAATAATTTGTTAAAACTTGTCTCATCACCTATACTAACTTGTTTTGGAGTATTACCAGTTTCAAGCGCTTCAGCTGGACCAATATCAAAGAAAAATCATGTCTGTATGTCTTCCAACACTTCTCGTATCTCATCCCCTTTTTCATTTTCATTATCAATCCAACCATTGACATCATCATGAACTATATCATTAGAACATTCCTCGTGATATGTCCATTGCGTGTAGGTGGTACAAAAGCCTGTTAAGAACATATGATCTTCTACCTCATCAATATTTCTGATATCGATGTTAAGACAAGTGAAACTTGGGAACCTAATGTAACTATCGGGTCCCATATGATCCTTCGCAAATCGAATGAATGACCTAACACCCAAGACATACTTTTGACAAAATTTATTCGTTTCCTGCATCCAACTCTTATCCATCTAATTCACATGAAAAATCAAATGACATGTTATAATTAACACATTAAAAGTAAGTGTATTTTCATAATCAACATATAAGGCTATCGATTACAATATAAAGCCATAAGAAAAATAATGTGGTTTCAATTCTGTTTAGGCACGATTAGTTTATATAACAGACGAATAACATATTTAAGCAAGACAGCCTTTGTTACCGTATATGAGACTAAAACTACTATTTTCTTATCTTATTCCTCTCCAACTGTTATTAACAACTGTATAGGATATGTCTTATGTCAGAACAACTTTACACTTAATTTTCAACGTAAATAGTGAAAAAATAATTTTTAAGTTGATTTTTTTGTGAGTTTTAAACATTTAAACATTTTCCCACAAAAGTCATGTATATATTAAAAAATTCATTTTATTATGGGTCACTACCCAATATAACCAATGACTTACATTGTATTTGATTAAATAGTAAGCTAATTAGAAAAGACACTAACGATTAGGAAAAAGCATCTGAAACTACCAAATCAATCGACAATCATCAATTCAAACTAAACCACCACCTAAACAATTGACAATCATGAAATTAAGCCAACAACCCACACCACTAAAACATCAGTCTATTGCATTTCACCCGATAAAACCCTAAATAATTAGGGAGCCAAACAAATCCTAAAATTTAGGGAAAAACACGGTATAGTTAAATATTGGGAAAACATTTTGGTTATATATATATATATATATATATATATATATATATATATATATATATATATCCAAATTCTTTTGAATGGGAATACATATATAATTTTGAATGGGAATATGTTTCACACCTAAATAATACGCAGGTTTTTGCAAAATTTGTGTGTAATAACATTATAATCTTTGTTTACATATAGAAAAAATAATACGCAGATCTTTATTTGTTCAAAGTTAAAGTTAAAGAAAGAAAGAGTGCTTACCGTTGACAAGCCAATAGTAAAGGTTGATTCGGAGATTTGTCTGAAGTGACGATCGGGTTCAGAGAGAAGAGAGAAAAAGGGTTTTCGTGGTGTATTTGGAAGACGATCGGGTTTGGACTGAATGGGAGATTTTGAGAATGGGTGATATTAAAAGGGCGGTTAAAAATTAGAAAATTCCACTACAAAATTATTCGTTGCGTAATGTTTTAAGACTATACACCACGAAAACTATTTCATTGCAAAATAAAAAAGTATTTTCTATGAAAAAATTCGTTGCCAATAGTTTATATTTCGTTCCTAAATAATTTTCTTTTTCACGGGAATATTGGCGCCAACATATTGGCACTTATTGTCAACGAAGATCTGAATTTCGTGGCTAAATGTAATATTTTCACCACAAAATAATTTTTGCAACAAATAATGTTTTTTTGCTACGAATTTTCTTTTGTAGCTAAAACATTCACGGCTAAATGTAAGAATTGTTGTAGTGGCAATGGGTTAGATCCCACCGCATGAACACAAGCTACTCTTCCCAATTAGAATCCATAAATCCAGACAAAAGCAGCATACACGATATAACAACAAGCGAGTAAGATTAAACACTACTAGCTACCCACATAACTAAGCCACCCCAATATTAAAGCTCAATTATGGTATTACAGTATTAAATTATAACTTCATAATTACTAATTAAATAAAATCGACCAATTCTATTTATGCGACACCAGTATATTCAGTTTTCCTTTCTAAGAGTCCTGCACATACTCCTAGAGCGCCAATAATTTTACACACCACACACATTCCCCTCACTATATCCAGTTCTCCCAAGTACGTTAGCATTGTACATACTCCTGAGGTTCCACACACGACACGTCACTGTACCCAATTTGCCCAATTTTGTTATCCCTCCACATAATCGTGACGCCACACACACCCACGACACTATAGCCAGTTTGCCCAAATTGTTGGCCCTGCACATACTCGCGATGGAAATTCATTTTAATACTCGTTCTTTCTCCTATGTAATAATTATTAATTTAATATCAAGTTCTCGATTCTCTATTAGTCACATCCTTTATTCGGCCATCATAACCTAAATTCATCCCTAATACCATACCCAGAGATCCCCAAAACATGAAATATTTCCAAGCCTATTACTTAGGAAGAATACCTATCAATAATTACCACTTAGTCGCACACCTAGGCTAATGGAGCCACGAAACGGCATACTACCTAGCCCCACTTAGGAAGTAGCCAACCATACAAACCTACAGTCACTAGTCCCATACCCAGAGAGTGTTACCAACAACGAGGCCTACCTACTAGTCCCATATCTAGCAACCAACCTAAGAAACAAGAATAAAAGCTAAACTACCCCGAAATATCAATGTCCCCGCGGTGTCGAATTTAACACAAGCAATATTTATTTAAAGAATATTTCAAATTTATCGCTATAATTCTTCCAATTAATTCTACGATTACAACTTCATCTACATTAGATCCGTTTGATTATATAATTAAATAAGTTTTACCAAAAGTCACAATAGTTATTACCTTCCATAATTTTCACATATGTACAATTTTTCTTATTTACACAAAATTCCACTTTAACATGCGTATGTACAATATTATTATAAAAATATAATTCCGTTACACAACCTACAAATCAATATCGTAATTATACGAGTCGAAACATTATTCCAAGTTCATATTTTTAACGTTAACATGTGAAACGTCCCACCATTAAATTGTAATCCAAATCTCTAATCTAGGCATGCGATTGTTTCAAGTCTTAAATATATTTTTAGATTTAATAAAAGCAGCCCCGTAATTACTTTCACTTTCATTAATTAATCTTCCTAATTTATTTTAAGAAAAACACAATTAATATAAGTTTAGGCAATATCTAAAATGAATAAAACTTAAGGGAAACAAGAAAGGTATTCATGCCTGTAAAGAATCCATCATGAAAATCTAATTACATGGTTGCGATCATCTCGCAAAAGTATAAATAACTCTTTATTGGTTGTTCTTGAGAAAACTTCATTTGGATCGTCAAACCTTGCATTGAAACTTATTTTTAATGGGGTTTAGATTTTGTAGAAGAGAGGATATAAAAATTTGGGAGGCTACTACTTTTTTAGAAGGGTTAAATGTGTTTTAATAAGTCTAAACCCATGCATTTTAATATAGTAAAAGAAAAGAGTTCAAAACAAAAACAAACTCGTAAAAACTTACCAACCTGCAGCTCTGCCCCAACACAAATCGATTAGCCCCCGAGGGCCGAATAGATTTGGCCCTGAATCAGAGCCCAAGTCACCCACGAATTTATATAAAAGATAAAACAAATTACCAATTTTAATCCCTATTAAGTCTTTATTTTTTTATATAACAAATCCAACAATTTTAAATATGAAATTAATTAATTCCCAAAAAATATTTCTCCAAAAATTTGATTTATGAAGAGATAGATACCACCCAAAATCACGGGGTGTTACACTAAACCTGAACTTAATATAAAAATGATATCTTTTGGTTGTCATTTCATTGCAGGAGAGGACGCCGGAGGTGGCGACGAGGCATCCGAGCGAAAGGCCTATTTGAATGAGGCCAAGGTGTGTTCATATATTCGACAAATTAACTTATCTGATGAAGTAGATTGCTGCCCAAGAAAGGTGAACAAGACTAATTGGTAATTGGTTTCTATAAGAATGACTTGTCTGGGGTTCTCTTCCCTCACGAAGATACTCTGGTCGTCACTATAAGAGTATACGAAGTAAGGGTTGCTATAATCCTAGTAGATAATGGCAGTTCGGTTGATGTTCTATTCTCTAATTATTTCCACAGTTTGGGATTACATGATAGAAAGTTGGAACTGAACCACAGGACCTTAATAGGAATATCGATAGAAAAATTATACCTTTTAGGAACTGTCAAATTGGAAGTTCTTATTGGTAATTGGCCTACCAATAGGACTGAAAGGATCAATTTCTTCATCCTAGATACGAACATCCAATCAGCCTATAATATGATCCTCGGTAGGGTCGGCCTGAAAAAATTTGAAGTTGTACCATCTACTGTCCACCAGTGTTTAAAATTACCCCTCATTATGGGGTCAGCATTATGAAGGGAAACTAGGGAAGGCTATTATACTTCAGTTGACTATGAATAATTCAAGAAGATCACTGGCACTTACCAGATCAAGACCTTATATCCCCGTGAAGAAACTGATTTAGTTAAACGTCAAGTTGTGGAGGCCACTTAAATCATTATCCTGGATGACGAAATACCAGAAAGAACCACAAAGATGGTCTCAACTATGGAACCAACCCTTGAACCACAAATATGGGCTCAACTATGCAACCAACCCTCAAATACGAATCGATCAATTTTCTTCAAGAGCGAAATAGTGTTTTTGGATGGATCCATAAAGACATTCCATGAATAGATTTAGAATTTACATGCCATGAATTTAACATCACCAAGGATGCCAAGCCGATCAAGAAGAACGAATATGTATTCAGTCCTAAAAAGAACATGGCTATCCAAGAAGAGGTAAACAAGCTATAGAAATCAAAATTTATCAAAGATGTTAAATATCTAGACTGGTTAGCCAACGTAGTGATGATGAGAAAAAAATAACAAATGGAGTATGTGCGTTGACTTCATGGACTTCAATAAGGCCTGCCCAAATGATTATTTTCCTTTTCCAAGAATTGATACTCTATTCGATGCAACAACCGGACATGAATTGATCAGCTTTATGGATGCCTATTCAGGATACAATTAAATCATGATGAAGCTAGAATATAAGGAGAAAACTTCATTCATCACTAGACGAGGTACGTACTGCTACAACGTTATGTCTTTTGGGCTTAAAAATGCTGGGGCTATATACCAAAGGCTGATGAATAAAGTTTTTGAAGAACAAATCGATAAGATTATGGAAGTATATGTGGATGACATGCTTACGAAAAGTAAAAAAGTTATCGACCATATTAAAGACTTAAGTCAAATATTTGATCACCGTGAGATTCTTCTCGTAAGCATAATACTTTCAAATGTGCGTTCAACATATAAGAAGGAATGTTCTTAGGATTTATAGTCAATCAAAAAGGAATTGGAGCCATTCCGGATAAGATTAAATCACAAATTGACATGCAATCTCTCTTGTGTAATAAAGATGTATATAAATTGAGAGGAAACGTGGTTGCTCTTAACCTATTTATTTTTTGAGCTACTGACAAGTGTCTTCCGTTCTTTAAGGTGCTAAGAAAAACCTTTTAGTGGAATAAATAGTGTAAAAAGGATTTCCAGGAGTTGCAAAATACTTGGGGGATCCGCCCCTACTTTTCGACCATTTATGGGAGAAATATTGTACTTACACCTTGTTGTATCTGAATAGAAAGTTAGCTCGACCAGAATTCGATTAGAGAATGGAATTTAAAAACTAGTTTATTTCACTAAAAGGACTTTTAAGGAGAAGAATTTCAATACCCTCGCCTCGAAAAGTTGGCCTTAGCCCTCATTGAAGGGTCGAGAAGAATGAAACCACATTTTCAGGCACATACCATTATGGTTTATACAGACTTACCATTGAATCAATCTATCTAGATACCAGAGAAATAAAAAATATTGATTGATTGCGCAGTAGAGATAGGAGAGTATGATATACTCTATGAGCCTAGAACATCGTTAAAAGGCCAAGTAGTGGAAGACTTCATAGTGGAATTCATTTACGAAGCTAAAGAAGCCGATTAGAAATTGACTAAGAAGACGTCGACCGAGCAGACATTCTTAGAATAAAGTTTACAATCAAATCAAATCGAGAAAACTTCTCTGGAAACCAATTCTAAAGTGGACAAATCAGAAACATTAATTGTGCAAGAAATTAGCAAACAATATGAGGAATGGAGAAAAAAGTTATTCAGGCAAGGATTTCTGAGTAAGGGGAGATTAGATGAAGAAATTCCTATATGGAAGTTATATGTCGATGGGTCCTCCAGTGCAACTGGCAGCGGAGCAGGATTAATCATAAATGCTCATCATAATATAGATATGGAGTATGCTCAGAACTGATGACAAAGTACCTAGACAAAGCTCAAAGAACCATCACTAAGTACTGGTGCTCAGGATGATCTGAACACCATGCATTGAGAATGCCCTAGAAGATGAACTTGCTCGGCTAGCCTCTGCAACCAAAACCTAATTAAGAAGGAACGTCCAGTGGAAATCCCAGTAAATAGGAGCATTGATGAGGAATATATAATCCTGATAGAAGTAGACTTGGGCCCCTCATGGATAGATCCAATCAAAAAGTATATTAAAAATGGAACTCTGCCAAAGAATCCAAAGGAGGTGAGAAAGTTAAGGTACAAAGCGACCAATTACGTAATGGAAGGAGAAGTCTTATGTAAGAGAGGATTCACTCTTTCCTTGCTCTTATTTATCCACCCCACTAAGGTACAAGATCTAATTAAATAAGTGCATGAATGATACTACAGAGCTCACTTGGTGGGGTGATCATTGGTAAAATGATGGCTATGTAAGGATATTACTGGTCAACCATGAAGGCAGATTGTGCTTTATATGCTAGAAAGTGTGAAAAATGCCAAAAGTTTGCCACCATAAATAGAAGATCGAGGGGACACTTTAACACCAATCACCTCCCCTTGGCCTTTTTCCATCTAGGGGATTGATTTGGTTAGTCCATTGCCAAGGACAAAAATGCAATTTAAATTTTCGATTGTGGCTGTAGATTACTTCTCTAAGTGGGTTGAAGCAGAACCATTAGTTGAAATTTCCTATGAAAGAGTATTAGAGTTTATATGGAAAAACATCATATGTTGATATAGCATGCCATATGCCTTCATTCCAGACCATGGAACTTTGTTTGATAAACAGGAGTTTAAAGACTACAGCATTCAATCCAAGATCCAAAAGTTACACTCTGCATCAGGTCAGCCTCAATCCAATGGTCAGAAAGAGGTAACCAACAAAACACTACTCCACGGGTTGAAGAAAAGACTTGATGCCAAAGGAAATTGGATCAACTAATTACACAGCGTCTTATTGTCCTATAGAACCATGTTGAGGATAGTTATCAGGGAAACTCCGTACATGCTTGCATTTTGAACCGAAGTTGTGGTTCCTATAGATATCGGTCTGCCTAGTCATAGTGTGCTCAACTTTAACTCTCCTAAAAGTGACCTCAAGGGATGGCTTGATTTAGACATGGTAAAGGAAGTAAGAGAAAATGCCACGCTTCAGATAACTGTCGATCAATAATGTACTACTAGGTTTTATAACGTAAGGGTGAAGCTGATAAAATTAAAGAAAGGATACCATGTACAAAATAAAGTGATCCAGAAAGGAAATAAGTTGGAGACAAATTGGCATGATCCATATAGGATCTCCGTCGTAACTCGACCACGTACCTATCGCCTAGAAACACTTAAAGGAGAACAATTCAAGAACCCATGGAACGTCAACCATATTAGGAAATATTTTCAGTGATTCTAAATTGAAGTTCTCAACACATATGTATCACCTCTTTTCAGTATTAATAAGAAATCATTGGATTGTCATCAATCAACTTCCTTTTAATATTTTCTTTTTGGGAGTGGGAGATGTATCGGTCTCCAAATAGCATCCACATCAATTTATAAATTGTTAACTTTAATTTTCAGCAAAACTTTATGTATAACTTCGTGTTTGACGAGTCACAAATAAGAAGTTCCTAATTTTAAAATTTTCTGTATGACTTAAAGTCAAGAACAAGAAGTTTTACCAAACCAAGTCAATGAACACATCCTATAAAAATTTGGTCGCCAAAGGTAAATAATACAAACCCTTAGTCTAAAACGACAAGAACCGTTTGCACATGGCTAAGAGTGTTAGTAGGTGATGATACATAAATATTGCGTATTTCATCTCTTGAACCTACGCATTTTAGCCCCCTCGGGTGCCTTAATCTCTATATTTAAGCCCGTTAACTAGACAACCTCGGTTTATATTGTTAACATGCTATATGAGGTATAATTGGGCTTTTGTAGGTATTTAGGTACTAAGTATGAAGTTCGGACACATTCCACTCAAATATCGTACGCAATCGCACGTTCAAGGGAATTTTAGTCATTTCATAGCTTAGGCACCTGGCCCGACATCTAACGGAAATTGTAACCCTCCTCGCTAGCTTCGTGAGGCCACGAACGGTGTACGATTTAGAATCCGTATGAAGAAGTTACGGTGATTTTAGCGAAGGAAAAAACAAGGAAATCAAAAGAGGAGGAGAAAAGGGAAGAAAAGAATGCAGAAGTTGTTGCTTGCCCTGCTTGATCGATCGATCGAAGCTTTTGGTCGATCGATTGATCCTTCTGTTTAGCCAAAATTTGGTCTTGATCGATCAATCCCTTGTTTTCAGGAGATATTTTGCCTTTTCTTTTCTCTTTTCTTTTCTAATTTAATTCCAACTTAGTATATATACCTATTTTTTTGTAATAAACAGGGGTGAACGATTTTAGATAGTTTTATAAGATAGTTTAGCTTAGGGTTTGGGTTTGGGTTTGGGTTTTTGCTTAGTTCTTCTTCATTCCTTCTTGGATTGACACACTCTTGGGTATGCAAGTTGACTATTCATTCATCCTCTCCATTAATATAGTTGTATTTCATTATTTTCATGCTTTCTAGATAATTTACATGCTTTGTTAAATAGGTTTACATGCTTTGATTTATTTCTTTCTAGCATAGATTTATCGCGTTTCTTTACCGCTATCCTTATCGCGTTTTTATCATGCTTTCTAGGTAATTTAAGTTAGGTTGTGTTCGAATGGAACTCACTCGGGTTAACGCGTTGCTTTGCTTTGGTAATGGTGTTTACGGGTTTATTTCGGGTGTGTTGTCCTAATCATTACGCCTAGGAGATTTGATGGGGCATATCATATATGTCCCGTACTTACGACCTTTCACGCGTAATTTTCGGGATATTTGTTGACGCCAAAATCTTATTAAGCTTTTATGATGATTTAGGGGTGTGACAACCCTTGGTTTAATTAACTCTCGAAATGAGACGCATTTGTAATAACTCGTCGACCCACGTAACCATTTTATACAAATTAACTCGGGTGAGGGATATTCGACGCAACCTATATTTTTACTCGCTTTGATTAGTCTAGATTCATTTCCCTCGCCTAGTTAATCATTTCCCTTTCATGCATCTTTTCTTTTAGTTTGTAATCACCTTTTACACTTTTATTCGGAGTATTAAATCTTATAAATTCTAACTACTCGTCCCTGTGGATTTTCGATACCCGACTTACCGCTATACTCACCAGTTGAGTGTAGTAGTAATTTAGGTTTGTTTGTATTGTCTCGACGAGACAGAAAACAATGATTGTGGCCTTACACGACCACACCTATCGCGCCCCTATCAACATGACATCATTGTCGGGGATGAGTTTATTTTAGACTTTATTTGATTTAGTATTGTGACACCCAGCCTAATTAAACACCGGGCGATCACTCCTTTATTAAATTAAAATCAAGGTGAACAGTTGGTTCATTCTTAGCATCACTGTTGTCAAAATAAAATTTCCAATTTAAACACCCTGAATAATTAAGCTAAGTGTCAAACCCATTTTAGATATTACTTTCCAAATTGTATTCAACCAATATTTTAAAACTTTACATAATTCATAATTTAAGAATCATCCAACAAATATACTAGAACAAACAATCCAATTAATTAAACATCCAACCGAGAAAAATACCAACATTAGAACTTAAAGGAAAACATCCTGACAGTAATAAAACCCCAAGTGCAAATACTGGAAATAAAAAATCACAATGTCCAATAAAACAACTGAATAATGGGAAAGGGAGACACATGCCCAACTGATAAAATAAATGCTAGGAGTGGAATCAAGAAATGAGGTCGTCTAAGCAAGAGGCCTGCAACTCCCACCTAAGCTGCAGCGCGTTCCTTCCAAAGGATCCTATGCAAGACGCCCCTGTGGCTGGGCACCTGTAATATATACATTTATGTACAAGAGAGAAAAGAAAATAGAAACGGGTCAGAGCCCGATTGTAAAAACGATTTAAAATTTGTTTAGCAAGTATTTAAAATGTTTACTGGCCAATGCAACAACACATTAGTGCGACACTCCCTTGAGAATTTCTCACCTCTCTCCTAATGTGCACGCCTATCGTACTAACCTTCCCAATGGTTTAACTTATCTTATGTCGCTCGTAAGATCTTAATCTGACAAATTCAACTGTTTAAGGGGTTCATTTCATTTAACTACATAGTTCTCATTTAACCTTATCTACTAATAAAGTCTCTCCGTAATATATTATACTTTTCAAACACTTATTCCCAAGTTAAAATAATTATTCATATCTTACTTCCCATAAACACAGTAGGTAGTTCCCAAATTCCAGACTTTAATATATGTATTAAATACTCATATAATATATATCTTCTAACGGAACCCCACATAATAATTATGGCGCGGGCATACTCTGCTATCCAGTCCCCGTATCACTCGTACTAAGGGAAATACAAGTTCGGAATCACTCTAGAACTGTATTAATACAAACACAAACAACATTGAGGCGAAGCATAGATTTCAGGTCTCTAAGAGGTCAGTACATGCCCTCACGTCTCTTAGGACCCTCTGAACTGTCGATTTGATAGCCTGTACCGAAGGATTTCTATATTCTAGGGTACGAGTCAATATCCCCCATAAAGGTCCCAGCGCGGTAACCTCAGGGATAGCAAGTAGCGCGAGCATGATTTTTACACGTATATAGTATATACATAAACACAATCATATAAATATACTACTATTACCATATCCAATTTAGGTACATCTCATAACCCATAATTATGACATTTGTCCTCATTATTCGTTATTTAATTATCACGTATAACGGTTCATTTCTTACTTTAATTTGTGGAATTATCTCAACTTATTAAGTGACACTCGTGAATTCCTATCCTCCCAAGTGTAATTTCAGTAATTACTCATTTATTTTCCAACGTAACTATCTTACGCGTCTCTTTCTTTAACACATAGTTCCATCGTCCCTTTTATGTAAACCTCCCCGAAAATGTAAATCTCGTCTTACATTAAAGATTTCCTATTTTTAATAAGTTCTACTGGTCTTCTTTATCTCCCAAAATATTTTAATAAGGATGTCCAAGGATTATTACTCATTTAAATTGAATTCAGCTATTTAAAAGGGGAAATATGAGTCTGCCAGGAGGGGTCGATCGATCGAGGGCAGGTGTTCGATCGATCGAACCATCGATCGATCGATGATTTATGATCGATCGATCAAGCAGGTATGGCTAATTCTGCAGAAATCCAGTTACGAGTTCTATCATCCAACCTCATCCAAATCCATATTTTTAACACCCAAACTCTCAGAAATTTGTACTACAGCCATTATAAACCCAAACTAACAATCTTCTACGTAAAACATGTGAATTTTCATCAATATCCATAAATTAAAAGGGGCAAAACTTATATAAATCTCATGAACCCTAGAAATTTCTTTAACTTTGTTCTAATCAACCTTTTTCCAGAATTTCTACTTGTAATCCATCATAAATCCGTGGTTCAACCTCTACACATGAAGGGGATTTCCAGATTATCAATTATATCATTACTACATGCAATTTTCCTATCTCCAACATGTGTTTTCTTCTATGAAACTCATCCTAATCAATCCTAAACTAACATGAATGATGCATTAACGAAATTAAGCAAGTTAAATACTTGCCTGTGGATTTTTGGTCTCTGATTTTTGCTGTAATCGTTGTGGTTAAGTTCCTTTCAATGTGATCTATCGTTTGGCGGCGACGGCGGCGCAAACGGAGGAGTTTTCGGCCTAGAATTCCTTGGTAACCTCTTCCTTTCCTTCTCCAATGTCCGTCACTAGGTTTTGACTGTGTTAACCCTAGAAGACAACCATAGGCATCTGATATAACCCTTGCAAATTCGTGGGTTTAATTACCCAAAATTACAAAATGTCCAAAATGTCCAAAATGCCCTCCTGGGGTACTAATTAAGCCTAAAAACGCCCCGAGACCCAAACTAAACCCTCGGGTACACTTTTCTGACTATCTCGACCCTTTCGGACACTTTGACGCACTCAAAATGACCATACGATCAACTTATAATTTATTCACTTTTTATTAATCGATATTTAGTCCCGACACGACCCAGGCGCGTCCCGACTTAAATTTCCAAAATTGTCATTTTATTCACTCGTGACAGATAATAGAACCAATATCATATATTACTTTGCTCATTAGTAATATTCAACAAGTTTCCAATGATTACTAACTCTCGTCACATTAGTAATTAACAATAATTAATTTCCGGATTTATATTAAATTAATAACACATTAAATTTAATAAATCCCCAAATTTAGAAAGCATAAAAATACGGGGTATAACAAGTATTTCATAGTACTTTATTTCTATTTGTATTATTTGTTAATATTTTGCAGGACTTCCACATTTGAACACTTAGAAATGCTCAAAATTTTCCCGCACGCACTTACTTTGTGGAATCCGCCACTTCGAGCCATTTATGGGGTAAGCATGTCTTATTCGATTTCTTTCGGTAATCCTTTTTATAATTCTCAAAATTCTCGCAAACCTATGACTTTCGGTGAATACTTAGAATTCCAAAGTATAACAAATTCAAATATTACTTTGGGCGAGTATAACGAAAGTTAAAACTTAGGTTATGGGAATTTTGATGATGATGACAATGATTTTGGGACTTTACCTCCTTATAATAGGAATTTTGAAACGAATTCGAATAGTTTTCAAAATTCCTATAATAATGAGTTTTCGTTTAAGTCCGATTGTAATTTTCAAAGTTCTCATTTTCATGCATCCGCACCTCGACCCATAACATTCGGTGAGGGCTTGGGTATGTATGAAAATGAGAAAATTGAAACTCGTTATCGGGAAGAAAATGTGGGAACATGAGTTGGATTTATTATTTGAGTCCGGTGATGATTTTGCTTCCCAGACTTTCGAGGTCGAGGAATGTTTTGAACCAAATGAGGTACTTGTACCTACTTTGGAACAATCCATTCTAGACTTTGCCCATTGTGTAATAGATATTGAAAGTGAGGATGATAATAACGTAATATCTATTTGCAATGAAATGATTTCTTCCTTGGCCCCCAAAGAAGAACATTTCATTGAAAATGATATTATTTCCTTCGAAATTGAATCTTCATGCGATGATGATTCATATCATGAGTTTGAATTTCTTTCATCCCCATTTTCATTCTCTATTATCCCACCGGAACAAGTACCCGATGATTCGGTTTCAAACTTTAATGTTTTAAATCCTATCGCCGATGAGGAGTACTTGCTCGAGTCGCCCTCCACGATCGCATCTTTGCCCTTGCGTGCGCCGCCTCCCATTCCAACTTCAAAATCATTGGGAGGATATTAGGCTTTTCTCGGTCCCCACTTGTTTTTGTCACCCGTTCAATCCAAACACCCCATCGTCCCTCCAAAACTTTCAATTGACAATGGTTCCTTTCTTCCGCCTTACACATGCCTTCCGTTTTTAAAACGAAATTCATATTTTTCGGAAGTCATGCTTGTTTGTGAGGGTACACCGGTTATCCTCCAAAGTCAAATTATTCTTATGGTGGACCCTCAATTATTTAGACTTATAGTGTATAGTTAGTGTGAAGCCTAAATAGTAGGTTGTATATAGTTAGCTTTTTATTTCTTTCTTTTTATTTTTTCCTCCCTTTTTAATTTAGTTTAGTGTAATTAGTTAACGTTTCGTTATTTGTTTTTGCTATGCTCGGTACTAACTTGTTTTGTAGATTCTTTGAACTTGTTCTTATGGGGATCGCTCCACTTTTGGGTAATATCGTTATTTTCCTCTCTTTAACTTGGTTCTTAATTTACATTGAGGCAATGTCAAGTTTTAAGTTAGGGGGTGTGGGATATTCTATCCATTTCACATTTTAGTCCGTGTTTTTGCTCACATGTTAGATACTTAGTAGGCTTTTCTTAGAAAAATTGAAAATTTTAAAAAATATTTTCTTTCTTTTTTCTCCTTTTTTGGAATTTTGTCGTTGTTTTCGACGATAAATTTCAATAATTGCCCGATCCAATAGATGACCCAATGATGCATGTTCTCGATTTTAGAAGTTATTAGACTTTAGTCTCCATTATTGATATTGTGAATAACTTCATGAATTAAACTTTAATCCCATGAGCACATGCACTTTTATTGCCTAATTGATTTGGTTTAAGATTTTTATAACTCGGTAATCTTTTGTTGTATTGTATATACTTACACCGAGTTAGCTTTGTACCTTTCGTCGTTTGTGAGTGTATACACTATTCTTTTCTCATTGAAAACGTTGAATTCATTAGTAATCTCGCTATTCTTTCATTTGACCGTTCATTAATTGAGTTCATACTTGAAATGTGTTACTTGAGCATGATTTTCATATATTGATTTGATTCGAGAATTGCGTAAACTTTTGGAAATGATCATAGGCATTCTTTGTTATATCACCCATATTAGCCTTGACCTCACCCTTATATGTTTACCCTCGTTAATCCCTTTGAGCCTAAATATAGCCTTTCATTTCATAACCCTAAATCCTATAACCAACTCCGAATTGGATTTTTAGCCCATATATACACTTTCCATACCTTTGTTTGGAATGGTACTTGGGATTGAATGATGTTGTTATGATGTCGGTTGCAATTTGGGCATATGAGAGTTTGAAAAGTAAAAAGAAGAAAGTAGTGAAAAAAAGAGAAGAAAAAGAGAAAGCAAAAAGCAAAAAGCAAAAAGCAAAAGAAAACAAAAAGGGGAAATGAGAAAAAGAAGAAAAGAAAAATAAAGAGAAAGTTGTATATGTTGTATATAGTGTTTAATAAGCTTTGATTACTCTCTCCAATTGATATATGTAATGCCTTTTTGGAACTCGTTTTCCAATTTTGATATTGCCCGCATTTTTCCATTATTCTGAGTTTTCATCACAAACACTTTGAATCCGTACATACATATCCTTCATTTCATACCCTAGCCAAACCTACATTATAACCCTATACAAGTCCTATGTGATCTTAGGTTGATGTAATTTAAAAGTTGAAATAGTTTTGATAGTTTGTGAAAATGCATTTCGCCTTTTTTAATGTGCGGTATCTTTCATTGAGATTATAGTTTTTCATTTTATATATAGCGTTCTTCATTGTGACATATGTGCGGCCTAGTTTCCATTTCCATTTACTCTTTATCCCGCATGTTACGTGCGTTACCTCCCTGTTTCGAGTGAATTCGCTTGATGAGTGTAATTCCCGTGAGGATTGAATATATGCCTACTTTAACGCTTATCCGATTTATATAAGTTTTCGCCAAATCATACTTTGCATGTGCTCGCTCCCCTCCCACATTTTAAGGTTTCAATTCTATGAGGTGCATTCTATAATGTTAATGATTTGGACTTTTGTTTGAATTCATTCAATTTGATAATAATGCGTATGAAATCCTTTTCGTTATTATTGGGCTTATCGCATGTTGGTTTGGGCTTATTTTGAGGAAATCGGGTGATGTTTGTGGGTATCATCCCTGAAAAACCTCACGAGACGGCACTCGTCCACTAGGGTGACCTAGTGGTTTAACGACTTATTGCATATGCTAAATGCAATCGAATCTCCCACGAAAGTGGCCTTTTGCTTTTATAACATACTTTTGTACAATCTCCTGCTTTTGGTTTGCTTGTAGTTCTTATTGCATCCTATTTCATTGCTAGGGACTAGCAATGTGTAAGATAGGGGGTGTGATGATACGCAAATATTGTGTATTTCATCTCTTGAACCTACGCATTTTAGCCCCCTCGGGTGCCTTAATCTCTATATTTAAGCCCGTTAACCAGACAACCTCGGTTTATATTGTTAACATGCTATATGAGGTATAATTAGGCTTTTGTAGGTATTTAGGTACTAAGTATGAAGCTCGGACGCATTCCGCTCAAGTTCCGTATGCAATTGCACGTTCAAGGGAATTTTAGACATTTCACAGCTTGGGCACCTGGCCCGACATCTCACGGAAGTTGTAGCCCTCCTCGCTAGCTTCGCGTGGCCATGAATGGTGTACGATTTCGAGTCCGTATGAAGAAGTTACGGCGATTTTAGCGCATGGAAAAATAAGGAAATCAAAAGAGGAGGAGAAAAGGGAAGAAAAGAATGCAGAAGATGTTGCTTGCCCTGCTTGATCGATCGATCGACGCTTTTGGTCGATCGATCGATCCTTCTGTTTAGCCAAAATTTGGCCTTGAGCAATCGATCGACCAAAATCGTCGATCGATCGATCCCCTGTTTTCAGGAGATATTTTGCCTTTTCTTTTCTTTTCTCTTTTCTTTTCTAATTTAATTCCAACTTAGTATATATACCAATTTTGTTGTAATAAATAGGGGTGAACGATTTTAGATAGTTTTAGAAGATAGTTTAGCTTAGGGTTTGGGTTTTGCTTAGTTCTTCTTCAATCCTTCTTGGATTGACACACTTTTTGGTATGTAAGTTGACTATTAATTCATCCTCTCCATTAATATAGTTGTATTTCATTATTTTCGTGCTTTCTAGATAATTTACATTCTTTGTTAAATAGGTTTACATGCTTTGATTTATTGCTTTCTAGTATAGATTTATCGCGTTTCTTTACCGCTTTCTTTATCGTGCTTTTATCATGCTTTATAGGTAATTTAAATTAGATTGTGTTTGAATGGAACTCACTTGGGTTAACGCGTTGCTTTGCTTTGGTGATGGTGTTTACGGGTTTATTTCAGGTGCATTGTCCTAGTTATTATGCCTAGGAGATTTGACGGGGCATATCATGTATGTCCCGTGCTTACGACCTTTCGCGCGTAATTTTCGGGATATTTGTTGACGCCAAAATCTTATTAGGCTTTTATGATGATTTAGGGGCGTGACAACCCACGGTTTAATTAATTGTCGAAACGAGATGCATTTATAATAGCTCGTCGACCTATGTAACCATTTTATACAAATTAACTCGGGTGAGGGATATTCGGCGCAACCTATAGTTTTACTCACTTTGATTAGTCTAGATTCATTTCCCTCGCCTAGTTAATCATTTCCCTTTCATGCATCTTTTCTTTTATTTTGTAGTCACCTTTTACACTTTTATTCTGAGTATTAAATCTTATAAATTCTAATAACTCGTCCCCGTGGATTTTCGATACCCGACTTACCACTATACTCACCAGTTGAGTGTAGTAGTAATTTAGGTTTGTTTGTATAGTCGCGGCGAGATGGAAAACAACGACTGTTGCCTTACGCGACCACACCTCTCACGCCCCTATCAGTAGGACCTAAGTCAGGACAACTCAGGTTCATCCAAATAAGTAACCTGTCAAGCAGATTATTTGTTCAAAGGTCGAACACATTATCATTATGCTAAAACACTGGTAGATCATAACTATGCGAATAAAGTATGGACAAATAGCTCATATATATTTTATTTAAAATTATAAAAAATCAAGTATGTTATTATTACAGTTCGCGGGTCATGAATTACAAACATCAAAGAAGAAACAATGTCATTGGGTTGGATGTTTTCCCCAAACTTTCCCCATCCCCTCACGGGGAACATCGAGAAAAAGAACTAACTGGGGATTCTAATTCTATAAGTCTTTCTTTACTTTTAGAAGTAGCCTTATCCAACAAATGTAGAGGTAGAATGAGAATGTCTTCTCCGTGAAGGCCATAGTTTCCTAAATATTTCTTAACAAGGCTTATGGGTATAGCATCAGTAGGAATTCACTTGGTGTATGGTTTAAAAGGAGGATTAGGTTAATCCAAACAACGAGGGTTATACCAATGCCACAAGGTGTCTTTTTCTGGTACCTTCAACAATGCCAGATTATTCATCTAGTCCCATTTGTAACCTTATCTCCTAACCTTCTCCAGTTCATCACCCATTTGTTCCAAGGTCTCATCATAACCATTCAACCAAATGGTTTGCGGTTGCTTATGAAAGTGAAAGATAAGACGATCAACCCGTGAAGGATTACATATTATACTCTGACACCACTTTGAAAATGCCATTTTCTTAACTTATAAGATTTTATACTCATTTGAAAGGTGGTGAAATTATATATTATGCTCCAATACCAATCGAAAAAATGGTGGTTTCCTTAAATTATCTTCTCGGAATACCAAATTTTAAATTTCTTCCAATTAAATTATAACTTCTTAAATAAAACTTCAATTCAAGTTCAAATTTAAACAAACCAAACTAAACATGAATTTTTCCAAATTAAATTTTTCTTAAAATTGAATTATAGTAAAATAAATTACCTAAATGAATTAATCACCCAATACACCATTTTTGAGATTAAATCAATTTTATCTTGTTAAACCTAAGCATGCAACTAGGTGGCAATTTGCAAGATAAAAAACACAACCACAATGTCACGATGTACGAGGAAAATGCACAACGAGAAAAACCTCCATAAGTCCACTAAGTACATATTTAATATAAGGACACGATAGAAGACTTACTCAACAACTCGACGCCTTCGCAAGCCTTAACGCTCTTCCTTCCTACCACCTCTACCTAGTGACAACGCAGGAATCCACCTACGTCTCGAAGTCCACCGATGGGAATGATAAACTCACTGCAAAAATGTGATCTCAAAACATATATGTATGTTGAAGCTTGGATCCAAATAATTGGGTTTAAACCTTGATTAGTATTCAACAAAAAGAAATCACAAATGATTAAAAAGCATCTAAGGTCTTTTGGGAAGAGTTTCTTCACTTTAAAGATTAAAAACTCTATTTTTAAAACTACAATCCCATACTCCTTAAATGGGTGATAGGCCTAGTGGAAGTTAAGGAAAGAAAACTGTCAAAAATATGAGTTTTTGAGATTCGCACCAATCTCGTTTGAAGTCTCGTTCGAACGAGACTTCTAACAATATTTTATCACATTCTCGTTTAAAGTGTCGTTCGAAGGACGCTGTTCAAACATGGTTGTTTAAATGAGACTTTTAATGAGAAAACAACACAGACAAAAAAAGTCTCGTTCGAAGTGTCAGTTGAATGAGAGGGCCTAAACTCATTCTAACGACTTGGAAAACTCGTTCTAATGATCTTAAGAAAAATTAAAACATTTTTCTAAAAACATGTAAAATGATTTTAAAAAGGTTTAACACTAAAAAAACACAATAAAAAATATCCAATGCTCAACATAAAATAATCATTCATACTTCAGAGATCCTTAGACTGTTGATGATGAAAATAAGGCACGAAACACGGCATATGATGTGATCACTTCGACTTGGTCACTGCGTCTTTAACGAAAATGTCATAGGCTTAAAAGGTCACAAATACAACTTTTATCCTATGACTCAAATAGTTTTGTCTAGAATTAAGTCAACAGTTACAAACTAACTCAATTGGAAATTTGTCCTTACAAATCTCCCCCATTGGCTATTCCAAGACAAAACCAAAAATAAAATCCTATGGGTCGTTAAGCTCATCTGAAAGACTCAATAGTAACCCAAAAGAAAAAATACAAATGCTTAACTGACACATATTCTGAGAAGCTTTGCATTAAAGAAACTTTGTCGCGTGGATGAAAACCATCCCACTTAAACACACCATCAAACTCATAGGGAATAAAACAATATAAATTATTCTCCCACTTTGTCTATCAATGTCTACTTAAAAAAGATGTCTCCCCTTAAGTTAGATCTCCCCAAAAGAAAAGAGTTAGATACCATTTCTCTCCCTTTTTGTTCAGAAATAGATGAAGATTATTTGCATAAGATAATTAATTTCTCCTTAATTAAACAAATTCTCCCCCTAAATTAGACAAGGGATAAGCATAAAGGAGAAAAAACTATATCATGAAATGATTTATAGTTATACAAGAACAACAAAGCAACATGGAAACACAAGAACACCTAATCCACATAAAACACAATAGATACCAACTATGATGCGATAGCAAAATGATATCAGCTAGAATGAACTAAAACGAGCATGGGATACCAATGCAAATCGCAAAAATATAGGTATTGATATGAGCACATAGCATACAAGGACTAGATGCAAAAGCTAAGACTTAAAACAAACGATACCATATATATATAAATATACAAAATATATATATGAAACATAAGCACACATATATAGGTATAACGACCACATAAGACACTAAACACGATAATCTTTCCACACTGATATGGCATAAATGTGTTTAAACCAAATGTGGTATACGAAATTAATGGTGTGAACTAGAGAAAAAAGAGTTATGACCCAATCACTTAAAAATGTTCGCATAGTTCTATTTGATCGCAAAATTTTATCAACTAAGATTTAGCCTCATGTAACAAGATAACGTGAACTCAAGGAATAAACAAGCACAATGTACACAAGTCTAGAATTTTGGTGATTCTACAAATCAATAGAGTCATGACATAATAAGTATAACTAGTATTCATTGTGAAAACCTGTTGATCTTCAACCTATGTCTCCCATAAATGCACATAATTTTGAATTTTACACAATATTTTGCATACTACACATTTGCCTTGGCCATTTGCAATTTTTTTATGCCATATAGACTTTTATTCTCTCTATCTTTCTGCAAATGTTGGCTATTCATGCAAATACAACCTGTCTTTTGCAACCCAATTCCTTTGCTTAAAATATACCAACTTTACTGAATAAATGATTTTTTATTTTTCCCAATCCGAGCAACGGTTCTTACATACACAAATCCTTCATGGTCACAAAATATGTAGATGATAAAATTTATGGGAGAACATCTCACAAATATCAAATATACATGTGAAGTTAACGTTGAAAAGAGCTCGTACATGAGTGTGTGGAGGCATATACAAAGAGAATCCATTAAGCAAATCCAAATCAAACTACTCCACGCAAGCGTGATAAAGAATAATTTAAGAATTGAAATTCATAACCAAAAGTTATAGCCACATGGAAGTGGAAAGTGATATATGATTCAAACGCAGGGATATGCCACATAAAATGTGTAAAACTAAAATACACAAAAAATATTTTTGATTATTCTTTTTTTTTTTAATTTTAAACAAACATAACTCGAAGGAAAAACAAAATCTTTTCGTATTTTTCAGTATGACTCAACAAATGCTAACATAAAATAAAAAAGATACCTTTGTCACAATCTAAGAAAAAAAAAGACATGATGGAGCATGGACTAGAATAGTAATAATAAACAAACAACTAGAAAGAATATATCATGAAGCACAACTAGTGTATGTAAACAAAGCTATCACAATCAACCTTTAGATAAAGCATGGGAAGCATCATGGGTAAGCAATTGAGAATCATAAAGTCTATCATTTAAAGCCTCCAAATTGGCTATCCTAACCCATATAGGTGTAAAGTGACACTCTCGGGTTTTGGTGACCTTTGTGACTCTATCCTTGGACTTCCTAGGACCGTTTCTAAGAATGAAACAAAACCTCCAAAGGTGACCCTTCCTACCACAATATGTTCAAGTGAAATCACGGTGAGAAGTATTACCTAAGGGTTGACCTCTTCTAGTATTCCTAGACAGTTCTCTCAAAATCATGGTTTTGGATTTATTAGCAGAAACATTTTGAGAATCGAAGCCAATACCACACGTGTCATCTTTGATTTGAATTGTGCCTAAAATTTTATACAATTTCTCTGATATACACTCCAAATCAAATTTGACCTGACTCGAGTCTCTCAATCTCTCTTTAAGCTCCAATATTCTAAACTCAAGTAAACTCCTAGTCACTTCAAACTCAAGAAGCTATTTATTCATAGCCTCCATTAAACCTCGAAGACCATCTCTCTCATCTTCAATATACGCTAGCTTCTCTCCAAGAGTTATCTCACGTGCCCAAAGATCTTTAGTTAAAATACTTGCATCATCCATCTTTCTACGGGTTTAGGAACTCAAACTAAACACGTTGGTGGGGACCACCCTGTCAAACCCTCTCATCTAACGACTTAAATGTTGACCCCATATGCACTTTTTAGTACGTGCAGTTACAACCATCATAAACAGGAAACCTCAAAATTGATAAATTTTCCATATTCAAACCTGAAGGGCCTAACAAAATATATTATTGTTTACGCTCTGATACCACTTGAAGGATTATATATTATGATTTAATACCACTTTGAAAATGCGGTTTCCTTAACTTATAAGATCTTATACCAATTTGAAAGGTGGTGAAATAATATATTATGCTCCGATATCAATCGAAAAAATGGTGGTTTCCTTAAATTATGTTCCCAGAATACCAAATTTTAAATTTCTTCCAATTAAATTATCACTTCTTAAATAAAACTTCAATTCAAGTTTAAATTTAAACAAACCAAACTAAATATGAAATTTCCCAAATTAATTTTTTGTTAAACTTGAATTATAGTAAACTATATTACCCAAATGAATTAAGCACCCACTACACCATTTTTGAGATTATACCAATTTTATCATGGTAAACCTAAGCATTTATCTAGGTGATAATTTGGAAGATAGAAAACACACCGACAACGCCACGATGTATGAGTAAAACCCACAACGAGAAAAACCTTGGAAGTCCCAACCACAAGTCCACTAAGTATGGATTTAATACAAGGACACGATAGAAGACTTACTCAATGACTCGACGCCCTCGCAAGCCTTGACTCTCTTCGTTACTTCTGCCTCTGCCTAGTGACGGAATCCACTTATGTATCGAAGTTCATCGATGGGTAACTACTACCATCAAACATACGGAGTCCACCGTATGTATACCAATGAACACGAAATCCTCAATAAGAAACCGTCTTCAATGATGTTGAGAATGATAAACCCGGTGCCAAAATATGATCTCAAAACATATATGTATTTTAACGCTTTGATCAAAATAATTGGGTGTAAACCTTGGTTTGTATTTGATAAAAAGTAATCATAAATGATTAACAAACATTTAAGGACTTTTTGGAAGGGTTTCTTCACTTTAAAGATTGAAAAAAGTCATTTTTAAAAGTACAATCTCGTACTCCTTCAATGGGTGATAGGAGTAGTAGGGAATTAAGGAAAGAAAAGAGATTCATGCCAATCTCATTTGAAGTCTCGTTCAAACGAGACTTCGAACAAGATTTTAGCACAATTTCAATTGAAGTGTCGCTTGAACAACGTTGTTTAAACATGGTCGTTCAAATGAGACTTCTAATGAGAAAGCATCACAGACAAAAAAGGTCTCGTTCGAAGCATCATTCAATCGAGGGAGCCAAATCTCGTTTTAACGACTTGGAAAAGTCCTTTAATGACTTTAAAAAATTAAAACATTTTTCTAAAAACATGTAAAGTGATTTTAAATAGGTTTAACTAGAAACAAACACATAATAAAAAAAATCCAAGGATCAACATTAAATAAGCATTCATACTTGAGATATCCTTGGACTATTGATGACGAAAACGAGGCACGAAACACGTCATAGGATACGATCGCTTTGACTTGGCCACCACGTCTTTAATAAAAATGTCATAGACTTGAAGGGTCACAAATACAACTTCTATCCTATAACTCAAATAGTTTTGTCCAAAATTAAGCCAACACATACAAATTGACTCAATTAGAAATTTCTCCTTGCAACCCTCTCATTTAACTTATTATTACTGGAAAATTTATTCTTGATCAGATCAGCCTAGTTTGCTAGAGTTTTCTTCATCATTTCGCCCTCAACAGTGGGTCGAGCAACTACCACCTTCTTTGACAACTGACCACCTTTTGACTTTTTTAGATTTTCAGTCTCCTCTATCAATCTAGAATTCTCCTGTTCCAAAAAGGATACACCTTCATTTTGCTTGACACCCACTGCTTTCTTCAGACCTTCCAATTCATTCCTCAAAAAATTATTTTCTTGTTCTAGTAAACCAGCGACCTCCCTAGCACTGGTCAGCTCACACATAATTATAAATTCTTTCTTGCTATAATCTGAAGAAATATCCTCAGTTTTTTATCACAACTTGCATCGCTGCTAAGCCGAGCATATTTTTCTTTATAATAAAAATGAAGACTTGCAAAGTATAATTTATGGTTCTCCGGCATCTTGAGGATCATCTCATAATAGGAGGCATTGGTTGCTACTTCTTGATCAAACCGCCTATGAAGATGAACATATGTCTCTTTTACTTGGTAGGATGCATCCAAGCCTAGCAGTTCCTCCAACTCATCTTCTTTTAGATCTGCATGACCTGCTCCAAAGAGCTGAATACTTTTCCTGTAGAGATCACTTTCGGCTGCTGCTATAACATATCTCCTAGATTTAAATTCAAGAAAATAATATGAGTAGAAAAATCTAGAAACAAGTTTAGCAAACATCAACATTCAAATAAAATGATGAACAGTCTTCTTAAATCTATGAAGAAGTACATTAGAAGGATAGTTGTTCTGAAAGAAACCAATCCAAACATTACAAGGCAAACAAAAATTGTAAATGCAAGAAAAATCTCAAGGTGTTACACTTTCTCCTTATCATAGGCCATTTCTTTTGCCAATCGAGTAGCCACCACAGAAGACCCAACTACCATAGAGGATTCACTAGTGCCCTCCTCATCCACCATTTCTTTATCAATAACTGGAGGACTACTCGTATTATACAACTAGAAAAGTTATGAGTCGACTGCAGTACCGACCTCTTTGAGCACAACATCCCAGCCCTCTGTAAAGGAGGTCTTCTTTAGGTAGTCAATCTGTAAAGATGGAGTAGCAAAAGCCTTATCCCAACCATGAGTATAGACATTTTTTTATCTTTCTTCATGGTGGTTTTCAAGCCTTGTTATTTATCCTCCACCTCAATAGTGGCCTTAATAGCATCTATAGTAGCTTTCTCAGCATTCTTCTTAACCTTCTTGACGTTGTTCAACAAGCGTTGCCACTTTTCTTGATCCTTCATGTGGGATTTTTTACTGGAATCCAAGGACTTTCTAAAGACTTTATAGGAAGCTTCCACATCAACTAATGACTTCTCATCTGGTCATCCCTTATAAAAAGTTGGTCATAATCAATTAGGACCTGGAAATTTTAGAGGAGAAAAATTAATCAATAAAGAAGGAAGGCATGTAATGCCGACCAGATATAAAAATCCATGGGTTGGTAAACTTACCAAAGCTAAATTATGGTTGGCCCTCTCCAAAAATCTTTCCCTAGATAAAGGGGCAGCTGCCGACCTATCAGCAGGTAGAACTCCAAAACTGGTCAAACCCCTGGATAAATCCCCGGGCTAAACCAAGTTTTACTACCACAAAAGAAACATTAGTAGAGGCCTTGTCATCCTGGATATTTTTCACCAATTCTTGTTGGTTGGCAAGACCTTTTCTCATCTCTTGTCTTGAGGCTCCATGTTCTTCATATCTTCAAGCATCACCACTACTCGGCACTTGGATCTGCCTTCATCAGCATCCTTCTTCTTCTCGATGAGGGGGGGAGACATAGCACTAGTAATTCATTTTGGGATCTTTCTCTTAACCATCTTATCTAGATAGGTAAGGGTGACTGGAACAGTAGATAAATCTAAGGACTCAAGAGAGGAGGAAGTTTCTCTAAGGGAAGTATATCCCTCATTTTACAAAGAGGACTCAGAGGCAGTAAAAAATGGGGAGGGGGTCGGCTCTTACAAATCAATGGGGGCTACTGGGATATATTCTATAGACATAGCTACGAAATAGGTGATTGAGCTTTGATATTCAAGCAGAACAGAAGCCGAATGAGGATGGTCTTCTCCTATCCTTTGCTGGATAAACCAAATATAGTTCAAGTTTGCAAAATTAACCTCTGAATTAGGAGGCCAATCCTTCTTCCTTCATTCTGCAAAAATCAAACATGAAGATAATGATCAACAAACCATTTAATGAAAAGCAAATATAAAGAAAATATGATAAGTAATTCAAGTACCGACCTATGCCTCGCCCTTCCTGAGGGAATCTTAGCCCAATGTATCTTACATCCCCAGAAAGAGAAGCATACTGGCAGTTTTTAACTATAATCCCATACTCCTAATGTTTCTTATTGGAGTCAGGTAAATTCACCACCAGAGCTCTGTTGGAATATTTACTCTTCAAGTAATAAATGTTATCACCAGTGGTCCCCCAGCTAAGCAATACATGAGTTTGGTTATTCCTATGTGGGTACCATGTATCTCATTAAGGTGGTTAACTCTATTAAATACTTTCCAAGTATTTCGAGCCACCTGAGCAGGGACCACATTGAAGTATTTACAAAATTTAAGAAATAGATTATTTGGCGGGAAAGTAATGCCACATTATGCTATAAAAATTATTGGCATCCAATGACCCTCACTCAAAGAACATAAATCGCAAGGGACAGAGACTATTCTATAGCCACCCAATCTAAGATCTTTCTTTTTTTTTTTCTAAAGTCTTACAAAGTACTCTCATTTAATTTATAAACCATTTTAACAGCTCAGAAAGTTAAAAGGGACTAGAGGGATAAGGACCTTACAGTAGCAGCATATGATGAAAATCCTCTAACAGCAAAAACGAAAAAAACTATAATAGAAAATATAGTTCGAAGTTACAGAAGTGAGACAAAATGCAGGATGAAGCAAGCCTTTTATAGGTACAATGATGACTCTTAAAAACTGGGATTTGAAATACAAACGTCTGGGCTTTAAGCGGTGTCCAAAATCCCTAAATACCAAAAAGACCAGTGTACCCTTTGGCGGATTGCTTTTTTCAATATATTTACAAATTTTTCACCACCTTAGTATGACCAGGTGAAAAATTACAAGTCCTGAAGGTCGGTTGTTGACCACAACCTTTTTTTAAAATCGAACAACTTTTGGGAAAATAATCCATTCTTTCGATACACCTTCAAGCATGAAGTATTGGGGGCCCTTTATTATAGCCTAAATTTAGTAGGCCACGTGGACAAGTGAGATAGTGATAATTGTCCATATATCCATTTATTTTTCTACTATGGGTATACCCGATCGACTCCAATAGTCCTTGGTCGGCCGACTAGGTGACCACAACCTGAAATATGAACCATCAATTAAATGAAAATTCATTTGTGGGATATTCAGGGGTCACCATGCACATCCACATGAATAATGTCCAGCTACATATTATTGTGTAAAAGTGTAAATGCCTGAAGTTATAAAGGAATTTCATCTCTTGAGCTTCTAATATCTATAAATATTCTATTATACCCAAATGAATGAGGGGGGCACAAAAACTTATACGCTTTGTACTGAACCCTAGAATTGTAACCAAGATATTGGAACAAAAACCCTAAACAAATAGTAAAATTGCCCGTGGATGTAAGCTCCATTCTTGAGCTGAACCACGTAAAAAACTTCTAGTGTTTCTTTATATTTTCTTTATTATTAGTATCTGTGGTTATATATTTGGATAACTAAGGCTATGATACATAATCCAAATTAAGATATCAATAGTGATGATTCAATAAAAATGATGAATTAGTATCTAGTAAAAACACAATATGGTTGAACAAATAATTTGCAGGCAACACTTAATCATCAACAGATATCTTTCTCCATATCATAATGCAACCGGATCCACAAAAGTATTGTATTCATAATCTTTTGTTTCGGATTCAAGCCCACTTTACATTAATTTGTTCTTCCTGTTGCACAATTATTCGAAGATTCACGTGTTAAATTTTGTATTCCATATATATCGATCCCCATCAATTGGTATCAGACCCCACGTTATAGAATGATCATGTTTTAGGAAAAAACCATGTTGCCAACGCTCAAAACCCCAGGTTGCATGTTAAAATCATGTTCATGAATGTATGTATTTGTGTACTAATATGATTTTATAGGATGTAAATGCATATATCCCTTCCATCATGGTCACATGAATGTATTTTGTGTGAATAGATCTTACGATGGTTTATTCATAGTTATTTACGCTCTATTATTGATTTGGTTCTAATAATTAGGGTTTTGTAATTATTATTATTTATCTATGTAATGGAGGAGAAAATGAGGGGATGTAATCTACAATTTCATTTTCAACATTGGGTTTGTATTGAGAGGATTTTTCATGGTGTTTAGTAAATTTTTCGATGTCATCCTTAGAGGTTACGATGATTTACAGAAGCTACTCCAATAGTCCTTGGTCGGTCAACCAGCTGACCATAACCTGAAATATGAACCATCAATTAAATCAAAACTCATTTGTGAGATATTCAGGGGTCACCATGCACATGCACATGAATAATGTCCAGCTACATATTATTGTGTAAAAGTCTAAATGCCTGAAGTTATAAAGGAATTTCATCTCTTGAGCTTCTAATATCTATAAATATTTTATTATCCCCAAATGAATGAGGGGCGTAAAAACTTATACGCTTTGTACTGTACCCTAGAATTGTAACCAAGATATTGGAACAAAAACCCTAAACAAATAGTAGAATTGCCATGGATGTAGGCTCCATTCTTGAGCTGAACCACATAAAAAACTTCTAACGTCTCTTTATATTTTCTTTATTATTAGCATTTGTGGTTATATTTGGATAACTAAGGCTATGATACATAATCCAAATTAAGATATCAATAGTGATGATTCAATAAAAATGATGAATTAGTATCTAGTAAAAACACAGTATGGTTGAACAAATAATTTGCAGGCAACACTTAATCATCAACAAATGTCTCTCTCCATATCAAAATGCAATCGGATCCACAAAAGTATTGTATTCATAATCTTTTGTTTGGTATTCAAACCCAGTTTATATCATTTTTCTTCCGGTTTCACAATCATTCAAAGATTCACATGTTAAATTTTTTTATTCCATATATATCAATCCCCATCAATTGGTATCAGACCCCACGTTATAGAATGATCATGTTTTAGGAAAAAACCATGTTGACAATGCTCAAAACCCCAGGTTGCATGCTAAAATCATGTTCATGAATGTATTTGTTTGTGTACAAATATGATTTTATAGGATGTGAATGCATATATCCCTTCCATCATGGTCACATTAATGTATTTTGTGTGAATAGATCTTATGATGGTTTATTCATAGTTATTTATGCTCTATTATTGATTTGGTTGCAATAATTAGGGTTTTGTAATTATTATTCTTTATCTATGTATTGGAGGAGAAAATGAGGGGATGTAATCTACAGTTTCATTTTCAACATTAGGTTTGTATTGAGAGGATTTTTCACGGTGTTCAGTAAATTTTTTAATGTCATCCATGGAGGTTACGATGATTTACAGAAGCTATTGTGAAGGAATGAAGAAGAAAATAAGAAAGAAAGAATACGAGAAAATTGGGTTGGCACAAAAGGAAAGACCGCTATAGAGTATGCCACTGGCCATTATATCGGGGTCATGGACACTTTAGCAGATAGGCATCTCCACCTAAGAGTTTAATTGCTTTTGGATTCTAACCGATTTTTTTTCAAAACTATTCTTTAAATGACTTCTTCTCCAACAAGGATTCTTTTTGAAGAAGTCCTCATTCTTTAAGGAGTTTACTGAAAGTGAAATTTTAGGCAATGATGGAAATGGACAAAAAGAATTCTTATTTTATTGCGCCATCACTTTTTATTTGCGCATCTCTTTATTATAATTTGGGTTAATTACAAATTTAACCTTGAATTTTTTGTTGATTTTTAATTTTAGACCCATTCTTTCAATTATTGCAATGTTAACCCTAAGTGTTTGAGATCTGACGATTTTCATCCTCCGTCAAATCTCCGTTCATTAATTTAACGAAGAAGGTGCATGGATAACAAATATTTTCATATTTGCTCAACAATCCAATAAAATAATGACATGTGGAAAAAATAAATATTTTATTCCTAAAAAACTAATTAAGTAATAAATTAATTATTATTAATTTAATTAACTAATAAAAAATAATTAATTTGATAATAAAAATAAATTAATTAAATAAAAATGATTAACCAACCTCTAATTAACAAATAAAAAACTAATAAACTATTTAATTTGCACAAGTTGACAATTACATTGCAAATACTACTTCATGCCCGAACCCCTATTCCCGCCATCGACCGTCTCTCTCTCTCTCTCTCTCTCTCTCTCACACACACACACAAAAACTACTTCGTGCCCAACGGATGTAAATAATTAGGGTATCCGATATACTTAAAACTCTTAAGTGATAATTGAGAACACACTGTATGGTTGACTTACTTGAGTCTTGCCATATAGGAGTTCTAACTAGTTTGGATATATTGACAAAATTTGGTATATTTTTTTTAGCAATATTCTCGATGGTATTTCAAGACTTCAACCGCGAATCATTCAGTCCAAGCCATCCAATATTACCAAAAAGAGAAGTTGAACAATTCAATAAGGACACATTTATATGCATTGCATTAGTGTGCGTGTTAAAATATTTTTTGGTATTTTTAAACAATTTAAATTATTTTTTTAACATTTATTAATTTGAGAATAAAATGTTTTGGGGTTAAAATTGAATTATTAATTCCTTTAACAAAACTTCCAGGGTAGGAAACAAAATCGGTACAGAATTATGGAGGAGCAAATGGGATTTTGTGATGTTTAAAAACACACATTTAACATTCATTCTCAGCCCTAAACGTCTTGGTCTGTTGTTGGTCACATTTGTGTTTGTCTTATCTCACAACTCTAAGACAAGATAGCAGCCCTTGGATTTGAAATCATTAATGGTTTGCATGTATTCATTTATAATCCATATGAGCATTGAGAGAGAAATTAGGAGTGAGCGATTGTGCGGTTCATTTATAACCCTTAGATCAGAATTCTAACCGTTAGAATAATCTCAGCCCTCCATTTGCCTCGTCCTTTTAGATCTTTCCCAAGCCACTATAAATAAAACTCATTGTTGAGGCTCAAGAGAACTTTTGGCCATCATCTATTTGAGAGAAAAAATAGAGAGTAGAGAGAAGAAAGAGAAAGAGAAACTATAAGAAATAGAGAGAAAATACCTTAAGGTTTATCCCACCAAACACATAACCCATCATCTATTCAAAAAATCAAAAAGCCTACACTTGAGTGTTTAGATATTTTAGATTTTTTTTAAGGTTTTGGGGGTTTAGACATTTGAAGAAACTCTTCAAACATAATCTCTCTTAAGAACACAAATCTCTTAGTGTTTCTCATATTTAATCTTAGAAATTGTGAAGAACACGTATGAGATACATATGATGTACATTTCAAAGTGTTTTTATCCTTTTCTTATTTGGATCTTGTACTTTACTGATTATTCTTTTAGATCCATACTCTCTTATTTAGATTTCTTGAAAAAGAGACTTCTAAAACAATTCTGATTTTTAGACCTGAAAGTTTGTGTACATAAAATAGAGTTTTACACTTTGTGAAACCTATTTTGCATATAAATAAGTTTTTTTGACTTAGATCTATTTTTATGATGATCTAATGCTTTAGATATGAAATTTTAGTTGGAAAATTAAAGTCTGATTTTCAAGTAAATATAAACAGTTACATGTCATATAGATTGATTATATATTCAGAGGACCGTTTGTATAATTTCTCCGCATTTAGGTACTTCACAGTCACAGAACACTCTCATACGAACACCTAGTAAAAAGTGTTATTCCTTTTGAGAGATCTTGTTTGATTAAGTCCACACAAGTAAGAAGTAAGGAGTCAAAGCAAAGAAACTACCAGGGAGATCAAAGCCAGAATCAGAATACCGTGGAGGAGGTTTTCACTCATTTAGGTATATTTATGTTCTTTAGCCTAGGATCTTGTGTTGCATGTTTATGTTCTTGAAACTCTTGTGAAATTGTTTATAGTGGATTTTTTGGGTTGTGGCGTAGAGGTCACTATGGATGTTTCCTCAAATTTGAGGTTTTACCGCGTTAAAAATCACCATGTTAACTTACTATTTTTGTTTTTAATTTCTTGCATGGTTTGGTTTCAATACAAAGAACTAGTATAGGTTTTTGATTTAAGCCTAAGGTAACCACACTACCAAGTCTATCATCCAACAAAATCTATTTTATACACATCTTGTGTTTTAAAGATATCAAAAAGGAGTTTCATAAACGAGTTTACTTTCGAATTTTACTTAATCTTTAACTTTGTATTAAAACCTTAGTGAACATTTTCAAGTGGTATCAAAGCGGGTTTATCAAAATATTTTTTAATCCTCAATCTCCAGAAACTGCTTTCTAAAATCGTTTTCTGAAAAAAAAATGGATGAGAGATTTGAGAAGCTAGGTAACCTGTTCGGTCCGCCCCTCTTTAATAGACACGATTTTTCTTATTGGAAAGTAAGGATGATTGCATTCATCCAGGGGACTTTGGGTGATGACGTGTGGGATAAGATTAAAAATGGATACCAACACCTAACTAAGCCTTTGTCTGAAACCAACAGTGAAAGAGTTAAGAAAAATCTTAGTGAGTTTACCAAAAAAGAGAAAAAGATGTCACTTAACAATAATAAGGAAAATAACTGCATATTTATGTCCATAAATGAGCACGAAATTAAACGTATATCTTGTTACTCCACTTCCAGGGAAGCCTAGGACACATTCCTCACCACCCATGGAGGTGATGAATGGGTTAAGGCTAGAAAAACTCAGATGTTAGTCCAGTAATACAATAGTCATAGTATGGATGAGAATGAGTCATTTAATATTTTTATATAAAACTAACTGATATTGTCACAAAGTTGTATGTAAATGGGATAACATATGATAGAAAGGAGATAGTGCTTAAAATCTTAAGATCCTTGCTTGCTAAATTTGACAATAAAAGATATGCCATAAATGATATGGACGATTCTAACTTGACTCTTGAATTACTCAGTAGTAAACTACAAGTAGTAGAGATTGTAAGGACATAAATTTTCAATTGAGTCCCTGTATTGTTTTGACTTAATTCCGTTAACAAAACTGTGTTTGTAATATGTCATAGGGAGAATTTTATTTTATCACGATCCCACTTAGTCTATGACGTATTGAAGAAATTGAAGACGTTGCGGCAAAGCTTCAAAGAAATAATCATGCCGATGTTTATTTGGTGCAAGTTTAATCGTCTTCAAAGTTAATTTCATTCCGAGATCACTCAGGTATGAATGCGTATAATTAATGGTGCTCGGGATTATTTTATAAAAGATAAGGATGTAATTTTTTATATAAAGAAAAATATTTTTAAATGTTTTAAAAGTGTTTTAAAGGTTTAAACTTCGTTTTATGATGATAGGCTCGAAATAGAGTTTGACTAAATTGAATCTCTTTATTAAGAGACGTTTTTATCTGAAAGTCAAAGAAAGTCAAACTTTGCGAGGTCGCTCGAACGACATTGGATCTCGTTCGAACGAGATACAATGTCGCTCGAACGACATGCTTAAGTCGTTCGAACGACACGTTTTTCGAGGCGGCTATTTAAACAGAGTTCGCATCATAATTTCGTAAGTGTGCTTTTTGGAAAAAGTTTTACGAACCAGAACCTTGTTTGCACATGTTTTCTAAGGTTTATAAAGAATAAACACATCCTTAGAGTTTGCAAAGATCCGAGTTATCATTCTTATATGTTTACGTGATCTTGCTGCACCAAAGTTGTTTGTTCTACACATTAACACAAAGGGTTTTGCGGTGAAGAAGCGACGGACATCGTGTTCGACATCGTAGACGTATCAAAGCCATATCGAAGGACACCAAGACATACGTGGACGCGTGTGTTGTGGACATAGATCGTAGAAGACGAAATTTCTGCGTGGGCACTATTGAACAACGGTTGAAGATCAAAAGGAGCGTCAAGACCCGTGGGGATCGAGTCTTAGTGTAAGGCTAATCTGTCTTTGTAAAACCATTATTCATAGTGATTTTCTGGCTTGGGTCGTCCGAGGTTGTTTTTCCGTTTTGGGTTTTTTCCTCGTACATCCGGCGTTGTGAGTATTCTTTACTTTACTTTACTTGCTTTAATCACTAGATGCATGTTTAGGATTAATTAAGATAAAATTGGTTTAAAGTAAGAATTGGGATTTCACAACTTGGTTTGGTGCATAATTAAAATTTGGATCTTTTTCGGAAAAAAATTGGTTTTGTTTGAAAACACACATATCGGGCACTCTCCACAAATTGGTATCAGAGCTAGAAAATATTTTTATTTGTTTTGTGATCCCGTGTGTTTTCAAAGATGAATTATGGATATAATGAATTTTCTCGAACTCCTGTTTTTTATGGCACTAATTACACTTATTGGAAGATGAGAATGAGATGTGTGTTAAAATCTATTGATGAGCGAGTTTGGCTTGCTGTTGAAAAAGGTTGGACACCCCCTGTCATTATTGTAGGTGAGGTCACTAGTTTAAAGCCTATTGAGTCTTGGACCGAAATTGAACAAAGACTTGCAAAATATAATTCTAAGGGTCTGCATGTTATTGCTTCACATGTCACACACGAAGAATATAACAGAATTATGACTTGTGAAACATCAAAAGAGGCTTGGGATGTTTTGGCACTCACTCACGAGGGCACTAGTACGGTTAGGTCGTCAAAACTTCAAAACCTCACTACACAATTTGAGACTATTAGGATGTTAGAGAGTGAGACCTTTGATGAGTTCTATGCTAGGTTGTCCAATATTTTCAACTCGTCGTCCGTGTCATTAAGAAAATCCTTAGTTCATTGCCTAGTAGGTTTGATGCGAAAGTAACCATTTTAAACTCCTTGGGTAGGTTAGAGTCAACGAAACTTGAAGAGATTGTAGGTGACTTACAAACGTATGAAATCGACATGATTACCTCCAAACAAGTGCCTAAGAAAGAAAAGAGTATTGCTTTGAAAACTCGGAAGGAGGAAATTAAAGTTTCGGATTCCGATTCCGATTTTGAGGATGTTGCTTTGTTGGCAAAGAAATTTAAAAAATTTATTAAGTTTCAAAAGCAATCGAAAGATGCCAAGAAATTTGAAAAATTCAAGAACAACAAAGTAGATCCCACCTCTAAAGATAAGTTTAAAAAACCTAAGAGAGATGAGTCGGATAAGTGTTTTGGGTGTGAGGGGTACGGTCACAAGGTTAAGGAGTGTCCCACTAGACTTAAGAAAGAGGGCAAGCAACCCATTGTCTATAGTGCCACCTTAAGTGATAGTGAACCGGAAGAGGGAGAGAGTTCCCCCCTTAAACATAACTTTACTGCGTTTATGGCATGTCATGTGAGCGACGACGACAATACTCATGTGAATGACACTTCTGAGGAGTTTTTGAGTGTATCTCATGTTAGTGAGGGTGAAGAGAGTGATGAGGATGAGATAGATGTGAAAGAATTGCAAAATGCGTTTAATGAGTTGTATGCCAAAATGGTGAAGGTGAAAAAGGCTAACTCAAAATTTCAATCTAAGTTGAATGAGCGTGCCATAGAAAATAATGATAGTTTGATTGAGGATCTTAGGGCACGAGAGAAGAAGTTTAGGGAGAAACTAGAGTTTGTGGAGAAAGAGAGAGACAATCTTTGTGGTTTGATGGAGTCCTTGAAAAAGGAGATTTTAGAGTTTGAGGAGACTAGGCGTTTACTTGAGTCTAGGATTCTTGAGTTGGAGGATAGGTTGAAAGACTCGTCTAGAGTCAAGTTTGATTTGGAGGCTAGGTCAGAGAAGTTAGATAAGATCTTAGGCACCATCCAAATTAAGGGAGATAGGGGAGGTATAGGTTTTGGTGAGAAAGTTGCTCTCATTCCCCCCGCACGTGTGAGAAACACTAGGATGGTTAAAAAAAGGTCCACATAAAGGTAATCATTCCCACCACCGCTACTCTTGCACATTTTGTGGTAGGAAAGGTCACCTTAGGCATTATTGTTACGACCTTAGACAAGTTCCTAGGAAGTTTAGGAATAAAGTTGCCCCGGTTCCCCACACCCCCATGCGTCGTTTTACACCTACTTGGGTTAGGAAATCGGATTTAGTGACTTTAGGAATTAAACTTCATGATTCTCGTTTGGGTGCACTTGATTCTTTCCATGATAAATCTAAAGGATGATAGTGTTGCCATGTTTGTCATATGCTAGTTTGCTTCATGATATACTCATTGCTAGTATTATGACATGTGTATCATATTGTATTATAGTTTGAGTCCTATTTTGAAAAATACAAAAAGATTTTATTTTTTGAGAAAACTTTTGAAAATCCAAAAGATTTTGCTTTTCTTTGAGTCAAAATATGTTTGAAAAGCCAAAAAGATTTTCGATTTTTGTTTTTGAGTTTACATGTTTGATGTAGCATATTGGTGTGCTAGGAACTCCCTCCCATCGTTTCATTATCCATGTGGCTAGGACATTTGGTCATTATTATCGATACTTAGAATGATCTTAACCATTGTTTATATGGGGTGGTTTCGAAGTTGATATGCATTTTGATTCGACTTTGTATATATGCCAACATCGCACGCATGCACGAGTTTATATGGATGTTTGACTTCTCTTGCATATTTGAATTTGGTGAGGCGTTCTTATCTCAATCTTGTCATCTATGCGTAAGTAAACTTAAGGAGAAGTGTGCATGTAATAACCGTTTACCGTGAGGATTTAAAATTGGTAAAAATGATGAGTGATTCACGGAAAAGGGCTGCGAGAGTTCAAATTTAACTCGTCATGAAAGCCACCGTTTAAAAGAGCCCAAAAAAGAAAAAGCTAGATGCTAAGAAAAGGGCCAATAAGATTTCTCTAAGTTGAGAATGCTAGAAACCTCAAAAGAACTTGAAAAAAAAAAAAATATGTTAATATGAGGGTGTTTGGTTGGAGAAAATTTAAACGGGTTTTCACATCTAATCCTAATGTTGAAACATTGCAATTTGACATTATTGTTTGTAGAATCGTCAAAATTCTAGATTTGTGTGCATGTAGTATGTTTAGTTCATTATGCTCACACTTTAATTATCATTTGGCTATGATAAAATTTGATGATTTATCGCTATCAATTAGAGCTTCTTGATCGTTTCGATGTGTTGGAATTGTGACTCATTTGTTGTAGTTTCACGCCCATTCATTCCATGTCCATGTTTGAGCACATCGGTATTATGTTTGCACGTAACTCGCATTTTTAGTTTTAATGAGTTTTTGCGTTTTGTGCAAAAAGCCTACTGTTTTAGCACTGTTTTGCTTCTGTCAGTCCCTTCCTGGAATTTTTTTGTGGAAATTTTTTCACTGGGCAATACTTTGTAATATTTCTGGGAAACTGGAAAATTTTGGCAGGTCGCGCGAAGTCGTTCTAACGACATTGCATCTCGCGCGAACGACTTCTGTCTTCGTTCGAGCGACTTCCTCATCTCGTTTGACCGAAGTCCCTGGCTCGTTCGAACGACAAGGTGAAAAATGTCTTTTGATTGGTTTGCAGTCCCGTGGCTTAATTTGATATATTTTTGGTACTGCAGGAAGCATTTTTTTTATTCGTTTATATGCAGGTTCTTTTATGTTTCAAATTGGTATTTTACATATATGTCCGTTTATCACACTTGATTTGATTGGTACACTCTTTGTGTGATTCCTTGGTTTACTAGCTACTATTTTGGCATTACATGATCTTGTTTAGCTGGTTTTCTCATGTTTATCTAGCGGTTTTCTGTTTTCAAAATTGGTATCAACTTGCTTCTATTTAGTATCATATTCTCATGCTAGATATTTCATATTGGTTTATCTTTTCAACGGATTGTCTATTCGAGACAAAAAGGGGGAGAGATTTGTGATGTAGGGGGAGATTTGTTGAGCACTTATATTTGTTTCATATTGGTAACAAATTGGTATCAAATAATTGCTCACATGTTTCAAATGATATGTATATATAAATTGGTTTCATTTGTTCCTTCATACTTCACTTGGTATTTGTTTGTCTGTTTCATGTGTGTAGGTATGCTTCAGCTATTCGAGATTTCAAGTCTACATCACATTCAGACAGTTCATTCTTGTCGGTGCTATATATATTAGTCTGTGTCATGTATTTGTGATTTTGGGTTTATGGGATGGGATTTAGGCGTCATACGGCTTGACGGCCCGGTTAGGCATTTCACTGGTTTAGTTTTGTCCCGAAATAGTCAAAGGGGGAGATTTGCAAGGACATAAATTTCCAATTGAGTCCCTGTATTATTTTGACTTAATTCCGTGAATAAAACTGTGTTCGTAATATGTCATAGGGAGAATTTTATTTTGTCACGATCCCACTTGGTCTATGACGTATTGAAGAAATTGAGGACGTTGCGGCAAAGCTTCAAAGAAATAATCATGCCGATGTTTATTTGGTGCAAGTTTAATCGTCTTCAAAGTTAATTTCATTCCGAGATCACTCAGGTATGAATGCGTATAATTAATGGTGCTCGGGATTATTTTATAAAAGATAAGGATGTAATTTTTTATATAAAGAAAAATATTTTTAAATGTTTTAAAAGTGTTTTAAAGGTTTAAACCTCGTTTTATGATGATAAGCTCGAAATAGAGTTTGACTAAATTGAATCTCTTTGTTAAGAGACGTTTTTATCTGAAAGTCAAAGAAAGTCAAACTTCGCGAGGTCGCTCGAACGACATTGGATCTCGTTCGAACGAGATACAATGTCGCTCGAACGACATGCTTAAGTCGTTCGAATGACACATTTTTCAAGACGGCTATTTAAACAGAGTTCGCATCATAATTTCGTAAGTGTGATTTCTGGAAAAAGTTTTACGAACCAGAACCTTGTTTGCACATGTTTTCTAAGGTTTACAAAGCATAAACACTTCCTTAGAGTTTGCAAAAATTCGAGTTATCATTCTTATATGTTTACGTGATCTTGTTGCACCAAAGTTGTTTGTTCTACACATTGAACACAAAGGGTTTTGCGGTGAATAAGCGACGGACATCGTGTTCGACATCGTAGACGTATCAAAGCCATATCGGAGGACACCGAGACATACGTGGACGCGTGTGTTGTGGACAGAGATCGTAGAAGATGGAATTTTTGCGTGGGCACTATTAAAGAACGGTTGAAGATCAGAAGGAGCGTCAAGACCCGTGGGGATCGAGTCTTAGTGTAAGGCTAATCTGTCTTTGTAAAACCATTATTCATAGTGATTGTCTGGCTTGGGCCGTCCGAGGTTGTTTTTTCGTTTTGGGTTTTTTCCTCGTACATCCGGCGTTGTGAGTATTCTTTACTTTACTTTACTTGCTTTAATCACTAGATGCGTGTTTAGGATTAATCAATATAAAATTGGTTTAAAGTAAGAATTGGGATTTCACAACTTGGTTTGGTGCATAATTAAAAGTTGGATCTTTTTCGGAAAAAAATTGGTTTTGTTTGAAAACACACATATCGGGCACTCTCCACAGAGATGGAGTTAAAATATAAAAAGCAAATAACCTCACAGAACAAATGAACCTCTAGATCTAATATAGTTTTCTCATCTCAAGTGACTATCCCTAAAATGAACCCACTAGACTTTAACCTTAACTTTAGTGAGGATTGTGAATTGGATAATTTTGATAAGCAAATTGATCTTATGAGCAAACAATTTAAGAAAATCATTAAGTTTAGAAACTCTATGGATTTTAAACAAGGCAAACCTCGTTATCGATTGTATTATGCTTGTTGATGTTGATATCATTCCTACTAGTGATATTATTGTATCTACTCATGTTGAAAATAATGTAGATAATCATATCTTACAGGTGAGTCAAAGTGAAAATATTTTTGTTGAATTGAATGTGTGTGGGTTCACTTCACAAAATGAATCGATAGGGGACACTGGACACAATTCACTTAGTGAGTCTGATGCTAACCTACCTGATATTCAAGAGTTCTACACCAAAACTCTTAAAAATATATATGCGTGTGTATGTATCATATTTAAAAATGTATCACAGGTTATACATACTTTTGGAAATTTATAGTTTTGATTCCATTTTTTATTTGGGTCTTGGGGATCCAAGATTAATGTTTAAGATTCTGGTTCAGTCATCATTAAAAGAATGTTGAAAATAAATGGATGCTCGGAATGTTTAAGATTCTGGTTCAGTTTGATGCTTAAATTTGAATGTATCATTGGCTATGATCATTTTGGATTTGTGAATGTGTTTTGCTAAATGTCAATTATATATTTGTATTCAATGTTCTAAAAAACCCGCCTAGGCTTGAGGCTTGGGAGAAACGCCTCGTCTTAAGATTTTGATGCCTTATCCTAGGTAAAATCCTTAAGGCGCACTTTTTCTCTAAAAACAACAATGCTTTAGTGAAACGATGTCGCCTTTTAAAGATTTTTTTACAAACCGGACCATTATCTCATCCAAAATAATCAAATAGTACTTTAATTTACAAATATTTAGGCATATTTTTCTGATATGTACAATTTTAGTATTTTAATAGCCTTATTGAGGTTAAAAAATATTAAAATGTATTAAAAAGGCCTAAACGCCTTTTCACGCCTTTTTACGCCTAAGGACCGCCTAGGCTTCTAAGGCTTAAGGCTTAAGGCTTGACCTCCACGCCTCGATCACGCCCCGCGTTTTTTAGAAACTTGTTTTTATTTTATTTATGGAGTTATTACCTACAAACAGTTTTATGTTGTGCCATCATAAATGCCAATCTGGCACGCTTACACACAATCATCCAGCACCAACATCGTGTATGGCATATAGGTACGTAATTTACTACTCACTTTTACTTGTGTTCAGAAGTTCACAATTTCAGGTTTTATAATCATTTCAACTTGGTTTCTTCATGTACACAACTTATGCTACTTACTACATTTAGATTTTTTAAGTTCGTTATGAAGCTTTAAATTGTCTGTATTTATTAGTGAAATTGTTAAAATTTTGTAGGTTGAGGATCAAGATTGTTAGTGAGCACATGTTTATCGAAGAAGGTTTCTGATTCGTTTGAGAAAGATCAATATTCAAATCATGCATCCGAAGAAGCTCAATTATTTGTTGAGTATTTTATTTATTGCAAATAAAGAGTGAATGCATTCATTTATGTGCTTATGGAACTGGTAAGGTTCTTTGCCCTATTTTCATGATTTGATGGTAATGTCTTTCTTTTATGTGTGTTTTTATTGAAATCTTTGACTAAGTTTTGAAAATTTATGGTTTAATTATTGTGGTTATTCATAAATATGAGTTCATTGTGAATGCAATGTAGGTATTATATTTCAATTTCTTTATATGATGTTTGGTTATATATGTTGTTTTTGTGTTTCTTGTATCTTCTATTTGTATTAAACTAACATATCTTATGTTTATGTCTAATTTCAACTTTGATGTAAGTGCATGGAGTTGATGAAACTGATCCTGGTATTCTTCTTCTCTTATAACTTTCTTAATTTAACCAGTTTATATAGCGGCACGTAAAAATAACTATGGGTAGGAGAGATGAGAACAAACACAATTGTTAATCTTTATTTCTAAGGTATTCCCTCTTTATTTGATTCTTAATATATATTTTAGTTCCACTTTTATACTATGCTCATTGACATTAAAAATAGCAAGTATACGCAAGTTTTAGGGTAAAATAGCATAAACATCTCTATAATAATCACACATCGACATAAAAAATAATCATGTCCTTATCAGACTCTCGACTTAACAAATTGACAATTATATGCAAGTTTTAAGTTAAAAATGGGGCGGAGGGAGAAAATATCAAAACAATAATCAAATATCCCAAAAAGAGGCACGAGCACCTCGACAAGGACCATTGCAACGTGTGTGAACTAACGGTGCCCGTATCGTACTCTCGGTTTCATAAAATGACAATTGTATATAAGTTGTAGGTTAAAATGGGACCTTGGCGGATAGAAAATCAAAATAACAATCAAATGGCCCAAAAAGGCATAAGCACCTCGAAAGATACTATTGCAATATGTATGAAGACACTATGACCTTATGGGTGTCTATGTTAAACAAAATGATAAGTATACGCAAAGTTTAGGTTAAAAATGGGGCGTTTAGGATGAAAAATCAAAACAACAACTAAATATCCTGGAAAGAGGCACGAGCACCTCAAGAGGGCCCACTTACAATGTGTGTAAACTGGTTGTGACAATTATATGCATGTTTTAAATTAAAAATGGGGCGTTGGGCAGTGAAATATCAAAAAGAAACTAAATGGCACGGTTATAATCACGAGGACATAAAGAGGTACCATTACAACGTGTGTGAACTGATCGTGTCGTTATTTGACTCCCGATTTAACAAATTGACAAGTACAAGCAAGTTTTAGATTAAAATGGGGTGTTGGGAGCGAAATATCAAGCACAAACCAAAAGGCTCGAAAATATGCACAAACACCTCAAGAGGAACCATTGAAACGTGTGTGAACTAATCGTGTCCTTATCGGACTCTCGGTTTAACAAAATGAGAAGTATACACAAGTTTTATGTTAAAATTGGGGCGCTGGGGGTGAAAAATCAAAACAACAACCAGATGTCCTAAAAAGAGTCACGACACCTCTGGATGGACGATTGTAACGTGTGCCCTTATCGAATTCTCGGTTTAACAAAATGACAATTATACGCAAATTTTAGGTTAAAAATAGGGCGTTGGGGGGTGAAATATCAAAACAGCAACTAAATGGTCCAGAAAGAGGCACAAGCACCTCGATATGGACCATTGCAACGTGTATGAACTGACTGTGTCCTTATTTAAATCTCGATTTAACAAAATGACAAGTATACGCAAGTTTTAGGTTAAAGTGAAACGTTGGGAGTGAAGTATCAAAACAATAACCAAATGAACTTATTTAATTACTAATATCTTCTCTTTTTACAGAATAACATTTGAGCGTTAGCTTTTATCAACATGGAACACATGAACAAGACAATGTTTCCTTGAGCGACGTATTGAGCTTACACATGAAGAAGTTCATGTTTTACTGCGCAATTTGTTTATTTATTGTTATTGGGGACATCTGGGGTTACTTACAGGATGTGTTAGAGTCGTGCGGACTTGTATGGTATTATTGTTAAATCTTAGGTTTATGTTTAAGCAAGTTTTATTTTAATAGAATTCTAGATAGTCCAGAAAATATAGTAAACTCTGCCGATTTTTTTTTTGTTTGTGAAATATTATGACTTGTAATATTTTGAAGTTTAATATGTACATCAGTTTATGAACAATAATTTAATATGTTCGCAGTTGCTGATTCTCACTGTTTGTAAATAATAAATATTTTTTTCCTAAAAAATCTATCACGTTTTCAACCGAGACAAATACGTCCAACATAATTTTTATTTTTATTCTCATATAATTTGGTACGCTTTAGAACCGTTCCAAAAGCGTGTCAGGAATGAAATTTTGGCACAATTTAAAATAAAAAGTCAATCTGGTGCGGTTGATTTTGGCACGATTTGAAACGGTGCCAAATTGGCGTATTTGGTGTAGTAAGATGGCCAATAAAATAAGTATAAGTGATGTGTTTTAGAGAAACCCTAGAGCACAATGGAGTGAGGCTTAATTTTCCAAATGTAATTACAATTCTGCAATTTTAAATACCTTGTTTACTTCCATGAGTACTCAAGAGTACAATCGGATTATGAATTCTGAAGCGGCGAAGAAGCATGGGGTTTACTAAGTATTACATATGAAGGAAAAGACTAAATTTTGCGCTACTCGAGCATTTTTAGGAAATAGTTATCATAAAAACGAATAATGATAATGATATGGTTGAAAAAGTCACGCACCATGTGTAGTTGGCGAAGAAAGGACTTATATTCACACGTCGGATTTTCTTTAAAATAAGCTTTCATTAATCAATGATATCTTCCCTCCCTATCATGATCAACAACCTTACGGCCCAACAGGAAACCGTGACTGTGAATCAGTTTTTTTTCCTTTTCAATCTGTAGTAGGTTGGGATGAAAGGAGCCATCGAGTAAAGAATAGGTTCTTCACAATTAATGTTGCGCGAAAATGAGTCGTTAAGAATGATATTGTCACTATCATCACATGTTGAGAGCGTCATGGATGAAGAAGACATTTAGTATGAAATTGTTAGGCTCCGCTTGGTTGGCATTATTTGCCATGACAAATGTCAAAAAGTTGGCAAATATGAAAATTTGTCAACTTTTTAACTGTTTGGTTGCACAATTTGTCGTGGTATTATTTGTCAGTGTACAACACCCATTATGCATAAGGTGTTGGCAAACTTTACTTACCTAATTGAGTGAGAAATATTTGTCAACAAATTTACTAACTTCTTAAACGGTTTTAATATTTTAAAAAATAATTTAAAAACTTTTTTAAATAATTAAAAAATTGTTATGAATATTTAAAAACTGTTTTGTAATGTTTTAAAAAATGTTTTTAATATTATAAAAAATTGTTAAAAAAAATGTTTTACAATTTTTTTTAAAACTGTATTATAAAAATATTGCAAAAACTGTTTTTAACATTTTTAAAAACTGTTTTGAATATATTATAAAAATTGTTTTAAACAACAATTTTATAAACTATTTTAAATAGTTAAAAAAACTGTTTTGTAATGATTTAAAAACTGTTTTTAATATTATAAAAATTGTTAAGAAAATGTTTTACAATATTTTTTTAAAAATCGTATAATAAAAATGTTGTAAAAACTGTTTTTAACATTTTTAAAAACTGTTTCGAATATATTATAAAAACTGTTTTAAAGTTTTAAAAATTGTTTTAAATAGTTAAAAAACTTTTTGTAATGTTTTAAAAACTGTTTTTAATATTATAAAAAATTGTTAAGAAAATGTTTTACAAATTTTTTAAAACCGTATTACAAAAATATTGTAAAAAATGTTTTGAATATATTATAAAAACTATTTTAAAGTTTAAAAAAAAATTAAAAACTGTTTTTAATAGTTAAAAAAAACTGTTATGAATATTTTAAAACTGTTTTGTAATGTATCAAAAACTGTTTTTAATATTATAAAAAAATTGTTAAGAAAATGTTTTACAATTTTTTTTTTAAAAACCGTTTATAAAAATATTGTAAAAACTGTTTTTAATATATTATAAAAACTGTTTTAAACTTTTTAATAACAATTTAAAAAACCGTTGTAAAAAATATGTTTTAAAAATGTGTTATTAAAATATTTTGCCTAAAAACTTGTTTTACCTCATTTTGTTGTTTGATAGTCTAATGTGAGAAAAATAATATTTGTCTTGACAAAGTTTGTCTAGGCAAAATTTGTCATACCAACTCTTTTACCCAACGTCAACTAAACGGACCCTTATATAATTGAAAATTTGTGAGAAAAGTAAAATTTTGCTTTTATATTGTGCAGTGTATAGTGAAGTATAGGGGGTATATATACAAATTCAAATATAACATTTGGAGTTATTGGGGGTAGAATTTGTTGTCGATGTTGCCGTTAAGAGGATCTCAAGAACAATCCGAATGTCAATGGGGCTCCTAATTTGCTTCATATTGAAACAACCACGAAATATATTTATGAAAAATATATTTTTTATGTTAAAAGTATAAATCGTCTGAAGAATCTTATCTCTATGAAACGCCTTCTGCCTCCACAGGAGCATGGGGTAAGGTTAAGAGGGGGGAAGTGGATTATCAGGTGGCTTCCAAAACCTAGAATGATTTTGATTGCTATTGATTGGATTTCGAAGAGATTTTATCACGAAACATACGAGTATTGATGTTTTTTTATTGAGTAGTTCTAGAGGGTCCGAATTTTTTACTTAATTTTGATTGACACACTGACGTGTCGGTTTGCTATTGGTTGGTTTTGAGGTCCTGCTGGTGCGGAGTCCATAAATTAATCAATAGCAAGTCGACATGTCAATTTATCAATAAAAATTCGATCAAATATTCGGATAAAATAGAATTTTTGTTTTTTATTTGCGCAAGAATGAATATAAACAGTGATAGTCATGTCAGTTTTTGTCTAGCCACATCAACATGGGAAAAACTGACAATTATTCTTACAAAACTACAGGCGCGACACAGTGTCTTTCGTCCACTGCAACCACTTGTTACATTTGACATTTGACAAAGGCAAATGTCTATTAAAAAAAAAATTGATGTTCGAATAATAATTTGCAGCTATGACAAGTAATCTCACTTCAAGGTTCAAGCTCAATATTTTTTTAATTTAGATTCGTTGATCATTGTTAACTTCCAATCTTATTCATTAACATGTTAGCCACCCCTCAAAATTCAAGCAATCCCGGGTATCATACTTTAATTAATTACATTTGAAGCCCTATTTGCTAGACTATTTGGTTTGTCAAATGGACAAAAGAAGATGTTTTTATTTGCTAGACTATTTGGTTTCAAGAGGAATGCAACACTTACCTATATATTTTATCGAATTGATTTAATATGTTTGTACTTTTAACCTCAAACATACAATCATGTTAAAACAATGAGACAAAAAATGTAAATACATACCAAGAAAGAAGCAATCGACAAGAGGCAACTGTGGACTCCAATTAGGGCGGGACATCTTCTACCACGCCATCTAAAAGATAAACTGAAAATAATCCCATGAGGAACAACATGATTCGTGTAAATCTCCAATGAAATAATTAAAAAACTGATTCTAAACAAATTTAACAATATTAGTTAAAAAAAAGGGTTCTACAATGGAATAGTCCAATTTTAACTGTTTTTTAGCCAATAATCAAAGTAACAACATTTTTTTCTAATAATCAAAATACTGAGCCCCCACTTCACTAATCAACTTACTCGTGATAAACGCTCTTGAAAGGTTACTTTGTTTACTTCTTGCTCCTTCTTCTTTCTCTCTCCTATGTTTGCTTCCATCTTTAATTGAGTTTTACCATGTACCGAAGATTATATAAATATATAGTGAAATTTCTCATTTCTTGACAAGTGGAACACTATCCAAATTGTGGATGCCCAACCGAAACCTGCCCCCGTTGGAAGTTGCATTTACCCCCATTAAAATCTGAAGCCACCCTATTTTTAGGGGTGACAATTTTAGAAACGATACGAAAAAACGACACAAAACGACACTAAATTGACTCGAAATTGACACAATATTTCGTGTTCGTGTCGTGTTCGTGTTTTTTTTACACGAAGTCGTGTCGTGTCGTGTTATCGTGTTATCGTATCTTTTAACCCTAAAATTTAAGAAATTATGGTTGTCGTGTCGTGTCGTGCGGTGTTATTTTTTATTCGGGTCGTGTTCGTGTCAGCTAAAAAAAACACGAATTCGTGTCGTGTTCGTGTCCGAAAAAACCGTGTCGTGTCGTGTCGGGACGGGTCAAAACACGACCCACTGACCCAAATTGCCACCCCTACTTATTTTGATTATTGGGCAAGTAAATCATTGTGAAGGTTGATGTTGCTAACTTTAGCAACCCATTAAACGACTAATGAAAGGGGCATTTACGTTTAAATCCTATTAGACGTTCTTATATACATTCTAGTCCCATCATGTTTTTCTCTTACATATAAGTTCTATTCCTAATTTTTTGGAACTTTTTTTCCAATTTTACCCTTTTAAAACCAACAATCCGTAACTTCCTTGAGGAAGTTACATAAGTGGTTGAACTTTTTTTTTTAATCTTCAAATGATCATAACTTTTGATTCACAAATCCGTTTTTCACAAAATTACTATTTTTGAAATCTGCTCGACGAGATCTATCAAACAAGATCCATGAAGGCTATAAAATTCCAAAGAAAAAAATTTACACAAACAGTAAACTTTACTGTATGCACTAGAATATGAAATAGTTTTATATATTTGACATTTTCACAAACAGACAGTAACATTTACTGTGCTAATACTACACAGTATATATATATATATATATATATATATATATATATATATATATATATATATATATATATATATAGGGAGAGGTTCACAAGTGGACCAAAATAATGGACTTTTTAATGGACCTTAACAAAAAACACATAATAACACATTAATTTTAATTCCTATAGTGTAATTGGTCCGCGCCAGCGGCACCAAATACGCGTGTCAATCGATCCCCCACCCCCCACACGCCCCCCACCCACCCCACCCCACCCTCCCACGCCCACCCCCATGGCAGCCCTGCTGTCATAAGGGCTGCCACAAGGGCTGCTTTGGTGATGGTGGTGGTTGGGGTGGGTGGGGGGGGGGGGGGCGGTGGGGGTGAAGGTGTGGTCTCGGGTGCCGCTGGCGCGGACCAATTACACTATAGAAATTAAAATTAATGTGTTAATACGTGTTTTTTGTTAAGGTCCATTAAAAAGTTCATTATTTTGGTCCACTTGTGAACCTCTCCCTATATATATATATATATATATATATATATATATATATATATATATATATATATATATACGGTGGATCCAAACCCTTTTTTTCAAAATTACCTTATATTTGAAGGTTCATGCTACCGGTATCCAATCCTTACCACCATTATTGGAGCTTCAACGACCTTCGTAAGAGCTCCGATTTGGGGTGGGTAAGGGTGACATGTGGTGCCGCTGGCGCGGACCTTTGAAAATAAGAGACTTTTGAATAAATGGGCTTTGGATCCATCGAAGTATCATGGGGGGCCGCTGGCGCGGACCTTTGAAAATAAGATTGGATAAATGGGATCGGGATCATCTGGAGCGC